>CM054131.1:102494199-103823010 GCA_028751855.1 Ambrosia trifida
AAAATCGTCGTCTTTTAAAAAAATGGTCAAACAATGACACTCTTTTTTGCGTGTCAACAATCTAATGTCGAGATTTTAAAAAACATGACACTATAAGAATTGAGTGTCATGTTTATTGTCAAATTATATATATTATATATATATACAATTACTAAGCTACTAAGCTGTTAATGCAAGTTGTACCATAGTGTACAACTCCCACTTCTCTATTATACGTGTCGCTTACCTACTTCTTTTCTTCTTTTGTCATTCATATTCAGATCTATCTAAGCTTCTTCAAACACACCTCTTCATTTCATTTCTGTTCCTTCCTCTCCATCACAACTACGATGTGACAGAGCTTCAAGGTACTGGTGACAACTGTTTAGGTGGTAGTGGCGATGGTGCTTCAAATGATGGAGACAAGTGTTGATGGTGATGTGGGAGTGTCAGACAACAATGATTTATGGATTAGATCAATGAAGACTCTTGATGGAGGTTGTTTTAGCGGCGGAAAAAGAAGATGTCGCCGCCATGGCTCCGGCGGCGTTGAAGATTAGCTTCTTTGACGAAGGAGAGTTCCGGTTTTGTAGGGTACTTCCGGCGACGACTCTAGGGTTCAGGCAATTTCGAGGTATCTGTGATCTTCCACGACTTGAAATTTTTGTTTAGAGTTTCATAATGATTCATTTAATTATGTCTGTATTTCTTCACTCTTTCCTTCTCTCACTGTGATTCAATCTTAATTTCTATTAGTGTTTATTCGTTTCTAGAGTTAGGGTTGTTTTCAATCTTAATTTCAGTCACTAAATAATAAATAGTGGATTGGTGTATTTAATAACTAAAGTTAACAATTAGAGGTTCTAGATGGTTTGACTTTCTTTTAATTACAATATTTATTCATCACTTCAATTGTTTAAATGGTGGATTGGTGTGTTTAAAAAAGTATAACCATCAGAGATAAGGGAGTTTTTAGAATACAATCGTTGAGCTAAGCCTCTAGCTGATTTGGCTTTGTTTCAGTTCCAGTCTTTCTTTGTTACTTCAACACAAAAACAAATGGTAACTCATTCTATAAAGAATGGAAACTATTAGCAGATTTGCTAAGTTAATTTACTGCTGCTTTTCCAACTTTGATTTTGTTTGCCACTGATTCTTTGTTTGTGTTTGGTACTCCATTTGTTAGCTGCAGGTCAGTGACGAATGACGACGGTGACCGGTTAAGTGGTTCAAGTCGGGGCTGTTGTGGAGCATATTTCGGATAGTTGGATTTGTGGCAAAGTGGGTCAAATATGATGTATTGTTTGTTGGTAAGTTTGAGGGTATAATTAATGTTCACGTGCTTTTCTAATTTTTCTTTTCTTTTTGATGTGGTTGAAGCAGGCTAGCAGCTAGCTATATACAGTGGGAATCCCATACCATTTATTCCTAGACCCACAACACAAAGTTCCTTTGCCTTTCTCATGATCACTTTGGATACCCTCCTGGTAATCCTCACTTATATACAAATAACTTTGGCCTATTTAACATGTTTGACTACTTTGTTTAAATTGGTTTGGAACCATGTAATGATTTTTTACTTGGCTTACTTGACCCGTTTGACTGTTTTTATGTATAAGTTACTCAAGTCTCAACTTTACTTTACAAATATTTTGTATGACTAAATTGGTTTGGCACCATGTAATGATTTTTTACTTGGCTTACTTGACCCGTTTGACTGTTTTCATGTATAAGTTACTCAAGTCTCAACTTTACTTTACAAGCATCGTAACACTTTTTTTTTTGGTAGCCTATAGATTCTGAATTTTTAGCTTTCATGTGGTACTTCAAACTGTGAATGTGATTCAGAGTCCTCGCCATCTAATCTTATTTTATTTGCCACATAACAAGTGCTACGAATTGGAAGTTAGATGTTAAAAGTTGCTATATGTGTGAATAATGATATTAATATGGTTCATATGCTTTTGTTTCATTTCAGATATGAATAGAGTAATGTACAGACCTTTAGAGCCATGGATCTTGATCGATACCGAGCAATTGTGTGGGTTTTTCTTACACCATGTCAACCGTATACCCAACAAGGTAAGATACTTATATTTAGTTTAGTTAATTATATCCATTGAGCAAGAACAACTAAAAATGTTTTTTTACTGCAAATCAGTGGGAAGTTCTTGAGAGGCAGACAACGATCTTCAATACTAGAATGATTTGGTCGAGCGCGCCACAACGCGCGCGGGTATAAACCTAGTTATTTGTTATTGTTTGTTGATATAATGTGCAGGCTTTTACATATTTCTTGCAAATGTAGGTACAATGACAAACAGAGTGCAAAGTTGCAAAATTAGCCTGCCTTTGCGAGTCCATTAAACCAAACATGCAGAGTCAAACGAGCCTAGGCCATTGAAGAAGAGGGTCATGGTGGAAAGAGGCAGAAACAGGTTTAGAACACAACTATATGTATGTTTATACAAATTAAGTGATTTTGAAGTTTATGTTAGTAATAATTCTCGTCTTGAAATTAAAACCATCACGAACATTAACCTTCATCTTATTAATTTAATTGTTGTCTCAGGTAGGGGGAGGAGTAGATGCTAACACGGATGCGGATATTAATGCCATTCGTGAAGAGTGGTCTAGTTATGCCGCAACCTTCATTTTCAAGTTATCCGTATGTTTAGTCTAGACTAATGTAATGTATTGACACAATATTTTTGTAACTAGTGGTAGGATTCGACAAATGCTAATTGTAATTTTTTTGTGGTATATATAATATATGCAATTTTATTTTGAAATTTATTGATTTTGTTATTATAAAAATAAATATAAATCCAGATTTATTAGTTATTTTGCAGAATTTTTTTTAGGTAAAAAAAAAAACATGACATGCAAAATTAGTGTCATAAAGGTGTGTCGTAAATGCATGTCATGAAAGAGTGTCATTAAAGAGTGTGTCATAAATGCGTGTCGAAAAAGCGTGTCGTAAAGGAGTGTCATAAACGTGTGTCATAAACTTTTCTTGACATGTTCTTCCTTGACACTTTTCTGTGTGTCATAAACACTTTTTTATGACGCGCAATGCGCGTCAAGAAAGGGGTATTTTTCTAGTAGTGGATGATCGAATCTAGATAATACAAAGACTTGCAACACAAACAAGGGTTACTCCTGAGTTCGATCCCAAGTCTCTTTTCGATGCACCATTAGCGTTTATATATAGGGTGTACCGCAACTAACCCACCACGCCTTTGATGTTTCGAAAGCATACTGAACATCTCCCCAGTTAACCTAAATAGAATTCCACACCACCTTAACGTACCTGTAAATTCATGATTACATTCCGGACTGCAATCACCAATTTACCTTACATTAGGGTTTTATGTCCTTCTATGACCCTTAGCTACAACAACACATTAACACAAATAAGTTTCACAAAGAATGATGCGTCTATGTGGTTGTGAAGACAAACACGTTGGGTCACAACGGTTTGTTATCACAGTGATGAGACTATGCGACTGTGAAAACTAACACGCTGGGTTACAACGAGTCACTTAATACAAATTTGAGATTATGTAATAATGAAAACAAGCATGTTTTGTTACAACGAATTGCAAGCATACGAAAAGTTTAAGTATGAGCTACAACCTAAACGGGGAGCCTACTGAGTAAGATGTTTGCACATAGTATACAAGAGTGAGTACAACTGATAAGCAGGCAAGAAAACCTCTGCTAGTCATTGAGCAGGAACCTCTACCGATTGTTGAGCAGGCACGATGACCTCTACCAATCATTGAGCAGGTTAATTAAATCCTCTACCGACTGTTGAGCAGATATTTCATCCTCTAATAGTTGTTTTCTTAGTTCAAACATGTAAATTGCAAATTGACAATACACACATACAAGCAAGTTTGTAAAATGCGACAAGTATCAAGTATCGAATGCGACTTGTAATTGAGTTGCCTAGACAATGTTTTTTTTTTTTTTGAAAGGCAACTTTTATTAACCACACACAACAAAACGCCGGGAAAATCTCCAAGCTGGAGACTCCCAAAACCAAACAATTACATCATATCAAACTTAAAATCTTTCCAATCCTTCCAACCTACTGAACCCTTTTTATATCTACTAGAAAACCAAAGAAATCCCAACGCTTTAACATCTGCAACTATATCCATGACGTTTCGATCCACATCCCGGAAGATCTTCTAATTCCTAGCCTTCCATATCCTCCAACATGTTAACACCATAACACCATGCAAAGCAGTCTTCTTCATCGCAGATCCTCTAAAACCTTCGTACTCTTGCATAATGTCTTTAACTGAAAAGAAGAAAAACGGAGGTAGCTTAACCCAACAAGCGACAGCATTCCAAACTCCGGTAGCCACCATACAACCTGTAAATAAATGGTCGACGCTTTCCTCCCGGTCCTCACATAAATTGCATAAAAGGCTCCCAACATTAATATGTCGTCATTGTAACGCGAGCTTTGTTGGAATTCTATCCATTAACATTCTCCACATGAAAATATTACACTTACCCGGGATCCATTTACACCACCCATAAGTCGAAACAACCTGGTTCTGACTTTCGCTGGCTAACCACTTTCGCACCTACTGAATTGAAAAAGCATCCGAAGCCCCATTATACCAAAACCATTGATCTCTAGAATCGCCAATACCTTGCCCTTCTAATAATCGCATACAGTCATTTAGTTGCTGAATCTCATTCGCCGAACTTGGATCTCTTCTCCAATTCCAAATAACACTTGAGCCCGAGTTGAGAATACCCATCCGTTCACTAACAAAGCACCATTTAGACCTTTCCAAGCGAAATAAATCCGGGAACATCACTTTTAACGGCATTCTCTCTACCCATGGATTGGTCCAGAAATGTATATCCAAACCATTTCCTACCCGGCCTCGAATCATATACAGACTAATTTGGTTCCCAACCTTTAAACGCTGCCCGTTAGAAACAATTTTAGTCCAAGCACCAGAATACAACGACTTGTGCGGAAACGGATCCCACTTCCTATGCGACCCATGTATAGCATCAACCACTCTCCTCCACAACGCCCCATTGTCTTGACGATACCGCCATAACCATTTAACCAAGAAGGCATTATTACACTCTCCAAGCTAACGAATACCCAACCCCCCTTGTCGGACCGGTTTAGAAACCACATCCCACCCTACCCAATGCATTTTCCTCACATCCACATTACCTCCCCAAAGCAATTTTCTAATCAATCCTTCCAACGTATTTATAACCCCTAAAGGTGCCTTAAATAAAGAGAAATAATACGTAGGGAGCGCTTCCAAGACCGATTTAATGAGAGTTAACCTACCTCCAATCGACAATACTTTCGATTTCCATCTAGATAATCTAGTCTTGACAACCTTTATCACCAGGTCCCAATTATTAATACGACTCATATTGGCACCAACCTGTATACCCAAGTAAACGAAAGGCATAACCCTAGACAATGTTAATCACCCTAAATGTGGTTTCACTAGTTGATGATTATAGCAAACAGTTCATATTAATTAGCCATGTTTTCAATTATCACGAATAATCAAATGTGCAAATATAATAGGTAATCAAATTCTCGTGTATCAAAAAGAATCAAGTTTCACGCAACTAACAATCATTGTAGGATTAAGAATCAGGGATCAAGTTTCAATAGTTTAGTTATCATGGAAATCAATTCATATTCGAAAAGCCGAAGAATATGTGTTTAATTCTTGAGAGAATGATGAAAACACTTTGTATAATTAAGGTTGTAAAGATTAGTGAATGTAAACATAGTTGATGAATGGTTTAGTTTATAGGTCAATAAAAGGAATAAGGTAGCCATGTTTGTGATAAAGTAGGAAATGTGGATAGCGGTCTGTGTGATCTAAAGAGGGTTTTGTTTTAAATTGATTTTTTAAATGAAACTTTTGGTCTCAAAATTCAAAATTACTTTGAGCATCTGGTACGGAAATCATGATCACTTATTCGGAAAAACAAAATATTTTTGTGACAATATGTAAAAAAATGTCATTTGAAAAAGGTCTAGGTTTGTAAAGTTAGATATGATCTTTGTTTAAATGATGATTGTTTGCAAAGCTGGCGAAGATTTCGATGAAAACAACAGTTGCTGATTTTGGAATCAGGGTATATACTATACAAAGATTATGGTAGGAATATTAGTAGTCAAATCAATAGCTTTTTATAGAATAATAGGGTTAAAATATTTAAAGTTTAATCAATAAGTTTTCAAACAAGAGGACACAAAAAGTAATAAGGTTGTAGTGTATAGATAAATGTTTATGTAACAGGTAGATTCATGAGGTTTGGAGCAAGGCTGGAAATGGTAAAACGAGGAATTTAAAATCAAGGAAGTAGGCGTCAAGCCTAGTAAAAGTCTGATGTAGATTCCTTTTCAAGATGGTGTATTGTAATTCCACCCCATAGATGATGTTGAAGATTTTTAGCATCAGAAAAAGAGTCAGAGGAGAGAGAGAGAGAGAGAGAGAGAGAGAGAGAGAGAGAGAGAAGCAAGAAAGGAAGCTCAAAATGTACTAAAGAATTCACATAAACAAATAGCATGCAAGAAAAAGGTCAATCATGTTGGACTCTTAAGGTTATAGTTTAGGTTACGTGTCTAATAACCTAGTTCCCTATAACCATGGCTCTGATACCAATCTGTAACACCCCAACCGATGGCGAAAACATTGGGATGTCACGTAGTGACGATTGTTCAATAGCTCAGGCAACTAAATGAAGTTTCAATAGATTACTTACAATATTTACATACAATCAAATAAGTTCAAACAACAATATCATGTTTAATTTGATTGAATCTAAGACTTCAACTCCTATGTGATCCACAAGCAAATGCTAAAACTTCCAAGCAACTGAATACCTAAAACATGTTAAGTTTGGACAATGGAGGGGGTCAACTATAAATAGTTGGTGAGAATACATAAGTTTTAAATAAAAATTGTGATTAAAAAGTTCATGTAGCAATTACTGTGACAAATAATTAAACAAAGATAGTGTGTGTGAACATGATCTACTGGTAGCTCAAGTCATTGTTTTGTACAATCAACCCTTGTGTCGACTGAGACCTAAATCGCAAGTTAGTTAAATGTTACCGTTTCGATCATCCCTGAATTTATGCGGGGGATGGGCTTGCCAGACCTATAGCGCTATAATCTACACAGGCGGCTTGATCAAAGTTAATGAATGTACTGAGACAAACTATATATACCACAACCAGTTCACAAGTGTATAATTTTTATAGTATGATACCAAAATGTAACTGCACAAGGTTCAAACATGTTTCACCCCAAAAAACATTGAAAAGAGTAAAAAGTGGGGATATGTAAACTCACCTTAGCAAGCAAGAATCCCAAGTACGCAATAGCAAATATATTGATTCCAAAGAAATCAACCTAGATTAAGTATCACAAAGTCTAAGAATAACAAGTCTAAAATTCTTAGGTCGATCGATTAGGGTTCTCTAGCTTTGGGGAAAGACAATTAAATATTAATGGTTTAGTTAAAATATAATAATAATATTTAAAATATTATCATTTTTACATAAACTAAAAGTACGACTCTTGAAAGTATAAAAAAATATTTTATAAATTAGTTTTTATTTGTATTTCAAACAATTTGTTTATAATTAAAGTGAATCAATGAGTTTAAAAACATGAAATAATATTTTTAATTAAATAAAATCATATTTTTTTAGTTACAAGATAAAATAGATTTTTTTAGAAAGTTTTTGGCTTTCAAATCGTTAAAAACGAAATCTTTATGCAATAGTTATAAATAAAACAAAATTTATTTTATCCATTAGTAAAAAAAAAATCAGATTAAAAATTCATGTTTGCTAAGTATGATATTAATAACTTAAAAAAAATTCCAGCATTTACTAACATATATTACAATATGTATAAAGCTTTGCATGAGTTACATCAAAACATCAATATATATATATATATATATATCAAATAAAACAACTGGCCACAAGAGTCGAACCCCGGGTGTGTTTTGACAAAGACCCACGACTTAACCAGGTGCTCTGCGTTGGGTTTGTGTTAGTTAAACATATCAATAATTTAAAAACTTGTTTCTGATCAGATCATCTTCCCCAAATTATACACCCAAACCAGTGCGATCCAAAACCCAAACAATTAACCCACATAACAAGAATCAACCCAAGATCTATGCTAGGGGTTTTCATGGTTACAGGATGTCGACCAACTACAATTATTTAATTGAAATAAAACGTACCAGCAAGCAATGAAATATTGATGAACAGAAAAACAAGAAACTGGTTCGGCTATGTCTAACAGATCTCGAAGAACAGAAAATTTTTATTCGTGTGTTTGCCTCAAAATCCAGAGCAGAATGTTGGGGGGTTTAATTTATATAGGGTTTAAGGATAATACATAAATATGATATAGTTCAAGTCGGTGTAACATTATTCAACTTTATTCGGGATAATCAAATGCAGATTCGCGATTAGAATGGGGAATAGAGTCGGTTCAGAGTAGATAAACATAAACTTGAGAACAATCTGATAAAGATAACAAATCTTGAACAAATTTAACTTTGATTTAGTTCACACGTTCCAAAGATATGAAATCAATTCATGTTTTTTTTATTAATAATTAAAATTAAAATTTGTAATATAAGTATCCTAACGTTATATAAAGCTCCTAAGGCGGTGATTGACTCCATTGAATCTATTATGAGAAGGTTTCTATGGTCGGGCGCTCATGTTGATAAAAAAAATATCTTGGGTCGCTTGGGATGTGGTTACTACCCAAAAAAAGAGGGGGGGGGGGGATTGGGTGTCGCTAAATTGCAAGAGGTGAATGACGCGTTGCTATTAAAGTGGACTTGGCGATATAAAAAAGACGGTAGTAGTCTTTGGAAGAAAATCATCATGGGTTGCCACGGGACGACTAGACCTTGGGCTATGCTTCCTTGTAACGTGGGTTTAAGCGGTTGTTGGAAATCTATTGTTAAAGTAGGTGAAACCAAATTGAGTAACGGGTTGTCTCTAAACTCGCATTTCGTTGGCGAGTTAGGGGACGGACACGAGCTATGTTTCTGGAGCGACGCTTGGCTGCGGGAGGTACCCCTCCGTGTACTTTACCCGAACCTTTTTAGATTGGAGAAGCATAAATGGGTTATGGTTTCACAAAGACTCATGTGGGTTCAAAAATCCAAGGTGATGCAATGGGATTGGCGCACACAGCCTTCCTCCCACGAGGAAATTTCAGAGTTATTCCTCTTGCTTAATGACATACATGATATTACTAGGAGGGAGGGTAAAGATCTTTGGAGATGGAAAGTGGAAAGGGACGGCGTCTTTACGGTTGCGTCTGCAAAGAAACTTCTTTCAGCCAACATTCATAACGGAAACAGATCCCTTGTCCATTGGAAGAATTGGGTGCCCCTTAAATGTAAACTTATGGTATGGAGGCTAGCACTTAATTGCCTTCCCACTATTGCCGAACTCATAAAACGAGGCGTCATCATAGAGCATCACGACTGCAGCTTTTGTCAAGAGGAGGTGGAAACGGCTCTTCACTTGTATACCGATTGTTTATTCTCACAGGAAGTCTGGGCTCGTATCGAAAATTGGTGCAGGTTGCCGCATAGTTTTGCTTTCCACGTTGGTGACATTCTTGAGATCCCGAATACTTATACCAGCACGAAACACACAAGAGGAATTCTGAGAGGCATCGTTTATACAACTTTGTGGGTGATTTGGAACGAGCGGAATGACCGGGTGTTCAACAACAAAAGGCGACGACCCATTGAGATAGTGGAATGTGTTAAATCTACGTCTTTCTTTTGGTATCGTCATAGGTCTAGACATAAAAGTATTGATTGGAAAGAGTGGTGTAAATTCCCGTTGGATTGATGTTATGGTGTTTTGTTTTTCCCTCTTAGGTCCTTTCTTTGAGGACCTTTTGAGTGGTGGTTTAATGAAGTTTTCTTTTCAAAAAAAAAAAAAGTATCCTAACGTTATATAAGAGGTTTTAAGTGAAGATTTATAATTACATAACAAGGTCATTTACGTAGGATCCGGGGCGAACAACGACCGGGTTGTGTAAATAATAATAATAATAATAATAATAATAATAATAATAATAATAATAATAATAATAATAATAATAATAATAATAATAACTAGTGGCGCGTTGTTGCGCGTTCGCTCTCATTATTGTTTTGGTTTATTAGGGCACAAATGCGACAATATGGATAAAAATATAAAATGCAACTCGCAAAGCCTCGAACCTATGATCTCTCATTAAAGAAGTGCACCTCATTCTAAATTAATAATAATAATAACCTTATGAGCATGGGCGGAGACACGGTAACAGAACGGTGGGCCTGTGCCCACCCTAGGTCCAGCACACATGTATTATCAGTAAGGTTAGTATGAGGTCCATTTAGTTATACAATATGTCTAGCAGCATGTGCCCACCGTAGGTCTTTTTTCGGTGATTCTCCCGCTCAAACCTCCATGCTCCAGGGATGGTCCTCTGTTCCAGATTTCCAGCCTCCGCAATCATTCGATCAGACCAGGCTTTATGTCCGATCAGCGATAGTCCTATGCGATTCCAGTTTTCCAGCCTCTTCGAATCTTCTTGTTGAGTTCTTGATAAGTGGCCGACGATTTGTAAGTAGAGACTAGTTTGCCTTCATATAGGAGTATTATTCATTCTTCGAATCTGCGACACCATTCAATTTAGTCACTAGAGAGTCTTGAATCTTCTTCTTGAGTTTTTAAAATACCTTGTATATTAGATAGGAACAAGGACACGTCTCATTGACAGTTGTTACCAATTTTATCCTTGTATGAATATGTTTTTGATTAGGACAAACCTCATGCCTCCACGTTTGATGTTTTTTTTTTTTTGCTGGAACCCACACACAAATAAATACATATGTGCATCAACTTTATTCATTAAAAGACACGATCTTGATTGTGTTTTTTTTATACATATTAGTTGCTAACTTAGTTATATAAATACATATTTTTAAATTGTGATATATTGCTTGTGTCGGAGCGTTTGTAATTTGACTATTTTGTATTTTGTATTTGTGAATTGTGATGTCTTTAGGGAAAGTAAAACAAGGTGCGCATTTGTGATGATTTCTTAAACGCTTGCATAATTTGTGCTATAGAAGTTGACGAACCTATGAATGTTACTGATGAAGAGGTAATCGAGCGTTTCCGAAAGATGAAAACACGTAGAAGACAACTGTAACTGAGGTATTTTTATATTATGTTTAAGTATTTAATGAACTATGTTATTTTATCATTATTTCTCTTTTTTTTCCGCCCCATATATGGTTGACCCGAAATGTGCCCACCCTACAAAAAAATTATGTATCCGTCACTGCTTATGAGGGTCTGCAAATGAGCTAGGTGGAAACAGGCTTTTGATTGGCTTGGGTTAAAAGAGAGTCAAAGATTTTTTTTTTTTCGTGACTAAATATTGAGAAAATAGATTTTACAAAAAAATTGTTTTTCTATAAATCAAATAGTTATTAGAAAATAGATATATATATATATATATATATATATATATATATATATATATATATATATATATATATATATATATATATATTTTATAAATACTTATAACATGGAACAAAATCATAGATCTATTATTAGTTAATTATATATAATTGAATGAAAATTTTATGATGTTACATATTGGATTTAGATAATCTCAACTATCAGCTATTAGCCGTTATTGATTCCAACTAACAAAAGGTGTACTGACGGTCTCACCTTTAAACATATTGTTAACCAACGGACCATAACTAACAAATTACTAAGTGGGAATTTGACACACAAAAGGGATTTTGACACGCAAGCATGCCTAAATCAGTTAGGAACCGATGTCGGACAATAGCTGATAGTTAAGGTGGAAAATGTGCTAGTCATGATCCGTTGGTAAACAATATATATATTAAAAGGTAGCACCGCAAACACACATGTTATTAGTTGAAACCAATGAAAACCAATGAAGACGAAGAGCTAATAATTTGAATTATTTATTTTGAATACTCTTTTTCAAAATAGTAATGAATCTTGGTTTTCCACTCTCTTTTTATTTTTATTGTATTGGATTGGATTCATGATTGGACAGCTAGAAATTTTAATTTAAATAAAGAAAGTGCAAATTTCACATCATGTTAGGTTTAGTTGGAGAGAATTTCATTATTTATCTAAGAAACCTTAATATAGAAAACAATCAATTCGATAATATAAAAAGAAACATTTAAGTGTTCATTCGAGTTTCGATTAAACAAGTTCGGATTACCCCATTCTTAAAAAAATAAATTAATTAAAACCATTCAATAAGTGAACTAAAGTTGCGTCAAATGGGCATACTTTCAGATTAAACGAATTATGTTTCACTTAAATAAAAATGATGTGTCGTCATTTCAAAGAAGTAACCAAATTGGAAAAAAAAGACTTAATTAAAATCACCGGCGTAGCCCTAGTCGTAGATCTAAACATACCCCTAAGGACATACGGGGCGGTACGTGATGGGCTGGCTGTGATGGTCGTGACCATCGCGAACACCACCCTAGGTGCTCCGTGATGACCCAAAACATCAAGGGTAATGATGACCATCGCGGACGTGACCTATCTGTTGGCGACGGTCATACGGCCATTTGGGATTAAAAAATCCAATTAATACTATATGTGTGTGTGTATATATATATATATATCTTATTTTAAACCAAAATCTACTACCAACAACTACATATGCTTCTCATATAAAAAAATGGAATACGATGCAAAGATTTAGACTGAAGGTTGCGTCTAATCTAGGTGAACCGAATAGGTTTCGTCAAGATAAACCACAAACGCCACAACCTTTTCCAAACCCATCGTTTCAAACCCAACAAACACAAACTTTTCCAACCCAAAGCTTTTAAAACCTTATGTTTCAAACCCAACATCCACAACACTAATCCCAACCCAACATGCCAACTCAAGTCGCGTCTCCCGTGTTCCACTTACTTCCTGACATGATTGATGAGCCAATGATGGTAGTGGGCGAGTGGTGGTGGTGGTGATAGCAATAGTGATGGCAGTAGTAGTAGTGGTGGTGATTGTAACACCCCAACCGATGGCGGAAACATCGAGGTATCACGTATGAATGATTGTTCAGTAGCACATGGTATATATTGAAATTTAAATACTTTATTCATAGCATAAATATCCAAATAAAACATTTGTCTAAAAATCCAAAACTTCTAGTACATAACATGAATTAAAGCAAACAACTTCAACTAACTTCATAATAATCCTTCAAGCATACTCTAAGCCTCAGCTTCGTTGTTACCTGAAACATGTTAATTTTGAAAATATTTTTGGGTCAACAAAAGTTGGTGAGAATTACATAGGTTTGAATATTGAATAAAAACTTGTACAATTCGAGTGTC
This sequence comes from Ambrosia trifida, assembly GCA_028751855.1. Taxonomy (NCBI): domain Eukaryota; kingdom Viridiplantae; phylum Streptophyta; class Magnoliopsida; order Asterales; family Asteraceae; genus Ambrosia; species Ambrosia trifida. Next base: position 102,507,664 of record CM054131.1, read on the forward strand.
ATGATAAGTCTAGTCCATATGTGAAAACAAAACTACTAGGTAAATCGGGTGCATAATCAAACCTTGTGACTAGAATATTGTGGTCCATCCCATACGCATATGGTTCACTCGATTTTGTTATATGTTCGATAACAATCACCCATGCTACCCATACTGGAGGTACACGTATCCGGGTGGGGTTGTCAATCCAATAGATCTATCATTGTATATCGTCGGCTGGATCAATGTTAATGATTATGCTAGACTAATTGTGCTTACCCTAGTAATGTTTAAGACATAACGCAACATAGAATAGCACATAGACACTTATGTTGAATTGTAAATTGATATTGTAACATGTTTCACTCCAAAATAGTGAAAAAAGGAAAAAAGGGCTGTGTAAACTCACCTTAGTGCTAAAATTGAGTCACTTAATATAGAATAATTGTGGCTCTTGTGTCCAATTATCACCCTTATTTATAAGGCAGTAATTGAGTAATTGGGAAAACTTAAAAGTCTAAGTTTTCTGCTCTACAAGTAGTTCTAGGGTTCCTAATTTGGGGATTGATAATTGATTAATCGTTAATTTAGATAAATTGTTAATAAATAAAAGAAATTCGGGAAATAAATAAATAAAAGACTATTTGTAGATTTTTTATTAAGGATGGTCATATTATAAGATTTTAAATATGAAAATAATTTTTATAAAATTATTTTCTCAAAAATTGAATATTTAGTATATTTATTTTTATTTGTCAAAATATAGTTTTTTTTAGTATCTAAAAATATTAAAATTAATGAAATTTCAAATTAAAATTTTTATTTCTGTTCTAAATAAACAAAAATAATTTATGTAAAATTTTGGTATAAAAATAGTGAAAAATAAATTTATTATGATTTATTTATGATTAAAATAACAAAAATTAATTAAAAATATTAAATAAAGGTTTTCTGGAATAAAAATTTAATTCTGAAATATTTACTCTTTCATAAATTCAAAATAATTTTTGTGGAATTTTATAAAATTGCTTAGATATTTTGGCGAATTCCCTGTTTGGCAAAATTGCTTAGAGCATAGGAGACGTTTTCGGGTTATCCCCCAGCTAGAAGGCGGTTATTTTATTCTTGCAGGGTCCTCATGCCCAGGATTTTCTGACCGTTATCCCAATTGACGGTTTAGACCAAAGCATATCTGCGGTCGAATATAGGCCATCCTCAAGTACCGCTTGATTGTCCCCATGTACCCTGAAGACGAGACCTGTCCTATTTGTCGCAAGACCTACCTGGATAAGTTCAGAGAGCTTGCACTTCACTACAAAGGAGTTGTTGAGTTTCAAATTCCGACATGATTGGGTGTGGGACGTTCTATGGACAGTCTAAGGCAAGCCGGGATTTTAACCAAGAAGGAAGCTCATGTAAACTTCCTTACGGACCCCGCGGAAGGGAGATCCACGCTGCGTCCAACAGATTTGCTCGTCTTTTGTTGGGCCGGGAGAAAACACGCATGTGTTGACCTCACAGGGATATCTCCTCTCGCTGGTTTGAGCGATAATGGGTTTGTTCCTGGGCATGCATTGAGAAGGGCGGAAACGAAGAAGGTGGATAAGCATGCTAAAGCTTGCGAAGAGAACCGACATATTTTTGTCTCGCTGGCTTTTGATACCTTTGGATCTTTAGCACCGGAAGCTATCCGTTTCCTAACTAGAGTCCAACGGGTTATCCATAGCAATGTCTAGACTCCAAGGGGCAGATGTTTGTGTTTAGTAAATTAGGGTTTGCAATCCAGAATGAAGTGGTGGCGTAGTTTGTTCACTTTGTTGCCAGTCTGCCTGTTATCTTAATGTAATTTTTACAAGTTTGGAATGAAATACTAGAATATTAAAAAAAAAAAAAAAAAAAAAAACATTCAGACCAATCATATATCACTGAAGTTAAGGTCTTTCATGAAGGCCGATATTTAGAAGTCCAAAAACTACGGTGTGAGTTACAAACAAAACCCAAATAAATAGATAGTTTGGGCTTTGTAGTATGAATACAGGAGGAGCCCATTGAAGTCTGATACTTTAACCATGGGACTTGATGAACTTAATCCTTTAAATGTTCCAGACCTCCTTCTCCACACACTCGAACAAGGCCCAGCCCACCCAACTTAACTCACATCCAATTATCCAAAACAAATAGTACTAGAGGTGCATAAAAAGGTTAGTTTTCCTAACAGGTTAGGTTAACCTAAGAATTGGTTATTTTCTCATTTTTGCTTTAACCGGTTATTGCTTTAACCTATTCGGTTAATCACCATCAATTAACTGGTTCTTATTCACAGTTAACTGGTAAATCGGTTAAAAACTGGTTAAAAATAACCGGTTCCTTCTAAAAAAAATCCATAAACGGTTACTAATCTACTAATTAAAAATAATCACTAATCAGTTAACTCTGTGATATGTAATTAACCGGTTATAATTTTGGTTCATAACTGCTTATTTTATGCACCTCCCTCTATATAGTACCAATAGATTTTAGTTTAATCGGTTAGATTGACATATGCGGTTTGGTTAATTGGTGATAAACGCAAAGCAAAAACCATCTTTTCCAACTATTATTATTGTAATGGTTACAAATATCAAGTTGATTCAAAATACACTTTTAGAAATGCAAGTTAATAATATACAGAATACTAGCTTTTATCCCGGAGCGTCCGGGGTTGAAAAATATAACAATTCTAATAATACTAATACTAATAGTAATAATTATTACTTTTGCAATTAAATAAATAAAAAAAATAACCTTGCTATAAGGTGACACCATGTGTTGCAGTGTTGCGCGATTCTTTCTCCTAGCTTCTCTTGATGAAGTATACCTATGCATCTTTAAAAGAGTAAAATTCCAATGAAAGCATGGCGATTGAGCTGAATTTCAACATCATAGATAAGAACCTGGTTTAAAAGAAAAAACATTATTAATGAATAACCTGAACACTTTGTGTTTTTTTTTCCTGTATGAACGAAACCCCACAAAAAATAGTTGTTTTTTTCTCCGTTTTTTATATAGAACTATGGTACTCGTTGGAAAGATAATAAAACGCTCGTTAATTTGGTGTAACATTTTTCTTTAAAAAATATCATATATAAAAGATATTAACGTTTAAAAATTATGGGAGGAAAATAAAAGAGAAAAATTTAAATTTGTTTTTAAATTTCTTTTTTTCATAAAATAACTCAATTTAAATTTAGTAGATTAGGTTTTATATTATTATTTATTTATTTTTAATTTGCCACATGGCATGACACATGACACACTCAAGAAGGAGAATGCCTCCTTGAATGCCATGTCATTAAAATGGCTTTCTTAGGCCTCCATTGAATACAACCTCATCAATATTCAATTCTTTTATTAAAAGTTATAGATTAGATACCAAAACATTTTAAAATTTTGAAGTTATCCTATTGTCATATGAAACTAGGTGTTAGTTGGCCCACGCTTTGTCGCGGGCGCCGCTATTGTGCATACATGTTGCGCACAATTAGCGGCGGATCGCCGCGGGAGGCCGGGAGCTCCTATTGCGTTAAGGGTTTGGTGGACATAAAAAATAACATTAAGTGACTGCTATGCTCGCGTGGGCTTTACAAAAATACTCGTAACCCATTAAATTTCACACCAGCATTTACACTTGGGTTGCCTATTTAGTAATAAAATAATAACAAAAAGTTTCAGCTTTAACTTCCTTATAATATCATATAGTAGTAATATAATAATAACAAAAAGTCTCAGTTTTAGTTTCCTTATAAGACTGTCCGTTGTGGAGCCGCGAGCGACCGGATGCGAGCCACCAACTTGACTCTCAAGTAACCCGATCACTTGACCCCGTTGTGGCTGGATGTGAGCATCGGCGCGACCAAAGGTCACTTTCTCCCGTTAACCCACGCGACCACCATCGCTTGTGCTCGCTCGCGCCAGGGTTCGCGTGGGGCTGTTGTGGCTAGAGGTGAACACCGGTGCAAAAACTCCGGTCGCTCGCGGCTCCACAAGGGTATATAATATTATACATATAGGGTAGGGTTAGGGTACAAAGGGTGTGTTTTGTGAGAAGGGTGAGAAGTAATTGTGTCCTTTAGATCATGTTGATGGATGGTTGAGATTAAATGGGTGACAAAGTTGTAAATTGTGTTATAATTTAATTAATAAATTAAGTCTTGTAAGGTTATAACTGTCAAAACAAAAACAAAACCATTAAACATCTCCTTAATTTAAGGAGATTTCATAACTCCGTCTTTCTCTTTCTCTCTCTAACGTCAAAACAAGGATGATTGAAAAGTTCCTATTAGATAATGACAAATTAAGAAGCCAGAAAATGCATAAATTCTTGTCGCAAGGATATATATATTTACGTGGATTTACTAGAAATGTATTATGCATATCATTATATTTTACTGTGACTTCATGGTTGGATGTTTGGTATGTGATGTGAATACCGGATAGGAACAATCATGCAATTTAATTCTTTATAATCATCCTTATAATTGAAAATGTAAGCATTAACATGAGCTTAAAACACAATGTGTTCGAATGGAATGTTTTAACATAATGTTTTGATAAAAACACAATAAGTTCTTATGAGTAGTTAACATGAGTTTAAAACACAATGGGTTCAGATGGGATGTTATAACATGTTGATGAAAAAACACACTGGATTATTGAGATGATGGTGATAGAACACACTTAATTGTTTAAACACAAAGTTATTCCGATGGTGACAAAACACACTAGATTTCTAAGAAGATGATGATAAAACACAAATCAGTTAAAGAGATTTGAATAAAATCCCAAAAATAACTCCTCTATTATTATTGATTTAATTTACCATATCTAAATTATATGCATAATTACCTAAATGGCCTTTACATTAATTTAAACTAATGCCATGTGTCATCGTAGGAAGCCTTTTCACCCTTCTTACAAAACTTAGTCTTTGTACCCGAACCTCTACACAATCAGTAACACATTCATAAAACACATTAGAGGTGAACACCGGGGTTCGTTAACCCACGCGACTACCATCGCTTGTGCTCGCTCGCGTCGGGGTTCATGTGGGGCTGTTGTGGCTAGAGGTGAACACCGGTTTAAAAACTCTGGTCGTTCGCGGCTCCACAAGGGTATATAATATTATATATATATATATATATATATATATATATATATATATATATATATATATATACTAGGTTTGAGCCCCGCGTGTACACGCGGTACATGTTCATGTAAAATGAAAAAAAATTCTATAAAGATCGCAGTATGCAAATTTTATTTATTGAAAGTTACGTAATATAATTCGTATGAATTTTGGTTGATTGTAAATTATCATAAAAAAAGTTTAATGTTACCCAATAACAGATATATGAATCAACAAATGTTTGAATAGACGTGATTTAAAAACAAATAATGAAATGAATAAACATAAATTTATTGTAACGGCATGCAAATGAAGATTAAATTCAAAGTAAATAAATGTAGTTTAACAAATCACACAACCAAAAAATTATAAAAAAACGATTTACGCAAAATATGATCACATACTTATTCACAACCTTCAAAATATTTTTTTATAGACAACATTTGTTATTTATTATTAACGTTGTCATCTTTATCCAATATTAGTATGTTCAGGCCATCTCTACTCTTGTCACTTGGCAGCGACATACAAATGCCCATGTGTAAAAATAGGATCTTTCAAATACATACCTATCCTAAATTGGGTTTGTCCTTGACTCTTATATATTGTCATTGCGAAACATAAAGTAAGAGAGAATTGTCTTCTGTTAAATCTGAAAGGAATCTTCTTATCAAATGCGGACAGCCTAATTATTTGGATAAAAGTTCGCATTCCAATGTTACTCCCTGAAATTATTTTATCTATATTATCTTATTAAGAAGGAGTAATGGTCAAGAATGTAATTTTGTCAAAAGTCCAACTTTTAAAGCAACATGTATAAGTGAATTGTGCTTATATAATGAGGGTATAATTGGAACATTATGTACATTTAAGACACTTAAAAGGGTACAATAGTAAATCTATCATGTCATTTTAGTTTTTAACATAAAATTTGTTCCCTTCCTACCCCTCCTCTTCAATATATAGTTCTTGAATGTCGCCATCATCTCTTCAATATACCCTCACCTTCATGACTGAGTTAATGGGATTCAATGCGTAGGTCAGTTTCTCTTACTCTACCCTTTGATTGAAGGCTGCATATGAAGCGTTTGGCCTTCAGTATGTCTTGTTCAATGAACATCAAAGGTTTATAAGAACCCTAATTTTCTTCTTATTCAGTGGACGACTTCTTAACTGGGTACCAAGGGTCTCTTTACAACTCCTGCTCCATCTATTTTTTCCCTTCCTGCCCTCCTTCACTAATTTACGATCTTCATCAACCCTAATTTCCTTGGCACACCATCCCCTGCAATAAATTTTGAAGGATTAAATGTTAAATTATTTGATGAATGTTGAATCTGTTGGTGTTTACGATCACTCTCTCTTGGTATTCGTTTCTTTTTATGGTATGTTTTTAAAGTTCTAATTTTTGTTGTTAATTTGTGTTTGTTTTGATACTGGTAGACTTTTTTTTAAGGATTAAATTCAGTGATTTGTATTATCCTTAACACTGACATAAATATAAGTCCTGTTATTTTTCAACAACAGTGATTGATTTTTTATCACTTGTGTATTTGCTCGCATATATCTCTTCCAGCTAATTTCACATTTTTTTTGCAGGACAGGTCATACACATCAGCCCTGCTGTTGAAACTAAATGAAGTGCTGAATGTGGTTAAAAGAATAGGTAGTCAAATTTTTCTATACCTTAAGCTGGTACAAAGATTCACATGTTTAGAAATTTTGAAATAGCTATTACAAAATTCAACTCGTTCGCCTTTTTCTCTTGTATTTTTCATGCTTAACAAGATGTCATATTGGTGTATTTATTCCATCATGTATCAACAATATTCTATATTTCAGTAAACTTATGCTTTATGCTTAAATAGTAATGTTGGACTAATATTTGTAGCTTCTAGATTGCAGGTTGTTTGGGACTGGAGGATGCTTCTTTTGAAGATTGGCATTGTCCGTAATGTATAGTGTTGGTACTGGTAGAAAAGCTGATGTGGAGTCCAGACCGCTTGTTATCCGACTGACCTGGGTTGTTAAAGCCAGAGAAATACAAAACTGGTGGCTGCGTTATTTGCAGGTTTGTGGATGTTAGCTAATATCTATCCTTTTAGGCATATTTTTGTTTATCTTAGTCTGTTAATATAATGTATTAATGTATCTCTTCTCTTTCATTGCTGGTAGCCTAGGTCTCATTTAATTCGTAGAATTAACAGTCCAGGGATGCTTTTTTCCCTTTAATGTCTAAAATATGTGAAGGACAGAACAAAAGATTGCATGGATAATCATTAAATTAAGATAAATAGATTCTTGGTAAGCACGTGATTCTTCTCTAGCAGAGGTCTCAGGTTCGAATCTTACTTCCACTGGTTTCATTTCATGTCATAACTTATTTACCCGAGCCTATTGTTTAGTAGTGTCTACAGTTCCTGTTAGGTTCCCAATAACGGGTTCTTATGGTTACAAAAAAACAAAACAAAAAGATCTTCATCTTTATCTTTGATTTTTCTTTTTGATTGTTTTTCACATTAAAGGTTTGGAGTTCCCAAAATGCTGATGCATCTGCGGTTCTTGTAGCAGATGACATTGAAGAAGCAGTCATAACTATGGATACACCTAAAGAGGATGTTGCTTCTACAAAATATATAGAACTAGACACGCGCTTGGTAGAACGGCTTTGCTGTTAATTGGTGGTGCGTCACTTGGGGCTTTTCACGTGGGTGTAGTGAAAACTTTATTATAGAACATAAGCTAATGCCAAGGATAGTCACATGGTCGTGTGTGGGGTCCATTTTGTGTTCGGTTGTGGCTACGAAATCATGGCCTGAACTTCAAAATTTCTTTGAGGATTCGTGGCATTCGTTGCAGTTCTTTGATCTGATGGGGGGATTTTCAATGTTTTTAAAAAGGGTTATGACACAAGGCATGCTTCATGACATTCGGCATTTACAAGTTCTGTTAAGAAACTTAAGGAATAATCTTACATTTCTAGAAGCTTATGATATGACAGGTCATGCTCTTGGGATAACTGTATGCTACCCATTTCGTTTTTGATACCAGTACTCGAAAATTTGGAGCTGCAAAAAGCCGCGAATCAAGGGAGAAGATGCACATGGGAGAATCTTTCAGCTATAAAAGCGAACTGTGGGATTGAGCTTGCACTCAAAGAATGTGGGGTGATTCTAAATCATATGCGTAGACTGAAACGGAGTGCACAACGAGCAGTTGCAGCTTCTTCTGGTGCATCAAACATAATACGGTTTAACGCCTCAAAACGATTTCCGTCATGGAACTATATGGCACGCGAGAATTCACCAGCTTCTCTGGATGAAGAGCTAGCAGACTCTGTCCACCTTAGAAATAAAGTATTAGAAGTTATTATTTTTCTGAATTGCACTTCTATACCCTTTTGAGCCACTGAGAATGAAATATGCAACAAAAATTTGGCATGGATATATAGTATGATTAATTTGCCATTATAGCGATTGTAATTGTGTAGAAAGATCTCAGTGTTCTTTTAGGAGCAGGAGAGATATCTTCCAATTTAAGAATCAGGCCACAAACTTTATAGAATGAATTTCTTTACTCTAATTAATTTGAATTTTAATAAAGTATATCAGAGTTATTATAAATTTCTTGAATTCTAATAATTCTTTTGTTATAAATGAATTACGTTGATACCCATAAACTTTTATAGATTTATCACATGGAAGTTTAATAGTTTATTTTTTTCTCTAAACACTTCGCGTTTCGACCCACGAACTTTAATAGAGTTATCATACGGCTCTTGAAGTTAAATAAAGTTAGTTAATTGTTTTTAATAAATATTTTGTTCTTTTATCATTTTATAAGTTTAATTCCATTTTTTACTTACTATAATTAATGCTAACTTTCAACGCTAGACATGTTTACTTAATTGCTTACATGGTTTGTATTAACCCTTCAATATACCAGGTAACAAATCTAAAATGTAACAAATACATCATCGCCAACACCCTTCTACGAACCCGCCGCGAAGCGCGGGCTCCAATACTAGTCTTCTATAAAACGGTTTGATATGGCAAGATGATTTGGAACTTTGAAAAGAATTTATATCCACATATAGGATTCCTGAACCATTAGAATAACAAAACAGTAAAATTTGTCCAAAAAAAAACTCTGGTGAGGAAAAGAAAGACATTTGGCATTTTAACTGTATTATCATCAAGAATTTAAGGTAAATATATCCAGAAAACGCTGAACTGTTTTGACGGTTTGACTCATAACCAATGACCTAAAAATGAAGCTAAAACCATGGTGAAAAATCAATACTAAACCCACATGAGGAACTCGAACAATTCTGATCGAATCAGACGGATTTATTTATATAGTTGAAATATAAAAATGGAAGGATTGGTAATTTACGTGATTTGGTCAACGACGCTTAAAATTAGCACAATTATTGCAATCATGATAATGGTTAGCGTTTCATGACAATTGATTAAAGGAAAATTCTTTGTAAACATAATATGATAACGTTAATCTGTCAAAGATATTTAAATGAAAGACGTAATATTCTTATTCTTAGTATCACTAAAACGATATTTAGTTAATGTAGTTAATGATGGAGGATTTCATGACAAATGAGGTTTTTCATTGTTTTGAATCACCTTTTAGTTAATGTTGTTACTGATAACGTAAAATGATATTTCACTACTAATTTTGTTACTAATTACAAATAAGTGTATTTTAAGACACGAAAAATAAATAAAGTCAAAGAATTGATATCCATCAAAGTAACACAAACGTAAAAAGTTTTTATGTTTATCGATCAACAATATTAAAATAAAAGTCGTTATTAGAATTATCATTTAAAATTATTTTGAATATATTATATATTTTAGGAAATTGTTAAATAGATTTAAATTATATTTATTATTAAAAAATAGATTTAAATTGCATTTATTAAATACATTTTGTTTACCAAAATTATCGCTTAAATATTTCTGTTATCATTAATTGAGTTTTTTTTATAATTTTTGAAATAATTTGAACGTTGTTAATGGTCGAGGGTTTCATAACAAATGAGGATTTTTTATATTGATGTTACGTTTATTCTTTATGTTAATAATTGTAATAATTATTACTATTAATAGTAATAAATAAATGACAAATGTTAACTTAACAATTAAAATTATTTACTAATTTATTAATATAATTGAAAATTATTTTGAAAATAGTATATATTTTAGTAACATATTCGTAAAAATCGTAAAAGAAAATTTTAATTCAGTAGATAAGAAATAAATGAGATTAAAAATAAAATTAAAAATCGTAATATTAGTTTTAGTATTAGTAATATATTCGTAATTTAATTCGGCAGATAAGAAATAAATAGATTAAAAATATTTCGTAAAATAGTAATATAAATAAATGAGATTAAAAAATCGAAATAAATAACATTAATAGGGGTCAATTATTATTGAAATGATTTTAATGATTATCGTTTAATGAGATTTGATTAAAGGAAAGTCATAATATAAAAAATTAAATTCGGTCAATAATATTAAACATAAATTCGAAAAAACAGTAATAGAAATAAAAAAGCTTAAAAATTTAAATAAATAACATTAAATTCGGTCAATTATTATTAATGTCAATAAATAGTATTAAACATACTTTCGTATTAATAGTAATATAAATAAATGAGGTTAAAAAATCATAATAAATAACATTAAATTCGATCAATTATTATTAATGTCCATAAATAAAATTAATTCTAACATAATAAAAATATATTAAGAATAATTAAATGAAAGTCATAATATAAAGGAAATGATTTTGATGATTATCATTTAATGAGAATTGATTAAAATAAAGTCATAATATAAAAAATTAAATTCAGTCAATAATATTGAAACTTATATTAAATTTAGGTTATTTTTCGAATGTATGGCAGCATACATGTATGGATTGATTGACCAGAATGTATGCAAAACATCAATTTAATCTATTGATTCATAAGAAATCGAAAAAAATAATGTTTATGTATTTAAAGATGAGAAACAGAAAATAACCTAAGAATATATGTATGCGATTAATCAAAGTGCAAGAAACGTGTCATAGGATAATCGTATGTGCATTGATTTGACGTGTTTATATAGCTATTTGATCCATTAAGGAATGGATGAAATGGTGGAGTGAAATTAGCATTATCATTAGCATATTGTTATAAATTGGGATTTAAAGTTTTGCATTTTATTTGCAATACCTTCACCTATGGAGTAGAATTAGGATATATAATTTCGCCTTTTTAATTATGAAATTGGACCGTAATAATTATGAGTATAATTAGGAGATAAGATTCATTACATAGTTTTAGACTTAGTTCATTTTCAAATTGAAACATAAAATGCATATACAAAATTGTTTGTATATTAAATTGAAAAATTCAAATGGTATTGTAGATAATTATGGAATATAATTAGAAGATAATATTCGTAACACAAGTTTTAAACTGATTTCGTATTAAAATCGAAAACTAAAATGACTGATACAAAATTCATATTCAAGATCGTCGTCAAATTTACAAGTTACTCAAAGTCAGATTTTACAACCTACATTAATGATATAATGTAGTACATCTGTAACATCCGGCCCCTCTCACCACCAATATTGTCCGCTTTGCCCCGATGGGTTGCCCATCCAGAGCTCACGGATTTGTTTTTGGTTGCCCAGTGGAAACTTCCCAGGAGGTCACCCATCCTAGAATTTCTCCCACCTGAGCACGCTTAACTGTGGAGTTCTCCTCTCATCCACTAACATTAAGCCCCAAAACGCGTTGGTGATTTAAGAGGCAAGACATTACTTATGAACCAAGGATCTCTCCTGGCCACGGCCGATGTGGGATTTTCCTGGGGTGTCACATTCACCCCCTGTTAGAGTCTCATCGTTCCTGATGAGGTGTGTTCCTGGGGTGTCACAACATCACATATTGATTTTCCTTATGCAATTGGTGAAATATAAATATGGATACCATTATATTTTTTGACGTTCAATTTGTATTCAATTACTTTGACTTGTTTTATAAATTCAATTCGTATTGATATATATGCTTTATAAATTATAAATGTCGGCTCATTTTTGAAACGAAGTCAATATATACAGTAATGACAAAACCCCCAAATCTGTAAATACATATTAAATTCAATAATATGTATTAATGTCAATAACAGAAACTTATAAACAGTAAATACATATTAAATTCAATAATATGTATTAATGACAAAACCCCCGAATATGTAAATACATTAATGACAAAACCGATGAATATGTAAATACATATTAAATTCAATAATATGTATTAATGACAAAACCCCCGAATATGTAAATACATTAATGACAAAACTGATGAATATGTAAATACATATTAAATTCAATAATATGTAGTAATGTCAATAATATGTCGGGTCATTCGTAGTAATATAAGGAAGGAAAATTAAATGTACTTTAATGTCATTAATAGAAACTTATAAACAGTTAAAAGTCAAATTTAAAATAAATAAGGCAGTAAAACGTTAAAATTTATTTAATCAATTTATAATCAATGGTATAATTACATTTACTCCATATATAAGGATACCATTTGATTTTGGACATTGAATTCGTATTCAATTACATTGACTTGTTTTATAAATTCAATTAGTATTCATTCATAATTATAAAGAAGTCAAAATATACATTAATGACAAAAATCTAATATGTAGCTAGATATTCAATTTGTATTCATATAAGGAAGTAAAATTAAATGTACTTTTTAATGTCTAAAATCGAAACTTATAACCAATTCAAAGTCAAGTTTTGAAATAAATAAGGCAACCAATTAAAAAGTAATTTGAATCAATTTACAATCAATTGTATAATTATATGTTTTCCGTATAAAGTTAGTTACATATCTATAAGGAAGAATAAACATTTATAAGGAAGTCAAATTAAATGCACATTAATGTCCAAATGGCGACAATTATAAACAACTCAATGTAAAATGTGAAATTAAGAAGGCAGTCAAATTCGACATTAAATTTCGTGAATTTTATAAATAAGGTAAATTTGAAATACGTTAAAATTTAAATTTATTGTCAAACCTATAATTAATAAGGCAGTAAATTTCTAATTAAATTGAATCAATTTAAAATTCACGAAATTTAATGTCGAATTTGACTGCCTTATTTGACTGCCTTATTAATAAAATTCAAATTTAATGTCGAATAAAAACCTCTTAAGTGGATCCAAGTTTTAAATACGTTAAATTCAAATTAAATTTATAGTCAAACCTATAATTAATAAGGAAGTAAATTTCTAATTAAATTGAATCAATTTAAAGTTAATGTCATATAATTATATAAGGAAGTCAAAATGTTTATAAGGAAGTCACATTCAATTCACATTAATGTCCAAATTCGAATTTTATAACCAAGTTAAAATACAATTTGAAATTAATAAGACAGAAAAGTTAAATTAAAATAAGTATAAAAGGAAGTCAATTGTCTCAAGTCAATGTATAATTAACGAATTTATTGAAAATGTTCATAATGGCATCAACAATAAATACATTCAACACGAATTAAATTCATATATTAATAATTTCTTGTGTGTCAACCTTGGTAACAAACAGCCTACGTTGGTCTGAACACCATTTGAACACGCAATAGTCACCAACAGAAATATCTTCTGATTCAAGCAAGTCATCCCATCCAATGACAGTAAACCTTAAGAAAACAATTAAAAATACAAAATATATATAAGAGGTAAAACAATATAAATTAAGAACATTGAAAACGTAGATTTTGGAAATGCAGAAAACAAACCTAGCGACTTGAGAATGAACTTCTACATGCACCATAGGAGACCACAAGTACCCATTGGTAAATTTAATCTTGATCTTCGATGATTGATTTAAATTCGCCATTTCAGCAATCGAGTTAGGAATTATCTACATAGTCAAAATAATTAAATAAGGTAAACAAAATTGTAGGTGGCATACGAAAAAAAGATTATTAGGCAATAACAATATAAACAAAAATAAATGTACCAACTCATTTGTAACAGAGCACGCAAAACCAGGTCAACCATCGTAGTTGCAAACTTTAATTTCTTGCGTATTCGGACAAACTGGTTGTTGCAAAACATTGTTATCCTCATCTAACAAATTGTTAGTCAAAACTTTGAATAATTTCATTTGGCGACCATTCTTGTTGAAAGTAATAACATTAAACACGTCAATTTGTTTTTTTTTCTAAACGAATTAGATCACCAAGCTGGAGACAAAGATCACTTATGAAATTTAGCCAACCATTAGAAAAACAATAATCACGACCAATCTTTTCTATTGCCACGTTCCATTGATGTTCATCATCTACAACATAGTGATTGGAACATTTGGGATGCCATCGGGATACTGCTTATTAATAAAGGAATAAGGTATAACTTGAAAGAAAAATTAGCGATCAAAAAATATGGACAATTAAGATATAAAAAACATGTAATATAAATTATTGAAGTTAATGATGTTTACCATAGGTGTCGTCAATTCATGCAAGCATTACAATCATTCTTCATCATGAAAGTATTTGGAGCAATAAAGTCGAAAATGACGTAAAACATCGAGAAGCATAAATCATGTACAACTTTTGACCATCCATTTGTGAAACAGAAATCATCATCTATAAATTCTAACAGAACAAACCAAGATTGACCATGGTATGTTGAAACTTTAATGTTGTTGTTGTGTATGTGTTTAGATAACAAAAACATGTTCATGGATTTCGGCAATGTCTGGATGAACACGTAAAAAACAACATTAAAAAAAGGAATAATTAATTTTATTTAAAAAAAATATAAAGATTCATACCAAAACTCATGCGGAAGGGTCATGAATAACCTTGAAGAATGTGTCACCCTTGTGATAAGCTATAGTCGAGTTCTTTCTTCTAATGGAATCCTGTCTTTCAAATGCAAAACGAATATATGTTAAATTAACCATAAACTCAAGACAAAATTTTTAGATTTTTCCCGAAAAACAATTGTCTTAGTAACAAATAGGTTTGAGCATACTCGCTATTTGTTATGATTTTTTTACTCATTGGTTTAACGGCCATAACAATTGATCGTAATCTGGCATAACAATTGATCGTAATAATTTACGCATCCAACAATTATTAATGTCACACCCTCAAATTTCCACCTGCGGAGTTCTACCGCGAGGCGTGTGACACACCAGGATCCAAGTCAACGGTCACAATAAACGACGTCTAAATGTAAAAACATACGTAAACAAAAACCATGCATAAGTTTAAAACCAACATTCAAACAGTGCGGAAGCATTTAAAGTTTACAAACGTCATGCAGAAACAAAACATAAGTTTAAAAGTTCATAAATCCAAACATGCAGATGAGACCCTAGACGCGAGACGACTCCAGTGCGACCTCGTGCGCCTATCCGACAGCTGCTACCTTAGCGACCTGAGAAAAACATGCTAAAAGAGTCAACATATAATGCTGGTGAGTTCACAGGTTTTAATTAAACGTTTAAAGTGATCCTTCGAAAACCGTTACCATCACAGTTACTACTATGCTTATGAGAACGCTAGCTAGGCGCAGAATGAGATACTCATACGGGTGAAACCATTACTGACTGAGCCGTGTGTTACCCTTTGTTTCCTATGGGCTACCGTCATCGCCGGTAGACCTTGTTTTGTTAGAGACAATATGCACCCGCCCGGCCTCCAGCCGTCGAGTGGGGTTTGTCAGTCCCCAATAGCGCTATCCATATTTCCCCGCCATATACCCATGTTAGTGGTTTCAAGGGATTTTCGATGAACCGTATAGTAAGATAAGTAAGCCATAGTATAACATGATAAAGAGTCATGAGCCATAAGAGTTTAACAAGTCATAAGTCATAAAAGAGTTTGTAAGCATGTTTCTCACCCCGAAAGCAAAAACTGTAAAATGTGGGGCCGTGAACTCACCTTAGATAGCGTTCCTCAAATATGTGTAAAGATGTTTAGCCCTTGACAATCCCTCTACCGGAGATCTATCAAAATGTTCACATAAGTGTTCCGACTAATAACCATAAGGTTATCTAGTCCCCGATTGTCCAGATCATAACCAAGTATGTTTTAAAACGTGTTTAAATGTTCAACCGACACACTAGACCGACCCGACATCCCGTTGGTGACCCATTACCCTAACTAATCAAGTACACATAGATTACATGCAAGGTTCAAGCATAAAACACTTAGTTTGTATCAAAAATCTCATTTCTGTTAACATAGGGTCGAATGTAGTGGTAAGTGGTCGAAGGTGACTTGGATTGGTCGAATGTGGGTTCAAACTTCCACCTTCGCCCCTTTTTCTTCCACCTTCGCCCACTTGTGGTTCATTCGCCCCTCAAGTTTCCAGGTTCGACCCCTGGAACCCACCTTCGCCCATTCGACTGGCCGAAGGTGTTCCAGGTTCGACCCTGCTGTGTTGTTTACTCAAAAACGCGTCCAAAAACATCCGAAAACATCACGAAACATCATGAGTTACAGCAGTCAAGCATCATTAATATATTCCTACGAAACCCTACCAATTTTACCCCAAAATCTATCCGTTTTTACAAGTTTCCTAAAATAGTAAATTATGGAGATGTCACATCATCATGCATGAAAATATTACCCAATTAGGAAACTTCTGAAATCAATCAATAATCAGCTCATCATCATCAAATCATCATGAACAAGAAACCCTTATCCTAACTCTATCATTATCATCCAAAAACAAGCCCTAAATCTAACAAAGATTCCTTTAATCGACAAAACACCATCAACAATCAATTGTAACATGTTTCAATCAGAACCCATCATTAATAACAGCCCTAGGTTGTTGCCATATCCTCTATACAACAAGAAATCATCAAACAATGCATAATATCACATTAACACATGTTAATTTGCATAAAAACTCATTGTTTATGAATAGGTTTTGGTTAGGAAAGGTTTTTATTCATAAAATAGGTTGATATCAGATCTGGACCCTTGGGGTTTAGATTAAAACAAGTCAAAATTGTTTAAAAAGGATTTGAAATGAAGAACACACCTTAGATCTTCACTTGTAATGATTTAGAGAGTTAGGTTATGAAAAACAAGCTCAAAAACTCCTTCCCCAATGATAATAGCTGATAGAGAGTGTTTGGAGGCGTTTAGGGTTTGTGAAATGGTGAAAAATGGCTAA
Organism: Ambrosia trifida; assembly: GCA_028751855.1. NCBI lineage: Eukaryota > Viridiplantae > Streptophyta > Magnoliopsida > Asterales > Asteraceae > Ambrosia > Ambrosia trifida. The sequence continues at coordinate 102,525,053 of CM054131.1, forward strand.
AGATGGTATTTATACCCAGTCCAGGTTCGCCCCTTTTATGTGGTCGAATGTGGAACTTTTCCACATTCGCCCATTTGTAATGGTCGAATGTGGAACTTTTCCACATTCGCCCACTTTGTTTCTACGTTCGCCCATTCTTCAAGTTCCATTTCCACGTTCGCCCACTATTTCCACATTCAGGTCATCAGCACTTTTTAACACATGTTAACAGCACTTTTTAACACATGTTAACCTTTTCCCAGTTTGTCGTGTTTAACGCATTCTAACACATCTTAACACATAAGCATGCACCCATAGTCTATGTTTAGCATATTTAGGCACGTATAATCATTTGTATATCGTTTAAGCAAGTATAAGCATACAATCCACTGCACGACCCATAATCTACACATATACTTAATTAGTTCATGTAATGTCACCAACAACGGAACCCGGTACTAATGTATTCCCAAAACGACTCCCAATGATCCTCCAGATCATTGAACCCTGGACAATCCTAATCTGACCCGACTCAACTAACCCAGTTAAGTTTGTTTATAAACGTTTCTCGCTAAGGTAGACTTAGATGTTACTATTATGTTTAAGCCGAACATGCCGGGTGTCACAATTAAAAAGCTATCGACTTTGATTGATAAATACAAAATACGTTTGATAATGGAAAAACGTTTTTAACATAGAATATTGTGAATGTATTTTGTAGAAGAATTGATGTAGTCTAATGATAAATCAAAGATGAGATGGACAACATACCTTGGAAAAATTATGGAAAAGAAAAATGAGGAAGGAAGGAAGGAGGAAGAATGTTTTAGGTATATTGGAATGGATGGTAAATGGAGAAAACAAAATGAAAAAGAGGTTTTTATACTATCACTATTGGAGCTCCATTTTTAACTTGGATCCAAGGAGACCCTCTCAAATGCTAGGATTCAACCCTAGTGTATTGATTTATTATATAGATAGAGATAGATATGTTTAGGTTCTTGTACAAAACCATTTTTTTGTGAGAAGTGTGAGAACCAATATTAGAGTGACACGTGGCAGCCAATTGTTTTAATTAGAAGGGCATCATTGTAATTTGGGTTGTTAATCTTATTTTAGGAGATAATTGTCTAATTAATTTTTGTTATTAAATATGAGTTTTATTAGGGATATCTGTTATGAATTAAAACGAATTTTACTGATTTCTTTTTTAAAAGAATCATTCTGCACATATGATCATTCATATTCAACTACATCGATTATCCAAATATCATATTGTGGTGTTTTACGCTCATACTAGGGTGTTTTAAATGAATGTGTTTATTAATTTGCCATATTTATGTGTTGCTTCATCTAGAAGGTGTTTTACATTTATACCCGTGTGTTTTATCATCATATTCTCAACTTTGTGTTTTAACAACCCCGTGTGTTTTATCATCATCTTCTCTATAATCCAGTGTGTTTTATCTTCATCATACACAATCAGTAACACATTCAAAAAACACATTAGAATGTACTTTAAAACACAACTATACATACATTTAAAATGTGTTTTTACATTCATACCCGAGTGTTTTATCACCATATTCTCAACTTTATGTTTTAACAGTCCCGTGTGTTTTATCATCATCTTCCACATAATCTAGTGTGTTTTATCTTTATCATACACAATCAGTAATACATTAAAAAACACACAAGATGCAGTGAATATCTAGCGTGGGGTTAGGTGTGTTAAAAAATGGTGGGCTTAACTTTTTGGATCGGGGTCTGTTGGATGAAATAAAAATGGAGTTACAAAAACCTAATCAAGATAATGGTGGGCTTGACTTTTTTTGGATTGAGCTTGACTCAGAATAAAAAATGGTGATTATATTTTTTCGATACCTAAAAAAAAGCTAAATGTTGTTCTTGGTTGATTTTTTTAAGAGAGAGAGAGAGAGAGAGAGAGAGAGAGAGAGAGAGAGAGAGAGAGAGAATATGGTGTTTCCATTTTTAATAGATATCAATTAAATGTGAGTGTCTAATAACTTTAATACCCTTCAGTCATGTAATTTATTATTAATATTATAACACTAATTACTAAAATGCCACTCACTTATCTATACCATAGATTAAGATGATCCAATAGCCAAAACACCTTATCACACTTCTCACAAAAAAAAAAACACTTTGTACATGATCTTGACCCTATATATATATATATATATATATATATATATATATATATATATATATATATATGTATAAGGTTATATTGGAAACCCTTGTTATATGGTAAACTTTGGAAACTCTAACTTCCCGACTTTTTTTTATATGAAAATTTTAGGGTATGTAATATACATGATTTTAAGCATTTTGGGACAAAAAAATGGAAAAAGCGCCGAGCCATTTTTTTTTAAAAAAATAAAAACCTTCTCCGGGTAACAAATGGTTAACACGTGTTAGTTTCGCTTAACATGTGTTAGTCAAAACTTTATTTATTTTTTTTTTTAAAAAAAACTAATCGGCGCTTTTTTGATTTTTTTGACTCAAAATGCTTAAAATCATGTATGTTACATGCCCTATTTTTTTCAAAAATAAAAAAAAATTGGAAAGTCAGAGTTTCCAGAGTTTACCATATAACAAGGGTTTCCACATTATCCTTTCCCTATATATATATATATATATATATATATATATATATATATATATATATATATATATATATATAGGATTAGGTTCAAATGAAAACTACTCCTTCGTAAAAAAACCGTAAGAACACCGACGTAAAATGTGAATTTAAATTTTTTTTTTTCACCGGTGTTAAAATTGGTAACCCCGACGTAAAAAAAAAAAACCGTATTTTACAGTGGTGTAATGACCCATGGTCCACGCTTTTTTCTCTTATTAGGCAAGGGAATATTCCCTTTTCTTTTTTATTTCACTTTAATTGTGGACCACAAATCTTTTTTGATTAAATTAAGTGTGTGGTGTTAAAGTGTGTTCCTTAGTTCTTTTACGAATGAGTGGTTTTCATTTTACCCTAACCCTATATATATATATAACCACTTTCTAGATCAAAAACTACTAAACTCAAACCAATATCCCAAACACCACTTCTACGTTCCCCATTTCAAAATCCAACAAATATTGCTCCTAGTAATATTACCTTTGTAAAACCATTAAAAAAAAGAAAAAGAAAAGCAAAGACAAAAAGTTAATTACTTCCCTTCAATTTTGTTGGCTGATGTGTAGCGTCGTATTTTATAGCTTAGACACTATTCAAGTGTCGATAATTTAATATAGATACAATTTAAAAAATGTTAAATATGACCTTTGAAATTTAAGTTCAAACTAATATTGAAATCATATTTGAAAAATAATTTGAACTAATGGGCAAAATCCTTGATCTACACTCAAAACGCCTAAAATATTGTAGTGGCCTGATTCAATTTACTAGAAGTTTCGTATACCAAAGAGTCTTGGGCATAGTAGTATCAAAGTATTCGATAAGATTTTATCTTTTCAAATGATGTACGACTCAAATCTCAGGAATAACAAAACACACAAGAAAGATGACAAAGTCCTTACAAAGATTAATGGGTTCTCCACTATTTAAAACATTTTAAGTTACAAGAAAATGGTGTTAAGGTGATTTATAGGCACGAAATGAAATGGAACGCATGCGGGGAACATAATTGGGTTCTCGGTTTAAGTTGTTTTTTTTATTATTATCAATATAATGACACTTCCATTTTTCCTGACACTTTTTCACTTCTTTTTGCCTGACACTCTTTGTCATTTACTCCTTGGATCTCCCTCATCACTCGTGCACCTTTGTTATTATTATTTTAAAGCTACAAGTTAAACTACCAACATATAAACGGATGTTTTGGTTGAACACAAGCAATATTTAAATAAGGTGTCCATGTCGAGAACATCATCAAGCATGCCCATGGAGCATGTGCCCACCTTACTGTGAGTTTCCAGACGAAACATATTTAGGATTGTTAAACCATTCGTGTTTATGAGTCGATAGGTAACATTGGATCATCATCATCATACTCGGTTAATCCCATCAATAGCAAAAACTAAGGTAGGGTCTGAGGAGGGTAAGATGTAGATAGCCTTACCTCTAACCCGTGGGAATAGAGAGGCTGCTTCCAGTGAGACCCCTCGACTCGATAGTGGCTTTGTATAAAGCATTGGACATAATGCACATAACACTTAGTAATCGGGACAAACCCGATTGGTGCATGTACTCCCTTGTCTTTTAGCTATCAACGCCACCACATGATGCATGATTAACCGTCCGTCATTTTTAACGTTATTTTCACTAAATTAGTAAAATAACGTTAAAATTACTGCAACTTTACTTTTACCCCCCGAGAGCCACACATATATACATTATATGTGCACAGAGGGGCTTATAGGTAACATTGGCTACAAACTTATATACAAATAGGCACCTTTTAGCAAGAAACTTATAAATTTTGTTACATATTTGTAAGAGGTAGTCGAGGTGACTCAACCTTGAAGACGGGCTCAAGCAAAATTTTGGGTATGTTTGGGAAATCTAGCTGGTGGTTGATGGCTGAAAGCTGGAGCTTTTAAATATATTTTGGTGTTTAACAAAGTAATTGGGGCTTTTAAAAAATGTATATAATGACTAAAATAGGAATAACTAAAAGCTTGTATGCATGTTTTTTTTATGATAAAATGGTATTTGTGTCATTTTACTCATTAAAAGTTTGTAGCTAGTAGGAGTTTTTTTTTCTTAAACGTTAGTACTAGTAGTGTTTCAATATATAGTTTTTTCTCCTAACATAAAAGCTTCAAACTCCTTCAACTAAACAAGGGTTTTTTATTTAGTAGGATTTTTTTCTTAAAAACTTGAAGATAAAAGCTCCCAAAAACTCGAAACTAAAAGCTACCGAAAGCTCATTGCAAAACATACCCTTAATTTCAAAACAATTTTTTTTTATAAAAACCTAGTAATGTCGATACGAAAAATACTGTGGGTAAAAAGTATACCACAACTTTTTTTTTTTTTTTTTTTAAAAAAACCATTTATTTATAACAGTGTTAGATTTAACTACATAAGTACTGGCGCCCCTCAGTATGACTAAAATATAAAACCTAAAAAAATAAACTCGTGATTGTTAAAATGATATGTTGTTACATAATTCAATTACTAAGTTGGTATTGGGCTTGGTAATAATGTTTCTTATTGTTGGTCTATGTATCAACTTTGTTATTAGTGGGCTTATTGTGTTATTATCGGGCTTATCAAGTATAATGGTTTAGTTTGTTGTGTATGGCCCATTTCAGTTATATTTGGCAGGTTATTCGAGTGATGTTCTGGATCGTTGGATTAAATGGATCTTAGTCGTTGATTTGGCATCTGATGAGAAGCTTCGAGAGCTGAGTATATAAACCTCAGTCTCTCTCATCTTCTCTCTCTACCGGTCATTTTTCCATTCTTTCTTTGTTGTTAGTCTTTGTACTTCGTCTAGGGTTTCTCCGTATAGTCTTCAAGTATTGTAAGTGTTTTGTATTGTATTAATGTTCTCATCATTTGATCTACTGATCTAAATAATCAGCAGATTGACTTTGTATTCGTTTATTTCTGATCTTAGTGATTTGCTGAGATCAAGGGTTTGGCTGGATACTTTTTGGTTTGGGTTAATAATAGATTTTGGTCAGCGTTTTGTTGCTAATTATTGTCTTGTCTTGCTTGTGTTGATTGTTATTATTTAGTTTAGATCTGTTCAAATCATTATTTTCTACATGGTATCAGAGCTAAGGCTCATGATATTGTGATTTTCCTTGTTCTTCCGCTGTGGTTGTTGTTGAATCTGATCTGTTATAGATCTGTTTCATGTATGTACAGATCCGTTAAATCTTTTAACAGATCTGAGTAGTTGCCAGTTCTTGTTCTTTTTTAGATCTCATCTAAATAATATGTGTTGATCTAGATATGTGATTATCAATAGATCTTATATTCTTCATAGATCCGGTCTGTTGTTTTTTTTGTTGTGTAAGTTTCATTGTCTTTTATGTTCTTGATTGGATCTTGGAAGGAGATAACTTACTGCTCAAGGTTCTGGGAGTTGTTACTAGATTTTGAAGGTGATATTATTAGCTTCAATTGCACCTGCAACTTTGTACCCTAAGTGAAGGTACATGTTGTAGGTTTGGAGAACCCTAACTTTGGTCACCCCCTCGGTGAGATTGTTCCTTATCTTGTCTTTTGTATTTTTAGTTTGTCTTGTCTAGAAGTCATTGACCGGGTTAGGGTGGACCGGTGTTGATTGTATATATGTGGTATTTTTGTTGTCTGTATTGTGGTTCTTTGTTTGTTATTAGTATTCTATTATATATAATATAATAGTTAATAAGAAGACTCCTGTGTTAAGATCTGGGTGGGCACCCTTGAGTGATGAACCTACTATCTGAACATTAACACAACTTCGTCTTTATAGGGTTATTATCTGTTGTATTATGTCTTTTGAGTTAGCTATTGCTAGCTTTTCTGGTTTGTTATTGTGTCATGTTATTGTTGTTATTTGTTTGTGGATTGCTATTTGTTGTTCTAAATGGGCGATACTCAAGTTATTCCTCAACCCCAGGGAGGTGGTGATCCTGGGGGTGGTCCTGTTGTTAATATGGTAGGAACCTTAATAAGTAAACTAGATATAGGAGATCATTTGTATATTCATCCGAGTGACACTAGTACTTTAACCATAATTAGTTTGAAGTTAAAAGGGACTGAAAATTATATAGTGTGGTCAAATGCAATGAAATTAGCTCTGGAAACTAAAAACAAATATGTTTTTATTGATGGTACTACTACTAGACCTACTGATGATGAAGTTTTGGGTACACAATGGGATAGGTGCAATTCTGTGGTTTTGTCATGGTTGTTAAATTCTGTTAGTGAAGAATTATACCCAGGACAAGTGTTTTCAAAGTATGCTAGCGACGTTTGGTTAGACTTAAGAGAAAATTATTATAAGGTAGATGGGTTAGTTGTGTTTAACTTGCATCAAAACATTTGTTCTATGCGTCAAAGTGGTAGTACTGTTTCCGAGTACTATCACAAACTAAATACAACGTGGAAACAATTTGATTTAATTGTTCAGTTACCACCTTGTACTTGTGAGGCTTCAAAAGATTTTAATAGTTTTAGTAGTCTAATAAAAGTAATGCAATTTTTAATGGGTCTTGATGAAGTTTATCAACCTATTAGAACAAATCTTTTGTTGCAAGACCCATTACCTTCTGTAAAACATGCTTTCTCAATTGTGTCTAGAGAAGAATTACACATGAAGTCTAATAGTAATGGCAAAGGTACAAATGTGTCATTTATTGCTAAAACAAACAATCAGGGTAATAACAGAAGGGTGGTTAACATGGGGCCTAATCCTATCTTAAATGTACACATTGTAATAGAATAGGACATATTGTGGATAGGTGCTATGAAATTGTTTGTTATCCACCTGATTTTAAAAAGAAACCTGTTAGTCAAAATTTCAGAAGTAATAATAATAGTAATAGGTTTGGTGGAAAACCAAATGTGTCTAATAATAATAATGTATGTGCTTCTGCCTCTACTACTTCTCCATTTACTTCTGAACAGCTTACCAAGTTGATGAGTTTGATTAATGAGAAACCAGGAACAGATCCCCAGAGTTCAAATGTTGGAGGTGAGAAAGTTGTTTTGAATGGTTTTTCTGGTCTGTCTGTGTTGTCTGCTTTGTTTGAAAACTTTTCTGGTTGTTCAAATTTGGTTAAATTTGCATTGTTTTATGGGTGGATAATGGACTCTGGGGAAAATCAACTCATGGTAGGTAGTGATAAAAACATGATAAATTGTGTTGATGTATCTTAATATAACATGGAAGTTAAACATCTAAATGGTAGAAATGCAAAAGTTACTAAGATCGGAGATATTAAACTTGCTGATGGTGTGATTTTAACTGATGTCTTGTTGATTTCTGATTATTGTGTTAATCTTGTGTCTATTTATAAACTTACCAAAGACAATAAGTTGAATGTGTTGTTTGATGAGAATGCATGCTTTGTTCAGGATTCCAAGTCAAAGAATGTCCCGGTGACTGGTAGACAACAAGATGGTCTATACTTTGTAGGATGTGATGTGTGTTTTAGTAATTTGTCTTTTAGTAGTACTAGTGAACATAGTCTTTGGCACAGTAGGCTAGGTCATCCATCTAGTCAAGTCTTAGCTGTGTTAAGAGATACTCTAAATATATGGAGCTCTAACTCACATCCTTGTGAGATCAGTCACAAGACAAAACAAGTGAGAGTTCCATTCCCCTTTAGTGATCATAAAACCAAACAATTAGGTGAACTTGTACACCTTGATGTATGGGGACCCTATAAGGTCACTATTAGGGAAGGTTATAAGTATTTTCTTACAGTTGTTGATGACTTTTCAAGGTCTATATGGGTCTATCTTTTAAAAGGAAAAGGAGAAGTTTATGAAAACTTAGTAAGTTTTTATGAATGTAAAAAACTCAGTTTTCTAAATGTGTAAAAATATTTAGAAGTGATAATGGGACTGAGTTCGTTAACAAACAATTTAATAATATTTGTAATGTCAAAGGAATTCTGCATCAAACTTCTTGTGCTTACACTCCACAACAAAACGATGTTGTAAAGAGAAAACACAGGCATCTCTTAAACATAGCTAGGGCATTGCTGTTTCAGAGTTGTGTTCCACTTAGGTTTTAGTCTGAGTGTGTTTTGACTGCTGCTTATATTATTAACAGGATTTCATCATCTGTGTTAGCTAGTAAGAGTCCCTATGAGTTGATATATGGGTTCCGCTCAATTTAGATCACTTAAGAAATTCCAGTTGTGTTTGTTTCAAAACTGTTTTGGATCAGCCTGATAAATTGTGTAGCAAGGGTGATAAGTGTGTCTTAATAGGTTACTCTGTTCTAAAAAAAGGATATAAATTGTGGTGTCTTGAGTCTGAACAAGTTGAGTTTTCTAGAGATGTACAATTTTATGAAAACATATATCCGTTTAAAACAGAGTTTAAAGAAAATGATTTCAAAATTTTAGATCACTTAAATTTCTTTGATAACTTTGAAACCGAAATTTCATTAAGTGATAACAATAGTCTTGACACTAGTCTTTCCGATGATGAACGGGGAACAAATAGTGCTCATGATCTCTCTCCTGGGTAGTTGTTAGATGACTCTCCCAGGGCTGCTAGTGATGTAGTTCACGATTGTGAAGAACAACCTGGTAGTATAGTTGGCAGGGGGGATTAACACCTCAGTTGATGAGAGATCAAATGATGAGGTTGTTACTCCCGAGGGAAATAGAGTAGAGTCTACTAGAAGGTCTAACAGGAAGTCTGTTATGCCTAGAAGATTTAGTGACTATATTGTTAAGGGCAAAGTAAAATATGGTATAGAGAAAGTTGTAAATTACTCTAACTTGTCTTGTGAAAACTTTAGTTTTTTGTCTAGCCTAAATAAAATAGTTGAACCATCTAACTATAATGAAGCCTCAAAAGATCCTAAGTGGAGTGAGGATATGAATAGTGAGACGGAAGCTCTCCATAGAAACAATACTTGGGTCATTACTGATTTACCCCCTAATAGGAAACCTATAGGTTGTAAATGGGTCTATAGAGTCAAGTATAAAAGTAATAGAGAAGTTGAAAGGTATAAGGCTAGATTGGTTGCCAAAGGGTACAACCAAAGAGAAGGTTTAGATTTTGGAGAAACCTTCTCTCCAGTTGTTAAAATGGTAACAGTCAGATGTGTTTTGAGTCTGGCTGTTCAAAATAACTGGTCACTTTATCAACTTGACATAAATAATGCCTTCTTGTATGGGTCCATTTCTGAAGATGTGTATATGACATTGCGAGAAGGCTATTATTCTAAACAAGAGTCAAAAGTATGTAAGTTGGTAAAGTCACTCTATGACCTAAAACAGGCACCAAGAAAATGGAATGAAAAGTTAGTTGAAGTTTTGTAAGAAATTGGTTTTACTCAAAGTACTTGTGATTATTCTCTATTTGTTAAGTCTAGTAATGGAGTGTTTATTGTTTTAGTTGTTTATGTAGACGACATAGTTATTACCGGTAACAATGATGTTGAAATCAATAATGTCAAAAGTTTTTTGAGTGATAGTTTTAAAATAAAAGACTTGGGGAAGTTGAAATATTTTTTAGGTATAGAAGTTGTATATTCTAATGAAGGTATATACTTAAACCAAAGAAAGTATTGTATGGAACTCTTAAGTGAGTTTAATTATGGAGTAATGGAAATAAATAATCCCAACTATTGTTCTTTGGCCGATAATGGTCCCAACTACGAAAATAATCATTAGCGGTCTCAACTTTCGACATACTGGCCACCAATGGACCCAAACTAACTGAGGCTAACTCTGTTAGTGTGATGCTGACGTGGCATGCCACGTAGGATGCCACATAGGATCATTTTGCCACCTAGGATGCCACGTAGGATCATTTTGCCACCTTGGACGCCACGTCGGATGCCACGTAGGATCATTTTGCCACCTAAGCATGCCACGTCAGCAACACACTAACAGGGTTAACCTTAGTTAGTTTGGGTTCGTTGGTGGCCAATATGTCGAAAGTTGGGACCGCTAGTGGTTATTTTCGTAGTTGGGACCATTATCGGCTAAAGAGTAATAGTTGGGATTATTTATTTCCATTACTCCTTTAATTATCTTGGTTGTAAGCCCGTTAGTGTACCTATTGAACAAAATTATATAGTATCTGTTAAGAATAGCAAATCTGATTGTGTTCTTGAAAATGTAACTGAATTCCAAAAGTTGATATGTAAATTGATCTATTTGTCTTTAACTAGACCGGACATAAGTTATATTGTCAAGTTTCTAAGCCAATTTATGCACAAACCAACAGTGGCTGTGCAACAAATGGCTTTAAGGCTTTTAAGGTACCGTAAAAGTTCCCATGAAAGGGAATATGGTTTAAGAAAAGCAAAGAGTTTGAATTGTCAACATTCTCTGATGCTGACTGGGCTAAGTGCCTTATGACTAGAAAGTCAATAACAGGTTATTGTGTTTTCTTAGGTGAGTGTCTTGTATCGTGGAAAAGAAAAAAATGAAAAATATTGTGTCTCGGTTAATAGCCGAGGCAGAGTATCGTGCCATGTGTGCCACTACTTGTGAGCTTATTTGGTTATGGAATTTGCTAAAAGAGTTGGGGATTACAACTAAGTTACCTTTAAAACTCTTTTGTGATAGTAAGTCTGCTATGTCAATAGCTGCTAATCTGGTATTTCATGATCGGACAAGGCACTTTGAAATGGGGTATTGGATTTTAATAATCCCAAGTTTTAACCATTGGCCGATAATAATCCCTACCTCAAAAATTCTTAATAATCCCAACTTTCGAACATTTGGCCTCTGGTAAACCTTTTTTAACTGAGCACTAACTGGGTTAGTTTGTGCTGACGTGGAATCTAACTAGGCACGATGACGTGTACAATTTAATATTACGTGGCATTTTATTGGATTTTAACAATCCAAACTTTCACCTATTGGCCGGCAATAATCCGTACTTTAAAATTTCCCAATAACGATCCCAACATTCAGACATTTTTCCTCTAGTGAACCTTTTTTAACTAAGCACTAACTGGGTTAGCAGGTGCTGACGTGAACTATGAGTTGGCAACTGACGTGGTAAATTTACTCTGAGGTGTCATCTAGGTGTCATTTCCTCCCATATAAACATTATAAAACAAAAGATTAACTCAAACTCAAAACCCTCCCTATCTATATAATCTTCTGCAACCCTCCCATCCCTCCCTCTCTTTCTCTCTCTCTTTAAAATCAAAACCCTCTTGCATAAGATTATGTAGATGGGGAGGGTTTTGAGTTTTAGAGATCAAACCCTCTTGCATAAGATTATGTAGATGTGGAGGGTTTTGAGTTTTAGAGAGAGAGAGAGAGAGGGAGAGAGAGAGAGAAAGGGGGATTGGAGGGTTGCAGAAGATTATGTAGATAGGGAGGGTTTTGAGTTTGGGTTAATATTTTGTTTTATAATGTTTATATAAGAGGAAATGACACCTAGATGACACCTCAGATTAAATCTACCACGTCAGCTGCCAACTCATAGTCCACGTCAGCACCTATTAAACCCAGTTAGTGCTAAGTTAAAAAGGTTCACCGGATAAAAAAATGTCTGAAAGTTGGGATCTTTATTGGAAAATTTTAAAGTACGGATTATTGACGACCAATAGGTGAAAATTTGGATTGTTAAAATCCAATAAAATGCCATGTAATATTAAATTGTACACGTCATCGTGCCTAGTCAGATTCCACGTTAGCACAAACTAACCCAGTTAGTGCTCAGTTAAAAAAAGGTTTACCATAGGCCAAATGATCGAAAGTTGGGATTATTATTGGGAATTTTTGAAGTATGGATTATCATCGGCCAACAGTTGAAACTTGGGATTATTAAAATCCAATACCCCCTTTGAAATTGATTGGCATTTTTTAAGAGAAAGGATTAGTAGTGGTTTTGTTCAAACAATAAAGGTTGATTCTCAAAATCAAGTGGCAGATTTATTTACTAAAGGTTTATATGCTGCACAACATGAAGAGTTGTGTAAGAAATTGGGATTGGTAGATATGTTTAGTAATTGAATTAAGGAGAATGTTAAAATGATATGTTGTTAGATAATTCAATTACTAAGTTGGTATTAGGCTCGGTAATAATGTTTCTTATTGTTAGGCTAAGTATCAACTATGTTATAAGTGGGCTTATTGTGTTATTATTGGGCTTATCAAGTATAATGGTTTAGTTTGTTGGGTAATGGCCCATTTCAATTATATTTGGCAGGTTTTTCGAGAGATGTTCTGGATCGTTGGATTAAATGGATCTCATTCGTTGATTTGGCATTTGATGAGAAGCTTCGAGAGCCGAGTCTATAAACCTCAGTCTCTCTCATCTTCTCTCTCTACCGGTCATTTTTCCATTCTTTCTTTGTTGTTAGTCTTTGTACTTCGTCTAGGGTTTCTCTGTATAGTCTTCAAGTATTGTAAGTGTTTTGTATTGTATTATATTGGTCTTATCATTTGATCTACTGATATAAATAATTAGCAGGTTGACTTTGTATTAGTTTATATCTGATCTCAGTGATTTGCTAAGATCAAGGGTTTGGCTAGGTACTTTTTGGTTTGGGTTAATAATAGATTTTGGTCACCATTTTGTCGCTATTTCTTGTCTTGTTTGTTATTGTTTAGTTTAGATCTGTTCAAATCATTATTTTCTACAAGTTTAAACGTGTGTTATATTGATCGAAAACCGTAACAATGAAAGCGGATACTTGTTCCAATAATAACGACACCGTTAACAAGGTTGCTTGGTTGGTATTGTTTCGTTACGACACCGGTACATGGTATATTTTTAAATCCAAAGCATACTTTATATAATCGTAATGTTTCGATTAGGTAACTGATAAAAAGTTTTTTGCCAATGAATCCCATCCCAGCTGGTTTGAGGTAGGGTGGGTTTTCCCTTAGAGGTTCCCATCCTAAGGGTAGGTCACAAGTTCAATCCATGCACACCACAAAAAGATTACCCGTGACGGTTTGAGCTTAGGGAAGGAGGACACCGGTGTGTGGGCAGGGATTCGAACTTGGGACCACTAGATTTGGGTTATACAAGGATTTCCACTGAACTAAGTCTTTCCAAAAAAAAAAAAAAAAAAAAAAAAAAAAAAAAAAAAAAAAAAAAAAAAAAACTTAAAAAATAAACACTATTGCGTATTTAATATTTCATTCAATAAATATTGTAGTTTCTTATTTTCATTTTCATCTGTATCCTATTTTGATGCTTGTGTGGTTGAACCAATTAATAGGGTTTAGCTTTGTTTCTCAAACTTGATTATCATTATGGATTAAATCTTTCGGTTTTGAAGTTTTTGACTTAAAATCGTTTGATTATATATTTATACGTTATAGATTAGCATTTGATTTGCTTTCATTTGCATCATACAAGATTTGAAATTATTTTTGGCATTTGTGTGGATTGATAGGTCGAGATAAGCCTTGTAAGAAATGATGTATGATGATTTTGAAAACATACTCCATATTAATATATAGTATTTGGTATCACTAATTTGCTTCAAAACCAGTGTACTATGATAGTTATTTTAGCCGATGTTTCCAGATGTGTAAACAACCTTTCAATCGAAATACAAACAAGCACATGTACTATAATTAAGTTAGTCGACATATTCAACCAAAAACGAGTTTCAACTCCTAGAATGTCATGAATCATTGATTATATGCACTGAGATTGAAAAATTTGTCAAGTTGCATGAAAATGTCAACATGTGAAGAAACCATGGATATCCCACCATAATATTAGAGGCAGTTGCATCACACTTTGAATTTGGCATGCATATTTGATGTAATAGGTACTAAGAGTGGCATCAACTTATCAATCAATCTCCATCATTCAACACAAACTTAGTGGAAATTCATGGTCTACGATTATGGGCTAAGGGTTGAATAAAAGGCAGGAAGCAGAAGGGTGGCGGATTGAGGAGATGGGGACCAATTGCGAGCGATCACCATCTCATAATTACAGTTTCTTATTTTTATTTTCATCTGTAGGAACTGTTCGCGGATAAAATAAAATAAACAAGTTTATTACGAGTACAAAAGAAATGAAAGCAAAAATTACAATACATGTTACAACTGAAATAAAAAAAATACAAGGAGTAGAAACAGAATGTTGATGATGGCTGAAAATCGTGTTGAAAATGGGGTCCATAAAACAAATTCCGAGTCTATTACGAGAGCTTGCTTTGTTTTCTAGGGTACAACAGCCAAAGCAGGAGTATTGCCGGTGTTGGCTCCAAAACCCAAACGGTAGTTTGAATAACATGTAGAAGAAGAACAAATATGCTCGAGTGTTTAAAGAGATTGGTGTTTCCATTTTAACTTGGAACGGTCTTATTTGATATTAATATTGTCTTGTATCTCAGACAATAAAATTACATTAGATCTTGGACATGTTCCAAAACAATGGAGCTAAGCCTAGATAAATAACTTTGGAACGAAGGAAGTTGGTTTTTTATTTATTTATTTTGAAAGGTAAACTTCATTAAAAACAACCAACCTATAAAACGAGGCGAAAAGACAACTCACATAATTACAAATTTACTTCTGTCAACCCAAGATAACAACATATTAAAAGTACACAATACCCATTAACATTTTAGTTAGCTCCATCATAACATTTTCACTTAATCTATACTATATTATAAAGCATGAGGGAAGGATTCCAACCAATTTTAAGTAGTTACAACATATAATGCATATGGTACAATAACTTAATGAATGTAGTAAAGGGTGAAGTTTTCTTTTTACATTAACAATTAAGTTGATTATGAAATAATAAAGCTATTAGTGACTATCCATGTTTCTAACTCCATACTATATTATAAAGCATGAGGGAACGATTCCAACCAATTTTAAGTAATTACAACATATAACGCATATGGTACAACAACTTAATGAATGTAGTAAATGGGTGAAGTTGTCTTTTTTACATTAACAATTAAGTTGATTATGAAATAATAAATCTATGAATGACTATCCATATTTCTAACTTCTATATAAATTATTAGTGACTATCAATGTTATTAACTTCTTTATTTCATTTATGTCTATACCTTCGATTAGAGTCTTATAAATAGTGGCCATTGTGTTGGTATTAGATACATCTCAATGAAACAACTCTATTATTCCTTATTCTCTTTATAATCTTTTGTTTGTTAGTAGGCATTTTAACAAGCTTTTTTCTTCAATTTGTACATTTTTGAGGCTTTATTCTTACTGATATCTTATGGCTTCATTCTACCATGAAAACAATTAATGAACCATTTTCTTTTGTTTTTTTCAGATTCATAATGGATTTGTGTACGAGAATATTGCGGATAACCATTATGTTGTATTTGCTCATTCAAAATTTTGTGAAATACAGTGTACTGATCTTGAGGTAACCTTTTGTTCACCATTAAAACAATATTCTTGCAAACATTATGTGTTTACGCCCCAATCAATCCATACTTTATTGTTTTTATAATCTTTTATACAGTTAATATCTAAGGTTGTATTTTTATATTTAGAAAGTTCATAGAAAAGAAATCTGATATATGTTGATTCATGGAACAATCGTAGTAGCTCATAAAACTGATAGGTAAGGTACAAAATTGATAGATAAGATAGAGTGAGATGGTTTTGTATGTTTGGGTTTTACATGCATGAGAAACATGACCATATTATGGATTTACTCATGGGTTAATGTATAGAAAAATCTTAAGGGTTGCCATAAAAAACAGTTGTTGCAATTAAAAACCACAAACTATCCATATGACCTTAATACAATATATAACATCTTACGATTGATTATATCTATACTATATCATAAAGCATGAGGAAGGGATACCAACCAAAGTTAAGTAAATACTACATTTTATGCTTATAGTACAATACTTGATGAGCTTAGTTAAGAGGCAAGTTTGTCTTTTTTTCACCATCATATAGTATACATAAAAATTAAAGCCACCAATTAATAACACACTTAAATTCCCCATGTAACTCTTATGGCTCAATTATAATTAAACCACTCAAGTGGTGAACCTTTGAATTTCCTCAAACCAATTTGGTTTCAAATCCTATATCTCCTACAATATATTATGAACTCAATTACAATCTTTATAGTTGCTCTGCGGAAACAATGAACCGGAAGAATTGCGTGGAATCACTATCACATGTAATGTTTTCACCCATTCATTCGATTAAGAATATTGGGTATGATGTTAAGGTGAATAAAGTTCGAACATTAGGTTTCTATCTTAGTGGTGTGATGTGATCCGAAGACTGAAAGAGGTTACAAACCCCGTGTAATTCTGTTCTTGATGTTATTATTTCAATAAAATATTATTTATGTAGCATATAATAGTATTATTTATGTAGCATTAATATTTATTGCATTTGCAGCATGGTAACCATTCTTGTTTCGACTCTTGGGTGTTTTCAGTCTCATATTCAAGAAAATTTCTTAAAAGGACCTCAAAATTCAGCAAATATTATTCAAGTTGTAAACTCAATATCATACGCATTTGGGTATTTTCGATTAGTGATTATACCCTTTTACGTACGCGACTAAAACGTTATGATTATTTTTTCTTACCATATAGTTTTAATGATCTTATTCGGTATATTGATTATTTAAGAAGTTATAAAAATTGGAAGAAAAGTGTTGATTTCTTTTTCCTTAATTTTTAAAGTAGTTGGTTGACTTGTAAGTGTATTGTTTTTTATTTTTGCTTGGTGTAGTATGTATCGTGTATATTGAAGTTTTGGATGACAGGACTTTATAATTTTGATCTCATTATTGTATGACCGATGGTGTTGTTTGCTTCAGAAGTTAGATTATTCTTCATATTCATGCGGTAGGCAATATTTTAAAGTGACTCGAGAGGTTCGTAAACCTTTGGATTCTTAACACCTTAAAACAACTTCTTTAATTTCCCCTCATAGTATTTACATAGTTTAAAAGGAGATTTGTCATTATGATTAAGCGATAATAGATGAGCTATGGGTGTTAATAGTCGGTCACATTTTAGAAATTCTCACACCACAGCAACGCGCGGGTTCCCCACTAGTCTTCATAAACCATTGTGTTTAACGTCAACCATTTTCTTAACATTAAATTTCATTGAACACAACAACTAGCAAGATGCATTCTAGAGCCAAAACATCTACATAACAATTACAAGGAAAAGTTACACTAATCTTTCCATACACTCTAACAAGATGTCAAAATAATCCCTTTGAACAGCTTTGTTTTCAACCGTCCAATATTCATCTTTTTATGCACCTCCAACAAATCTTGAACCATGAATACAAAAATTGGGGGTACTCCACACTTTTGCTAATGAATTGCCAAACAAACGTCTAAAAATGACACAAAGTGAACATATGATTTTATGACTCGTCATAATCACTATACATACCACACACCAACGAACCCAACCCAAGGAAGTTGGTTAATATAGTAAAAAGAATTTGACGTGTTCCAAAATACTAGGAGAAGGTCCCCACATACTTTTCCAACTCCTAAAAACAAAGAGGCACCTTTCACTTTCCATAGACTTCAAGAACAGAAAATGACATTTCATAAGTGTGATCGCAAATGCGTCCACATTTTATTTATTCCATTTTACATAAATTTGATAAATAATGCTGTAATGATAAACTAGAAATGTCAATCGCTAGGGTGGTCGGAGCAGAATGGGTGGAGGGGTTAGCGGGTATTGTACCCGTACTTGTACAGGTACATTGCCGCCACCAAGGGAGATGCTTGACAGGCCCGCCCAGTTTTTTTTCCCACAAGTGTTAAATTACTAATATATATATTTTTTTTGAACAGCAACACACTTTTTATATATATAAAAAGGGCCAGCAAGAAGCTGGGATACACCAAAATGCCCGAAAAACTAAAACAACGCCATTACAAAAACGAAGACACATTAAACTCGGTCCAATCGGCCCAAGTAATCTGGCCCAGCTTCGATCTCGAAGTTAACCAAAGGAAAAAGTCTTCTTTCACCCTGTCAACCGTAACTCGAACCGGTTCGAAGTTGCCCTCGAAAGTCTTCTTATTTCTCGCAAGCCAAAGTCTCCAAAAGGTGGCTTGGATGTTCATGCCAACCATTTTCTTCCACCTCTTCACTCCGGGATTTTGATACAGGTTGGTCAGCCAAGACTCGACCGTAAAACAATCATTCGGCCACGAGATTCTTACCCACACCAATATGTTCCACCACACCGCTTTAGCCCAGATACAGGAGACGAACACGTGGTCAATGTCTTCGGGAGCTAAACTACACCTAGAACAAGTGCAGTCAGCCAAGGCAACTCCTCGGGCCACCAGCTCCGTTTTAGACGGAATCCTACCTAACATCGCCTTCCACAGAATGACATTCGCCTTAGGGACAGCCCAATAATTCCAGGCGTTGGCTGCCAAATCCGAAGGCGCATCACCCGCAGCCGCCAACTCCACTCTAAACTCTTTGACCGAAAACGGATCCCCACCGTTGTTCCTCCAAACCCAACCATCCGGAGAGCCACCAAAGGAAACATTATTTAGTAGCACAGTCAAGTTATGCAGCTGACCAAACAGGTTATTCGGCAACCCAGCTGACTTCCAGCTCCAAACCCAGTCAATTCTGCCCTCGAACACTTTATAACAATCAACAACCCAAGCATCCTTGTTCGAGGCTTCACTGTACAGCCCTGGAAACAAGGATTTGAGGCTGCAGTTTGCCGCCCAAATATCATTCCAGAAAAGAATTTTGGACCCATTTCCGACAATCGGTCTGAGTTTGTCCGCCACGTCAATCCCTTTACTACTAAGGATCTCACCCATCGAACCAATGTCTTTCCACAGCCCCACCACGGCCTTCTTAACCGGGATAATATTAGCACCTCTACCAAAAGAGTGGATAGACTTTATCACTTTGACCCAAAGGCGATCAGGTTCATTCTTATACCGCCACCACCACTTCGATAGCATGGCGATATTGAAATCCTCTATACTCCCCGCCCCCGCGCCGCCACGCTTTTTACTCGCCATAAGATTCTCCCACCTAACCCAACGGATTTTGCTTCTCGTACCAATCTTGCCCCAAAGGAAATCACGACGAATTCCTTCGAGTTTCTTCAACAAAAATTTCGGAGCCGGGAAGAGGGATAAAAAGTAAGATGGAATGCTACTAAGAACGGCTTTGACAAGCGTTAATCTACCCGCAAATGATAGCGTTTTCGCCTTCCAAGCCATCAATCGTTTATTAAAATTATCAAGCACGGGTTGCCACCAACGAACTCGCTTCATGTTCACACCCAAGGGCACTCCCAAATAATTGAAAGGAAAGGATCCTTGGCTGCAATTCAAGACAGAAGCAAACAGGTCCACCTCATTCCTATCCACATTGAACCCATACAACTGACACTTTTTGCTACTAACTTGCAGCCTTGAAATTAAGAACAAGCAGCGAAGAAACCTCTTGAGGGTTACGACATTTTCCATAGACCATTCCCCTAGAAAAATAACGTCATCGGCGAAGCATAAGGTCGAGACGGCTGGTCCGTCGTTAGGAAGTTTCACCCCTTTAAAGAGCCCCAAATCAATAGCGCGATCCATGAACTTTTTTATCGCTTCCATGGCAATGATAAAGAGAAAGGGCGATATAGGATCCCCTTGTCTAAGGCCTCGTTTAAACGCGAACTCGGCCGTAGGGGACCCATTAACCAATACCGAGCCGCGCCCCGAGTTAAGACAAGAATTAATCCAAGCAACCCATCTATCCGAAAAACCCATATACCCCATAACGGTGAAAAGAAACTTCCAATTAAGCGAGTCGTAAGCTTTATGGAAGTCGATTTTAAAAACAAGAAGCTTGTATTTCGTTTTCTTGGCCCAAGAAATTATTTCACTCACCATAAGGGGTCCGTCAAGAATACTTCTTCCCCCTACAAACGCCGTTTGAGTAGCCTGATTATGTCATCTAGCACCTTTTTGAGCCGCTTCGAGAGGACTTTAGAGAGGATTTTATACACCGAGGAAACCAAAGAAATGCGTCGATAATCAGTGAGAGTCTGAGGATCCCATTTCTTGGGAATAAGAGTGATGAAAGAGGCATTGCATCCTTGGGTGATACCACCTGCACTATAAAATTCATTAAACATATTAAGCAGTAAAGGCTTCAGCGGCTCCCAGAAGCGTTTGAAAAATTTGATGGTGAAGCCGTCCAGGCCAGGCGATTTCCCACCGTTACATTCAACAATAGCACAACGAATTTCTTCATCGGAAAAGGGCAGACATAGGGCGTCGGCCTGAGCCGAAGACAGCGTAGGCAAGCCGATATTTTCAAACCTTGGCCTTCTCCTCATGGGCTCCGAAAACTGACTACGAAACCACCTGAATACCTCATCCTTGATAAACATCGGATCCATCTCCCACGCCCCATTCACCAACAAGCCATCAATTTTGTTTGGAGCGATATTGGCGTTTATGATCCCGTGAAAGAAGCCCAAGTTCTCGTCGCCAAACTTAACCCAATTAATACGAGCCTTTTGTTGAAGGTCCTTGAGTTTCGAAATCTCCATGTCACGCAGTTGTTTTCTTAAGCCGACTCTAATCTTCTTTTCATTCACCGACAAGGGACGCGTAGCAGCTGACTTTTCGATCTCCTCAATCCAGTTACTAATGAAAGACAGGTACCTCTGATCCTTGACTTTAGTAGCGGCTCTTTTAATCTTGATAGCATCCTTCACCTTCCTTAGAGTATTTAAGAGAATAACATCAACTTTATCATCGGCCAGAGGAACATTCAACGTTTCAAGGATAGTGTTCACCAGCTCTTCATTAAACAACCACGAATTGAAGAACTTAAAGGGTATAGCACCAAAATTCCGACTGACACAGCTTAGAGATAACGGACAACGATCGGAGAATCGCCTATCATGACTCTAAGGGTAGCCGCCGGCCACGAGCCCACAAAGTTATTACACACAAAGACCCGATCAAGTTTACTCATTTTTACTTCCTCATGGTCCGAAAAATAAGTGAAGCTACCTCCCGACATATTGTATTCACACCACCCCGAACGTCGAATAAAATCATTAAATAGGGCCGCATCAACCGGGTTGAAAACAGAATTTACCCTTTCCTCCTGTCCCCTGACCTCGTTAAAGTCACCCAAAGCAACCCATAACCCGGACTGATCAGCCACCAGCCCAGATAAATCCTCCCACAGAGCTCTTCTCATAACCGCGTCATTAGGCGCATACACATTTAGGATATTAATCTTCACCCCCTGCCCGATAAGATCCCCGAACACCAGTAAGTAGTACCTGCTCTTGACACTCCCATCCAACCGAATCTGGACGGGTCCCACACCGAGAGAATACCCCCTGATCGCCCACAAGCATCCACCGAGTCGAACGCCAGGGGAGTACGATCCTAGAGTCTGGAAACTAAATCAAAATTGAGGCCGCTTTGATGAGTCTCTTGAATACCAATGAAGTCCACCTTCAATTCCCTTCTCAAATCACGAACCCACGCGCGTTTGCCTTCCTCCAACACACCCCTAATATTTAGGCTCAAGTAATTCATTGATTACAGTTAACATTCCTATCCCCAGAAACAATTTTCCGCATATAGTTGTCAAACCCATTTAGATCCATACCCAGCTGAATCCCAAATTTCAAGGAATCTTGCACCTCTTTTTCGAACTCCAAATCGTTATTAGCCTGACCAGCTTCATCGTTCCTAGTAATCTGGGCCGTCGTTCTTCTTTGATCCAGGTTAATCGGGCGCCTACGGCTCTCCGCATCCTGCTCAATTAATTCTTCTAAGGAAAAGGGGTCGGAGTCGACAGAACGGTTAAGGTCAGGAGTTACATAGCAGTTGTTATCACCAGGAATCCCAAGATCAGGCCCATCTACATTCACACCACCAGGCTCAATATTAG
The DNA here is from genome assembly GCA_028751855.1 of Ambrosia trifida. NCBI lineage: Eukaryota > Viridiplantae > Streptophyta > Magnoliopsida > Asterales > Asteraceae > Ambrosia > Ambrosia trifida. Next base: position 102,547,603 of record CM054131.1, read on the forward strand.
GATTAATATCTTGGGGCCTAACCACAAAGAGGCTAAATGGGCTCCAATCCCTGGCCCATTAGAGAAAGACTCCTCAACAAAGTTAGCCGAACCATCAGCACTCTGGGACCCACACATAGAGCCGCCCACATTTAATGAAAATTCATCATTATTACAGCACGCATGGGGGGCATGCATGTTTCCCATGCAATCTTTTGGACTCCCCACTTTTTCGTTGTACCCTCTATGGGATCCAATCGAGGATTCCGCTTCTTCCTCCTGAAGACAACCGTCCACAATGATAGACTTGATCGCCGGCACCTTAAACGAAAGAGGAGGGATAACCGGTGCCCAGTCTGAATAGGTTTCTTCAACCGAGACCCACACCTCACCATCCTTAGATTTTAGACAAACATTGGTACAAATCGGATATCCGGGAGGAACAAGTATAGCCAACATACTAGCATCCATGTGAACATCATCAATAGAGGCCTTCGATTGGACAATAACTCTTCCTAATCTTTCGCCAATTTTATTGAATACGTGACGATCCCACATGGACACCGGAATGCCCTTGATCTTAATCCAAGCAAGTTTGTGGCACGACTCTGTCCTGCCATCCCACGCATCCAGGTTATTGAACCATTAACTCCATTTACCCACTTCAGTATCCCGGAACACTTCAGCACACTCCGCGTTGTCAAATACCAGCGCAAGCATTAGTTCCCCCAGATACTTAACCCCAAAGCTCCAATCCGAGAACACCTTGACAAGACCGTGTAACTTATTCATCAAGTCGAAATCTTTCACTTCTCCCACTAAAGTCTTGAACTCCAAGCGTCTCTTAGTCTCCGTTCTAGTGGGTGGAAGATCTAAGACGAGGGAGCGACGAAACTTTCCTCCCCTGAAAAGCATCCAAATACGAATTGAATACCCCTTGGGTATTTCCTTTGTTGACCACCTCCTCGGCACCCACTCTAGCTGGGATACTTGGAATCGCCAATGACGTTCCAGTTCCCATCCTATTCAACACTGAGATTCTCTCCTGGTTGGCCACCTCCTCTGACCTTTTACCATTACGATTGAACCTGGCGACATTGACGCTAAGCACTGCCCCATTCACAGCCACACCATTAAGTTCGTCAGCCCATTCCCGTCCATTATCCACCCTCGAGAACTTAAGGAACCCGAAACGGTTCCCGCGCTTGTCACATTTAGCAGGAATGAACACATCCTCCAGGTTACCATAATGGCCAAACGTCTTCCACAGATCATCAACTTTGTAGTCCTCCGGTAGATTAGAGACAAAGAATGACGTCGTATTAGCCAATCTTTCTTCTCTACTCACAAATCTTTTCTCCAACAGCTTGTCCTTCTTACTACGAACCGTTTCCCATCCCTCTTCCTGTCCTCGAGTGTACTTCCTTTGCTTGACGTTGAGTTGTTCTTCACGCTTTCTCCATTGTAGATCTTGAAAGTTAGCTGGATTGAGTCTTTCTTGAATCCGCCCCTTGGTCTTCTTGTTGCTCCTCATTATTTAGTAACATGTTACTAATATTTTTACTAAAACTTTTTTATGTATTGAGTTCGGCCCTTGAAAAATCACCGTTAAACCCTTGGAAAATCACAATTCACTAGTAGAGCCTCCATAGTGGAAGCTAATATTAGCGCCCCTCCCCCTTCTTCTGATTGGCTCCACAAAAAAGTGTGTCAGAAACTAAGTTTAAGCGTTAAAAATTTAACGCTCCACGCCATTTTTTTTCAAAGTTAGCGCCCTTTAAGGCCCCCCATAACGGTGTTTGAGGCGCTAAAATTGGATTGAGGCCCTAATTGACGCCCCACTACATATGATCTTAAATCCTTGAAAAATCACAAACCAAAAACTACGTAATTAATCTCACAAAATTTACATTAAAGGTGCATAAAACAGGGATAAAATCATGCATTATATATAATCCAAAGTGAAAGAATATTATTGCTTGCGTTCTCCTCATACACATGACCTCAATATATAATACAAGGGTAAATCTCCTATTATTGAGGTGATATCTATACTAATCAATATACAATATATTCCAAAAATATAGCAAGTCTATTATACCCCTGCAGTCGAAGCGAAGGGTGGCCGAATGCTTAGACTGGATTAGAAATCATCGAATAAGACGCGTGGCAGTCCTTTTGTGAAAATATCTGCGACCTGATGACGAGAGGTAACATGCAACACGCGCACATTGCCTTTCTGAACTTGTTCACGAACGAAGTGAATGTCGAGTTCAATGTGTTTGGTACGTTGATGATGAACTGGATTCCCTAACAGGTAAATAGCACTAACATTGTCACAATAGACCAGTGTTGCGTGAGATAACGGATGTGATAACTCTAGGAGAAGGCTGCGTAGCCAACATATTTCAGCAACGACATTAGCTACGCCGCGATACTCAGCTTCAGCACTAGAGCGAGAAATAGTGGACTGGCACTTGGATGACCAAGAAATCAAGTTGTCACCAAGATAAACACAGTAACCGGAAGTAGAACGTCGCGTATCTGGATAGCCCGCCCAGTCAGCGTCAGTATACGCTCACAATGTTGATGTATCAGTCGGACCAAGAGGTAGACCAAGCTCTTTGTTACCCTAAAGATACCGTATGATACGTTTCAAAGCATTCTGATGAACAACCCGTGGAGCATGCATATGCATGCAAACCTGCTGAACTGCATAGGAGATGTCTGGGCGAATGAACGTGAGGTATTGGAGAGCACATGCGAGACTGCGATATGTGGTGGGATCCTCATGAAGAGGACCCGAATCAGCATTAAGTTTGGACTGAGTGTCCACGGGTGTGGCATCAGGTTTAGAAGAATTTATGGAGGCACTTTGTATAATATCCGTAGCATATGCAGACTAAGATAAAAACATGTTGTTGCTAGTACGAGTAACCTGAATGCCCTAGAAATAAGATAAAGAGCCCAAGTCTTTCATCGCAAATTCTCCTGCGAGACTGTGCATAGTGCGTTGATGGAGAGCTGTAGAAGATGTGGTCAGAATGATGTCATCAACATAAATCAATAAATATGCAATATCATGGCCCTGTCTGTAGATAAGCAGCTAATTGTCTGACTTGCTTTGTATAAAACCCTGCAAAACAACAAAGTTAGTGAATCGCTGGTACCAAGCTCTAGGGGCTTGTTTGAGGCCATATAAGGATTTCTTCAACAGGCAAACATGGTCCAGAAAATCTGAGCCACGAAATCCAACTGGTTGGTACGTGTATACGGTTTCGTTCACGTTACTATGTGAAAAGGCATTAGTGACATCCAAATGATTAATTTCCCAAGAGCGGGCCAAGGCTAAAGACAAAACCAAGCGAATAGTGGTTGGATTGACAACCGAAATAAAAGTCTCCCCACAGTCAATGCCCTGTTGATGTCGACGCCCATCACACACAAGGCGAGCCTTATAGCGTTCCAAAGTGCCATCCAACATGAATTTATGTTCGGAAACCACATACTACGAATAATATTCATGTTCGGGTGGCGAGGTACTAACGCCCATGTCTTGTTTTTAAGCGCACTGAACTCGTTAGTCATAGCACAGTTCCACTCGGGAATGGTCAAGGCAACCTGTGGGGTGCGGGATATAGGTACAACGGTGGTGGCAGTGAGGTTGAAAAGTTGTTTTGGTTTAACAATTCCGTTCATGGCACGGGTTTGAATGGTACGTTGTGGGGTTTTAGGGGGAGCCGGTGGTGGATGATGGTGGCGTGCCAGCTGAGGAGGCTGTGGTAGTAGAGGATGGGTGCTGATTGCTGAATGGGAGCAGGTTGGGTAGTGGAGTGGGTAGGGCCGGTCTGTGGTAAGAGTGGGGGGAGAGGTGTTGGGCCGGTGTGAGAATGGGCTGGGGTTGTGGAGTGGGCCGTGGTTGGTGGGCTGTGCTGGGATGAGACTGATTGTGGGCTATTGTTTATTGGTGTGGAGGAGTGGGTCGATGCGTTGGGTGTTGGAACAGTAGGGGTTTAGGCTGTAGGTGTTTGGGCCATGGCTGGGGCTTGGGTTATGGAATCGGCTGGAGTGGTCCACAAGGATGGGTGAATGGGCAAATGTAGAAAATCATATGACTGGGGCCGCTCGGGTGATTGGAATTGGTAGGGAAAAATTGTTTCCTCAAAGAGAACGTGGCGTGAAGTGAATATTTGATTAGATTGTAAATGTAGACACTTGTAGCCATGATGGTTGGGTGGGTAGCCAAGAAAGACGCAAGGGCGGGAGCGATTGGCAACTTTGTTTATTGTGGTGTGAGGTAGGATAGGATAGCAAAGGCATCTGAAAATGCGTACATGCTCGTATTCAGGTGTGCATTTATAGAGCAAGGATGTGGGTGATTGGAAATCATGAGATTTGCTTGGTAATATGCTTAATAGGTAAGTGGCGGTTTCAAGGGCATGGTGCCAAAAATTTGGTCGTAGGTTGACTTGGGCAAGAAGGGTGCGAAGCATGTTATTTATTGTGCAGATTTTACGTTCCGCCTTGCCATTTTGATAGGAAGTGTAAGGGCAAGAGAAACGGAAGTGCATACCGTTGGTGTTGCAAAATGCTAAAAAATTGTTATTAGCATATTCTCTTCCGTTATCACATTGAAACTGTTTTATTTTTCTCTCAAATTGGGTGGTTATATGGTTGTAAAATTTCGTGAAGGTGGCAAAAACTTGGGATTTCGTGGCTAGTGGAAAAGTCCACAAAAATTTGTGTAATCATCAATAAATAACACAGAGTAACGATGGCCTCCCGTGCTTAGGACATGGGAGGTCCATAAATCACTGGTAACAATATCAAAAGGTAAAGATTGCAATTAACATAATCATAAAAGGGTAATTTAACACTCTTTCCAAACACAAGGTTCACATAATTTATTATAAGTTTTTCCAAAACTAATGCAAGAAGAAATTTTCAAAGAATGCAATAAAGTAGCGTCGGGGTGGCCCAGGGGTTGATGCCAGTGATCTTGAAAAACAACAATGAAGGTGGAAGTTTGAGTGATGGTGGCGGGTGGTTGAGTCTGCGGGTAAAGATCGCCGGTGCTATTTAATCTAAGGATAGGCGCCCGAGTTTTGAGATCCTTCACAAGAAAACCAAAAGGGTCAAACTCGATGGATACAAGATTGTCGGCGGTAAGGCGGCGTACCGAAATCAGGTTTTTGATAAGTTTTAGGGCAAAAAGGACGTTATTTAGTTTAAGTGGTGGAAAAAGTGGTGGTAAAGTTTGGTTGCCTTGAGCCAAAACGGGTATTGCCATGCCATTACCAACAATAGTATTTTTATCAGTACACTTATTACAATTAGACGGAGAGTATATACCTTGTTCGTTTTGCCGAGTGCAAGGATGCTCCAGTATCCATAAATCCGTGGTCTGGTTGGTTCAACGCTATGGTGTATAGGGCCTGCTCAATGTCGGTTGGGGTATAAGTGTTTGTGTTGGATTGGTTGGGTCTAGGACCAAGAATGCCCTGACCTGTTTGGGTGGTATTATTCGACTTAGAAAGGTAGGGGCAGGGTGGGGTATTTGCGGCAGTGGGTTGGGTTTGCCAAGATGATGAGTTTAAGATATTTGCCCATTGATTTGCAGTCCAGGTACTAGGAAAAACGATGTAGGGATGGTTGGGTGTATTGGGTGGGTTATTGGTGTTACGACAGCGATCAACAGAAGGGTAATAGGACTGATTGGCCGATTGATTTTGATTGGAAGGTGTGACTGTGGCTGCAAGGGCAGTGGTGGATTGTTGAGCGGCCCTAGAGGTTTGGCGTTTCTTTTTATCTTCTTCCATATTTAGACGCGACCGGACCTCATTAAAGTCCGGTAGTGGTACCCAGTTCTGCAAGACTGCGGATATGCTATCGTACTTTTCTGGGAGACCTGTCAGAATTTTTATAACCGACATACGATTATCAACTGGAGCGCCAACACTTGCAAGCTGATCGGCTATGTGCTTCGCCTTTTGACAATATTTAGCCATTGAAGAAAAATTATCGAGACAGAGATTCGCAAACTCCTGTCCAAGGAAAATAGCACGAGTATTCCGATTATCATTAAATTCGTTTGCGACAGCGCACCATGCTTCATATGCGGTCTGACTCGGGGATAAGATGATGTTCAGAAGAGGGGTAGAGATGGTCGCATATATCCATTGAATGAACCTTGAATAAAGTCGACCATGTATTATAGTGGGACGAGTCGTTTTCAAGTGTAATAGGGACATGGGATTTGATATCGAAGACTGATAACGCCGGATGAAGTTTAGAATCCATGAGGGTAAAGAGGAGAATAGAGGAGAAGATGAACAGAACCTGGAGAGGGGAAGGATCCGGCACCTGCAGGAAGCTGTAGGGGATTATCGGCTGCAGAAAAATAGGAGAGGAGGTTAGGATCGAGATTTGGTGATTGATACCATGAAAGAATATTATTGCTTGCGTTCTCCTCATACACATGACCTCAATATATAATACAAGGGTAAATCTCCTATTATTAAGGAGATATCTATATTAATCAATATACAATATATTCCAAAAATATAGCAAGTCTATTACAAAGTCACAAATTATTTTTGCTAGCCGTAAATACAATTATCTAAATTGGGGTTTGGATCAAATACACAGTGAAAGAAAAATAGGAAGTCGTAGGAAGGGTATCAAACGGACTCCGATTGAACTCATTCAATCGGCATTGGAATCGTCTTATTGAACCCTACGGCGTTTGTTTTTAGGCCTTCGTTTTTTGGGGTTTAAGCTTGTAGTTTTTAGAATATGTGTTATATCATTATGTCTTTTATGCACCATTGTGTCTTTTTCTTATTTTCATCATTGTATCTTTTTTTCTTCAGCATTGTGTTATATTTTGTGGTTTATTGTGCCATATTTCATGATCTATTGTGTTTTTTGTATCCATCTCACCTTTCTCATTTTTGTAGTCTTTGTAGAATAACCCAACCCATCTAAGTTGATCGTATTTGGATCGACTTATATATTGATAGTGGGTTCATGGATTAACGTGTATATTAAAAAATTTATGTTTTATGTCATAACTTAAATCTATGCAGTTTTTCGATCTAAAACTTTGGAAATTAAAAAACAAAATAAGAATTACATATAGCTTCAAAGTTCAAACTCAATTACCTCATGCATCGTAAGTCGTAACATTAAAGTATTAATAAGCAAAGATAATAAATAAAACATAAATTTGGGTTAAACGGCTTATTTATGTGTCAATCCATCAAAAACTCGTGTTGTTTTTTGTCAATCCATAAAAACGCATATTGTGTTCTGGTTACATGTCAAACACGGTTTTAGGCTAATGTCAAAATTTCATGCTTTTGTTGCATTTAACCTCTCAATGCACATACACGACGAATTACTAATTATTGTTCCTCATAACCAGTTATATTATATAGGTTAGAAGGAAGATAAACTAAAATCTTGATTAGAAACAAAACAATTACACAATTTAAATTTAATATACATGATTCGGTGAAGGGTGATTTAAGACTCAAAAACTAGCACCCCGGGGAAAGTAATTGACTCTTTGGAGAGAAAGTGAAAACTATAAAGTAATAAACAATGTTGTATGTTTTTGTATTATAAAAGTTGTGTGTATATCAACAATACATTAAGGCTTTTATATAGGCTTACATATGACTAACTCTAGCTAAGATTATGGAGTCAATGGTTGACTAAGTATAATGTACAATATAAATACAATGGCTAAAATCATGGAGTCAATGGTTGACTAAGAGACTTGACTTGACTTGACTTGATTTATGTGAGGGAGTCAATGGTTGATTAAGAGATTTGACTTGACTTGACTTGATTAATGTTGTTAATACGCCCCCGCAAGATGGAGGATCCGTTGGAGACTCCAATCTTGGACCGAAAATATAGGAAGGGTGCACGTGCAAGCGGTTTGGTGAGCACATCCGCGAGTTGATCCTTGGAGCTGACATGAAGAACTTTGAGTTGCCCGGAATTGACTTGTTCCCGCACAAAGTGATAGTCCAGAGCGATGTGTTTCATGCGGGAATGGTAAACAGGATTTGCACATACATAAGTAGCTCCGGTGTTGTCACAGTAAAGAGATGGGGTGCTCTTAATTGGGAGCCCGAGTTCACCAAGTAAATTTTTAACCCATGAGAGACGGTTTTTTGTCTAGTAGCATTAGCGAGTGCTTTGTACTCAGCTTCGGTAGATGATCTAGAGACGGTTTTTTGTCTAGCAGATTTCCAAGAGATGATATTGGACCCAAGATATATGAGATATGCTGTAGTGGACCGTCCCCCATCATTAATACCGCCCCAGTCCGAGTCCGAAAAAGCCTGCAAGTTTAGGTTAGTATTGCGTTTCAAGAACAACCCATGATGGAGCGTTCCTTTCAAATAGCGGAGTACCCGTTTGAGAGCTTGCCAGTGTGATTGTTTAGATGAGTGCATGAATTGAGATAATTTATTGACGGCAAAGGAGATATCTGAACGTGTGAAGGCAAGATATTGCAAAGTGCCTACAAGTTGGCGTTAGGGAGTGGGATCGACTGGGGGAGTGGAGTCAAAGGATGAAAGAGAGTCGGAAGTGCTTAAAGGAGTGAGAACCTCTTTTGCACCATCCATTTTAAAGGTGGTAAGAATATCTTGAATGTGGCGATGTTGGGAAAGAAATAGACCATCAGGCGTAGGAATGACTTCGATTCCTAGAAAATGATGGAGAGAGCCTAAGTCTTTGATAGAGAATTGGTTGCTTAGGGCTTGAACAAAGGAATCCATAAATGGATTATGATTGCCGGTGAGGACAATGTGGTCAACGTACACAAGGAGGTAGCAAGTGATGTTGTTGAGGTGGTATACAAAGATAGAGGGGTCAGAAATGCATTTTTTAAAGCCAAAACGAGTGAGAAAGTTGGTTAGTTCGATATACCAAGCACGCGGTGCTTGCTTAAGCCCATAGAGGGATTTTTTGAGTTTGCAAATGTGACGTGGGAATTCCGTATTGGTGAACCCGGGAGGTTGCACCATAAAGACATCTTCGTGAAGAGTCCCATGAAGAAACGCACTATTAACGTCTAGTTGACATAAAGACCATCCTTTTGAAATAGCAATAGAGAGAACTGTGCGAATGGTAACGGGTTTAGCAACGGGACTAAATGTTTCATGATAGTCTTTTCCATATTGTTGGTGAACCCCTTTGGCAACTAGACGGGCTTTGTACTTGTCAATCGTGCCATCGGGTTTACGTTTGATTCGGAATACCTATTTGCAACCAATGGGAGTTTGGGTTGTGTGAGGGACAAGTTCCCAAGTGTTGTTATGAAGGAGAGCATTATACTCAAGATCCATGGCATGACGCCAATCCGGATCTTTCAAGGCTTGAGTATAAGTGGATGGTTCAAGAGAAACGGGTAAAGGGTGAATGGTGGTAGAGTTGACAAAGTTGGGGTTGTAATACTTTGAGTTGGGTTTTGGTTGTCGACGAGGTGGTTGAGGGTTATGTGGAGATGAGTTCGTGGGATCATCGGATGTGTTGGATGAAGACATTGGTGAACTGGGGTCGGTGGAGTGGGAAGCGGTTGGGGTAGGGGTGGTGCTATCAGGTGGAGTCGGTGGGCCGGTTGGTAAGGGTGTCTCGGTGGGCTGGGGTGTAGGGCCTGTTGTGTGGGAGGTTGGGTTGTTTGGGCCTATTGTGTGGGAGGGTGGGTTGTGTGCAGGAGGTAGAGGAGGTGGGCCGTGGGTTTGTGGAGTAGGGGTTTGGGCTTCGGGTGATGTGGGCTGTGGAGTAAAGGTTGGATGATGTTTGGGTTTGGAGTGGGTTGGTTAGAAGAGGAGGTTGATTGGGGCGATTGGTATGTGGATAGGAAAGAGTCAAATGACATATTTTTGGGTTGGGGGTTGGTGGTTTGAGATGGAAAAATATGTGGGATAAATTCAACGTGGCGAGAGTGGTATAGTTTGTGACTAGTAGGGTCATAGCATTTGAATGCCGATTTCGAGGATGAGTACCCAAGAAATATGCACCCCGTTGAACGGGAGTGGAGTTTGGATGTAGCATAGGGTCGTAACCATGGGTAGCAAAGACAACCAAACGGTTTGAGTTTGGAATAAGTAGGAACGGTTTTGAACAACATATCGTAGGGAGATTTGTTGTTAAGGATCGGTGTAAACGATTGATTAAGTGGGTTGCGGTTTGAAAGGCATGGGACCAAAAATGTTGTGGTAAGTGGGAGTAGTGGAGTAATGCGAGGCCGGTTTCCACAACGTTTCGGTGACGTCGTTCGGCAATACCGTTTTGTTCCGGTGTGTGAGGTGGTGTCGTGTAATGGGAGATACCTTGAGAGACAAGATAAGGTGAAAGACCCACATATTCACCCCCATTATCAGTGAACAACGCAACAATGTTGGTTTTGAAAAAGTTTTCAACAAGAGATTTAAATTGTGGAAAAAGAATTTTGACATCGGATTTTTGTTTGATTGGGTATAACCAAATGTATTTGGAGAAATAGTCAACAAAAATGACATAGTATTTAAAGCCATCGATTGACGTTTTTACGGGACCCCATACGTCGGAGTAGAGAAGTTGTAGAAGTTGATTGGCAACAAAAGCGTTTTTGCCAAAAGGTAGTTTGTGGCTTTTATTTAGGTAACATGAAGTACAATGAAAAGCCTCATGGGTCACCTTATTAAAACGAAGTCCCAATTTAGAAATTAAAGACTTGAACACTTGAAGCGATGGATGTCCAAGTATGTGGTGCCACATGAGAAGAGAGTTTGTTTGGGTGTTGTTGACTTGAGGAGACAATGAGATTGGTCCATAGTAGACATCATTAATGTTCACTCCCCGCATGAGGCGCGCCCCTGTGCGTAGATCCTTGACAAAAAAATGATAGGGAAAAAAATTCAACGGAAACACGATTAGTACGACAAACTTTGGCAACGGAAATAAGATTTTTTCGAAGATTAGGAGCAATTAAAATGTTATTTAAAATAAGTTGACGAGATTTTGTTGGAATAGTTGTTGGAGCAATATGAGTTATAGGGAGAGTTTTACCATCACCTAGCACGATCTTATCGGGTCCTCCGTATTCGGAAAGAACGGGAAATTGTTGATTGTTGATTGTTGTTCGCGGTGTTGTTAGACGCACCGGTGTCCCACATCCGGATGGAGTTGTAGCCGTTGGGTGAGGGGTGGTGTAGTTAACCACCGGGGTGTTGGTATTTTGAGACGAGACATTGTGTTCTCGTAGGAAGTGACTAAGTTTGTGACAATTTTTAGTGTCATGTCCGAGAATGTTACAATAGTAGCAATAGGTGTTATTGTTGCGAGTCGGGCGAGTGTTGGTATTGGTAGTTCGAGGTGGCCCTTGGTTTCGGGTTGTGGTGGCGCTAATATGGGTGATTTGTTTGGCCATGGTGAATCGAAAGAAGAAAAAAAAAAGAAGCAGAATGCGGACAAAATGTGTCTGTCGAGTAGGTTGGGATCGAAGATAGCTCAAGGGAGCTTTTAGGCTCTTGATACCATATAAAGTAATGAACAGTGTTGTGTGTTTTTGTATTATAAAAGTTGTGTGTATATCAACAATACATCAAGGCCTTTATATAGGCTTACATATGACTAACTCTAGCTAACATTATGGAGTCAATGGTTGACTAAGTATAATGTACAATATAAATACAATGGCTAAAATCATGGAGTCAATGGTTGACTAAGAGACTTGACTTGACTTGATTTATGTTAGGGAGTCAATGGTTGACTAAGAGATTTGACTTGACTTGACTTGATTAATGTTGTTAATAAAAACATGGGACAGGTCAGCTATTAAAAGAGTCTGAATATGATAAACAACAGCATCAACACCGGTTAGGTACGTCATAGAGAGTGGGGTCTATATGTAACCACACTCCGACATGAGAATAAACATTTGATATTGGAGATAAAATGGTGATACAAGCTAGAGCATTTAACTGATGTGTGTGCCTTAACCCCATAATTTTACTTTGGTATTTAACTTTTTGGTGGTCGTGACATCATCTTGTGGTTTTAGTCGGAGTAATCGTTGTCAGAGATAATTAGAGATAATTAGTGAATGATACCTAATTTCTTAGGAAATGATGAGGTGACAATGACAAGAGGTGTTTTTTATTGAAGCTCACACCTTTGTTGGTCCGAACTAGAGGTATTTTACCTCTATAGTGATTACTTTGAAATTTGTTTTTTTTTAACGGGGAAACACTATATATATATAGATATATAGGCCCAGCAAGAAACTGGAAACCCCAAAACATACAACGACCCCCACACAAAATTACAACATATCGACTATGTCAAAATCCAACCATTTGTCCCGCGCAGGGGATGTTAAATTGGACTTCCAAGTCAACCAAACATAAACATCCTCCTTGATAAGCTTCGTAGTCTCACGAACTGAGATAAATCTTCCTTCGAATACCTAGGTGTTTCTTGCAATCCAAATCCTACTTTTGTTGCACTCATATAAACATACATATAAATAAATTAATTTATGAAGATGATGACTCAATTATATTCCAAACCGAGGATAGCTCATGGGTGTAATTCTTCTTTTGGTGCACTCATTCCTAAATGTTGGGATCTTCAGATGTAGCAGATTATCGACCCATTTCTCTTTTAGGTGTGATATATAAAGTCATTGTCAAAGTTCTTGCTAATCAGTTGAAACCACTGCTACCTTATGTTGTTTCTACAGTTCAATCAGGTTTTATTGAAGGTAGATCTATCCTTGATGGTCCATTAATTCTCAGTGAAGTCTTATCTTGGGCAAAAGCAAGTAAAAGCCTATGATTCTGTGAATTGGGGCTTTCTTTTGGAAATTATTGGCGGGATGAATTTTCCGAACCTTTGGAGGAATTGGATAAAAGCTTTTCTAAAATCAGGTAGATCGTCGGTCCTTGTAAACGGGTCCCCTTCGTCGAAGTTCCAACTTCATCGAGGTCTGAGACAAGGAGATCCCATATCCCCATTCCTGTTTGTGTTGATGTTGGAATCCTTGAACGTGATCATGAATAGAGCAGTTGAAGCTGAGTTGTTTAAAGGCGTCATGTTACCTAACGGAGGACCGGTTATAACACACCTTTTTTATGCCGATGACATAGTCTTTGTAGGTGAATGGTCTGATCAAAATGTGCTGAATATTAACCGCATCTTAAGGTGTTTTTACCTTTGTTCTGGGCTCAAAGTTAACCTTGACAAAATTTGCATTTATGGATCCGGGGTTAACTTAGTTGACCTGGAAAATATGGCAAGGCGCATTCATTGTAAATCTGGTATGTTTCCTTTTAATTTTCTTGGTCTACCTATAGGTGCCAACATGAAACGGATGAAATATTGGAAGCCTATCATTGATAAATTTAACGGTAAACTTTCGGGATGGAAGGCAAAAAGCCTATCTCTAGCAGGTAGGGTGACGTTGGCAAAAGCGGTCCTTGGAGCCCTTCCAATCTATTATTTTTCACTTTTCAAAGCCCCGGTTGGGGTGATCAAGACTTTGGAAAAGATTTGAAAAAAATTTGTTTGGGGTTGTAAGAACGGGGGAAGAAACATCAAGTGGATTGCTTGGGATAAAATGCTTGGCCCAAAACGACATGGGGGGTTGGGTATAGGTGACATCCGAAGCTTAAATTTAGCGCTTATCGCTAAGTAGCGGTGGAAGCTTAAAACTAATCAATCGGCTCTTTGGGTTTGGGTTATTGAGGCCATTCATATAACAAAAAAGGGGTACAATGCATTCCCTTTTAATAAACGAATACCGGGCATTTCGAAAGATATCGGAGCGGTGGAAAAGGTCGTTAATGATATGAATTTATCCATTCAAAGAAACCTTATAGCTATTGTCGGCTCGGTTAATGATATCCTTTTTTTGGCTTGATAACTGGATTGGGAATGGTCCTCTAAAAGATCAGTTTGCTGAAATTTTTAAGTTGGTTGTCAATAAAAGAGCAAAGATTTCAGAATGTAAATTGAGGGATGGTTTACACGAGTGGGTATGGAATTGGACCGAAGATCCGACCCACGAAGTGGAAGTGTTGCAACTCAATTCTTTACATCGGTTGCTAAGCAATGTTTCCTTGAATGATAAACATGATGATTGGAGATGGAATGGGGCAGAACAATAAGTTTTAGCGGTGAGTGGTTTACGATTCAAGATGCACGATATGCAGAAACCAATCAATTGTGTCCCTTGGAAGCTGTGGAATAAATTAGTTCTTCCCAAAGTAAGCATGTTTGGGTGGAGGGCAACACTAGGCCGGATTACTTCGAGAACTAACCTTGCACTAAGAGGGGTTAATGTGACTAATCAAAATTGTCCTCGTTGCAACTTAAGAGAGGAGACCGTTCACCACATTTTGTGGGATTGTTGGGTAGCGAAAACTATATGGTGGTCTGTTTTGGTGTGGGTTAAAATCCCATTTCCAGATCAAGACATCTATGTCAATCAATTGCTCGGCTTGGCTCTAGAAATGAAAAGTTCAAAGCAATGGAAAAAGATAGTTGGGGCGATTCTTTTGGTGACGGCTTGGGAGATATGAAAGGCTAGAAATGAGAAGACTTTTAACAATTATCACATTCATCACACTCAAACGGCGGAACTCATCAAAGAGAATTCTTTTCTTTGGATCACGAGTAGATCGAAGTATGCAAACATAAATTGAGATAGGTGGCGTGACTTTAATATTCGTGATATGATCATGTAACTTTGTTGTTTTGTTTGTCTCTTTTCGAGGTTCCAGTTTCCTGCCGACCCGATTTCTATATCTTATATAGAAGTTTCGCCGTTCAAAAAAAGTATAAATAAATTATTTAAAATAGTTTTGTGATTTTGAACTTTTGTTGTACAGTCTACGAAAAAGAATATAATAATGTATTTTTCTAAATTAGAAAAAAGGGTTTATCATTTATGAATAGATTGGTGATCAAGTGAAGAAGACTAGGCATCGGGTATAGGAGGGAAAAAGACATAGTGTCATTCCCTAAACTCATGGTTCGATATTTGAGGCAACAAGAGCAGGTCAAATAATGGGTAATGACCAACATAGCAGTAGGCTTATAGGACTTTGGACCACTATTTCCATAGCCACCTTGTCACAAACTACCTACACGTCCCTAGCTATAAAACATTTAAATCATAAAATATTTATCTTTGAATATTTAAATAGTATAAATCTTTACTTTGAAAGAAAAGAATTACACAATTTTAACCTAATCAATGTTTTATCTCATACGCTAGTTTTTATTATGTATTTCAATATTGTGAAATTTAGGGTGTACATTTTTAATTTGTCAACATTTGTTTTATTTGTTAAAGTTAAAAGGTGAAATGGGAAATAAATCAGAAGACACGGATTTATTAATCAAAACTTATATAGCCGATCAATATACCATAGTGAACAAAATCAAACCAAAACCGTTCTACTTGTCTTACTAGATGAAAATCGAAATCACTTACCAAAATGTATTTCTTACTTATTCAAACCAACACCAAAGAGCCTGATGGATTAGAAGGGCGCCTAGAAGCAACGCAAGCAAAATCGTAGCAACAAAATCGACAATGTCGTCGCATTTAGGCTACCAAAATGTTTTCCAACATAACCGAACCAAAATCAAAGTACTTGGTGGATTAGAAGGGAAGAGAAAGCAGCACATGGCAACTCAAACAAGCCTTTCTAACATGAATTATAGAAAGGAACTAGAATTAAAAGAAAACATGCACTTCTGTTTGCTCATGTAAAGCCAAAACAACACAAGTAAAATAGACCAAAAGCAAAATTGAACCGAAATGGATCGTAACACCTCATTCAAAGTACGGGACTACTACTACTAATACCCAAGAGGCCAAGATCGAACCGAATACGGTGGTGGTTTTTGACTTATGAATCCACGACGAAGGCATGAATATGAAGTTGTAGGTTAATTTTGTCTTTCACAATTTTTTTTTTTTAAATTGAGGAATTGGAATTAAATAATCACAATTTTATCGGATTGAAAAACAATAATCACAACTTGAAATTTGGAATCTAACACTATTAGACCGAGATTATAGCCCCATGATTATAGCCATCATCAATATTATTGTAATTACCTTGTAATTAGCTATCCCTATAATTCCTCAGTATTGATTGTATTCCTTGATCTTAGCTAGGAAATCTTTGTATGTATACCATTGTTTCTAATGAAAATGATAAAGCATTTCAAGTATTCACATGGTATCAGAGCCAATAGCCCAATACCTTACCTAAAAGCTTCTCTGTTTCTTTTCTTTCACCGGCTACGTCCACATGCTTGACTACGGTCACTACCCACCCACTCACTAATGAATCCCTGTTACCTTCTGCAAGTCTGCAACTAGCGCATCCCCATGCAAACATAGCGCATCATCCTGTTACCTCTAAAAACTAGCACACCACCTTGCAAACTAGCACACCACCACCTGTTTTCCTTTTCTTTTCCACTAATCTTCTGTTCGATTACCACCCATGGCTGACAATACCAACCATAATGAAACCGGAAAATCCCCACCTGCCTCCCTTCACCCCGTCTACACCATATCCAACATCAATCCAACACAAAATCTGAATTCTTGATGGAAAGAAGGTGACTTACTCACAGTGCGTAAAAAACTCTTTCAATTGAATGCCCGCGGTTACAAAGGTCTTGACCACATTGATGGAACGTTCCCACCGCCTGAGGATGACCCTGCCGGTGATTCTTGGCTCGAAATTGATGCTATTTTTTTGCAGTCGATATACACCACTGTCTCCGATTATCTTCTGGGTCGGTTTCTCGATACCGAGTGCACCGCCTTGGAAACATGGAATAATCTAAAGAAATTGTTCCTAAATAACAAAGGCCCTCGGGCCGCTGCCTTAGAAAGAGCTTTCAAAAACCTTACCCTCAAGTCCATGCCGTCACTCCAGGATTATTGTCAACTCCTTCGGCAACTTGCCACACAACTAGCTAATGTCGACCAACCCGTGTCGGAAAGTCGACTTATCATTCAACTGGTGAGTGGTCTCACCCCCGAGTATGATGTTGTAGCTACTCAGTTACACAAAGATTTGCCACCATGGGAGGATGCTGTGAACTTGCTTGATGCCGAGGAATGCCGTCAACAATCTCGATTGAATGTGAACTTTGTTGTTGCTGCTACTGCCGTCCAACAAAACCCTACACCAAATGAACCTATCGCCCCTACTAACCAACAAAATACCCAAAGAAACTCTAAAAATCGTGGCCCACATCGCCCATATAACCGCAGGCCTAATAACACCCCTTGGCAGCCCAACAACCAAAACAATAACAAGCCCTCTTACAACCGAAGCCCAAACAATTCAAACTCTCCAACCAGGCCCGATCCAACTATAACCGTACCCCCTCTTGGGGGCCGCCTCAACAGTGGGCCTACCCACTATGGTGGGCCGCTTAACCCGGACCCCACTACGGTTGGGCTCCACCTCCATGCCTATATCCTAACCAAGCCAGATGGGCTTCTCCCTGGCAAGCGAATTCCTGGCAGCCCTCATTCGACCAAAATGGATCCTCTCGGCCTAATAGCAACAAGTCCAAACCCGGCTCCTCCCGCAATGCACCTCAAGCACACATCACAGATTTCGACCCTTTGGAACCAACGGATATCGGCCAAACTTTCGAAGTTCTCGCCATTGACTCTACTGATCCTGATTGGAACATGGACACAGGGACGTCTGATCACTTGACGAATGATGAAGGTATATGCTCTAACTCTCAATCTTTAAATTCCATTAAATCCATTCTAGTCGGTAATGGCCAAAAACTGCCTGTCCTCGAATCTGGACATGTATATTTTCCAAACCGCCAAAACAACCTTCACCTAAACAATGTCCTATACACCCATCATGTTATTAAAAATCTCATTTCCGTTAGAAAATTCACTACTGACAATTCTGTTTATGTGGAATTTGATCCTTTTGGATTTTCCTTGAAGGATCTTAAGACTGGGAAGTTTCTGTGCCGTCACAACAGTGACGACCATCTCTATCCCGTTACTGCCCCTGCTCGTGTCACACCCACTATCTTTGCTGCTTTCACTCCCGAATCCTGGCATGATCGTCTAGGCCACCTGGGAGCTTCAGTTATTAATGTTTTATCTTTGAATAAATTTATTACATGTAATAAGACTAATCATTTGTTTTGCAATTCATGTTAACTTGCCAAACATAAACGATTACCTTTCTCTTTATCCACATCTAAACTATTTTGCCTTTTGACATTTTCCATTGTGATCTATGGATCTCCCCCATTGTCTCCAACACAGAATACAACTACTATATGGTGCTTGTTGATGATTACACCAAATACATGTGGGTTTTTCCACTACGTTACAAGTTTGAAACCGTTACAAAATTTATAAAATTTTACACCTACATTAAAACCCAATTTCACCTTCCCATCAAATCTTTTCAATGCGACAATGGTGGCGAATTTAATAACCACCAATTCAAAAATTTTGCAACTTCAAATTGAATTCAATTTCGTTTTTCCTGTCCTCACACGTCTCAACAAACTAGCAAGGCCGAAAGGATGATTCGTCGTCTAAACGAAATCATGCTTTCCATCTTAACACACGCCTCCATCCCTACCACTTTTTGGGTTGAGGTAATCCACATGGCCGTCTACCTTCATAGCATCTTACCAACCAAACTCCTAAAAAATCACACACATACTGTTTCCCCTACCTTCGACATCCCGAATACGATCATCTATGTGTTTTCGGATGTGCGTGCTTCCCAAATCAATCTTCCACCCAACCACATAAACTTGCACCACGCTCCAGCCCTTGCGTATTTCTTGGATACCCAGCCAAATATAGGGGTTATACGTGCCTTGATCTTGACACTGGCAAAACCATTTTCTCCCGCCATGCTACCTTTGATGAAACGTCATTCTCGTTCTCACAAACTCACCCACCAACCGACTACTCTCCACTTGAAAATGATCTATCCAACACCATCTTTACTCACCCGCAGTCCTTTGAACCCTCTTTTGGCCCAAACCACAACCCAAACCCACCTCCAATCCCGCCCCTATCCGTTCCATCTACACCACCCACAAGCCCACCCCCCAACCCTATGACCTAGTACCCCCACCCCCACCCCTACGACCTAGTACCCTGAACCGGATACTTTCATTCATTCGAATAACACCATTGATCAACCCTCTAGCACATCCGCCACCTCCTCCTCCGACCCACAAACATCATCATCTAACCATACACATTCTCCCATTCCTCATCCACAGCCGATTAACAACCCACCACCACCACCACAAAACACATACCAAATGACTACTCGTCTCAAAGCGGGAATCACCAAATCAAAGGCACCCATTAATCTCCATACCACTTCCACTCCTTCCATTTCACCTATACCAAATTCTTACCGGTATGCATTGTCCAAACCGAATTGGAAAGAGGCCATGAATGATGAATATAGAGCATTAATGGAAATAAAACTTGGGAGTTAGTTTCACGACCTGCAAATGCAGACATTATTATATGCGTGTGGCTCTTTCACCACAAATTTCATGCTGACGGAACGTTACAATGTTATAAGGCGAGATTGGTAGGAAATGGTAAATTGCAGCAGCTCGGAATTGATTCCTTTGACACATGCAGCCAAGTTGTCAAACCGAAAACCATTCGCACAGTCCTCAGCATCGCTGTGTCACGTAATTGGCCAATCCATCAACTCGATGTGAAGAACGCGTTTCTTCATGGAGATCTTAATGAAACTGTTTACATGCACCAACCCCCAAGCTTTACAGACCGCTCAAAACCGTCCTATGTTTGTCTCCTGCAAAATTCATTATACGGCCTCAAACAAGCCTCACATGCCCGGTACCATCGGTTTGCAAATTACATTGTTCGGTGTGGATTCAAGAGTGCTCTATCCGACACCTCATTGTTTGTTTATCAAAAAGGGAAACATACGGCATACCTCTTGTTGTATGTCGATGGCATCATACTTATGGCCTCTAACAACAAATTTCTCTCACATATTATAAAACTTCTTTCAAATGAGTTTGCTATGTCAGATTTGGGGCACATTCATCATTTTTTGGGCATCAAAGTGATTCGTGATTCACAAGGCATGATTTTATCCCAGGTCTCCTACATCCGTGACATTCTTAGTCACGCCAATATAGCAAATTGCAAGCCAAGCAACACCCCTTGTGACACGGACTCAAAACGCAGTGAAACCTCGGGTCCTCTTTTGACCGATGGAACATTATATCGAAGCCTCACCGTTGCTCATCAATATTTGATGTTTACTAGATAGGACATATCCTATGCAGTCCAATAGGTCTGCCTGCTCATGCACACCCCACGTGAGCCCCATTTTCAGTACTTAAAACACATCCTACGATATTTAAAAGGGACAATTAATCACGTGATGCGAATCCGACCCTCCAAGTCACTTAAACTCACAGCATATTCAGACGCCGATTGGGGAGGATGCTCGGACTCTAGACGGTCTACTTCTGGTTATTGCATGTTCTTTGGGGGGGGGGGAGGATAACATTATTTCGTGGTCATCTAAATGACAACACACCGTTTCTAGATCCAGTGCGGAGACCGAATACCGCGAAGTTGCCAATACCACAGCTGAGATCAGTTGGTTTCGCAATCTCCTACTTGAGCTTCACGTTCCCATTTGCGAGGCTACCATCATTTTTTTGCGACAATGTTTCTGCAGTATATGTCTGAGGTAATCCCATTCAGTATCAACGCACAAAACATGTGGAAATTGACATACACTTTGTACGGGAAAAGGTTCGCATAGGGGATGTTCGGGTTCCACACATACCGACTGACTATCAATACGCAGACATATTTACTAAAGGCCTCCCCAAGCAGCTCTTTAACAGATTCAAGTCCAGTCTCTGCATCCGCTCTGCTAGCATTTCGCTTGCGGGGGACTATTAGACCAAGATTATAGTCCCATTATTATAGCCATCATCATTATTATTGTAATTTCCTTGTAATTAGCTATCCCTATAATTCCTCTGTATTGATTGTATTCCTTGATCATTGCTAGGAAATCCTTGTATATATACCATTGTTTCTAATAAGAAATGATCAAGCATTTCAAGTATTCACAACAGACCCAAGATGTATTGGTTTTATTTCACTGGACCAAAACTATTTGGGTTTAACCCAGTAAGTTTTCTGCATACGTGACATGCCATAAAGTGCAAATAGGTCAATAGAATGCATAAAATGACATGCCACGTAGGCAGAAAACTAACAGGTTTAAACCCGGTTAGTTTTTGTCCAGTGAAATAAAAACCAAGACAAGTTAGGCCTGTTAGATTCCAATTTCCCTTTTAGATTTTAACAATATTTATAACTTTATAACCCAAAAACTCACATTTCATATTTAAAAACAAAGCAAAAAATGACATCTTATCATTAGTAATCTACTAAGATCATGTGCAATGGGGTTCATTTACCCTTACAAACTCTGATGGCGGAAAGCGATGGAGGAAAAAGCAGTCAACATAGAGGAGATATGGTGTGGGAAAGAGAAGCCATCTTTGCGGCAGAAAGGCGTATGCAGGTTTTCTGAGAGATGAGGAGAGAAATTATATTGGTCAATGGGAGAGCCTTCTCATTCGTGAGGTAGAAAGTCAAGCATCGCAACATGGGCACAAGTTTCCGATGCTCTATTAACTTAAATTTCATAACAATGAAACATATAATAAAATTAAGTGATTTTTCTCATACAAAAGAAATTAATAATTCTATTGAAACACTTTGTAAATTTAGTTAGTACTAGGTGGGTTATTCCCATTATCAAATATATGAAACAATTAATTGGGCCTTAAAAGGTAACATGAATGGAATCTTATATCTGAAGAGATAAAGAGATTGCTCTTTTTCGCCACTTGAAAAAACCATTCTTTTAGGAAAAGGAGATTGACGACTTGGGTAGTTTAAGGTTAAACGAACCATTTGAATTATACAAGCTTGCTTGAAAGGTTGAAAGCTAAAAGGAATCAGAAGGTGACAACCGTCACCAGCAGAAAGAACAAAACCAATGACATGTCTTGTCATTACTTTTCCTTGGTTGACTCCACCAGCTGG
The DNA here is from genome assembly GCA_028751855.1 of Ambrosia trifida. Classification (NCBI taxonomy): domain Eukaryota; kingdom Viridiplantae; phylum Streptophyta; class Magnoliopsida; order Asterales; family Asteraceae; genus Ambrosia; species Ambrosia trifida. The sequence goes on from CM054131.1 coordinate 102,569,762, forward strand.
TCACACTTTTCACGTGTAGGAGTCACACCTATTTAACCGCAGTTTTGAAGCCTTTATCGGCTTAAGTTGAAAGTTCCTAGTTGTATCTTGGATCTAGAGTTTTGACATTCCTATTATAGAAGATTCATCTTCTATAAATCAGAGGTTCCATTAGACAAATCAGTTGTTCCTTACACTCACACTCTTCTATTCCTTCCTACTATCACACTTCACGTGTGATATCTTCTTCACTTCACTCAACACACCACTAAAGTAATAAACAATAAACAAAATTATGATTTTAGGTAGATCCTAAATCAGAATCATAACAACTAAAACATCAAAACTATTGAACCTCCCATCTACGTTTGCAACGTAGAGGGACACCACGACCTATGTTTGGTGAATCTAAACCCTTTAACCCTTTAACCCTTTTACCCTCATAGGACTCTACACTAACGTCGGTTCAATATTTGTTGTAGAAACAAGTTGGCGCCCACCGTGGGGCTGCACCGTTGAATCATTTTCATAGACCAGTTGTGTAGTTCCAACTTCTCAAGGTGTCTGACCATGAGTCTCTGGAAGAGGTTAGTCAAGCACCTCATAACACTGGTGAAACACCAAAACTTGACCAGACCATGCTAAACAGGTCTGTTTCTTTCTTTACACCTGGAAGTACTCATACGAGGCTCTCATCCCGAGAGTTCTCTCTTTTTCAAACTCCTATACCCACTCATTCAGAGGTTGCATCTCTCCACTCGACCCTGTGTGAACACCCGAATGCATAGATCTACACCCGAGGGAGTTGCAAAGAACTTTTTACAACTAAGATCCCTTTGAAATCAACATATGAACAAGGAAAGGGAGAAAGGAGTGAAGATCTGGCTGGATTATAATGAGGATGAACCCTCACTAGCACCCAGGCCTCCTCCTCCTTCTCACCTTCTCCCCTCAAGCTCTCAAGCTACTAGTTCCAATTTAGGGCTAGTCTAAGCTCTGCCTTCACTCCTATCAACACCAGCTCTTACCAGGCCGGGAGATCAAGCCCTGCTGCCTTTCCGTTGTTCACCTTCCAACCTTTAATCCCAAGCACGCCCTTGGGGAATGAAGTAACCCTGGACCAACTCTTGCAGTCACTGGTCTCTAGTGTTCCTCCTCCTATACCAACCTCATGGGAACAAGCCATGATGTCCCTGCCGATGGCTCGAAGTGCAGCCATAAGTATGCCCATGGGAACTGGCTATGCAGCAACTCCTAAAATCCTTCAAGGCCCATTTTCCTTGGCAGCAACTTATCAGCCAAGCATTAGCTACACATCAAGGAAACTCGAGTGGCAACACCAACACTAGAGTCAAAATAATATGAACAAACCTTACAAACCCAGCAGCCTCTCATGCTTCTCTCCACAAATAGCCGACTATGAATCCTTTCCAAGCTAAAGATGCCTTCTCACATGAAAACCTACGATGGTACCGAGGACCCCAAAGATCATTTGCAAATCTTCTCGGGTGCTGCTAGGATGGAGAAGTGTGGTAACCCCGATTGATGCCTCATGTTTATGCAAACACTCGTGGGTTCAGCCCGGATTTGGTTTAACGACCTTGCTGCTGGGAGTATCCGGTCCTTTGACGACTTAGGCAAAGGGTTCCTAGCTAATTTCTCCCAGCAAAAGCGATGTGTAAAGGATGCAATCGTCATCTTCCAGATCAAGCAATGAGATGATGAAAGCCTTCGTGATTTCATTGAACGTTACAAGAAAGAAGTCTTAGTAGCCGAGAATTGATATATTTTAGGAATAGATAATATTTAGTTATTAGAGATAATCATTGTATTTATTTGTATATATCCTTTCCTTATTCCTTGGTTGTATCATTCCCTATATATAGGGACATTGTTTTATCAATAACAATCAATGCATCACTTTACAACCTAATTGCTTTCATGGTATCAGAGCCATAATCGACTCCTGATTTCCTTCTTGTTTGTTTTTTTCTTTTCGTTCCTAGCCTACTACCTACCAGATTCGTTCAGTTTTGTCACCATGACAAAAGAAGACGCTGCTGAATCATTGACCAAACCTGTCCCCCCTCACTTGGCCTACTCCGTGTCGAATATCCAATCCAAAATCCAGACTTTGGAAGGAACTAGGGTTACTTATTCGGCGTGGGTAAAACTTGTTCGCCTTCACGCTGTCACATACAAGGTTTCAAATCACATCGATGATTCAGCCCCTCCAGCCGCTACATCACCCGAATACGAACAATGGAAAGAACTTGACGCGTTGGTTCTTTAGTGGATCTACAGTACTGTTTCAGATGATCTTCTTAAATGCCTTATGGACACAACTGTAGCCAGAGTTGCTTGGTTAAAGCTCTAGAAGATCTACTTGGGTAACAAAAAGGCTCGCACTGTGGCGCTCGAGACAAGGTTTTGTAATCTCACTCTGGCAGCCTGCACATTAGTTGATGATTACTGTCAACAGCTTTCTGATCTGGCAAATCAGTTAGCAGCCGTCGATCAGCCTATTTCTGAATCCCGACTCGTTCTTCAGCTTGTGCGAGGGCTTCCGGCCGAATATAACACCACTGCTTCCCTCATAAATTAGCAGGGTGTTGATTGGGACCAGGCTATCGCCATGTTTAATGATGAAGTCATTCGGATCGAGGCATAAAAGGGCTCACAGAGCACGGTTGTGGCTGCTACTGCAGCCCCGGCTTCTGCTGGATCCTCTTCAAACAACATACGACAATCAGACCAGTCCTATTCTTTTAATCGACGGGGCCACAGAGGATGTGGTGGCACTTCTAATTGTCAGGGTAGGGGCAGGGGACGGAAACAGCCACAGTCCCCTTGGACCGGTTACCAGGGACAACAGCAAATGAATTCTTTTCCGGCATGGGCATGGTGGACTCCTCCACCGTGTGCTTACCCTACACAGCAGCAATGGTCCGGTAACAAGCAACCAGACCCGACTAACGCTCCACAGGTTCGGTACACGGGCTTCCCCACGGCGGCTAGTTATTCTTCGGTTCAATTTGCTCCACCTGGTTTCACTCAGCCGGTTTACAATCCCCTCTGCCCAACCGACTCGAGTGCAGTTGTGGCTAATATGCAGGTCAACAATCCTACTCTTGCTTGGAATTCTGATGTTATGGATACAGGTGCTGAGTCCCATGTCACTAAGGACCCAGGTAAAATTGTTATCTCTGATTCTAATCCTGTGTGTCGTAATATTTTGGTAGGTAATGGAATGTTTTTACTAATTAACAGATCAGGAACGGGCTTTCACCCTTTACCAAACCGAACATATATACTCCCACACACCCTTTATAGCCCTCAAATAATTAAAAATCTTATTTCCATCAGACGTTTTACTCGTGATAATCAAGCGTCTATCGTATTTGACCCGTTTGGTTTTTCATTGAAGGACCTCAAAACTAAGAAGACACTATCTCGTCACAATAGTACCGGGATTGTTTACATGTTCACGTCGCCTCAACTGCCGCCTCAAACCACCTTTATTGCCTCCCACCACCTCCCATGGCATGATCGCATAGGACATCCTGAGGCGCAAGTATTAGAAATTTTAAATCGCAATTTTAATTTTCAATGTAATAAGGACAAAAGTCACAATTCTTGTCAAATTTAGAAGAGTAAAAGATTGCCTTTTTATTCATCTAATATATTTACTTTTGCTCCTTTTTATATTATTCACTACGATTTATGGACTTCGCTAATCACGAGTAAAAAATGATATAAGTATTATATGGTGCTAATTGACAATTTCTCACACTTTGTGTGGGTATACCCCTGAAAATATAAATACGAAACCTTTCCAACTTTTGCCAAATTCCATCAATTAATCCTTACCCAATTTAACCGCAAAATAAAAACCTTTCAATGTGACTTAGGGGGTGAATTTGACAATTTAGCATTTCAAACTTTTGCCCAACAAATCGGTTTGCTTTTTTCGTTTCTCTTGCCCAAAACATCCTATTAAAATGAAAGTGCCGAGCGTATGATTAGACGCTTGAATGACATCATTCGGGCTCTCTTAATTCATGCGAATCTACCTCCTTCCTTTTGGGTTGAAGCTCTATACACTGCCACGTACCTACACAATATTTTACCCACCAAGCATTTAAATTTTTACAAACCAACTTTTGTCCTTTACCTTCGCCATCCAGATTACGAACACTTACAAGTGTTCAGATGTGTGTGTCGCCCTAACACATCCGCTACACAGCCTCATAAACTTCACCATAGGTCCATGCGATGTATGTATCACGGGTATCCTCCCGATTTTCATGGCTATCGTTGCTTGGACCCTACTAGTGGCAAGGTTCACATCTCTCGCCATGTGACCTTTGATGAGCAAGTGTTCCCATTTACACTTCCTCATCCTCCCGCCTCATAGAACTTTTTGGACGAGACTAACCCACCAGGCTTTACCTTTCATAGGCCCGTGTCCCAACTAGTGGCCCAACTCATACCCCCTCCTGTCACGGCCCCATACCAATACTTCTCTTGACGTCATCCCAGGCCTGCCCCAACTTCGTTCACCCACCAGTCCGGCCAATTCCAACCACAGCCCCCACTTCCACCTCGGCCCAAGTCCAAACACAACCTGCTGCCCCGACCCAGCCCGTCCAAACTTCACAGCCTACCCAGCCCACTAAATTTCACCCCATGACTACACGTTCCAGATCCCGATCCAATACTTCGGCCATGCATCACACCCTCAAACTTTCACCGATCCCTACCTCGTATTCCAAAGCCCTAACTGATCCTAATTGGTTACATGCTATGCAAACCGAATATACAACATTACAGGATAATGAAACATGGGAACTTGTTCCCAGTCCGCATGATCGACCGGTCATCCGTTGTTTGTGGTTATTTCGGCATAAATTCAAATCAGACGGATCATTGGAACGTTATAAGGCTAGGTTGGTGGTTAATGGAAATTCACAAACAGTTGGTATCGATTGTGATGAGACTTTCAGTCCGATAGTCAAACCGACTACTATTCGTACCGTGTTGTCTCTTGTTGTTTCACGGGCTTGGTCGATTCATCAACTTGATGTTAAAAATGCCTTTTTACACGGGGAACTAAATGAGAAGGTCTTTATACATTAAACACCGCGATTTTATAATAAACGTTTTCCTAACCATGTTTGTCGTTTGAAGAAATCACTCTATGGTCTTAAACAGGCACCCAGGGCATGGTACACTCGTTTTGCTACCTTTATCACCTCTAAGGATTTTTGTAGCAGCATAAGTGATCAATCCTTATTTGTTTATCAACAGGACCCGTCTAATATTGCTTACTTATTGTTATATGTTGATGATATCGTTCTCACAGCTTCTAATGATCGTCTCTTAACTACCATTATTCATACGCTCTCAAAGGAGTTTGCCATGACAAACTTGGGTCCGTTACATCATTTTTTGGGGATAAAGGTCACTAAACAAAAGAATGGTATGTTTATTTGTCCCAGGCACAATATGCTAAGGATATCATTGCCCGAGCTTCAATGACCTCGTGCAAACTTTATTCTACACCGGTTGACCTCTCATCTAAGTTAAGTGATACGAATGGTAAACTTTTCTCGGATCTGACATTATATCGGAGTTTGGCGAGTGCGTTGCAATATTTGACTTTTACTCGTCTAGATTTATCTTATGTTGTTCAGTAGGTGTGCCTTTTATGCATGAGCCTCGAGATCCTCACTTTTCCTTCATGAAACGAATAATTCGTTACCTACAAGGGACCATTGATTATGGCATTTGGATCCTAAGGTCGTCTTCTCATGACTTAGTTACCTATTCTGATGCTGATTGGGGCGGGTGCCCAGATTCGAGACGATCTACATCGGGCTATTGTGTTTTTCTTCGGGACAATCTTATATCGTGGTCTGCAAAACCTCCACCTACTGTATCGCGTTCAAGTGCCGAAGCAAAGTATTGGGGAGTTGCAAATGCTGTCGCAGAATTAACTTGGATTCGCAATCTGCTATTCGAGCTTCACACTCCATTGACCCGCGCATCAGTTGTGTTTTGCGATAATGTTTCCGCGATATATTTGTCCAATAATATGGTTCAGCACCAAAGGACAAAACACATCGAGATTTATATACACTTCGTCAGAGAAAAGGTTCGTCTTGTGAACATAAAGGTTCTTCATGTCCCGTCCTCGAAGCAGTATGCGGGTATATTTACTAAAGGATTATCTTGTGAGCTATTCCAATCTTTTTGGTCCAGCTTGTGCATCTGTCCTCCGCCCGCTCAAACTGAGGGGGTGTCTTAGCAGCCGAGAATTGATATATTTTAGGAATATATAATATTTATTTATTAGAAATAATCATTGTATTTATTTGTATAATCCTTTCCTTATTCCTTGGTTGCATCATTCCCAATATATAGGGACATTTTTTTTATCAATAATAATAATCAATCAACACTTTACAACCTAATTGCTTTCAAGAAGGTCTTACCTATGTCGGTGCTGATGAAAAAGTGAAGGTTGCAGGGTTCATGAATGCCATCACCTCCAAATATCTTACTAAGAGATTTCAACAAGAGTATCACAAGAACCCTTGAAGAAGCCCTTGAACGGGTCGAAGCTCACATTCGGGGGCAGGTAGCTGTAGATATCAAGGAATACAGGAAGAGAGCAACCAATTGGAGGAGTTCAAGGCCTCAACGAAAGAGGGGAAGTTTTGGATCCTATGACAGACGTCACAAGGGATCCGATTATCGAAGGTCTGATGGAAAGAACCCTTCATGCAAAGACAGGTCTGTGAACTTCACTGCCCTCACCAAAACTCCACAAGAAATCCTTTCCAGTGAAGAAGTCAAGCATAGCTTCAGGCATCCTCGACCCCTACCCAAGAGCAAGAGTAATGAAAACTCCAATCAACATTGTGAGTTCTATGAAGAAAAAGGACACCATGCTAATGACTGCTTCCAACTTAAGAATAATGATTGAGAAAGCCGTCAAGTCAAGAGAGCTTGCTCACCTAGTTAAGGGAGTAAAAGATAACATGACTGATGGGAAGAAAAAAAAGGTTAACATGGTGCTCTTTGAACAAGAAACTCGAAGCAAACGTCCTCGGTTGGAGGCTTGGGAACGTCAGTGCGTGTGCTTCCCCCCACCCGAGGGAGAGAAGAGTCATGACCCTCTAGTGGTTGAAGCCTTGACAGGCTCAGTAACAACACGAAAAGACTACATTGACACCGTTACTTCAACGGAGATTATGTTTGAAAAACACTTCAACCTACTAGACCCAAGCGAACGCTCCAAGCTTCAACCAGCCGAGTCTTCCATAAAAGGTATAGCCGACATACCTATTAAGCCTTTGGGCCAAATCACACTCAATTTTAGTTTTTCAGAAGGAAAGATGAGAAGAATTGAACCTCTCACCTTTGTGGTCCTGAAACTCCCTTCTAACTATGACGTGATCATTGAAAGGCCGGGGCTGGCAACCTTTGATATGACCGTCTCCGTTGGTTAGAAAAGTGTGAAGTTCCCCACTGAAAACGGGGTAGCAACCTTTCAACCCTCGATAGAAGCCCTTGTGATAGACGATGATGAGCCCAAAAGGGATGAACGAGGCCTAAGTATAAACCCCAAGCATCCTGAACAAAGGATCAGGGTAAATGCAGGGCTTTCTAAAGAAACCCTTCTGAAGCTTGAAAGGTTGTTACGAGATGACATCGATGTTTTTGCTTGGTGTTACATGACTGGCATACCTCGAGACATCACTGAGCAAGAGTTAAGGATTCCCTCTAATGTCAGGCCTGTGGTCCAGAAGAAACAAAGCCTGCCACCTGAAAGAAGTTTGGCCGTCTGCCAAGAGGTTGACAAGCTCGTACAAGCTGGGATCCTTCAAGAAGTGAAGTATAAATCCTGGGTAGCCAACCCTGTAATGGTTCAAAAGCCAAACGACTTTTGGAGAATGTGCATAGACTTCAATGATCTTAATAAAGCATGTCCCAAGGATTGATACCCTCTTCCCGAAATTGACCTCAAGGTTGACTCTCTAACAGGTTTCCCTTTCAAATGCTTCCTAGATGGCTACAAGGGTTACCACCAGATTCAAATGAAAGAGGAAGATGAAGAAAAAACCGCTTTCCATACAGCCAAAGGTATTTACTGTTATCGAAAAATGCCTTTTGGTTTAAAGAATATAGGTGCCACTTACCAAAGGTTGGTTGATAAAGCCTTCACAACTCAAATTGGCAAGAACATAAAAGCTTATGTTGACGACTTGGTGATAAAAAGCAAGACTGAAGATCAAATGCTTGAAGATATCTAGAGGAATTTCAATAACCTCAAAAAGATCAACATGAAGCTTAACCCAGTCAAATGTTCGTTCGGATTTGAAGAAGGCAAGTTCTTGGGCCACATGGTTGGAAAACAATGCATCAAAGCTAATCTCAACAAAGTTAAGGCTGTTCTAGAGATAAGGTCTCCTCAAACCAAGAAAGAAGTGGAAAGCCTGAACGAAAAGCTTGTAGCCTTGAAGCGTTTTATGTATACACTAGCTTAAAGGTCACTTCCCTTCTTCAAAACCTTGAATGGGTGCACTGACAAAAAAGACTTTCGATGGGCCGAGGAAGCGGAGGAAGCCTTCAACCAAATGAAGCAACACTTGGCTTCCCTCCCGGCCATCGCTTCTCCTGATTCAGGAGAAATGATCTCTGTCTACCTTTCAGTTGCTGAAGAAGTACTCAGTGTCGTCCTTACAATAGAACGAAACAAGTCTTAGGTACCTATTTACTTCTTCAATAAATCTTTAAAATTGGCAGAGGTCAAGTACCCTCCTTTGGAAAAAAAAAGCCTTGGCCCTAGTACAAATAGCCAGAAGGCTTCGAAGGTACTTCCAAGCACACCCATACAAGTGGTCACTAATCAGCCCATAAAAAGTGGCCAAATGGGCTGTCAAACTAGGTGAACACAAAATCACCTACGTCCTAAGAAAAGCAGTAAAGGCACAAATACTAGTTGATTTTATTGTAGACATTCCAAAGGAAGAGGTGGTTGAGGTTAACATCACCACTGATGAAACTCCTGAACCTGAAGCCTAGAAGCTTTTTACCGACGAAGCTTCCAGTATTGAAGGATCAGGGGCTGGCCTTGTCTTTATCAACCCTGAAGGGTTGGAATTTACGTATGCTCTTTGACTTGATTTTCAGACCACTAATAACGAATCTAAATACGAAGCCTTGATAGCAGGGTTGAAGCTTGCTAAACTGATGAACGTCCAAAGGCTTCAAGTCTTCACTGATTCGTTGTTGGTTTCAAACCACGTGAATCACAACTATATTTCCAAAGAACCTAACATGAAGAAGTACAGAGAAAAGGCAAAACAAATCATGAGCATGTTTCAATCCTTCAAAGTCAAACAGGTTCCTCGTTCACAAAACAAGAAGGCGCATGCCGCAAGCTTGCTTCTTTGAACTTTGCTCACGTTACAAAAAAGGTATTGGTCAAAGTGCTTAAATCCCCTTCTATTGTAGAACTTGAAGTACAAGATGTAATCACCGAAGTTGGATCAAGTTGGATGACTCCTTTCATAATGTTCCTGAAAGAAGGTGAATTGTTTACTAGATCAAACTAAAGCTGATAGGGTTCAGATCAAGTCTAGGAAATATGTGTTGAAGGAGGCTATCCTTTATAAGAAAGGTTACCTAGCCCCATTGCTACGATGTGTTGGTCCAGAGCAAAGTCAGTACTTGATCAAAGAAATTCATGAGAGAATATGTGGAGCTCATTGTGGTCCAAGATCGGTGGTAGCCAAACTTATGAACTTAGGCTATTTTTGGCCCTCCAACCACCGAGATGCCACCGAGTGACTTAAGAAATGTGAAGCCTGCCAAATACATGCCCCCGCCCCCAAGAGTCCAAAACATGACCTAGTTCCTATCAACTCAGCATGGCCATTTTACAAGTGGGGGATGGACATCGTTGGACCATTCCCCCCCAGCCAAAGGAGGGGTTAAGTTTCTACTCGTGGTCGTAGGTTGTTTCACAAAATGACATGAGGTGAAGCCTTTGGGGAAGATATCCGGGTAGAAAATCATTAAGTTTGTATGGGAAAACATAATATGTCGTTTCGGCCTCCCCGGAGTATTGGTAACCGATAATAGCAAGCAATTCGTTAAGAAGCCTTTCAGCTCATGGTGCAAGGAATACAGAATTACACAAGTGTTTAGCTCAGTAGCCTACCCCCAATCAAACGGATAAGTGGAAAGAATGAACCGTAGCATCGTTGAAGGGATCATGGCTAGGTTAGGCAGACAGGGAAGTAAATGGCCTTAAGAGCTTCCCAATGTCCTATGGGCCATAAGGACAACAGAAAAAACAAGCCATAAGATGACCCCCTACAGCCTCGTATTCGGATCTGATGCCGTAATCTATGTCGAGATTGGGGTCACCACACTACGAAAACTCCATGTAGATGTCAAGGCGAACGAGAATGAAGCCTTGTTAAACCTGGATCTCTTAGAAGAAGCTCGAGACTCGGAAGCAATCAAGGAAGCCGAGTACAAGCAAAAAATGGAATCGTACTACAATGCCCGAGTCAAGCACGAACGCTTCAGCCAGGGGGCTTGGTCCTAAGAAACAATGAAGCAAGCCGGAAAAAGACCAAGGGAAACTCAGGCCCAAATGGGAAGGCCCATACACCATCCTTGAAGCTCACAAAGGAGGATCTTACATGCTTGCTAATGCAGAAGGCAAAAAGCTTCCTCACCTTTGGAATGGCAAAAACCTCAAACAGTTATTTGTTTAGCTCAGGTCTCTTAAAAGAATGACGTAAGAATCGGACTATCTAATGTAGCATTAAAATGATGAATGAATGAATCAAAGTATTCTCTCTTAGTACTTGTCTTTCCATCCTATAATCAAGTTGAGAAACTTGCAAGAAACTCCATGGCAAGGGCCATGTAAGGGGTTGAGTTCCCAGGCCACATCGCACAATAGGTTCAAGGGTTGAATGAACCTATATAAGGGGTGACTTCCTAAATCAATACAACTCCATGAGACTTAAACAAATCCCTAACATGTCTCATAGACAGGTTTGAAAAGCCTACACCAACTTTTCCTTAAGCTTTAACAACAGCTTACGAAATAAAAATACACTAAGTAGTGCACATATGATATGTGGTCCATTGTTTGCCTAGACTACCTTATGGCTAAGTGACTGCAGCATTTAACCTTTTAAGGTGCTATCGGTAAAACATGCCAAACAAACACAAAGACAATAAACGAAAATAAATAGAACCACAAACACAGCTAAACAAACATAAGCAGGTAACAAAGGCCTCAAGGGCAAGTATTCAACCATCATAACAAAGGCCATAAGGGCCATAATCCAACAAATTGTTCAAAGGCTTTAACAAGCCAACCATAATATACAGAACCTTAATAGGTTCCCTACTGAGACATTGTTTAAAAGACCACAAAAGAGTCTAAAAGTGTTTACAGACCACATGCTAAGAAAGTTATGAATTTAAGAAGGCATGAAATATTCAAGCTGTATTATCCAAAGAAGAAGGCTTCGAAGCTTCAGTTTCCTTTGCAGTTGCCTCAACAATCTTGGCCTTCCTAGTCTTCTTCTATTTCTTAGCTTTCTACCCATCACCATCTCCATAAACCTCTGAGGCCTCTAAGCGGGCATCCTTCGAACCTTCCTCCCCACCATCCAAAGTCTCTTCACTGTTGCCTGAGTAAGATAATTTCTTCAACAGAGACCCAAGGACTTAAGCACAGACTGCCTCGTTGAGGCTTGAAGGTTTCAACCCCTGCAACACGGACAAAGGCTTACCATAGCAAGAAGATACCTCAGCAACATAGGGGTAAGTCAGGCGCTCCATCTTCAACACTGATTCCTTGAAAACATCCATTGCCTTGGGTTGATAAAGAGGAGATTGCTCTAACGGCTGCCCGGCTTCACGTGCCTTGTAACCGGCCAAGAACCCCACATGCTTCCATTGGTTGATCAGCTTGGTATACAGTTCCCCTAAGGCAGAATTAAACTATGAGGAATGAAGAATGTAAGTTACTACTTGCTGGAATCCGTGCTCAATCAACCATTGATTATCTTCAGAAGCTTGGGCGACCGAAGCCTTTAACCTTCCCTTTTCCTCTTCAAAAGCCTTGTTTTAAACCTCCAATGCAACCCTATCCACCTCCAACTTAGCCTTTTCAACACCATACCCAACCTTCTCCGCTTCATGCTCTTTCTTCAGCTCATCAATAAGAGTAACCAAAGTCTTCTCCTTCTCTGCAAAGCCTTGAACCTCCATCTTTAAAGCAGAAATAGAGGTCTTCATCTTCTCCTTCCTCTTAAAAAATTCTTCATACTCCGCCATCCTCTTCCTGAACCTAGCCACCCCCTCAGGAAGCATAGCAGCAAGATTACAAGCTCCCATTACCATCTTCGACAACAGAAGATCATCATCCATGGCCTCTAACGAATCCTTCACATTTGGAAGGGCAAAGTGAGCAAATACTTCCTCATAAACTGCAGACGATTTAAAGTTATCATTAACCTTCACACCCCATCCAGGCACATAAACACCTTCGCCTTCAACACTAACAAAACCCTCAATGTTCTTCAATGTAGCAACCTTGGAACTGGCAACCTTTTTACCCTTCCCCTTCTTCACCAAAACACTTGGTAGTTTCTCCACAACATCCACTTGTCCCTCTTCATGATCCTTCTAATCTATCTCATCACTAACCTCAATGGGTTCAGAACTGCTCGACTGCCTATTGTTCTTTAACAAACAACGGCTAGAACATCTGGTTGAAGTCTTTGAGAAGCTTGGCTTCGTGTTACCCTTCATGTTGGGGACATTGGTATAGTTAATCCCATCAAACCTGTACTTCTCATACTTTGCCATCGCATTCTCTCCTGGAGTTGCTTCAGTGTCCCCAAAAACAACATCCGAAGTATCGTTACTTTTGATAAAGTCCAGGGCAGACATAACTACAAAATAAACAAAATAAGGATGTCAAGATCAAGCAAAGTAAAGACAATAAAGGTAACAAAAAAGATTCATGCCCTGATCACCCCTCATGGGAACCGGATCTCGATCCTGTTTATCCCAACAAGTGCTGATACCGGACATAACCAAAAAGGGTTCAGGAAATGGAAGAAGCCTCGAAGGGAGTTCACGAAGAGCCTCAAGAAAACGTCTGTCCAACTTCGACTCCGTTGGTTCCAGTTCGTTTAGAACGGCATCAGGCCGTCTCCAAACAGGTTTAAATGGTACAATCAATTCGGAAACCAAAATGAACTTAGTCTTCCACACACCAACTGTGGTAACATACGAAGAGATTAGACCAACATCAATTTGAGAGGTCTCAAAGCTATATAGTCGCCGTTTTTGGCTAAACGGAAGAACCGGCAAAACATCAAAAGAGTTGGATCATAACCAAGTGCACGACAGAGTATTTCAAAATGCAGAACCCTAGGCATCCCGTGAGGGTGTAACTGACCAAATGAAACACGATAATACTCTAAAACATTCTAGACAAAGATCGAAAACGGGTATCAAAATTGTAAAATTCGAAATGGCGACAATATAAAGCAAGCGAACTACGAGGGCATTGATCGACTGATTTGTCAAGTCATGGAGCAACCGGGTTAAAGGATACATCAATACCCCACTCAAAGCAAAAAGCTTCAACTTCCTCCTGGGTAAGAGAGGAAAAGCTAACGGCCATATACTTTTTAGCGCCCATCAGTGCTTGGAGGGATGATCAGATGAAAGAAAAAGAAGAAAGAATGACCTGATTGAAGGAAGGCGAAAGAAATCCCTAATGATTTAAGAAAAAATGATCTGAAAAGCCAAAGAAAAATGATTAAGTAAAAATGAGTTATATTATTATATTAACCCCTGGACATAATGATGGTAAATATTAATAACCGCCCACTGACAAGGCTGACATCTGTCACATCAACGGTCATTTCAAATTCAAAACCCAAAGGCCTAACTGCCTTAAACCCAACAAAGCTTCCAACGCCTGAAGCCTTCTAACATATAAAAGTTGTACAATAAGTCAGAAGCCTTTGAGCTACGCCACAAACACCTCTGACTTGAGGGGTTGATGACGTGGGTAGTTTTAGGTTAAACAAACCAATTACATTACACAAGCTTGTTTGAAAGGTTGAAAGCTAAAAGGAATCAGTAGGTGACAACCGTCACCAACAGAAATAACAAAACCAATGACAAGTCTTGTCATTACTTTTCCTCGGTTGACTCCACCAGCTGGTCACACTGTTCACGTGTAGGAGTCACACCTATTTAACCGTTGGTCCAAAGCCTTTATCGGCTTAAGTGGAAAGTCCCTAGTTGTATCTTGGATCTATAGTTTTGACATGCCTATTATAGAAGATTCCTTACAATCACACTCTTCTATTCCTTCCTACTATCACACTTCACGTGTGATATCTTCTATACTTCACTCAACACATCACTAAAGTAATAAACAATAAACAATATTCTTATTTTGGAAAGATCCAAAATCAGAATCATAACAACTAAAACATTAAAACTCTTGAACCTCCCATCTACGTTTGGAACGTAGAGGGACATCATAACTTGCGTTTGATGAATCTAAACCCTTTAACCCTTTTACCCTGTGAGACTCTACAGTAATGTTGGTTCAATATTTTTTTGTACCAAAAGTGATATTTTTTATTATGACTATATTAACATAGAAGTTACACGGCGGCCCATTTTACATGTGAAACACTACAGAAGTTTTAATTTTAATAATACTATAATAGTAATAGTACTAAAGGATAATAGAAAAAAAACAAAAGGAATGAACCAACACCAAAATATAAAACAAAAATAATGACAAATAAAGTCGTATAAAAAACTAAACTAAAATTCCAAGTTATTCACTTAATCAAGTACAATTTATGGTATAAAGATTTAACTTTCATTAACACCACCTAAATGCCAATTTTTCATATTTCACTCCATTTCACACCAACAAAATGATTAATCGCGTTAACTTAACGTAATCATATTTTTTAATGGTTTATAAGAAAAAAAAAACAATTAATTCAGTCTTTTAACATCATGACAGCATAATAACAAATAATCCCTTTAACACCCCTTTACACAATAAAAGAGTGGTGTACAATGCTAGTTAACGTTTCATATCATCTTTAACGCGTCAAAAGTTAACTTATACCCGATGACCAATCATTATTCAAATATGTCCTTTCCAAAAGAAAATGTCCTTTCCAAAAGAAAGATAACCAATGTTATAAACCCCAATTTTTTTATATCACGATGTTATAATTATTAGTACGGTAAATTTGACATTTTAACAAGTAGCCAAATTATCCCTTCATTGTCGTACAAAATCTACGAACAAAATACTATGTTTCTGTAATACAAACAAAATGCTATATGACATTTCTTATTTATTATGATTCCAAATACAAATCACATCCCAGTTTTTTTTTGCAGGCATATGCTGTAAATTTCTCAAAAAGCCGTCCTATTGCTTCAAAATTTGTCGAGCCTACCTAGTACTTAATCTCTAGCCATTTGGTTCGATGGGTAAGAACCTTTGCTAGCCTACCTGAACCCATGCCCAACCCACCCATACAAAATACTTTACCGTGAGTAGAAAAATGAACGAAAACTAAAAAAAAAAAAAAAAAAAAACCCGGGTCCAACCAAGCACACAAGGCTTCTGCATGCGTGATGTTCAACAGGTATTGGGTCAATTAACACGTAATGTAACCATCTGTAGTTCCTTACCATGCATTACGCAAGATGCTATGACTAAAATCCGTTGCTCCAATATTTGCCCGAAATTAAAAAAAAAATATATATATATATCGTAAATTGTTGGAGAACCTACTCGTCCAAAAACTTCTTCACGATCTTAATGCTTGGTTGTACCACGTCTTTCTCCCAAATCTCTGACACCCTACCACTATCACTACCACCACCACTATCCGCTATCGCCGCCCTAAACGCCTCCGTGGCATCAATCCTATTCAACTCCCACCCAGCCTCCCTCAACCGTAGGATCTTTCCTACTTGCTTCTTAGCTAGATGACACGTATTGTCCTTGATTCTCCTTACAGCCTCATTGTACCCTTCAATCACATCCACCTCGTAATCCCCACCACCCGGTCTACGAAAACCGCTAACCTTTTTAAAATACATCTCAAACTCCGGTATTCCAATCGCCTGACCCAACCCGGCCCGGTTCACCCGTTTATCTTCCCCAGACCGGAAATACTCCACCAACTCCTCAAACATACCCGAATCCAACATCTCATCAACCCGGTTCGACAAATACCGGTTCAAAACGGGTAAACACACGTCCACCCAAATAAAACAACAGTCATACCTTAGCTCTAAACTAACCGGGTCCGGTTCAGGCCCATTAAACACGTCAGAACCCGGTTCAAACCGGTTTACAACAAGCGAGTAGATTAAAGAATTCGACCCACCAACAACTATTGGCAACCCACCACGGTTTTTTACGTCGGATATTATTCCCGACCCGGTTTTCCGGTAATTTAATGGAGTAAATACCGGTTGTGTCGGGTCAATAACTCCAAGAAGATGATGGGCAACTCCACACCGGTCTTGCATTGATATTTTGTTGGTAGTAATATCAAGTCCACTATATAGTTGTATCTTATCTGAATTAATAATCTCAGAGTGTTTAAAAAACCGACTAGCGAGGTCGACTGAGAGACGTGATTTTCCGGCGCCTGTAGCGCCTAAGATGACTAAAAGTTTTTGTTTAAGACGACGGTTGGTAGTGATGGTGGTGGTGGTAGAGAGTTTCATGTGCATTTGATTGGTAAACGTGCAGTGACGGACCCAGGATTTATTTACAGGACTTGTGTGGTGAAATAAGTTGAGAAATGTAGATATTAATAATTTCATATGGAAATATGTTTTGATGAAGATAATGAGGATTAGGAGGTGATAGAGATGAATGCTGACAACGTCACACCATTCAGGACATACAAAACACATGAGTGGAAGAGAGTGTTATATCCACGGGTTTCTTTATGTATCTATCTTTGTTTAAATCTATAATAAAGAGTGAATGCGTGAGGGTTTGAGAGTGGTGTTGTTGTTTTCGTGTTGAATGTGTGTTGTTGGATGGTATTGAATGTGTAAGTGGATGGTTTTATTATGAGTAGAGTAGCAGGGATCGATGTGTGTAGTGTAGTGTAGCGTGCTATATGTTTTTATAGTACTTGTCTTCTGTTGGTTTTCAAGTTTAAACGCTTTTTTTTTTCTTCTCATATTAATGTCAAGTGGCGGAGAGAAGTCCCGTTGATAAAAGTTTTTTTTTTAAGTTTTTTTTAATAGTCCCTATGATTTGGCTGAAAAGAAATGGGAGAATTTTCAAAGGCACTCCGTTATCATTTGCAAAACCAGTGGAGGAGATTAAAGAAGTTAACTACCTATGGATGAAACACGGAACAAGCAAGGTGGTTTCGATTGAAGAATGGTTATTGGATAGTATTTTTAGTATCAAATAATGTTACTGAATATGCTTTAGTTTTGTATTTTTTTTTTTTTTTCATTGTTTGTTGTGAAATGGAATATTCTTCTTTGTTAAAAAATAGTTAGAAAGTAAATTACGAGAAAACTAGTGTGAAGGCGGTACGGTTTCCGGGCGAACGTCGTAGTCCTCACAGTAACAGTGTGGACCCGGTTCAGACAACATAGTCTGAACGCGTTGGTGATTAGGGCATGTCAAAAGGCGAGTGTGATGATCTCTGCCACACAGTTCGCTTAAAATTTTTTTCGAAGTTTTGACACTTCGATTCGAGGTCACCGTACTTGTGAGAGATTGAATCACAAGTACGTTGTGTTTCCCCGACAAGTGCACCAAACTCAGCTAACACTTTTTCCAGCATGGAGCGCTCCGGCCACGGCTAAGACGACGACCATTGCTCGTTGATGTGCCAACGTTGTGTACGTTGTCGTATGCGATCACGAGCCCAATTTCCTCCTCTTCTGTCCAAGTAACCATTGCGTGATTTTTGTGATGTGAATGAGGATGATGAGAAGAGTTGTATGATTTTTTTTCTGTGTGCAATAGAAGCATTTTTTGAATGTGTGTAAAAAAGGTGGGTAAATATGTGCATTTATTGGTATGTGGTTATTAATTTTTGTTTTGTTTTTGACAGTTAGCCAACGGCTAGCGAGCTGCTAGCAAGCAAGATGATCATCACGAAATTAATGAATCGCGATCGTGATATTTTAAACGGAGTGATGTTAGTGATGGTCACGACCATCACGGCCAGCCCATCACGAACTGCCCCGTCTGCACTTAGCCAACCAAAGAAAATGATACTATCTTATTTGAAGTCAAATCAACCTAAAGGACGAGTCACTCATTTAAACCCATGACTTTTTAAAAAAGAAAAGAACATTAAAAGAGAATTAGATTTTAAAATTTTAAATTTTGTCTTGTTGGCCGATAATAATTTGTACTTAAGAAAACTCCCGACAATGGTCTCAACTTTCAAACTATTTTTCTCCAATGAGTTTTTGTTAATTAAGAACTAACCTAATTAGTACACGCTTATGCCATGTCAGCGTCGACGTCACATCCATAGCCGTGTCAGCGTCCATGTCAGCAATCAGTAATTGGATTAGTTCTCACATCCATTTGTGTGTCGATTTTTACGCTTCGTGAGCTTTATTGGGGTCTTGTAGGAGGCCTTAGGGCCGACCAAAACCTCTCCAAGGTTAGAAGCTTTCTTATCTTAGATTCTTGATCAATAAATGGCACCATAGGAGTAGTTTACATGCAATAAAGTTGAGGGTTGTGAGAATCACATCATACGCGTAGGATGAAGGTGGTTGGAAGCTTGTCTATGAGTGGTAGATCTTCATGTTTCTTATCTTGTTATTTTTAGGTGGTTCTATCCATCAAATATTCTCCAAAGTATTCGATTCGTTAGACTTTTTATATTATTAGTAGTTTATTTTTAGTCTTCAAAATTTGTTAGACTTTAATAAAACATATTTATTATTATTCTTTAATAATAGAGTTAATAGCCAAAATCGTCTCTAAGGTTTGGTCACTTTTGCCACTTCAGTCTAAAATCCAAACCTTTTACATCTGGATCCTTCAGTTTTTTTTTTCTTTTCTTTTTTTCTTTTTTTTTTGCTATCGGTCCTTCAGTTTTTTTTTTACTAAATTCGTCCCTGAGGTTTGGTCACTTTTACCACTTCAGTCCAAAACCCAAACCTTGTCAGGGACGAATTTGGCAAAAAAAAAAAAGTGAAACTGAAGGACCAAAAGGTTTGGGTTTTGGACTGAAGTGCCAAAAGTGACCAAACCTCAGAGACAATTTTAGCTATTAACTCCTAATAATAATACCATCTCTCTCTTAATTTATTATTCAAAATAATAAAACCCATCATGTTATAATATATATATATATATATATATATATATATATATATATATATATATAGGGTAGGGTTCCGGTAAGAAAATTGTTTTGTGTAGGAAGAGTAGGAAGTGTTTTCAACCGTTTGATCTAGAAATTGATGGTTTAGATTAAAAGTTTAGGTTAGTTAATATTATACTAATTATAAATTAATGGTTAGGGGTAGGATGGTCTAATTAGTGTTTAAAAGAGGGTAGAAAAGTCATTTTAATTTATATATCTACTAACCACTCCTTAATTCAAGCATAATTAATAAATATATCCTATTTTTACTCACCCCTCTGTCTATCTCTCTGTCAATATCAACGAAGTTCTTTTACTATCTTCTTCTTTCTTATCACTAACAACAAATCAAATAAACCTAATATCTATAGTGTTCTTTTATAATAGTGTTTTATGCAGTGTTTTATGCAGTGTTTATATAATATGAAACATTATACGTTTGTTTCCTCGTTAAAACAGCTAAGTTTTGGGTTTTAGATAATTTTGTAGATGGTGTTTTTATAGTAGTGTCTTAAAATAGTGTTTTATTCAGTGTTTACTCGTTAGAACATCTAAGTTTTTGGTTTTAGATAATTTTGTAGATGGTGTTTTTATTGTAGTGTTTTAAATAAAATCAAAAAAACATAAAAAACTTCCTATACAGATGGAATCGATCTATACGACTTCAAATCTGATTATAATAAAAAAAATGTAGACTTTTTATCAAATCTGAATAAACCTCATACAATCAAAATGATCTAAAAAAATAAAACAAGACTTACCATTCGAAAGATCTTAAAAAACTTCTGCCATCATCGATTAATTGTAAAAAAATGAAGAACCGATTGATTGTTAAGGGATTGAATATTGTGTGGAAGAATTAGTTATTTTAGATAATTGAATCTCATTAAAATCCATAATTTTTGTTGCTAAATTTGTGGGTTTTGATAATTAATAAAATGACTAAAAAGTCTATTATGCCCTTGATCTAAATATTTAATCAGATTTGATCCAACGGTTGAAAACTATTCCTACACTTCCTACACAAAACAATTTTCTTACCGGATCCTCTACCTATATATATATATATATATATATTTATTCACCTTTCAAAAAAAAAATAATAATATATATTTATTCCTTGTTTGTTTTCCAATGTGTAACTCTTTGGATTATATCAAGATAACAATATTAAATGACGAGTATCGGGCATACTTTTCTAACATTATGTTGATACTTGTGTATATTTTTATAAATATCAGTAAACTTATAATATATCACACACATATTAGTTTTCAATGTAATTCGCCATGTCCGAGTACCCTCCCGCCTCGACGGAGTGCTCCCAACTTCCCAGATGATCGATCTAGGAGTGCCTAACAACTGTTGCAACATTTATGATTGTCGTTGTTGTTGTTTATGTTGCCGTTGCTTCTGTTGTGGTTGTTCTAACTCACTTAAATAATAGTTGCCTTTGATTGGTCAAGTTTTCTGATATGGATCCGCCTACATCGGACGAACCACCTGGGCTCGGGCGAACTCACATCAGCCCAACAGAAAAGTGGCTAGTATTGGGCCAATGGGTATTTAATAAAAATCCATCCAAACAGTAGTTTTAATTTTAAGTATTTTTTATAAAACTTTTATATTTATCTTTTCCTTAGTTGTTGGCACTTTGGTGATTATCACTTTAGCTTTCAGATTTATCTCTTTAGTTCTTTTCCTATTTAAGTATTGTAAGCAAAGGTTGGATGTATGATATTTTTGTTTTTTTTTTTTTGAGAATTATTCAATTGCTCTTTTTCGAACGGGTATTGTTCGTCTTCGTCTACCCCATTCAGTTGGCCGAAAGAGGGTTTTATCTAAGCTAGGGTGAGGGGGTGGCAAAATGGGTAGGTTGGATTGGGTTGGATGATGGGTTAGGATGGGTTTGCGTCAAGATGGGTAAATTAAAAAAACAGGTTAGGATGGGTTAGATCAGGATGGGTTTGGGTCTGGATGGTTTGGATTAAGATAGGTTCAAATAAAAATAGATTAAAATTTAAAAAAAATTAAAATAACAATAAAAAGTTAAAAATTTAAAAAGTAAAAAAAATAATAAAAAAATAAATAAAAAATTTAAATAAAAAAACAAAAAATAAACTTAAAAATAAACTTAAAAATAAAACTTTAAGGGATCCGAAATATTTCATTTCAAACCGGACTGGTTCGACCCTATCGGGCTGGTTAACAACCCGGACCATTACGACCCGGCCGAGCCCGGTAGCGACCCAGACTGTTTCAACCTGAGCGGTCCCGTTAGCGACCAGGACCGTTTCGACCCGGCTGGGCTCGTTAGCGACCAGAACCGTTTCGACTCAACTGGGTCTGGTAATGACCCGGACCGTTTCAACCTGACCCATCCCGTAGCTACCCGGACGACCCGGTAGAGACCTAGAACTTTTTGACCCGACCGGGCGCGGTAACGCCCCAGACCGTTTCAACCTGACCTGTCCTGTAGCGACCCAGACTGTTTCGACCCGGCCGGGCCCGGTAGTGACCCGG
This sequence comes from Ambrosia trifida, assembly GCA_028751855.1. Classification (NCBI taxonomy): domain Eukaryota; kingdom Viridiplantae; phylum Streptophyta; class Magnoliopsida; order Asterales; family Asteraceae; genus Ambrosia; species Ambrosia trifida. Next base: position 102,591,754 of record CM054131.1, read on the forward strand.
ACCGTTTCGACCCGACCGGGCCCGGTAACGACCCAAACTGTTTCAACCTGACCCGTCCCATAGAGACCCGGACCGTTTCGACCCGACCGGGCCCGGTAACGACACAGAACGTTTCAACCTGACCCGTCCCGTAGCGACCCGGACTGTTTCGACCCGGCCGGGTAACAACCCAGACCGTTTCAACCTGACCCGTCCCGTCCCGTCCCGTCCCGTAGCGTCCCGGCCGGGCCCGCTAGAGACCCGGGCCGTTTCGACCCAACCTGGCCCGGTAACGACCCAGACCGTTTCAACGTGACCTGTCCCGTAGCGACCCGGGCCGTTTCGACCCGGCCGGGCCTGGTAGTGACCCGGACCGTTTCAACCTAACCCGACCCGTCCTGTAGCGACCCGGACTGTTTCGACCCGACCGGACCCGATAACGACCCAGACCGTTTCAACCTGACCTTTCCCGTAGCGACCCGGACCGTTTCGACCCAACCGAGCCCGGTAACGACCCAGACCGTCTCAACCTGACCCGTCCCGTAGCAACCCGTAATGTTTCGACCCGACCTTGCCCCTAGAGACCCGGGCCGTTTCGACCCAACCTGGCCCGGTAACGACCCAGACCGTTTCAACGTGACCTGTCCCGTAGCGACCCGGGCCGTTTCGACCCGGCCGGGCCTGGTAGTGACCCGAACCGTTTCAACCTAACCCGACCCGTCTTGTAGCGACCCAGACTGTTTCGACCCGACTGGACCCGATAACGACCCAGACCGTTTCAACCTGACCTTTCCCGTAGCGACCCGGACCGTTTCGACCCAACCGGGCCCGGTAACGACCCAGACCGTCTCAACCTGACCCGTCCCGTAGCGATTCGTAATGTTTCGACCCGACCTTGCCCGCTAGCGACCCGAACCGTTTTGACCCAACCGGGCCCGGTAACGACCCAGACCGTTTCAACCTGACCCGTCCCGTAGCGACCCGTATTGTTTCGACCCGACCGTGCCCGTTAGCGACTCGGACCGTTTCGTCCTGACCTATCCCGTTAGTAACACGGACCGTTTCGACTCGACCGGGCTCGTCAACGACCAGACCCTTTCGATCCGAACGGGCTGGTCAACAACCCAGACCGTTTGCACTTGATCAAACCCGCTAACGACTCAAACCGTTTCGATGAGATCGGTCTCGTTAACGACCCGTGTTGTTTCGATATTTCCGTCCGTTAACGACCCGAACGGTTTCGATCCGACTGGGGTGATCAACAAATGCAAAAGGTATAATTTTTTGTTTTTAATGATATTGATTTCTATGAGGCATCAACACTTTTGGTGTTGGGTGAGTTTTAATTCAGATTTGTATATGGTAATCTAAAAATACCCATCCTGACCCATTTGTTTTTTTTTGACATACCCATGCTGACCCACTTACTTATTTCCTACATTTAAAATTACCCATCCTAACCTCCTTGAAAATTATACTAAACCCATTTTAACCCATAAGGTCAAATTTTAAACCCAAAATAACCCAAACTTAACTAGATGGGTTGAAATTGCCAGGTCTAGCTAGGGTTCTAGCTTCCACTAATACGAATCCGTATCAAGTGGTATCAGCAGCTTCAGGTTCGTAAGGATGTCCGACTTTAGGAGAGACCGTCAACAGCACCGCAAATTCGCCGCCGGAGGCAGTGGTCCTGAACAGTGTGATCCTCGTGACGCCGAGATTGAACGTCTACAGCAACGGATTCGTGAACTTGAATTCGATCAACAACATGGAAACGATAGGTATGATCCACACGACGGGTCCAACCAATCAGCAACCAACTCTGTTATCCGGGATGATAAAGACGAGGGCCGCTTCCAGAATGTTTTTGCACACCCCTTCCGTCGCCAAGAACCACCACCACAGAAGCCTCTTGTGGATCCAATTCGAGCCTTGGGAATACGTACCGAAATTCCAGAGTTCGAGGGGCGCATGCAGCCTGATGATTTTATCGACGGGCTTCAAACAGTCGAACGTATATTTGATCTTCGCTAAGTCTCAGACCGCTTAAAGGTAAAACTTGTTGCTATTCTCCTGCGTAAATACGCATCTTTATAATGGGAACATGTGCAAACTCAACGATATCGGGAGGGTAAACAAATGGTTCAAACGTGGGACAAGATGAAGCGCTTGATGCGTTCAAAATTTTTACCAGTGAATCATAAGCAAGATGCGTTTTTGGAGTACCATAACTTTAAACAAACTTCACTTTCGGCGGAGGAGTTTATTATAAAGTTTGAACAATTACGTAAAAGATGTGGCATTGAGGAAGATGAAGAACAAACCATTGCTCGTTTTTGGGGGCCCTCACACTGGACATCGCCGATGTCGTTATGTTGCAACAATATTGGTCCTTTTCTGATGTGTGCAGGTTGGCTCAAAGGGTGGAGAAGCAATTAGCATCAAAACCAAAGTCGGTCCCGCGGATTAGTTCTTTTCGTGCACCTAGTTCAGCTCCTTCTCAGCCTCGAACCGACCCGCCCAAAAACGAACCCCCTGCACCGCCGGTTAACTCGTCCAACCCCAGCCAAAACCCTCTTCGCTGCCACAAATGTCAGGGGCTCGGTTGTAACATTTCGCGTTTAATAATTTTACGTTACGTATAATTTGGAAAAAACGACAAGTTCTATTATTATTTGCATTTAATTATTTTTGTGCATTTTGAACCCTAATACTATGATAATTATTCATTAGATATATATATATATATATATATATATATATATATATATAATTATATGTTTAATAAAATGTCAAAAAAATTGTGCTTGGGCCGGGACTCGAACCCGCGGCAATTTGTTATAAATAGATTTAATATTCTATTTTAAAGAAAATAATTTTATAAAAATTATTTTTATACTTTAAACTCATTATTGTGACCATCTTTGATTCAAATTTTATGAAAAGGATTTTGTTTATTTATTTATAAAATTTCTCTCAAATATCAAACATATTAATTATTAATCAAACGAGCATTTATCCCCAATTCGAAGCCCTAGAATATATATATATATATATATATATATATATATATATTGTAGACTAGATAAACTTAGACATATTTATTACCTTATTATAGGGTGATACTTGATATATTTGGGCAACACCACTATTCTATTTTCAAGAGATAACATTTTGCTAAGGTGAGTTTTGCATAGCTCCTTTTCTATTTATCACCGTTTTTGGGGTGAAACATGTTACAACATCATATATGCAATTCAATCATCAATGTGTCTATGTGTTTTTCTATGTTGCATTATGTCTTGAACATGACTAGGGTAAGCACAATTCTAGCATAATCATTAACATTGATCAGCCGACGGTATACATTGATAGATCTATTGGACTGACAATCCCACCCGGATACGTGCCTCCTACAAAGGTAGCATGGGTGTTTGTTATTGCATAACATATTCGAGTGAACCATGAGCGTATGGGATGTACCACAATACAACAGTCACAAGGGTTGATTATGCACTCAATTTACTTCTAGTATGTTTTCACATATGGACTAGACTTGCCATGACACATGAATTGCACAACATTTTTATTCAATTATCAAAACCTATGTAATTCTCACCAACTTTTGTTGACCCAAAATATTTTCAACTTAACATGTTTCAGGTTCTACTTGCTTGAAGATTTGAATTAATGCTTGAAGTTGTGTGCATAGTTTTATCCAATTTGATGTACGAATTCTTGTAGAACAATTGTATGTAATCTATTTAAATCATATAATGAAATTTATTATTTACCATGAGCTACTGAACAATCATCAATACGTGACATCCCGATGTTTCCGCCATCGGTTGGGGTGTTACATCGGTCACTTAAAACGCGACTGCCCGAATAAACAAGTTATTGCTCTCGTTGACGACTCGGTCCCTAACTATGATACTAAACCAGAAGAGGTACCCGACCAACCAGCGGAAGTTCTCTATCCTGATCACGGTGAAGCACTTGTTATTCGTCGAATTCTTAACACTTCCATGGCAGATACAAGTGACGACTCTTCTTGGCTTCGTAACAATATTTTCCGTACCAAGTGTACGTCCAAAGGCAAGGTTTGTACGGTCATTATTGATGGTGGAAGTTGCGAGAATATCGTTTCTTAATCTATGGTCGACAAACTCAACTTACCAATGCAAGATCACCCCGAAGCATACCAACTTACCTGGCTAAAAAAGGAAATCTTATTAAAGTTACCCATCGTTGTTTGGTACAATTCTCAATCGGTAATAAATACTCAGATGAGATTTGGTGCGAGGTCCTCCCTATGGACGCATGTCACATCCTATTAGGCCGACCATGGCAATATGATCGTCGTGCAAAACATGATGGTTTTTGAAACACGTACACCTTCAAAAAAGATGGCGTCCTTATTACCTTAGCTCCATGCGATACAAAGCAAGACACCCCAGAATCCATGCTTGTTAGCAAGTCCGAATTCTCGGGGACTTACCAAAGCCCAGCCGCCGCATATCATCTTCGGGTTATTGATTGCTAAAGAAAATCATGAACTACCGTATGTGCTGCCAAAGGTAAAACCACTCATATCTGAATTCATGGATGTTTTTCCCAAGGATATCCCCGCGGGTCTCCCTCTTGTTCGGGATATTCATCATTGCATCGATTTTCTCCCAGGAGCCAGCATCCCTAACAAACCGGCTTATCGGATGAACCTGAAGGAATTCTACGAATTACATCGACAAGTCAACGAACTCCTCGAAAAAGGCCTTATTCGGGAAAGCATGAGTCCATGCGCGGTTCCCGCGCTACTAGTGCAAGCCTAATGGCACTTTTCGTATGTGTGTTGATAGCCGTGCGGTTAATAAAATTACAATCAAATACCGATTTCCCATTCCTAGATTTGATGATTTGATAGATCCTTTACATGGAGCAAAGTTCTTTTCCAAAATCGACTTGCGGATCGGTTATCACCAAATTCGCATGCGACCCGGTGATGAATGGAAGACGACTTTTAAAACGCGGGACGACCTCTACGAGTGGATGGCCATGCCATTCAGTTTATCAAACGCCCCAAGCACCTTCATGCGCTTGATGAATCATATCATTAAACCTTTTATTGGCCATTGTGTTGTCGTTTATTTCGATGATATCCTGGTTTATAGTTCTGATGTGGAGCAACATTTGTCACATCTCAGAGACATCTTCAAAGTTCTTCGTGATCAGAAGCTCTATGCAAATGGAAAGAAGTGCCATTTTCTTACTAAAGAAGTCCTCTTTTTGGGTTATACAATTTCAGCGCATGGCATTCGGATGGACGACTTGAAGGTTTCTGCCATCACAACTTGGCCCACACCAAAGTCCCTACACGATGTGAGGAGTTTTCACGGCCTCGCTTCTTTTTACCGTCGGTTCATCAAGAATTTTAGCACTATCTTGGCACCGATTACGGAATGTTTGAAACAAAGTAAGTTTGTTTGGTCACCTTCGGCTCAATCCTCTTTTGACGCCTTGAAATTGGCAGTTACTCAAGCTCATGTCCTCGCCTTACCCGATTTTCAGCATGTCTTTCAAGTTGAATGTGATGCGTCCGGATTGGGCATTGGCGGTGTCCTCAGCCAACACTTGCGCCCAATTGCATTCTTTAGTGAAAAGTTAAGCGACACCGGGCGAAGGTATAGCACCTATGACAAGGAGTTTTATGCCATTGTTCAGAGTCTCGAATATTGGCGACATTACTTACTTCCAAGTGAGTTCATTCTCTATTCGGATCATCAAGCACTCAAATTTATTGAAGGCCAAGCAAAGTTAAACCCGCGCCATGCTAAATGGGTCGAGACCTTACAAGATTTCACTTTTGTTATTCGACACAAGGCTGGTTCAGCCAATTTTGTGGCCGACGCTTTGAGCCGACGGCCTGCCCTCGCATCAGCTATGTCATTCGACGTGGTGGGTTTTAGCTCCTTTTCTAATTTATATCCAAATGATCCATCTTTTCATGAGGTTTGAAAGTAAACAAAGGCTGGCCCATATAAAGTTTTTGTATAGAAGCATGGTTTGTTATATAAAGGACATCAGTTATGTGTTCTTTTGTCTTCTTTTCGGGAAGCAATTATATTAGAATGTCACTAAGGCGCTTTGGCTGGACACATTGGTCGTGATAAGACTATTACTTTGGTCCAAGATCGTTTTTATTGGCCAGGAATTTCGAAGGATGTTTCCAAATTTCTGAAGCGGTGTCGTGTCTGTCATGTTGCAAAAACTCGTCATACTAACCACGGCCTATACACTTCTTTGCATGTGCCCGTTCGTCCGTGGGAAGATGTTAGCCTTGATTTTGTGATGGGTCTTCCGTTAACTCATCGAAAGTGTAACACCCCAACCGATGGCGGAAACATCGGGATGTCACGTATTGATGATTGTTCAGTAGCTCATGGTGAATAATAATTTCATTAAAAAATTTAAATAAATTACATACAATTGTTCTACAACAATTCGTACATCAAAAGGAATAATATTATGCACACATCTTCAAGCATTAACTCAAATCTTCAAGCAAGTAGAACCTGAAAAATGTTAAGTTTGAAAATATTTTGGGTCAACAAAAGTTGGTGAGAATACATAGGTTTTTGAATATAATTGATAACAATAGTTTGTACAACATTCACAGTTGTATGATGATAGAGTATGATTCCGACATGTAACAATGCGTCTTTGTACAATCAAACCTTGTGTCGACTGAGGCCTAACTCGCAAGTTAGTCTAATGTTGTTACTGTTTTCGATCATCCCTGAATTTATGCGGGGGGATGGGTTTGTCAGACCTATAGCGCTATAATCTAAACAGGCGGCTTGATCATTGTTAATGATTGTAATGTGTCTTTTTGTTACAGTCAAATGATAGAATGATGTTGTAATTGAATCACAAGTAAATATGAGTAAATGATAGTATAAAATGTTTAAACATGTTTCACCCCAAAAATAGTGAAAATAGAGTAAAGGGGCTATGTAAACTCACCTTAGCAAAATGTTATGTCTCGTGAAAATAGAATAGGTGTTGCCCAACGATGCCAAGTATAACCCTATAATTAAGGTAATAAATATGTGTAAGTCTATTTAGTCTACAAATATATTCTAGGGTTTCGATTTGGGGATAAATGTTCGTTTGATTAATAAATAATATGTTTAAATAAATAAGAGAAATTTGTTAATTAAATAAACAAAAGTCTTTTTGTAAATTTCAAATTAAAGATGGTCAAAAATAAAGTTTTAAGTAAGAAAATAATTTTTATAAAATTATTTTCTTAAAAATAGAATATTAAATCTATTTATTACAAATTGTCAAAATATAACTTTAATATTTAAAAATATTAAAATTACAGAATTATTGATTTAAAAATTGTATTTCTGATCTAAATAAATATAAATAATTTATATAAATTTTTGGTGCAAAAATATTGAAAAACGAATTTATTATGATTTATTTATGATTAAAACTAACAAAAATTGATTAAAAATATTAAATAAATGATTTTTCAGAAATAAAATTTATTTCAGAAAAGCTTAATGTTATAAAAACTCAGAATAATTTTTGTGGAAATTTATATAATCGTTTTGATATTTTTATAGAATTTTATAAATAAAATTGAATAAACTTGAATTATTTATTATATATATTTAATAAATAATTTTTGGAAAACTAAAAACTGTATGTTAAACTCTACTACTAGAATAACATAAAATAATTTTTGTAGAATTTATAAAGTGGTTTTAGTATTTTAAAACTAATTTTAAAATACTAGTAATTATATATATAAAGCTTGAATGTTTCAAAAAAAAAAAAAAAAAGAAGAAGAGAAAACTTGGTGATGCCGGGGGTCGAACCCGCGTGGACTGTCTTAAAGGCACCAGACACAACCACTTGGTCCAGACCAGTGGTTGTGTTTGGTTTCAGTTTATTAAAAATAAATATCATATGTAAAATCAATGTTCTTCCCCAAATCAAATGATTCGAACCCTAGCTTATTCAATTGGTCAGATTACACAACGATAACACAATTAACCTTAGGGTTATCGTTGTGTGTATCCCGAAGGTCAAAACCCACGAAGAAAAAGATACTTACAAAAACGTTTGATGTCAGATTGATTAGTCAAAGCACAAAGTCAAATGCGAACTAGAAATCAAGAATAGTGGGTTGTTTATAGAAATTGGAGGTTGAGAAAGATTGATTGGCGAGTTGTGATGGTTGTGTGATGTCCAATTTATAGTGATGATGCCTGGATCGTATAATTGGAATGTTTGACCCACCATTGAAGGTATACGCGTGTAATTGGTGATAATTGACTCAAATTGATGAAGATTACCCGTATGTTTGACGTGTAATGGACGCGGGATAATTAGGAAAACAAGTCAACAGCAATTAATTGGTTTAATCATCCCTAAATTAAGTAAATTAGTTGGTCAAAATGGGGAAACATCTTGGTCAACTCTGTTTGCTGCTGCTCGTCAAACAGGAAAGAAGAGGGTGGTTAAGTGTTGGGTGCGTTTTTATACAATTAGAGTTAGGATCTACTCAAGTGTGAGGTGTAGCCTAGATGGTTTGGTGTGTGTGTGTGTTGTGCTTTGGGCCAGCTCCTGGCACTGGTTCGATTCATGGCGGGGGCAACCCTTTTTTTTATTAAACGGAAAAGGGGGAGGAGGGGGTAGTGGGCTCAGTTTCTTGGGCTGGGTCATTGTTGGGCCTGCTGAAATCATGGGCTATCAGAAGTGGGCTTGGGTTGTTTTTGTTTGTAGATTTGGTTTAGTTCAACCATTATATTAGTTATTATTATTATTATTATTATTATTATTATCCTTTATATATATATATATATATATATATATAGGGGGAGGATTAAATAAAAACCCACTCAAAACGAAGAAACTCGGTAAACTCTGACTTCCTGAACTTTTTATCATCTGAAAAAATTAGGGTATGTAATATACATGTTTTTAAGAGTTTTGAGCCAAAAAAAACAAAAAAGCGCCGAGTGAATATTTTTAAAAAAAATAAATAAGTTTTTTGTGTTACATATGTAACATGTCTGTTTTTGTGTAACATACGTAACACAAAAAAAACTTATTTATTTTTTTTAAAAATATCCACTCGGCGCTTTTTTGATTTTTTTGGCTCAAAACTCTTAAAATCATGTATATTACATACCCAAATTTTTTCAGATGATAAAAAGCTCGGGAAGTTAGAGTTTACCGAGTTTCTTCGTTTTAGAGGGTTTTTTGTGGATACTTAGCCTATATATATATATATATATATATATATAAGTTGTGACTTAGGATAATAGAGACTTAGGCACATTTATGTAACAAAAATAAGGGCTTTTATAATAAAAACACAGGGTTGAAGGTGATCAGAACAAGTGTGGTCTGGAAATTTTGTGTTATGACATGAATAGAATAATCTGTCTCGTGTTTTGCGTGAGTTGATTGACTAAATGAACTACTAGATAACTAGAGTTTATAACCTTGATAGAATTTCACACTACCTTAATGTACCTGTAAATTCATGATTACGTTTCGGACCGCAATCACCAATTTACCTTACATTAAAGTTTTGCGTCCTTCTATGACTCCATCGATTGTTGAGCAGGTCCGATAGCCTCCACCAGTCGTGGAGTAGGTTGAGGGCCTCTCCCGACTGTTGAAAAGGCATAATGACCTCTACCAATCGTTGAGTAGGTTCGATAGCCTCCACCAGTCGTGGAGCAGGTTGTAGGGCCTCTCCCAACTGTTGAAAAGGCATGATGACCTCTATTAAGTGCAGCACATAGTTTGCAAATTGGTAACATGTTTATGCAAGCAAATATAACAAGCACAGTATATGAGTTGTAGTTGTATAGATTTAGTTCACATTCAAACAATCATGCATTTAAGTGGTGTTATGATTACACCATGTAAACAACTCTTACACAAAAATTTCAATACTAGAATTTATTACTTGAATCAAGTAGCGTCAATACATAGAATAAAAGCAACCAATAGTCAAATGGTGAGACTTGCTGTTAAGTAGCTGGAGGGTCTTGATCTCTGTTTAGTTTAGGGCATCGGTTACGGAAGTGATTTGGGTCTCCACATTCATAGCATTGACCATAGTTGTATCGATTAGGATTAGTAGCCTGAGCAGGGTTGGTTGGTTGGTATTAGGGTTTGGGGTCTCACGACACGTGTTAACCAGATGGCCATACTTTCCACAATTGGTGCACAAGCGACACGCTGAAGCAGTGGGATGATGTCGGTTGCATGTGTTACACAATGGATAGTTTCCTATATAGGGTTTCTTGTTAGAAGCTTGTGTAGTGAGGTTGGCATCAGGATCCCTGGCCTTACGCTTCTGATTCTCAGTAGTTACCGCGGCTACAATACTTGTTTTATTACCTTTCTGAACTAAGGTCCCGTTCTTTACGTGATTGTCAGTTAAGGTAGCTGCTAAACGCTTGGCCTCTTCAAGGGTAGCAGGGTTCCTTCCCCATACCGTGTCCTGAATCTGCATGGGCAAACCACCGATATATTTCTCAATGGCTACAGGTAGCGGAGTGACCTTATGGGGCAACAACAGGCTGAGCTCATGGAAGCGAGTATTATAAACAAGGTTTTCCCCACTATCCTGAGCAAGGGTGTGGAACTCGTCCTCTAATTTCTTGACCTCGTTACGTGGGCAAAACTCAGCTTTCATTATTTCCTTGACTTGATACCAGGTCATAGTAAGTGCAACTTTAGCTCCTCGGGTGCGCTTTTCCTCATTCCACCAAGTGAGTGCTCGTTTGTGGAGAACACTCATGGCGTAACGAACCTTAAAGTTGTCGGGGCATTTACTGTTGATGAAGGTATTCTCAATACCCTCAAACCATTGTAGGAGTCCTGTAGCTCCTTTTTCTCCACTGAATTTTGGGGGATTACAAGAATTAAAGTGCTTAAGGGTACAGGCTGGGAGACCATTCCCGTTTCCGTTGTGGTTTCCATTTCCATTACCATTGTCGTTACCGTTCCCGTTGCCGTTACCGTTCCCGTTACCGTTTATCTGGATGACTTGAGCTAGTAGATTAGGAACCAGAGTCGCGATTTGCTGCACCATTTGTTGAGAAATGATCGCAGCCAGTTGGGCATCGACACCATTGTTGTTGTTGTTGTGGTTAGCACTGTGGTTATGGTTATGGTTGTCGCCACCTTCCTCGTGGTTCTCACCATTGTTATTGCGAGTGCTGCGACGTGGAGGCATGATCTGTAAGAGACACAATGAAATGAATGAGGTTATATAAGGAATGTAATCATTTATTCATTTATTAAAACGAATAAACGAAAACGTTAACTTATCAAAGATTCTAAATTCTAATAACATATGAAGACATGCTTTAGCCTATAAGTGAACACTCATCCCGAGAATTCCCAGGTAGGCATCCGGGTCCCTCGTCTAATTGGGATATATGCGCAATGCCAGCCTAGACAGAAGACTCAGAATACAGGCGTTCACCCTTCTAGATTGCACGTGTTCGTTATTAAAATCTAGAACTTCGACGAGATCCCTAGGTGGTTCAGGTTAAACCTGAGGATTTTGTCTTATTAGTCTAAGAGTGGATCCAGTGATGGAGAGCAACCTTCTTGTAAGGATGAAAGTAGGGATAAGAAGTAGGAGGGAGATAGAGAATAGCAGGTAAAAGGAGCAAGTACTGGTTAAATCCTATGGTTATAGACTAGATTATTTTTCTAATAACCTAATTCCCTATAACCATGGCTCTGATACCAATCTGTAACACCCCAACCGATGGCGGAAACATCGGGATGTCACGTATTGATGATTGTTCAGTAGCTCATGGTGAATAATAATTTCATTAAATAATTTAAATAAATTACATACACTTGTTCTACAACAATTCGTACATCAAAAGGAATAATATTATGCACACATCTTCAAGCATTAACTCAAATCTTCAAGCAAGTAGAACCTGAAACATGTTAAGTTTGAAAATATTTTGGGTCAACAAAAGTTGGTGAGAATACATAGGTTTTTGAATATAATTGATAACAATAGTTTGTACAACATTCACAGTTGTATGATGATAGAGTATGATTCCGACATGTAACAATGCGTCTTTGTACAATCAAACCTTGTGTCGACTGAGGCCTAACTCGCAAGTTAGTCTAATGTTGTTACTGTTTTCGATCATCCCTGAATTTATGCGGGGGGATGGGTTTGTCAGACCTATAGCGCTATAATCTAAACAGGCGGCTTGATCATTGTTAATGATTGTGCTGTGTCTTTTTGTTACAGTCAAATGATAGAATGATGTTTTAATTGAATCACAAGTAAATATGAGTAAATGATAGTATAAAATGTTTAAACATGTTTCACCCCAAAAATAGTGAAAATAGAGTAAAGGGGCTATGTAAACTCACCTTAGCAAAATGTTATGTCTCGTGAAAATAGAATAGGTGTTGCCCAACGATGCCAAGTATTACCCTATAATTAAGGTAATAAATATGTCTAAGTCTATTTAGTCTACAAATATATTCTAGGGTTTCGATTTGGGGATAAATGTTCGTTTGATTAATAAAAAATATGTTTAAATAAATAAGAGAAATTTGTTAAATAAATAAACAAAAGTCTTTTTGTAAATTTCAAATTAAAGATAGTCACAAAATAAAGTTTTAAGTAAGAAAATAATTTTTATAAAATTATTTTCTTAAAAATAGAATATTAAATCTATTTATTACAAATTGTCAAAATATAACTTTAATATTTAAAAATATTAAAATTACAGAATTATTAATTTAAAAATTGTATTTCTGATCTAAATAAATAGAAATAATTTATATAAAATTTTGGTGCAAAAATATTGAAAAACGAATTTATTATGATTTATTTATGATTAAAACTAACAAAAATTGGTTAAAAATATTAAATAAATGATTTTTCAGAAATAAAATTTATTTCAGAAAAGCTTAATGTTATAAAAACTCAGAATAATTTTTGTGGAAATTTATATAATCGTTTTGATAATTTTATAGAATTCTATAAATAAAATTGAATAAATTTGAATTATTTATTATATATATTAAATAAATAATTTTTGGAAAACTAAAAATTGTATGTTAAACTCTACTACTAGAATAACATAAAATAATTTTTGTAGAATTTATAAAGTGGTTTTAGTATTTTAAAACTAATTTTAAAATACTAGTAATTATATATATAAAGCTTGAATGTTTCAAAAAAAAAAAAAGAAGAAGAGAAAACTTGGTGATGCCGGGGGTCGAACCCGCGTGGACTGTTTTAAAGGCACCAGACACAACCACTTGGTCCAGACCAGTGGTTGTGTTTGGTTTCAGTTTATTAAAAATAAATATCATATGTAAAATCAATGTTCTTCCCCAAATCAAACGATTCGAACCCTAGCTTATTCAATTGGTCAGATTACACAACGATAACCCAATTAACCTTAGGCTTATCATTGTGTGTATCCCGAAGGTCAAAACCCACGAAGAAAAAGATACTTACAAAAACGTTTGATGTCAGATTGAATAGTCAAAGCACAAAGTGAAATGCAAACTAGAAATCAAGAACAGTGGGTTGTTTATAGAAATTGGAGGTTGAGAAAGATTGATTGGCGAGTTGTGATGGTTGTGTGATGTCCAATTTATAGTGATGATGCCTGGATCGTATAATTGGAATGTTTGACCCACCATTGAAGGTATACGCGTGTAATTGGTGATAATTGACTCAAATTGATGATGATTACCTGTATGTTTGACGTGTAATGGACGCGGGATAATTAGGAAAACAAGTCAACAGCAATTAATTGGTTTAATCATCCCTAAATTAAGTAAATTAGTTGGTCAAAATGGGGAAACATCTTGGTCAACTCTGTTTGCTGCTGCTCGTCGAACAGGAAAGAAGAGGGTGGTTAAGTGTTGGGGTGCGTTTTTATACAATTAGAGTTAGGATCTACTCAAGTGTGAGGTATAGCCTAGATGGTTTGGTGTGTGTGTGTTGTGCTTTGGGCCGGCTCCTGGCACTGGTTCGATTCATGGCGGGGGCAACCCCTTTTTTTTAATAAACGGAAAAGGGGGAGGAGGGGGTAGTGGGCTCAGTTTCTTGGGCTGGGTCATTGTTGGGCCTGCTGAAATCATGGGCTATCAGAAGTGGGCTTGGGTTGTTTTTGTTTGTAGATTTGGTTTAGTTCAACCATTATATTAGTTATTATTATTATTATTATTATTATTATTATTATTATCCTTTATATATATATATATATATATATATATATATATATATATATATATAAGTTGTGAGTTAGGATAATAGAGACTTAGGCACATTTATGTAACAAAAATAAGGGCTTTTATAATAAAATTTAGGGAAAAAAATTTCACGATGTTACAGAAAGAAGGATTCTATTATGGTTGTCGTGGATCGGTTCTCTAAAATGGCGTTTTTCATTCCATGTGATAAGACTTATGACGCCCCCAAGTTGCACGTCTTTATTTCACTGAAATTGTCCGTTTGCATGGGGTTCCAAAGACCATTACTTCTGACCGGGACGTTAAGTTTGTTAGCCATTTTTGGCGCACGTTGTGGAAGCGTTTGGGCGCCAAGTTGCAGTTCAGTACCTTGCACCATCCGCAAACGGATGGTTAAACAGAGGTAACTAATCGCAACCTGGGTAATTTGCTTCGAAGTCTTGTCGGTGATAATCCAAAACAATGGGATCTCGTCTTGCCTCAAGCGGAATTTGCTTATAATCGCTCCAATCATTGTTCCATAGGTCGAAGCCCATTTTTTGTGGTTTACGGACGTAACCCGTTTACCCCACTTGACTTGGCACCACTTCCCGAGCTTGATTCTTTTAGCACCAAGGGTGACAATCAGGCAAACCAAATCAAGTTATTACATGAACAGGTTCGCGAACAAATTGTAAAGCACAATCTGCAATACCAGTCCCGCGCTAATCAACATCGCAAGAGGGAGGTTTTTCAAGAGGGTGATTTGCTATGGGTTTACTTGCGCCGTGAACGATTTCCACAGGGACGGTTTGGTAAGCTACATCCAGGGGCAGATGGCCCTTTTCGTGTCCTTAAGCGCATCAATGACAACGCCTACAAGATTGATCTTCCCGGCCACTACAAGGTTTCTGCCACTTTTAACGTTGCTGACCTTTCTCCTTATGAGGCGGGCAATGAAGATGACTCGCGGACGAGTCCAATTTTAGAGGGGGAGGATGATACGGATCCGCCTACATCGGACGAAGCACCTGGGCTCGGGCGAACTAACATCAGCCTAACAGAAAGTGGCTAGTATTGGGCCAATGGGTATTTAATAAAAATCCATCCAACCAGTAGTTTTAATTTTAAGTATTTGTTTTAAAACTTTTATATTTATCTTTTTCCTTAGTTGTTGACACTTTGGTGATTATCACTTTAGCTTTCAGGTTTATCTCTTTAGGTAGCGTTTGGTACGATGGAATGGAAAAGGGAATGGAATGGACCATTACGAGTTAATGAAAAATAGTGTGTTTGGTTGGTTAAAGGAATAGAATCATCCATTCCACAAGGCATTCCATTCCCTCTTATCCATTCCATCCACCCCCCATGTTTTTTTTCCATTCCATCCCTCATTCACACTTTACTAACAACACTATAACCCACCAACCACCACCACCACCATCATCACCACCCACCACCGCCATCACCACCCACCACCATCGCCCACCATGGACCACCGGCGCCCACCACCGCCATTGCCGCCAAGCACCACCATCACCCACCCGCCACCCGCCACCCACCGCCGCCATCCAATACTACCCAACGCCAACCACCACTATCGCCCACCCTCGCCGTAACCACCCACCACTATCGTCGAAGCCACCCACTACCTTCACCCACCCACCACCGCCGCCACCCATCACCATCACCCACCCACCATCACCGGCATCCACCTCCACCCATCGCCATCTTCGCCACCACCCCCCTCACCCACCCACCACCGCCGCCCCCACCCACCACCGTCACCCACCCACCGCCGCCATCCAACACCACCCAACGCCGACCACCACCGTTGCCCACCCTCGCCGTCACCACCCACTACTATCGTCACCCGCCACCCACTACCTCCACCCACCCATCACCGCGGCTACCCACCACCATCACCCACCCACCCACTATCACCGGCATCCACCTCCACCGTCGCCACCCACCACCGTCGCCGCCACCCACCACGATGTTATCGCCACACACCACCACATATCATCACCGCCACCAATCACCATCCACCTCCACCTTCCCCTGTCGCCATCACCGCTACCACCACATATCACCACCCACCATCACCATCACCGCCACTGACCACCACCCACCACAACCACTCACCACTGATTTTATTCCTTCGTCTTTTCCTTCCTATCCAACACCATAAAGTAATGCTTTGTTTCATTCCCATATGGCAACCAAACAAGACATGGAATGGTAATGATCCATTCCATTACCTTGTCCATTCCATTACCTCGTCCATTCCATTCCCTCGTCCATTCCTTTCCCTCATCCATTCCATTACCCCATACCAAACAGACCCTTAGTTCTTTTCCTATTTAAGTATTGTAAGCAAAGGTTGGATGTATGATATTATTTTTTTTGAGAATTATTCAATTGCTCTTTTTCGAACAGGTATAGTTCATCTATCCATTCGGTTGGCCGAAGGAGGGTTTTTTCTAAGCTAGGGTTCTAGCTTCCACTAATACGAATCCTTATCATTTTCTCTATGTATGCTTTAGCACATACAACTTTTAAACTATAAACAATTTAGTGTTTGCGATTTCTAATAACGTGTTATATTCGGATGTTACAAAAATTGAACATGATCTCATTACTCTTTAAAGTATGCAAATATAGACTTTATGGGTTGAAAGTAACGCACAGATTTTCGAAATTAGTTACTTATAAATGAAAACTTTTATAATAGTTTTCATTAGCTTCTTTGAATTGCATCTTTTAATCGACTAAAAAAAATTGTAGCAGTTAAAATGATAAAAAGAAATGATGAAGGATTAGGTGAGGTTTTTCACGTCACTTAGATTTCATCATGAGAATCTGTTTTGTTTTGAAAATTTCTAGTCATATGTTTGAATAACTTATACACACATGTTCGAACAATTTCAATTTTTGTTGGTATAAGCTAATGATTAGGACCATATGTTTGAACAATTTTAATGTCAACAAATTTAAGTCGGTAGAATATATTAAAAGATTGGTATTGTCTAATTTATAGAATACTTCTTAATATATTGCACATAAATTCCTTCACATATTGCGGAGGGAATGTAGATGGGACCGGTTTGATTCATTACGTTATCGATATGGTCCATACTCGGTACAACAAATTCCTTCAAAGTATCACATTATGTATTCAATAAACGAAAAAAAACACTAAATGTGCGTAGCTTTGATAAAATGTATATTTATACTTCGATTATTTGTACGGTATTACTTTGAGTTCAATTTTAATTAAAATTGATTTCGAAGTGTATATAAATATATGCTCATCCCAACAACATATTCAGGATTTTATAAAATATCGTATTTAATAAGTTATATAAAAAAACACAAAACATGTTTAAAATTAGTTATAATAATAGTATAAGAATTACTTATAATAATAGAATAAGATGTAGGAACCGCTCGTGTAAAAATAAAACAGAACTACTATAACGATTACAAAAAATATGAAAGCAGAAGTACAATACAATTACAGCTGAAATAAATAAATACAAGAAAGGAGTAGAAGCAGAATAAGAACAAGCTGAGGATCGTGTTGAACACGGGGCCCTTAAAACAAATTCCAAGTCTATTAACAAGAACTCGTTTTGTTTCCCAGGGTACAATAGCCGGAACAACTAGAGTGCTGCCGGAGCTAGCTCTGACCCGAAGTATACCTGAAACAAGAAGAACAGAAAGAAAAGAATTGCTGGAGAAGAAGAAAGGTGATTCAGATCAGTATGTCTGAGGTGTGTGTTCAACCAAGGCTCTCCTTGGTATTTATAGGAGTCCAGCATGAATCAGTTTCGGAAAGCATTAAAAACGAAAAATAAATGTCATTGAACGTCTTCAATGGTATTTATTATGTTCTTAAAGTTTCAGACGAAACTGCTTGACCAGACATTTACACTGCTGAGCTGTTACTGATCTGCTAAGGAGCTCGCGCGCGCGCCCATTTGCGCGCATGCGCACAACGTAACTTCTCGTTCTACGTCAGCGGACCAGATCTGTATCTGCGCTGAACTTTACGTTCTACGTCAGCGGAACGACTCGTCATTCCGAGCGCCTGCGCGGAAGCATCCGCGCAGACCAGGACGCTACCTGGTTGTCTGCTCGTACTCGCGTGCCATCACCAACCTCTGTACCTCGAACCTGCTTTCAAAAATACTAAGGCGGCTCTCAAGCGGCTCGGGGTGATGCGTGTGTGCGAAGTGCGCCATCAAAGCGCCACATTGCGCCCGTCGCCCACGCCACGCGCGTGTGCGAGTGCGAGTTGGGGTGCTCCGCACCCTTCGCGAGTTCCACAGTGTGAGCTCCTATGAAACAATAAGGAAAAGGTGTTCCTCCTTATATACCACTCATGGTATCTTCACTCTTCCTATGTGGGACAAGTTCCTCCTTGTTTCATTTCAGCATCAAGTGCTTCAATCACCAATCTTTGAGCATCGATATCTCATTCATCTTAGCTCCGTTTTGGACGTGGTTTGGTTCGTTGCGAAGCTCTCACAACATAGAACATAAACCCACAAAGAAATATATAAATAAACATCTGTTTCAAATATATATTTTAGTCCAAAGTTAGGAAAAACTCATTTTCCTATATTTTGTGAAAATAGCATTTTCACTAAATTTCCAACAATCCCCCACATGAATGGAGATCGATCCGTTCTTACAAGTTTACAACGATACAATTCGACAGTTGAGCGTTGTAGGATAGGTAGGTTTTGCCTGTGAACCTTCCTTTGTGAAGCATACTTAGCTTACTAGCGATCAGTAGAACTTGATGTCTTTGAACTGATCCCCGTTTGTGTAAACGACAATACACCTCACACAACGCCCCACTTGGTTTAGCCAACCCCTCATTGTCGTGTCCGTTATGGTCATGGACACTCCTGGTTCTGCGAGAGCTCTAGGATTTGCGCCTCCCCACAAATCCATTCGAAGCGACCCTACTTCTCTCTAACATAGGTGATTCCCCTGAATCATTAAAAGCAAAAGTTATATTGATTTACCACAATCATTAACTTGACTATGCTTAACCTCGACACACTGTCACTGATTGGAATGGACTAGGAAGTATATACTCCCTTTAGTATTTTGGGGTGCCCCCCACAGTGACTCCCTTTGGTCATATGATTAAGTTGTCCTATTGAATCTAGATCTTGGGATCTCCAGTCAACTAGATCAGGTTTCCCTCATACTCCCTTTTTGCGTGGGCTTTAGTCCCATTCCTCTTGACGACATATATACTATCTATTTGCTTAAGCCTTTCGTTAATGGGTCCACAATATTATCCATTGACTTCACATAGTCAATCGTGATAACACCCGTTGAGAGTAGTTGTCGTATTGTTTTGTGTCTACGTCTTATGTGCCTCGATTTGCCATTATACATTGTGCTTTGGGCTCTACCAATTGCCGACTGGCTGTCACAATGTATGCAAATAGCTGGTAAAGGTTTACTCCATCTTGGAATATCCTCCACAAATTGACGTATCCACTCCGCCTCTTCTCCACACTTATCTAAGGCGATAAATTCAGATTCTATTGTGGATCTTGCTATAACAGTTTGCTTCGAAGACTTCCAAGATATAGCAGCACCCGCAAGTGTAAACACATAACCACTTGTTGATTTGGAATCTTTTATATCCGAAATCCAGTTCGCGTCAGTGTATCCTTCAACCACTGCTGGATGACGGGTATAATGCAGTCCATAGTCCCGTGTGAACCTTATGTATCTAAGCACCCTTGTTATACTTTTCCAATGTTCATCACTTGGATTACTTGTATATCTACTTAGCTTACTCACCGCGTATGCTAAGTCGGGTCTAGTACATGTCATTAGATACATTAGACTGCCAATGATCCTTGAATACTCTACCTGAGCAACACCCTTTCCTCTATTTTTAAGTAGATGGTGGGTGGTATCAATTGGAGAACGAGCTATAGCCTTGTTTCCTGAATTGAATTTTTCAAGGATTTTGTCCACATAATGAGATTGAGTTAGAACAAGACCATGTTGGGTTCTAAGGATTTTTACTCCAAGAATAACATCCGCTAGACCCATGTCTTTCATATCAAATCTACCTTTCAACATGTCTTTAGTAGATTTAACCATCTTATCATAACTCCCAACGATAAGCATATCATCCACATATAGACATAAGATCACATAACCTCCTGGCGTGTCTTTGGAATAGACACATTTGTCGCACTCATTTATTTTGAAACCATTGTCAAGCATGACTTGGTCAAATTTATGATGCCATTGTTTTGGAGCTTGCTTCAAACCATATAAAGACTTGACTAATTTACATACTTTTCCCTCTTGTCCTGGGGCAGAGAAACCCTCTGGTTGCTCCATGTAAATTTCTTCTTCTAAATCACCATTTAGAAATGCGGTCTTTACATCCATTTGGTGAACATCCAAATTTCTTAAGGCCGCAATTGCAAGAACCAATCTTATAGAGGTTATTCGTGTTATAGGCGAGTAAGTATCAAAGTAGTCTAGACCTTCCTTTTGTCTAAATCCTTTGATCACTAATCTAGCCTTGTATTTATCAATACTTCCATCACTAACTGATGAGAGGGGTAATATTGACATTTGCATCGATCAATAAATGACATTCAAAATCATGATTTAACAAATCCCTGTTTTATCATTTCATCATAAAACAAAATTTCATAACTGATTACATGATTTTCCTCATCAATTCATACCTTATTCAAAACTATAATCACATTCCGTCTATATCGTTCAAAATTTCAACCAAAATCATAATCAATTTGTAGAGTTCATCATCATGTTCGGTACGTACTCTGTTTTTATAAGTTTACTTAATCGTAAGCTTATCTTAATTTTATATGTTTATCAGATCTAAACAACGAACCTGAAAGCTTATTTTGCTTTCTCTATGACTGTCTTTGCTTTCCTAACATCTTTTACAGGAGTCTGGAAATCATCATCAGACCCTGTAGCCTTTGGTTTTTCTGCTCAAGATATCATAACATGCGTTTTGTTATTTTACAAGATGCGTTTTATTATAATTTTTCAATAAAACTACTCTCCTAAATCCTTAATCATTTTCACTTTAAAAATATAGTAAAACGCCTTTGCTATCATAATTGGCGTTTTTAGTTATATATTGATTGTCTTCTTTTGTCATCAGTATAATATTTCAACAACACAGTAAAACGCAGCCATATATTAAACAAAACGCCTTTTGTTTTTTCACCAACAAATCATAACAAAACAAAACGCATTCAATACCATTAGTAAAACGCCTTTTGTTATTACTATAACTGATTTTGATTATGAAACAAAAAACATAAACTATCAAACCGCCTTTACTAATTCAATCAAACCAATTAAAACGCCTTTACTAATTTTTAATAAAGCTACTCTCCTAAATCCTTAATCATTTTCAGTTTAAAAATACAGTAAAACGCCTTTGCTATCATAATTGGCGTTGTTAGTTATATATTGATTGTCTTCTTTTGTCATCAGTATAATATTTCAACAACACAGTAAAACGCAACCATATATTAAACAAAACGCCTTTTGTTTTTTCACCAACAAATCAGAACAAAACAAAACGCATTCAATACCATTAGTAAAACGCATTTAGTTATTACTATAACTGATTTTGATTATGAAACAAAAAACATAAACTATCAAAACGCCTTTACTAATTCAATCAAACCAATTAAAACGCCTTTACTAGTTTTGTCGAAAAAAAACAGTAGCAAAAAACGCCTTCAATCATAACATAAAACGTATTTTCTTCATATAAATAATACATGTATTCGTTGGTTTTGAAGGTCTGTCATGACACAACTTGCTTCTTCTTTCTCGTCGTTCACCTGTTTTAGGGTTTTAAAACCAACGATTAGCAACTATTATTGTTTTGATTATTGACATACGATAAAAAATATACTAAAAACATGATCAATTCCTTACTTGATTTGCATTTTGGAGCCATGATTCTTCTCTGATCAGTGTTATTTTCTAGTGCTCTGTTTTTGTTTTGTTAACAGAGAATGATTTTGTTGAATGATTCGTCGACTATAACCGTCCATAAATGAGAGTGATTTGGGTGCTAATATTAAAAAAACTCAAATTATTAGAGTTGTAATTTGTCTGATTTACCCTCAAATTGATAACTGCCATAAATAAGAAACGTGTGTAATTAATGTACGAGGTTGTTGTTATAAAACGCAGAAAGTGGAAGATGGAGGGCCAGGATCCCTTCTTACACTTTGTATTTTAAGGGGGTTTTGTACAATAGCCTCTCTCTTCAAAAGATAACTTAGATTGTAAACTACGCAGCATAGAGATAAAAACTAAAAATGATGTTAAGATAAAATAATTTGTTTATCAAATCTGTTCTTTTTATCTCAGTTGTTTTGATACTTCAAACAAATGGAATCTGAGAATTAAGTCATTTAGGTATTCCAGCTCAGTCATATAGTTCAACTCACACCCAGTCGTTTATCTTAGTCGTTTAAGCACTCTGTTAGTTACCAACAACGTCTGAACACGGTCGTTTATCACATCTCAAGCACTCGGTCGTTTGTTTGTTTAAATTGAAGAAACAGAAAAGAAAGAAATGTAGAAGGAGTGGATTGTTTTCCTGTTCTGATTCAGTTGTTGGTTCAATTGATTTGTTGAGATCAAATCATTTGGGATTTGATGGTGAATGTAGAAAAGGTAGAAAGAAAAAAAAAAGATAAAAGGTTTGTTATGGTCGATGGCAGCATGAAAGAACGACAGCAAAGCAAAGCAAACCAAACCGAGAAGAAATAAAGATGGTGGCAGCTAAAATTTCTTTAGGTAGATGGAATGGGCCATTACGAGGTAATGAAAAATAGTGTGTTTGGTTGGTTAAAGGAATAAAATCACTCATTCCACAAGGCATTCTATTCCCTCAAAATCATTCCATCCACCCCCATGTTTTTTTCTCATTCCATCCCTCATTCAACCTTCATTAACAACACCATAAGTCACCACCACCGACCACCACCACCATCACCACCACCCACCACCATGGTCACCACCCACCACCGCTGCCACCACCACCTACCACCGTCTCCCACCACCAACACCGTCACCTACCACCGATGCCACTACCACCCACCACCGCCGTCACTACCCACCACCGTCGCCATCACTACTCACCATCGTCGCCGCCACCAACCAACGCCACCCACCCACCCACCACCATCACCTACCCACCACCGCCGCCATCCAAAACCTCCCAATGCCGCCACCACCGCCCACCACCGCCACCTACCCACCGCCGCCTCCACCACCTGCCACCGTAACTCACCACAATTTCCTCAACCGACCACTACCGCCGCCACCACCCACCACCGCCATTACTCACCATCGTCACACTCCCACCATCCACCTCCACCCATCGCCACCACAAACCACGTCGTTGCTACTTACCACCACGCCACCGCCACACATAACCACCTACCTTCACCGCACCACCCACCACCGTCACTACTCACCATCGTCGCCCACCCACCATCATGGCCTTTGTAAGGACAAAAAGGATTGAAGAAACCACTTTTGCAAGCCTTAGTCTAATTCCCATTCTGCCAAAAAATGCTAAGTATGGAAACTGCTGAAGAACAAGATTCAAAGTGCTGAAGAAGAAGAACATCAAGTGCTGAAGAGTAATGATCAGAGATTCTGAAGTCAAACTAGACAAGTCAACTGAAGAACTGCTGAAGACAAACTACTCATCAGTAGTTTGTCACTCATCAGATGTTTTGATAGAAGCTTCCCACCGCCTTTGAACTTCAATAGTTTAGTTAAATATTAGTATTCTTAGATCTTTTGTACAAGTACCAATGCTACAGCCTGTTGTAGTATTTCTACTTATTATATTGCTTCAATACATCTCTTGTACGTTTACACTTAGCCTATAAATAGATGGGTTCATCCCACTATTTTAGACATTCCTTTTGTAGTTATTATTTCCATTAGATCTAAGAATCATTGAAGCATTTACTGTTTTATTCATTAACTGTTTTAGATTCTCACTTACTGCTTTAGTTTCATAACTCAAGGGGGAGTATTTATTACTGTTTAAAAGTACATCTTTAACTTGAACACTTAACTTATAATCCGTTGTGCAAATCACTTTGATAGTTTAAATATATAAGTGTTCATGATAAGAACCAGATAAAACAAGAAACTGATCCAACAATTGGTATCAGAGCACTGGTTCATCTGATCAAATATCAATCTAACAAATTGAGAATCAGATACAGGATCTTATTGATATTCAATATAGGATTCCAGTTCACTTTTTAAACAACCCATCACTTTAAGAAATCTTTGATCAAATCTTATTTTTTTAAAATGGACCCTCATAACACTGGATCTGCCAATAAACCTCCTATGCTAGTCAGAAATGAATATAATATCTGGCAAAGGAGATTGGCACACACTTTATCTCAAACAAATATTGGATGTTGGAAGTCTGTTATGTTTGGACCCCATAAACTAGTATTAACAGATCCAGAAACTAAAGTAGCAAGACCTAAAGATCCAAAAGACTACACTGAAGAAGATTTCCTAAAAGTAGAGTTGGATGCTAAGGCATTCTCTATGTTGGCTATGGCTCTCCAAAATGAAATTTATGCTGGGCTTTTACATTGTGAAAGTGCCAAAGAGCTGTGGGATTGCCTCAAAGAACAGTTTGGAGGAATTGATGAGGTGATAGCCAACACTAGAGAAATCCTTGCTCAACAATATGAAACTTTTACTCATGTTAATGGAGAGACTTTAACACAACAATTTGAATGATTCTCTTCATTAATATCAGAGTTAAAATTAAATGGTCAGACCTATACAAACTCATCTATTCTTTATAGATTTTTAAGGTCTTTACCAGACAAATGGGAAACTTATTCTATAGTTCTCAGGTGAGGACCAGATTTTGATTCTCTCTCACTCATAAAATTACATGGGAGATTACTTACTTTTGAAAGAGAAATTAATCAAAAAAAAAAAAAACTTACAAAACTTTGGAAAAACTGCTGATGACTATATTCCAGGTAGCACATCACTCTTAGGACAAGACTCACCTTCTTGTTCTAATCATTTTGGGTCAAATAAATACATTGACATAACTGCTGGGATCTCATCAGAAAGGTCATATCCAGCTTATGACAATGATGAAAATTGTCAAACTACTGATAATATGTGTTTTATAATGGATGATTTATAGAATTTTCAGTAGTGATGACCTAGAGGAAATGGATATACTACACCAACTGGCCATGTTAAGCATAAAAACTAACAAGTTTTATAAAAGGTCAGGAAGGAAATTTCCAGGACTGGACAGTTCTACAAAAATTGGTTTTGACAAATCTAAATTAAGATGTCACAAGTGTCAGAAGTTGGGACACTTTGCTAAAGAGTGTATAAGCTCTAGCTTTAAACAATCACAGTCTGAAAATCAATCAAAGCCTAGTTATAATAGGAACTTTGGAACACAGGGAAGTGCACATTTTGTACAGGCACAAGCTCCACAAATCCAATATGTGCCATAAGTACAATATGTTCTGATACCTGCTCATCAAATGCAGAGCCAACAACAGATGACTTCCATTCCTACTGCTCAACAGCCTCCATCAGCTCAACAACCCACTCAACAAAGCCTTTTCACAAATGGGTATGTTGACTAGAGCAGTCTTCCTTTTGATACAACAGACTGCAGTCAGATACAGACAACAAAATGTTTGACATCAACTGGGGTGAACCTGATAATGGCAGAAAGAATTTTGCCTTAATGGCTTTTGAGGGATGCTCCTCTAATGCTGCCTTATCTCAGTTATCTAAAGAATCTCTTTTAAAGCTTTGCTCAAAATCATGCAAAGAATCATTTGCTTTAATAAGAGAGACCAATGTGCATCTACAAGGCAAAGCCAATGACTCTGAAAGAAAATTCACTCAAATGAAATGTGATTTAGAAAGAAAACTTGCTTCAAAAACAAAAGAAATTTCTAAATTAACTAACAATGCTGTTGAAACCTAAGAACAAAAAAAAGCCTGATAGAAAACCTAGGAAAAGTCAGAAAAGAGCTTGCTGACACCAAGGTTGATTGTGAAAATTGGGTATAGTCATGTAGAGGTTACCAAATGCTGCTTAACAAAAAAAACTACATCAAATGTTAAGTTTGGCATAAGGTACAATCATACAGAAACACCGACTGATTTTACTCCCAAAAACTACTGATGATGGGAGTAGAATAGTTCAAAAACAAACTTCTGACATGAAAGAATGCACATCTTTTCATCAGAACTTTCTTCCAAATGAAAAACAAAGTCCTTCAGAAGTTGAAATGACTGACATTGGCTCATCAGTAGTTTCATCTACATCAGGAGTTGAGACCCTGAAAACAGCTGATGACCAAATTGCAGATCAAACAACTGTCAGTACTTTGCCTTCCAAAACTTTTGAAAATCTAAAAGGAAAGGCAAAATCTTGTGAAATTTGTGGTCTGTTTAACCACAAAACTGAATTTTGCAGATATAGAAAAGGTAATTAGTACAACAAGAAAGTTTTACAAATAGTTGTGGGAAAACAAATCAAACAAGATTTTGAAAATACTTTCTTTCCCATCAAACATCAACCAATAAACAACTCTTCTCAGAGAAAGACTAAATCTCAACCACAGTCTTCCTCTTAAAATTCGTTTTCAGAAGTTAGACCTAAGCCATCAGTAGTTTTACAAACTGCTGAGGTTAAAGATTGAATAAATTTGGTTAAACTACTGATGACCAAAGTTGATAGTGAACCTCAAAAACGTCGCACCATTGTTTTCAACAATAAATCCATCGCCAAAAAGACATGGATTTCTAAAACTGGTCAACAACAAGCTGCTACTATTCCTAAGAGTACACCCAAAGCCAAATTGGCTTGGGTTCCTAAATCTAACTAATCTACTCTTTGTATAGAGGGTCTCCAAAAGTCTAAATAGCATTTGGTATGTTGATAGTGGAGGCTCAATGCACATGACTGGATGTAGGTACCTGATCAACAATTTCATAAGTCATAGAGAAGGATCTATGTCCTTTGGGAATAATGCAAAGGGATATGTGCTAGGATATGGCAATGTATCCTCAGGCAAAATGCAGTTTGACAAGGTCAATCTGGTTGAAAACCTTGAGTACAACTTGCTGAGTGTTTCACAAATGTGTGATAAAGGATATTCTTCCTTTTTCACCAAAACATCATGCAAGATCATATCACCAGAAGGCCAGAAGTTGATAGAGAAGATCATTGAAGATCATACTTTGTTGATAGCCAAAAGATGTGGCAATGTCTATGCATTGGACATTGAAAAGTACAGAGTACTAAACAATACTGCATGTTTCTTTTGAAAAGCATCAACTTCAGAGACAGACCCTTGGCATAGGACACTTGGCCATGTGAACTTTAAAACCATAAATAAAGTCACAAAAATGGGCTTGGTCAGAGGTCTACCCTTGAAAGTATACCAGTGTCAAGAACACTGTGTATCCTGTCTTAAGGAAAACAACATAAGTTCTCCTATAAGTCTATTGAAGAATAAAAAACAACTGCATGTCTTCAACTACTCCATATGGACTTATTTGTGCCAGTCAAAATCATGAGCCTTGGTAAGAAAAAGTACTGCTTAGTCATCATTGATGACTACTCAAGATTCACATGGGTCTTCTTCTTATTTTCCAAGGATGAGGCAGCTGAAATTATCAAGTTCTTCATTCTACAAGTAGAGAAACAATATTCTCTGTCAAAGCCATTAGAAGTGACAATGGAACAGAATTTAGGAACGCAACTCTGGATGAATTTTGTTTGTCTAAAGGGATTGTTAGAGAATTCAGCATTCCCAGAACTCTTGAACAAAATGGTGTGGTAGAAAGGAAGAACATAACATTGACTGAAGTAGCAAGAACAATGTTAGCTGATTCAGGCATACCTCTTTATTTTTGGGCTGAAGCAGTCAACACAGCTTGTTATGTTCAGAATAGGGTTCTAATTACAAAGAGACATTCCAAAACTGCTTATGAAATTCTTCATGGCATTAAGCCCCTTATCTCTTTTTTTTTTTCAGGACTTTTGGATGTCAATGTTTTATCCTCAACATCAAAGACTCTATTTCAAAGTTTGCTGCTAAAGTTGATTCATGTTATTTTCTTGGTTACTCTTCAAGTAGAAAAGCCTACAAGGTATTCAATTCCAGAACCAAGATAGTTGAAGAAACACTGAATGTCAAGTTCAATGAGTTAAAACATTCACTCATTCCAGCACATCCTGTTGAACTCTTTGACCTTGACAGTTTTAATTTCGGACCTGAAAAGACTGTTGATTCATCTAAACTCATTTATTATGGTGATCAAGGGTTTGATGATGGTCCTCCATCATGGACTCCTAATACAATCATTAAATCAACTTTCAAACCATTAGAAGTTCCTCAAACTTCTGATTCAACAATTGCTGATGTACAAACTCAAACATCTGATTCAGCTCCTACAACTACTGAAGATGTTCAAACAGCTGAACCAGATATTATTAACCTTAGTGGTTTGTTTGAAGAAGTACAAGAGCCTACACCTTTCAGTGGTTTACAACAACTGATTGAACACAAAGATCATCCATTGGATCAAATCATGGGTGATATTGCATCAGGAGTACTTACAAGAAACCAACTTTCCAACTTTTGCTTATTCTCAGCATTTATCTCTCATTTGGAACCTAAGAAGTATCAGGAAGCCCTTAAAGACAACAGTTGGGTTGAAGCAATGCAAGATGAACTTTTACAATTCAAGAAGCAACAAGTGTGGGAAATTTGTCCCTTACCTCTAAACAACAACCAATTGGAACAATATGGGTTTTCAGAAACAAACAAGATGAGCCTGGTTTAATTATCAAGAACAAGGCAAGACTGGTGGTACAAGGTTATTCTCAAGAAGAAGGAATTGATTATGATGAAACCTTTGCTCCAGTTGCAAGGCTTGAAGCCACCAGGTTATTTTTGGCTTATGCAATTTCCAACAAAATTAAAGTTTTTCAAATGGAAGTAAAAAGTGCATTTTTATATGGAAAAATAAAAGAGGAAGTGTACGTTTGTCAGCCACCTGGGTTTGAGGATCCTTCTCATCCTGATTGGGTGTACAAACTAGACAAGGCTCTTTATGGGCTAAAACAGGCTCCTAGAGCTTGGTATGAAACACTTTCAAACTTTTTACTTAAAAATCACTTCACAAGAGGCTCCATTGATAAAACTCTTTTCATAAAACATGTTAGAAATCACATCCTACTTGTTCAAATTTATGTTGATGATATTATTTTTGGTTCAACAAATTCAAAACTATGTGATGAATTTAAGAAACTCATGCAATCAAGATTTGAGATGAGTACCATGGGAGAACTGCAGTACTTTTTGGGACTGCAGATCAAACAAACAACAAGTGGCACTTTTATGAATTAATCAAAATATGTTAAAGAATTATTAAGCAAATTTTCTCTTTAAAAGACTGTAAATCAGCTTCCACTCACATGACACCAATCACACAAGTTGAACCAGATGATCAAGGGAAACAAATTGATCAAACCATGTATAGATGTATGATAGGTTCCCTATTTTATTTAACTGCATCAAGACCAGATATTATGTTTTCAACATGTGTTTGTGCTAGATATCAATCAGCCCCTAGGGAATCACACCTAATTGCAGTCAAAAGAATTTTCAGATATCTGAAAGGAACTCCTACACTTGGAATTTGGTATCCTGCTTCTAGCAATACCAAGTTAACAGCTTTTTCAGATAGTGACTATGCAGGGTGGAAAATGTCAAGAAAATCAACATCTGGTGGTTGTCAATTTTTGGGAAACTGTCTGGTGTCTTGGCAATCAAAGAAGCAAACATATGTGGCAACTTCAACTGCTAAAGCATAATACATTGCAGCTGCAAGTTGTACATCACAGATTCAATGGCTTCAATATCAATTACTTGATTATGGATTCAAAGAGACCAAGACCCCATTGCTTGTAGACAGTAAATATGCCATTAGCATAATTCAAAATCCTCTTCAGTTTTCAAAGACTAAACATATTGAAATCATGTATCATTTCATTAGGGATTGCTATGAGAAAGGCAAGATTGAGGTGAAACATGTAACAACAGCTAATCAAATAGCTGACATATTCACCAAACCCCTTGACACATCAACATTTCAGATGTTAGTAACCATTCTAGGGATGCTAAATTTGGAATAAATACTGTAAGTGTTTTTCATTTTCCTACACATATTTTACTTTCACTTACATTGTTACTAATCTGTCACAAAAACTTCTAAAAAACAAAAAAGAGAGAAACTGCTGACGTACAAAACATCAGAATGGGGATATTTTCAGAAAAATAATTAACTTCTGATAAATAAACTTTAGAAGTTATGAATAAAGTGTTTATAAATGTTCTCATCAGTGTTTAAACAAACTACTGAAGAGAAAATGGGAACTACTGATGAATATTGTTCTTCATCAGCTGTTTTGTCAATAAGGGTAAATCAGACATTTCCCATTTTTAGAAGTTTGACCTAGGGCGATTATAAACTTCTGATAAACACCTTTTCTCATTCTTATCCTTTCAAAAAGCAAATTTCCCTCATTCTCTCTTAAAAACACTCACAAACCCTCCCCTGTAAACAACAAAAACATTGTTCAATCCACACACACACACACAAAAACACCATGGCTCTTATACTGAAACAAGGACATAATCAACGAGGCTACTTTGTGAAAGATGAAGCCTGGTCCAAATATGACGAAATCATTGATTTAGTCATCCAATCCCAATACAAGACTGCTTTCACCATTAATCCTCCAATTCACATTCAAACTCTTAATGAGTTCTGGGAAAATGCCGAGGCGGTGACAGTAAACAACAGAGTGATTTCTCTCAAATAAACTATCCAAGGGAAGGTTATGGCAATCACACCGGCTACTTTGGGAATAAGACTTGGTCTGGATGATGCTGATGCACCAGAGAACATTCCCAATTCTGAAATTCACTTAACCATGACAGAATGTGGTTACCAAGGTACTCTCTCACATGCAACAATCTATAAGAAATATTTTGAACCAAAATACAAACTTTTGTTTCATTACATAATCGTGTGTTTAAGTCCCAAAACTGGATCTTATGATCAGATGCCCTCTACTTTTCAACCTATTTTTCATTCCATTGTGAATGAAACAAAATTCAGGGCATCAACACTTTTCTTTAATGAGTTGGTGTTGCATCACCAAAATTCTAAAAAGAAATTTTTGTTGTATCCAATGTTCATCATGCACTGCATAATTAAAGAACTTGAAAATGAGGTGCTTGTGGGTAAAATATCAGTTTTAAACCCATTAACCTCACAAGCATACTCAAGGCATAACAAACTGGCAACTTTGCCAGAAGATGACCAAGGGGAACAAGAACCAGTCTCCATTGAACCTACATCTTCCAAACCCTCACCTAAAAAGGCCAAGAAATCCAAACAACAAAAATCAAAACCCACCAACCCTAAAAGAAAGGCAGTTCAGGAGGTTGAGATGCCTGAAACTGTTGATGTGCAATATGCACTTGTTAAAGATGTGACTGAAACATCCTTTCAGTCTCATCCATCTCAAATCCCCAAAAGAGCACCCATTACAATTTTATTTCATAGGAAGAAACTTAAAAAGGCCACAACTACTGACCCTTCTTTTGAAACTGTTGACCCTTACCTAAAACTACTGAACCATAAATATCTCACACCACAATAGAAATTGCCAAACTTC
Organism: Ambrosia trifida; assembly: GCA_028751855.1. Taxonomy (NCBI): domain Eukaryota; kingdom Viridiplantae; phylum Streptophyta; class Magnoliopsida; order Asterales; family Asteraceae; genus Ambrosia; species Ambrosia trifida. The sequence continues at coordinate 102,623,867 of CM054131.1, forward strand.
TATCTGGGCTAAAAGCAACAATCCCATCTGAACATGTCATTCCCCAACAAACACATCAAACAGGGGATATACCATCAGAAGTTGACATGGATGTGGACGTTAATAGCCCTATCCCAAGAGTTGAGGATGAACCAAGGTGTCTAAGCCCAAACTTAGATACTTTAGGTGCATTTAAGGCTGCTACTACTCATTTACCATCTAGTGGTGGATCTGAGGACATAAGTAACATAGCTAAGACCTCAAATGTGGCAACTACTAATGAAGGCTTTATGTCTGAAGTAGGAAATCCCTAGTGCCAAGACAAAGAGGTTCATGAGAAAACTAGGTTGGGCCTAGCTCATGATTCAATTGATGATGTTCTCATTGAGGATATCAACAGAGATTCAGATGATTCTATTGATTTGGATGATGATTCAAACTCTCCACAACATGAATTAATGGCTACTTGTGAAGGTCATGTATCTGATGTCTCTAAGCTCTAAGAGCTGGTCACAAAAGATCAGGTTAAAGACCACTTGAACCCTGATTCCCTTAAAGTGGCATCTTTAGTTCATACTGAAGATCACCAAAAAACACCCCCTCCACATCAAAAGCCTACCCAATTCACTAGGTCAACAAGCATAGATCTGAACCAACTATGCAGCCCAGCTGGTCCCCTATACCAGATGATGAACACCCTCATATCTTAACATCTCAAATCATTTACAACTTCTTTGGAGTTGAAGACCAACACTCAACTTGAGGTGATCAACAACAAAATTAGTGAGCTGTCAAAGAAGATAGACAACAACACAAGACAACTTGCTAAATTATCTGGTACAACTTCTTTACCTGTTTGGTTTCTAGAAGTGGATGAAGCCAAAAAGGGGGATAAGATTAAGGAACCAACAGTGTCACTTGAAGCCAGTACAAAGGCACAACAACAAAAGGATGCCCAAAAACAAAAAGAACATCAAGAAAGGCTCTTTAAAGAAGCTAAAGAAGTAGATAAGAAGTCCCAAGGCCAAACTGAAGAAACTTCTGAAGTCCAAGAAAGTACTGAAGACAATCCTTTAGTAGTTGATAGCCTGATCAACACTTCAGTAGTTAACACTTAACAACTGTCTTAAACCCTCCTCCTATATCAATGTCAAAAGAACTTTTGGAGAAGAGTTTAAAAGCAGCACAAAAGAAGGCCAAGGAAGACAAGATTTGGAACAGCCTAGAAGCAAGGGATGACTTGAGCTACAATGAAAAGCTTGAGAAATATGAAGAAAAATTGGGTGAGTTAGAAAAGTTAGAAAGAGTTGTTGAGGAAGATAAAAGACAACAACTGATGACTTACATCACAAAGAACAGCAAAACAAAGAAATACTCACTCAAAGGGCTCTCTGTGGATGAATTGACAAGAAGAGCTCAGATTGTATCTGACAAGCTTGCCATAGAAAAAGAAAGAAAGGCAAAGAGAGCTGAGGTCATAGAAGAGTTGGTAGCCAATGGGTTTGGTTCAAAAGCTTTAGTGTCAAAATGGAGAGAGGATACATTATATGACACTTATAAAAGATTCAAGGCTGATAAGGCTGCAAATCCAGAGAAGTTCAAAACTTCTGAAGTATCACAAACTTCAATACTTAGAACTTCTGGTGCAAGAAAATCAACATCAAAGCCTGCTACCAAAAAGAAGCCAGAGGAGACCATAAAGACTGATTTCAAAATGGTATTGCTAGAAGGCAATACAGTGGTGCAAGGAGACTTTGTGGTTGAAGAGAAGCCTCTGCTGACACAATTCAGGGATCCTCCCACATCTGCTTATCAATTACAACATACAATAACAGACAAAAAGCACACTAAAGTAATCACTGAATATCATCTCCCTACCTTTAATATACCTAATGTTATGCATGCTGAAGAAGGAAGAAATCCCACCTGGAGGCCACTGAAGTAGAAAACATTCCATATTCAGGATCAACCCATGAGACCAGCTTGGTCCCCTACACTTTAGACTTTGACCAATCTAAAGTGAATATAGTGAAATGGTCATTTACTGATTCAAACTCAGTATTGATCACAAAAAAAGATCGTTCAAGCAAGGTCTTCAAGTCTATAACTGAACTGAAGAAACTATCTACAAAAGACCTGCTCACAATCCAACATATTGAACTAGAACAAGGATCTCTCACTAATGAACAACTGCAACAACTCAAGACTTCCATGGTCAGAGAAATTTGGAAGATGCTTGATGGCAGAAAAAAAGAGAATAAAGGATTAGATAAGGTTTTGGCTTCATCAATCCAGGGGGAGATTGTAAGGACAAAAAGGATTGAAGAAACCACTTTTGCAAGCCTTAGTCTAATTCCTATTCTGCCAAAAATGCTATGTATGGAAACTGCTAAAGAACAAGATTCAAAGTGCTGAAGAAGAAGAACATCAAGTGCTGAAGAGTAATGATCAGAGGTTCTGAAGTCAAACCAGACAAGTCAACTAAAGAACTGCTGAAGACAAACTACTCATCAGTAGTTTGTCACTCATCAGATGTTTTGATAGAAGCTTCCCACCGTCTTTGAACTTTAGTAGTTTAGTTAAGTATTAGTATTCTTAGATCTTTTGTACAAGTACCAATGCTATAGCCTGTTGTAGTATTTCTACTTATTATATTGCTTCAATACTTCTCTTGTACGTTTACACTTAGTCTATAAATAGATGGGCTCATCCCACTATTTTGACATTCCTTTTGTAGTTATTATTTCCATTATATTTGAGAATCATTGAAGCATTTACTGTTTTATTCATTAACTATTTTAGATTCTCACTTACTACTTTAGTTTCATAACTCAAGGGGGAGTATTTATTACTGTTTAAAAGTACATCTTTAACTTGAACACTTAACTTATAATCCACTGTGCAAATCACTTTCATAGTTTAAATATACAAGTTTTCATGATAAGAACCTGCTAAAACAAGAAACTGATCAAACATCCTTCCACCTTCACCTTCCACTGTTGCCACCGCCGCCGCCACCCACCACCGTTGCTACTGCCACATATCACCACCCACCATCACCTCCAGTAACCACCACCCATCACCGGCACTCACCACCGATTTTATTCCTTCGTCTTTTCCTGCCTATCCAACAACACAAAGTAATGTTTTGTTTGATTCCTACATGGAAACCAAACAAGACATGGAATGGTAATGATCCATTCCATTACCTCGTCCATTCCATTACCTCCTCCTTTCCATTCCCCTATCTATTCCATTACCCCATACCAAACAGACGCTTAGTTTATTTTGTTGGGTGTTGGGAAAGGAGTAGAAACAAAGATATGATGTAATAATGTAATGGGCGTGATGGCTAATTGTTAGAACTAGTGTGTTTCAAGGCGCGCTTTGCGCACCTTAAACCACTCTACCACCAAGCCATTTTTAGAGTCATGTGCTGCGCGGCTTTGTTACAAATTATACAAATAGGCGTTAACAACCATCTCCAAAAAAAGTTTAATAAAAGTTGACAACCTTAACAAATTTAAACAAATGGATGTAAAAAAAATATAAAAAAAGTGCACTTTGACTTTGGATGTCCACCCATGAGACTCCACAGAAGATGGTGTTGCCAAGTAACCACTATGGAAACCTGTAAATTTTTTAGAGAAATAAATATTAGACAACCATGTCCGTTAAAGATCCGAAATGTTTCAACCAAAGCAAACCAGCTAATGACCTAGGTCTATTCGACCCGACATGCCCTTTTCCTGCTCGAGTCCTACAACGCGAGCTCGCGTTGACGTCTCCAATCTCACAAAGACAACATAAAGTATAATGATAAAGCTAAGACATACAACCTATAATTAATTACCTGGTAAAAGGTAGAAAGTTGATCCGCATAAAGCTAAGACATACAATACGTTCGGTGATAACATTTGAAATAATCACCTGGTAAAAGGTAGAAAGCTATTAGTGGGTGATATTCAAACACAAAACCTACATGAATTGTAAATTGAGGATGAATGAGGGACAAAGATATAATTGGCGCAGAGGAATTTATTAAAGAAACCTGCAATGTACAACCTTGTTGTTGGCTTTTTTTTCTTTTCTTAAGGCTTACAACAAACTTGCACGATGTAAAAGTGCAACATCTACTGAATACATCAATTTAGGCTAATCCAAGCCAATGCTCAAACAGGCCTGACAAACCTGAAACGCAGATCAGATGTTTAATTAGAAATTCAAAAGGCAGGCCATGAACAAATAAAAACTACCCAAATGCACCTAATTATCGGTAAATGGGTCAATATTGCCACCTCTAAATGAGTTTTGTTTTGTTCATCTGGCAGACTCATACCGATGAACATCTTGCCCTCCATGACTGATCAAAATCCTTGACTTTGTGTAGCCACGTCAACCACAAAATATAAAATTTAAACCTCTAAAAACCCTTACAACATAGGCAAAGCTGACCACAACGTTCTCGCACAATCCAAATTAAATTCATGTGTTAATAAGCTTAAATTTTTAATTAAAAAACTACTTGAAAACACATTAAAATCTGTAACAGTAACATTCAAGACCATTCTATCACTGTCCATATAAACAACATTTACTGTGATCCTGTAATTTAACTTAAAAATAACAACAGTTTTAACAATTATCGCTTCATCGTATACTTTTGTGTCATTTCACATTTGAGTGATTCCTGAAATAAAATAAATAACCTTTAAAAGATACCCACAAAATTTAGCATTTAAGAAATGTAAATATAGTTAGTTTGGTTCTAATTTGAATTAGGTTTTATAAACCCCAAATACCACATGAAATAAAATAAATAAATTAGTATAAAAACATCTAAAATCTGGATGAATTAAAGATTTGAGGAGTAACCTTTAATGAAGCCAAGAACCAAAAGACCCATGAGAGTGGCAAGATTTTGCAAGTCTGCCATTCTGTTCTCACCAAAACCATATGCTTTTATTGCACAAAACTATAAAAACACATTATAAAAAGAAATAAATCAAGAAATGGCAAGATAAAATTTAGATTATAAACCAAAAGTTTGTACCTCACAACCACCGTCTGGGTGAACGTCCGGCAGCCAGTTCCGCCGCTTGCAGTCTCTGTTCCCGTGCAGCCGCTTGCAATCATTTACAAAACACCAAATCCATTTGCCCGCCCTACAAATAGCTGCAAAATAGCAGCAAACAGAGTAGCAAAATAGTAAAAAGAGCATCAAACAATGGTAGCACAACACTAATCAGCAACAAAACAACACCAACTTGTTCCAGCCATGCCTAAGTAGGATAACAACAAAGTTTTTTTTAGAAAGGCACAGTGATGCGCATAGTCTAGCATGGCATGTGAAGTGGTTGCTATGTGTAAGCTAAAGGGATCGCATGACCTTCTCAGCTACAGATCCGTAACCACATTCATATTAAAAAAATGTCAGTAAACAGAAAACAGCCGTAAACAGACTGGGAATAAATATGTTTACCACATGGAAAGACATTAGTCTAAATACACAATAAAAGAATTAGAAAACAACGTAAAGTAGTGTTTAGGCTCAGATGTGAAAAAAGTCAACAACTGGTTGCCGTATGAAAGCAAAAGCAATCACATGACCTTCTCAGTTTCAGACTTCTAACAACTGGTTGCCATTGGAAAGCAAAAGCAATCACATGACCTTCTCAGTTTCAGACTTTTTACATGATTAAATCTTATTCTTGCATGCACATCATCAAAGCCTTTGAAGAATCATAATAAGCGGATGGCCATGGCTGCAATCAGGATTGCAAGTCTAGAAGCTCACACTTGCCATCCATTGATTCGACAACAATCCTGACTTTAGTTATTACAACAAGCGCTGGTAATATTCAGGCCACCTATATGGTACTGCATCACATTCACAAACGCAACCATCATCAACATCATTGACATACCACCCATTTGGTTGCACACCATTGTTCATAGAAGTTTGGTGATCAACATATAGCTAAATTAGTAACATCACCACCATCCACCACCAACCGAATGTGGATGGCGAAGGCGACAGTCACCCATACACCGCTAACAAACCATCTCCTTATCGATTACACATTGTATAGACATAACCTGTCCTAATTCATCATCATCATCATCATCTAATCATTACAATAATATGACAATACCGTCGTATCCATCAACAAAATTCTACATTACCATCATCTTTATCATTGTCACCCACCATAGCCAAATACATCACGATTAACAACCACCACTGTCACTGCTCTAATCTAACAAGAACACCACAACTGAAAACATCAATTAAAAACCTAAACTATTCAGATCATAACATGCAGCCATAAAATCAAAACCCTAGTTTTAAGAGACTTACCTTAGTTGAACCGTGACATTTTTCAGCCTCACACCACCACATAGCGCCATCACCGCCACCATCAACAAAACTCTTTATCAATATATAGCTAAATTAGTAACATCACCACCATCCACCACCAACCGAATATGGATGGCGAAGGCGTCAATCACCCATCCACCGCTAACAATCCATCTCCTTATCGATTACACACTGTATAGACATAACATGTCCTAATTCATCATCATCTAATCATTACAATAATATGACAATACCGTCGTATCCATCAACAAAAATCTACATTACCATCATCTTTATCATTGTCACCCACCATAGCCGAATACATCACCATTAACAACCACCCCCGTCACTACCCTAATCTAACACGAACACCACAACTGAAAACATCAATTAAAAACCCAAACTACTCAGATCGTAACATGCAGCCATAAAATCAAAACCCTAGTTTTAAGAGACTTACCTTAGTTGAACTGTGACATTTTTCAGCCTCACACCACCACATAGCGCCATCACTGCCACAATCAACAAAACTCATTATCAACATATAGCTAAATTAGTAACATCACCACCATCCACCACCAACCGAATGTGGATGGCGAAGGCGACAGTCACCTATCCACCGCTAACAAACCATCTCCTTATCGATTACACATTGTATAGACATAACCTATCCTAATTCATCATCACCATCATCATCATCATCAACATCATCATCATCTAATCATTACAATAATATGACAATATCGTCGTATCCATCAACAAAAATCTACATTACCATCATCTTTATCATTGTCACTCACCATAGCCGAATACATCACCATTAACAACCACCACCGTCACTACTCTAATCTAGCATGAACACCACAACTGAAAACATCAATTAAAAATCCAAACTATTCAGATCGTAACATGCAGCCATTAAATCAAAACCCTAGTTTTAAGAGACTTACCTTAGATGAACCGTGACATTTTTTAGCCTCACACCACCACATAGCGCCATCACCGCCACCATCATTCCCCATATCCCCCTTCCAGATTTGTAACCCACTGTTCGGCACATCATCAGCACCATGTAGGTGAGTTGCGCGCCATGCAGTGGGGATCTTAACATGGTTGTGGGTAGTGTTGTTGGTAATCGTTAAGAAAGAGATAAAGGAGAGGTCAGGCTCTGGTGATGGCAGCAGGTACGGGAAGGGCAGGGCGACATTGTGTAGATGTGGGTTGTTCACCACCACCCGTCGAAATACATCACGTGTCCAAATCGAAATCGAAAGCCTAAAAGAAGGAAAGGGGTTGCGGCGATAATGATCGGCCGACGATGGTTTGTGATATAAAGGAAGAGGTGGAGAGAGCTGATAGGGTGGAAAGTGATATAAAGTTTGGTAGTTGTATTGGTCTTGAGGTTGGAAAGCACACGGGTCAGACCCAAAGAAGCAGAAGAAGGGGTCCAATAGCAGGTATACACAAAATTGTGCATTATATAAAAAAGTTGTAAAAAAACGGGAAAAAGACAAAACTCTTTAATGAGTTACTGTTCAATGTTATGAGGAATAATATTCTTACAATTAGGGATAGGGTACATGTCTGTTCACCTGTTTCAAGATGAAAGATTAATGTGTTGCAAAAAACATCTAATTTCCTATGTATTTGGTAGGGGTGAGCACAAATTGGGTCAAACCGAAAAAAACCCAAGACCCGGCCGAAAATGACCGAAGACCGAACCGATGCTACGTAAAAAAGTTGGTCTTCGGTTCCTGTAGTTTCCACAATTCGGGTTCAGGTCATTTATCGGGTCTGGCTCTATGTGTAACCGACATTCCAAGACCGGACCGAATGTAATCTCAATCCAACAATTAGTCTGAATTTTTATGTTGCAAGTAGTTTGTTTTGATGTGCATGAGTTGTTGTATCCGGGAAGACAACCAGGAAGGCTCATGAACAGTCAAACATGATGATGTTGATATGGACTGCATCATGATGCTTGGGGATATCACTTGTAGAGTCATAGTTATTATGTCTTGACCCATTGTACTGGATGTCTGGATACACAAATGAAGAACACTGGAGGAGACTAAAAAGAAAATGATATTAAGTATTTAAGTGAGATATATGTTGTGCTCACAAATATATTTTAAGAATATAAAAGCATATCAACCCTCACTTGAACTGTTACTGTATCCCTCGAAAATGTCAATCTTGGGAATGATGAAAAGTGTATAGCGAACATAATTTTTTCTTAAGTATCTTGTTAATATTGGACCATAAGTGGTTTCCTTACTTTATTTACTTGTAAGTTATGCGAAGTATCATGTACTCTCTTTAATAGTTTAAATATTGAATAATTATACGCAGTAAAAATGAGTTTTGATATGTTAGGGCCTGTCCTTGATTTCATTTCAAGCCATTCTTAGGTTCGGGTCGGTTCGGGTCTTTGTCGCTCCAATTCAGTTTGTGGCCCATGCTTAGCCCTAGTATTTGGTAGTCATTTACAGCCTTTTCCATAGTGTTTTTGTTAGTTTTTTTTTGTATATTTGTGTCTTGACAGGTCCGAGTGCATGAAAGGAGCAGAAAATGAGGAAAAACCGAGAATGCAGGATTGTTTGAATTAAACAAATTAAAAAACAAATGGATTGGAAATGGAGAAATTGGATGATGACATGAAAGAGGTTGGATTATGAAGACGTGGTCATAAAAACAGAGAAAGATGGAGTTAAAACGAAGATTTTGCAAAGAAAACAAGAGACAAGAATTTTAAATTCTTTGCCGCACATGAAGAACTCCTATCATTTGTTCACGTGTCGCAAACAACTTGTTGTTAGCCAAAAAAAATTAGGTTTCACCTATTTAAATGTCGACCCTAGCACAAAAAATTCAACTTCTAGTAGCTATTTTGAGACTTTTTGAACATATCTAAGTAGGAGAAACAAGATTTTAGGCTAGAGATTATAGATTTGAAGGCTACTTGGTTTGATCTTCTACGGTTTCATGCTTAATTTGAATTCCAAAGTTTATACTCTTGTTTTTTATCATGTTTGCTACTTTTTTTTAGTTGATATGATGAGTAGCTAAACATATATACTACCTAGGTCCATGTGGTGATTACTTTCTGATTTACAACTTTCGATTTTGGATAATTCAAGTTTGGCTTAATGTTTTGTGAAGAATCTTTGATTTTTTATTATGATGCGTATGAACGGTGTTAGTAATTAAATTGCATTATAGTTGCTCTACATGTTTCCCTAATTTGTTTCTTTAGTAGTTTCAGATCTAGGGTTTTGTGTGATTTCCATAGACTGTGTTAATGGTCACAATCTAGTGGTTTCTATAATTTAATAACCCTATGATCAGCCTTGTGAGTTTTTGAAACCATTGTTTTGCCACTCTAGAGACCGAGATGTGATAGAGTGTCGGTTTGTCTAGTTATGAGGTTTTAGATAAAGGTGAGAGCAGGAGGAGAACCATGATTAGTCGCCTTAGTTTCTTAGCAAATTCAAGTTATTATCATAGTCTTAGATTACTTCTTCATACTTTAGGTTGTGCCATGATTAGCGAGACTGGGAGGTGATCCGAACTAGTAACCGGAGATTTACATGTCCCTTAGGATTTTACGAGAGGTGTTAATGAGTCTGGGAGGTGATCTAGCATTCGATAGGAATTTCCTGAGTCAGGCTTACTTTTAGGAACCCGGTAGCCAATCCATTATCCAATTCTGATAGTTGTGAGTAGGATTCTTGACCTAGGTAGTTGTTTTACATAGTATCTGAGTTTTCTCCAAGTCTTTTGAGCTTTGTGTTCTATTTTTGTCTTAGTTTTTTTATTTACTTTATTTATTATTTAATTAAAAATTTTTTCTCATAAACCTATTTATCATGGTAGGAGTCGAAAGAACTCTAGTACCGAGATTCGCTAGATTGTGTCCACTGATTGATTATGGACTTACTTGCTATGTTGCACTGCGACCGATGCACTTTCCGTTAGTGTGTGGTTCAGCGGGTTTTTTCATTTTTACAACTTAACCCGAATTTATTATACACATTTTCATACATCACCTATCACAAGTTTTATTTGTTTGGTACTTTGGACGGTTATATAAAGAAGACAAGAAGGGTCTTTGTATTCAGTTATAAATTCTCTTATAGGGTGAATAAAATTCTGTTGATGGCCCGATAGATGTCTAGATATAAATAGGTTTAAAGGGGCAACTATAGCTAACAAAGTTGAATTTTTCTTGCTTTTTGGTGGTTAGGCAGTGAGAGGAAGCAAGTTCCAACAGTGATTTCTTGTGGTGTCAATTTTTCTATACATTTATCATCCATATGCTATTAAAGCTTTAAATGGTCAAATCTAACAAGTTTGAGATTTTTTCTGGATCACCGCTCAACTGTTAGTTTGTTTTCCTGCTTAACCGTATAAAAGTGAAATTGAAGATGTTAACAAACTGATCACTTTTGTGATTCGTTCGGGATCAGTTTATGTTAACAAAAAATTGTGGGGTAGTCATGGGAATAGGACTGATGTGATATGTTTGCGTTAAGTACACATGTGATATAATAGTTATATGTGGTGTAATGTGTTTGTGTGTGTAGCATATTTCTCCCACAATAGGAAAATAAGGAAAATGTTTCATGAAACTCACCTTAGGTTGCATAGTAAATAATTACTAACAGCGTTTCTATGAAGATGACCCACTACTGTCTGCCTATCATACAATAGTCTATAAGTGTTGGTTCATGCTAGTTTTGTCCATCTGATCCATTGTATCAATACAATGACATGTTTTGCATTTAAGAAGACTATTTGACTGTGTTAACCAAGTTTAAGAAGGTTTAAATAAGTTTGACCTGGCACCCCGTTTAGAATATTAGGTTGGTTCATGTTTGATAAGCATAGGATATGCAAGTAACACTCAACATACAATCCTAATGTTTTAGAATGTCAGATAATCACACATTATGTTGTATGTTGTGTGCACCAAATGTTGGGTTTTAAGCATACAACTTAACTCTAACATGTTACAAAGTAACTTCCCATTCATAAGCCTATGTGTATTACAACACATACTAACATGCAAGTTTTCTCTTTTAGTAAGCTATGTTCACATTGAAAAACTTTCATGCATAAAGTTTCCTCATTTAGTAAGGTATGATCCTAACCTTTGATTTTAGTGAGACGAAAGTTCCAACATGTTTATTTAATCACTCCTAAGCATGTTCTATCCTTTCATACTCCATATTATGTCTCGATATTAAGATCAAAAATCCAAAAATCTAGAAAGTTTCCTTTAATGGCAGGTTAAGAACACCAACATGTTTCAATCCATCCAATCATCCAAAACATGTTAATTAGCCCAGAGTAACATAATCTCAGTCCAAACCACCTTCATGCAAGCCTAAGAATGAAATCCCTAAAAGTTAGTTCATCAACGTTTCTACATCAAGAAAGATTATAACCAAATCATGCATCCCAATGTTTATTGTTAATCAAATCATCAATACAACACTTAACAATCATTAATAATTTAGTTTTACATGCCAAAAACGTTTTCATGTCAGATCTGGACATAGGATTTGCAAGGACAAAACATGATTATAATTAATAAATAATGGTAGTGTTTTACACACCTAAAGCTCTTGATTCGTTGATCCTAACCCTTCTTAAGCACCTAGGATGGTACAAGATGATGGTCATAGAGGTTAGAGGTTGTCGTTTTTGTAAAGGATGTGTTTTTGGCAATTAGGGTTGAGAAATAGTGATAAAATAGTTAAAATCGTGATTAAGAGGTTTAAAACCTCTTGGGCCAACCTGGGCATTGCTTGCATACAGCGAGGGGTTTCCCTCATGTCACCACGGTACACGTCGCCCCTTTGTGGTCGAATGGTTTGGGATGGGTCAAGGTTGGGCTTGGGTTGCTTGGTTTGGGATTGTTTGTTTGTTTTATTTAATAAAAACCATATAACATCCAATCTAACTCGTTGGCCCAAATATTTTGGTGTTGTTTCCGAATACGATAACACGCGTATATTATGTAAGCATGTAATCGCAAGTAAATTCACATAAGTTCACATATACACATAATTGCAAATGACTCAACATGCGTTAAGTATCCGTTTGATTGATTCACCAAGTTTGTGATATAAGACCTGTGTGTGTGATCTGATAATTCACCGAATTATCATTTCATGAATGTTCTTGCATGTTAGATGCGCTTAACTAATCTAATTAAGTATAAAGTTTTAATATTTGAATAAGGTAAGTAGTTAATGTTTGTAGGAAAAGTAACCTGAATTTACCGAGTGTCACAAGTTTTGAAGATCGGCGAAAATTCGAGGCACTGAGGATGTTGGGTTAAACCGAACGCGGATGTGGTTTAAGTTGAGATGGAGAAGCTGCAGTGTTTGGTTTCATGTTTCTTAATTCTCATGAAGTGAAATGTTTGGTCTTTAGTGTTAGATATTATGATGATTGTAGTGTGACAACCGGAGGATCGTGTCATTACCGTGCAGATCGATTTTTTGGTAGTATAAGAATTTTCCAAAAAAAATAGGTGAATTGTTGCAGACCGTTGAAGACCGATTCTTTATCATTTGCCGATCAATAGAAATGATTGATCGGACATAACGCTAGCGTCGGTGGATGTGATGGTAGTCGATCGAGTTTAAGTTTCTTACTAAGTTAGATATAATTATTCTCTAGGAGAAGTAGATATATAAGCTTCAAGGATTTGGTTTTCCTATAAAGACTCGAGTTGATAATCTGCAAATTCGAAGAATCAGTCAAAGGGGAATCTGATGACAGAATAAGGTTGACATCAACATATACGTGACTAAAGTTGCAAGATATTTAGCACATCATTTGACAACAACGTCCACGGGTGAATCAGTTAGTACATTGGTGTGTCTTTGATGTTGTACGAATGAACTAGACGTAATTTTGTTTAAATATTGTTATTGTGCTGTGAAACTGGGTCTAGGTGATTGGGTATCAGGCTTTCGATTTAAGTGATGAAGCCCAATCACTAAGAGTCTTAGTGATTGGGCCTCACATATAAATACCCAAATCACTCTCCATTTGTCAACTTCTCCTTTCCCCAACCCGTAGTGTCAAACTCTCTGTAGAGTGAGAACCAATTGAGCAAGCGTGTATGTAAGCGGGGGGAGATCATAGATGCGATCTCCCCTTGTAGTGTGTTGACGTAAAATATTCCCTTCTCAATTAATATGTTCCAGTTTCGGTTTGTTCATGTATATTTTAATATTCGATTTGGTTACCCTATGTTTAATGTTTATACACCAGATTCAATCATATCATCGGTCCGATCTTCAACTTTTACGATGATTGACACATAACCTCCTTGACACTCTAAAACGACCCCATAGAAGCTTCACACACGCATCAAGAGTTCTACGTACTTCAAAGACTGATTTGCAATTAATCTAACATGAACGAAAAAGTCAGCTATGTTAAGTAAGTTCTAACAGTTAAGTTTAAAGCACTATAGTGACGATAAAAAACACTTAAATTATATACATAAGAACTTAGTTCAAATAAAGCTCGAAGTTGCTTTAACCTAATAATACCCAACTAAAGTCACTACTCAAGACTTGATATCCAAGTTGACTCGTATCCACGTACAACCCATCACCCGCACCGACTCGTTCGGTATTTGTACACGTACTCATGAAAATCCACCTAGATTGATCCATTTTTCAAAACTCGCAATGTCTAACAAAGGGCTCGCCCCTAGGGAACTCCATATGGACCATAGCCGATACACTTGTTGTATGGCTAAGACCAACATAACCTCTTTGACTCTCTAACATAACCCACACCTTGCGCTCACAACTGAACACATCAGTAAATACACAACACCCCATCGGTTTGCTTAATGAATGCATATTAGTTATATAACTTGGGAACCTAACACATAATTCGACCATATCACTATGATGTAATTAATATGCATTGCTAACAAAAGACAAAGATCGCATGTGTAAACACATTGTCACCTTAACGCAACAATTTTATTCTTAGACACATGGCCACCTCGACGCAACGACTGTCCACATCAGTTAGACGGAATGCCACCCCAACGCAACAACCTTCAGCATTACTGAGTGCTTGCCACTATAGGCACATCATCACCTTTGTGAAAACGTTTAGGATCATTTATACGAGCTGTGATCTCACAAATACTGACCGTAGGGTGCGGAATCCCCTTAGGTTGTGCAAACCGAGTAAGAAATAATCAGTAAAGATCGTGATGAAAATAGAATACGAAACACCGAGCAAATTCCATAACTTTACTCGTGTATTAGATCAATTATAATATATTACAGATAAAAACCTAGACTTAATACAGAGACTCTCACAAACTGGGGATAAGCTCAAATGATCAACAACTCTTCAAATAACTAACTTATTCCTTATATATAGGCAAACTCATTCGACCTCTACAAGGTTCAAATGAGTCCCTTCGACCTAGCGTTGGTGTTGGTGCAAGTTTGTGACAGATACTCAAACGGATAAACAAACGCTCGGGATTATTGACAGAAGACTTTATATTGTTCATGTCGTTAGAAGAACTTGTCTAAGTTAGTTCGTGAATATGTAATTAAGCTCGCAGTGTAAAAGCCCAACATAAGCCCAGATAAAAGCCCATGAGGATGCATGTATATAAGCAAATGATGCATGGGGTTTTAGGGGTTGGTTAGTTGGTGGGTCTTGTGTGGTAGAGAGAGATTGAGAGAGTTCTTGTGCAAGCTAGTTTACAAGATTCATAGTTAGGTCTTATTGTATGTTATCAGTGATTCGTGCAATAAGATAAAATGTTAAAAGTAATCTTGTGCTTGTTCTTTGTGTGATATCCACGGATCAAAAATATTCCGTGTCTAGGATTCGTGTTTGGTTTGATTGCAGAGAAGATCTCAAGGGAAAGGGACCTACAAGTGGTATTATAGCCATTCGGGCTAGATATCATTCAAGGAACGAGTTCGTAGTGATTGAAAAATAAAATGGTTTGCTTTTTCTATTTTATTGTTTCGGTTCTTAAATTTTTTTTTGGTTATAAAGCTTTTGCTCTAGAATTTTTTGTTTGTTTGATATTGCCGTATTAAAATTTCTGTTCTATAATTTTTTTTTTCTTTTCTTATAGTGGTGATTGATTTTATCCCTATTAATAAAAAAAAAAAAAAAAAACCCATACGGTTCATAATTTTTAGTTGGTTTTGACATTCACTTTTTTATTATAAAATTCTGTTTTGGTTTTTTGTTTCTAGATCTCACGATTACTTTTGTTTAGTTCATAATAGTTAGGTTTGGCTTTTATTTTAAGTTTCTAAACAATTCTGTTTTGTTTCAGTTCAATTGCATTAAAAAGTTTCTAGTGGTTTTCAATTCAATTGCATTATAAAGCTTCTAAAATTTCTGGTTATTAAAATTTTACGGTTTCATTTTTTTTAATAAAAGTTACGGTTCTTTTTTTTTTTTTTTTTTTTTGTTTCAAGGTTTGATTTCAATTATTAGTATTTGATTTGGTTGTGGTTCATAATATTTTGGTCCTAATATTTGGTTGTTGATATCTCACGATTTGTTTAAGAATTTTTGCAGGTTAAAGAATTTTCGGGTTTGAAGGTTCATTCAAGTTTATGAAGAACATCAAGAACTTGGATGAACATCATTAATATTTGTTTAAATCTTGGTTTTTGATTTGTTTTTTGTTTGTGTTTTCGCGGAAAAAGGAAATTGATTTCAAGAAGGAAAGGATTGAAAGATTTTGAATTTCAAATCAAGTCTTCAATCAATCCCTAAATTTTAGGATCTATTCTTGTTGACCAAGTAGCTTTAGTTCTCGGACAAGGTTAGATCTCAGCTACATAGTTCTCGGATACGGATCCTAGTTCTTGGATTCTTTAGGTTCTCAGATAAGGTGCCTTCATCCGGAAACAAGGATTGTTCTTGGATAACCAAGGTTCTCGGCTAAAGTCTTGTTCTCGGAAAGGTTTCTGGACAAGCATTGGTTCTCGGACAAACATTGAGGATCTCGATCACAAGTTCTCAGCTACACAACCACAAAGATCTCGGACTCAAGAACAAACTCTTTAGTTCTCGAGTTCACTCTAGTTCTCGGATCACATTCTAGTTCTCAGACAAGACTTTGGTTCTCGGATAGATTGTGGTTCTTGGAAATTGTTCTCGGACTATAAGTTCTCGGTTATTGGACTTGGACTGTAATTTGGGCCTCGAAAACATTTGGACCCAATTTGTCTTGGACTTGGACTTTGGACCTACATTCATATCTTGGACATTTAAAATTAATTTAAATCCTATCAAACAACAATTAAAATGTCGACTCTAAACAAGATGTTGGAAATGGACCATGAAGTAGGCAAGTCAAACTCACCACCTAAAATGATTTCAGTTAATGATTATTATTGGTGGAATGACAAGTTTGAAGAATGGGCTAGGTTATATATGATGAGAGGGTGGATTTGCATAAGAGATGGTTACATACCACCATTCAGAGATGTTGATGGTCGAATTGTTAAGGTTGACTTCAAAAATATGGATGAAGAAGAGAAGCTTATGTTCGAAGCTGAGAACAAGGCACATGCTGCTATCACAATGAGCATGCCACAAGAGATATTGCACACGTTTAGAAAATTTCAAAATGCACAAGATTTGCGGGTAGCTCTTGAGAAACGTTTTCAGGGAAATGACAATGTTAAGAAAAATAGAATTGACTTACTCAAGAAACAATTTGCTGTCTTTAAGGCATTCACAGGTGAAACCTTAGAAGAGATCATCACGAGATACTACCATCTTGTTACGGAACTAGAGAACTACAAGATTGAGCACACCACTGTAGAGATAACCACCAAGATTCTGGATGCCTTGCCTTCAAAATGGGAAGTCTATACTCTTCTCATTAAAGAGAATCCATAATTCGCCACCTACACGCTTGATGATGTTATAGGAAAGCTAAGAGGATATGATTTGGCTATGAAGAGGAAGGATGAAGGTTCTGATTAGGTTCAAGATCCGGGAGTGTATTATGGGAAATCATCATCCAAATCCTCATCTGGTGGCACCTAAAACAGCAGTGGGAATGCAACTGCATTCTTCTCAGGAGATAATTCTGGTAACATTGTGTTAGATTCTGATGGTGAAGTTTGTTTTGTGTCTGTTTCAGGTGAGTGAACAAAAGTGAAGGACATTCCCTCAGGAAAAGCCAAGGGAAAGAGCACTGCTGAGTCCAAAAAATCTGACTCCACATGCGACCACAAGTCATGCAAGTCAATGCCAATGAGTGTAAAATCAGCAAAAGAGCAGCTTGCTGTTTTGTCTTCCTTTGTAGCATCTTATGAGAACTACATACAAGGGAAGATAAACGATCTGGCAATGTTCGATGATGACTACGATCAGATAGATCCGGATGACTTGGAGGAAATGGATCTTCAGTGGAATCTTGCTATGATTGCGAGAAGAGCAAGAAAGTTCATGGAGAGGACAAGAAAGAAGCTAGTTGGAGGCAGACCTGGTTTTGATAAGTCAAAGGTCAAGTGTTACAACTGCTACGGGTACGGGCACTTTGCCAGAGAATGTGCGAGACCAAAGAGCCAAAATCAGGGAAACACCACAAGGAAAAGCTCATCAGTGGCGCCTTCTCAGAGTAACTTTAGCTCTAAGGCACTAATGGTGGCTAAGCCTGACGGTACATATGACTGGAGCAGTGTTTTAGATGGAGCTGATGGATCAGGAAATCAAGCTCTCATGGCAGAAATTATCGAAGAGGGATCTGAGAATGCTGAGAAACCTGTTGAGCAAGTGACTGAGGAACATGTTAATGAGACAGAAACAAAAGTGAATGAGTGTAAGGAGAATGAAGCTGAAGCAGCTGCAACTGAGAGTGAAGCAAACAAGGAGGTATCTACCCAGGTGCTGGATCTGACTGTTGGGTGTGAAGTCCTTGGGCTAGTTATTGCTATTGGGCTTGTTTTATTAGATGTTTAGGAAGCCCATTTAGGTTTGCTTGTTCACCAAGCATAAACCCTGGATTAGTCTCTATATATATCCTGTCTATGTAATTGTAATAGTGGTCAGAGCTTAATAATAAATCCCTAGTTGCAGCCCGTGGACGTAGGTTCCCCACTGGAATCGAACCATGTAAAATTCTCGTGTTCGTGTGTCGTGCTTTATATTTTCTCGGTTTGTTATTGCGTGTTCGTTGTGAATCGGTTATTCCGCTGCGCCACTTAATCCTAACAAGTGGTATCAGAGCTACGGCTCGTTGGATTCACGTAACGATTCGCAGAGGTGTTTATTTTATTTTGAAGATTGGAGGTTAGGGTTTGTGATAACCCTTGAGAGCCGCCGGATTTTCAGTTCAAAATCGATCAAGGAAAGTACCAGGTTAGACCAATTGAATCGACACCGCTAATTGTGACGTTGCTGGGAACGTGCCGTTTACAACCGTTTAGCCACGATTAGGAGAGACAGGTTCACTCGTTCTTATTTTCTGATTAAGGTTTGTTTGGGTTGTTGTTCGGGTTTTGGGTGTTCAAGTTTCGGGTTGTTCGGGTTTGGTTTGTTTGTCAGTTTTTGACAGGTTATTATCAACTTTGGAGCCGGGTAACTTTGGTCTATTTTTCGTTTGTCATTATGGCTGAAGACGGAAAATTGGTGATTGAAAAGTTTGACGGTTCGGATTTTAGTTGGTGGAAAATGCAGATAGATGCATTGTTGGGTCAAAAAGACTTGGATATGGTACTGGAAGAAAAACCGGAGAAAATGGATGAAGCTGGCGAAGCTCTGTGGAATGCCAAGGACAAGAAAGCTATAGGTGTTATTACATTGTCATTGACGAGGAGCGTTGCATTTAACATCATGTCTGAAACCACGGCTCGTGGTATGATGTTGGCTCTGTCAAACATGTATGAAAAACCGTCTGCAGCTAATAAAGTGTTCTTGATGAGAGAGTTGTTCACGATGAGAATGAAAGAGGGAAGCTCAGTGACCGAGCACATAAATAATTTGAATTCTCTTCTGTCCAGATTGTCATCTGTGGGAATGAAATTCGATGATGAGACCAAAGCTATGATTTTGTTATCTTCACTGCCTGATAGTTGGTCCGGGACGGTGACAGCTGTCACTAACTCAGTTGGGCCTGAAGGGTTAACATTTGAAAGGATCCGAGATTTGGTATTGGGTGAGGATGTTCGCCGCAGGAATACTAAAGGGTCGTCTTCTGAGATGTTACATGTTGGCAGGGGAAGGGGAAATAGTAGAAACAGTGGGAGCAGCAAGGGTCGGGGCAGGAGCTCGTCTAGGGCTCGTCCGAGTGTGCGTTGTTGGGACTGCAACGAAAAGGGGCATTATAGGAATGAATGTCCGAACAAGAATTCTGATGGAGGATCGAAGAATTCTGGTGGATTGAACACTGCTGCGGTAAGCGATTCCAAGGATGACGCTTTGATACTGTGTGTTGAAAGCAGTGTGGAATCCTTGGTCATGGATTCCGGTGCATCATTCCATGCTACCCATAGCAAAGATGGCATGCGAAATGTCATAAATGGCGATTTTGGCAAGGTTAGGCTGGGAAACGGTGAATTTCTTGATGTGACTAGCATGGGAGATTTGGATCTGGTTACTACTTGGGGCACTACTTGGACTTTGTATGACGTTAGGATTATTCCAAGGCTTGAAACGAAGTTGATCTCCGTTGGGCAGTTGGACGAACAAGGTTTTGACGTTAAGTTTGGTGGTGGAAAGTGGAAGGTCGTTAAAGGTAATCTCGTGGTTGCTAGCGGTTTCAAGAAGGGGTCGTTGTATATGGTGCCTGTTCCGTCTGGGGAAGTGACCACCCCTGTTAAGACGAACGCCAAAGTCGGGCTCGCCGATTCGACAGTTAAACGAGTCCAGTTTGCAGAAAAGGACTCTGGGACTTCAGGTAATCAGCTTGAGCGTATTCGGAGGTCTGAACATGTACGGGATTTTTGTAGCAGTGGGAGCATAGGAAGTGTTCCGACACCGTTTGGAAATCGACGTTGGGTTCAGAAGACCAGGTTTCCGAATGAAATCTCTCCTGAGAAGTTTCTGCTAGTGGGGAGTGTTCCTCTGAGAATCCCTGTAACTGATGGTGTGTGTCTATGGGAATCAGTTGGGATTGAGGATGTGAAGATGGGGTCTTTTGACACAGGGTTGAAGCCATCTGGGGCTTCAACGGGCCTTTATGTTTACTGATGATGATTGGCCGGCTGTAACTAGGTTGATTGGGGATACATGGTTTGAAGTTTGGTTTGTTCTTGGGAGCTGGACCTGGAAGACTTCTGTTCCTGTGTGTGTTTGAACTTTACGGATTACTGAAGACATGGATTGCTTTGTGCTTGTTGGCGGACTTTGTGTTTATCGCAAGGCCTTCTAGTGGGAGATTGTTGGGTGTGAAGTCCTTGGGCTAGTTATTTCTATTGGGCTTGTTTTATTGGATGTTTAGGAAGCCCATTTAGGTTTTCTTGTTCACTAAGCATAAACCCTAGATTAGTCTCTATATATATCCTGTCTATGTAATTGTAATAGTGGTCAGAGCTTAATAATAAATCCCTAGTTGCAGCCCGTGGACGTAGGTTCCCCACTGGAACCGAACCACGTAAAATTCTCGTGTTCGTGTGTCGTGCTTTATATTTTCTCGGTTTGTTATTGCGTGTTCGTTGTGAATCGGTTATTCCGCTGCGCCACTTAATCCTAACACTGACAACATCAACTGAAGTGATGTCTGCTAAAGAATTCATGGCATACATGGCAGACTTATCATCCAATGAGTAAAAGGTACTCCTTCCTTTACCTTTAGTTGTAGAAGCTTGTAATAAGTGTGTCATTTATGCTGAGCGTATTTTGTTACTTGTGAAAGAAAATGATAAAGTAGCTGAGCATAACACTGACTTAGTTGTGCTTCTGGATAAAGTGAAAGAGTTTAACATAGGTAATAAGATTAGAGAAGGGAACCTGAAAACCTCCCTTAATGTTACTAAGAAAAATCTAAAAGAACTTAACTATGCCCCCAGGGAAAAGATAGATTACCTTAATCTAACACAGTTGGCCTTACTTGATAAACAAGAAGAGATTGCTAAGAAAAATGCTGAAATAGACCAACTTAAGGTTAAGGTAGCCGATCTGAATAGGAAAATAGATCAAGTTCGCAGCTCTAAGTATCTTATTAATGCCTTAATAGACTCTATAAAGGACACTAAGAAGCATAAAGATGATAAAAGTGGATTAGGTTACCAAGATGTGCCTCCTCCTGCGACTAATAACTATTCATTTTTACCAACTGAGAAGGAAGTAACTGAGGAAATTTGTAAGCCTAAGTTAGATGAAATGGAAGTTCATGTTAGTGAGGGTGAAGATAGTGTTGAGAATGGTAGTTCATCCAATGTGTCAATGGATGAAGAAACAAGTGAAGTGTTCAAGAACACTAAAGGTTCAGGGGTTAATAAAGGTAATACAGTTAAAACTAACCCAACTGAATCAAAGAAAGAAAACCCAGTGATTTCAAAAACTCAAACTAGAAAGGCTGAACCAAAAATTATTTTGAAAAATCCTAAATTTGTTAAACAAGGTGAAGCCAAAACTGAAGAAATCAAACAGGGTAATGTTGAAAGTTCTGGTAAGACTTCACCCAAATTTGCTAGCAATGAGCGATCGACCTCAAGGGGACAGTACAAAAAGCCTTTGAGAAGCGATCTTGTTTTAAATGTCATCAAAAAGGTCATGTAGCTAGCATGTGTACTGTCAAAAAGAAGGGCAACACTACACCAACTGACGCAAAGAAAGGTGAGACTCCTGCTAATTCTGAAAGCATGAAAGAGGTAAGTAACTCTGCAAAGAAATCTTTGCAAAGGCAATTAGAAAAAGAATCTGATGGTTGCTCTAGGGATCCAAGCAAACGACCAGTAAATAAAATTTTTGAAAAGCCTGCGTTTGTCCCTAGACAGGTGATTGTTGGCCAGGCAAGCACTTCTGGTGCTGTTCCTCCAAAGCAAGCACCTCCTGCTAATGCCAACAAATACCAACCACCACATAGGCAACAACGTCACCAAAGTCCACAAGGTGAAAAATTTAATTTTGTTAATAATCAAAATGGATATAGGGATAGACACTATTCAAATAACCAAAATTTTTCTAGAAATAACTACAATCAGCGATACTCCAACAGAGGGAGTTACCCTCAAAGTAACAGTAATGGGCCAGTGACTCACGGAGGATATTACAATCCTCATAATCAAAGGCCCTACAGACATTATAACCAAATGAACATAAACAGTCCACCTAGATCCAGGACTCCAGTGGGGAGTGATGGATACTGGAGGGAGTTTACTATTGTCGATGAAATGGGACGACCCAAGACTTTCACAGCTTGGGTCCCCTACTCTAACTAATCTTCTTTGTGAATGCAGGAGCTGCTAAGGAGGGCTATCAACTGGTGGTATGTTGATAGCGGCTGCTCCAGGCATATGACAGGGGAGTTGAGATTGCTGATTGAATTTATGAAATGTGATGGAGGTTATGTGAACTTTGCTGGCGTCAAAGGTGGGCGCATCTCAAGAAAGGGGAAGGTCACTAATGGCAAGATCACCCTAGAAGGAGTGAACTATGTTGAGGAGCTCAAACACAATCTCATGAGTGTCTCACAAATTTGCGACAAGGGGCATTCGGTTCACTTCACCAAGACTGAAGCTTTAGTGTTGAAACCAGGGGTGGTAATTCCTAAAGAGTGGATAATCATGAGGGCTCCTAGAAGAAACGACACATACATCATGGACATGAGTATACCTGATGATACTTCAGAGGAGACCACATGCCTTCTTTCAAGAGCATCTGAATCAGATTCACTATTATGGCACAGGAAAATGGGGCACATTCACTTCAGAAAGCTGAACTACATTGTGAAAAACGGTTTGGTGATAGGTGTTCCTTTAAAAAGCTTTGGGGTTGAGGATAAATGTGTCCCTTGTAAAAAAGGAAAGCAACACAAGAAACCTCATCACCCTAAAGCTATCAACACCATCTCTGCTCCTTTCGAACTAGTCCACATGGACCTATTCGGTCCAATGAATGTTAGAAGCGTTGGTGTTTTTGAGATTCTCGTGGGTGTTTTTCTTAGGTTCGAAGGATGAGACAGGAGAAGTCTTAACAAACATCATTCTTCAAGCAGAGAATCTATTCAACACCACTCTCAAGAGAATCAGAAGTGACAACGGCTTGGAGTTCAAGAACAAAACGTTTTCAATCTTTTGCATTCGCAAGGGAATTGAACATCAATTTCGTGCTCCTTTTGAGCCACAGCAAAATGGAGTCGCGGAGAGGAAAAATAGGACTTTGACTGAATCAGCGCGGACAATGCTAGCTGACTCTAAGCTTCCTGTTCAATTCTGGGGGGAGGCTGTGAATACAGCTTGCTATGTTCTGAATAGGGTTTTGACCGTCAAGAAACACAATAAAACGTGTTATGAACTCTTGAACGGTCGAATACCAAATATCAAAGACTTTGAACCATTTGGGACGCCTTGCACTATTCTTAAAAATAAAAACCAACCAAAATTTGGTGAGGTTTCTGACGAGGGATTTTTCCTTGGTTATGTACCTGGATCACCAAATAAACGCGTTTTTAATAAATCTAAAGGTGTACTAGAAATTGCTTTCAACATTGAAATAACTAGTTACTCACCAAAGGATAGTGCACAGGAACCCAGTTGGATGTTCGATTATGATTCTGTTTTTAAATCCTTTAATGTTCCTCACACCTTTAATGCGGAACCAGATGAAGAACCAGTGATTTTTGCTGAGGATGACGAAGACTTTGTTTCACCTCGTTCAATAGTCCAAATTTATGCAGAAAAGGACAAGACAGATGCTCAAGCAAGCTCTTCGGGAAACAATCAATCTACATCTACCGAACCTGCCACCGAACCTGAAGAAGAACCTTTCACGAACCCGTTCGGGAAAGTTTCTACTGATGAATAAGTGGCTACAGGAGCAATTGGCTCCAACTTAGATGATGAATTAACAGTTGACACAGTGGCATCAACACGTGCAAATAAAGATCATCTAGTTGACTATATACTCGGAGATCCTACTACGGGAATTCAGACAAGGAGAAGCTTTGCGACTGCCAACTGCATGTACGCAAGAATTAAAGACTCAGGGATTGTGAACAAATGTATGAAATGCTTTATCTCACGGATCGAACTGAAGACGTATCAAATGGCTCTTCGTGACAACTCGTGGGTAGAGGTCAGGAAAAAGGCTCGACTAGTGGTCAAGGGGTTTAATCAACAGGAAGGGATAGACTTCAATGAAGTGTTGGTACCAGTTGCTAGGCTTGAGGCAATTCGCTTGTTTCTGGCCTTAGCGTCTCATAAAGGATTTAAAGTTTATCAGTTAGACGTTAAAAGCGCCTTTCTGTACGGAAAAGTCCAAGAGCTGGTGTATGTCTCTCAACCACCGGGGTTCACAGATCCAGAATATCCAGATCGGGTCTACAAACTTGACAAGGCCCTTTATGGACTTCATCAAGCACCCAGGGCATGGTATGAGACTCTGTCTTCTTACCTCTTGAACAATGGCTTTGAGAGAGGAAAGATTGACAGTACACTTTTCATTCAGAGAAAAGGAGAAGATTTTATGCTAGTACAGGTGTACGTTGATGACATCATCTTCGGGTCACCAAATGACGACTTATGCAAGGAATTCGAGCAGGTCATGAAAAGGAAGTTAGAAATGAGTGTTATAGGGGAGTTAAAGTTTTTCCTTGGTCTACAGGTGGATCAGAAGGCAGATGAATGTTTATCCATCAAACCAAGTATGTGCATGACATCCTGATTCGTTTCAAGATGAATGATTGCACCCCTTATCATACTCTTCTACCGGTCAACCATGGTCTCGGTCCAGATACCGAAAGCGAAAAATATGTCAACCCCACAGAGTACCGGGAAATGATTGGTTCACTCATGTACTTAACTGCTTCTAGACCTGACATTATGTTTCCAGTTTGTCTTTGTGCCAGGTTTCAGGCGGATCCAAAGGAGTCACATACGATTGCGGTCAAACGGATTCTTAGATACCTAAAGGGGAAACCCAAATTGGGAATCTGGTATCCAGCTGATAGCGAATTGGATCTTGTAGCGTATACAGATTCGGACTACGGCGGATGTAACCAGAATCGGAAGTCTACTACTGGTGGATGTCAATTTTTAGGAGGAAGACTCGTTTCCTGGCAGTGCAAAAAGCAGACTTTGTTGGTTGTTTCCACTTGTGATGCAGAATATGTTGCTGCTGGTAGCTGTTGTTCACAGGTTTTGTGGATACAACAACAGATGCGGGATTACGGTTTGAATTTCACTCATACTCCTATTCTTATTGATAATCAAGCCACCATTTCAATCACAGAGAATCCTAAAAACTTTTCCAAAACAAAACATATAGACATAAGGCATCATTTCATAAGGGATTGTTTTGATAAAAAAATGATTTATTTGAAAAAGGTTGATACTTTGGATAACCCAGCTGATTTGTTCACAAAAGCTTTCGATAGAGCTCGGTTTGAACTGTTAGTGCAGCTGAACGTGATGAGAAACCCGGAATAACTTTTCGTTTTCTCATAACTGCTGAAGTTTTTTTTAAATTTTTAGTTAGTTTTTACTTTGTGTTTTATTTGCTTCTGCTTGGTTTCGCAAAAAAAAAAAAAAAAAAAAAAAAAAAAAAAAAAAAAAAAACTATAGCAAATCTGGTACCTAATTGGAAATGATAGCACATTAGCTGTTGCTTTTGTTACACTTAATAAAATTGAGCAGAAAAATTAAAGCTAAGTGTGGCTGCATCTTCATTATATGATGTACTGGTAGGCAATTGACACACGAATCCGGTCTGTTAATTGAAATAGAAATTGAAATCTTAATGACTGTTGATTCTATGGGATACATGTCATTGGCGTATGATTTTATAGTCTTAAATCTTGCGTTGATAGCGTGTTACAAAATTCTGAGGTTTCAGGTCTTTAAATTATTA
Organism: Ambrosia trifida; assembly: GCA_028751855.1. Classification (NCBI taxonomy): domain Eukaryota; kingdom Viridiplantae; phylum Streptophyta; class Magnoliopsida; order Asterales; family Asteraceae; genus Ambrosia; species Ambrosia trifida. The sequence goes on from CM054131.1 coordinate 102,650,265, forward strand.
AATTTATCCAGGGATGATCTGACTGGTCTTTTCCTGCATCCAGATACCTGCTGACCTAGACTTTGTCAGAATATCTTAAAAGAGCATACGATAAATGCCAAAACCCTCAAAGGCTAAAAGGCAATCAATCAAAAATGCCTAAAGCTGAAAATTCGTACCGCATAAAATGGTATTTGTCTTAACCCTGGTTGAGTACACGTTTGGTCACTTTGTTGCATCCAGAAATATGCATACATGTACACCATCATGTCTCGTGCCTTGTAAACAACATGGATAATGGCAATTTACTCACCTGTTACGGTGAACCTTTGTGCATGACTTGATCGCGGGGGTATGTCATGTCGTGGGTAACATAGATGATTCAGTTTAATACACTTAAATGCTAATTTGGATTTGGAATCGTTAAGTGTTATATTGTTTATGTTTTGGTGCGAAGCAAAACCTTCTGTTTTGATTCGACCTCTCATCTTTCCAAATGAAACTTTACAAACACATCTCCTCGACATACAGTACCGGATCACTAGCTGGGGATATACACTAATAGTGCACTTACAATCTCCCCGTTGGACCTAGCTAGTGATGTACTAAACTAGAAAGTTATCAACTCTTCAAATCTTGAATTCATCAATCTCGGAAGACTTGAAAACTTTCCTTTTCTTGTAAGCCTGTGTCGAGGCTTCATCAGTTCTTGTCTATCTCTTTAGTAAGCTTCGAAATCTTAGACAGACTCAAGAAATCTTTGCTTTATCATTTGTTGGTCTAGAGATGAAGACAGAGAACAATCTTGGAATATCTTCTCTTATCACATCTTTTACAACTTCTGACTAGTTTCTGTTGTTCTGGTGATCTTGATGTTCAGGTTTGGATCTTGTTCAAACTACACACTTTGTTAAGGAATCTTGAACAGTGCACCTGTTGTGTCTGATTCTGCAGAAAAAATTTACTAAAAACTGCACAAACTACAATCGGCATTAGACACGAGAAAAATCTCGGAAGTAATCTTTACATCCAATTTTACCCTCAATATTTCTCCCACTGAACTATTAAACATTTTCAATATGCACCAGAAACTTGAAAATTTTCAATTTGATTTCCCTTTTACAATTCTTGAGCATCTGAGCTTTTACATTAAGTATCCCAACATCGGTTATCGAAAATAAATTGAAATGTAAAACTTTTGATTTTTCAAAGTTTATGCTAAAACACACCAAAAATCTTTCTTAAATTTTCAAATAGATTTGCATAAAATTAAACTAAACATATTTTTTGCGAATTTTCCGGTAAGAGGATCATATCAGTATTGGAACAGTCAGTCAAAACTCTATTTGACCAATTTTCTGCTTTTGTCATTGAGCATCCTACAACCATTACCAGTATGTTTGTCCACTTAAACTCAAAATCATCATTCATTGTTCAGCACTTCAAATACATTAAGGTAATATTACATACTGAAAAATTTATGGTGCCCGCACACGCGACATATTCCCGTATCAAGAATTGCGCAAAGCTTCATCGTAACGCGTGATTATATTGTTGTTATCTGTAAGTTACAAGGTATGAGGCACAGCGGTGACAGGTCAGCAAATTAATGCTTCAAAGCGACGTATGCACTCAACCGGGGTGAGTACTAATATCATATATGATTTTCATCATAGTATTGATACGATGCATTAGATAATCTTTGATTATCATCACACATATTAAGTTCCTCATTCGGTAACTTAAGGTTTGTCATTAAAGATCTTTTAATAAGATACCCTGACTGAATCTTGGTCTGTAAATCAATATAGCAGAAGATCAGTTAGGCCATCCCCAGATAACTATCAATATAACGACCCAAAACCTCTGATTTTGGCAATCTGTCAAACGAAATTTTGGTACTAAGACCATATGCCAACGAGACGTTGATCCACATGATTATCGGTTAATGTTTTTAGGTTTATATCACCATGCTGAACTCTAAACTTTGATTTCAAGCCTACCAATATATAATTGTAGAGGCTACTCAATGTTTATTAATTCATTTTGTTTCCAGAGTAGTCTGACAGTCCACTGATGTACTATCATCTCCTCTTTTTCTCCAGGAAAACTCATTTTTGATTTTCTAATTTTTAATTTTGATTTTTCTGAAACTTTCCCCCCCCCCCCCCTAAAAATCTAAAAATAAGCATATTTTTGGATTTTTAAACTTTATGAAGAAAAACAAAATAAATTGATATCTGATGTGGTTTACTCATTATTCTTTAAAAAAACATTTTCCATTTAGATTACTTTACTCACTAAGATCTTTCTATTAGTAAAACCATTGACAAAGATAAGAGAGTTTAGAATAAACCGTATTGTCACATTTGTTGTTAAACTCCAAAACCTGAGAGCAATTGCATGAGATTTCACCGTTTTCCGGCTTCACAGGTAGGAAACAAACGAGAAACACTCTCCTCTATGTTGAATTCATTCTATTATTTTTCAATCTAACTTCCTTAACCTTTACCTCTCCAATAAATAGCAAAAACTTAATCTCCTCCAGATGTGGCAAAACAATGTATATGAGGAAAATCAATTCTGCCGGTGTATACAGATGCTCCAATATCAACTATCAAAGAATAGTTAATAGGTCTGTTCGGAACAACCTGCACACTTGTTAAACAATTAGTTGAAGAGGGAAACCCATCCCTTCACAGTGATGGGTCGTCCAAGGTCATCAATCCCAAGATATCAATACATTCACCTTTTGAAAAATCAATTGGGTTCTCCATGGATTAACTTGAATTAGAAGCTTCTGCGGATTGAGAAAGTTATTTGGGTTTCCAAACAAGTTCGGTTTTTATTTTAGATTTCTTTTTCTTTGATTTTGTTTTGATTTTTGACTTTCCAGGTTTCTTGTTTGAAGCCTGCTCCTGAACTTTTTTTGGAACCTTCTCAGACTTAACTGGATAAAGGCCTAGGTTTAGAGTTATTCTTAGGCTTAGCCTTAGAACTCCCCCTTACCTTAGCAACCCATTCACTATCTCCATTTTTGTTCAAGGAAATCTTGTTTCGACTGTCATACACAACAGACCGTGTCTCCTTTTGTTTGTTAACATGTTTTGGGGAAACAGGCTTTTTGACATTGCCTGAATGATTAGCAGCTTTCACTTCTGTCCTTTTCCGTTTAACATACGGATAGGCAACAACTAAATGCCCACGCTCTCCGCAGTCAAAACAGGACCTATGTTCTTCAAACTCAAAAACATTACCTTCATCCTAATACCAATATGGACACTGGGCTGACAAATGTCCTACTTCCCCACATTCAAAACAACTTCTCCATTCAACAAACTCAAGAGAATATTGTGATGAATTTTTTCCACAATAACCATCCAATCGAGAGGTACTTGAATAATCATAAAAGTCATATGATTTTGATGAAAAATTTCTTGAATTCTTATGATGAGAATTTTTCACCTGATTATTACCTTTCAATTTGACTAGTTTCGATCCTTTTGTCATGGGACCTTTCTTTTTGTTCCCAGACTGATTCTTTTGATTCACATGTTGGTTAGGATTGAGTTTGAATTGCAGGTGACCAAATTGATTTCTAAATTGTACTAACAAATCATCATTATCAACAAAAACACATTGAAGTAAAGATTGTTCGATTAGATCAATTGAAAAATCTTTATTAGAAATCAATTTGTCACTTCCCACCAACACGTAGGATACTTCCGTTCCTTCAGGAAACTTGAATATGGGTTTCTCTTCAGATTTAGGTTCTGAAGCGGTGACCACATTTTTAGTTTTCACTTCAAGCTTGATTTCACCTCATAGTCAGGATCAGCAACACAAGGTGTTGTGACTTTCAACTCTGATGTGGAATTGTCCTTTGAAATAGTTTTATGAAGTTCTAAAATCTCTTTCTTAAAAGATTCAATTTGGTTTTTAAAATCTTTTTCATTCTTTTTAAATGTTTCATTTTTAGTTTGACATCTTTCTAATTCACTTGCTAATTTCTGTTTGTCCTCAAGAAGTTTTAGCACTTCTGTTTTCAATTTGACACACTCAGAACAAGTAGCACATTCAAATTTTGAATTTTCCTGAGCATCATGCTTCTTTTGATCATCAGCTTTTACAGATTTTACACTTACCTCAACCGCATCTGTACTATTAGCATTCTTAGAATTTTCATCATCATTTGTTAAATCGCTTTCTCCTGATTCACTATGTTCCAAACTCTCATCAGAACTTAAATCACTCTTTGACAATTCGCTTGAATCAACATTCCCCATTTGTTTAACAAGACACACAATTTCACTTTTAAAACTTTCTTTGTTTACACACTCATCAACATGTACCCTTCTATTCATTAGTTGCACAGCTGGAGCTATCAAGTTACCCCACATATCAACTGTAGGTCGTGTAACAGATTGTTGAATTGTAGGTACAATGACTCGTCCTCATGGATCAACTTGAGGTTTTTGTCTTTGTGATTGTTTTCATGCAGCTTCTATTTGATCTCTTCCCATATAATATTCCCATAGATTTGTCATTTTTCAGCAATTATTATTTCAAAAAATTTCCAAAATCAGGCTTAATTTTCGAAATTTTTTACACCTTAAAATTTGAAAAATATTGTCCAAATTTGAAAATATGATCAAGGTTCGAACCAACGGAATACACTCATGTTCGACCTCTCAGATCGGTCGAATGAAAATCAGAAACTTGGTTCAACCTCTTGATAACAGGAATGAAACAGACAGATATTGGTTCGACCTCTCCTGAGGTCGAAGGAACAAGAATCAACTGGTTCGACCTGTCATGGGGTCGAATGAACACAAATGAATTGGTTTAACCCTGAGTAACAAGCTCGAATGAATAACTATCAATCTATTCGACCACTCAGTGACTCGTTCGACCTCTCGACTGTTTCATTCGACCTATTCGAGTGTGTTCATCATCTTCAACCTCAAGAACACACAAATTAGATCTGGTTTTGAAAAAATTTCACCAAATGTAATGAAAATTGATCGGTTTTGTTCGGAATCTATTTTAAACAAGTTTTTGTGAAATAATATTTGAAAACAACATCAAAATCAACTCCAATTCAATGAAAAACCATGTTTTTATGAAAAGCTTCAAAATTTCTAGGGTTTTGAACTTCAAACCAGAATTTTAATCTGTTTTCATCAATTCAGATCAGTTTGCAATCATGAAATCGAGCCTACGCTCTACTGCCACTTGTGAAAACGTTTTAGGATCGTTTATACGAGCCATGAACTCACGAATACCAACCGTAGGGTGCGGAATCCCCTCCGGTTGTGCAAACCGAGTAAGAAATAACCAGTAAAGATTGTCATGAATACAGAATACATAACACCGAGCAAATTCAATAAATTTACTCGTGTATTAGATCAATTATAAGATATTATAGATCAAAACCTAGACCTAATACAGAGACTCTCACAAACTGGGGATAAGCTCAAATGATCAACAACTCTTCAAATAACTAACTTATCCCTTACATATAGGAAAACTCATTCGACCTCTGCAAGGTTCGAATGAGTCCATTCGACCTAGCGTTGGTGCGAACCAAAACCTTCTGTTTTGGTTCAACCTCTCGTCTTTCCAAATGAAACTTTACAAACACATCTCCTCGACATACAGTACCGGATCACTAGCTAGGGACATACACTAATAGTGCACTTACAACCTTTGTACGACTATTGCCTATAAAGACTCGTCCCTGTACTAGATAGGTACTACGAAGTCACATACTCTACTATCTCGACACACATGCGTGGAACCCCATTTACATCATATTAACATGAACACCCACATAAATCCTCTAAACATCTACAAATCTGTCTCTTTACAAGAGAATGTTGTACCCGGTCTAAAAGATACATACACATGTCAAGGTAGTAACATACCAAAACCCAATCCCATGACTCACAATTAACTCATCTATAGACGTGTTTTCTTATGCCTAACATATAAGGCATGAACATCCATACACACTACCATTATAGGTCTATGAATAACAAAAATAATACGACACAATGTTATACTATTGACAACACCTATCAAGGGACTCCGTGATACTCACTAACCTTGCACAATGAATAGGAACATCCCATAGTTGACTAAAAAACCCACCTCGGTTACTAACTCTAAACCCCCATTAGTTTATGTAATTCTTGAAAGTATTGATTAAACATAAACTATATTCAGGATTTACTTTCAAATAAGCTCATCCAAACATAAAACCATTTATGCATGCGTGCTACTAGAAAATAAAAAGGAAAGAGGGCATAACTATGTATAACTTACAACAAGGTAGATATTGTGTATAACTAACAACTAAATTGATCCCCAACTAATCCAAGAAATTGAGCGCATGAAATCGAAGGAAATCTAGCTCAAGGTAATACAGAGAATTAAGCCGGGGAAGAGCATCATCGTCGGTGCTAATGATGTTCGGATGAACCCAAATGTTACTACGAGCACATTCATTCTCAGAAACCGATAGGCTACAGTGTTGTTCAACACCGAAGATGATAACTGCTTTATATCCATTGAACATCCTCCTTTATTTGGAATACCACCCTATAAATTAGATGTCAATAACTCAACATATATAGTTGTTGATACACGTTTTGCGACTAGTGCTATTGAATTGCACATTCTATTATGTTTTGATGAATTCGAAGGGTCGAAAGTGGCTTTTAAGGGTCGAAGGTGACTTACGAAGGTCGAAGGTGGAGTATGCAGGTCGAATATGGAAGTCTGAAGAGCAGTGTGCTGATTCGCCCATTTGGAGGGGCGAACCTGCACATTCGACCCTTACGGGGGGGGGGGGGCGAATGTGCAGGCCTATATAAACTGAAATTTTGATTTTAATGTTAACTTTTGTCATTTGTATTCCCCATTCGACCTGTATTTCTCTCTAGTGTTCTAAGTGTTTCTGAAAAGTGTTTATTTCATTGTAAACAACGTTTTGTAAGATTAATTAATATTGTTTATTAATGAAATGCATCTTAAAAGGTGATTTGCGTGTTTTGTTCATATTATTATCATTTCGTAACTGATTTAGGGATTCCGCGCCTAAATTGGTAGATCTGTTTGATCAAACTACTTGTTTTTGACAAAACAATCCTCCACAAAGTGGTATCAGAGCTAATATGGATCAAACAACTACGAATTGATAGTTTTTGAGCTAATTTGGACCCAAATTTGATCAAAAATTTTCTTTTTTGAATGAACAATGGTTTTTGATGAAAATTGATTGATTCGGACTAGTTTTCACGGATAAAATCAAGAATTCTCTTTATTAAATTCGTTCCAAATCAATTCCGAAGCAAAACCTGAAAAACATCATCAAAATTCATCAACTTTCGAAAAATTGGGATCAAAATAACTGATTTTCAAAGAATAACCATTTTTCAAATGAACAGGGTCGAACCTAGGAGAGAAAGGTCGAACGTGTAGTGTTTCGGGTCGAACCTGAGATTTTTAGGTCGAACGTGGTTATTTTTAGGTCGAACCTAGAAGTTGTGAGTGTTGTGTTGTACATTCGACCATATTTGGTACATTCGACCCTACGGGAGGTCGAAAGTGGGATTTTTGTGGTCGAAAGTGAGTTTGTGTGTTATATTCTACATTCGGGTCAGAAAAAAGGGTCGAACCTGGAACTTTTCCACATTCGAACCCACGCTTATTGAAAAGGGTCGAACGTAGAAGCTGATCAAAAATTTTTCTAATTGTTTCGCATTCCGGACTTCGTAGACGATATGTGGAACTTTCCAACAACACCGAGGCCTAATACTACACAACAAAAACACGTTACTATGGATCCTTGGACTGTAGCTGCATAGAAGACGAACAATCAACCATCTCAGCCAATCAATTACCTCGCAATGACTAGTTCAATGCCACAGACTATTGCTCAACCTCCACAACAACCCATGAATTATTACTGGGGAGTTACAGCAGTCACGGTACACTCTCAAACTACCAATGCTATTTCTACTCTAATTAATGATTTGAATTCAGGTAGTGGGAGTCGTTCACCGAAGCTGATGGAGATGGTGGATTACAATCAATGGCACAAAAAGTTTAAGATTCATTTGGAGGGAATGGGAATGGAAGGCACCGAGACATGGCAAATGATTGCTAAGGGTTATGTTGCACCGGTTTTGGAGAACACAGGTGAACCAATTCCGCTGGAGAGTTTAGCCGAGGATGAGAAAAAGAAGTTTGCAGTGGAGAAGAAGGCGTTCTCCCAACTATCTCAAGCTATCAACACTGATCTTCTAAATTAGTTTGGATCTTGTACAACTTCCAAGCAGCTTTGGGATATGTTGAAGAATCGTCATGATGGTAACGAGAAAACCAGAAAGTTGAGGATGGAAGAATTGAGAAAGGAATTTGAGAACTTCAGTTATGTTGGAAATGAGACTCTAAAGGAGCTTATTCCCAGATATTGTCATCTTTTGACGGAGTTGTCAAATTATGAGATTCAGATTCCAATGTCTGAGTTGGTAGACAAATTTGCAGATTCTCTACCACTATATTGGAATCAACATATTGAGGTCCTAAAGGAGAAAGATACTTATCAATATTGGACCATCAATGAGTTTATTCAAAAGCTGGAGAACAAAGAGATGGAAGAGAAGAGGACAGCAAAGAGAGCACAAGTTCCTCAAAATCTGGAGTTATATCATGGTGGTACATCTTCTACTTTGACTAGTTCAAGTACTAGTGGTAATGTTGCTCCACACATTGCTTGTGTTTCAAGTGTTATGGAACCACCCAAAACCCCGATAAACTATCTTGCTCAAACTTCATCTTACACACCACCATCATACACTACCACTTACATTCCACCTTTTTCACCAATGCAACAAGCAGCATGTTATTCAGCTAGCATGAATCAACCTCAACAACAATCTTACATTCCTCAAATGAACCCAAGTCAACCAAGTCAAAGTCCAATAGTGTTGGAGACATCCAACTTGAACAACGTCACAGTTGAAGTTGCTCAGCAACATGTCGCATTGGTATCTGCTATGGTAGCTTCTTACAATGGTCTGGTAGCTAGTCAAATTGGTAACAACAATCTAACCAGTGAAGACTATGCTCAAATTGATAAGGAGAAGATGGAGCTTATTGACATTCAGTGGGTGTTTGCTAGTGTTATGAGACGAGCAACCGAGTTCATAGAGAAGACTGGTAGAACTGATCTATCTACATCACCTAACACCACTTATGGCTTCAACAAAGCCAAAGTCACATGTTTTAACTGTGGTGGTAAAGGTCATTTCAAAAGGGAGTGCACACAGCCAGCTCAACAAGGTAACAGGAATCCATTCAACACCAATTACCAAAACCGTCAATCTCAGAATCAGGTAACCTATCAAAGCCAAAATAACAACAACTATCAATCACAATACAATTACCAAAACCGACAGAACACCTCACCAAACAATTCTGCTAGACAAATAACTACACCAAACCAGACTCAAAATCAAACACCACATAACCCAACCAGAACCATCATTCCTATTTCCACACCAAATAGCCAAACACAAACTGATAACCAAAACCAAGCTTTGGTGATTCAAAAAGATGAAGGTTTTGACTGGACTGGGATGAAACTGGGTGTTGAAGAGATTACAACTGGTAATGTAGCTTGTGTTGCTCAGAAGATTGATTTAGCGGAGCTGGTGTTAGTTGAAGAAGTTTTGGAGAATGAGAAGATTTCTGAAGTAAAGATTGAGGAAATGATAGAAGAAGCTGATATTCCTGTTGAGAAAACTTCAGGATTGATTCTTAATTCAGTCACTGATATTCCTGAAGAGCGTGATTCGGTATATTCTGATTCGGAGAGTGAGCCAGATTCGGAAGCTAGTGTTAATTCATTAGATGATGACATTGATCAAATTTTGGCCGAAGCTGATTTTCTTATGACTCGGAAGTCATGCATAGTGGATGACGCTTTCCCAAGAATTGATTATTCTAAGTTCTTTGCTGGAAAGGAAGCGCATTTTGCTTTGATGGCGATGACTGATACTCCGAAACAGGTAAGTTCTGAATCCACTATAGATATAAACACTGATAAATATTGTGGAACTTGTGATAGATTGACAGAGGAGAACAAGCAACTCAGGGTTCAACTTGAGAGTGCTAGAATCAACTGTCAATCTTATCGCAAAGAAGCACATGAATTCAATAAAGTGCTTGATGATTACAAAATTTTGAAGAAAACTCTTCTTTAAAACAATTGGCCATTAACAGTTATATCAATGATCTTGAAGAAACTAAACTAGAAATGGCAACCATCAAATGCTTTGCTGAAAAGGTCAACAAAAAGCTTGAAAGCTATAAACACATTGCTTATATGGTTGACCATATCATTAAAGAACCCTCACAACCGAGTAGTGCAAACTACAAGCCTGTTCCATCTCCAGTGTTATTTGAAAATCACACTTTACATTCAATAACACCGGAGAGTTCAATCAAATCTGATTCTACATCGGATGATGAATCTAACACTTCTAGTGTTGGGGATCCACATTCTGATGTTAGACCAATTTTGGGATTGAATAATGAGGGAGTGATTGTTGTGACTGATGATTCTGACTCAGATGATGAGAAACCTGAGAAAGTGAGTGATATACCCATTGAAAATCATATTATTACAAATGAACCGGTATCACCTTCTCAGATTTCACATCCGATGGCAAATGCTCATCGAGTGAATCAGTCAGTAAAGAAAGTTGAGAAAAATGAACCAGTGGACAAACCCGTCAAAGTATTTTATCGAATGGAAGGATCCGATAAGATTATTTCTGACAAGGAATATCCGATAAAATTTGCCAAATAATCAAAGATCGAGAAAATCTAGCAGGAGAGTACTATTTGGTTTCCTAAACACGAAAGGACTAATGATGTACCTCCAGAAATTTTAAAGAAAATTTATCTGGATATTCCAAAAGAACCTAAGGTTCACGTCACTGAGTTCATCAAGCCGAAAGAAAAGGCTAACAGTTTTCTTGATCCGACTTACTCAAAGGACCTAGCTCCTAAGAGTTTGAGACGAAGGTGTGTGGATGATCAATATCATATAACTTCTTATGCTAAATCGAATGCCAGGAATGTGTTTGAAGAATACCGTGCATGTTTCAAGTGCTGGGAGAGAGGGCATTTATTTGCTCACTGCCCGTACGTGAGACATAAGAGGCACGAAGTGGAGATGAAGCAGACATACAGAAGTCCAGTCGACAATCATTGTTATCCACAAAGACGTTTTGTCCCTCAACCAGCACCATTTTATAATCAAAGCCGTTATTTTCAAAAGAGGGATAATCGTCAAATTGCATATGATCGTCGTAACCGGATAGCTATGGAAAAACCATTGAAGAAACCAGTGGTGAACACAACTGTTGATAGACAAAAGGTTCCACCAAAACCTGCTGTTAAATCATCATTTGAACCTGTCTCTGTTAAATCAGAAAAGGTAACTAAGAAGGTTTCATTTAAGAACGATGCAAAGAAACCGACCGAGACTCCAAAATCTCAGATCGGGATCTTGAAACGTTCGGAACAATCTTGGTCACCGGTGGGTTCTCAAGGTGCTTCTACTTCAAAAGTCAATGAAAAATCTGAAGGTAAGAAGAATTTGATTGATCAGAAAAAGGTCAATTCAAATTCAAATGTTTGTGTTAAAGAATCTTTGAAATTGAATGTTCAAAGTGTAAGACCCTAACCCGTAATCACGCGATCAACGCCTAATCCTACGGGTTTTGACCTTACGTAAACCCACTCCCGATTAATACATTTTAATTTATGAGTAACATAAACCGTTGTGATCAAATACATATTCGATTCACATTTATTTATACATTTTAATAGTTAAAACATATACTAAGATTTTGCGTTTTGTCGAGACTACTTTGAATTTTAATGCGGAAGCTTGATGAGTGTTCGGGTGTGTTCGGTTCTTCTCGCGACTCGATCATTGCTCCGGGATTTCCATCAAAGGTATACCTAGCACCATTACATAGATAGTGGTTAGTTGTGTTGATAATAACACCTTTTAAATAGTTAACACGTTGATACACGTCAACACGGAACGAACGAGTTTGGAATACAAAGCAAATATTTTGGGATTACATTCCTCCGTAAGCTACGCTTCCAGCGTAAGCTACGTTGGTCACTAGATAAAATTTCCCGAGAGGGGCCGGCGTAAGCTACGCTGGCCACTGGACAAATTTTGCGAGAGGTCCTGGCGTAAGCTACGCTGGACACTGGGCAAATTTCCTAAGAGGGCCTAACGTAAGCTACGCTGCAACGTAGCTTACGTTGGCCACTGGCTGAAAAACTCATTGTTTTTGCTTGCTTTTCCCCACTTTTCGCATCTCATTTACTTACGTTCAAAGCCATTTCGGGGAACACTTAGGGAGTCATTGATACCATATTATCATGCTTATAAAATACCATTTCTCAAAATCAACTACACCTTTTCGGTTATTCAATGCTTATGTTGATTTTACCCAATTCGACCCGTTAAGGCCATGGATTATACAAAGCCTTATTTGACCGTTCAAAAGGCATAACAATCATATTGTTTACTCATTAGACACTTGTTTAACTAAAAACATCACCCGGTTTATGTCCATATGGCCCAGTTCTTGGTTTTAAATGTTTATGTCGATTTTTGCCCAAACCGACTTGTTAAGGCCTTGGACTATACAAGACACTTCTTAATCACACCAAAGGCATAGAAATAATATTGCCATCTCATTGGACACATGTTCAAATAAAAGCATTGTCCGTTTTGCGTCATTATGACTTGGTTCTTAGATTTAACCTTTAGTAAATCTTTAAATTCCCAAAATGCCCCTTTATAGCCAAATCCTTAAATTTAGCCATCCATGGCGACACTTTTGATTCAACCCATTGCTTTTGACTCATTGACTTGTTTACAAACCTCTAGGTCCTTCCGGACATAGATTTTCACCTTTTCTCAAGTTTTCTCTTATTTAGTAAATTCTAAGCGCATTAGCGCGCACATTGGAAGTAGTTATGAAAATAACTTACTTGGCTTGCACCCACACTTCATGTGGGTAGTTTTAGTACCCAGGTTGCTTCGCCCAAAGGCATTTAATTAGCTATGGACTTACCGGGTGACTTTGACCCATATCCATACCTTGTGCTTATCCTTCATGATTCTTAGCATCAAGTGGACATGCGCACATGCATTTACCTGTATGCTTTCTAGATAGACAAGATTAATATCTCGAAACTCAAATAATTATACTTTGCCACTTGGTCCGTTGACCTCATGAATCTTATTACTTGGAAATTCAAGCATCATATGTTGGACTCAAATGGTGAGGACTTCACCATTTGACCCGTTTAGACCCATTTAACATCTTGCTTAACAACTTCATTCAAATAATTTCATTTGGATTAAAACATCATTTCTTCCATGTCTTTATTAATTGACCCGTTTGATGAATTTTACCATCCGATCATAACTCATTGTCTTGATTAGGTCACAAACCACGTTTTGTTTTGAGTGCGCATAAGGCGACTCATTTGATAAATTCCACCCCTTGGGGTTTGTATTTATCACATTTACTATATTTAAGACGAATGTATACAAGAATTAAGCTATATCATAGTCTAATGGTGTAAGTAAAACTTACCTTGCATCCATTCTTGTTCCATTAGTATCCACCTTGCATCCGTTTGACCCGTTTGCTCCCTCTTTGTTGTATCTAAGTTTGGGATGAGTCAAACTTGGTAATTAGAATACATAATATGGAATTATTTCACTATCCACACATCATGTATTCATTATACATTCTAGCTAAATCCATAGCTATTTTCTTACATAAATTATGCAATTATGTCTTTTCTTACATGTCTAATCGACATTAACTCATCTAGGCATTTCATCGAACATTTGGTGTGCCTCCACCAACATACTTAGTTTTCAACATTCTAAATTTAGCCAAAATATAACCGATTGTCTAGTCAACATCATAACATATTATTTAGGCATCTTTTACCTAAATTTCTAGTGTAACAACTTCTAAGAGTCACAAAGATTACTATATATAAGTGGATTCAACCTAGAGGTTAAACCCTCAATTTCAACACATTTACATAAGCATATGATCAAAATCAAATACACATATTAAGTGTGATTTGTAACCGGATTATACATGTTTAAGGCTCCCCAAGACTAGGGCAACCCATAATAACCATCAATTTCACGTTTTTATCAAAACCCTATATTTTCATAAGAATCAAAGATGAATATAACATCAATTTCTACCAAATAGAAGGTACCTTGATGTTCAATAGGCCTTAGATAACCCATTTCTTGCTAATGCACTGAAAAACCCCTTGATTTGGCTTGGATTCAAGCATGCTCTTATGTTTAGGGTTTGGTTGGTGAAGGAGCTTGATCTCCTGATGTTGAGATCGATCAACACACACACACAAGTGTGTGTTTTTCTCAGTTAATTTTATTAATAAAACCCACATTGACATATTAGCAACTATGGCCCCTCAAGTTTAGTCTCAAGTTTGCTTCTAGATTATTACTTTAGCTAGATTAGCCTCTAGCAATGGGTTTAGCCTCGTGTTTATTCGGTGTTTAAAAACATCCACCTTAAACTTGCCTTGTTATTTTATCGATTACACCTAATGGCGTATTTAGGCGAAATGAGAGTTTGGGGTGTTACACAAAGACCTAAGACCAAACAGGCTTGGGTCCCCCGAAAGAACTAATGTTTTTACTTGATATGTGCAGGGAGCTTCAGCTGGCCTTGTTAGCAGTCTTTGGATTGTTGATAGTGGAGCTTCTAGTCACATGACAGTGGATTTGTTGCTGCTATTCGATGTCAGAAACATCAATGGTGGATATGTAGCATTTGCTGGAAATAAAGGAGGTTACATCACAATGGAGGGAAGTGTGAGTAATGGAATTGAAAAGTTTTGAGAAGATTTCGTATGTGAAATAGATCGATTACAATCTGCTTAGTGTCAGCCAAATCTGCGACAAACAGTTTTCTGTACACTTTGATGACAAATCTTGCTATATTCTCTAACCCGGTTTCGTTATTCCAAAAGAGTGGATCATGTTGAAAGCACCGAGAGTGAATAATCTTTACATTCTCGATATTTCAAAGGAGATGACAACTCAGGGCCAAGTTACGTCATTCCTCTCCAAGGCTACAGAAAAAGAATCAATTATGTGGCATATGAGGATGGGACATATTCACCACAGGAAAATGAATCATCTGGTGAAGAATGGGCTTGTCGAAGGCGTTAATGTTAAACATTTTCATTTAAATGACAAGTGTGTGAGTTGCAAGAAGGGAAAGCAGCACAAACAGTCTCACAAACCAAAGAAAGTAAACTTTGTTGAAATGCCACTTGAGCGTTTGCACATGGACCTATTCGGACCTGTCAAGCGTAAGAGTCATTGCGGAGAGCTTTACTGTCTTGTGGTTACTGACGATTATTCTAGATTTTCGTGCGTAATGTGCTTGCAATATAAAAGCGACACTTTTAACAATCTGAAAGTTCTGTTCACTCGTTTAGAGAATGTCTATGGTTTGAAAATCAAAAGAATTCGGAGTGATAATGGGATGGAGTTCAAAAATGCACAGATGGATGCTCTTTGTGAAGATAAAGGAATTCATCATGAATACAGTGCTCCATATATCCCTCAACAGAACGGTGTCGCAGAAAGGAAAAACAGGACTCTAATAGAGGCGGCGAGAACAATGCTTGCGGATTCTAACCTTCCAGTAATGTTCTGGAATGAAGCCATATACGCAGCATGTTACACACTGAATCGTGTGTTAACAGTGAAGAGGTTTGGCAAAACTTCTTATGAACTGTTGAACAGACAAAAGCCGAATTTGGAGTATCTAGAACCATTTGGAGCACCGTGTACTATGCTTAATCCATCTAAGAAGCTTGCACAAAAAGCCGAAGAGGGATTCTTTGTTGGATATGCAACCCCGCTCAAACGGGTATTCAACAAACGAACTCGTCAGGTAGAGGAGTGGGCTAACGTTGAAGTTCAACGGTATACTCAGAATGTACAGGGTAGCGGTCCAGATTGGATGTTTGATTACAAAGACTTCTTTGAATCATTCAATCTAGATAACTTGGTTGAAGAGGTTGTATTAAGACTTTATTACGAGTGTGAAAATGTAGTAACATCACAGTTGGTGCGTCCGATCACCGTAACTCCTCCAATAGCTTCTAATGATACCAATGTTTCTGCAGCTGAAGAAGAAGTTTTCCAAGAAGATTCCACTACTCTTAATTCATGAGAATTGGAAGATGATGATGATGTCACAAGTGAAGCAATTCTAGATCATGCTACAGATACACCACCAGTGAACCCAAATCCAGATGTTGCTTCATCATCCAACTTGGGTAATGATCTGGATTCGACAGAGAATTTGACTACTCAAACGGGAGTTCAAGTACCTGATCATCAGGAATCTCGGATTCATCGTATTCACCCGCTCGAGCAAGTTATTGGTGATCCTGGAAGCAGTGTTATGACTAGAGGACAACTTCGGAGTGCAAACTCACCTGAAAATCTTGGCGCTTTAGCTTTATATGCAAAAATTAAGAAATCTAGTTGTCAGAATGACTGGTCCTTTGCTTGTTATGTTTCGCAGGTTGAGCCACGCACTTGCAAGGATGCTCTTTTGGATGACGCTTGGGTAGAGGCGATGCAAGACGAGTTATTGCAGAAAGAAAATTGGAACTAAATGGGTTTTCAAGCGTAAAAAGGATGACAGAGGTGTAATAGTGAGAAACAAAGCTCGACTGGTAGTTTAAGGTTTTCATCAAGTGGAAGGAATTGACTACAACGAGATTTATGCACCTGTTGCACGTTTAGAAGCTATTCGTATGTTTCTAGCGTTTGCCTCATATAAGAAATTCAAGGTGTATCAAATGGATGTCAAGAGTGTGTTTCTTTACGGTGTGGTTAAGGAAGAGGTATACGTCGGTCAACCTCCAGGCTTTGAAGATCCTATCCACCCGGATAAGGTCTACGTTCTCAACAAAGCACTATACGGGTTGCACCTAGCTCCACGCCAATGGTATGAGGAGCTGAGCACGTACCTACTATCCAAAGGATTCAAACGCGGTTTGGTAGACTACACTCTGTTCACCAAAAGAACAGGGGGTGACTTGCTTCTCGTCTAGATTTATGTTGATGATATTATTTTTGGATCTACTAACGAACTTTTGTGTAGAGAATTCAAAAAAGTGATGCAGGAAAAGTTCGAGATGAATGCGATGGGAGAAATGCAGTTTTTCCTCGGCTTGCAGGTGGAACAAAGACCAACGGGGATCTTTATTCACCAAACCAAATACGTATCTGAAGTCTTGAGCCGATTCCAGATGGAAGATTCGAAGCCGATGGATACCCCGATCCAACCTAATCACGGGATTGGAGTTGACTCTAAGGGGGAGCTGTCTGATCCTTTTACATACAGAGAAATCGTCAGATCTCTGATGTATCTCACCGCATCCAGACCAGACATAATGTTCGCTACATGTCTCTGCGCATGATATCAGTCGAAGCCGAAACAAAGTCATCTTGCAGCTGTCAAACGGATCCTACGATATCTGAAGGGTTGTCCATCGAGAGGACTATGGTACCCTAATGATATTAATTTTGACCTAATTGCTTTTAGTGATGCAGATTGGGGCGGTTGTGACAAAGACAGCAAATCCACAACGGCTGGATGTCAATTTTTAGGGAGCAGGCTCGTGACCTGGCAGTGTAAGAAGCGGACGGCAGTCGCACTATCTACATGTGAAGCAAAATATGTGTCAGCTTCAATTTGCTGCTCACAGGTTTTGTGGATTCAACAACAGATGGTTGATTACGGTTTGCAATTTTTGAAAACCCCTATTCATTGTGACAACGAGGCCGCAATTGCATTAACTGAAGACACGGTCAATCACTCAAAAGCTAAACATATTCGGATTAAGTATCACTTTATCCAAGATTGTTATGCCAAGGAGTTGATTGATATGGTCAAAATCCACACTGATTACCAACGTGCAGTTCTTTTTACCAATGCTTTCGATAAATCTCGATTCGAATTTTTATTAAAAGCTAACGGTATAAAAGAGAAACAAGACTGACCATCACCTCAGTGTATCATTTTTTAGTTTTAGGTTTATTGTTTTTCAAAATTTCAAAAACCCAAAAATATGTTTTACATTTTAGGGGGAGTTTTTAGTTTTTCAGAAAAACCAAAAACATTGAAAAATCCAAAAAGCCATAAAAATTAGAAAAACCCAAAATGATTTTCCTGGATTAAAAGAGGAAATGATAGTACATTAGTGGGGATCTGACACATACTAAAGATTTGAAATGTTATATAAGCCGTGTGTTGAGTCTATGTGATGTGCTGGTAGGCTTCGTAGACCTATTACTACGTGTTAAATACATACATATCAAACGAATTGTTATGTGAATGAACTCCTCATTGGCATATGGTCTTAGTACCGTAATTTCGTTTGATAGGGTTTTTGTACAAAATTCGAAGGTTTCGGGTCATTATGTTACTAGTTATCTGGGGATAGCCTTTCTGATCTTTTGTCGTAAGGCTTTACGGACCTAGATCAGACAGGGTATCTTGCTAAAAAAGCTTTAATGCCAAAATCTAAAGTTACCGAATTAAGGAACTTTCCATGTATGACGATAATCAAAGATTATCTAATGCATCGTATCCAATCATTGATGAAAATCATGATTGATATTAGCCCTCAACCTGGTAGAGTGCATACGTTACTTTGCAGCATTGATTTGCTGATATGTACACCTCTGTGCCTCAATACCTTGTAAAATTACAGATAATGAAAGCATAATCACGCGTTACAATGAGTCTTTGTGCAATTATTCCTTGATACGAGAGTATGTCGTGTACGTGGGAACCACGGACAGTTTTGTTTATACTATAGATAATCGTATCAAACATTGCATAAAATTCTGCATGAGAGCTTATGTGGATAACAATATCAGCAATTGCTGGATCACACATTGTCTTTAATGATAATAAACACTAAAGATCAACGGTGTGATCAGATTTCTCAAAAACTAATACGATCCTCTTACCGGAAATCACAAAACATTTACTGTTTTATGTTTACATTTCTGCATTTTACATTTGTTCAAAATTTACAAAAACTCAAAAAGATTTTAGGTGTGTTTTAGCATAAATTTCAGAAAAAACCAAAAAGATTTTACATTTTTGTGTTATTTTTGATAAACAGATGGTGATTGATGGTCGTTTTCTGAAACTTGATGAACCATTTGAGTTTTGTGACTCTAAAATATGAAACGATGAATGTTTGATGCATAAAAGATGTGAAAAATATTGAACGAGATTCGATTTTGAGATTTGGTAAAATTTTCAAAAAATTCCAATCTTCATTCACCCCTTCGACGGGTCGAATGTGGAATTTTTCCTTACATTTGAGCTTTTTAAAACGGTCGAATGTGAGTGTTCCAGTGTATTTTTTACATTCGAACCCTGTTTCTACTTTCAAGCCTTTCAGTAGGGTCGAATGTGGAAAAAGTTTCACATTCGCCCTTATAAAATGGTTGAATGTGGGAGCCTATATATACCTATCTGCACATTCGAACCTCATTCAAAATTTTTTTCAAAATTCTGAAATCACCAACCCTTGTTGCTCATATTTTCTAGACCTTTGCATTTTGATCCTTGCTTCATACTCATCATTTTGATACCAAATATACAGGTATTCATTCACGAACAAAGGCAGAATCAATGAATTTGCATTCGAACCCTAGACTGAATCGTTTGATCATTTACATGATGTTTTAGGATCAATTCATGATTAGGATTTAGTTGTTTACTGTTTTAGGGGGAGAATACAACAAAATCTAGGATTAAAACATAACAGATTGATCAATTGATTGTTTAAAAACTGATAAACCCTAGATTTTGGTAAAAACAGTCAAAAACTAAATAATTGATTCAATTTATTGATGAAAAGGCTTAGTCGGTCATGTTAGTAGATAAACAAATGAAAATTACATGTTAAGATGGTCAAATTTGAATTCTGGACATTTGGTCATATGAACAGTCAGGTTCGACCATTTAAGAAAGGTCAAAAGTGGCTTTTCCGGTCGAAGGTGACTTGTTCATTGGGTTGAATGTGGAATAAAGGTCGAATGTACATTTCTAAACAAATTTTTCACATTCGAACCTTGTTTTTCACTTTCGAACCTTGGATTTTCTACATTCGAACCACCGAAGGGTCGAATGTGGACTTTCAAAAACCAAAATTCAATTTTGCAAATTTTGTCCGTTTTTAATGAATTTTCATGATTTGTTTTTGCAGAATACCAAATGGCAGAACCTCAAAACATAGATATTCCAGCTGGATCATCTGACAAAGCTGCTGGAAAGAAGCCGGAAGAAGAGTTGCCGTTTGAAGAAGCCCATAACCGCTCTACATTTCTTGGCGATGTCAAGAAGCATACTGAATTCACTGGTATTGTGGAGTTTCTAAAGCGTAGCAGAGTCGTTGATGCGATAGCCACACCTGCCATTATCTACAATGATCATCAAGTATACTTTTGGAAGAATGCGAAGATAGATTATTGTGATAATCAGACAGCTATTGTAAGCAATATTCAAGGGCAGCTGGCAATAGTTACAGAGAGTGATATTCGAAAAGCCTTGAGATTGAAGGATGAGCCGACTGATCCGAGAAGTTTATCATGGATTGAGCAAAGGAAATGTTTTCTCCGCATGAAGTACAACGGACCAATCACAGATGGAGCTTTGCATAAAGGAAAACTGTGCCCACAGTTCAAATACCTAGCTCATGTGATGTTACATGTTTTTGGATCTGTTAGTGGTGGCTATGACGTGATGAGAAAGAGCATCAGTTCGTTGATGATAGCTCTTATACTGAACAAGCCATTTAATGTATATGTTTGAACCATTGAAAGGTTTGAAGCACAAGAAGTTTTTGTTATATCCCAGGTTTTTATAGATGATATTTGATCAGAAATACAAGAAATTGAGAAAAGATCCTACACAAATTCTAGTTCAAGATCATATGAGCTTGAACACTTTGATAAGAATGAAAGGTTACATAGGGGTTCCTGAGAATGAAAGACCTCCTCAGAAGAATCTGTTCGGGCATTTGATCAATCGTGATTATAAGGATTTAGGTGTGGATAAGGCTAGAAATGCAAATAGTGAATCTGATAATGATGATCCTTTGTTTCACGTTAATCCAGAAGCAAAGAGAAAGAGACAAGTGGTTAATGTTGGTGCAAAGAGTGGGAAAGGAAAAGTTAAAGAAAAGGAGGATGAGGCTGAACCTCCAAAGAAAACATCTAGAAAGAAGAAAAGTGTAGCAAGAAAAGGCAATATGCTTATTGATGAAGAGTCTGCCGATTCTGAGGAGACTCAAGAAGATGAAATATAGGATTCGGGTGAAGAGACTGTAAAACAAACCAAGCCCAAGGCCACTATGGCTAGAGAGTCTGAAAGTCTCAACAAAACCCTAGAGGAGCAGAGAATGAAAAGTCCGATTGTGATGGACGATATTGATCTGGGTCTTGGAATTGATGCACAAGATTTCAGTGGATCTCCAATGATAGGTGAAAAACAGAAGAAACCCAAATACAAGACTATGTCTAAGAATGATGATAAGGAGAATCCAAAGAAGAAAAGAGCTAAAGAAGTTGAGATTCTGATTGCGGGAAAGAAAGTTCCTGATGTATCTAGTTCTAAATCTGCTACTCCCGTGACATCCCCAGTAGCAAAGAAACAGAAGAAATCTGCTGCTGAGAAGACTGTTGATCCAACTAAAGATTTTAATGATGCTATGGAAAGAATCTTGAACAAGTTTAAGAAAAAGACTCATGTTGCTGAGGCTTCAACACCACAGGTTACGGTATTAAGTGATGTGATGAATGCAGTTAACCAGAAGCTTGCAGATATGATAAAGATTATTAACCAGCAACAGCAAGAGATTGAATAGTTGAGAAAAAATGATAAGAAGATGTTGGATATTGTTGAATCTTCATAGGAGAATCAAGAAGAATTGGAAGCGAAGATCAAACAACTTCAGGATGAAAATCAGAAGTTGTTAGCTCATGAACAGAGAAATACTAGAAGATACATTTCTTTGAGACTCGAGAACAAACAAGTGATGAAAGATAATAAAAGCTTAAGGAAGCTTATTGACGATCTTTATGAGAAACCTCCTCAATTGAAAGAAGGAGAGGAAGATAAAGAGCGTGAAGAAGAACTTGTCGATTTTGAACCATCTGAATCTGAAGAAGAAGAAGATGATGATGATGAAGAATTAGAACAGGATGCCGGTGATGCTCCTGAAAAGAAGGATGATTGTGATAAAGATGGTTCTGGAGATGATTCTAGAGATAACAGTTCTGCAGATGATGATGATGATGACGATGATGATACAGATAAATATAAGTGTGAAAAGAGAGATTCTAGTAATGATGTAGGAGAATCAAGCTCGAAAGCTCCTGGTGGTAACACTGATGATGATAATATTTTCTAGAATGAAAAGATCAGATCTTTATCAGATGAAGACAAAAATTTATATCGTCCGATGTTGACCAAGAAAGTTTGGACGATTGAGCTTACAGGAAAGTTTCTAGAAATATTTGAATCGGATGATATGAGATTTGAGCTTGAGTATAACGATCCTGATCTTGAAGATGGTGAAGTTTCTGCAGCTATATCAAAAGTGATACTTGAAGGATTGGCTAGACAAGTCGGTAAATCTCTTGAAGAGTTGATGAGTGATAATCAGAATCCTAACATTCCTGAGAAAGAAGTAGAAAATCACTCTGATGATAGAGATACACCAGTTTTTGAAGATGTTGAGATGGGGGATATTACCAGTGAGGAATATCCAGAGTATTTCAAAGACAAACAGGATTCTGCATTTCCTGAATTTTCTGAAGAAATGTTAAATCAAGCTGAGAAACTTGCACGAGAAAAGAGTAAGACATTCGTTGATGAAGTCTTCAAGAATTCAGAAAGTCAGAAACCGAATGTAGAACAATCTGATGATCTGAAAAGCTTGTTGAGGAAACTAAAAGAAAAAGAAGCCAACCGACCTAAGACTGAAATACAGGGAGGCTTTTACAAATTTCACAATGAATTATTCAAAGGAAGAGCTCTCGGTTGGAAATACCTGAGACAGCTAAGGTGTGTTGCTGTGAAATGGGAGAAGGGAATTCTGTATTTCAACAGATTTCATGACATCAAACACTACCTTACTGGGCTGTACGCGACGTCTGCCGACATACTTTGTCAGGGGCAACTGTAAACAACGACGCAGTTGGCTATTTCGCATATCGCATGGCTAGAGAGAGCAGAACAAAATGGGACGTGTTCACTCCACAGTACCCAAAAAATATTGTTCATAAGAAGATCAAAGATCAGATTACTGGGATGAACAAGGCGACTTTGAAGTATAAACCACTGACCGTACTGAAACATATTCCTTTGATGCCGATTCCACAAAATTTTTCAAAAGATTTCATGTGGTGGTACTACGATTGGAAGACCGCAGAAGCTGTTATCTTACTGAAGGATGGGAGAGATGAATTCAAGAAGATTCATATATTTGATCCAATGTGGTTGATAAATTGCTCACACGAAGACATCATTATGCTCTATTACAACCCAATCTATTGTGAAGAGAAGGATAGCGAACAAGCTCTGAAATACCAACGGGTGGTATGCTTGTCTCTTATCTTGGGATGTCAATGCGGGATGTGACTATGACAAGAAACTGGGAAAGTTTGTGAAGATTACGAAAGAAAAGAAGAAACCTAAACAAACTTTTGAACTAGTCATGACGAAAGAGCAGAAGACGTTATTGCGCATCAAGCTGATGAATAAGCAGATGGACGAAGCGCGAAGGCAATCCAAGAAATAGTCGAGGGGGAGTTTGTTGATACACGTTTTATGACTAGTGTTATTGGATTGCACATTCTATTATGTTTTGATGAATTCGAAGGGTCGAAGGTGGCTTTTAAGGGTCGAAGGTGACTTATGAAGGTCGAAGGTTGAGTATGCAGGTCGAATATGGAAGTCTGAAGAGCAGTGTGCTGATTCGCCCATTTGGAGGGGCGAACCTGCACATTCGACCCTTACGGGGGGCGAATGTGCAAGCCTATATAAACTGAAATTTTGATTTTAATGTTAACTTTTGTCATTTGTATTCTCCATTCGACCTGTATTTCTCTCTAGTGTTCTAAGTGTTTTTGAAAAGTGTTTATTTCATTGTAAACAACGTTTTGTAAGATTAATTGATATTGTTTATTAATGACATGGATCTTAAAAGGTGATTTGCGTGTTTTGTTCATATTATTATCATTTCGTAACTGATTTAGGGATTCCGCACCTAAATTGGTAGACTTGTTTGATCAAACTACTTGTTTTTGACAAAACGATCCTCCACAATAGTATCAAATAGTGACATAATTAAGGGTTGTACTTCAGAGTTTGTTAACTATTCTTTTCTACATTGATCTTGTGCCATTTGAACTTGAAAGCTTTAACATGGTAATTGGAATGGACTGTCTGACTAACAACAGGGCAGAGATTGTGTACTAAGAGAAGTTAGTAGGGATATCGTTACCTAATGGAGAAATACTAATTATTCAAGGAGAAAGAAAGAGAAGGTAGCTAAATCTCATTTCTTGCATGAATTCGCGGAAGTAAATGCAGAAGTGGTATTACGCATTTCAAGAACATTAGGTGGAGAAGAAATTTGAGGAGAAACAATCTGAAACATTTCGATTGTCAAGGAGTTCCCTCATTTTTTTCCAGAAGACTTAATTGGACTACCACCACCTAGCCTAAAAGGACCAAAAGTTTCATTGGGGACAAAAATAAGAGGAAGCTTTTCAGACAATCAAACACAAGCTGTGCAACACACTGATCTTGACACTTCTAGAAGTAATAGATGACCTTGTAGTTTATTGTGATGCATCACACCAAGGACTCATTTGCATGAGAAGTGTTACACAACTCATGACTTAGAGCTTGGAGACGATGTCTTTGCATTGATGATTTGAAGACACGATTTTTATAGTACCAAGTGAGTTATTTATACCGATAACAAAAGTCTCCAACACATATTTAACCAGAAGAAATTAAACATGCATCATAGGTGATGGGTCAAACTAACTAGTGACTATATATAACTGTGATATTTGGTAACATCGGGGAAAGCCAACATTGTGGCTGATGCACTGAGCTATAAATAATGTATTAAACCTCTCCGTAGATGAGCACTAGGATTAATGATTCAAATGAGCCTCAAGAGTTAAATGCTGAAAGCCTAGAAAAAGGCTCTCAAGGAGGAGAACTTACCGGCACAATCATTACGTGGGTTCGACTAGCAAATAGAACTAAAGGCTAATGAAGTGTACTACTTTATTGATTCAAATTTAGGTACCACGTGGAGGACTTAGTCATGTATGAAACTCACTGAACTTGGTAATATCTACATCCAAGTGATAATATGATGTATTATAACTTGAAAGAACTTTATAGGTGGCCCAACATGAAAAGGAAATTTGCTTCATAAGTTGGGAAATGCTTGAATTGTTCAAAGTTCAAGGTTGAGCACGATAGACCTGCATGCTTACTGCAACAACCCAAGATTCCATAGTGGAAACCAGGTCTACGATGTTATCTTCATTTCTTTATTTCTCTTTTACAGTCCTGCGGAGATGAGAATATGATCTTTGATTCACTTCCTTCTCTTGCACATTGGTAATGGAAAGGACGATACGTTGTTATTTCATGTTCCTTTCAATGGATGATGCTTGGTTTGATTGATCCTTGTTTGACCTTTAATCTAAAACCAATGTTGCCTATGATCATTTTTGATATTTAGAATTATTCAAATTTTGTAATTGGCTAAGGATCTGCTGAACTGTTTCCACACGGGTTCCGCCACCTGAGATGACAGATCCCATCCAATCATTGTTTTCTCATCGTGGCTGCCAGTTAACTCGTGATCTGTTATCTCTTATAACGAGTCTGCTTAAAGGCCACATCCTTGTCCACCTTCGCTGCCACATATGAGAATTTCATCCACACCACCTTGATCCGATATCTAAGATAAGAAATCACCTATTCTAGTTTACACAATCTTACACAAAGCAAAAACACTTTAACTTTAGTCCCCTCCACCAGAAGCGAAAAAAACTCACGCAACTTGACTATAAAGAAATTGTTAAAACTTGGGCATTTTTGGCATCGATACCAAATTTTGATGATTTTTGGTAGTCAAGAGCCTTCACATCCGCAAATATCTCCACCACGTTCAATTTCCTATTAGCAAATATCGCCTCATTCCGAGCTTTCCAGATTCTCCAAGCAGAAATGATAATGATATCGTACATAACTTCTTGCTTGCCCTTACTCAATCCACTATGTTTATGCACCTGAAACAAATCTCTAACAGTAAATGCAAAGATCGGAGCCACACGACACCACCAAGCCACATACATTCGATTTTTATGATCTTCAATCTATATAAATCGTATCCCAATATATTTTTGGGCATACTTTAATTTTTGTGTTTTTTGTTTCGATGGTTATAGTAAGCTTTAGTGCCATAACAAATCAAACTAGTAGCAAATGAAATCTCGTCGTGACTGGATATTACTACTAGCTTTTTTTTTTTTTACTTGGACGACAAATTTCTACTTTTTGTGAGACTCGAATCCATGACCTCCCGCTTAGGTGTTTTTAGAAACATTGCTTCTACCATTGGGCCACCAACCTCAATAGCGGAAATTCCTAATGGTTGAATATTAAAATAGGTTCACCAAAATCCAATGCTAAACATATTTAATTTGAGTTGAAGGCATGCCTTTGTGAATCGATTGTGGTGCCAGTGCCACCAAGGGTTGCGTCATTACCGAACTAGTTCGCAATTGGCTAGCATATTGGGAGCGTGGGTGCTATTGCTTCCCATTGTCCCCCACACAATCACATGGTCCGACGCAATACTTCATTTTGCTTGCTTAACATTCTTCCCTATTAATTATTTCCAACTTAGTTATTTTATTTGGTAAAAAAAAAAAAAAGAAACTTTGGGTTTTCCCAGGGAATTGATGCTATAGGTGTTAAGTGGGCTGCCTCGGGCTCGAGATGGGACGTGCTATTAGTAGCGTCTCACAGGCCATTGGTCTCGATTTCGAGGCTTAATGTCCTGACGGCCGTGCCAAAAAAAAAAAAAAAAAAAAACTGATGAAGCCTAGCTCAGTTAGTGAAATCGGGGGGAGCTAAAACGAAGGTCATGTGGAGGTTGAGGGTTTAATTCCGGTCAGAGCCATATTTACAACATGTGGGGTTCCACTTGGAGAGATCCCCACTTCGGGTGAGATGAGTAATCATTACATATTAGCCCAGGGTATTAGATGGAGCTCCACCGACTGCGTCACTTGCTGTTAAAAAAAATAACCTTTACCATCATTATTAGGTGTGATTTAAAATATCAGTAAACAAACTAAGCATGCTTAATTTGAAAGTGTTAGGATAATCACGAAAATATCCTACTCACGGTTTCTTTTTGACCAAGATATATCTATATCCTTACGAATACAATGATACATTTACATACTTTTTAAATAATCTTATTAATATATGTGACTGAATATTTTACTATGCCGGTAGCCAATCAATTAAAAAGGATATTTAGGAATTATACACCCACTAATTAGAATTCATATACATTGACTCATATCACACACTCATAGAAGCCTGTCACATACCCAGAAAGTGATGTCATTCACCCCGGAATATGATGTCATGGGATGTATGAATCCTAGAATCTTTTAAAAAGATGACATTACACTGATAGTATAAGAAGCACATCCTTGATCAAATCAAACTAATAAAAATACAAAGAGCTTATATAAATACTAAAATATATTTGTAAGGCATAAACAAACTTACAAAATCTTGCGAGTTAGTTTACAAAGCTTGTTGTACTAATTTCACAAGCATATGTAGGTGAGTTGTATTGAGCCCGGTTCGTATGTGTTAGACTATAAGAAGGGGGATATTATTATGTGTATGTTAGATTTTTTTATTTTTTTTTTAAAAAAAAGACAACCAACCACAAGCTGCCACCTCACACCCACAATTCCCCCCACACCCTTGAAAATCTTCCCGCCCTAGGGGCTCCTCCCCCCCCCCCCCCCCCCCCCCCCCCTTCTGGATAGTCTTACCAAGTATGTGTACTGACACTTGACTAGTTTTTTTTTAACGGCAAATTTCAACTCCTTATGAGATTTTAACCCATAACCTCTCCTTAGATGATCCTAGAAGCTTTGCTTCTACTATTGGGCCACCAACCCCAATGAAACTTAACTAGTTGTTTAAGAAATAAAATAAGTAAACTAACCTACGAACAAATTGAAAAGTTTTAATATAATGCAAAAAATAAAAATTTCGCAGAAGCTTACGAAAATGTTATAGTCCCGATTTTGACAATAAAAAAAACTTTAAATTAGTATACAAGGGCTTGTATACTTGGAGGATGCTTGGGATTGCATATTTAACTCCAAAACTACTTTTTGTGAAAAATGCTTAGTGGGCTTATGAATTTTTCAAAGGTAGTTCTTAAAAACACTTTTATGGTTAGCTTTTGTGTGTGAAAAGCCAATAAGTTATTTTTTAAATGTGTTTATATTAGCATATTTATATAAAATAAATAAAAAGGAATGGAATGTAGGTAGTTTAGTAATTTAATATTCAAAAAGATAAAAAACAGTTTAAAAAATCAGGTTTTTATAGCTTTTGAAAAATAACTTTTTAACTTATTACAAAAAGCCAAAATAAAAAGAAATTTTAACAAAGCTTAACAACTAATTGACTTATCGGTTTTTTCAAAAAGCCAATAAGTCAATAAGTTGTTTCTAAACTGAATCCTAAACATGCTTTGCTAGTATACAATGTTGTTGTCTTTGACATTTTGTCGATCATACAATGTTCTTTGGAACATACACGCAGACACATATATATAGGGGAAAGTTAATTTGAGAACACATATTTTTCATGAACTGTAAGAACGCCATCTAAACGATTCAAATTCGAAAGTTCTTTTTACACTTATCTTTATTACTAACATACAATCTCAAAAACGCAATTTACATGTAAAAATTCAAATGTATATGGAAATAAATTGTTTTTACACATGTTTAAATTTATTACATGTGTAAACTGTTTCATTTACACATATGTAAAAAATTAATTTGAAAGTGTTTTTCAAGAAAAGATGAATTATTTAAAAAAGAAAATTCATTTATTAATGTTGTATTTTGATTATAATGAGGTTTGTATTAAAAAAAATTGATTTTTATTGATTTTTTACTTGTTCTTACGGTTCTCACGATATTTAGCGTTCTCAAGATAACCATCCCCTATATATATATATATATATATATATATATATATATATATATATATATATATAGGTATATAGGGGAGGGTTCCTGTAGGAAAATTATTTTGTGTAGGAAGGGTAGGAAGTGTTTTGATCCATTAGATGTTGAGATTGATGGTTGAAATTAAAAACTTATATGTGTTTAATTTTTAAATAATTGTTTATAGTAGTTGAAGGTAAGATAGTACAATCAGTGTTTTATTTAAGGGCACTATGGTAATTGTGTGTGATTTATTTAGAGAAAACCAATTTCTCTCTCCTATTAGTTTTGAAAAAACCGTTCCCATAATTCCTTAATTAATGCACACTAGTTTCTCTCTCATATAAGTTTTAAAACACTTCTACTGTTTTAAAACACTTCTACTGTATAAGAACTTACAATAATTTTGTCGTTGTTTGATGAATGTATTTCGTACTTTAGTTCTTAAGTGGGTTTTTAAATTTTTAAATGTATGTATAACGTAAAAACTGTATAAGTAGTGTTTTTTTTATCAAATATGAATCAGTATATTACCAGTAGTGTTTTTAATCTACACGTACAAGTAATGTTTTTTTTTTTATCAAACACGAATCAGTAGTGTTTTATATAAAACTACACATGTAGACATATGTTGAGTTTATGGTACACATGCAATGTGTGTTTTAGTTTAACAGAAAATGAAGGTTGTTTTATATATCCTTTTGGTATTGTTTTAAAATACGGATTCACGATGACTGATTTTGTTATTGTTTAGTGTAGTTTTTAAGTGTGTTTTATAAATAAAAAAAGTGGTGTTATTATAGTTTATGTATGAATCATTCCCCATTTTTTTAATACAGGTCCATAATCTTACACTCCTGTAGTAGACTAATCAATTATTCCACAGCTTGGAATGAAGTTTGTGACAATTGAGGAGGGTAATAATTTTTATAAGAAGTATGCTAATGCAGGTGGTTTTACTCAAGAATCTAATATAGTTGTTCGAGTCCCAGTGGGTACAAGGTGGAAAGGGATGAGCAAACCTAAGCGGTTTAGGTCGAAGCACGAGTAAGCCATTAGTCAAGCTGCAAAAAAACGAAGGCAGTGTCAAAATTGCTTGGAATATGGTCACAACATTCGCACCTGTCAAAATCCTAAGAAGGTTGTCAACGAGGATGATACTTCTGGTGAAGAAGATCCGGGTGTAACACCCCAACCGATGGCGGAAACATTGAGGTGTCACGTAGTGACGATTGTTCAATAGCACATGGTACTAAAGTGTAAATATTGATACATTGATTTAAATAGTTTATTACATTGAAAGGAAAATACAAGATACAATAATTCTAAATTGTCAAGTCTAACTAAAACACAATGAAATCAAAGCTCAAATATAACTCCAAAAACTTAAAAGAAGCGTCTCAAGACAACCTGAAACATGTACGAAAATAATATAGGTCAATACAAAAATGTATTGGTGAGCATACCCTGTTTTGAATACATATAGTAGAAAAAGTGTTTAGCAATTCATGAGCGGTACCATTTGCAATTATGTAATAAGTAGTATTAGTCAAAACCAAGCCTATGAATGAGACTAACACATGAATAACCAACTGAATAATGAATTAAAAAGACAATGACCAAGATTCTCTCAACAGAGTCTCAAGGGGGTATACCATAGTAATATTCATTGAAATGCTAGGCCGCAGAACGGTTAATGATTTTGACTAAGCATACACACGAATTCACATAAAGCAAACACACATGAGAATTGCATTAAGTATAAGAATAACATTTGATAATAGTGTACATGAATAGCCCCAAAAGAGCAAAACATGAAAAAGGGGAAAGATATACTCACATGTAAGCGAAAAGCAAACGCAAGCACATAGCAACCATGTAGCAAAGTCTGAAGTTGTATATGTGCATCACGCTACCCATGCCCTAAGGTATACATTATCACTTTAAGATTTATGAGTGTTTCTAGCGTGCGCATGTTGGTTACATATCCTATTCACCCAACTAAACTGATCATGATTTACTAGTTATGTTTCCAAATGTTTTAACTCAACGACTGTTGAAATATAGTGTAAAACTTCTTGAAAATATATATTTATATGGAATATATATATATATATATATATATACATACACGATTATATGGTAAAATGTCATAACACAAACTTGTACTCTTGTATGTGAATCATGTTTGGGGTTTATTTATTTATTTAACAACTAATAATATTTATTTTAACCCGAGTCATAACTCGCATAAAACACATCAAAGTTTCTTCGTTTTCTTTAACTTTTAAAATCATGATTTACATATAAAAGTTTATAGAAAACGAAGAACTTATTTTTATAAATTTGACCTTGCATGAATAAATAAAACAATTAATCCATATGCCAAGACTTTTGTAGTTTGTCTAAAATCATGTATAATGTTTATATATATATACCAAAAAAATTGATAAGTGTAGTGAACTAATATTTGGTTCCTGTGAAAAATTAACATCGTGTGTATGTATATATATTTTGACATCAAAAGTAATTATTATTGTGTGTACATATATGTTTAAAAAAATCATGGATGAAAGATTAGCCTTTATGTATTATTATAACAAAACATTTACTATATAAATGGGTTGGGTTACAAAGATTCGTTCTAAAAAAAATGTATATAAAATGTAAACAAAAGATACAGATGAAAACCATACCAAAAACTAGTAGGAAACAAGGGTTTAAGACTTGATACTTGAGGGATTTGAGCTTGAACTTGTGAACTGAAAACTTGAACTGGAATTGGTGAGAGAGACAGGTTCGGTGGTGTGTGTTTGGTGGTGACTAGCTAGACGGGGTGATCGATGGCGCGGCTACGACATATTATATAACGAATCCAAAGATTATAACTAAGAGGAATCCAAGAGACTAATGAGAATATCAAGATGGTATGAGGTATTGAGAATATAAAAACTAATAAGAGTATGAATTCACAATTGTAACATACAATTTAATAGTAAAAAAAAAATATTGACGTATTGATGGTCAATTATTGCTTATGACTTGGTGTTAAAAAATAATGCCAAAAGGCATTTGAGAGACTAAAGGTTTGTGTTTGGTTCATGAAATGATCATAATATACCTTCATGATCATTATGACCATAAAGTAAGCCATGAAACCGACGTGAAACTTCCGGTAGTAATTAAGAATAAGTTGTCAATATTTATTGCTTAATCAATTCTCATTTAATAATAACAATGAAACATATATTCTAGGTTGTCAAAATTTGACCACCACAAGTACTCATGCCTTGACATTTTGTTTCAATATCATATTATTTATTATTTTAACTAAAAATCTATATAAAATATATGATTTTTTAATAAACCAAATTTTATATATCTTGAAAATAGATTGCATTTGTAAACATATATAGGTTCATTTTGAATGATGTTTTAAAATAAAATGAAATAATGATAATAAGGACTGAAAGTGAAAATTAAATATAGTCGAGCGACTAAAAGCTTACATTTATGAAAAGTGAAAGGTCAGGTTGTCACAGTCTCCCCTACTTTAGAAAGTTTCGCCCCGAAATTACTTTCAAGTGGAGGTTAACATGTAACAAAAGGCGTTGTAAAAGTCATGTAGGTTTAGATATATATATATATATATATATAGGGTCGAGATGGTGTACAAAGTGGTTTTTTTGTGAGAAGGATTAAAAATTGATACTTAGGCATCATTTTTTGAACATAGTCGTGATGTTTTGGATTGTTTTGCCTATAAAAACACCAAACATAACAATTAAAACCCGAAAACAATGTATTTTAGGCTTAAAACTTAAAACACCATGCTAAGAACATTAGCAGTGTGTTTTAAGCGTTAAGTAGTGTGTTTTAGCTGTTTTTTAAATTTAATGACTATAATACATTGTATTGTGTTTTAGATTGTTGTGTTTGGTGTTTTTCGAGTTAAAACAACCTAAAAACTCATTCCTAAATTCAAAACATGATGTCTACATGTCAATTCTTAGTCCTTCTCACATTTCTCACGAAAAATGTACTTTGTACAGGATCCTAAACCTATATATATATATATATATATTACATCAATAATGTTTTGACAAAATTTAAAATAGTTGTCTAATATCCAAAGTAAAAATTTCAAATTCTTTTGACAATTAACCCAAAGTTAGAAAGTTGAAAGTTTAAATGAGAAAAGTTTTGGGAATGTGTAACGGGTGAGGGGCAGAGGTACTAATGAAGCAGTCTCCCCTACTTTAGAAAGGTTTCTGACCGGACTTTATTAAGGACAGACAACAGGATTTCGACCAACAAAGAGTTTAAGTGTATACAAAGTTTAAGGTTTTCTGTAGAGGTGGTCAACAAGAAAGGCTCCTACATAACTAATTGAAGCCTTTGTAAAATGTTCTTTATCAAAAATGCTAGCTATTAGTCAACGACCTAATGAAGAAGTAGTAATTGGTAGGTTCTTGGTCAGACTCCTAGTCCGCTCCCGCAGTATCGTTTATGCTTATATATAGAGTGTACCGCAGCTAACCCACCACACTCCCAATACTTTGGACTCGTACTGATTGTCTGCCAACAACCTAAATAGAATTACACACCACCCTTATGTACCTGTAAACCCATGATTGCATTCTGACCGGTCCATCAGAATCGAACAGTTTTTAATAGTGTTTTATCCTCACCCTGACCGGTCCATCAAAATCCGCTTGTTCCTGGCCACACATAAAACTAATAATCATTATACATCAACAGTTTTTAATAGTTACTAATAACTAGTGTTTTTATATAATATAACACGTATTTTCAACAAACAAATAAGTAGTGTTTTAAAACAGACAATAATAAAAAATATGAAAATAAGAAAGCGAAAACAGTGGTGTTAACTTGAATTTATCTGCTACATTATACATATAACTTTCAGTTGTCTTTAAACTAGAATTTATATACATACATGATCACACATTGCAAAATTTACTCTAATTTATGTACAGACATATTGTACATTCTAAAAAGTCCATAAGGATGTCAAAGGCAAACAGTTGAAGAAATCAATGCGGAAAGAAACATGGCAACTGAAATTAAAAGATATCAACAACAATTTTTCCAATTTTTATGTACATATATTCGAAACGGTTTTTTTTTTTTTTTTTTTTTTTCAAAATCTATATTACCAACCTTTATTTTTTGGAGTGTCCACTTTCTTTTTTTCAACTTCGAATGGTACCTTTATTACACCAATTCCAACATCCATATTGCTATTCATGTTACCTGATTTACTAGCGCCCTTTGTCATGTACCGAAGAACGTCTCTCATTCTGTTTCTGTTTAGCTTCAGCTGTCGCCAAATCCATCAGTTCCATATCTCAAAAAACAGAATCAAAACTAAGAGATTAAAACGAAAAACACAACATATAATATATCATATCCGCAGACTTCACACCATCATAATCGCAAACACTATCAACACAATATTGTACAAACAAAACACCTTCTTCATATTTCAAATACAACATACGTCATCATTCATTTTAACACTTCAACCAAAAATCGAATAAATACTATTATTCGTATAAAACAAAAAGCAATATTATTACACCAAAATCGAAAGTTTCACACACTATAATCTCCGCAAACTATAGTGTCCGAAGACAAAAACACTACTCGATCTTATAAAACACTACTTAATCGTATGAAACACTACTTATTCGTATAAAACACTATTAAAACACTAGAAACAAACTCATCCTCAAAATTCATAAAACACCATTAAAAAATTTAATGGTGACTGTTGAAACAAAAACACTAGAAATCCAATTACAGAATAAAAAACACCATTACAGATTCAAAAACACCATTACAGAATCAAAAACACCAGAAAACCCAACAATAAAGCATATTCCCCAACAACAAAGCATATTCCCCTAACGATGACTGTTCAAACAAACTCATCCTCAAAATTCATAAAACACCATTAAAAAATTTAATTAATAAAAGAAAATAAGCATAAACTGTCGGTCGGTACCAGTCAGGGTAGACGTATGGTGTGGTGGTGTCTGATTTCCCTGCATGTTACTCGGTGGTGGTCGATGGTGTCTGAATTAAAACACCGAGTTGGGGTTTTTTTATCTGTAAAACAAAACAAGAAGAATGAGTTTTAGACGAGGAAGCCAACGATTAGTAAGATGAAGAAGCCGATTTTATTAAGATGAAGAAGGTGAATATTAATGAAGATGAAAGAAACCTGGTTCTTTCTATATAAGAGAGAAGATAGAGGTGAGTGAATATGAGAGAGAAACAATTATAATAATCTACTAGGTTAGCGACCCGTGGGTACCCACGGTGCAAACCAAAGTAAATTAAAAATTAAAAAGTAATATTAAACTAATAGTTTTATTATTCAAGTTGAGTGTGCATAAAAGAATGAATATATGTAAGATCAGGGACGGAACTACAGGAGGGTCAGGGGGTCAGCTGACCCTCCGGCCGACCAAATTTTAACTGAATAGGGATATTAACCACAAGAACCTTTTGAAGTTTAACTCTTTAATACGTCTAGCTAAAGTGAAAGTGAAGGGTGGATATGCATAATATCATCATGGTTTTGTGTTTGGGCCTAGTTTTAAATAAGTATCCATTTGTTTGGGCCTTTAATTTTATTTTTAATCTGAAGAAGCCCACTTTTAACTTTCAAAACTCAACTTAAAGTCTAAATTTTTAAATTATTTTCCGGTTTGTCTAAATATTTTACATCATGAGTCAGTTACTCACATAAAGTTTTGAACCTGACTACATATCTATACACCTAACCTAATTTAATTTTCACTTGGATGTTAAGTTCGTTTACTTTATAATAAATTCTAATTACCTTTTATTTTATATGGCATTTTATATTGTTTATGGTTTTTGCAAATTATTTCATGCAATTCCAAATCAAACAATCAACTACCATAAAAAAATAATAATTTAAAAATAACGAAATCATTAAAACAACAATATGGAAAGTCATTAACAAAGAAATCACCATTAAAAATCACTAAATCTTATGATTATTATGAAAAAAAAATACCAAACATAATGTTAAACACAAAAATGTAATAGCAAAAAACAAAATCCGAAAAAAAAAACATACGACATTACGAAAAAAAGTATTAATTATTAAATAAAATTAATAAACCCAGCCGCCTCCAATGCCTTCTTGTGTCTTTTTCCATCCACATGTGCGTTCAAGTTAGTTTGGCTGGTACATTGCACATGGCAAAGAGCACAATAGAAGATATCGTGTCCATTAACATGTGCAACCTATACAAAAAATAAATTGAGAAATAAGTTAATTAAATTTACGTACATATAAGTATATATATATAATATATATATAAATATATAGATATTTACATCTATTACCTTTGAACGATGTTTTTTTTCCATTTAGATGTTGCACATACTGAGCATTGTCAAGACATTGCACGTCACAAAGTTGACAATAGTTAACTTGATCAAAAACTGCACCGTTGGCAATCATCTGAGTGAATCTAACATCCATGACAACCTATAAAAACAAAACAATGTTTCATGAGTATTTGGAAATCATATAAAACAAATTAATCATAAACTTTATTGGTAACATAATAATAAATCTAAACAAAACGTTCAAAGCTTGTCTTGTAATATTATAGACATAATTGTATAAACGAAGACAACAACAATCGTAATATTATAGAAAAAGAAAAAAACAAAATTGCGATTCAGAAACTTTTTTGCCGAGTGAATGTCTTGAATTTTCGGAATATTGTGGCAAAGGATGGATTATTACGATAGTTTATATAGATATTAGGGTTTATGTTTTTTTTTTGTTAACTTTTTTATTTTCGGTAATAATTAACTACAATATATATTAAAAAAAAGTTGAATAATTAAAGGTTAATGTAGAGGAAAATAAATAATAAAAAGGTAAAAGTTTAAAACATAACATGAAAGGAAAAACAACATGAGAAATTAGTATTCTCCTAAAGTTTTCAATTGTAATTTTGTTGTGGTTGTGAAACATGTAATTTGAAAAATAGTTGATGCAAATAAATCTAATAATTAAAAAACTCTCACACCAAACAAAATAATAAGATTCTTTCAAAAATAAAATATAGTTAAACATACAATGTTGACAAAACATAATAATAGTGAATGACAAAAGAAATTAAAAATAAGTACAAAAAAAATTATGAATATGTTCGTAAGATCCATTGCACTATGGTAACTTCCTAGCATCTTGACATGGAAAACTGATAAAAGATATACACATATGAAATAACTTTATTGAAATTTAAATAATTCTTTAAAACATAACATGAAGCAAAAAAAACACATAATATGTAATATTGTTTATGCACGAAATAAACGATAAGTAAAACACATACATTCAAACAATATTACAAACTAATTATCAATACGGACGATGTACAAAAGTTTAAAAAACAACCATACTAAAGACATTGCACATTTCCAGTAAGCAATAACATACATGTTGCTTTGAAACAATTGAACTCACACTACTCATCTAAAACCAATCCTCTTTCTGTAACAAAGGTCTTCCTTCCCTCTCTGAATATTATATCTTTCATAGCCCATCGAATACTCAATACCAACACAAACATCCCACTCGCCACCAGCCTTATCCCTAATTTTAGATCTAACTTTCGTCCAAACCATTATCTTTAGCCCATTCTTTAGTCAATCGCTACAATGAAATCAAGATGATTAATAATAAACTTAACAAAGTAGTTTATATTTATTTTAAATAATATATGTTAGCGTGAGAAAATCTACAATTTTATCACAAATTCTAAGCGTCGGAAGCACACCTTCATCTTCTCAATTCACATCATCATGATTAGCGCCCATAATATGATCACCATCAGAAATGATAATAACATCACGAGGTACTTATTGACATCAAATTGAACGGGTGGAGGAGGATGCACCAAAAAGTTATACGGAGTAAAATCAGTCATGTGAATTGATCGAGCACTTCAAAGATAATAAATTGGCCTTCATTGATTGACATGTCTTGTTTCACATTACCCCAACCATCAGTTATGTAAAAAACTCATTATCGTCATCTTCAATAACAACTATCCACCAATGATACTTATAGTCCCTAGATACGAAGAAATAGTGTTCAACATTTATGGTGAACAAAAAAACGATTGACATGATACAATTATATAGATAAATAAATATTAGATATAAGTAGTTTAAGATGATATAACCAAACTGAAAAAAAAAACGTATACCATATAATCTTTGTTCTTATTTTTTTAAGTTGTTTTGTAGTAGAAGAAAGATCCAACATCAAGTGCATGATTTTATTGCGGCGATGCTTAGAAAAAAAAATAGAACGCCTTACAATATTTGCTTATTATATACTAAATCATAAATAAAGCATATTTATATCCTAAATTTTAAGCAAGTGATATTAGAAACTTATGAGAATTAAAAACAAAAACACTTAAATCCTTTTTGCATCATTCATTTTAATTTGGTTTATTTGTTTTCACCCGTTAGAGGTAGAAGCCGACCCAGTCATTAGCAAACGGGTAGAAATTTCCACTTATAGCAAGCGAAAATTAACCTGGAATGTTGAAACTTGATGGTTGTTTTGTACTTTGTCTTTCCTTCTATCAAGACAGACTTCAGCATTGCAATTTTCATTGGATGGATGGAGTATTATAAATGACAAATCCATGCATGTCACTTTTAGAAAGCTTAGCTAAGGAGACAAGATGATACCTTTGTATATTACAACTTGTGGCAGGCCTTGTAGTGCTGAAAAAATGAAACTCACATATAAGTTCATACATATAATTGCAAATGGAAGTTACTTTGATCTTTGTTATAGATATAGAACATGTGAATGATTGATACTTTTCTAAAACAATTTATAATCAAATAAAGTATTATATTTTTAAAATGGAGCAATACATTATAATCTATATTAATGTTGTGTTAATGTAAAACATAAAATTTGTCTTGAATTGGCCTAATTTACGACTGTCCATATTGAAATGCAGCGAAATTATGTATAAGGTCATAAACTCGGTTGTGGGTGTCAGATTCAAAACATGGAAACTGGTAATACTGTGGAGCAATTGAATCTAGTGGTAAATGACATTAATTGCATATTTTAATGCATTTTGAAACGGGTCAATGGGTCGGGGCGCGAATCCAGGTTAGAAGATGGTTGCTTGACATGTGTACAATATTATTGAGGAGCTCTAGTATGGGGACAAGTGTCCCCCTAGCTACTCCTTTATTAGAAGAAGGAGATTATAATTGAAGATTAGAAGAGAGAAAAAGTGACGTGAATTAAGGGATATAATCAAACGGTTTCTATATCAAAAACAAGAAAATGACATTCTTGCCCTCTTTTAAACACTTATTGGACCATCCTACCCTTAATTATTAAATTATAATTAGTATAATCTTAACAAACCTAAATTTTTAATCTAAACTATTTATTTCTAGATTAAACGGTTGAAAACACTTCCTACCCTTTCTACACAAAACCATTTTCCTACAGGAACCTTACCCTATATATATATATATATATATATATATATATATATATATATATATATATATATATATATATAGAGAGAGAGAGAGAGAGAGAGAGAGAGAGGGGGGGGATTTGGATCATTTAAGAACCACCATTTAGGGAGAGAACCAAAGAACCAAGTGTGAACACAAAAACCCTTCCACCAAAAAATAAAAATAAAAATAATAAAAAAATTATATAACCTAAAAAAATAAAAAAAGTAAAAACACCAAAATGTTTTTTTAGTGTTAATCTTTCTGAAAAAAATAAAAAAATAAAACAAATAAAAAAACAAAAATGGCCTTTTTTACGTCATAATTACGTCAGGTCTTATGCACATGTGCATTTTCCTGTTATATATATACATACATATACCGTATGCACATGTGCATTTCACTATTAGAGCACACTTTTGAATAAATTATCAATTGCCATCATGAAATGATCATTAAATGGACGTGATATGATATATAAGGTGGAAAAAAATTTATTCAATGATCTTTAAATAAACACGAAGTGCATTTCACTATTATAGTTAGGTTTTTTTTTCATGGGTTTAGCTTTAGGGTATAGTTTTTAGGTATGATGGGAATAGGGTTAGGTTTTTTGGGGTTGTTGGTGAATAAACTTAAAAAAACCTCTATATAAAACTATAAAATAAGATAATTGTACTACATACACATGTGCATTTAACTATTATAGTTAAGTTTTTTAATGGGTTTAGCTTTAGGGTTTAGTTTTTGGGTATGGTGGAAGAGGGGGTATCTTTTTTTTTAGGGGGGGGGGGGGTATGGGATGGAGCATGGAGCGTTTTGGTTTTTGGGGGGTGTGGGTTAGCTGCACATGTGCATTTCACAATGGCGGGGGGGGGGGGGGGGGGGGGGGGGGGGTTGGGGCGGTGTGGGGGATGGGGGGTTTAGGTTTTTAGGGAGTGTGGTGGGTGGGTTTAGGTTTTTAGGGGGTGGAGGTGGGGTTTTTAGGGTTTTTTTTGTTTGTGTTGACAATGGTTCTCTGGTTCAAAGTTGGTTCTCGTATGATCCCTACCCTATATATATAGGGGAAAGTTAATTTAAGAACACCTATATTTCGTGCGAACCGTGAGAACGGCATCTAAAACCATTCAAATTCAAAATTTCTTTTTACACTTGTCTTTATTACTAAAATACAATCCCAAAAAAACAATTTACGCGTAAAAATTCAAACGAATTCAAAAATAATTTGTTTTTACACATGTGTAAATTTACTGTTTATACATGTGCAAACTGTTTCATTTACACATGTGTAAAAAGTTAATTTGAAAGTGTTTTTGCAAGAAAAGATGAATTATTTGGAAAGAAAATTCATTTATTAATGTTGTATTTTGATTATAATGAGGTTTGTATTAAAATTTTTTTATTTTGATTGATTTTTTACTTGTTCTCACGGTTCTCACAATATTTAACGTTCTCAAGATAACCCTCCCCTATATATATATATATATATATATATATATATATATATATATGGTAGGGTTTCTGTAGGAAAATGGTTTTGTGTAGGAAGTGTAGGGAGTGTTTTGAACCATTAGATTTAAAGATGGATGTTGGAGATTAAAAGATATGATGGTGTTTAAAATCTAATTAATATATTAAAGAAATTAGGGTATGATTGTCAATATGTGTTTTAAATGAGGGTATCAAGGTCATTATGTATCAAGTTTTTTAGAAACTGTTTAAATGCTTACTACATTTTTGGTACGTCTCTCCCTCTCTCCTAATTATTGTTTTCAATAATATCATTCAAAGTCAAACATTCATCTTCACAAAACAAAAGCAACCATGCACTTTATTTAGAGAAAACCAATTTCTCTCTCCTATTAGTTTGAAAACCGTTCCCATAATTCCTTAATTAATGCACCCTAGTTTCTCTCTCATATCAATTTTAAAACACTTCTACTGTTTTAAAACAATTCTATTGTGTTTAGTTTCAATATAAAACACTCTTGATGTTATAATAAAACACTCCCGATGATATTATAAAACACTCCTTATTAATGCATACTAGTTTCTCTTTCATTATAAAACACTCCTGACGTTATTATAAAACACTCCTGATGTTAACCTTCTGCCATGACTTGAATAATCGAACAAGTGATAGAGATGGGTTATATGTTTGATGAATCGAACAAGTTTTTTGGTATTGATCAACTTATTTGATATGAATATATTATTATTCTTATGAAAAATAATGAATAATTAGTTAATTTAATATGATTAATCTTCATAAATATCTAGATGTTAGTTGCTAATTTAGTGTGTTTGTAATAAATACAAAATGGACAAAAAGTCTATAATGCCCTTCATCTAAAGATTTAATCAGATTTGATTTAATGGTTGAAAATAATTCCTACACTTCTTACACAAAACAATTTTCCTACCGGATCCTTTACCTATATATAAACTCTTTTGACAACATTGTAATTTTACAAACTTTTTAAGATATTTGTTACGGCTTTCAAAGTATAACATAATTTCTAATTTGCAATTAGTTGTTTCCAATTAATATATTATTTAATGCACAAAAATTAAAATTATTAAGTTCTTCACGTTGATCAATAGGGTGGTGGTCCATTGGCAAAGACAAAGTCTTTAAAACTCCCTAGGTTGTGGAAGGTCTTGGGTTCAAGTCCCACATACCACATTATTTAAAAGAAATTAACCTTTCAAGAAAAAAAGTTCTTCGCGTTACCTTTTATCTTAT
This sequence comes from Ambrosia trifida, assembly GCA_028751855.1. Taxonomy (NCBI): domain Eukaryota; kingdom Viridiplantae; phylum Streptophyta; class Magnoliopsida; order Asterales; family Asteraceae; genus Ambrosia; species Ambrosia trifida. The sequence continues at coordinate 102,693,125 of CM054131.1, forward strand.
TTGTGATACTTTAAATTAAGATTTAAATTTACATCTAATATTTTTATTTTATAACTAAGTATTATTAAATAAAATATTATCTTATTTAAATACTTAAGTATATAATTAGTAAATATTTACATATTAGATTGCATTCAACAAAAGAGTCTAAGTGACACCCCTCACATCATACAGGCCAACCCATTATATATAATAATGCACCAAGCATGAACATCTTAAAATTTAACTAAGATAAGTATAGTAGCTTAAGGTATAAGACACAACACATATATTAAAAAAGGTTATAGTTAACAAAATGAACCACATTTTGTTTTTTAAACTTAAAAACTTTGAAATTGACAAATTCATAATTTTATTTGTTTTTCAACAATTTCTCTTGAAATTCAAATAATAAATTAGTTTGATAATTCAAATAATAAACATGATTGAATTAGTTTGATGATTTCCGATATATATAAGCAACAAATATATATAAAAGAAGCATAAAATATAAAAATAGGTATCATTAAGCCGAAAGGGTGACTAATGAAATAACGCATTTAGAAGCTTAAAACTTAAACAATTTAGCTTCTTTTTTTTGTTCTCGCAATAACTTAATGTCCCGTAATGATTTTAAACCCTATATATGTGGTTTCTATAGTCGTTTAAGTGTAAATCTTAATCGTAATCATTTCAATTTCTAAACCTTGGATCGCCACTCTCCCCGCCCACCCTCAAAGCTGGAAGTCATGTATACACAAGTTTCTAACAATATATATGTTATATATATAAATGAAAATTAAAACTAATTTGTTACAAGTAGGGAATCCTAATAGGGTGGATGCAATGCTTTATAGCAGGAAGTGAACATGATATACTAAATTATTAGTTTATAACTTAGGCAAGATATTTGATTTTAAATATATTAAATTAAAACTAACTATTTAATATTTAATTTTTTCAAGTCATGTATACACAAGTTTCTAACAAGGTATATGTTACATATATAAATAAATATTAAAACCAATTTGTTAGGGGTAGGGATTCTTAATGGGGTTGATGTAATGCTTCATAGTGCCAACATGTTTTTGAACACTTTATACTTTGATAGGCCGTTGGCTATGCTTATGGTTGATTTCTCTAATGTCTTTAACCTTCTAGATCAGATTGCTCTCTGGCGTGAGGTTTGATTACAATGCCAGTCCATTTCCACATGGGTCAATTTTCTATATGCCTTACAAGCTGGGTTATATGTAGGGATGACTGTATTCGGTGCAGTAAGAAGGCCCCCTTGCCTCCATCCTTGTTGTTCTTATTTTGTACCCTCTTTGTGGATCGACACCCAATTAACACAAACTACATAGTTTAAGGTGATAAGGTAGACATATAAATCTTATTTTTGACCGGACCGCGACATCCGATAAAATTTTGGCGCCGTTGCCGGGGAGTTCGTGCGCTTGGTGTTTTTTTGTTTTTAGTTGATTTTTGCGATTAACTGTTTAATTTTTAACTTTGTTATTTCTTTTTGCTCGTTGTTACGCATGGTTTGTTGAGTGTGCAGGTGACTGATAATGCATAGGTACTCGACATTCGGGAAGAAGTTCACTACTTGTATACAACCCGAAGAACTAGAAATTAACAAGACAAGATCGTCATGAATTGGGTAGATGACGATCCATGTGAATGTTGTGGGAGCCAAGAGCATTTATTACAAGATTGTTTAGTGTTCCACAAAAAAGTTCAAGAATACATGGAACGCGACATCTACCTGCAACTAATTAACAATTATCTAAAACCACCAACACGCAAAGCCCAAACAATCTTTCGAGGAGGTAACAACCGGCGACCACCTCTTCCACCAACTTCCATTAACTGAAATTGTGCCAACATTCCTCTATATCCACATCAAAACCGAAACCAAAAATACTCACAACAACAGGGCCACTATTACAACCCACCTCAAAAGCTCAACAACAACCGATACCCTAATAGTTGAAATGTTAACCGAAACCAACCCATATTGAGCCATAGCAATCCCATATTTGAGCCGGTAATCTGAAACCAAAATGGTCACTATGAAAACCAATCCGTATTGAACTATAGCAATCCAATATTTGAGACGGTAAACCAAAACCAAAATCCCAACCAACAACCCGTGCTAAATCATGGTGATCAAATCCAAAAAAGGAAATTGGTGCAACAACATCAACTCGTGTGATGATTGTCACACCCTCAAATTCCACTTGCGGGGTCTTACTGCGAGGCGCGTGACATACTAGGATCCAAGTCGACGGTCACAATAAACAACAACTATATGATATGAAAATAACGTAGAAATAACCAACCACGCAGTTTAAAAGTTTCAAAGTAAGAACAAACAATGACAGCGGAAGCTTTAAGTTTACAAAACCATAGTTTCAAATGTATGTAGTTAAACAAATCACGGTTTACTTATGAATGCAAGACTAAATGCAGTGCGACTCCAGTGCGCCTAACACTCCCTGCTACCTTAGCGACTTGAGAAAACATGCACAGTTAGTTAACACATACAGTGTCGGTGAGTCACGGAGATAATGTTTGCAAAAGTTTGTAACAGTAGTAATCCAGACCCAACAAGACGTACATTTATATCTGATGCTAGCAAGACATCGTTACATAATACTATAGTGTCGTGAACCACTGCTGAACGTTAGAATGCCTCTATACCCGTCACCGGTTCATCACTTGATGCCGTAAGTTTGTAGGACAAATATGCACCCGCCACCGACCTCCAGTCGGCCCGAGTGGGGCTTTCCAGTTCCAATAGATCTATTCACACATTCCCCGCTATGTATCCACATATTAATGGTTCACTAAGTTTGAGAGGTCTTTACCGATGAATAAAAGTCACCAAGTATCCATGTGATATAATGTAATATGTTGGTATAAAAGTTTGTAAGTTCGTACCGCATGTTTCTCCCCCAAAAGTATGAAAACAGTAAAGAATGGGGCTGTGACATTCACCTTAGCTTGCTTCCTTAAACAAAGACATAGTCTTGATAGTCCCAAATACCGACGATCTATCATAAAAGGTTGCATAAGTGTTTTGACTAATAACTCGTAGGTTAACTAGTCTCCGATTGTCCAGATCATGACTAAGTATGTTCGAAAACATTTTTGACTGTTAAACCGACACACAAGACCGACCGGACATCCCGTTGGTGACCCATTACATAAACTAATCAAGTACACATAGATTACACATAAGGTTCAAGCATAAAACACTTAGTTTGTATCAAGAATCGCACATAGCAAGGTGTATGGTCGAATCAGGGTTTCTGGAAGTTCATTCGAGCCATATGGCTCTTCATTCAACCCTTATGTTGTTGATTCGAACCATGCACAAGTTCATTTGACCTAACATATGCTAATTCGACCTAAACACATGTTCATTCAACCTAACACATGTTCATTCGACCTAAACACATGTTAATTTGACCAAAACAGGATTCACTCGACTGAGAGGGTGTTGGTTCGACCTCCCTAAACTCCATTTGACCCCACGATGGGTCGAATGAGTTTGGTTGATTTGAGCTAGTTCAGCCAAACATCACAAAACGCACCAAATCGCATCTAAACAGTCCGAAAACATCACGAAACATCATGAATCACAGCAGTCAAGCATGAATAGCATATCCCTACAAAACCCTACTAATTTTACTCCAAAATCAGTCTGTTTAATAACTTACCCAAAATGGCAAAATTATGGAAATGTCACAATAATGCATATAAACTTTACCCAATTTGGACACTTGTTGAAATCCCTTAATAATCAGCTCAAAATGCTCATATTAGTAAGTATATGAAAACCCCTAATCATTTCATTAACATTAACATCATGAATCAAACCCTAGATCTAACAAAAATCCCTAAAATAGACAAAACATCATCATCCAACAACTTGTAACTTAAGATAATCAAAACCCATCATCAATAACAGTCCTAGAGCATCCCTATAACATCAATACAACATTCAATCATCAAGAGCATCCCTATAACATCAATACAACATTCAATCATCAAGCAACGCATAACACAACATAAAACACCATTAACATATGTTAATTTGTATGAAAACTCATCGGATGATTCCACAGTTCATGCTCCAGCTTCTTAATCTCATCCCGGGGACAATACTAATTCTTCAGCTGAAACACAAACTTATCCCAAGGCATGGTCTACAGCATGACAATTACACATAGCAAAAGCACGATTCTTAAAGGTTCCGGTAGCAAACTTCACATGGTCCACAGCAGGACAATTACACATAGCAAAAGCAGACACAACCTTCTCCAACCACCTAAGCAAACCCACTACACCCTCATTCCCACTGAAGTTATGAGGCTTGCAGTCCATGAACATCTTGTAGGTGCAGGTAGGAGGAGGTGGGTTAACAGCATTACCTGTATCAACACACCAGATAAATAAAACGAATACACCACAAAGGTACAAGAAAACAGGAGTAGAAGCAATCAAATTACCACCACAATCCTTGTTGAGCAGTCTGGAATGCAGCAAGGGCAACATACACCTATTGCTGAATCATGTTGTTCAGTTCGGCTTGAGTCATAGTGATATTCTCATCACCACGACCGCCACGACAACCACCACCGCCACCACGACGTCCACCACCACGAGCAGCTCACATATTCTGGAACAAAGAAAGAACAAGACATTCAGATTCGTCACTAGTATCAACCACTAGCGATAATAATAGAGAATCATCCTGATCCGACCAATCCGTATCAACCACGAACCATCCGATCAGAATACCAAGCGTGTAAGGATCCCCGAATGAATAATCATCCCGAGGCGTAATACACTAAGTAAAAGTGCAAGATAGTATGTGTATGAGCAAGTGTGTCCATTGGAGCATGAAAGGAAAATGTCTTAATACTGGACAGATCTCGAAGGTACGCCGAAGCCACTCCAATGTACAACACCATCGTGCCAAGAATCAACAAGTCAATCCCTTCGTCTTCAAATCCCGAGGAAGAAGATAAGATAAGATAAAGAATAGGTAAAACCCAAGAAAGAATATATGATGTAACACATAAGTATGATGATGATATAGACACCCCGACAAAGTTAGTAAGTTTCCCACTAAAACGACTCATAACATGTGATCCTCTAGTGTGTGTGACTCGGCTATAGACCAGACTCTACATGCAGTCCTAGTTCACTATAAACATTGGCTCTGATACCAATCTGTCACACCCTCAAATTCCACTTGCGGGGTCTTATCGCGAGGCGCGTGACATACAAGAATCCAAGTCAAACGGTCACAATCAACGACAACTATATGATATGAAAATAACGTAGAAATAACCAACTATGCAGTTTAAAAGTATCAAAGTAAGAAAAGACAATGACGGCGGAAGGTTTAAGTTTACAAAACCATAGTTTCAAATGTATGTAGTCAAACCAATCACGGTTTACTTATGAAAGCAAGACTAGACGTAGTGCGACTCCAGTGCGCCGAAGACTCCCTGCTACCTTAGCGACCTGAGAAAACATGCAAAGTTTGTCAATACATACAGTGCCGGTAAGTCACAGAGATAAAGTTTGCAAAAGTTTGTAACAGTACTAATCCAGACCCAACAATCCTTACATCTATACTTGATGCTAACTAGACATCGATACATGATACTATAGTGTCGTGAACCATTTCTGAATGTTAGAATGCCTCTATACCCATCACCAGTTTATCACCCGGTGCCGTAAGTTTGTAGGACAAATATGCACCCGCCATCGACCTCCAGTCGGCCCGAGTGGGGCTTGCCAGGCCCAATAGATCTATTCACACTTTCCCCGCTATGTATCCACATATTAATGGTTCACTAAGTTTGAGAGGTCTTTACCAATGAATAAAAGTCACTAAGTATCCATGTGATATAATGTAATATGTTGGTCTAAAAATTTGTAAGTTGGTACCGCATGTTTCTCCCCCAAAAGTATGAAAATAGTAAAGAATGGGGCTGTGACACTCACCTTAACTTGCTTCCTTAAACAAAGACATAGTCTTGATAGTCCCAAATACCGACGATCTATCATAAAAGTTTGCATAAGTGTTTTGACTAATAACCCGTAGGTTAACTAGTCCCCTATTGTCCAGATCATGACTAAGTATGTTCGAAAACGTTTTTTACGACACACCAGACCCATTGATGCATATTATGCGACTAGTGCTATTGGATTGCTAATACAATCTTTTTTTCTGATAATCGTAAGGTCGAATGTGGATTTGTATGTGGTCGAAGGTGAAGTTTAATGGTCGAATGGAGAAGCTCAAGGTCGAAGGAAAGTATTGTAGTATATAGTGCTGATTCACCCGTTTGTTTGGTCGAATGTGCAGTTCTATATATAGGCTGAATCAGATTTTAAGTTTAACAGTTGTCATTTTATTTCCCTCCTTCGAGTGTGTTTTCTCCCTAGGGTTTCTTTGAGTCTGTTATTACTTTATTTCATTGTAAACAACAAATTGTAAGATTAATCTACACGTTTATGAATGAAATAGAAACTTTGAAAGAGATTTGTGTGTTTTACTAGTATTATTATCATTTCGTAATCGATAAAGGGATTCCGCACCTGAATTGATATACTTGTTTGATCAAAGTCTTTGTTTTTGACAATTCGATCCTCATACAAGACCGACCCGACTTCCTGTTGGTGACCCATTACCTAAACTAATCAAGTACACATAGATTACACATAAGGTTCAAGCATAAAACACATAGTTTGTATCAAGAATCGCACATAAGAAGGTGTAAGGTCAAATCAAGGTTTCCAGAAGTTCATTTGACCCATATGGGTCTTCATTCAACCCATATGTTGTTGATTCGACCCATACACAAGTTTGATTGACCTATCATATGTTAATTCGACCTAAACACATGTTCATTCGACCTAACACATGTTCATTCGAACTTAGAACATGTTAATTCGACCAAAACAAGATTCATTCGACTGAGGGGTGTTGGTTCGACCTCCCTAAACTCCATTCGACCCCACGATGGGTCGAATGAGTTTGGTGGTTCGACCTAGTTCAACCAAACGTCACAAAACGCACCAAATCGCATCTAAATAGTCCGAAAACATCACCAATCATGAATCATAGCAGTCAAGCATGAATAACATATCCATACAAAACCCTACTAATTTTACTCCAAAATCAGTCTGTTTAATAACTTACCCAAAATGGCAAAATTATGGAAATGTCACATCAATGTATGTAAACTTTGCCCACTTTGGAAACTTGTTGAAATCCCTTAACAATCAGCTCAAAATGCTCAGATTAGTAAGTATATGAAAACCCCTAATCATTTCATTAACATTAACATCATGAATCAAACCCTAGATCTAACAAAAATCCCCAAAATAGACAAAACATCATCATCCAACAACTTGTAACCTAAGATAATCAAAACCCATCATCAATAACAGTCCTAGAGCATCCCTATAACATCTATACAACATTCAATCATCAAGCAACACATAACACAACATAAAACACCATTAACACATGTTAATTTGTATAAAAACTCATGTTTATTGATGAGGTTTTGTTTTAGAAAGGTGTTAGAAAGGTTTTTAATCATGAAAACCATCTTAGAACAGATCTAGACCCTTGGGGTTTAATAAAAACGAATCAAAATGCTTAAAAAGGATTTTGGATAAAGAACACACCTTATATCTTCACTTGTTTATGATATAGAGGGTGTTTTTCGGTTAGATTGTGAAAAACAAGGTCACAAACTCCTTCCCCAATGATTAAGGTCGAGAGATAGTGTTTAGAGGCGTTTAGGGTTTGTGAAATAATGAAAAATTACAAAGTATGGTATTTATAGTCGCTATTCATTCAACCCTTGCAGGGGTTGAATGGGGTATCAGCGTGGTCGAATGAGAGTTTCCAAGGCATCAATATCTTGTTTCGATCCCCCTTATAGTCGAACCAATTCCCGTCTCTTCCAGATTTTCTAGTTTTATCGTTTTTAACGCATTTTAACACATCCTAACACATGAACATGCAATCCTAACATATGTTAGGCATATAGAATCATGTATAATCATGTAAACACCGTTAAAACATGTATTTGCATAATATATAACATATATGGATCAATCTATGTATAACACTTATATCAATTCATGTAATTCACCAACAATGGGACTTAAGACTCGTGTGTACACAAAATAACATCAATGATCCTCCAGATCCTTGAACCCTGGACAATACGTAAAGTAACCCGAATCAACTGACCCTGTTAAGTACGTTAATAAATGTTTTTCGCTAAGGTAGACTTATAAGGTTGTAAAATGTTTAGTTTAATATGTCGGGTGTCACAATGATAGTACTTGTCCTTGTTGTGGGAGCCCATATCATTTGTGTGGAGATTGTCCAGTGGCCCGTAAGAGAATTGAATCAATTAAAGAAAGACAAGATCGTATTATTTTTGGGCTAGAAAAACATGAAGATTCACATTTATCTTCTTCACATCATCCGCCACACTATTCAAACTCCCAAGACTATTATCAGTTAAATGACAGGTATCAAGGGAGTTCATTTAGCCAAAGGACACACCAATATCAAAACCATTAGGGATATGATGACTACTATCATAATAGACCTCAACCGGCATATGAAGAACCTCAAAACTCACGAGATTCCAAGTTTGATGCTATCATAGATATGATAAAAGAGACGAAGCAGGGAAATGAAGTGAGAGACAAAGCTCATGAAGCTTTGGTCATGCAGGTTCATCAACTAGCTAAGGAATTTGCCCAACTTAAGTGTGAGCAAAATGAGTTGGCCTATGGTATTATGGTAGATGCTGATATAGATGAAGATACTACAAGTCTTTCTGAATGGTTAACCCTAACTTAAGACTTAGTATCTCATGAAGATTTGGTGGATGAGGTGAAAGTTCCTCATGAATCTCATCCCGTGTTGATTATGGCACCCAACAAAGTGGAGGATGAAGGTTTAAAGATGAAGAAGAGGAAGGTGAACTAGGAGGACATTGGGCAATTTATTGTAAAATGGCCCCGCAACAAGAATCACCCAATTCTCATGCCAATAACTGGGAAGCAATTGTGGATTTGGCATGTGAACTACCGAGTGTATGTTGAAAATTCGGTACGAAAATGTGGGATAAAACCTTCATGCTTGGATTCGATGGACAAGTTGAAGGAGAATGAACAGATTGGGGCATGGAAGGTGAACTACCGAGCTTATATTGGAAATTCGGTAGGAAAATGTTTACTTCGACAACCGTAAGTAAGAGGTATTTGTTAGTTGTATATTTTTGTATCTTTAATTGTTTCTTTTGCTTCTGTGTGGTTTTCTTTATTTTTCTTGGTGTATTTTATTTTGCGTTTTGCTAGTACACAAATAAGTGTTGTGGGTGTGTTTAACCCTCACGAGACCTCACTCGTCCTCATAACCGGAATGTTGGGAGGTTTAAAGGATCTAACCTAGTTAGTGTTTCTGTGTTTATGTTAATGTTTGAATAAAATGGGAGATTGTATGAATCATATATTAATTCATCTGTTTTGTGGTTGATGTCAAAGGGAAAGGTGAGATTTAATGTAGGTAACAAGCAAAAGAAGAAATGAGCTTGTAAATAGATAGAGAGGAAAATGAAGAGTGTGCACCATCAGCTTTAAATCAGGTGCATCCAATTCCCATAATTACTATGTTTTGAAGTTTTGTTTATTCTAAATAGTAGGGAATTGAAACTTTAGGGATTGATTGATCACAACCTTCACATAGCTTTTTCAGAATAAATCTTTTAATAAGTATCGCCCCTCCAATTTTGATATATTGAGGATAATGTTTGTTCTAAGTGTGGGGAGGGGGAGAAAAATATACCATTCGGAAAACTGCATGCCCTTAAGTGTTATTTGAGCATTGTGAAACCGACAAAGTATTTTTTTTTAAAGTTCCATTTGATTGTTGAATCATGAGTGTCGATCCCTAGTCATGGTCAAAAACTCTTTAAGTTCCTTGATGTCTTTTCCAATGGTTGTTTTTTTGAAGAAAAGTATGAATTGCCTAGTTAGAAAAGACATGTGAAGAGTATAACATTTTTTTTTGCATATTATTAACCCATTTCCTTTTCATTTGTTAGTGAGATCTTGAGCCTTACTCCCCAAAAGAAATTATATATCAAAATGATCATTTGATTGAGAGTGGGCCTATACATTGCTTGTTTCAGAAATTGACAGATTTGATGCGTGCTAACACCACGAGAGTAATAGGTGCATGGATGATAAAGGAATTTAGGATTTCGTTGTGTGTTTTCCCTATCATTGTGCGTTTTCGTCCACCCATAATTATTCCTTAGTCACCCATGTTGATTCTAATTTTTTTTTTCGTTTGTGAAACCTCTAGTGTTGTGTAAGCAAACCAATTGTCAAGTGTGATTTCTCAAAAAAAAAAAAATTTGAACAGCAGCCGCTGTCAGAGATGGCCACTCAGTCCTAACATCCAAAATGGCGACCAACGGCTGCCAAACACACCAAAATCAAAGACCCACCGTCAGAGACAATGGGGTTGCCGTCTCCGACGGCCAACCAAGCCCAAACGACCCAATTGGCGGCAGATGGCTGCCAAACAGCCAAAAATCAAAGACCCACCGTCTTTGGAGACGGTGGGGTTGTCGTCTCCGACGGCCACATCAGACCTAGATGCCCTAAGTTGCGGCAAACGGCCCCCAGATGGTTGCTTTGCTGAATGCTTGCTCTTGTTTTATAAATGTTAACCAAACACCCTCTTATTCACTTTAACATCACCTGAACACTTCCAAACACCCCAAAACTCTAATTCATTTGCATAACATCGATCTCAATCACACGATTAAACCATTCTTTTAAACATTACCTACCATTAATCTTCTTTATCTCCAACTTCCTCAAGAACCCTAACCTCTCCACAACCATAAATCACTCAAAACTTCACCAAATCAAACAATTTTGGGGTCTATTTTGTTTAACTTTTCGAGGGGGGTTCAAATTTTGGGTTCTTTTTGCAAGATTCAACCCGCATTTCAAAATTTTTGGACATCTTTGTCACAATATAAAGGGCTAGAAGAATATATGGGTTCAAATCAAGAATGTGCCAATACCTTAGAATTATCAAAAACATGAAGAAAGGTACGGGAAAAAAACCCATAATTTTGTTGGTCTTAGTATGTAAAATAATCAATTTGTTTGTATGTGTTTGTGTTTAGCCACTTGTTAGCCTAAAAATTCCCCACCTTTACCTAAGCCCAGAACCCATAAGTCCTTTAGATGTGTGCCTACTTTTGTGTGAAACATGATTGTCTGTCAAACATATTAAAACAAGCATGTATCTCGGTCATTGAGCGATTATTTATGACTTTGAAACCGAGAGGAGTGATCTATTGTGAGGGGTGTGCAAAAATGTGAACTTGGATCTTAGTTGGATTTGGCTAGGCAATTTTTTATTTTATAAATTTGAGCATTATTTAAACCTTTGGAATGTAAATCTACTGAGAGGCGTAAGTCTTGTGAGTTAGGGTATGACTAGGGACCGCATTTGAGAATCGAAAAAGAAGTTGGAATGTTATTTTTTTTCAAGTTGGTTTGCAATAAACAATTTGCTTGAGGACAAACAAAGCTCAAGTGTGGGGATGTGATAGGTTGGTAAAAGCACGAGAGTTAACAAAGCTAAAATGAGCAATTAATGTATAAAAGATTGTGGAATAGCACTACGTTGATGTGTTTTATGATTTTTAGGCATTGACATGAAAAAGGTGCAATTTTGGAGCTTTGGATCATCTCGGAAGCATAAGGAGGGATTAACCGAGCAAGGAAGGCTGAAACGGACGCTCCGGGGCAAACTGGCGGCGCCTATGCCAAATCTAGCATGGCTGACACCGTTGCGGTAGGAAGAGAGCAGAAAACGTTTTAGGACAGCAAAAATCCTTGTAGCCAAAAGGAACCAGCGTCGCCGACGCCAACGGCGTAGGCGACGCCAGAAGTGGCATCGCCGACTCCACTTTTAGTCAACCTTGGGTTTTAATGCATTTTAATGAGGGTCAACACTGGGGTTACGAGGGGAATCAATAAAAAATCAATTCCTTTGACCAGGAAATGGCATCTTAATCGTGGTGAATCATCTCAAATCATTACAACTCATCAATTCATCATTTTCCATCATCCTCTTGAAGATTGAAGACCGAAGAACACAACATTTGATGATTTCTATGGCATATGCTTGGCTAAACTTCTATTCATATTCGGTTGTATCATTGATTCTAGGGTTCTAAACATTGGGTGTTTTCTATCTTGTATTTGCTTTTGAATATCAAACAATTGTGTTGAATCACGATTAATCTTATGTTGAAGTAATTTTAGTTAATTAATCTTGTGCCAATTTCTAATGTCATGAACATAATTTCTTGCTTTAATACAAATCTAGGGTTGTATGTTCTAGAGTTATAAAGTGTATTATTGTCCATCATAGATGTTGATGATTCTTGATACCTAAACCTAATGAGACAACCAACCCGCGAACATCATTTGCAATAGTTATTACTGACCCATTTGATAGAACCGTAGTAATCAATTGTTGAAACCCGGATGTGAATCTTTATTTATCATTGTTTACAACTCATTTCTATCAATTACTTTCATTGCAATTTAATTTCAAGTTTTAATAAAACAATCAAAATCTCTTCACATCATCTTAAATGAATACAATAGCAAGCTTCATAATCAACTAGACACCTTCATAAATAGTTTCAATCAACTTTAAAACATTAACACCGACCACATACTCTTCGTGGATCGACACCCTATTACCACTAACTACATAGTTTAAGGTGATAAGGTAGACATATAAATCTTATTTTTGACCGGACCGCGACATCCGATCACACAACTTATTGTTCGTTTGCGCCATCCTTCTATAATTGATTTTTTGTTTTTTGATTTTCTCATAAATAATGGGCAAAATTAATTATCTTTTAAAAAATATCTTATTTTTTTAGATTTAAGAGAAAAGATGTGAGAAAAAATAATCACTACAATTTTTAAGGTCGAAAAAGTGTATTTTGTCACTTTTTATTCTCTCCTGAAAATGCTTTAAGATCCTATAAGCTAAAAAGTGCTCAATTTAACGTTTAGCATGTGTCACTCGTTATATATAAAAGTATAAATGAGAATAACTAGTTTACCAACCTAGAAATCTTTATAGTTTCATTTGAATTTCACGACCGCTTTCTAATGATTGTGGCTTTATCTATTTATAGACTTTTGGTATTACTTTTTGACGGTATGAATAATATCACAAATGTTTTTCAAAGAAAAATATGCATTTCAATTTTCTTTCTAGAATACAATTTTTATCTCTGAATGCTATCCATTGGCGGAGGTAAGTTGTTTGGGATGTAGTCCCGGGACAGCAGTCTTTTTTCAGTTGTATATATACATGTATACATAGTTTTTCGAGTGATATCAATGTTTTTTTATGATGACTACATTATACCCAACCCAATTCTAATTAAATGAGCTCAACTCTAATTTTTAAGTAGATAGAAGCCACACCAGTATTTAGCCCATTAGGGGGAAGGGACACTTATAGAATTCACTTTTCACTTAACTGATTTCAACCAATCATGCACTGACACATCACTTCACTGATACACTTTTTTAGAGGCAACACTCCACTAATTCTTTTATTTATTTTTATTTAAATTCAAATCTTAATCTTTGTTTTTTTAATTTACACGGTTTTACCACCAAACGGTCAGATTTCTCATAAACCGTCCTACCAACACGGTCAAAAATAATTATGTGCATTAAAATCGGTTTCATCTAACCGTCAGAAATATTGAATTTCACATGCAATACGGTTGAGATTTTTTTTTTGTATATAAACCATTATACCACGGTGGTGAAAACACAGTTCAACATCAACAAAACTCACACCTTCAAAGTGAATCGCTGGACCAAAAATGAAGAAATAGCTCTGGTCGTGTGCGTTAAAGACGCACAAAACGACCAATCCTTGCAACGCCAACCCCGTAGGGGCTCATAAGACCATCAAATTTATATTATGTGTTTTTTTTTTTAATTTTTAATGACGACGTTTTTTTATTATTGTATAATATTTTTATTATGTGATCAACCTTACCTAACTTGAACCGTTAAACCGATCCACCCGAAAATATTTATGTCCGGTTCTACAAAATTAGAATGTCTAAAATAGTGACATCATTGGAAAAAATTTCTGGATCCGCCACTGATGCTATCTTATATTGTACTTACTAGCTTATACCCGGGAGCATCCCGGGTTGAGAAATCTAAGTAAAGTGAATAAAATTAGAAGTATCAAACTATAAAAAATAAGATTTGAGCTATTTCAGAATATTGTAGAAAAAGAAAACATAGCAATTACCTGTTGGAGAGCGTCCCGGGTTGAAATATCTAATATGACATAATAAAATATCTAATATGACAACATAATTAATGACATGCCAATATATGATTAATGATTATTATTATTATTATTATTATTATTATTATTATTATTATTATTATTATTATTATTTTAAACAAATCTCTGTCATAAGTTATCATATTCCAATATAAAAAAAAGGGTAATTGGGTCGGGTATCACCTAATCCCAGGCCCGACCCAAACCCACAATTTTTTTTTAAACTAATCTCAAACCTGACACAATACTTGTCGGGTTACAAAAAATAGTCGTTTTTTTCTCCGTTTTTTATATAGCACTATGGTACTCGTTGGAAAGATAATAAAACGCTCGTTAATTTGGTGTAATTTTTCTTCTTTAAAAAATATCGTATATAAAAGATATTAACGTTTAAAAGTTATGGGAGGAAACATGAGAGAGGAAATAATAAAGGTTTAATATTTACATTTAGTAGATTAGGTACTTAATAGATTAGGTTAAACCATATTTAAACCATATTTATTTCTTTTTTTTAATTGGTCTAGAGTTGACACATCACATTCTATGTGGCATCTCTCAAATGAGAGATTGCATAATATTATGACATGTCATTAAAAATGTTTTGGTTTATTATATACGAGCCGAGCCTTATCGAGCCCGAGCTTGAGTTTAAAGCAAAACTCGTTTACTAATCGAGCCCGAGCTCAGCCTAGCATGTGAAGTTCGCCAGGCTCGTCAAACTTTAGTGTAATATTAGGTTTATTAATATTTAATAATATTTACCCACTCATTTAAGCTTGTTTACTAAATGAGCCCGAGCCGAACTTCATTTATCGAGCTCCGAACCAATTATTTATATTACTTTTATTTAAAATATTAACTAATAGATGGTAAATGAGCCGAGCTTGAGCTCTCATAAGTGTTTTGAGCTCGAGCCTGATCGAGCTCGGGCTTAGCTCGGCTCGTTTGCACCCCAATCCATAATTGAAGAATTCAAAAATCTTAAAGGTCGACGGGATGAACTATAATTCTTCATCCAGGTACCAACCCTTTGTCTTATTTTTAATGTTTTAGTGTCTTTGTTCATTTGTTTGTTAAAAAATGGTTACAACTTTTATATTTATTGTATTACTATTTAATGTTTGACTCGACTCGACCCGAATCGAATCACCGACACGAACATATCACCCGAACTATAACTACAGAAAAAAAAATTAGGTCCCGTCCCGTGACCGCTGACTTCCGACCCCCCAGGCCAAATTCTCAAGCTTCGCCACTGGATATAGATATAGATAGATATAGATTATATAGATTTTATGACTCATCATGGTATAGTTTGTGATCCGTTGTTTTTTTATTTGTGTGTAGGATAGGTTAACTTATAGATCTACTAGATTATACCCCGGGAGCGTCCCGGGTTGAGAAATTTAATATGATACATCAATTTTACATATGAAATAGACTGATGTATAACTCTAATATTAATATCTAACCTAAAACAAATTAATAATGTACAACTCCAATGTTAACACATACCCTAAAAGCATGTAAAGTTTAATGTAACTCTAATATTAACACATATCATAAAGACTAAACAAATGTACAACTCTAACATACTAATATTGATACCTAACTTAAAACAACGTATAACTCTATTAACCTATTCGGCTCTGTTTGAAAAAAAATTCATATTTACTGATTTAAACATAATTAGTGACTTGTCTATACATGATTAATGATTTACCTGAAAACTTTGTGTTTTTTTTCCTATATGAACAAAACCCCACAAAAAAATTTCTCCGTTTTTATATAGCACTATGGTACTCGTTGGAAAGATAATAAAACGCTCATTAATTTGGTGTAATTTTTTTCTTTAAAAAATCTCGTATATTAAAGATATTAACGTTTAAAAATTATGGGAGGAAACATGAGGGTGAAAAATCCAATTTTGTTTTTAAATTAGTTTTTTCCTAAAATATCTCAATGCCACATGGGATGACACATGGCACACTCAAGGAAAAAAATGTCTCTTTGAGTGCCATGTCACTAAAATGGCTTTGGTTTATTATATGTATTGATAATAATAATAATAATAATAATAATAATAATAATAATAATAATAATAATAATAATAATAATAATAATATAGATATAGATATAGATATAGATAAGGATTAGAACATACATTATTTTTTTATTGGCAAACACCATTACTACTATAAACCACGTATCCAATTAGTAGTAAGTAATTAGGGTTTTGTTAAAATACTCGAGTCATTTAATATTTTTATCATTCACTAAAATAGGCTGATATAAGAACTATTTTTTGATTTTTTTTTTAATCTTTGTGTAGGTTTATTCTATATAACAACAATTTCAAAAGACATTTACGGTGCTATTTCATTAATGTTCCACGTGGTAGTTTTATTTTATGATTATTTAGACTATGGGGGGGGGGGGGGGTTGATGTGCCATGTGGCATACGTGGGGACCATTTTGTAAGGGTAAAAATTGTGTTTGAGATCATATACTAATTCTCACACCATAGGCTGATCGCAGGAGACCTATTCCTATGATGAGACTAGCAGTGTTATTCTTTGCAGATATCAAGGAAGCACTGAGCTGAAAGACGTCCCCTAAACCTGAACTGGTCATTACCATTGTTTTTTTAACAAGTGGCACCCACCATGGGACTTGAAACTTGAACCCACGACCACATAAATATAAATTCACTTTTATATCCATATTTAAATCATGGGTAAGTATTGAGAGAAAACCCAATTTTTTTAGAAAACTTTTGCAAACCCAACAAGTGGTGGAGAAGCCTCCACGTCACCTCCCACTAACTTGATGATTTTAGGCTCCAAAGGGTAGTAGGGTCATTTACAAATGATGTTGACCTTGTACTTTGACATTTTTTTTAAACGGCTAACAAATTGGAATCACTCACGGAACACTGGAGTATCATCGTGCCACCAATGTTACCACGCGATCATATTCCACCACCAAATCACCGATTCAGGAGGAAACTCATAATTATGAGAAAACCCCCTATGTGAGATTCGAACCCAGGACCTTATGGTCCCTAAGTCTTATCTCACCACCCAGATGTCGCTGGGCTATAATGCCTTATACTTTGACATGCATCACCTTTTCTCCTATGCTTTTATACTTTATCTTCTACATTAACTTTTTGGACACTACTTGTGTAAGAGAAATCACTCATGCCTCATAATCCACAATCTTCTCCTCTCTTCCATTCAAATCTTCATCCATAAACACTATTAATCATTCTTTCAGTTAATACTCATGTGTAATGCCCCAAATCTTATAAATTTTAACGTATAATATTGTACAATGTTAACATGGATTTACCCAAATTAAATAACGAAATGGTAATATGTGTATTCATAAATTGACTAACTCCGTTAGTCAAGTTAGAATGGCATAATAATGATTGTATGTAAAAAAACTTAACCATGTTAGTTTAAGTAACTAGATTTTATCATGATATAAATTGAGGGACCAAATGTCATGATTCTAGCAAACATGGGGTATTATTAGGAAGGAAAAGAAATCAACACACACAAAAAAGGTGTGTGTGTCGATCATCATGGATAAACATCTCCCAAACCCTTCTCCTACATAATACACCCAATATCAAGCTAGATCAAGACCAAATTAAAAGGGAACTTATGCATGTGGTGCTAAAATGATCATTTAGACGTTTATAAACCCTAAGGAAACCTTCAAATTGCATATGTGTTGTATTTTACGAAATCTTTGATAAGACGCTTGAAGTGAGTCTTGGTTATTGATGTTTATAATAGTTATAAAAGGGCCCCCTGGTTTTGGGGAAACATAAAGTGACTATAACTTACAATAAAATGTATATAATATAACTCATGTTTGGATTCTCAAATGAAAAGTATGTTGTCATTGTTTTGGGTAAATTATGACTAGAATACTTATTTAATTGATTAAAAGTTGTTTTTTTTTTGGTGAAATTGGTCATGTAAAAACACCTATGGAATTAATGATTAAAAATGACGCACATCAAGTGTTCGATTTAATGTCCAAGTGAATTTCTTGTTAATGAAATTTAATGAAAATTGGTGGTGTTGGTATACAAGTAATAAGAAGGCTAAATAGGTAGTTAAAAGGTGTAGCTAGAATGGTACATAATCAACTTGAATGATGCAACAGCTAAACGACGTGTAGCTCCGCTGCAACGCGCAGGTTCCTACTAGTAAGATATAATGGATGTCAAGTTTTATGGACTACAGCAATAACTGTTTGTCTTGAGCATGGTGAACATCGATGGGCGAACATTTAGAAACAATTGCTATATGATTTATAGAAGGCATCATGTATCCATATGTCTTCACCTCATCATTTGATTGACTGTATTAGTCATTTGTTTCTTAAGATCTAGACATGGATTGTCTCGACAAGACACTGAATGCTTATGCCTTACACAAGTTTGTGGGTATGTTTAGTCTAATTCACTTGCTTCTAACATAAATATATTCTTATAATTATGTGCATGCACACGCACACATGGTACTGATGATGCGATGGTACAAACACAATGCGCGTATCCAAACATACAATGTTTTTGTTATTGCAACATTATCATCATACACACAAGATAATTCCAAGTAATAAAAGACCATAAACAATTATTAAAGCAACTTAAGAAAATTTGTGATTAATTGATGAGATTAAATTAAATATATGTTAAGACAGGGACGATCCGGAGCATGGGTCGGGTAGTCACCAGCTCAGGGCCCAATTTTTAAATTGGCCCGAATGTTTTTTAAAAATATACACATATATATTAAATTCTATATTTAAGATATACATTTGTGTTTTATACATTAAAGTCTTGTTAGTTGAGTTGGAAAAACCATGTTAATTTAATGTAGAGGGTTCAAGTTGTTGGATCAGTTAGCTCTTTAACAGTTGTTTGCTTATGAACACTTATGTGTTTGCAAGTTAATCAAAGTAGTTTGCACAGCGGAATAAGTTGTAAAGTTTCACTTTCAACAGGAGTTATTACTCCCCCTGGATGTAATGAACTAAAGATAGTTAATAAGAATCTAAGCAATTAAATGTATATGATAATAAATATGCAAAGAGATTCTCAGATTATGAAATGGTATTTCAAGTAAAAGCTCTGAAGGATTTCAATTTCAATTAAAACCAATGTCTAAAATAGTGGGATTAACCCATCTATTTATAGACAAAAAGATACATGAACCTTGTTACAAAAGCAAGACTGCAACAGGCTGTAGTCTTGGAACTTGTACAAAAGATAAAGTAATGTTATAATAATAAACTACTGAAACATAAGGGCGGTGGAAAGATTCCATTACAAATTCTGATGAGTGACAAACTACTGATGAGTAGTTTGTCTTCAGTAGTTCTTAAGTTGACTTGTCTGGTTTGACTTCAAATCTTCTCATCTTTACTCTTCAGTACTTGTTGAATCCTTCTTCAGTTGTTTCTTCTTCTTTCTTCAGTAGTTTCATACTTAGAATGTTTTGGCAGAAATAGGAATTAGACTAAGGTTAGCAAAAGAGGTTTCTTCAATCCTTTTTGTCCTTACAATCTCCCCCTGGATTGATGAAGCCAAAACCTTATCTAATTCTTTATTGTCTTCTTCTGTCATCAAGTATCTTCCAGATTTCTCTGAACATGGAAGACTTGAGTTGGTTCAGTTGTTCATTGGTGAGAGATCCTTGTTCAGGTTCAAGATGTTGAATTGTGAGCAAGTCTTGTGTAGATAGCTTTTTCAGTTCTGTCATAGATTTGAAGGCCTTGCTTGAACGATCTCTCCTTGTGATCAATACTGAGTTGGAATCAGTAAATAACCATTTCATTATCAGAACTCTAGATTAGTCAAAGTCTAAAGTGTAAGGGACCATGTTGGATCCCTGGGATGTTCCTGAGTGAGGGATGTTTTCTACTTCAGTGACCCTCAAGTGAGATTCTCTTCCTTCTTCTGTTTGCACCACATTAGATATATTAAAGGTAGGTAAATGATGTTCAGTGATTACCTTTGTGTGCAGTTTATCAGTTATTTTCTTCTGTATTTGGTAAGCAAATGTTGAAGGATCCCTGAATTGTGTCAGCAGAGGCTTCTCTTCAATCACAAAATCTCCTTGTACTACTGTATTGCCTTCAAGCAATACCATCTTGAAATCAGTCTTTGTGATCTCCTCTTGCTTCTTCTTGGTAGCAAGCTTTGATGTTGATTGTATAGAACCAGAAGTTCTAACTACTAAAGTTGACACTTCAGAAGTTTTGTACTTCTCTGGATTTGCAGCCTTATCAGCCTTGAATCTTTTATATGTGTCAAATAATTTGTCTTCTCTCCATTTTGACACTAAGGCTTTTGAACCAAATCCATTGGCTACCAATTCATCTATGACTTCAGCTCTCTTTGCCTTTCTGTCTTTTTCAGTGGCAATCTTGTCAACAACAAGTTGAGCTCTTCTTGTAATCTCATCCATGGAGAGCCCTTTGAGTGAATAAGCTTTAGTTTTGCTGTTCTTGATAATGTAAGAAATCAGTTGTTGTCTTTTGTCTTCTCGGCAACTCTTTCTAGTGCAACTTATTTATTCAACTCTTCTTCATATAATTTAAGTTTGGCATTGTAGCTCAAATCTTCCCTTGCTTCTAGGCTGTTCTAGATCTCATCTTCCTTGGCTTTCTTTTGTGCTACAAGTAGACTCTTGTCCAGTAATTATTTTGACATTGAGATGGGAGAAGGGTTTAATACAGGCATTTGAGTGGTTGTAGGTCTTGGAATAGGAGTTGGAATGTCTTCAGTTGCCATAAAAGGCTCTTCAGTTGAAATGTTGGAAGTGTTAACTACTGAAGGGTTGATCGAAGTATCAACTACTAAAGGATTGTCTTCAGTACTTTCAGAGTCTTCAGAAGTTTCTTCATTGAGGCCTTGGGATGTTTCAGCTTCAACTTCAGTTTCAGAAAGGAGCCTATCTTGATCTTCTAATTCTTTTTGGGCTTCCTCTTCCCCTTGTTGTTGTTGTAGAGCCACTTTTGCCTTTATCCTGGCTTCCAGTGACTCTCTTGGTTCCTTAATCTTATCCCCCTTTTTGGCTTCATCCACTTAGTTTGTTGACGGCTCACTTAGTTTGACAACTCACTTAGTTTGTTGTTGATCACCTAAAATTGATTTTTGGTTTTCAACTCCCAAGAAGTTGTGAAGGATTTGAGGTGATTGGTTATGAGGGTGTTCATCATCTGGTATAGGGGACCATCTAGGCTGCATAGGTGGTTCAAGTCTATGCTAAATGACCCAGGGAATTGGGTAGGCATTTTTAGTGTAGGGGGTGTTTTTTGGTGATCTTCAGAGTGTACTGAAGATGCCACTTTAGGGGAATCAGGGTTCAAGTGGTCTTTAACCTGATCTGTTGTGACCAGCTCTTTGAGCTTAGAGACATCAGATTCAGGATCTTCACTAGTAGCCGTCAATTTATGTTTTGTGGAGTGTGAATCATCATCCAAATCAATGGAATCATTTGAATCCCTTATGACATCCTCAATGAGGACATTATCAGTTGTATCATGAGCTGGGCCCAACCCAGTTGTCTCATGAACCTCTGTTTCTTGGTTCTGAGGATTTCCTACCTCAGGCATAAAGCCTTCATTAGTAGTTGCCACAAATGTGGTCTTAGCAATGTTACTTCTGTCCTCAGATCCACCACTAGGTGGTAAATGAGTAGTAGCAGCCTCAAATGTACCTAAAGTCTCTAAGTTTGGGCTTAGAAACCTTGGTTCATCCTCATCTCTTGGGATAGGGCCGTGAGCTTTGGCAATATTGTTAATCAATTCCATAATGAGTACTGTTTTACCCACGCCAGCTCCCCCGAATAGTCTAATTTTTCCTCCACGGCGATAAGGGGCTAAAAGATCTACTACTTTAATTCCGGTTTCAAAAATAGATAATTTTGTATCTAACTGTATAAAGGCAGGCGCGGATCTATGAATAGGAAATGTTGTGTTATTATCTACAGGACCTAAATTATCAATAGGCTCCCCAAGCACGTTGAAAATTGATCCAAGAGTCGCTCCACCGACCGGAACACTTAGCGGAGCTCCCGTATCAATTACGTCCATTCCTCTCGTTAGACCGTCTGTAGCACTCATAGCTACGGCTCTAACTCGAGTTTTTCCTAATAATTGCTGTACCTCACAAGTCACATTAATTGGTTGACCAACAGTATCTCGACCCTTAACTACCAGAGCGTTATAAATATTAGGCATTTTGCCTGGCGGAAAGGCTACATCTAGTACCGGACCAATGATTTGGGCTAATGACATCCACATCCATGTCAAGTTCTGATGGTATTTCCCCTATTTGATGTGATTGTTGGGGAATGACATGTTCTGATAGGATTGTCTCTTTTAGCCCAGAGAGAAGTTTGGCAATTTTAAGGGTTGTGTGAGATGTTTCAGGTTCAGTAGTTTGTGGTAATGGGTCAGCAGTTTCAAAGAATGGATCAGTAGTTATGGTCTTTTTAAATTTCTTTCTTTGAAAAATGATGGTTATGGGTGCTCTTTTGGGGGGTTTGAGATGGATGAGACTGAGAGGATGTTTCAGTCACATCTTTGACAAGTGCAGATTGCTCATCAGCAGTTTCAGGCATCTCAATTTCCTGAACTGTCTTTCTTTTAGGGTTGGTGGGTTTGGGTTTTTATTGCTTGGTTTTCTTGGCCTTTTTGGGTGAGGGTTTGGAAGATGGTGGTTCCATGGGGACTGTTTGTTGTTCCCCTTGGTCATCTTCTGGCCAGGCATCCGGTTTGTTATGCCTTGAGTATGCTTGTGAGCTTAATGGTTTTAAACAGTTGTTTTTCCCATAAGCACCTCATTTCCAAGTTCTTTAATTATGTGACATCCGTCACCTTTCATTTATCTTTTGTCCGACTTTAGTCCCTCTCATTTCATGTATTTACATTTAATTCGAAATTTCGATTCAATAATAAAAGTTGTGAACTTGTTTCCTTGCGATTATCAACCACCTACTCGAATCGTTGTCGTAACTAAAAAAAAAATTATTTTCTTTTATAATAATAACTAGCTTATACCCCGGGAGCGTCCCGGGTTGAGAAATCTAATTAAAGTGAATAAAATTAGAAGTATCTAAACTATAAAAATGACATCTATGTATCAACTTACATTAGATACTTTTTATAAAAAAAAAAAAATATACCAAAAGATCCATTTCACCTTACAACATTAACACCTAAAACTGAATATTAAGATCCCAAGCACTTCAAGGGGACAAAGATTGTTTAGCACCAATACATTCAGTCAAAGGTCTTTAACTGCATACAATAAGATTTGAGCTATTTCAGAATATGGTAGAAAAAGAAAACATAGCAATTACCTATTTGAGAGTGTCCCGGGTTGAAATATCTAATATGACATAATAAAATATCTACCAATGGGGTGGTGGTCCATTGGCAAAGGCAAAGCCTTTAAACACCTAGGTTGGGGAAGGTCTTGGGTTCAAGTCCCACAGACCATAGGATTTAAAAAGAAATTAACCTTTCAAAAAAAAAAAAAAACATAATAAAATATCTAATATGACAACATAATTAATGACTTGCCAATATATGATTAATGAATATTATTATTATTATTATTATTATTATTATTATTATTATTATTATTATTTTAAACAAATCTCTGCTAGTTCATAACCTTAAACATTGTATAACTCTAATATTAAAACCTAACCTAAAAAAATGTACAACTCCAATGCTAACACATGTTGTAAATAAAAATCATATTTACTGGTTTGAACATAGCTAATGACTTGCTTATACATGATTAATGAATAACCTGAACACTTTGTGCTTTTTTCATGTATGAACAAAACCACACAAAAAAATAGTCGTTTTTTTCTCCGTTTTTTATATAGCACTATGGTACCCGTTGGAAAGATAATAAAACGCTCGTTAATTTGGTGTAATTTTTTTCTTTAAAAAATCTCGTATATAAAAGATATTAACGTTTAAAAGTTATGGGAGAAAACATTAGAGATAAAAATCTAATTTTGTTTTTAAATTTTAAATTATTATTTTCCTAAAATAAAGCTATTGCCACATGGGATGACACATGGCACACTAAATGAAGAGAATACTCTCTTTAAATGCCATGTCATTAAAATGGCTTTGGTTTATTATATGTATAGATAATAATAATAATAATAATGATAATGTTAGTTTTAAACTTAGCAAATAATTGAGCTAAACAAACCAAAACTCTACCCATTTTCGGAGCCCACACCCTTGAGCCCAAATCAGTGCAGCCCAATAGCAGACTGGCCCACTCTCTTTTCTTCCTCTCCCTCTCTGCAGCGATTAAAAGAAAAAAAATGTACTATAGCCAGACTCGAACCCGAGTTTGGTAGCGGTTCAACTTTATCACACAACAACTCAACCAACTAGGCTGCATCATGTTTTGGTGATAATATTCAACCTCAAACAAACATAAACCTTCCTTGTTTACTATATAGTTGACTCGTGAAAGTCAACTGCGAGCCAACTTCCAATTACAACACCAAATCTTTTAAAAAAAATCGTGATTAAGCTCTAGTTATGGAAAGAATCTCGTAATTGAACCATGATTAATGACCAATAAGTGCTTCCCGGTCAGACTATATTCACATTCACGCGTTTCCAGCTCTAAACACCATAAATTCGATCCTATTTTACCGGGTTTTGACCAACCATTAGTCAAGAATCAAAACCTTATAAATACCTGTTATTATTCCAATCAAACTTGCACCTACACTCAAGCTATAGCAACTAAAAGAACCCCCTTATAATAACCCTCTGTCGTGCTATCAATCGTCCAGAATCGAAGCATTGTTGGCCGTGTATGTGTGCTCGTTCTTTCATCATACTCGGTATATCACAAACCCTATTATTTATCGATTAATGTTCGGTTTTTTTCTAGGATTAAAAACCCTCAATAAGTTTTCGTTATCAGATCATGATTCGTCTGATTTGAAGGTTAGGGTTCTTATGTTATTATTTGGGGAAGATGACCAATTCACGTATCTAATAAATGTTTTAAAAACTGAAACACATACAGATCTGCTGCCCAGATTAGTTGGTGATAACCCACTTAGTTTAGACACGAACCGGCTCGTGTCTGGGTTCGAATCCAGGCACAAGCTGATATATATATTTTTTTTGATAATTATAAATAATCCTTAACAGATCAAACGACCTATATAACTAATTAAATCCAAGTTTAAACGTTCTCAGGGTCTAGACCAGATGGTCTAGGCTTGTGATATAAGACGCGAACCGGCCAGAGGCCCGGGTTCGAGTCTGGGCACACGCAACATATTTTTTTTAAACCTTTCTTTTATAATCTTTTACTCTTATCTTTTAAAAATAGTGTTAAAATACCAAAAGTGTCCTAATAATTCTAAAAAAATTATTTTATGTAGATTTCATGACAAAGTTTATCATACAATTTTTAGATTTCCAAAAATAATTTATTTAATATATATTATAAATATTACAAATTTATTCATTTATAATTTTAAAATTCTATAAAAATATGTAAACGTTCTTATAAAATTCCACAAAAATTATTTTAAACTTGTAGATCTATAAGCATTTCAGAAATAAATTTTATTTCAGAAAAATCATTCGTTTCATTTTTTTTAATTGATTTTTGTTATTTTAAGTCATAAATAAATCATAATAAATTCATTTTTCAATATTTTTATACCAAAATTTTACATAAATTATTTCTGTTCATTTAGAACAGAAATATAAACTTTAATTTGAAATTTCTTTAATTTTAATATTTTTAGATATTAAAATTATATCTTTGACAAGTAAAAATAAATATACTAAATATTCAATTTTTGAGGAAATAATTTTATAAAAATTATTTTCATACTTAGAAACCTTATAACATGATTATCCTTAATCAAAAACCTTTAATAGTCTTTTACCTAATTATTTACCTAATTTCTTTTTATTTAACAACAATTTACATAATTAATAATTAAACAAATACTTATCCCCAAATTAGGAACGCTAGAACTACTTGTATCCTAGATTCATTCCCTTACAAATTATCTAATTCTTTAGGTTAATCCTTTGGGATAATCCAAATTCAAATCACGTTGTTCGGTAGAGTTTCAAGTTATTACGCGAACTGTGAGTATTTCCTATCCCCTTTTTGGTTTTATTCATTTTTGGGGTGTTACATGTACACTTCTACAAATTACAAATACAAGTTCACATTTTTACAATACAATTCTAGTACTATGTGCATTTGCTTACAAACGTGCTTTATGCTTAGACATTTCATGTAGAATACATTTGTACTTAGTGAAATCATTAACATTGTACAAGCTGACCTTAACATTGGATAGCGCTATTGGATTGACAACCCGCCTAGGTTGATTCTCCCCCATTTTCATTGGAGAATCCGTGGTCATTGTTAAGTTATTATCCATTTATTGGATAAGTACACCGCCGTTCATTTAGTACATTATACAGTCACAGGAATGATTTCGCCCATTTGTATGATACATAGTTTACATAATTGCATAGTAGCTTTGCACTTGAATTGTATAACATTTTACAACTTACTATATGTATTAAATCAAGGAATGCTCACCAACATTTCATATGTTGACAAAACTTATTTTGTACATGTTTCAGGTGCAGTTTGATCTTAGTACTATAGCATTGGATTTTAGTGCTTTCTTTTAATAAGTTATTTCAATTTTCATGTGTCGTTCAGACTTTTGTATTTTTCCCATTTTGTCACACCCTCAAATTACCACTTGCGGGGTTTTACCGCGAGGCGCATGACAAACCAGGATCCAAGTCAACGATCACAATAAACGACACTATATGAAGTACGTAACCCAAAGACATAAATTTCATAAGCGGAAGCATTTAAAGAATTTAATCTCTACACAACGGTGTTCCCAAGTATCCAAGACACTTATTACAAAACGTGCACTAAAATCTAGACGCCAATGCAGACCCGTGCGCCTAGTTCCGTTCATTGCTACCTTAGCGACCTGAGAAAAAATGCCAAAAAGATGTCAACATATAATGCTGGTGAGTTCACAGGTTTGTTCAAAATGTTACCAAAGTGTTACCATGTCCATACTATATCAATGTTACCAAGTACGCTAGCTAGGCGTATGTTTCATTACTACTACGATTGGAAACCATTACTAGACACGTTTGGCAATGTTCAGCATGTTTAAGCAGCCCGTATGTTCAGCATGATACCAATGTACCTGTTCGAGACAATATGCACCCGCCCGGCCCTCCAAGCCGACGAGTGGGGCAGGTCACGCCCAATAGATCTATCCACATTTCCCCCGTTGTGCAAACCCGCACATTCATGGTTTCCCCCGGGACTTTCCAAAAGATCGTATAGCAATATAAAGTTAAACCATAGTATGACATTTGTTACCAAAACCGTTTAGCGCATGTTTTCTCCCCCAAAAGTTAAAGCAGTAAAAGTGGGGCCGTGAACTCACCTTAGATAGCGTTCTTCAAATATAAGTAAAGATGTTTAGCCCTTGATAATCCCTCTACCGGAGATCTATCAAAATGTTCACATAAGTGTCCTGACTAATAACCATAAGGTTATCTAGTCCCCGATTGTCCAGATCGTAACCAAGTATGTTTTAAAATGTGTTTAAATGTTTAACCGACACACTAGACCGACCCGACATCCCGTTGGTGACCCATTACCCTAACTAATCAAGTACATATAGATTACACACAAGGTTCAAGCATAAAACACTTAGTTTGTATCAAAAATCTCATTTCTGCATCAGAACGGTCGAACCAGTCAGTTTTAAGTCTCCTTCGCACCTTTTTGTCTCCTTCGCACCATTTACAGTACGTTCGACCGTTTGATGCTTCCTTCGCCCGTTTATTCACATTCGTCCAATAAAATCCTAGGTTCGACCCTGGATCCCTCCTTCGCACCATCGACTGGTCGAAGGAGGCCAGGTTCGCCCCTGTTGTATTATTTTTCCTAAAAACGCTTCAAACACATTCAAAACGACCCGAAACATCATCAAACACAGCAGTCAAGCATGAATAACTTATCCCTACAAAACCCCATCGATTTCCCCCGATAATACGTCCGTTTCAGCCCTTTCCCAAAATGGTAAAGATTATGGAAACGTCACTTTCATGCATGAATTATTTACCCAATTTGGAAACTTTTGAAATCGATTCATGTTTAGTTTAAAATACTCAGTTTGTCAATTATCCGATCTTTCTCATTCATTCTATTGATCATAATTATTCATGCATCAAGTATTAATCCAATAAAACCCCAAATATCAATATACCCAATCCTAACCCTAGACAACCATAATCCAATCATTACCAACAATCCTATATCATGTTTCTATCATAGATATAGCAGCAAATCAGTGAACAATACATAACACTACATAACACACAACTAACACATGTTATTCATTATGAAAACCTATGTTAAATGATCATGTTTTGATTTAGAAAGATGTTTAAAAGGTTTTTAATCATAAAAACACCCTTAGAACAGATCCGGACAATTTGGGTTAGATGAAAACAAATTAAAATGCTTTTAAAAGATTTAGGATTATGAACACACCTTGGATTCTTGTTTAGATGTTGTAGATGGGTTAGATTATGAAAAAGAAGAGCAAAAACTCCTTCCTTAGTGTTTAAGATCGTTTGAGAGCGTTTTGGGACGGTTAGGGTTTGTGAAATGATGAAAAATGACAAAGGTTGGTATTTATACTAGTCTTCCTTCGCACCAACTCATTGGTCGAATGTAGGCTCCTTCGCCCCTTTCACAGGGTCGAATGAGCCCTGTTTGGTCGAAGGAAATTTCTCAATTTCCACTTCCCTGGTTCGCCCACTTGCATGGGTCGAACCAGAACCCCTTTTTAACTAGTTTTCCAGTTTGTCGTGTTTAACGCATTCTAACACATCTCAACACATAAGCATGCATCCTTAGTCCATATTTAACACATTAAAGCACAGATAATCATTTACACATTGTTTAAACACATCTATGTATATAATCTACCACACGACCCAAAATCTACATATGTACTCAATTAGTTTATGTAATGTCACCAACAACGGAACCCGGTACTAGTGTATTACTAAAATGACTCCCAATGATCCTCCAGATCATTGTACCCTGGACAATCCTAACTTGACCCGACTCAACTAATCCAGTTAAGTTTGTTTATAAACGTTTCTCGCTAAGGTAGACTTAGATGTTACTAATATGTTTAAGCCGAACATGCCGGGTGTCACATCATCCCCACGTTGAAAGAATTTTCGTCCCGAAAATTGCGCAAAGCCCCAAAAAGAAAGAAACGAAAAGAACAGAACGAAAAGAAACTTACCGGATGTCACATCATCCCCACGTTGAAAGGAATCTCGACCCGAGATTCATTCCGCTTCAGTAGTAACATGCCTCGATTCAAAAGCGCGCTTCGGAAAGAGATGAGGATACTTAGATTTCATCTGATCCTCCCGTTCCCATGTGAACTCAGGTCCACGGTTCGAGTTCCAACGGACTTTAACGATGCGGATTTTACTCCGACGAAGGCTACGAATCTTGTAGTTGAGAATCTCGACAGGTTCCTCCACAATGCGAAGACGATCATCAACCTTGATCTCTTCCAGTGGTACAATGTGAGATTCATCAGCCAAACACTTCTTCAGGTTAGACACATGGAAGACGTTGTGTACACTACCGAGCTCCGCCGGTAAGTCAAGTCTGTATGCCACCGGTCCAATCCGATCCAGGATTGCGAACGGTCCGACATAACGAGGGTTAAGCTTGCCACGCTTTCCAAAGCGTATGACGCCCTTCCATGGTGAAACTTTCAGAAGTACCTTGTCCCCAACCTGGAACTCTAAAGGTTTTCGACGGCGATCGGCATAGCTCTTCTGACGATCCCGTGCAGCAGCCAAACGTTGACGGATCTGTACGATTTTCTCCGAAGTTTCGTACACGAGTTCCGGACCAGTGAGCTGGCTCTCGCCCACCTCGGCCCAACAAAGTGGTGATCGACATTTCCGTCCGTAAAGGGCCTCGAACGGAGCTGCCTTGATGCTGGAGTGATAGCTGTTGTTGTAGGAGAACTCCACTAACGGCAGGTGGATCTCCCAACTTTTGCCAAAATCGATAACACACGCCCGAAGCATGTCTTCCAAGGTTTGAATCGTCCGCTCACTCTGTCCATCAGTTTGCGGATGATAAGCCGTACTCATATCCAACTGAGTACCCAAAGCCTTGTGCAGAGCCTTCCAGAAACGCGAAGCGAAACGAGAGTCACGATCAGAGATAATAGAAACAGGCACCCCGTGCCGAGCAACCACCTCCTTAAGGTAAAGTCGAGCTAACCGCTCAAGTCCATCGGTTTCCTTAATAGGTATAAAACGTGCCGATTTCGTCAGCCGGTCAACAATCACCCAAATCATATCATAACCACTAGGTGACCTTGGCAGCTTGGTGACAAAATCCATCGTGATTCGTTCCCACTTCCATTCTGGAACCTCTGGTTGTTGCAGGAGACCAGACGGCCTCTGATACTCCACCTTGACTTTAGCACAAGTCAAACATTTGCTGACGTAAGAAGCTATGTCCGCTTTCATGTTCGGCCACCAATAAAGTATCTTCAAATCCTGATACATCTTATCGGAGCCAGGGTGAATAGAATACTGGGATTTGTGAGCTTCTTCCAGAACAAGCTCGCATAATCCCCCGAACAATGGGACCCAAACACGTCCCGCAAAATAGTGTAAGCCATCAGTCCTGAGCTCAAGATGCTTGTCAGCACTGTGCATGGTCTCAGCCTTAAGGTTTTCCTCCTTCAAGGCTTCTAACTGTGCAGAACGGATCCGGTCAGGCAACGACGAGTGAATGGTGAGCTGTAAGGCTCGAACACGGCAAGGGTTCGCAGACTCCTTCCTGCTCAAGGCGTCCGCCACAACGTTCGCCTTGCCAGGATGGTATTTGATGGCACAGTCATAATCGTTCAGGAGTTCAACCCAGCGACGCTGCCGCATGTTCAACACCTTCTGGTAGAAAATATGCTGAAGACTCTTGTGATCGGTATATACTTCACACTTGGTACCGTACAAGTAATGTCTCCAGATTTTCAACGCAAAGACCACTGCTCCTAGTTCCAAGTCATGAGTAGTGTAGTTCTTCTCATGAACTTTGAGTTGTCGAGAAGCATAAGCAATAACCTTTCCGCGCTGCATCAACACGTAACCGAGACCACGAATAAAAGCATCACAGTACACGACGAAATCATAGTGCCTTCCGGCAAGGATAAAATAGGTGCAGAGCAAAGTTTAAGCTTCAGCATTTGAAATGCTGATTCTTGTGGTTCATCCCAGTCAAACTTTCGATCCTTCTGGGTAAGAGCAGTGAGGGGTTGAGCGATCTTCGAAAATCCCTCAATGAAACGACGATAATAACTCGCAAGACCTAGGTATTGCCGCACCTCAGATGGCGTCTTTGGTGCTTCCCAGTCTTTAATAGCTTCGATCTTAGCCGGATCGACATGAATTCCCAATTCATTCACCACATGTCCTAGGAATTGAACTTCACACAACCAAAAATCACACTTCGAGAACTTAGCATACAACTGCTCCTGTCTCAAAAGTTCCAAGACCAACCGCAGGTGTTCCTCATGATCCGCCTTGTTCTTGGAATAGATCAGAATGTCGTCAATAAATACGATGACGAACTTATCAAGGTAAGGCTTGCAAACGCGGTTCATCAAATCCATGAACACCGCTGGTGCGTTAGTGAGACCAAAAGGCATGACCAAGAACTCAAAATGGCCATAACGAGTGCGAAAAGCAGTCTTCTGAATGTCAGCTTCCCTGACGCGCAACTGGTGATATCCGGACCGCAAATCAATCTTCGAATAGTAGCTGGAGCCCTGAAGCTGGTCAAAGAGATCATCAATGCGAGGAAGAGGATAACGATTCTTGATGGTCACTTTGTTCAGCTCACGATAATCAATACACATACGAAGACTTCCGTCCTTCTTCTTCACAAACAAGATAGGAGCTCCCCACGGGGAAGAACTCGGTCGAATGAAACCCTTTTCCAAGAGTTCCTGTAACTGGCTGGACAACTCTTGCATCTCGGGAGGTGCAAGACGATATGGAGCTCGGGCAATAGGAGCTGCGCCCGGAGTGAGATCAATACCAAACTCAACCTGACGATGGGGAGGAAGACCAGGTAAATCATCAGGAAACACGTCAGAAAAGTCACGAACCACCGGGATATCCTCGATCTTCTTCTCATCGTCAGAAGAAACGTTAACAAGTGCCAGAATGGCCGAACAGCCCTTCCGAAGATACTTACGGGCTTTCATGCTAGAAATGATACTCAGCGGAGCACCGCTTTTCTCGCCACGAACCGAAAGAATCTCTCCATCAGGGAGAGGGATCCGAATAACCTTGTCAAAACAAACGATCTCCGCGCGATACAACGATAACCAATCCATGCCAACCACGACATCAAAACTACCCAGAGGTACCGGCATAAGGTCAATGGGGAAAGACAAACCCGACAGTTCCAAGCGACATTCCCTAAGGGTGTGTGTCGCTTCAATTTTCTTACCATCAGCCAATTCTATTAAGTACTTAGCCTCTAAAGGTGTGGGTACTATATCTAGCAATCGACTAATATCCAAAGATACGAAACTCTTATCGGCACCAGAATCAAACAAGAAAGAAACATAGCGATCATTAAGAAGGAACGTACCGGTAACTGTGTCTGGATCCTGCCTAGCCTCTGCAGATCCAATGACGAAAGCACGTGCAGTCCTGCCTCCGCCGCCATTGTTCCCGTTACCGTTCCCGCCCCTCCCATTATCGCCCTGCTTCAGCTTGGGACAATCACGCTTGAAATGCCCCGTGTCACCACAGTTATAACACCCCTGCCTCCCCTGAGTCCCCTGAGCAGCAGGAGCAGGAGTAGCCGCAGGAGTCTGAGTTGGGGTGAGCGTCACCTTGCAATCCTTAGCATGGTGCCCCAACTGATGGCACCGATGACAACGAGCCCTATCACAACTCCCAGAATGATGAAAACCACACTTGTTACACTTGGGATGCTTCCCAGCATACCCACCCGTCTTCGACCCAGAAGAAGACCCAGATGTATCAAACTTCTTCGCCGGCTGAGCTGGCACCACACTCTTCCCCACACTCTCCCACTTCCTCTTGCTTCCCTCAGTAGTCTTCACAGCAGCACCCTTGGGAGGCAAAACGCCTTCCGCCACCTTCAGGTTAGTCATCCGATGAGCTGATCGAACAACTTCAGCAATAGTGGGAAGATTCCCAGCAGCCACTAACCCAGCAATCTCGGGGACTAGTCCAGACACATAGTGCTCGATCCTCCTGTACTCGGGTGTGTGTAAGTCAGGACACAACACCGCCAGCTCGTTCCTCCTCACAGTATACTCCTCAATCTCCGACCCAACCATCTTGTAACTCCAGACCTCATGCTCCAATTTCTGTATCTCCTCCCTTGGACAGTACTCACCTCTCAAAAGCTGCACAAACTCCGCCCAAGGCATAGCAATAGCCTCTCCTAATCCCACGTTCTGAGTAGTAGCATTCCACCACGACAATGCAGGCCCCTCAAATGTCGCGGTAGCGTACTTCACTCGGTCCCCAGCAGGACAGTTACACATAACAAACACAGATTCCACCTTCTCCAGCCGTCGGAGCAGTCCCACCGCTCCCTCAGTCCCAGCGAAGTTATGAGGCTGACAGTCCCTAAACTTCTTATAGGAGCACTGAGGTGGGGGTGGATTGGCACCAACACCTGTAACACGGTACACGAGTAAAACACAAACGAAAGGACACGAAACCCAAAATGAGGCAAGGTCGACAAAAATCAACTCACCACCCATGGCATTAATCCCGGCCTGGAAATTAGCCATAGCCATGTTCACTTGCTGCTGGATCAAGTTGTTCAGTTCCGCCTGGGTCATATTGATGTTCCCACGACCACCGCCTCCGGCACGACCACCGCCGCCAGCACGGCCACCGCCTCCACCACGACGTCCACCACCGCGAGCACCAGACATGATCTAACAAACCAAGAAATCGAGAGATTCAGATTCACTTCCAGTGTCAACCACTAGAAATTTAAAAGAGTTAACCTAGGGACAAATTTCAGGACTATACATCCAAATTCGAAGTCCATCGGGAATTTCATGCATTCCAGTTTATTATTTCGTGTGCACCCGAAATGATAAACTGCTCTACATGGTCCTCCAGATGTACCCCTAATCTAGACCCCAGTCACCGAACATTGTCGCCTATGTGGCAATAGGTGCAAGTGTCGGAAGGCATGTGTGTGCTAGAACCAACAAATCAACCCCTCCTCCTTCAGTCCGGAAGAAGAAGACAAGAGTAGGTAAGAACCCAAATAAAACGGATGATGTAACGGAGAAGCATGATGATGATGTAAGGACACCCCGACAACGTTAGTACATATCCCATTAATAGACCCAAAGTATGTGACCGTCGAGTGTGTGCAACTCGGCTATAGACCAGACTCTACATGCAGTCCTAGTTCACTATAACCATTGGCTCTGATACCAATCTGTCACACCCTCAAATTACCACTTGCGGGGTTTTACCGCGAGGCGCATGACAAACCAGGATCCAAGTCAACGATCACAATAAACGACACTATATGAAGTACGTAACCCAAAGACATAAATTTCATAAGCGGAAGCATTTAAAGAATTTAATCTCTACAAAACGGTGTTCCCAAGTATCCAAGACACTTATTACAAAACGTGCACTAAAATCTAGACGCCAATGCAGACCCGTGCGCCTAGTTCCGTTCATTGCTACCTTAGCGACCTGAGAAAAACATGCCAAAAAGATGTCAACATATAATGCTGGTGAGTTCACAGGTTTGTTCAAAATGTTACCAAAGTGTTACCATGTCCATACTATATAAATGTTACCAAGTACGCTAGCTAGGCGTATGTTTCATTACTACTACGATTGGAAACCATTACTAGACACGTTTAGCAATGTTCAGCATGTTTAAGCAGCCCGTATGTTCAGCATGATACCAATGTACCTGTTCGAGACAATATGCACCCGCCCGGCCCTCCAAGCCGACGAGTGGGGCAGGTCACGCCCAATAGATCTATCCACATTTCCCCCGTTGTGCAAACCCGCACATTCATGGTTTCCCCCGGGACTTTCCAAAAGATCGTATAGCAATATAAAGTTAAACCATAGTATGACATTTGTTACCAAAACCGTTTAGCGCATGTTTTCTCCTCCAAAAGTTAAAGCAGTAAAAGTGAGGCCGTGAACTCACCTTAGATAGCGTTCTTCAAATATAAGTAAAGATGTTTAGCCCTTGATAATCCCTCTACCGGAGATCTATCAAAATGTTCACATAAGTGTCCTGACTAATAACCATAAGGTTATCTAGTCCCCGATTGTCTAGATCGTAACCAAGTATGTTTTAAAATGTGTTTAAATGTTTAACCGACACACTAGACCGACCCGACATCCCGTTGGTGACCCATTACCCTAACTAATCAAGTACATATAGATTACACACAAGGTTCAAGCATAAAACACTTAGTTTGTATCAAAAACCTCATTTCTGCATCAGAACGGTCGAACCAGTCAGTTTTAAGTCTCATTCGCACCTTTTTGTCTCCTTCGCACCATTTACAGTACGTTCGACCGTTTGATGCTTCCTTCGCCCGTTTATTCACATTCGTCCAATAAAATCCCAGGTTCGACCCTGGATCCCTCCTTCGCACCATCGACTGGTCGAAGGAGGCCAGGTTCGCCCCTGTTGTATTATTTTTCCTAAAAACGCTTCAAACACATTCAAAACGACCCGAAACATCATCAAACACAGCAGTCAAGCATGAATAACTTATCCCTACAAAACCCCATCGATTTCCCCCGATAATACGTCCGTTTCAGCCCTTTCCCAAAATGGTAAAGATTATAGAAACGTCACTTTCATGCATGAATTATTTACCCAATTTGGAAACTTTTGAAATCGATTCATGTTTAGTTTAAAATACTCAGTTTGTCGATTATCCGATCTTTCTCATTCATTCTATTGATCATAATTATTCATGCATCAAGTATTAATCCAATAAAACCCCAAATATCAATATACCCAATCCTAACCCTAGACAACCATAATCCAATCATTACCAACAATCCTATATCATGTTTCTATCATAGATATAGCAGCAAATCAGTGAACAACACATAACACTACATAACACATAACTAACACATGTTATTCATTATGAAAACCTATGTTAAATGATCATGTTTTGATTTAGAAAGATGTTTAAAAGGTTTTTAATCATAAAAACACCCTTTTAACAGATCCGGACAATTTGGGTTAGATGAAAACGAATTAAAATGCTTTTAAAAGATTTAGGATTATGAACACACCTTGGATTCTTGTTTAGATGTTGTAGATGGGTTAGATTATGAAAAAGAAGAGCAAAAACTCCTTCCTTAGTGTTTAAGATCGTTTGAGAGCGTTTTGGGACGGTTAGGGTTTGTGAAATGATGAAAAATGACAAAGGTTGGTATTTATACTAGTCTTCCTTCGCACCAACTCATTGGTCGAATGTAGGCTCCTTCGCCCCTTTCACAGGGTCGAATGAGCCCTGTTTGGTCGAAGGAAATTTCTCAATTTCCACTTCCCTGGTTCGCCCACTTGCATGGGTCGAACCAGAACCCCTTTTTAACTAGTTTTCCAGTTTGTCGTGTTTAACGCATTCTAACACATCTCAACACATAAGCATGCATCCTTAGTCCATATTTAACACATTAAAGCACAGATAATCATTTACACATTGTTTAAACACATCTATGTATATAATCTACCACACGACCCAAAATCTACATATGTACTCAATTAGTTTATGTAATGTCACCAACAACGGAACCCGGTACTAGTGTATTACTAAAATGACTCCCAATGATCCTCCAGATCATTGTACCCTGGACAATCCTAACTTGACCCGACTCAACTAATCCAGTTAAGTTTGTTTATAAACGTTTCTCGCTAAGGTAGACTTAGATGTTACTAATATGTTTAAGCCGAACATGCCGGGTGTCACATCATCCCCACGTTGAAAGAATTTTCGTCCCGAAAATTGCGCAAAGCCCCAAAAAGAAAGAAACGAAAAGAACAGAACGAAAAGAAACTTACCGGATGTCACATCATCCCCACGTTGAAAGGAATCTCAACCCGAGATTCATTCCGCTTCAGTAGTAACATGCCTCGATTCAAAAGCGCGCTTCGAAAAGAGATGAGGATACTTAGATTTCATCTGATCCTCCCGTTCCCATGTGAACTCAGGTCCACGGTTCGAGTTCCAACGGACTTTAACGATGCGGATTTTACTCCGACGAAGGCTACGAATCTTGTAGTCGAGAATCTCGACAGGTTCCTCCACAATGCGAAGACGATCATCAACCTTGATCTCTTCCAGTGGTACAATGAGAGATTCATCAGCCAAACACTTCTTCAGGTTAGACACATGGAAGACGTTGTGTACACTACCGAGCTCCGCCGGTAAGTCAAGTCTGTATGCCACCGGTCCAATCCGATCCAGGATTGCGAACGGTCCGACATAACGAGGGTTAAGCTTGCCACGCTTTCCAAAGCGTATGACGCCCTTCCATGGTGAAACTTTCAGAAGTACCTTGTCCCCAACCTGGAACTCTAAAGGTTTTCGACGGCGATCGGCATAGCTCTTCTGACGATCCCGTGCAGCAGCCAAACGTTGACGGATCTGTACGATTTTCTCCGAAGTTACGTACACGAGTTCCGGACCAGTGAGCTGGCTCTCGCCCACCTCGGCCCAACAAAGTGGTGATCGACATTTCCGTCCGTAAAGGGCCTCGAACGGAGCTGCCTTGATGCTGGAGTGTTAGCTGTTGTTGTAGGAGAACTCCACTAACGGCAGGTGGATCTCCCAACTTTTGCCAAAATCGATAACACACGCCCGAAGCATGTCTTCCAAGGTTTGAATCGTCCGCTCACTCTGTCCATCAGTTTGCGGATGATAAGACGTACTCATATCCAACTGAGTACCCAAAGCCTTGTGCAGAGCCTTCCAGAAACGCGAAGCGAAACGAGAGTCACGATCAGAGATAATAGAAACAGGCACCCCGTGCCGAGCAACCACCTCCTTAAGGTAAAGTCGAGCTAACCGCTCAAGTCCATCGGTTTCCTTAATAGGTATAAAACGTGCCGATTTCGTCAGCCGGTCAACAATCACCCAAATCATATCATAACCACTAGGTGACCTTGGCAGCTTGGTGACAAAATCCATCGTGATTCGTTCCCACTTCCATTCTGGAACCTCTGGTTGTTGCAGGAGACGAGACGGCCTCTGATACTCCACCTTGACTTTAGCACAAGTCAAACATTTGCTGACGTAAGAAGCTATGTCCGCTTTCAGGTTCGGCCACCAATAAAGTATCTTCAAATCCTGATACATCTTATCGGAGCCAGGGTGAATAGAATACTGGGATTTGTGAGCTTCTTCCAGAACAAGCTCGCGTAATCCCCCGAACAATGGGACCCAAACACGTCCCGCAAAATAGTGTAAGACATCAGTCCTCAGCTCAAGATGCTTGTCAGCACTGTGCATGGTCTCAACCTTAAGGTTTTCCTCCTTCAAGGCTTCTAACTGTGCAGAACGGATCCGGTCAGGCAACGACGAGTGAATGTTGAGCTGTAAGGCTCGAACACGGCGAGGGTTCGCAGACTCCTTCCTGGTCAAGGCGTCCGCCACAACGTTCGCCTTTCCAGGATGGTATTTGATGGCACAGTCATAATCGTTCAGGAGTTCAACCCAGCGACCCTGCCGCATGTTCAACACCTTCTGGTCGAAAATATGCTAAAGACTCTTGTGATCGGTATATACTTCACACTTGGTACCGTACAAGTAATGTCTCCAGATTTTCAACGCAAGGACCACTGCTCCTAGTTCCAAGTCATGAGTAGTGTAGTTCTTCTCATGAACTTTGAGTTGTCGAGAAGCATAAGCAATAACCTTCCCGCGCTGCATCAACACGCAACCGAGACCACGAATAGAAGCATCACAGTACACGACGAAATCATCAGTGCCTTCCGGCAAGGATAAAATAGGTGCAGAGCAAAGTTTAAGCTTCAGCATTTGAAATGCTGATTCTTGTGGTTCATCCCAGTCGAACTTTCGATCCTTCTGGGTAAGAGCAGTGAGGGGTTGAGCGATCTTCGAAAATCCCTCAATGAAACGATGATAATAACCCGCAAGACCTAGGAATTGCCGCACCTCAGATGGCGTCTTTGGTGCTTCCCAGTCTTTAATAGCTTCGATCTTAGCCGGATCGACATGAATTCCCAGTTCATTCACCACATGTCCTAGGAATTGAACTTCACGCAACCAAAAATCACACTTCGAGAACTTAGCATACAACTGCTCCTGTCTCAAAAGTTCCAAGACCAACCGCAGGTGTTCCTCATGATCCGCCTTGTTCTTGGAATAGATCAGAATGTCGTCAATAAATACGATGACGAACTTATCAAGGTAAGGCTTGCAAACGCGGATCATCAAATCCATGAACACCGCTGGTGCGTTAGTGAGACCAAAAGGCATGACCAAGAACTCAAAATGGCCATAACGAGTGCGAAAAGCAGTCTTCTGAATGTCAGCTTCCCTGACGCGCAACTGGTGATATCCGGACCGCAAATCAATCTTCGAATAGTAGCTGGAGCCCTGAAGCTGGTCAAAGAAATCATCAATGCGAGGAAGAGGATAACGATTCTTGATGGTCACTTTGTTCAGCTCACGATAATCAATACACATACGAAGACTTCCGTCCTTCTTCTTCACAAACAAGATAGGAGCTCCCCACGGGGAAGAACTCGGTCGAATGAAACCCTTTTCCAAGAGTTCCTGTAACTGGCTGGACAACTCTTGCATCTCGGGAGGTGCAAGACGATATGGAGCTCGGGCAATAGGAGCTGCGCCCGGAGTGAGATCAATACCAAACTCAACCTGACGATGGGGAGGAAGACCAGGTAAATCATCAGGAAACACGTCAGAAAAGTCACGAACCACCGGGATATCCTCGATCTTCTTCTCATCGTCAGAAGAAACGTTAACAAGTGCCAGAATGGCCGAACAGCCCTTCCGAAGATACTTACGGGCTTTCATGCTAGAAATGATACTCAGCGGAGCACCGCTTTTCTCGCCACGAACCGAAAGAATCTCTCCATCAGGGAGAGGGATCCGAATAACCTTGTCAAAACAAACGATCTCCGCGCGATACAACGATAACCAATCCATGCCAACCACGACATCAAAACTACCCAGAGGTACCGGCATAAGGTCAATGGGGAAAGACAAACCCGACAGTTCCAAGCGACA
Organism: Ambrosia trifida; assembly: GCA_028751855.1. Lineage (NCBI taxonomy): Eukaryota > Viridiplantae > Streptophyta > Magnoliopsida > Asterales > Asteraceae > Ambrosia > Ambrosia trifida. The sequence goes on from CM054131.1 coordinate 102,734,120, forward strand.
TTCCCTAAGGGTGTGTGTCGCTTCAATTTTCTTACCATCAGCCAATTCTATTAAGTACTTAGCCTCTAAAGGTGTGGGTACTATATCTAGCAATCGACTAATATCCAAAGATACAAAACTCTTATCGGCACCAGAATCAAACAAGACAGAAACATAGCGATCATTAAGAAGGAACGTACCGGTAACTGTGTCTGGATCCTGCCTAGCCTCTGCAGATCCAATGACGAAAGCACGTGCAGTCCTACCTCCGCCGCCATTGTTCCCGTTACCGTTCCCGCCCCTCCCATTATCGCCCTGCTTTAGCTTGGGACAATCACGCTTGAAATGCCCCGTGTCACCACAGTTATAACACCCCTGCCTCCCCTGAGTCCCCTGAGCAGCAGGAGCAGGAGTAGCCGCAGGAGTCTAAGTTGGGGTGAGCGTCACCTTGCAATCCTTAGCATGGTGCCCCAACTGATGGCACCGATGACAACGAGCCCTATCACAACTCCCAGAATGATGAAAACCACACTTGTTACACTTGGGATGCTTCCCAGCATACCCACCCGTCTTCGACCCAGAAGAAGACCCAGATGTATCAAACTTCTTCGCCGGCTGAGCTGGCACCACACTCTTCCCCACACTCTCCCACTTCCTCTTTCTTCCCTCAGCAGTCTTCACAGCAGCACCCTTGGGAGGCAAAACGCCTTCCGCCACCTTCAGGTTAGTCATCCGATGAGCTGATCGAACAACTTCAGCAATAGTGGGAAGATTCCCAGCAGCCACTAACCCAGCAATCTTGGGCACTAGTCCAGACACATAGTGCTCGATCCTCCTGTACTCGGGTGTGTGTAAGTCAGGACACAACACCGCCAGCTCGTTCCTCCTCACAGTATACTCCTCAATCTCCGACCCAACCATCTTGTAACTCCAGACCTCATGCTCCAATTTCTGTATCTCCTCCCTTGGACAGTACTCACCTCTCAAAAGCTGCACAAACTCCGCCCAAGGCATAGCAATAGCCTCTCCTAATCCCACGTTCTGAGTAGTAGCATTCCACCACGACAATGCAGGCCCCTCAAATGTCGCGGTAGCGTACTTCACTCGGTCCCCAGCAGGACAGTTACACATAACAAACACAGATTCCACCTTCTCCAGCCATCGGAGCAGTCCCACCGCTCCCTCAGTCCCAGCGAAGTTATGAGGCTGACAGTCCCTAAACTTCTTATAGGAGCACTGAGGTGGGGGTGGATTGGCACCAACACCTGTAACACGGTACACGAGTAAAACACAAACGAAAGGACACGAAACCCAAAATGAGGCAAGGTCGACAAAAATCAACTCACCACCCATGGCATTAATCCCGGCCTGGAAATTAGCCATAGCCATGTTCACTTGCTGCTGGAGCAAGTTGTTCAGTTCAGCCTGGGTCATATTGATGTTCCCACGACCACCGCCGCCAGCACGGCCACCGCCTCCACCACGACGTCCACCACCGCGAGCACCAGACATGATCTAACAAACCAAGAAATCGAGAGATTCAGATTCACTTCCAGTGTCAACCACTAGAAATTTACAAGAGTTAACCTAGGGACAAATTTCAGGACTATACATCCAAATTCGAAGTCCATCGGGAATTTCATGCATTCCAGTTTATTATTTCGTGTGCACCCGAAATGATAAACTGCTCTACATGGTCCTCCAGATGTACCCCTAATCTAGACCCCAGTCACCGAACATTGTCGCCTATGTGGCAATAGGTGCAAGTGTCGGAAGGCATGTGTGTGCTAGAACCAACAAATCAACCCCTCCTCCTTCAATCCGGAAGAAGAAGACAAGAGTAGGTAAGAACCCAAATAAAACGGATGATGTAACGGAGAAGCATGATGATGATGTAAGGACACCCCGACAACGTTAGTACATATCCCATTAATAGACCCAAAGTATGTGACCGTCTAGTGTGTGCAACTCGGCTATAGACCAGACTCTACATGCAGTCCTAGTTCACTATAACCATTGGCTCTGATACCAATCTGTCACACCCTCAAATTACCACTTGCGGGGTTTTACCGCGAGGCGCATGACAAACCAGGATCCAAGTCAACGATCACAATAAACGACACTATATGAAGTACGTAACCCAAAGACATAAATTTCATAAGCGGAAGCATTTAAAGAATTTAATCTCTACAAAACGGTGTTCCCAAGTATCCAAGAAACTTATTACAAAACGTGCACTAAAATCTAGACGCCAATGCAGACCCGTGCGCCTAGTTCCGTTCATTGCTACCTTAGCGACCTGAGAAAAACATGCCAAAAAGATGTCAACATATAATGCTGGTGAGTTCACAGGTTTGTTCAAAATGTTACCAAAGTGTTACCATGTCCATACTATATCAATGTTACCAAGTACGCTAGCTAGGCGTATGTTTCATTACTACTACGATTGGAAACCATTACTAGACACGTTTAGCAATGTTCAGCATGTTTAAGCAGCCCGTATGTTCAGCATGATACCAATGTACCTGTTCAAGACAATATGCACCCGCCCGGCCCTCTAAGCCGACGAGTGGGGCAAGTCACGCCCAATAGATCTATCCACATTTCCCCCGTTGTGCAAACCCGCACATTCATGGTTTCCCCCGGGACTTTCCAAAAGATTTTATAGCATTATAAAGTTAAACCATAGTATGACATTTGTTACCAAAACCGTTTAGCGCATGTTTTCTCCCCCAAAAGTTAAAGCAGTAAAAGTGGGGCCGTGAACTCACCTTAGATAGCGTTCTTCAAATATAAGTAAAGATGTTTAGCACTTGATAATCCCTCTACCGGAGATCTATCAAAATGTTCACATAAGTGTCCTGACTAATAACCATAAGGTTATCTAGTCCCCGATTGTCCAGATCGTAACCAAGTATGTTTTAAAATGTGTTTAAATGTTTAACCGACACACTAGACCGACCCGACATCCCGTTGGTGACCCATTACCCTAACTAATCAAGTACATATAGATTACACACAAGGTTCAAGCATAAAACACTTAGTTTGTATCAAAAATCTCATTTCTGCATCAGAACGGTCGAACCAGTCAGTTTTATGTCTCATTCGCACCTTTTTGTCTCCTTCGCACCATTTACAGTACGTTCGACCGTTTGATGCTTCCTTCGCCCGTTTATTCACATTCGTCCAATAAAATCCCAGGTTCGACCCTGGATCCCTCCTTCGCACCATCGACTGGTCGAAGGAGGCCAGGTTCGCCCCTGTTGTATTATTTTTCCTAAAAACGCTTCAAACACATTCAAAACGACCCGAAACATCATCAAACACAGCAGTCAAGCATGAATAACTTATCCCTACAAAACCCCATCGATTTCCCCCGATAATACGTCCGTTTCAGCCCTTTCCCAAAATGGTAAAGATTATGGAAACGTCACTTTCATGCATGAATTATTTACCCAATTTGGAAACTTTTGAAATCGATTCATGTTTAGTTTAAAATACTCAGTTTGTCGATTATCCGATCTTTCTCATTCATTCTATTGATCATAATTATTCATGCATCAAGTATTAATCCAATAAAACCCCAAATATCAATATACCCAATCCTAACCCTAGACAACCATAATCCAATCATTACCAACAATCCTATATCATGTTTCTATCATAGATATAGCAGCAAATCATTGAACAACACATAACACTACATAACACACAACTAACACATGTTATTCATTATGAAAACCTATGTTATATGATCATGTTTTGATTTAGAAAGATGTTTAAAAGGTTTTTAATCATAAAAACACCCTTAGAATAGATCCGGACAATTTGGGTTAGATGAAAACGAATTAAAATGCTTTTAAAAGATTTAGGATTATGAACACACCTTGGATTCTTGTTTAGATGTTGTAGATGGGTTAGATTATGAAAAAGAAGAGCAAAAAATCCTTCCTTAGTGTTTAAGATCGTTTGAGAGCGTTTTGGGACGGTTAGGGTTTGTGAAATGATGAAAAATGACAAAGGTTGGTATTTATACTAGTCTTCCTTCGCACCAACTCATTGGTCGAATGTAGGCTCCTTCGCCCCTTTCACAGGGTCGAATGAGCCCTGTTTGGTCGAAGGAAATTTCTCAATTTCCACTTCCCTGGTTCGCCCACTTGCATGGGTCAAACCAGACCCTTTCCTTCTCCTTCGACCACTCGAAGTGGTCGAACCAGAACCCCTTTTTAACTAGTTTTCCAGTTTGTCGTGTTTAACGCATTCTAACACATCTCAACACATAAGCATGCATCCTTAGTCCATATTTAACACATTAAAGCACAGATAATCATTTACACATTGTTTAAACACATCTATGTATATAATCTACCACACGACCCAAAATCTACATATGTACTCAATTAGTTTATGTAATGTCACCAACAACGGAACCCGGTACTAGTGTATTACTAAAATGACTCCCAATGATCCTCCAGATCATTGTACCCTGGACAATCCTAACTTGACCCGACTCAACTAATCCAGTTAAGTATGTTTATAAACGTTTCTCGCTAAGGTAGACTTAGATGTTACTAATATGTTTAAGCCGAACATGCCGGGTGTCACACATTTCATCTATGTAAGACAATTTAACTTATTCAATAATATATTTACATTTTAATACCATGTGGTTTTGAACAATCGTCACTACGTGACACCTCGATGATTCCACCATCGGTTGGGGTGTTACAAATTATGCATTGCATTATGAACCTTGAATACAACAAACACTTCTTTTTAGAATTTTGGTGATGCAACACCAACTCATTAAAGAAAAGTGCTGATGCCCTGAATTTTGTTTCATTCACAATGGAATGAAAAATAGGTTGAAAAGTAGAGGGCATCTGATAATAAGATCCGGTTTTTGGACTCAAGCACATGATTATGTAATGAAACAAAAGTTTGTATTTTGGTTCAAAAAATTTCTTAAAAATGGTTGCATGTGAGAGAGTACCTTGGTAACCACACTCTATCATGGTTAAATGGATTGCAGAGTTGGGAAAATGATCTGGTGCATCCGCATCATCTAGACGCAGTCTTATTCCCAATGTAGCTGGTGTGATTGCCATTACTTTCCCTTGGATGGTTGATTTTAGAGAAATAATCTGGTCATTCACTGTCACCGTCTCGGCGTTTGCCCAGAACTCATTAAGAGTTTCAGTATGAAGTGGAGGATCAATGGTGAAAGTAGTGAAGTATTGGGATTTAACGACTAAATCAATGATTTTGTCGTATTGGGATCAGGCTTCATCTTTCTCAAAGTAGCCTCTTTGATTGTGTCCCTGTTTTAGTACTAGAGCCATGTGGTTTGTGTGTGTGTGGATCGAACAGTGTTCTTGGTTGTTTGCAGGGGAGGGTTTGAGAGTGTTTATGAGAGAGAAGGAGGGAATTTTGCTTTTTAAAAGGATAAGTGATGGAAAAGGTGTTTATCAGAAGTTTATTACCGCCCTAGGTCAAACTTCTGAAGTGGGAAGTGTTTGATTTACCCTTATTGACAAAACTGCTGATGAAGAACAATTTTCATCAGTAGTTCCTGTTTTCTCTTCAGTAGTTTGTTAATAACTGATGAGAATGTTTATAAACACTTTATTCATAACTTTTGAAGTTTATTTTATCAGAAGTTATCATTTTTCAGAAAATATCCCCATACTGATGTTTTGTACATCAGTAGTTTCTCTCTTTTTGTTTTTTAGAAGTTTTATGACAGACAATGTAAGTGAAAGTAAAAATATGTGTAGGAAAATAAAAGAAACACTTACAAATTTAGCATTCCAAGCATGGATACTAACCTCTGAAATGTTGATGTGTCAAGGGGTCACTACTAGAAAATAGGCCTAATGCAACTTTTTAAAAGCAACTTTTTTTATATTGGTTGCATTTGACTCTAATGCAACTTTATTGAACACAATGGTTGCATTAGAAGATCTAATGCAACCTTTTATCTAAAAGGTTGCAAAATTATATTAAATTTGCAACCCTTTTAATAAAAAGTTGCGGATTTTACTATAAATTGCAACCTTTTCTTGGAAAGTTTCAATTACTTTAGAATAAGCAGAATTTTATGTACATGTATGATATACACACATTAATATATATTTATTGATATATACACATTAATATATATATTTATTGGTTCTTAAAAGTTAAATGGTTATACTAGGGTATAACGAGTAATAAAAAATCCTAAACATATACAATGAGCTATGGTGTAAGTAGGGCCGTTTCTGATAACGCTAAAAAAAATTTGGGCCTCAAGCGAAAAAAAATTTTGGGTCCAAAATTTTGTAAAGAGGAATGAATTTAAAAAAAAAAAAAAACTAAATATGGTGCTAGAGACAAGGCTTGAACTTAAAAACTCTACATTAAATTTGCATGGTTTTTCCAACTCCACTAACAAGAATTTTATGTATAAAACACAAATATATATCCTAATTATAGAATTTAATATATATTTATATTTTTAAAAAAAGTTCGGCCCCATTTGTGGGTCGGGCCCTGAGCCGGTGACCACCTGGCCCACGCTAAGGGCCGGCCCTGGGTGTAAGAATCGCTACAGCTAGTCGGTAGTGATGTACCGACTAGCGATTAATTGGTATTAGTAGGGACTATCGTGATAAATCATATTGGGATTTTACATGTAATTTTCAGTTTTATCTATATTTACACACATTTTTATATGTAATTTCTTTTAAGTAGGCATATTTTAACTCATCGCTAGAATTTATAGGTTTTTGTTGGAATTTGACCGAGATTTACATATTTTGGTCGGAAGTTGGCTTGAATCTCTAGTTAGCCACTGACAAACGATTAATCGGTGATTATCCGGCGAATCTCGGACTAGCGATTAATTGGTAACTAATCGGGTAGACACAATTTTTTCAGCCATGATAATGAGTCACTTATTCTTAATGTGCTAGATCATAATCAATGACTATATTTCTATAACACACAATTTTTTTACAGCCATGATACCGAGTCACCATTTTACAGCCAATTTTTAGTTCTATATTTACACTAAATTTCATATTATTTATTTTAATTATAGTTTTTTTTTTAAACTTTAGAGTTTCATTTCCCTCTCATACGATGGTATGAGTTTTTTTCAATGACTTCCCCCCCCCCCCCCCAAAAAAAAACAATTACAATTTCCCGCTCCTTTCTTCTAATTCTCTCTTATTCAGTTTCATTCTCCCTCCCTTTCCCTTAATCCTAATTCGATTCCGTTTTCAAAAAGACCTCTTACCAATTGTTTATAGCAGTTGAAGAGAAAATCAATAGCCACCACCATCGAGAGATTGTTATTAACCCCGCCACCACTTCTTTCATGTAATTGATTGGCATCCATGATGCCCACCGAATTAGAGGCGAACGAGCCTGGGACTAAACGCCCTAAAATCAGTAGGTTTGTTTAATCGGGCCCCTTAGTATTATCCAGCAGTGATTGATCTTTCATTTTGCGAGGCTAACACTTACTATAATATATGTTTAGCGGTTTCTTTTGTTTTAGTAAATGTTGTATTGTATTCTGCGTAAATGGGATGTTGTGGTGGTAGTTATTAGTGTCGAACTGGCCAGAAGAAGTTAGATTTTTTTTTTTTTTGCAAGTTTTAATCATGTACTCCACATGTTTGATGAAATGTCTCAATGAAATCTATTATTCTTTTGTATATTTTTTTTCATAATCATTTACCTTTGCTAATAATGTGAGGGCTACTTTATCTGTAACTAAGCTCGTTTTTGGTGCTCTTTGATGCCAAACTGAAGAAATATTAAGTCATACAAAATATATATGTTGACAGATCATAAGGGTTGTTTCAATGATAGGTCATAAGGTATCATATGATGAACTCATTTTATATTTGTTTATTGCTTAAGTTTGATACTTGGTACCATATTATATGGCTAATTCATGCAGGTTTGTTTCATTGACAGGTCACAAGGCTTTACATTTAGTATGTAATCCTATGATGCATATTTGACCCCTATGTGTTCTACTACATTTCTAAGACCATACAGTATGGAACCGGCATAGGGCCGGCAAGTGAATGTCGGGCCGGCGTACACCGCCTCCCTATGCCGGCATAGGTATGAGCGGCACAGTCTTGCCGGGTATGACGGGCCAAAATGAATGTTGGAGGAGGGACTTGATTAATTATAACAATAATAATATGGATGATGGGCCTCCTACCACACCCTTGGACCATCATCACCATGATGCTCCTACCCCACGATGATGTGGCATCAGAGGTGAAGGACCATCATGGATGATGGGCCTCCTCCACAATTTCTAACAAAATTTTATGAGATTTACATGTTCTGTTTTGTAATTGAAATGTTTGCTAAAGATTAAATTCTTTTACTTTTTTTTTTAAATCTTTTATAAAAGTGACCAAAATTGACAACTCTGTGGTTCAAGAATTTGATGGAACTACAACATGGTTTGGGGCAAACAAATGGTATTGCAATTCAACATTTAGCTTCTAATTATTGTGACTCCATGCCTAAACATTCACTCTGTAACATGATATATTTGTTGCGTCGCCTTCTAGTTTATTTACTTTTTTTTACAACCTGGCGTAAGGTTAACAAACTACAAAATAGGTTATATTTAATCAGGTGGTAATTATTCTGGTATTGTAAATGTGTCGGGGAGAGAACTGACATTATGCTAAAACATTTTTAAGCATGTAAAATCACTTGGAATAAAAATGATACCTGCTCATTTATATTGTAGTGAAATAGATCATATATTTTGCAATTTTCATGCTATTAAGTATTAACTGACTTTTGAGTTGTGATAAGACTTACAGGCTGCTTCATGCATCTTAGTTATGTACATGAACAGGTCAGTTACCTTCTTTCAGTGTTGTGATTCTTTATTTCATAATATGCTTCTTCAACTTATATTTGACTTCAGTATGAATTAAAAAAAATATATTTGGTTGCAAATGAACATTACGAGTTTTGTAATATTGAAACTATAGAAAGATACTATTAGGTTGCAAATGAACATTTTAACCTTCATATTGAAAGTTAAAACTTATCGAAACTGGTATGCGTAGGTCTTTTGTCCGACCTTTTCTCTTCTCTTACTTTACTCCACATACAATGATTTGATAAAATGGAATCACTTTCAATGGGTCTTGAAGACCTCACATCCCTTCAACATCACAACATCAGCTATTGCCCAAAGATGATACATCTACTAGAAACACCAATGCTTCTCTTTTAAGTTTAAACACAAAACTTGCAATATGAATTAATTAATTAATATGTTGTGATCAGTAATCTACTCAATTAATACTGATATGTTGCAGGGGATCTTGAAGCGTCTTCTGGGTTCGTTATCAATATCTTTTCATCATTGGGTATTAATGGTATGTTATCATGAGTCAAGTTCAAAGCATATTCCCATTTAAAATTTCATGACTTACATCTCTTTTGATTAAATATAACTGTTAGTTGCATCTTCTTCTGATCGAATGAACATTTTCTTTTTTTGCATTTCATAGGTTTTTTTAGAGAGGGCTAATAGGGTCCTTGCATACTCATGTTTATACAGAGCATAATGCAAGTTGTGCTTTTGTAAGTTATGTACTTCAATCCTTGCATACTCATGTATAAACATGCTCCTTGTATAACACAATTTAAATTTTCATTTTGTAGATCATAGAGGCTGGAATGGGACCAATGGGACCAATGTTGTATGTACTAAAGCTTACTTTTGTTATAATCTGTGATGAAGCATGGAGATGACTGGGATCGTGATGCTCAAAATGTTCAAACAAAGAATAAACTATATTGTATTTCTAAGCTGAGCTACATGAAGTATTATGAAAAAGCTAACTATTGGAGCATTTGAGGATGTTAGAGATAGGTAGGGCGGTTTTGACTTTTTATCATTTCAATTGAAAATTTATATTAATCGCGTTGCTGTTTTAATTTTGGACGGATGTTAAATTATGGTACAAGATATTTATTATATTTATGTTATTATTGTGTTGTGTTGACAATATTCAAACAATGATGCTAGAGTTGCATTTGACTATAAAAGAGGTTGCATTTGATGTAAACAAAGGTTGCATTTATCTACTAAAAATATAATAATGGTTGCATTTTAGTGTAGAAAAGGTTGCGTTTGAAGTAAAAAATGTAGCATTTGAGCGTTAAAAAAGTTGCATTAGTATATAAAAAGGTTGCATTATAAAAAGGTTGCATTATCTATAAAAAAAGTTGCATTAGGTCTAATGCAACTTCACCTAATGCAGCCTTTGATAAAAGGTTGCATTAGGCCTAAAGCAACCTTTTAAAGGCCTAATGCAACATTTTATCGAGGTTGCATTAGCCTCATTTTGTTGTAGTGGGTTTAATGAATATGTCAACTATTTGATTAGCTGTTGTCACATGCTTCACTTCAATCTTGCCTTTTTCATAGCAATCCCTTATGAAATGATACCTGATTTCAATATGTTTAGTTTTTGAAAACTGAACAGGATTTTGAATGATGCTAATGGCAGATTTACTGTCTACTATGAGTGGAGTCTTGGTCTCTTTGATTCCACAATCAAGTAGTTGATACTGAAGCCATTGAATCTATGATGTACAACTTGTAGCTGCAATGTACTCTGCTTCAGCAGTTGAAGTTGCCACAGATGTTTGCTTCTTTGATTGCTAGGACACTAGACAGTTTCCCAATAATTGACAACCACCAGATGTTGATTTTCTTGACATTTTGCACCCTGCATAGTCACTATCTGAAAAAGCTGTTAATTTGGTATTGCTAGAAGCAGGATACCAAATTCCAAGTGTAGGAGTTCATTTCAGATATCTGAAAAATATTTTGACTGCAATGAGGTGTGATTCCCTAGGAGCTGATTGATATCTAGCACAAACACATGTTGAAAACATAATATCTGGTCTAGAAGCAGTTAGATACAGAAGGGAACCTATCATACATCTATACATGGTTTGATCAACCTGTTTTCCTTGATCATCTGGTTCAACTTGTGTGGTTGGTGTCATTGGAGTGGAACATGATTTACAGTCTTGTAAAGAAAATTTGTTTAACAATTCTTTATCATATTTAGATTGATGTATAAAAGTTCCATTTGTTTGTTGCTTAATCTGCAGTCCTAAAAAGTACTTCAGTTCTCCCATTGTACTCATCTCAAATTTTGATTGCATGAGTTTCTTGAATTCATCACACAATTTTGTGTTAGTTGAACCAAATATTATATCATCAACATAAATTTGAACAAGTAAGACATGATTTCCAACATGTTTTATGAAAAGAGTTTTGTCAATGGAGCCTCTAGTAATGTGATTTTTGAGTAAAAAGTTTGAAAGTGTTTCATACCAGGCTCTAGGAGCCTGTTTTAGCCCATAAAGAGCCTTGTCAAGTTTGTACACCCACTCAGGATGAGAAGGATCCTCAAACCCAGGTGGCTGACAGACATACACTTCCTCTTTAATTTTTCCATACAAAAATGCACTTTTAACATCCATTTGAAAAACTTTAATTTTGTTGGAAATTGCATAAGCCAAAAATAACCTGATGGCTTCAAGTCTTGCAACTGGAGCAAAGGTTTCATCATAGTTCCCTCTTCTTGAGAATAACCTTGTACCACCAGTCTTGCCTTGTTCTTGATAATCATACCAGCTTCATCTTGGTTATTTCTAAAAACCCATATTGTGCCAATTGGTAGCTTGTTTGGTGGTAAGGGACAGATTTCCCAGACCCGTTGCTTCCTGAATTGGAGCAACTCTTCTTGCATAGTTTGAACCCAATTATTGTCTTTGAGGGCTTCTTGATACTTCTTAGGTTCCAACTAGAAATGAATGCTGAGAAGAAGCAAAAGTTGGAAAGCTGGTCACATGTAAGAACACCTGATGCAATATCACCCATGATTTGATCCAATGGATGCTCCTTGTGTTCAATCAGTTGTTGTAAACCACTGACAGGTGTAGGTGGCTCTTGTACTTCTTCAAACAAACCACTGAGGTTTATAATATCTGTTTCAGCTATTTGAACATCATCAGTAGTTGTAGGAGCTGAAACAGATGTTTGAGTTTGTACATCAGCAGTTGTTGAATCAGAAGTTTGTGAAACTTCTGATGGTTTAAAAGTTAACTTAATGAATGTATTAGGAGTCCATGGTGTAGGATACTCATCATCAAACCCTTGATCACCATAATAAACAGATTTAGAAGAAGTGACAGTCTTTTCAGGTCCGAAATGGAAACTGTCAAGGTCAAAGAGTTCAGCAGGATGTGCTGGAATGAGAATGTGTTTTGACTCATTGAACTTGACATTCAGTGTTTCTTCTACTATCTTGGTTTTTGAATTAAACACCTTGTAGGCTTTTCTAGTGGAAGAATAACCAAGAAAATAACCTAAATCAACTTTTGCAGCAAACTTTGAAATAGAGTCTTTAATGTTTAGAATGAAACATTGACATCCAAAAGCCCTGAAAAAGGAGATAAGGGGCTTAATGCCATGAAGAACTTCATAGACAGTTTTGGAGTGTCTCGTGTTGACAAGGACTCTATTCTGAACATAACATGCAGTGTTGACTGCTGCAGCCCAGAAATACAATGGTAGGCCTGAATCTGTAGATGCAATTGTGCGACTAGTGCTTCGGATTGTTCAAATAGACTTGTTTTGTGAAATGTCGTTGGTGCGAAGGAGAAATGGAAGGTACGAAGGAAGGTTTTTGTTTGGTCGAAGGAAGATCAGAGGGTGCGAAGGAACAGTTTTGGACGAATGTGAATATTGTTTATGTATGGCTTGGTTCGACCAGACCAACTGGTCGAACCTGCACATTCTCACGAATCATTTGGGCGAATGTGCAGTCTATAAATAGTCAAGCTTGATTTTTTGAATGTAACTTTGAGTCATATTATTCCCTCCACTTTCTGATTCTTTCTCTAGAAGTTTATTTAGCTCTTTTCACGTTCTTACCCTGTTTGTATCAATCTCTAAACGTGTAATCGAGTTTCTAATTAATGAAAAGCTTTTGAAATGATGATTTACTTGTTTTGATCTGTTAGACTATTATTTTGTGATTGTTTTAGGGATTCCGCACCTAAAACTAACTTGTTTGATCATTCTTTGTTGTTATACGATCCATACATACACATACAAAGTTGTATCAGAGCCATTCTGGATCAAACAACCACAAACTAATAGTTTCTCAGTTGATTTTCGCACCCCCGTTTGGGCGAATGAGAATGTTGATTACCAAAATTTTCAAGATTTGAATTTTTGTCGATTTTTAACATGATTCTTTGTTTTGTTTTGCAGAATTAACCATGTCCGAGCAGGAAAAGACTACTGAGCAAGCTGGATCATCCACACAACCTGCCAAGAAAGTTCCTAAAGAGCCTTTAGCCTTCGAGAATGCGCATAATTGCTGTGCGTATCTCGGAGAAGTTAAAAAGCACACGGAGTTTGTCGGAATCATTGAATTCTTGAAGAGATGTAGGGTGATAGACGCAATTGCTACACCTACGATTATTTACAGAGATATGATGCAAGAATTCTGGTCAGGAGCGAAGCTAGATTTCTGGAATTGCGAGTCGTGCTTGACTAGCAAGATCCAAGGACAAAGAGTTATTGTGCGTGAGCAGGATTTAAGAGAAGCTTTAAACTTACAAGATGAGAAGACAGATCCTAAGGAGTTTAGTTTCATGGATCAGCGAAAGTGTTTCCTGAGAATGAAATACAATGGACCAATCACTGACGGTTCATTGCACAAGGGAAAACTGTGCCCTCAATTCAAATACTTGGCACACGTTTTGATACATGTCTTCGGATCTGCAGCTGGAGGATATGACTTAATGCGCAAAAGTATTAGCTCTATGATGGTTGCCCTGATATTGAACAAACCGTTCAATGTTTCAGGCATGCTGATGGAACACTTGTTAGAGCCTGTGAACGGCACGAGGAATCTGAAGTTTCTGCTATATCCTCGTTTCCTCCAGATGGTATTTGATAACAAGTATAAAGACTTGAAGAGGGATCCTAAGCATATTGTTGTTTAGGAACATATGTCTCTTAATACACTTGCTAGGATGAAGGCGTACAAAGGATTGTCGGTCAATGAACGTCCACCAGTAAGGAGTTTATTTGGAAATCTAGCAAGAATTGATTATACAGATCCAGGTGAAGGGCTTGTAAGACACGCAAACAGTGATTCAGATCCAGATAACCCATTACATCCTGTTGATCCAGACGCAAAGCGCAAAAGACAGGTTGTTAATGTTGGTGCCAAGAGTGGAAAGGTTAAGAAGAAAGAGATAAGATTAGAGGTTGTGTCTGAACCTGAGAAGAAGAAAAGCACACCAAGACGAAACAAGACAATGGCAAAGAAGGGTTTGCATATTGTGGATGAAGCGTCAATTGACTCAGAGGAGACGCAAGAAGACGAACATTGGGACTCGGAGAGTGAAACGTTAAATACCACCACGCCCAAGGCCACTGAGGCTGGTGAGTCTGCTAGTCAGAATGTTGAAGATCAAGGGAATAAGAGTCCAATTCCTGTTGATGAAGATGAAGTGATACTGAATATAGATGAAGATTTTCCTGGTTCACCTGTACAAGCTGAAAAATCAAAGAAGAAGAAACCAGAGAAACCAAGTCAAAAGAGAAAGATGGAGATTGAATCGCTCATAGCTGGTAAGAAACTTCCACCAGTTTCTAGTTCTAAGTCACCGGTTACTGCACCAGCATCAAAGAAACAAAAGACTGCAACTACTTCAAGCACACAACAGAGTGATGATATACCTGTTGATCAGTTTAATGAAGCTTTAGATAATGTGCTTAAGGAGATTAGGAAAGGCAAACTGCCTGAAGTTGCTGAAACGCCTGTGAAGAAGAAGGTTTCAGTGGATACTGATATTATGAATGCTGTGAATCAAAGGTTATCTGAGATGATGAGTATTATCAACAAACAACAAACTGAGATCGAGCAATTGAAGACAAATGATCAAAAGATGTTGGAAGTCGTAGTCACATCCCATGATGATAATGAAGTTTTGAAGAAAACAATCAAGAAGTTAAAAAAAGAGAACAAGAAGTTGCTGAAGCACGAGCAACGAACACCGGAAGAATTATTGTCTTGAAAGAGGAGAACAAACAGCTAAAGAAGAGTAACAAGCATATGGATGATTTGATAAAAGACTTGTACTCTCGAGCTCCTCTACTTCAAGCTGGTGAAGAAGATAAAGAATGAGAAGAAGAGCAGGTAGACTTTGAACCATCTGACGAAGAAGAGGATGAAGATCTTGATGAAGATGCAGGTAATGATTCTAAAAAGAAGAAGAAGAAAGATGCTGGAGATGATGGAGGTTCAGATGGTGGATCGAGTGATGAAAACAGCTCTGCTTTTGATAGTAGTGATGATGATGATAATGACAACGCTGAGAAATATACTTATGAAAAGCGTGATTCAAGTAAGGGTGGAGAGTCGAGCTCTAAGACTCCAGGAGAAAGTGTTGATGACGATATATTCTGGAATGAAAAACTGTAGTCGTTATCGGAAGAAGACAAGAACATGTATCGCCAGATGCTCACAGATCGAGTCTGGACGATTGACATGACAAGCAGATTTCCAGAAATTTTTGAATCGAGCAATAAGCTGTTTGAATTGGAGTTTGATGACCCAGATCTTGAAGATGGAGAGGTTTCTGCGGAAATTTCTAAAGAAATACTTGAAGGTTTAGCCAAACAGGTGGGAAAGACTTTGGAAGAATTGCTTGGTGATAATTACATTCCAAAGATACCTGAAAAGGAAGCCGGGAATCATTCTGATGACCGTGACGTTCCTGCTTTTGAAGAGGTTGAAATGGAGGATATAACGAGTGAGAAATATCCACAATGTTTCAAGAATAATCAAGATTGTGGATTTCCAGGTTTTTCTGATGAAGTGCTAAACCAAGCCGAGAAACTGGCTAAAGTGAAGAGCAAAGTGTTTGAGGATGAGATTTTTAAAGGGCATGATAAACCACGGTTCGAGCAATCTGAGAGTTTGAAGGAGTTTTTGAGGAAATTGAAAGAGAAAGAAAATAACCGTCCGAAAGCTGAAATACAAGGTAGCTTTTACAAACTTCATAGTGGAATTTTCAAAGGTCGTGCATTGGCCTGGAAGTTTGTTAAAGAACTGAGATGTATAGCAGTGAATTGGGAGAAGGGGATCTTATATTTTGATAAGTTTCATCATTTGAAGACTCTTCCCTATTGGGCAATTCGTGATATTTGCCGTCACCGTTTAACGGGAGCGTCAAATAGTCAGATTACCTACTTTGCTGAGAAGATGACGAGAGAAAGCCAAACCAAGTGGGATTTATTTGAACCACAATATCCGAAACGAATTGTTCATAAAAAGGATATTGATATGATTACAGGTATGCCCAAGGTGACGTTAAAGTATAAACCACCGCGAGTGTTGAAAAAGATTCCTTTGTTGCCAATCCCACAACACTTCGCCAAAGATTTCATTTGGTGGTATTACGATTGGAAGATAGCAGAGGCTGTGATTGTACTGAAAGACGGAGAGAAGAACTTCAAGAAAATACACATTTTTGATCCCATGTGGTTAATCAACTGTTCACATGAGGATATAATAATGTTGTTTTACAATCCGATCTATTCTGAAGTGAAGGATGCTGAACAAGCAGGAAAATACCAACGTGTGGTATTTCTGTGCTTTGCGTATGATATAAACGCTGGTTGTGACTATGACAAGTTGCTCGGGAAATTTGTAGAGAACCAGAAGGTGCCTGAAGTGAAAAAGACAAAGCCAAAGAAATTTCAGGAACCGGTTTTGACTAAAGAACAGAAGATTCAGCGACATATCAAATTGATGAACATCAGAATGGACGAACAACGTCAACAGCAATCCAAGCAATAGTCGAGGGGGAGTTTGTAGATGCAATTGTGCGACTAGTGCTTCAGATTGTTCATATAGACTTGTTTTGTGAAATGTCGTTGGTGCGAAGGAGAAATGGAAGGTACGAAGGAAGGTTTTTGTTTGGTCGAAGGAAGATCAGAGGGTGCGAAGGAACAGTTTTGGACGAATGTGAATATTGTTTATGTATGGCTTGGTTCGACCAGTTGGTTTGGTCGAACCTGCACATTCGCACGAATCATTTGGGCGAATGTGCAGTCTATAAATAGTCAAGCTTGATTTTTTGAATGTAACTTTGAGTCATATTATTCCCTCCACTTTCTGATTCTCTCTCTAGAAGTTTATTTAGCTCTTTTCACGTTCTTACCCTGTTTGTATCAATCTCTAAACGTGTAATCGAGTTTCTAATTAATGAAAAGCTTTTGAAATGATGATTTACTTGTTTTGATCTGTTAGACTATTATTTTGTGATTGTTTTAGGGATTCCGCACCTAAAACTAACTTGTTTGATCATTCTTTGTTGTTATACGATCCATACATACACATACAGAATCAGCTAACATGGTTCTTGCTGCTTCAATTAGTGTTCTGTTCTTCCTTTCTACCACACCATTTTGTTCAGGAGTTCCGGGAACACTGAATTGTCTAACAATCCCTTTAGACAAGCAGAATTCATCCAGAGTTTTGTTCCTGAACTCTGTCCCATTGTCACTTCTAATGGTTTTGACAAAGAGAGAATATTGTTTCTCTACTTGTAGAATGAAGAACTTAATGATTTCAGCTGCCTCATCCTTGGAAAATAAGAAGAAGACCTATGTGAATCATGAATAGTTATCAATGATGACTAAGCAGTACTTCTTCTTACCAAGGCTCATGATTTTGACTAGCCCAAATAAGTCCATATTGAGTAGTTGAAGACATGCAGTTATTTTTTATTCTTCAATAGACTTATAGGAGGACTTATGCTGTTTTCCCTTTAGACAGGATACACAGTGTTCTTGACACTGGTATACTTTCAAGGGTAGACCTCTGACCAAGCCCATTTTTGTGACTTTATTTATGGTTTTAAAGTTCACATGGCCAAGTCTCCTGTGCCAGAGATTAGTCTCTGAAGTTGATACCCTTGAGAAGAAACATGCAGTGTTGTTCAGTACTTTGTCCTTCTCAATGTCCACTACATAGACATTGCCACATCTTTTGGCTATCAACAAAGTATGATCTTCAATGATCTTCTCTATCAACTTCTGGCCTTCTGGTGATATGATCTTGCATGCTGTCTTTGTGAAAAAGGAAGAATATCCTTTATCACACATTTGTGACACACTTAGCAAGTTGTACTCAAGGTTTTCAACCAAATTGACCTTGTCAAACTGTATTTTGCCAGAAGAGACATTGCCATGTCCTAGCACATATCCCTTGGCATTGTTCCTAAAGGATACAGATCCTTCTCTTTAACTGATAAAATTGTTTATCAGGTATCTGCATCCTGTCATGTGCATTGAGCTTCAACTGTCAACATACCAAATGCTATTTAAGCCTCTGGAGACCCTCTACACAAAATAGCAAATTAGTTAGATTTAGGAACCCAAGCCAATTTGGCTTTGGGTTTTCTCTTGAGAACATTAACAGTTTGTTCTTGACCAGATTGAGGAATCCATGTCTTTTTGGAAATGGATTTTTCATTAAGAGCAATGGTGGTATCCTTTTGAGGATCACCATCAACTTTGGTCATCAGTAGTTTTACCATATTCACGAGATCTTTAATCTCAGCAGTTTGTGAAACTGCTGATGATGTAGGTCTAACTACTGAAAGAGAATTTTGAGAAAAAAAGACTTTTGTTGAGATTTCATCTTTTTCTGAGAAAAGGTGTTGCTTGGTTGTTGTTTATTGGGAAAGAAAGTTTCTTCAAAATCATTTTTGAGTTGTTTTCCCACAACCAGCTGTGAAATCTTCTTGTTATATTGATCTCCTTTTCTATATCTACAAAATTCTGTTTTATGGTTAAACAAACCACAAATTTCACATTCTTTTGCCTTCTCTTTTCATTTAAAGGCAAATTTCTGACAGTCTTGATTTGATTTAGGTCATCAGTAGTTTTCAGTTTCTTAACTCCTGATGTAGATGAAACTACTGATGGCTTAAAGTTAGATTTGTTCAGTACTTCTGAAGAACTTTCTTTTTCAATTTTTAGAAAGTTTTCATGAAAAGATGTGCATTCTTTCACTTCAGAAGTTTGATTTTGAACTATTCTACTCCCATCATCAGTAGTTTTGGGAGTAAAATCAGTTGGTGTTTCAGTGTGATTGTACCCTATGCCAAACCTAACATTTGATGCACTTTGTTTGTTAAGCAGCAGTTGGTACCCTTTACATGACTCAACCCATTTCTCACATTCAACCTTGGTGTCAGCAAGGTCTTTTCTGACATTTCCTAGATCTTCTATCATGATTTTAAGTTGTGCTTGGGTTTCAATAGCATTATTTGTTAATTTAGAATTTTCTTTTGATTTTGCAGCAAGTTTTCTTTCTAAATCACATTTTATTTGAGTATATTTTCTTTCTGAGTCATTGGCTTTTCCTTGTAAATGCACATTGGTCTCTCTTATGAAAGCAAAAGATTCTTTGCATGAGTTTGAACATAGTTTTGTCAAAGATTCTTTTGATACCTGAGATAAGGCAGATTTAGAGGTGCAGCCCTGAAATGCCATTAAGGCAAAGTTCTTTATGCCATTTTCAGGTTCTCCCCAGTTAATGTCAAACATTTTGTTGTCTGCAACAGGATTGCATTCAGTTGTGTCAAATGGAAGACTGCTCCAGTCAACATACCCTGAAGTAAAAAGACTTTGTTGTGAGGATTGTTAAGTTTGAGGAGGTTATTGAGCAGCTGGAATGGAAGGCATTGGTTGTTGGCTCTGCATTTGTTGAGCAGGCATCTGTACATATTGTATTTGTGGCACATATTGGATTTGTGGAGCTTGTGCCTGTACAAAATGTGCACTTCCTTGTGTTCCATTATTCCTTTTGTAACTAGGGTTAAACTGATTTCCAGACTGTGGTTGGTTATATCTAGAGCTTCTACACTCTCTAGCAAAGTTTCCCAACTTCTGACACTTGTGACATCTAAGTTTAGATTTGTCGAAACCAACTTTTGTTGAACTGTTCAGTCCTGGAAATTTCCTTCCTGACCTCTTGTAAAATTAGTTAGTTTTTATACTTAACATAGCCAGTTGGTGTAAAATGTCCATTTCTTCCAAGTCATCACTGCTAAAAAATTTTAAGTCATCCATGATAAAACACATGTTATCCGCAGTTTGACTATTTTCATCATTGTCATAAGCTGGATATGATCTTTCTGATGAGATCCCAGCAGTTATGTCAATGTGGTCAAAAGATCCAAAATTATTTGAACAAGAAGGTGAGTCTTGTCCTAAAAGTGATGTACTACCTGGTACATAGTCATCAGCTGTTTGGCCAGAATTTTGCAACTTTTTCTTTTGATCAATTTTTCTTTCAAAAGTTAGCAATCTCCCATGTAATTTTGTAAGAGTGAGGGAGTTAAAATCTGGTGAAGATCTGAGGACTATAGGGTAAGTTTCCCATTTTTCTGGTAATGACCTTAAAAATCTATGAAGTATAGATACATTTGTGTAGGTCTAACCACTTAATTTTAACTCAGAAATTAATGAGGAGAATCTTTCAAACTGTTGTGTCAAAGTTTCCCCATTAATATGAGTAAATGTTTCATATTGCTGAGCTAGAATTTCTCTGGTGTTGGAAATCACCTCTTCAGTTCCCCCAAACTGCTCTTTTTGGCAGTCCCAAAGCTCTTTGGCACTTTCACAATGTAAAAGTCCAGAGTAGATTTCATTTGGGAGTGTCATTTCCAACATAGAGAAAGCCTTGGCATCAAGCTCAAGTTTAAGGAAATCTTCATCTGTGTAGTCTCTTGGGTCTTTTGGTATTTCCACTTTAGTTTCAAGGTTTATATTTACTGGTTTGTGAGGACCATACATCACATATCTCCAACAACCAGTGTTGGTCTAAGACACAGTATGTGCCAGCCTTTTTTGCCATATGTTATATTCTGAACGAACAAGCATAGCAGGCTTACTGGCAGAACTAGTATTATGAGAATCCATTTTTTAGAGTATTGATTTGTCAAGTTTCTCTCAAAGTGATGGATGTTGAAAAAAGTGAACTTTTATCCTTTATTGAATATCAATAAGAGCCTGTGTCTGATTCTCAATTTGTTAGATTGATATTTGATCAGATAAACCAGTGCTCTGATACCAATTGTTGGACCAGTTAGCTCTTTAACAGTTGTTTGCTTATGAACACTTATGTGTTTGTAAGTTTATCAAAGCAGTTTGCACAGCGGAATAAGTTGTAAAGTTTCACTTTCAACAGGAGTTATTACTCCCCCTGGATGTAATGAACTAAAGACAGTTAATGAGAATCTAAGCAATTGAATGTATATGATAATAAATATGCAAAGAGATTCTCAGATTATGAAATAGTATTTCAAGTAAAAGCTCTGAAGGATTTCAGTTTCAATTAAAACCAATGTCTAAAATAGTGGGATTAACCCATCTATTTATAGACAAACAGATTTACATGAACCTTGTTACAAAAGCAAGACTGCAACAGGCTGTAGTCTTGGAACTTGTACAAAAGATAAAGTAATGTTATAATAATAAACTACTGAAACATAAGGGCGGTGAAAAGATTCTATTACAAATGCTGATGAGTGACAAACTACTGATGAGTAGTTTGTCTTCAGTAGTTCTTCAGTTGACTTGTCTGGTTTGACTTCAGAACTTCTGATCTTTACTCTTCAGTACTTGTTGAATCCTTCTTCAGTTGTTTCTTCTTCTTTCTTCAGTAGTTTCATACTTAAAATGTTTTGGCAGAAATAGGAATTAGACTAAGATTAGCAAAAGAGGTTTCTTCAATCCTTTTTGTCCTTACACAAGTTCAATCCTTGGCTGGAGCACCATATTCATTTTTTTTATTCATTTCTCTTTACAAAATTTTGGACCCAAATTTTTTTTTCACCCGAAGCTTAATTTTTTTTTAGTATTCTCGAAGACGTCCTTGTGTTAAGATATGTATTACAATTTACAAGTATGTTAGGAATTTTCTTTTCACGTTCTTTAAGCTATAAAGTAAACAACTAAAGCTTTTAATCATGTGTCAATTATTCTATCAAGAAATAAAGAACCGTAACATTATCTTGTGCACTCTTGACATTGCTTGACATGTATGAATCAGGTCATCAGTACTTTTCATAGAAAACCATGCATAGAAATGCCAAAAAATAATTAGGGTGCTGTACGTATCATGTCGTATCAAACTTTTTTAAAGTTGAGATGATCGTTGCTATCAAAATCGTTGAACTTGGTTACCATATTTGTATGTTAATAGTTTGTATTTTATAAGGGGTGGTACCATCTTTACGAGGAGACATTACGTTTAATTAATTTGCCTGGGCAAGCAACTCGCCAGGAGAAAATAAAGCAATGAGTTCTTGCATGAGCAACACATCATGGACAAAACTGACATTATTCTGGCAAGACTTACTTCGGGTGTTAAAACTATTGTATATGAATTCAACAAAATTATTTCTAATGTTTACTCATATTAATATTGGTTTTGCTGTATATCATACTAAATTATTTTTAAATTAAATTTTATAGGAGGAATTTCATTAATCATGTTGTCAATGAGACTTGAACGCAAGACATATGATGTTCTTAAAGGCTTTGCTTTCGTCTATGACGACCACCAACCCTATTGATATTTTTAAATTATCTATTTCTTGATTTTGCTATCAGTTGTATTAAACTACTTTTTAGTTATTTTTTAACTATGTATTTTCTTGATTTTTCTTTGATTTTTTTAAATTTTATTTTAACTAAGTTATTTTTTTGTGTGTTGCCCAGGTTGAGAAAGTTAAATATTGTATAATCAGTAGTAAAAAAAAAAGTTATGATTTTAAAAAAAAATATGTAAATTGCGCTGTTGAATAAACATATGTAGTATAAGGGTCAAATACAATTGAACTTAACCTAATAAACATGAGAAGTAAAGAGAGATTTTTTTCCATCAGCTTAAACATACTTTATACATGAGTAATATACAAAATAAATAGATAATTTTAGCGTAATCACGTTATTAGAGTAATTACAGTAGTTTACACTAAAGTAATTACGTAATTACTCTACATCAGTAATTAAACTACATTTTTTTTAGATTTCAATACTAAAATAAATATTTAACAAGACTGAAAAAAAATAAAAAAAAATCCCTACTTTATTTTTCATGTTAAGACCTATTTGTAGGATAAAACTCATGTGTACAAGAACTTTACTCAATATATGTATTGTACTAATTGAATAAAAGTATAAATTAATCTGTTAACATACACAATCTAGCTAATATTATATTTTATATGATAAACCAATATAAGCACACGTGTCATTCAGTGTAGCTATATGTTTTTGGGTTTTCTCTATTCTTTCTAATATTTAATTATGAATACTTATCTTTAATTTCAATGATATTATTTCTCATACTTATTTAAGGACTAGTAGGAAACCCACGCAATGCGACAGGAGTGACACTTTGTATTGTGATACTTATTTCAAATTTGTATAATATTTGTTGTAGCATCATTGCGGTGGATATACGTCATAAACTTTACACATGTCTAGTAACTAAAAAGATTTAACATTTAAATTATAAAGTACTCCAAGAAACATTTGATAAAATAAAGTAACATACGAAAGAAAAAATAAGTATTAATAAACATAAACGTTGAAAACTAAAAGCTCAAGTATGAACTACTTTAATCATGAGATCAGTTTAGTCATACGCCTTCTAAGTCTGCATGATCTCATCTATATTGTCTTCCCATCATTCGTCATCAAGAGTGATCCCTGGAATTTCTTGTGTATCTTCATGTTTGATTATTACATCTTTTGGAGGATGAGATTTATTTCAATAATCAAAATCTAAAACAAATTCTTGCTTCCAATCCATCTTTTACATTTTCAGCAGGCACATATATTTTTATTTTCTTATTGTTAATTTGCAAAGTCAAACTGAAAAGAAGAAAAATCATATCATAACTGACTAAATTAAATAAAAAGTTACTGGAATGAACAAAATAAAATACGATACTAAAAATACATAACTTTTAAAGAAACATATAATATTAAACCGCATGAAATCTGTTGCGCTTCTGAATTGACACCCGATGTATCTTAAATGGAGTTTTCAGTTTAGTGTTTGAATTTGCAGTATCATCAAATACGTATTCTTTCTCATTTTCATCAGAACTGTCTAAATTAATAACTTTGCTCCATTTCCATTCAAAGAGTCTCTTGGATCTCTTCCTATTAGTTTCATGCATCCGATCCTTAAAAATAATTAAAAATATTTAATACACAAGTTAATAGAAGATGAAATAAATATTGATATGACCTCTTCACTAAATTCACATTGAAGATTAGATTTGTTGGGACTAAATATTGCACCATAGCAAATAACCTCAACACTATTATCATGTTAGTGCATTATTTGTGACTAATGATTATCAGTATTTGTTACAACTGATAGCAAAGGTCAAGGGGGAGATTATTAGTGCAAGTTTATGTCACACCCTCAAATTTCCACTTGCGGAGTTTTACCGCGAGGCGCATGACAAACCAGGATCCAAGTCAACGGTCACAATAAACAACACTATATGAAATACGTAAACACAAACATAGTTCTCAATTTATAAAACCATAGTGGAAGCATTTAACCAGTTACAAAACCATGTATGACAATCTTCAAAAACTTTATTCAAAACATGAAACTAAGCCTAGACGCCATGCAGACTCGTGCGCCTAGTCCTCGGTTGCTACCTTAGCGACCTGAGAAAAACATGCCAAAAAGACGTCAACATATAATGCTGGTGAGTTCACAGGTTTGTTCAATAAGTTACCAAAGTTACCAAAACGTTACCATGTCCATACTATACCAATGTTACCAAGTACGCTAGCTAGGCGTATGTTTTATTACTACTACGATTGGAAACCATTACTAGACACGTTTAGCAATGTTTAGCATATGTTTAAGCAGCCCGAATATGTTCAGCATGTTTAGCAAAGTTCGAGACAACATGCACCCGCCCGGCCCTCCAAGCCGTCGAGTGGGGCAGGTCACGCCAGATAGATCTATCCACATTTCCCCCGTTGTGCATCCCCGCACATTCATGGCTTCCCCCGGGACTTCCAAAGATCGTATAGCAATACAAGTTAAAACCATAGTATGACATATGTTACCAAAATAGTTTAGCGCATGTTTTCTCCCCCAAAAGTTAAAGCTGTAAAAGTGGGGCCGTGAACTCACCTTAGATAGCGTTCTTTGGTTACTAGTAAAATGCTAAGCTCTTGATAATCCCTCTACCGGAGATCTATCAAAATGTTCACATAAGTGTTCCGACTAATAACCATAAGGTTATCTAGTCCCCGATTGTCCAGATCGTAACCAAGTATGTTTTAAAGTGTGTTTAAATGTTTAACCGACACACTAGACCGTCCCGTTGGTGACTCATTACCCTAACTAATCAAGTACACATAGATTACACACAAGGTTCAAGCATAAAACACTTAGTTTGTATCAAAAATCTCATTTCTGCATCAGAACGGTCGAACCAGTCAGATAAAATCTCCTTCGCCCATTTTAAGTCTCCTTCGCCCGGTTTTAAGTTCTCCTTCGCCCGTTTTTCCACGTTCGACCGTTTGATCAGGTTCGCCCAACATTTTCCAGGTTCGACCCTGGATTCTCTCCTTCGACCATTCGAATGGTCGAACGAGTCCAGGTTCGCCCCTGTTTTAATAATTTTCCTAAAAATGCTTCAAACACATTCGAAACATCCCGAAACATCATCAAACACAGCAGTCAAGTATGATTAACATATCCCCACATAACCCCACCAATTTTGCCCCAAAACCAGCTTGTTTTAATACTTTCCCAAAATGGCAAAATTATGGAAATGTCACATCATGCATGAAATCTTTACCTAATTAGGAAACTTTCTAATACCAACCCATAATCATCTACAAATGCTCAGTTTATCTTGTAATCAAAAACCCCCATTCATATTATTAATGATACTTAAGCATGCACAAGCCCTAGATTTCATAAAATCCACAAATTACCCATAATATCATCATCTATCCAATAATAACCTTTACACTCCTAAACTATCATTCATAGCAGCCCTAGATCATGTTTCTAACATTAGAACAGCAGCAAATCATTAAACAACACATAACATCACATAACACATAATTAACATATGTTTATTGATACAAAACCTGTGTTTAATGATAGGGTTTAGATTTAGAAAGATGTTTAAAAGGTTTTTATTGATAAAATCTTCCTTAGAACAGATCTGGACATTTAGGATTAGATAAAAATGGATTAAAATGCCTTAAAAAGATTTAGGATTAAGAACACACCTTGGATTCTTGTTTAGATGTTGTAGATAGGTTAGATTATGAAAAAGAAGAGCAAAAACTCCTTCCTTAGTGATTAAAATCGTTTGAGAGTGTTTTGAGACGGTTAGGGTTTGTGAAATGGTGAAAAATGACAAAGTTTGGTATTTATACTATTCCACCTTCGACCCCTATCAATGGTCGAATGTGGCCTCCTTCGACCCTTTCACAGGGTCGAATGAACCCTGACTTGGTCGAATGAAATTCTTCCAATTCCATATCCCAGGTTCGCCCCTTTGCAAAGGGTCGAACCAAGACATATTTCCTCCTTCGACCACTCGAAGTGGTCGAACCAGGACCTATGTATATCTAGTTTTCCAGTTTGTCGTGTTTAACGCATTTTAACACACCGTAACACATGAGCATGCAACCTTAGTCTATGTTTAACATATTTAAGCACGGATAATCATCTATACATCATTTAAACACATCTATGTATATAATCCACCACACGACCCATAATCTACACATACACTTAATTAGTTCATGTAATGTCACCAACAACGGGACCCGGTACTAGTGTATTCCCAAAATGACTCCCAATGATCCTCCGGATCATTGAACCCTGGACAATCCTAACTTGACCCGACTCAACTAACCTAGTTAAGTCCGTTTATAAACGTTTCCTGCTAAGGTAGACTTAGATGTTACTAAAATGTTTAAGCCAAATATGCCAGGTGTCACAGTTTATGACCGTTGCTATACAATTCAGTATATAAGCGCACATGTAATCGGCGAACTTGTGGTGACCCAGTTCAACATGTGTAAGTTCGCCTGAGGCCCAGCCCACATAGACAAGTCTGGTCCGTGTCTTATATATGTGTGTGCTAGATTTAGGGTTTCCTAGAGATAGCTGCAGCAGGCTCTCATGAAAAGGCTACTATGTGTGGTCTAGTCTAGGTTGGCCTGAGGTTGAGCTCACCTCAGGCCGGCGTACTATTCAACAACGTATGTATGTATATGTGTATATGTATGAAGAATCTGTTTTGATTTGTTTATCAATCAATAAAGAATGATTCTGGTTATTACATGGATATTGTTTATGTTCAACATCTCAGCTATATAATCAGGAGTTATCGGGAGTAACGATGCCACACGAATTAACATATCACCATTATCCTAAATAAAAAAACATACAATATACCACATAAAAATAACAAGCATTTAATACTAAAAAGTAAACATTAATAAATACAACCTTAGAAGCTTGTATGGCTATTGGTTTATTCCCGTAAATTTTTCAACTAAATGAATCTGCAAAACTAAGAGGCTGACATTGACATGACTAAAATATGTATAAAAAGGTATAATTAGTAAAATGTGACGAATGAAAACCATAAACTAACAAAGAACCAATCTTAGACGCTCCAACCTTTGAATTCAAATTTAGATCCACGCCTAAGTATTTTAGCAAGTGCAATAAGTGCGCACTACTATGTATTTATAGGATAAACTTTAGTATATTAGTATATAGTTTAAATTTTAAAACTCATGATTTTCTCACCCCTTTAAATTAAGAAATTTTATTTATATTTGAATAAAGTGTAAAAATTTCTAATGTATTCTATGAGTACCGAATTTAGTGCTTTTAGCTTTTATTTTTTTTAAACTTGTTAAAAACCCCTTCAAATTAGGGAGTTTTGTCGTTATTAACATAGATGTTAATATAACATGGAAATATAATATGCATAAGGTGGTTTTTGCTGAATTGGTGCAGCCGAGGTTTTTTAAAGAAATTTTCCTACGACTAATATCTAATATGCATCTTTACATTTTCTAAACTTAATTATTTTAAAGTTTTATATATTTAGCTAATTATATATATCTAAAATTTTAATAAGATTTCTTTTAGTTAATTATATTTATGTGTATGCCTAGTAATATATGTATGCATACCCATATACATATGCACATATGGCTAATGTTGATTATTTAAGCAGGGTACTACAATTGAAGCTACTTTTAGTAAATGTGATAAAGCATTCTTAGAGCCTAGGCTTGTATTGCAGTATTGTTATCGTGTGACAAATTATTTGTCTTCCAAAGCAAGGATAAACCATAACATTTAACATCATTATCATATTTTAAGAATCACTAGAGTCGATCTGTAGATTTTGAGTGCTCTTTTTAGTTTTTTGAATCGTTGGATTTGATTGATGTGAATTTTTCATTATTGGCGGAACAATATTTTTAACCAAATTCAATTTTATGATTTTAAGTTTTACTTATTTATGACATGGTGTTATGATTTAACATCCATATTACATATGCCTAAGTTCTTTAATTGAGTCCAAATTATGTTGATCTGTAATCCAAACTTTACCTACATTTTAGTTTTTAATGTAACATTTATTCAAACTTTATAATATTTTCTCTTAAAACAACGCATTAGTTGCTTTATGTTTACTTTTGCATTAATGGAATGTACCTTATAACAATATTAATTATATCTTTTAAAGTTTTAGCTATAAAGCATTTCATTGTAGCTGAAATTTGGATTCTTTTAATTAATTAATAAATATTCAGTTCTTTTATTTTCTTCTAGTTAAATATCCAATGTAATAGTCACTTGTAAATAACGTATTTGTTTCTTGTACATTTCAATCTACACGTCGATATTGAATAAGACAAACATCGAAACGTTACAAAAATGAGTAGGTCATCACGGTATTTTCGAATGTTTTTAAAACTTAATAGTTTAAAAGTTATGATAGGATTTAATAAAATAATTATAATTTTATAGTGGGGGGGGGGGGGGGGGAGTGTAACCACTAAATAAAAATGAGGGAATTAAAGTAACTAAAATGTGGTAGTAAAGTCTAAAAGTGTTTGAATGACTATTTTACCCATATTTTAGGGTTGTTAATGAAAATAAAGTTCTTAACTTTTGGGTATCTTAAAATACCCATCCCTCAAGCATTATAATATAGTATAAATACTTATTTTTTAATTAAAGATATCATTTTCTTTCTGTCTTATTTAATATTGGATAAATATATTTTTTAATAAAAAATAGTTATTATATATTAACAAGTAAGATTAATATAAATTAAATATTTATAATTTAAATAAACTTATATATTTTTACTTAAAATATTCACCAAGTTAAAACTTATATTAGCTAAAATGTTAAAAATGAAAAATAATAAAAATAATTGTCGATTTTCATTTCATGACTGAGAAATTTACATCAAGATAGCGGGTAGGTGCTCAACAAGCTGCGCCGCCACCCCCTTCTGAATGGCAAACCCTAATCTACTAAAAATGTAACCTTGCCCACCTGAAGCCGAGGCACTACTATGAATAACTCGCTAGACCCTGGTCAGGAAAAGGATAGCCTCCCACAGTAATGAGCCAAAGGTATCAAAAGCTAGGGGTTTGAAAACGTGTTGGTTCTCCTCACAGGCTTTAGCATGCTTTTCTACCTTCTTCGCCTCTGCTTTCCGCACCGCTTGCCCTGCTACGAACCCACTATCCCTCAACCCAACTAGAGGAGATACACTTGTCAGGTCAACACAAACATGCTTCCCCCCGGCCCACCCAAAGACGAGGAGATCTGCTAGACGCAGGGTGGATCTCCCTTCTGCTGGATCCGAGAGGAAGTTCACAGGGGCCACCTTCTTGGCTGAGATCTCAGCCCGTCTTAAAATGTCCCACAGAACATCTTGATCCCAATCATGCTGATATTTGAACCAGGGTAACTACTTACAATGAACCGCATGTTCCCCGTATTCATCCAGGCAGGCCTTACGGCAAATCAGACAGATTTCATCCTCCTGTTACATGGGGATCATCAAACGATATTTAAGAATGGCCCTCTATTTAATAGCGTACATGCTTTGGCCTAGACCTTCGATCGGGATAACAGTTAGGAAATCTTGGGCGTGGGGCCTTGCAAGCATTCAATAACTGCCATTTGGCGGGGGGGTCAGACCAAAATCTTCACCCAGACTTTGTACCATTTTTCCAGAAAGGGCATTCGCCAAAGTTTTCTGAGGCTTTGGGGGAGGAGTGACCTTGTTAGAGAAACCGCCAATATCAAAACCTGGGAGATAGTCATTTAGCCTTTCTAGGTCCTGCACGTAGTCCAAGTCTGCGCCGACAACCCCGCCATTCCGTAGGATGTGGTCTTGAAGGTTCCAGGACTGAGCTCGCGACGCCACAGACGCATACATCCAGACATCCTTCACGGAGAGGAGCCCTAATCCTCCCAGACGCATCAGCAAAGACGCCATTCGCTACTGTAGGTCACCAAAGAACAGACCCTCACATATAGAGGTGAGCAAAAAAACTGGTTCGGGAACCGAAACCAGTAAAACCGACCCAAACCGAAACCGGTCAAAACCGGTTTTCACGTGAAAACGGTACTAAAAAAATCTCAAACCGAACCGAAAACCGGACTAAAATCGACGAAAAAACCGGTCAAAAGAAACCGAACCGAAACCAGTACACAAACCGGAACCAAACCGAAACCGGTATCGTTAAAAAACGGCCGAAACCGGTAAAAAACCAAAACTGGTTTAAGAAAAATACATTTTTTTTGGCCATAAACACAAATAAAACATTGTTTTTTTTGCATTAATATTCAATTTCCTTCTTTAAAAAACCCTAAAAGGTATTAAAAGTTAAATTTTATGTAATTTATACGATTTTTAAAAGTGCGTGAAAAAACCGATTAAGAACTGAAACCGAAACCGAAACAAACCGAAACTGAAACCGGTCTCCGTAACCGGTCTTACAATTCGGCAAAACAAACTGATTTGCTCACCTCTACCGACATACCACTATATCTTCAATGGCTTCCCTTAGGCCCTTGTCAAAACATGACATTTCTTCATCCATCATTGGGGGGGGGGGGGGGGTTGCAGGTCTGTAACCCAAAAAGCAACTTGGCAAACCCTCATACAAAATCTGAGCAAGAGGAGTTCACTTTGAGGATCCCTAAGGCAGGTCAAGAGTTTCATAAGTTCAATCGCGCGCAATGCTCTCCGCTTTTTCAATTCCGGATAAAGTAAGAGTCACGACTAACGACCCATCCGAGGAGCTTCACCCCTTTTTCTGGCCTACCAATCCCACT
Organism: Ambrosia trifida; assembly: GCA_028751855.1. Lineage (NCBI taxonomy): Eukaryota > Viridiplantae > Streptophyta > Magnoliopsida > Asterales > Asteraceae > Ambrosia > Ambrosia trifida. The sequence goes on from CM054131.1 coordinate 102,765,670, forward strand.
GGGAAAATGCCTGTCCCTAAGTTTCACCCATTACAAGACGGCAAAAAAACCTCAGTTTTCTTAATATTAAGCTGAAGCCCCAAGGATGGCCCCTCCAGCCGGATAATGTCTAAGGCTTTAGCAACTTCTGTGGCATCACCAATAATCGTTCCATCATCTAGGTACCACGCATGAAATAGGAGTTTACAATTTTCTTGTACCCGGAGAACCATAGGGTGTAGAGCAAGGGTGAAAAGGAGGGGACCTAAAGGGTCCCCCTGCTGAACCCCCGTAGTAGCCCCTATACAATCATTACCAACATACAACCTAGCTGGTTGGCATATAAGAACCGGACCCACAAATAGATAGACGAGCAATGTTGATGAACCTCTCGAAGAAGGGCAGTGCGGTCGATCATATTAAACGCGTTCGAAAAATCCACAGTGAGCATAGCCAATGACCCGTCCGCATGGAAAGAGCTTAAGAACCTGTACGCGCTGTGAAGCACCGCCTCTGCCCCATTGGGAGTCCCCAACCTACATTGAAAGTCCCCCGGGTACTTAGCCATTTCCTTCCCAACCTTTCTCATAGCCACTTTAGAAACTAATCTGTGCCAAATAGCCCATATTGCAATGTGCCGAATCCTGTTATCAGGTCTCAATAAAGGGGGTAAGGGGGCCGAAGAAATAAATTCAGCTAGACCGCTTGGACACAACCCCCTAGCCATAAGTTGACGACTTCAGTAATAGCTGAGAGCAACCTCATGGAACTCACTGACCCTTCTCCACTAAGAGCGTCTAGAAAATGTTGGGCCATTAGACCGCCCCTCCCACAAGAAGTCCCTTTAGGGAAAGATCGGAGGCATCCAAGCACACAATCCTTATCCACAAAAGGCGCAACCTCATTGGAACACAACACCTTAACAGCGGCTGTGAAATGACCGTCCCTAACTTTTCTTAGCCATTGCTTGACATTGGGGCTCTCTTCAGAAGGCTCAGTCCCCCTTCCATCCTTGTTGAAGAAAACACCTTCCCCCGCAATGTCAAAAAGGGAAGGAACCAAATCTGCAAACCCAGAACCGTTTTTTATTAAAGAAAGGGCTTGCAGGATGCTACTACACTGCAAGGATTTCCTATTCCCAGACCTCCGCTCCTGCCTAGTGAACGGTTTGACCACCCGCAAGGTACCCTCGGCAATAAAAGCAATTTGACCCAACTTTCTATAGATCCTGGTGAGGCCACCACCTTGCGTAAGGCACCTGTCAAAGCCTAGCCAAACGCCAATCGATAGCTTGGGAGAATGCTCTTAACAGTTTGAATCGGCAGAGAGAAAACCTTTTCTAGGAGAGATAAATCCCCAAAAACACCTCCTGAAGAACCCGATTCCATTTCCACAGTCACATGACGAGGTTTCTGAATCCCAACAATGAAATCTTCCACATCATCCACAGCGAAGGAGAAGATGGTGATGGATATTCATATCTAAAATGTAACATAGTATGTCCGTAGATGGTGCGTAGAAAATTTGTGCTCGTTTTTTCTTTCTTTCTTTTTATTTTTTATAATTTTTCTGTTGTGGTCTAAATAATAATTAAGCTTACATTTCACAAGAAGTTTAGAAATCCTTAAAGAGAGAAAAAAGCAGCAAAATGCCAAAGAAAGGATGAGATAAAAGTTGAAAACTTTAGTAAACTCAAGTATAAATAGTTTATAATTTTTAAATCGGTAATAATTTACTATTCACTGGGCATGAATAATTCATGCGCAATGTGGATGGTACAATGCTAAAATTCAAAAAAAGATGATAGTGAGTTCATACATAACAAGGTTATAAACTTATAAGTTGATGGGACGAAGAGCCGGCCATAATGGTCAACTCTGTTATCCAAAAAAGATATTCTTCTTATGGCCATCTCCTATCTCCATCTTCATCATTAAACTTTTGATCCAAACGTAAATAGATGTTGACTTTATATATGGTGAATGAATGTTGGTTTTTAGACTACTATATATGGTCCCATACATATATAATTATATATTTTTTTTCATTTACATCAAAATATAATGTAGGCAGGCAATAAGCTGCGTCGTCACCCATTTCTGATTTACGAATCATAGTCTACCAAATATAAACCCCCAGTGGCAGATTTAGAAAAAAATTTAGGAGTAACGTTAAAAAAAAATCCGCCGTAGTTTCATACAATATAAACGAAATAAAAATAAAAACATGGTAATTTGAGTTTGGGTTTTGTTAATTTTGTGGGTGCAAATGAGCCGAGCAGCTAACGAGCTACTCAAGCTCGGCTTGGTAGCCTTATCAAGCCTAAGCTGAGCTTGACTTTAAAACAAAGCTCGTTTATTAATCGAGTCCGATCTCGAGCCTGGAATGTGAAGCTTGTAAGGCACGCCGAGCCTTATCGAGCCTTCATTTAATATTAGTTTTATTAATATGTAATAATATTTACCCCCTCATTTAAGCTTGTTTACTAAACAAGCCCGAGCCAAACTTCATTTATTGAGCTCCGAGCCTATTATTTATATTATTTTTATTTAAAATATTAATTAATAAATAGTAAACGAGCCGAGCCTGAGCTTAAAAAAATTTTAACAAGCCGAGCTCGAGCCCTCATAAGTTTTTCGAGCTCGAGCTCGGCTCTTTTGCATTCCTAATTTTGTTGGATATTTTAGGGGTGCAAACGAGTCGAGCCGAGCTCGAGTCTGATTGGGCTCGAGCTCTGCTCGTCATGCTTTTACGAAGCTCAATACTTTGAACTCGAGCTCGGTTCGAAAGTAAAACCCAATAGCTCGAGCTCGGCTCAGCTTGAAATAATTTTAGAACAATTTTAAAGGAGCTAAAAGATCGGCTTGAGCTCGCTTCAAAGCTTAAATCTGCCAAAACTTCGCTCGAGCTCGGCTCGCCAATGTTAAATAGTAGGTATACTATATATAAAATAATTATAACATAAAATAATTATAACATAAAATTTGTTTGAACTCCCCCAACTCTAGATGCTCCTCTCACTGATGAGGAATGCAACTGGGCTTTGGATTATACTATGGCTGTGATGGGAATGGGGCGTCTACGGTTGGTGGAGACCCAACCCAACCCCATCCCCACCCCAAACCCTCCTGCCCGGGAGTTAACTGAGGAGAAGTATGAAGCAACTAGTAGTATGGATGACGAACCATACTATTTATCAACTCCTGACTATGGCCGCATCCGCTACAATGGCAGGTCCGACGGCCGTGATAGCGATCGTTCTGTGTTCTCGCCGGAGTACACACTAGAGGCCTGGGATAATTATTCTCCGTAGGGGAGAAATTTAGGTTTAATTATGTAATGTTTTAATAAGTAGTTTAGGATTATATAATGTTTAAATAAGTGGTTTAGGATTATGTATTGTTTTTATTTAATTTAATAGGGTTAATTATGTATTTTTTTAAACCCAATGGTTACTTTTATTTTTTTTTTATTTTTTTAATATTTTTATACCCAACATTTACTTTTATTTAATTTTTTTACCCAATGGTTCAATCCTCAATTTTCAATTTTTAATTTTTTTAAGCCAAACGCCCCACAAAATGCCCCCCAATCAGAACATGCCACGTGGCAAAAACACCTGCCCCACGTCGGTGGGGATCCTCCCGCCCAAATGGCTCCCCCCTTCCACGCCGGCTCAGGCCGGTGTTCAAGGCATGAAAACCTTTTTTCCCCTCATCACCCACTCCGGACCGTCTTAAATATGTAAATTCATAAATGATTTAATTATCAACAAACCAATCTAATAATTACACAATTTTCAAATTTCTATTCAAACGTGGCATGTTTAATTTTAAATGGGTTATAGGATTCATACGCCTTGTGACGTCACATTATGGGGCGTGACACCACATTTTAGGGTATGTGACAGCCTGCTATTGGTATGTGATGTGGACCATGATGTATAAATTTTAAATAGGAGGTGTATAAATCCTAATTACCTTTTAAACTGGTCTGTATCATATGTTGAAGAATGGGAAGCCGAAAAGATTTTGGCCGGTTTGAAAGGGAGATGCATTTATTTTTGTATACCACTTTCTTTCAGGTATACAAGATTTTGAGTTTTGATATATCAGGGTTCGAAGAGAATACACCTGTATATTTATAATTAATGGATTTTTATATAAGTCATGTGCTGATAATTCGAGAAAATAGTATGATTTCTCTTTTTGCTTATTTATCATTTGGAAGTCAAAAGACTACAAGAAAAGTCCTACTTAGCGACCGAGAAAATGATGGCAAAATTAAGCGGCAAATTTCCATCACATGCCTTTATACATGAAACTAAATTATTTTCTCTGTCAGCAAAGACTTCTATGACCATTTAAGTGTCGGTATGGACACGTGAGGGTGGTCTATCTTTTATCACACTATCACACTCAATCAGATTCTATCACCTCATTTTATCACATTCTATCATATTTCATCATTAAACACATGTGCCGGTGTGCATTTTTCATCACATTTCATCACTAAACATTTTTTTTAAATAATCTAAAAACATTACATTAAATAAAAAAAACATTAAATTAAACTAAAAAAACATTACATTAAATAAAAAACATAAAAATAAACCGAAAAAAACATAAAAAAAACAGAAAAATAAACACTAAAAACATAAAAACCGAAAAAAAACTAAAAGTTACATGGCCAACCGCACTTGTGGCAAATTTCACGTTTTCGATCGATAAGAATCGACTTGTATGGTTCTTCGACGTCTTCGTGCGACTCCTTCAACACCATCAAATCTTAATTTTTTTTCAATTTCGGACAATTGTTTCATGTAGGTGTTTTCTCTTTGTATTTTCAAGTCCGACAAGTGCTTACGCCTTTTCCGATTCTCATCAATTTTCACCATTTTTGCCGACTTGTATTCGGTCTTAGTAAGAGATCCTTGTTGGGGTTCAAGATGCTGGATAGTGAGCAGGTCTTTTGTTGATAGATTCTCCAGTTCATCTATGGAGGTGAAGACCTTACTTGAACGTTCTCTTCTTGTGACCATCACTGAGTTTGAACCAGTGCATGACCATTTCACAATATTCACTTTAGATTGGTCAAAGTCTAAAGTATAGGGGACCAGGCTAGTCTCCTGGTTTGTTCCTGATTGTGGGATATCTTCTATTTCAGTGACCCTCAGGTGGGATTCCCTTCTTTCTTCAGTACTGTTCACAACATCAGGTATATTACTAAAAGTAGGAAGATGATGTTCAGTAATTACCTTAGTGTTTTTCTTGTCGATCATGGTTTGTTGTAGTTGGTAAGCAAATGTAGAAGGATCCCTGAATTGTGTGAGCAGAGGTTTTTTTCAACCACAAAATCTCCTTGTATAATGGTGTTGTCTTGAAGCAATACCATTTTGAAATCTGTTTTGATGGTCTTCTCTGGCTTCTTCTTGGTAGCAGGCTGTTTTGTTGATGATTGTTTGACACCAGAAATTTTAACTACTGAAGTTTGTGAAACTTCAGAAGTTTTAAACTTCTCTGGATTAGCAGCCCTACCAGCCTTGAATTTCTTGTAAGTGTCATATAATGTATCTTCTTTCCATTTTGACACTGAGTTCTTTGAACCATATCCATTGGTTACCAATTCTTGTATGATCTCAGCTCTCTTTTCCTTTCTTTCTTTCTCAGTAGCTAGCCTGTCATATACAAGCTGAGCTCTATGTGTTAGTTCTTCAATTGAGAGCCCTTTGAGTGAGTACTTCTTTGTTTTGCTGTTTTTGCTGATGAAGGTCATCAGTTGTTGTCTCTTGTCTTCTTCAGCAACTCTTTCCTTTTCTTCCAACTCACTCAACTTTTGTTCATACGTTGTTAATTTTTCATTGTAGCTTAAGTCATCCCTTGCTTCTGGGCTGTTCCAAATCTCATCTTCCATTGCCTTCTTCTTTGCTGCCTTTAAACTCTTCTCCATAAGTTCTTTAGAAATTGATATGGGAGTAGGGCTTAAAACAGTTGTTTGAGTGGGTGCAGGATTTGGAATATCAGTTGGAGTAGGTTTAGTTGCCTTAGAAGGCTGTTCTGTTTCAGTCTTGGAAGTATCAACTACTGAAGGGTTAATTGAGTATCAACTACTGAAGGATTGTATTCAGTACTTCTGTCTTGGCCTTTAGCAGTTTCTTCTATAGTGCCTTGGGATTTCTTTTCAGCTGCTTCTCTAAGGAGCCTTTCTTGTTTTTCTTGCCAGTCATGCCTTTCTTTCAAGGCTATTTCTTGTCTTGTCATGACTGATTGCTTTTGGGCATCCTTGAGATGTTGTGCTTCTCTGGCCTTTTTGCTAGCTTCAAGTGACACAACCTTTGGTTCCTTGGACATCTCCTCCCTTTTGGCTTCATCCACTTCTGGAAACCAAGGAGGTGGAGGTGTTACACCAGATAGATGAGCAAGTTGTCTTCTGTTATCTTCCATCTTTCTTGAAAACTCACCAAGTTTGTGGTCTATGGCATTATTGATCATCTAAAGTTGAGTTTTGTTCTTTAACACCATAGCAGTCATAAAGTCCTTGAGATGTTGGGAAATGAGAGTATGTACCATCTGGTATAGGGGACCAGCTGGGCTGCATAGATGGTTCAAGTCTATGCTTGATGACCCAGTGAATTGGGTAGGCTTTTGCTGTGGAGGGGGTGTTTTTGGGCGATCCTCAGTTTGAACTGAAGATGCCACTTTAGGGGAATTAGGGTTCAAGTGGTCTTTAACCTGATCCTTTGTGACTAGCTCTTTGAGCTTAGATACATCAGATTCAGGACCTTCACAATGAGCCGTCAATTCATGTTGTGGAGAGTTTGGAACATCATCCGAACTAATGGAATCATCTGAATCCCTGGTGACATCCTCAATGAGTATGTCATCAGTTAAACCATGAGCTAGGCCCAACCTAGTAGTCTTATGAACCTCTTTTTCTTGGTACTGAGGTTTTCCTACTTCAGGCATAAAGCCTTCATCAGTAGTTGCCACATTTGTGGTCTTAGATATGTTACTACTGTCCTCCAATCCACCACTGGGTGGTATGAGAGTAGTAGCAGCCTCAAATGTACCTAAAGTATCTAAGTTTGGGCTTAGACGCCTTGGTTCATCCTCTTCTCTTGGGATAGGGCTGATAACATCCACATCCATGTATGTTTCTGAGGTTGTATCCCCTGTTTTATGTGGTTGTTGGGGATTGACATTCTCAGATGAGATGTTTTCTTTCAGCCCAGAGAGAATTTGAGCTATTTCTACTGTTTGATGTGAGAGTTCAGGTTCAATAGTTATTGGTAAATGTTCAGTAGGTTCAGTAGTTTCAAAGGAAGGTTTGGTAGTTATGGTCTTTTTGAGTTTCTTCCTTCTAAACAATATGGTGATGGGAGCTCTTTGAGGGGTGTGAGATGGATGAGACTGAGAGGATATTTCAGTCTCACCTTCTTGAAGTGCAGATTGCACATGAGCTGGTTCAGGCATCTCAACCTCCTAAACAACTTTTCTTTTAGGGTTGGTGGGTTTGGATTTTTGCTGTTTTGGTTGTTTAGGCCTTTTAGGAGTAGGTTTTCAAGATGTTTGTTCGTTGGGGACTGTGGCTTGTTCCCCTTGGTCATCTTCTGGCAAAGTGCCGGTTTATTATGCCTTGAGTATGCTTGTGAGGTTAGTGGGTTTAAAAGTGATGTTTTACCCACAAGCACCTTATTTCCAAGTTCTTTAATTATGCATTGCATGATGAATCTTGGATACAACAAAAATTTCTTTTTATTATTTTGGTTATGCAACACCAACTCATTAAAGAAAATTGGTGATGCCCTGAATTTTGTTTCATTCACAATTGAATGAAAAATAGGTTGAAAAGTAGAGGGCATCTGATCATAAGATCCAGTTTTAGGACTTAAACACATGATGATGTAATGAAACAAAAGTTTATATTTTGCATCAAAAAATTTCTTATAAATTGTAGCATGTGAAAGAGTACCTTGGTAACCACACTCAATTATGGTTAGTTAAATATCAGCATTGGGAATTTCTTCGGGTGCATCAGTATCATCTAGACCAAGTCTTATTCCTAAAGTAGCTGGTGTGATTGCCATAACTTTCCCTTGGATGGTTGATTTGAGGGAAATCACTTTGTTTTTCACAGTCACCGCCTCGGCGTTTTCCCAGAACTCATTTAGAGTTTGAATTTGAATTGGAGGATCAATGGTGAAGGTTGTGTGGAACTGGGATTGGACGACTAAATTAATGATTTCGTCATATTGAGACCAGGCTGGATCTTTCACGAAGTAGCCTCTTTGATTATGTCCCTGTTTCAGTACGAGAGCCATGGTGTTTCTTGATCGAACAATGTTTTTGATGTTGTAGGGGAGGGTTTGTGAGTGTTTTGAGAGAGAAAGAGGGAATTTTTTCTTTTTGAATGTTTATCAGAAGTTTATAACTGCCCTTGTTCAAACTTCTAAAATGGGAAATGTCTGATTTGCCCTTATTGACAAAACTGCTGATGAAGCAGATTATTCATCAGTAGTTCCCATTTTCTCTTCAGTAGTTTATTAAAAACTGATGAGAACAATTTATAAACACATTTCATAACTTCTAAAGATTATTTTAATAAGAAGTTAGTCATTTTTATGAAAATATCCCCATTCCAATGTTTTTGTACATCAGAAGTTTCTCTCTTTTTGATCATCGGAGGTTTGTGACAGATTAGTAACAATGTAAGTTAAAGTAAAATACGTGCAGGAAAATGAAAAACACTTACAGTACTTACTCAAAATTTAGCATCCCAAGCATGGATACTAACCTCTGAAATGTTGATGTATCAAAGGGTTTGGTGAATATATCAGCTATTTGATTAGCTGTTGTCACATGTTTCACCTCAATCTTGCCTTTTTCATAGCAATCCCTGATGAAATGATACCTGATTTCTATGTGTTTTGTCTTTAAAATTAAACAGGGTTTTCAATTATGCTAATGGCAGATTTATTGTCTACAAGCAATGGGGTCTTGGTCTCTTTGATTCCACAATCAAGTAGTTGATACTAAAGCCATTGAATCTATGATGTACAACTTGTAGCTGCAATGTACTCTGCTTCAGCAGTTGAAGTTGCCACAGATGTTTGCTTCCTTGATTGCCATGACACTAGACAGTTTCCTAAGAATTGACAACCACCAGATGTTGATTTTCTTGACATTTTACACCCTGCATAGTCACTATCTGAAAAAGCTGTTAATTTGGTATTGCTAGAAGCAGGATACCAAATTCCAAGTGTAGGAGTTCCTTTCAGATATCTGAAAATTCTTTTGACTGCAATTAGGTGTGATTCCCTTGGAGCTGATTGATATCTAGCACAAACACAAGTTGAGAACATAATATCTGGTCTAGATGCAGTTAAATAAATTAGGGAACCTATCATACATCTATACATGGTTTGATCAATATGTTTTCCTTAATCATCTGGTTCAACTTGTGTGGTTGGACTCATGGGAGTGGAAGCTGATTTACAATCTTTTAAAGAAAATTTGTTCAATAGTTCTTTAACATATTTAGATTGATGTATAAAAGTTCCACTTGTTTGTTTGATCTGCAGTCCTAAAAAGTACTGCAGTTCTCCCATGGTACTCATCTCAAATCTTGATTGCATGAGTTTCTTAAATTCATCACACAATTTTGAATTTGTTGAACCAAAAATAATGTCATCAACATAAATTTGAACAAGTAGGATGTGATTTCTAACATGCTTAATGAAAGTGTTTTAACAATGGAGCCTCTTGTGAAGTGATTTTTGAGTAAAAAGGTGGAAAGTGTGTCATACCAAGCTCTGGGAGCTTGTTTTAGCCCATAAAGAGCTTTATCAAGTTTGTACACCCAATCAGGATGAGAAGGATCCTCAAACCCAGGTGGCTGACAAACATACACTTCCTCGTTTATTTTTTCATATAAAAATGCACTCTTTACATCCATTTGAAAAACTTTAATTTTGTTGGAAATTGCATAAGCCAAAAATAACCTGATGGTTTCACGCCTTGCAACTGGAGCAAAGGTTTCATCATAGTCAATTCCTTCTTCTTGATAATAACCTTGTACCACCAGTCTTGCCTTGTTCTTGATTGTTGGGCTAGATTTTAGAGGTCTGCGTTGTCTTGGGTTATTATAATACTGGGTTCGGCCTTATTGGCCCATGTATGATAACCGCCTATAGTAAATATAAATAGGGGTTTCATTGGTTGTTTTGGGGTTGCTAGTGTTTTTGGTTTGTTTTACTCGTGTACCAGACGGTTCTTCGAAACCGTGTGCACTTCATTAATAGAATCATTCAGTTTTATGTTTCTTCTTTGTTCTTTCTATACAATCATTGTTTCCGCCTTTGATTGTGTACGTGTTTGATACCCGGTAGAGAGGATTCTGGACTAACAATTGGTATTAGAGCCTAAGAAGTCTTTCGAAGGCTCGGTTGCGGTATCAAAGGAAGAAGATCAAAGAAGTTCTTGCTATCGAAAAGGTTTCCATATTCAAGGAGAGTTCGACCTTGGCCTGAGTTCGACCAACTGCCTGAGTTCGACCAACTGGCTTGAGTTCGACCAACTGGCCCGAGTTCGACCAATTGCCTGAGTTCGACTAACTGGCTTGAGTTCGACCTTTGCCTGAGTTCGACCAACTAGCCTGAGTTCGACCAACTTTGCCTGAGTTCGACCTTAGACTAAGTTCGACGAACTGATTGGTGTTCAACCTACTATATTGGACTGGACTTCAATAATTGTTGGACTAGAATTAAGCCATATAAATCTGCCCTAATAACTTTAAAATTTTCTTTCAGAAATGGATCAAATGGTTAACCAAACAAATTTGAACGGACTTAATACTGACCAATTACTTGTAGCTGCTCAAGTAGACAAAGCCATGGAATCTGTCATTGGCACACATCAGAAGATACATGTTCTTCAACTTGGAATGTCCTATTCTGAGTGGAAGTTCAGGTTCATTCAAGTTATGAAAATAAAAGATGCAAAGGCTCTGAGATCTATCTTGAACGGACCCTGTGTGATTACATATGTGGTTAACGAAATAACTGGAGCCACTGCTATCAAACCAAAGAGTATGTACACTGATGAAGATCATGAAAAGACTGATATTGATGAAAGAGAAATTGCTTATCTTCATCAAGGACTTTCACCTGAAGTATCGATTGGAGTTCGTGACAATGCCACTGCCAAAGAACTTTGGGAAGCTCTTAAGAATCTGTATGAGGGAAATAAAGAAATGAAAAAAAGCAGAAGGGAGATGCTGAGTCAGAAGTTCAATGCTTTTAATCATATTCCTGGAGAATCACTCGAAAGCCAGATCCAGCGTTTTGTGGCTTTAGTGAGTGAGATGAAATCAAATGATATGGTGGTAGATAACTCCGTTATGAACAAAAAGCTGCTAAATACTCTTCCAAGGAGTTGGGATTCAAACGTAACCCTTATCAAGAGAACCAAAGATTTAGCAAGACTCACTCTTTCTGAAACCATATCCTTGATCAAGTCCTATGACCTTGATGATAGGCAACGTTACATGACTCAGACTGCTAGTTATAATAATGCAATCATTGCAACTCCCAGCAATGCCCTAATGTCTCAGCAAGAACCTCAGCGTCCCTCGCTGTACTCTTACCCAACCAGTGGATCTTCGTATCCACCTATGTTTGCAACCAGTGCATCAAAGGGCTCCGCAATGCCTGTTTCCTCTGCGGCCATTTCTGCTGGACCTTCATCATCTGCATCACTTTCTTCAGCTGAACCTCAGACAACAGTAAAAAATCCAAAGGAGCTTGAAAGTAACTTAAGTTTATTTGCTGGATTCATGAATTGCTATAATGCATTTCTAACTGGTCAACTTACTGCGAAAGATGTTGGAGCATGTGACTTAAACGATGTTAATCAAGATGATATAGAAGAGATGGACTTGACTTGGCAGATAGCTATGGTGGTGCATAGAGCAAATAAGTTCATGAAGAAGATTGGACGAAATGTATGGGAAAACCCAACAAAGAAACTGGGTTGGGATAAAATGAAGATGCGTTGTTATAACTGTGATGAGCTTGGACATTTTGCTCGTGAGTGCACCAAACCAAAGAAGGAACCAGTTAATTATGCTCCTGCAACTGCTGCTTCCACATCTTCTCCTGGAACTCAGACATCCACCACTCGTACTGAATCTGCATCCTCAAACTCAAACAAAGCCATGGTAGCTCAATCAGGAGGTGGATTGGATTGGTCATCTCAAATGGAGGATCTAGAGATTGTTGAAGATACTGTGTACAAGGCACTCATAGCACAGATGGATGACGATTATGTTCCGTCAGCGGCTGAGGTACATTTTGAAACTTTAGCTGAATCATGTTGCACTGAAAGGTGTAAACTTAAAATTAAGGGTTTTAGAGAAGAAACTCTCTCTACATACAAACAGCTTGAATATGAAAAGATGGCCACTTGGGACATTAAAAAGAAATTTAATTCCTATAAAGAAATGGTCGAAAAACAAAAACTTGATATCAAGCGTTTGCATCAGGAGGTGAGTGATCATAAATGGCGATATTTACACTTCAAACGACTGTCTGACACATTGACCACGGAATTGATCGACTTAAAATCAAAATTTGAAAATGCAGATTTTCATTTCAAAAAATTTGATTGTTCTAGTCCTAAAGTCGAGAAAATGATCAATACCCAGAAGTGAGAAATAAGGGCATTGGTTTTGTGGAAATTCCTCCACCCTTCAATGAAAATTATTCCTCAATTCCTATGTCAGATGAAGAACTGTTGGCTCTTCCTGTGAAAGGATATGGTCCACAAATAGAAGAGCCAACCAGTCGACCATCAAGGGATCAAGTTGAAGTCACTAAACTTGAATCAACCCCAATTAGAATATCTAAACCGAAACAAAAACAATCTAGGCAAGAGCAGGCTCCATCAAAAACATTTGTCAAGTCTCAAGATGCTTCAAAGCAGATTGAGACATTAAATTATGAGAAAAATAAAGAGGTTGATAGAGTTTTTGAGGTTAGCAAAGATGAGGTTCCATCTTCATCTGAATCTAATGAGTCGTTGTGTGTTTCTAAAAAGTCTAAACATGAATACATAAAAGCTAATGAACCAATTCCTACTCCGACCACCCAGCAAAACTCAAGTGTGAACTATGAGTTTGATTTCATGAAGAAAATCAGGGAGCTTTGTCTAAAGCAACGAGCAAACAGTGAAAATAATCCGACCGTTTCTAAATCTCACTCAGATGATCCGTCAGTGACTGAACCTGATTCTGACTCCGATCCAGACTCAGGAGAGACCGAAGCATCTAGCTATCAGTCATGTGAAACCGCCGAATCATCTGAGGACATGTCCAAATTGAATGAATCTATTTCTGTGTCTACTTCAAACTCATTTGATTCAGATAAAGCATGTTCAATATCTTCTGAATCTCCCACATCTTCTGTGGCTGAAAACTTCTCTATAGAAAATTTCTATGATGTGTCTGATGATGTGAATGTTACTAATTTGGTTGATTCTTGTGCAGAAAATGTGATTATTGAGGATTGGGTAGATGATGGGGATGAAGTCGATGACTCTGATTAACTTGCATTTAAAAATAAAAATCAGAAAAACAATTTATCAATTTCTGCTAAAGACAAAAATATTTGTGTGGGCTCGTTTGTTTTGAGCATAAAACCTTGTGATTTTTCGTCTGACTCTTTGTTTGTTCATTCAGATTCTGTTATTTTGACAAATGATTGTGATACAACGAAAAATATTTTGGTTAAACAATCCAGTACGGATCGGACTGAGAAATATGCCCCACCAAAACATGTTTTAACAAAATATGAAAAACAGAATTTTTCAAATCAAGGGACACATTATTCCAAAACAGCATCACACAGGTATAGAGATGTAAACAAGTTCTTTGAGCCTGGAAAGTCTGCAAGATCTCAGGGGGATCCACATGCAAAACGTCAGACATGCTACACATGTGGAATCCCAGGACATATTGCCAGAAATTGTAAAACAAATCTGAAAACTTTTGCAAGATGGAAACATCAGAAGGCTCCAAACGGGAACCATGCTCATTTCATGCCAATGAAAGTTGAAAAGCCTAAGGCAATGCGGAATGACAAATCCAAGGTGAAGCCTTCTGATGGCGATTGGAATAGAAATAAAAGGCTCAAACAGTCTGGCAAAAGACTAAATTCTCAGACTAAAACTTACAAGACATCATCCAATTCAAATGAAAAGATGGTTTCACAAAACAAATTTCATTGGAAACCAAAGTATTCTATTCCAATCTCTTCCCTGTCTGTAGGTTCTTCTTGTTCTGTGAATGATATATCTAATCTCTGTGCTACTGATTCAACTACCAACATGCACTGGATGAAAGTCCAGTTTATGGATACCAATGGTGTACCCAAAACAACTATGGCTTGGGTACCTATAACTAACTGATCCTGCATCATGTGCAGGAACGGCTGTGGAGGACTATCATTCGTCTCTGGTACATTGATAGCGGCTGTTCAAGGCACATGACAGGAGACTTATCCCAACTTACCGATGTGGAATTTTTCAATGGTGGATTTGTCTCCTTTGCAGGAGGTGAGAAGGGTCAAATAACTCAAAGGGGAACGGTAAGAAATGGTGCTCTTCAGTTCAACAAGGTAAACTATGTTCCTGAATTAAAGCATAGTTTACTGAGTGTGTCACAAATATGTGATAATGGCTACTCAACTCATTTCACCGACAAAGGATGTTTAATATTGAAACCTGGAGTTGTAATTCCAGACGAATGGGTGTTACTAAAATCTGAACGTCGAGGTGATGCTTATGTCTTTGACATGAACAAACCTCCCTCTGATAACGTTACATGTTTGTTTTCAAAAGTCTCGCAAAATACTGCCATTCTATGGCATCGTCGTCTTGGACATGTAAATGCTAAAAACTTGAACCGGGTGGCTAAACTGGGATTGGTAAGGGATTTGCCAATCCGTGATTTTATAACAATTGAAAAATGTGTTGCATGTGCCAGGGGAAAGCATCATAGAAAATCACATTACTCCAAGTTGGTAAACACTATTAATTCTCTACTGCAGTTACTTCATATGGATCTATTTGGACCAGTGATTGTACTCAGCATTTCTCGTAAAGCATACTGTTTAGTAATAACTGATGATTACTCACGTTTTACTTGGGTTTTCTTTTTGGCTAACAAGAGTGAGACTGCAGAAATAGTGAAACAGTTTATCGTATTAATGGAGAATTAGACCAACTTGAAGATAAAGGGCATTCATTGTGACAACGGAACTGAATTCAAGAATGTCGAGTTAAACTATTACTGTGCTCAGAAAGGGATTGCACGTCAATTCAGCTCAGCAAGGACGCCACAACAAAATGGAGTCGCTGAAAGGAGAAATCGCACCCTGATTGAAGCTGCCCGTACAATGCTGTGTGATTCCCAGCTCCCGACCTTCTTCTGGGCAGAAGTTGTCAACACAGCCTGCTATGTGCAAAACCGAGTTCAAGTCAACAAAGCTCGAATGAAAACACCCTGCGAAGTGCTGTTTGGTACTAAACCCTCCGTCAAACATTTTCGTGCTTTTGGTTGTCCGTGTACCCTGTTGCATCTGGACGCTACACCAAAGTTTGATGCGAAAGCTGACGACTGTTATTTTGTCGGTTATGCTGGCAAGACTGCATATAGGGTTTACAACAAACAAACTAGGCAAATTGTAGAGTCGTTTGACGTGCGTTGGCTTGAAGAAAATGCAACAGATGCTAGAGTGGGTCCAGACTAGTTATTTGACTATGAAACTCTCTTTCAATCTTTTCATATTTTTGACTATGTATCTAGTGGTGTAAATACAGGTTTCACAGATTCCTCACCATCCGCTGCTGGAACCTCATCCTCCTTGATTGATGATGCAAAGGATGAGGGGGATGCTATAACTACATCTCCATCAACACAGCCACTTTCAGTTTCTGCCGAACCATTCATTCCCACTACGGATTCTGTACAGCAGGTAAATGACGAAGATTTGTCTTCTGATACCTCAATTCCTGCTCTCCATGATCCCATACCTATTGAATGCACGGTGGAGCACAATGATGAGGAAGAAATTAATTCTGACACTGTAGAAGAGACTGCAACGGGTAGTATTACGATTCTACCAAGAGACTCTTCAGTTCCAGACAGAGCCATTCCTACAAAAGTTCAACGAGATCACCCACTGGAAAACATTATTGGTCCAGTGGATGCAGGTGTTTTAACAAGGAGCCAAACTGGTGACATCAACAGATCCTTGTACTCGTGCTTCATTTCACAAATTGAGCCAAAGTCTACTGCTATGGCCATGCAAGAACCAAGTTGGGTTGATGCGATGCAAGATGAACTAAATCAGTTTGAGAAGCTGCAGGTTTGGAAGTTAGTTGAACTACCTCCAGGAAAACGACCACTTGGCACACGGTGAGTCTATCGAAACAAAAGAGATGATAGTGGGGTAATTGTAAGAAACAAAGCTAGATTGGTTGTGCAAGGGTTCAAACAAATTGAGGGCTTAGATTATGATGAGGTATATGCACCGGTTGCGAGGTTGGAAGCAATCAGAATATTTCTTGCCTACGCATCGTTTAAGGGATTTACTATCTATCAAATGGATGTTAAAACAGCGTTTCTGTATGGAACTGTGAAAGAAGAGATCTATGTTGGTCAACCACCGGGTTTCACAAACCCAAAATATCCAGAGCATGTGTACAAACTAGACAAAGCTTTGTATGGGTTACATCAGGCACCACGTGCTTGGTATGCTACCCTGACTGAACACCTGCTTGCTAATGGATACACTCGTGGTGTTATTGATCAGACTTTATTCGTCAAGACAGTGAATGACGATCGTATTCTGGTGCAAATTTATGTGGACGATATCATTTTTGGTTCCACCAGTGATGCACTGTGCAAGGAATTCGAATAGGTGATGAAAAAGCAGTTTGAGATGAGTGCTCTTAGTGAAATGACCTTTTTCTTAGGTTTGCAAGTTTTTCAAAACTCTAAGGGTATCTTGATTCATCAAGGTAAATATGTGGATGACATTCTTGCAAAATTCAGCTTCAATGATGTAAAGCCAGCCGACACCCCAATGTCTGAGAGACCAGGTCTCACTCAAGATCTGGAAGGAGAAGCCGTAGAAGAAACACTTTATCGTTCAATGATTGGTTCGCTAATGTACCTGACTGCTAGCAGACCAGACATCATGTTCGCTGTGTGTCAATGCGCACGTTATCAGGCTAATCCTAAAACTTCTCATTTACATGCTGTCAAGAGAATCTTTAGATACCTTAAGGGGAAAACCCAGATTTGGTCTTTGGTATCCTAGGGATTCTCCTTTTGAATTACATGCTTTTTCTGACAGCGATTTTGGAGGTTGTGACATTGACAGGAAATCTACTTCTGCGGGATGTCAATTCTTAGGCGATCGGCTTATTGCATGGCAATGTAAGAAACAGCAAACAGTCTCCGTTTCAACAGCGGAAGCTGAATATGTGGTTGCCTTCGCATGCTGTTCTCAGGTTATCTGGATACAACATCAGTTGGTAGATTATGGTTTGGATTTCTCTCTTACTCCTATTTATTGTGATAATGATGCTGTTATCCAAATTGTGAAAAATCCAGTTCAATTTTCAAAAGTAAAACGCATTGCCATAAAAGAACATTTCATCCGAGACTCTTTTAACCAAGGTTTAATTGTGCCTACACACATTTACACTGACGACAATGTCGCAGATCTTTTTACAAAACCTGTTAATTGAGCTCGCTTTGAAGCTCTATCTGACCTGCTCAAAATGGTCTATTTCGAGGACTGAACTAGTCTTTAAAAAAAAGGGGGGGTCTTTTGGTCTTCTCAGTCTTAGGTTTGTAAATTTGTTCTTTAAATTCTCAATTTTAAGCACAAATATAGGGGGATGTGTCCTAAGAAAAGATCAAAACATTTTATTGCCAAAAACAAGAGATGAAATAAACTTTCACAAGTTGGAGTAAGGCCGACTCACGTAAGACGTACAGTTTGGCTCTAGTGTGATATCTTGGAAGGCTTGGTCCTGATGGCTGAAATGTTAATTGTGACACCCCAGGAAAATCCCACATCGGTCGTGGCCAGGAGAGATCCTTGGTTCATAACTAATGTCTTGCCTCTTAAATCACCAACGCGTTTTGGGGCTTAATGTTAGTGGATGAGAGGAGAACTCCACAGTTAAGCGTGCTCAGGTAGGAGAAATTTCAGGATGGGTGACCTCCTGGGAAGTCTCCACTTGGGCAAACAAAAACAAATCCGTGAGCTCTGGATGGGCAAAGCGGACAATATTGGTGATGAGAGGGGTGGGGTGTTACAGATGGTATCAGAGCCACTCCTGTGCCGTTAGGGATGGTGGGTGCACACCTCATCAGGGATGATGAGACTCTAACAGGGGGTGAATGTGACACCCTAGGAAAATCCCACATCGGCCGTCGCCAGGAGAGATCCTTGGTTCATAAGTAATGTCTTGCCTCTTAAATCACCAACGCGTTTTGGGGCTTAATGTTAGTGGATGAGAGGAGAACTCCACAGTTAAGCGTGCTCAGGTGGGAGAAATTCCAGGATAGGTGACCTCCTGGGAAGTCTCCACTGGGCAACCAAAAACAAATCCGTGAGCTCTGGATGGGCGACCCATCGGGGCAAAGCGGACAATATTGGTGGTGAGAGGGGCAGGGTGTTACAGATGGTATTAGAGCCACTCCTGTGCCCTTCGGGATGGTGGGTGCATACCTCATCAGGGACGATGAGACTCTAACGGGGGTGAATGTGACACCCCAGGAAAATCCCACATCGGCCGTGGCCAGGAGAGATCCTTGGTTCATAAGTAATGTCTTGCCTCTTAAATCACCAACGCGTTTTGGGGCTTAATGTTAGTGGATGAGAGGAGAACTCCACAGTTAAGCGTGCTCAGGTAGGAGAAATTTCAGGATGGGTGACCTCCTGGGAAGTCTCCACTTAGGCAACCAAAAACAAATCCGTGAGCTCTGGATGGGCAAAGCGGACAATATTGGTGATGAGAGGGGCGGGGTGTTACATTAATGATCTTGTGAAGCACTTAAAGATAAAGACTCAACCTCAGTAAGGAACATCACTTGGAATCAGGTACAATCTCTATTTGAATGCTTGTGTGATGTCCCGAAGCATGACACTGTGGTCTAGGTCTGAAACCTTTTCTGAAAAACTCGTGTATCTCCTCTGTTTTGTGTAAGCAAAGACCTGGAGATGCTAGGCAACGAAAGCTTTTGCTGCATCCAGATATATGCTGACCTAGTTTTTCGTTGTCGTGATATAGATCATCTTTCACCTAAAAGAGACCTCAGTGTCCAAAGATGTCCTGGCTGCTCCTCTGCTGCATCCAGATACATGCTGACCTGGACACAGTCGGGATGTCATAAAAGAGACCCTCTAAAGTCCAAAACCCAAAGCCCTTGTTATTTGAGAAATCATCTGACTTGTATATTACTCTAAATCTCTTATTGATCTATTCTTTTCTTCTCTCAATCCAGTCCCAGTCAAGGTTTCAGAATTCTAGAACATATACTGTGAAAAATATGTGGTAGGGAAACTGCTTGCATGATAGAGTGTACCACTTGATATTCTAGGATTTGATTGTGACTTGCTTGAGTGTTTGTACCAAATACACCAAAACATGATAAATAATATCACAGATCGTTGTACGAGAAGGCCTAAGGACATAAGTTTAAGGGGACAAATATACTGGCAATTGCTAAGATCAACTAAAGTAGATTAGAGTCGATAAGTGTAGCTCAGCCCGAAACTCAGTGATTTGATCTCGTGACAAAAATTTTCTTTAGCATCTCGTTTAAATAATTTTAGCTAGTTTACGTTAGACCAGTTCACGATCTGACTTGGACCCGGTTGCAAAATATACCTCAAATGATATTAAATGAGGATTTGGATTCGAGTTGGGCCCACCACACTTTTGGTGGGCCACACAAATCTCAAACTGACACAAAAGGGGGCAGAGAGTGGTGTTGTTTTCAAAAATCACAAAAATCTCAAAAAAAAATTGCTCTCTCATCTTCTCTCAAAAAAATTTCTGGGTGTCACATCATCCCTAAGTTGAAAAGAATTTCGTCCCGAAATTCAGATCAAGTTTTCGGTTATGTGCTCTGAGTTCTCCTAAAAGAGAGGTGCCAATGCTGGCGTTGTGTTCGATGTCGCTAGCCAGATAAGATTTCCCCCTACCAGACCGAGGGATTCCAATCACTATCTCGTGCCAAGGATTTCCATACATGGCTGGACAACCCGTCCACGCCCATGATGACGACAGAGCTACTAAGGACAGTTGGGATGATGAGATCGATACCTAAAGGTTAGTTAAACCGTACAGGTTTCTACTCGTGATAGAGTTATGTAACGTCAACAAGCTTACCATCAGTTAGTTCTACAATGTGTTTGGGTTCAAGGTGAGTTGGGTTTCCCTAGAATTTTGCTAAAGTCCAAGGCACGTGTTCAAACAACATCAAAATCAAATAGGACATTAGCATGGTTTATCATTTGTAAAGAACGTACCCGTCAAACATTGTTGTCATCATTGTTCCCATTGTTGTTGTCACCGTTGAGTTGGGGACAGTCCCTTTTGAAGTAGGTTTCACTCCCACACTGGAAACACCCTTTTCCAGTATTTCGACGACTCTGCTGCCCCTACTGTTGCTGCTGATTCTTTGGGAATTGAGCACGACAGTCCTTAGATGCATGACCAGCTTTTCCGCATCGTTCACACTTTCCGTCCTCACATGGACCAGAATGATGATAGTTGCACTGTTCACACTTCGGGTGCCTCCCCTTGTAAGTACCCTGGTTATTGTCAGAAGGGGTCTGGTTGTTTTCATTTGCACCTGACCTCTTCCGCTGCTGCTGACTGCCACCACCACTTGAGACCTTGTTCGAGCCATCTTCCCATTTCCTCTTGTTTTCATTAGTACCAGAAGGTGAAGCACCACGCGGAGGTAACAATCCCTCTTCCACCTTCTGATCAGTCAGCTGATGAGCCATCCGAATAACTTGCTGAATGGTATTGAGGTTAGCAGCAGTGATCATGCTCTTGATCTGGGGCACCAAGCCCTTGATATACAACTCAATCCTCTTGTAGGGCGGGTTGGAGTAATTTGGGCACATTGCCACCAGTTCATGCGATCTGGTGGTGTATTTCTCAATTTCCGATCCCACCATCTTCAGATTGAGATACTCAGTTTCTAACTTCTGGATCTCGTCTCGAGGACAGTATTCCTCCTTCATCAGTTCCTTGAAGTCTGCCCAAGGTGTTGCGTTAGCCACTTCCACACCTAGCATCTGCACTTGAGAGTTCCACCAGGTTAATGCCAAGTTTTCGAGAGTAGCAGTGGCATACTTCACTCTGTCAGCTGGTGGACAGTTACACATAGCGAAGCAAGATTCCAGTTTTTCGAACCACCGCAGTAGCCCGACAGCCCCTTCAGATCCACCAAAGTTATGAGGCTTGCAGTCCATGAAGGACTTGTAGGTGCAGGCTGGAGGGTGATGCCCAGGTTGACCAGCTTGAAAAGCTGCGATGGCTTCTACTATCCTGTCATTGATATGTGCATTCAACTCCGCTTGAGTCATGTTGATGTTTCCCCGTCCATGTCCGCGTCCAGTCATGGTGATCCTACATTCACCATAAGCTTATGAGACATAAAAGCATGTGGGACATACGATCGATCACACGTAGTGTAGGCGAACTGGAATAAAGAACAAACTTTAAGAGAACACTCAGTCTCAACTGGGTCTAGAATAAAAGAAAGAAAGATCAAGCGAATGAAGATAGGAATCAATCGTCTTCGTGCTTAGTTAAAATAATAGAGTCTCCATATTCAATCTCTTCGGGTTTGATGGGTTCGGGTTCCTTCTCTAATCTCTCCCTCCTCCTCTAGTGGTGTAAGTGTTATCTAGAGTTATTCGCGTGTAGTACTAACGTCCTACTCGTTCCTCCTAGTAGCCTTCCTCTCTCACCTGTAATGTTGCACCATGTTCAATAGTTGGTTCTCGCACTGGTACTCGATGGCTAACTCCCCATCCGTGAAGCTGGTTGGGATTTTAGTCCCAATTGATGCGCCACATGGCCTAGCTTTCGTCCTTCACCAAGGGGGTTCTCAATATCGGGTTTAGTGTTAAAGGATTATATATCTCCTATAACCTGTTAAGCAAGTATACATAGCCCGAAAGCCAGTTGTGCACTTAAGCTGTGAATGTACTAATGCAATGCTTATGCTATGACAGTTATAGACTAGACTCACCATGCAGCCCTAGTTCACTATAACCAATGGCTCTGATACCAATCTGTCACACCCTCAAATTTCCACTACGGGGTTTATACCGTGAGGCGCGTGACATACCAGGATCCCATAGCCATAAGTCATAAGAACGACTCTAAATGCCCAAACCATTTAGTTCGTTATTGAAAATCACATTTAGCGTTTACCAAAAAGTTCAGTTAAGTTGCGGAAGCGTAAATCAAACATAACCATTTAAGTTCATGCGCAAAACAACGCGCCCAAAATAAAACCGATGAATGTAAAGTAAAGTATAAGTTAAATAATGTTCACAACCCATGACACAATGATGCATGTCCTATCGTGCTCCGAACCTAGAGACCTGCAAAAGCATTCTATCGTGTGTCAACATAAATTTGGTGAGTTCACAAAGTAAGGTAAGTAAAAGTGTAGGTTTCCCAAACCAAGAAACAGTAGTTAGGTTTTCCCAAACCCAAAAGTAGTAATCAACAACCAAAACCAAGAACCAAGTACCACTAGTTCAGCGTATGCCAAGGGTAGCTAACCCATTCATGATAACTAAACAAGGATATACCGAATTGCTATTTGAACGATGCACTCGCCCCGCGAGCTGGTTTTTGCCTCCCATCATTGCCTATCAACAATGATAAAATCTGAGGTCGTAGTTCACGCCCGGCTCCCAGCACGGTGTGAGGTTTGTCAAACCTAATAGCGCTATTAACTAGTAACCCGCTTGTCACCCGGCAACTCATTCGGTAAATAGTGAAGGACTTCCGTGATAGAGTGTAGTTTAGTTCATCAAGGACACAGAGTGTGAAACTAGCAATCCGACCCACACAAGGAGTCATAGTATCCCAAAACCCGGGATGTGTAGTAGTCCCAAACCGGACTAGAAAAACATTAAGTAAGTTGCCCAATACCTGAGACACATGCTTTTGAGCAAAAGAGTAGTGAAACTCACCTTAGTATGCAAGCAAGTAAATCCAAATCCCAAAGTAGGGTGTGCTATCGACTCCCTATTACATACATCACTAAATAAGTATATGTGTAACACCATTACACCGTATAACCCGTTTGTCCAAGGCGTTTAAACGTTCAAAAGTGTGTAGGTTACGCCTAGCGATTCTACATGCAATAGTAAACCCTACGGACTCGTTGGTGAATGTGTTGGTTACAATTAATTTCTACATTCCGTATGTGTCTCAAACAAGTGTACATCAGTTACATGTCAATTCCATACCACCTAAGACCTCAATTAATCACATAAGCACATAATACACAATCTGTGTTTTCAGGACAGATTGTGCGCCATCAAAACCAATTTATTTAAAATAGTAAGTCAGTGAGTTAATCTCCCAAATTTTTACTGAATATTCTTAGGGATTCACTTAACAACCATTATTTTTGTTTTGCCTTAAATCCAAGCACAAAAATAATTAAAATTCATTTAACACAGCTATGTTCAGAAAACTTTCACAACAGGTCAGTTTAGTAGAAAAATTCCCAAAAATTGTGTATTCATCCAAACGGGATGAATCCAATTGGAAAACTCAAGTTACTCCAATATTAACCTTCTGTAAAAATTTCATAACCTAACTCTTTATAAAACTCGAGTTATGATGACTTAAAGTCGACTCGGCTTGTTACCCGAAATTCTGATATGACCTATTTTCAATGAAAATTGCAAAAACGACTCAACCGACGTCCAAAACACTTGATTTTACCCATTATGAAAAGCTAAGACCAGGTGTGATTCAACCATGCAAAGAAAATACCAAAATCATCATGTTAAGGTCGTGTTACCGCTCCTACAAGTTCGTCTAATAATTATGTCCAGATTTTAGTTTCGCCTAAATCATACTTTAATCGACTACCGTGTGCATAAAAACAATCAACAAACGTCAATCATCATTACCAAACATCCCTAATACTTATTTTGATCAGATTCTACTACCAATCATGCAAAGATCACAACTTTAAAGACCAAAACATCAATAACTTGCGCAACAAGTATCCTATGATGTTACTAATCGTTTATTATCATGTTTAATCCGTTTAATCTTCAAAAACTTCATGTTTTAATGATTATTAAAAACTTTCAGACCTGGACAAACTTTGTTACATGATTTTTATAACAAAAACATAAGATAAAAGTGTATGGAATCAAAGGTTATCCCCTTAGCTCTTCAATTCGATCAACCGCGCGCCTTTGGAGCTTCCCAATTGATGATCTTGAGCCTTAGCAGGAGCTTTAGGGTTAATATTTCATGTGGGGCAGTAAGGGGGCGATTAGGGTTGAGTTTAGGGGTTGCATGGGGGTTAAGGATGCTTAAATAGGAGTGTAAGGCGGTTTAGACCCGTCAGACGAATTCGAGCGGCCGCTCGGGCCCTGTGAGCGGCCGCTCACCGGCACGAGGCCCGCGTGAGTGTCCCGTTTCGTCACCCGACGCGTTATCCTTCAATGTTTTCGTTATTTCGGACCGTAACAAGTGCAACCCCATGCGTTAAGACCCTAATCAACCTCATGCTCCACTTTTAGTAATTTTTATTAACGTATTCGGTTTAGGTTCACACAATCACGTATGGTTTTCACATAAGTTCGTCAAATATCACAGAGACACATAAGTTCATTATTCACCAACGTCCGAGGTTCACTAATCATGTATACAGTATGGTAATTCTCCGAATTACCACTTCATGCAGTTATTAACCTATAACTGTGCAACGTGTGTCCTATCTAGCTAACCCTAGTTAAGTATAATGCAAGGAACGTAACTAGAGTTTAGTTAAAGTGAGAACCTGAAATTGCGGGGTATCACAAAAATACCCTCGAACTCAGATCTGCTCATCGAACTCAGATAACAAATGACCAAAGTGCCCTTGAACTCACT
Organism: Ambrosia trifida; assembly: GCA_028751855.1. Taxonomy (NCBI): domain Eukaryota; kingdom Viridiplantae; phylum Streptophyta; class Magnoliopsida; order Asterales; family Asteraceae; genus Ambrosia; species Ambrosia trifida. Next base: position 102,790,890 of record CM054131.1, read on the forward strand.
TCTCCACCTCGAACACACCTGTCTTTTTACCAAACTACCCTCGAACACCCTTAAATGACTCAAACTCACATGTTTTGGGCCTGTTCGTTGATGTAAAGCTCAATGGACCTTAACCAAATATCAATATGGACCCGAACATCTTTTGAAATCTGAAAGAAGGGGGCTCATAAAACCATGTTTTAATCTCTTAAAATCTTGACGTTTAAATCTTAATGTCTAATCCAATTTGTTTTGTGCAGAAATGACAACTCCTCATGTGCCCACGTTCGAGAACAGTCATAATGTGGTGTGTTATCTATCTGATCCTCCTGAAGAGCATATGCAGGAATTCAAATCTCTGATTGTGGGGCTTAACACTTGTAGAGACTCACACGCTATGAGAGAAAATCCAGTTATTCTCGCTGACTAGATCACTGAATTTTAGGATAACTCAGTGGCTAAGAAGGGAGACACTCTGGTTCGTTCAAGGGTTCGAGGAACTGAGGTGACTATTTCTGAGCAAGATGTTCGAGACGTCTTACTTTTTGGTGATTCTCCAGATGATCCTGTTAGCTTCTCAAAAGATAAACTTGTTCCCGTGCTGAAAAGAATGGGATACGAAGGTGAACTGGCAGTACCAACATACTTGAAGAAGTTATTTCTGAGCTATTGGAGATTATTGGTGCATATGTTTTTGGCTAGCTTGGGGGGCAACAAAAGTGGACAAGATCAGATGTGAGTAAAATATGCTTCTGGAATAGCGGCATTGATTGAGGGATGGGATTATAATTACTCAAAGTGCATTTTTGAGGATATGTTGGCAAATGTGAAGACCCTCAACAAGAAATATTTCTACAAGTTTCCAAGATTTGTGCAGATGATTCTAGAGTCCAAGTATCCAAAGCTTGATAGGACAGTTGAAACATATGATAACAAATGCATAGCTTCTCAAATCTTTGGATTAATTAGGCAGGTTCGTAAAGACTCAAGGCAGGTTTTTACCGGAAAATTTCCACTTATTAAGTTTGGAAAGTTCAGTAAGATTGTTGAAGAAGCCTCAGCCTTGCCATCTGCACTTGTTGCTGAAGAACATGATGTTCAGATTGTCGAGCCACCACCTACTGAACTACGTTCTCCTCCTGAAAACGTTGATTTGACTGAGGTGGAAAGTGAAGATGAGGAAGTAGTGAAAGATGATGAGAAGACTGTGGGAAATGACGAAGAACAGTTTGAGAACTTTGATTTTGATGATTTGAATGAAGAGGAGATAGATGATTTTATTATTGAGAATGCTGAAGTACAGTCAGTGACAGACGCTGAGAAAGGATCGCTTGGAGAAGAAATTGTGAATGAAGATCCCAACACTGCTGCATCTGAGGTTGCTATTCCTCAAGCAGAAGTGCTTTCGAGCATCCTGAACACAGTTCGTGAGGCTGAACAAAGGATTCCTCCATCCAATGTTGCAGTCGAGACATCGGTTATTGATGAAGTTGCTGAAGACCCCAATTCTAATTTGAGACCAAGAAAGAGAAGCAAAAGAGATCCCAGGTTGACTGTTACTACTGATGTTTCAGTTCCTGTTGCTGAAACTATTTCTACTGCTGCTGATGTTGTCATGACTGATGCTGGTGCTTCAACTGATATTCCTGTTGGTGATATTAGCTCCACTACTGTGCCTGCAATTGCAACCGAATCATTTTCTCAATTCATGAGCAAGGCACCAATCACAAGGAGAGTAAATGAAGAAGCTGGATCTTCTGGTGCTTCTGGTTTGAGTAAGGTTTTGTTTGATGAGGAAGCTTTTCAAAGAGCTCAGATGGCCTTTCTAGCTGATAAAGAATAGGGAAAACATGTGGACGTTGAATTCTTGACAACTGAAGAGAGAGAGGCTAATCAGGAAGGGATTGACAGCGAAGAAGACATTTTTGCTGAAGTGGACGTTCATAGATTACAGACCAAAGTGCTGAAGCTGGAGACTGAGAATGTATGGCTAACTGCTCAGGTGCAGAGTTTGATGGAGACGGTCACTGAAAAGAATCAAAAGATTGTTGAATTGGAGTCAGGATTAGGTGATGTTTCAGCTAGACTGCTTAACTTGACTCAGAAACTGGAGAACAAGTTTGGAAAGGAGTTTTCAGAGACGTCATCATTTGTTGAAAAGTTTATGACTCCTGCTGAGCGTGAAAGATCAGAAAAGGAACATGAAGAACATATGAAGAAATATTTTGAAGATAAAGTTCCTAGAGTGAGAGATCGTCGTCCTGGAAGCACTTATGTTCTCAAGAATACAGCTGAGCCATCTATTGATCCCATGGAGGAGCATCCTGAAAGATTCGTGACTATTACCAGAGATCGATTTGATACTTATGGAAATTGAACAGGAATAGAGTGTTGGAGATATAATGATGATAAGGGGGTTTTTGTCGTTCACAGAGGAAATGGAGCTGTTGAGTATTATGCTTCTACTTCTGCCTTCAACTCCTGGACCAAAATCGATTTAGCAGAACTTGCAAGAGCTCCTTTTATTAATCAGACGAGAAACCCAAGAAGTAAGATTGGAAGCTCATTTCATAGGAAGATTCAGGAGCAAGCGAAGGTGAATTTCAGGGATATGAAGACTGCGAGCTCGCTTTTGGTAGAGTATAAGGGTTTATTGACTGCAGAAGGAAAGTCGTTCAAAACAGTTCAGTGGTCCCCTACTGAAAAGATGAAGACCATTCCTTTGTCTAGGACAATGGACAGAGAATGCTTGAAGGATATGAGGTTCTGGGTCTATGATCCTACCTCTAGATCTGCAGTGATTGTTTGTGACAGTGATGCGCTAAGAGTGTTTGATGCCAAAGATCTGATGAGTTTGCATTCTGAAGATATTCAAATCCTGGTGAAACATCGGATTCAATGTGATCCTACTATTGAAGCCTGTGCTAAGTCGTTCACTAGTGCAGTGGCTCAAATAGCTAGACTGGGATTGGCATCTGATAACAGAGGAAGAGTGGAGACTGGATTGTTTGGTCCATATGTTGGAAAGTCGTCTGAAGAATGGAAGAAGGCATTGGAGAAAAAGAATAAGAACTCCAAGAAGCACAGCAAGAAGCAGTAGAGACACACCAAGTCAACACAAACCTAGGGGGATATTGTTGGGCTAGATTTTAGAGGTTTGCGTTGTCTTGGGTTATTATAATACTGGGTTCGGCCTTATTGGCCCATGTATGATGACCGCCTATAGTAAATATAAATAGGGGCTTCATTGGTTGTTTTGGGATTGCTAGTGTTTTTGGTTTGTTTTACTCGTGTACTAGACGGTTCTTCGAAACCGTCTGCACTTCATTAATCGAATCATTCAGTTTTATGTTTCTTCTTTGTTCTTTCTATACAATCATTGTTTCCGCCTTTGATTGTGTACGTGTATGATACCCGGTAGAGAGGATTCTGGACTAACAATTGGTATCAGAGCCTAAGAAGTCTTTCAAAGGCTCGGTTGCGGTATCAAAGGAAGAAGATCAAAGAAGTTCTTGCCATCGAAAAGGTTTCCATATTCAAGGAGAGTTCGACCTTGGCCTGAGTTCGACCAACTGCTTGAGTTCGACCAACTGGCTTGAGTTCGACCAACTGGCCTAAGTTTGACCAATTGCCTGAGTTCGACCAACTGGCTTGAGTTTGACCTTTTCCTGAGTTCGACCAACTAGCCTGAGTTCGACCAACTAGCCTGAGTTCGACCAACTTTGCCTGAGTTCGACCTTAGACTAAGTTCGACGAACTGATTGGTGTTCAACCTACTATATTGGACTGGACTTCAATAATTGTTGGACTAGAATTAAGCCATATAAATCTGCCCTAATAACTTTAAAATTTTCTTTTAGAAATGGATCAAATGGTTAACCAAACAAATTTGAATGGACTTAATACTGACCAATTACTTGTAGCTGCTCAAGTAGACAAAGCCATGGAATCTGTCATTGGCACACATCAGAAGATACATGTTCTTCAACTTGGAATGTCCTATTCTGAGTGGAAGTTCAGGTTCATTCAAGTTATGAAAATAAAAGATGCAAAGGCTCTGAGATCTATCTTGAACGGACCTTGTGTGATCACATATGTGGTTAACGAAATAACTGGAGCCACTGCTATCAAACCAAAGAGTATGTACACTGATGAAGATCATGAAAAGACTGATATTGATTGTGTATGTGTTTGATACCTGGTAGAGAGGATTCTGGACTAACATTGATGATTAAACCAGACTCATCTTGTTTGTTTCTGAAAACCCATCTTGTTCCAATTAGCTGTTTATTTGGAGGTAAGGGACAAATTTCCCAAACTTGTTGCTTCTTGAACTGTAGTAGTTCATCTTGCATTGCTTCAACCCAACTGTTGTCTTTGAGGGCTTCCTGATATTTCTTTGGTTCCAACTGAGAAATGAATGTTGAGAATAAGCAGAAGTTGGAAAGTTGGTTTCTTGTAAGTACCCCTGAGGCAATATCACCCATGATTTGTTCCAATGGATGATCTTTGTGTTCAATTAGTTGTTGTAAATTACTGATGGGAGTAGGCTCTTGAACTTCTTCAAACAAACCACTAAGGTTAATAATATCTGGTTCAACTGTTTATACATCTTCAGTAGGTATAGGATCTGAATCAGAAGTTTGAGTTTGTTCATTAGTAGTTGTTGAATCATAAGTTTGATGAACTTCTGATGGCTTGAAAGTTGATTTAATGACTGTGTTGGGACTCCATGATGGAGGACCATCATCATTAAACCCTTGATCACCATAATAAGTGGGTTTAGATGATTCAACAGTCTTTTCAGGTCCAAAATTAAAACTGTCAAGGTCAAAGAGTTCAGCAGGATGTGCTGGAATGAGTGCATGTTTTGACTCATTGAACTTGACATTCAGTGTTTCTTCAACTATCTTGGTTCTGGAATTGAATACCTTGTAGGCTTTTCTAGTGGAATAATAACCAAGAAAGTAACCTGAATCAACTTTAGCAGCAAACTTTGAAATAGAGTATTTGATGTTGAGGATAAAACATTGACATCCAAAAGCCCTGAAAAAGGAGATAAGGGGCTTAATGCCATGAAGAATTTCATATGCACTTTTGGAATGTCTCATGGTGATTAAGACTCTATTTTGAACATAATAAGCCGTGTTGACTACTTCATCCCAAAAATAAAGAGGTAGGCCTGAATCAGCTAACATAGTTCTTGCTGCTTCAATCAATGTTCTGTTCTTCCTTTCTACTACACCATTTTGTTCAGGAGTTTTGGGAATGCTGAATTGTCTAACAATCCCTTTAGACAAACAAAATTCATCCAGAGTTTTGTTCCTGAACTCTGTCCCATTGTCACTTCTTATGACTTTGACAGAGAGAGAATACTGTTTCTCTACTTGTAGAATGAAGAACTTGATAATTTCAGCTGCCTCATCCTTGGAAAATAAGAAGAAGACCCAAGGATAAAAAGAAAATACAAGATTTATGAATTATCACTTACCAACTTCTTAAATGTTCCCTTTATTACGCTTTCAAATGCTTCGTATGAAGTGGAGACCACTTCCCCGACTTCTTTAAGTTGTTTGTTTTTAGTGTGTGCAGACTCCATCAAAACCTCTACTGGCTACGCCAAGCCAGGCACACAGTTTGTTGTGAGTTATGCCTCACTGCTAAATAAAATGTTAATTAAATCAAAATAAATGATACTTATATGAACATATCTATATAGGGCTAAGTTGCATATAACTTTGTTGATGCGACTTTGGAATAGATACTACATAATGTAATTGCTTGCTGATCGTGATCATGGGAAGATAGTTGCACTAAGTTTTCTAATTGTTCAAGCAGAGATTCATTTAGACATTATGGAGTTACTAAAGGAGTCTAACAACCACAAAGCGATGCAAAACGGTAAAGGTTAGTAATAATAAATATCAGTGCCCAAACATGAATACAAAACTAAAAAAGACAAAAAAAGATTGTAACCAAAGCATTTAAAAACACGTATGCACAATCACGAAGTGCTGCGAAGGTTAACAATAACAAATATTGGTTTCCAAACATGAAAAAAACTAAAAGAGACAAAAAAAAATATGGATACAAAAGCATTTAAAAACATGTCTAACAATCACAAATTGTGCAACAAAATTTAAGAATGCAAAGCAATATCAAATGTTCCATTAATTTTTAATTTTATACTTTTTTTTTAACAGCCAAACTTGCATCCATCCCTTTACACCAAATATTTACATACCCTAGGATTAGAACCTGGGTTCCCCCATAAGCAGCAAATTGCTACTACCCCTGGACCAAGACCCAAAGGCTGAATAGAAAGGGAAAATGGAGCATTGAGCAACGAGTCAAAATGGATGATAGGAATTTTATTGTCCAAGTTGAGTAGAACATATATCTTCTCTTTCATGATTTAATTGGGTAAATAGTGCAATAAAACATCAAACACACCTTCAGGATACTCAAGGGCTGTAGAAACACAACATATGGAAGGTATTGCATATGGGTCTCTTACACCAGCTCTTGCAGTCAAGGGCTTGCCAAAACACAATTCATGTTTTTTGCTTTATCAAGCTTCATGTATGAATACGAAACAACTAAAGTCAGAATACTTGCATAAATTGATTTGCTTTTTAGCGAGGCCAAACACGACCCCTCTTGACTCTTGTGGCAATTGTGGTAAAGTTTAATGAAGTCAAAGTCTAGCTCAAGTCATGTTCCAATGGACTAATTTACATAAACATTAGTGTTTTCGAGTCAACACCTAAAGATGCACATCTAAACAACATCATGGTGCCTAAGTGAAAAATAAATGACCAAAAGTACGTAATTTCATGTTTAAATCAAGAAACTAAAATACATAAAGTACCTTTTATATATATTTAGGGTAAATAATGTCGGAAATTGGAAAAACATACCATTCTTCCACACCGAGTGATCCAACAAATATGATTTTGTCAAGTGAAGACACCAATCCCGACCATAAGATCTACTACCGAACAATCAGATAGCTATACTAAGCTTAAAACGATTTAAGTTGTATGTATTAAAAATAGACTTTAGGCAACTTCAACCGTTTCGACCCATTTGACTTTTTTTTTAATTTGAACCATTTGAGATATTACAAACAATCTTGATTTTCTTTCAAAACACCAAATAATAAACAAAGAAACCCCAACAGTCCGACCGGCCAGTTTTGAGAACATTACACTAACTTTAGGCAAGAAAATGTAGCAATTGTTAGTTTGTTACCTATCAGCACCAAAAATGAGATTTGCACTACCCTTATTGAAATCTGCAAGTCCAACAATGGGAAGATACTCCTTAACCCGAGAACGAAATTTCATAAAACACTAAAATCACACAACTGAAGCTCAACAAATTTGAATCAAATAACGGTATAAGTATACGTCACTTAACGGGTCATTAAGAAACTTTTGTTCTGCCTGTCTTACAACATTAAGAACCAGAGGTTTCCCTTCCTATTAATAACAACAAATAAATTTGCATAATCATTAATCAAGCACAATTAAAGAAGTATTGATAAACCAATCAAGAACATGATCACACTCACTTACCTCGGTTATATAAGCACCTACACCCAAGTTCAACTTTGATGGATCTGAATCCTTGTTATAAGCAACAGTTACCTGTTTTTTGTCTCATCATAACACAGACAAAAACTTAAGTATCATTTTTATCATTGTTTTTCACTATAAAACAAAAAACAAATGCCTCTATCAACAAATCAATACACCCATAATTATCTTAATTCTATAAAGCCTAAAATCTAAGCCCCCCCCCCCCCAATCTTGATATAATAGTTGATCAGTAAATCATAAAAACTTATAAGGATTAATAATCAGTAAAGATCATATATCAATAATCATGATCATCAATTTAAAGATACCCAAATCTTGTTTATGTTAAAGATTTAAGCTTGATCAGTAAAATAACAAAATCTTGATATAATAGTTACTAAGAGTGATTAATAATAATAATAATAATAATAATAATAATAATAAAAATAATAATAATAATAAGTAAAGATCAAATATTAATCATCAAGATCCTAAATTTGAAAAAGCGCAGATCGTTTTTATGTTAAAGATTAAAACTTGATCACTAAACTAACAAGTGATCAATTGATTATATAACTTAATTACCTATTAAAAAGTTGTAAAAAGAAAGAAGGGAAAGTAGTGGGTCATACCCCTAAGATATGATCTTCAGGAGCACGAGTGATTTAGGAGAAGACAGAGGTTGAATGATCAGACATTTTTGTTGACGGATGAATGAAAGACGAGTTAATGTGTAAAAATAAATGGCGGTTTGTATGAAGATGGATATTATTTAGTCCTTCCGCTCTGAAAAATAAACACACAAGAAACAATAATAAGTTCACCCCAATCTGAACCAACTAAATCATGATCAATTTCTTAAAAACATATAAACACATAATAATAATAATAATAATAATAATAATAATAATAATAATAATAATAATAATGATGATGATGATAATGATAATGATAATGATAATGATACCTCATGGTAACCTTGAGAAGCAGAGTAATGAAGATGGGAATTCCTAACACTAAAAGTGGAATATCTTGCAAGTCTAGGGTTATATTCTAACAAAGCTTTGGCTTCTTGAACATCACCATCTCTTGCAGCAGAAACAAGGCATTCAGAGCATCAAAAAGAATTACCCATTAGGCTAAAGAATCTCATGCTTTGTTTCTTTCTTTGTGTTTCTCAGACAATTAGAGAAATTGAATGGGGAGTCGATTAGTCTGGACATAAGGGCAACCATGGGAATTAAGGTTACTATTGTAAATTTGTTTTGATATTGAAAAAGAGTAGGTGGGTTAAATGTCTATATTACCCTTCTAAGTATCTTAATTGTCACAATTACGCTCATAATACCCTTTAATTTCTTGCTTAAATATGTTGTGCATGTTCCTTCTTAAGCTGTACAGGAATGAAAATGACTATGTTGGCCATCACTCCTCCTTTATAATATACTAGTGGGAATGCCCGCGCTCTGCCGCGGGTGTTTATTTATTTTTGTCAGATTTAAATTGCCCAAAGCTTTCTACATTATAATATCACTTATCCAATCCGACCCAATCTGACCCGTGTCTGATTTTTATTTGTTATATTTAGTTACACGCAACACATAGGAACTAATCCATTACTTGGTAATGATTCCATTAAATTCTTTTAATCGGCTCAACATAGATCAAATGGTTACTAATCCGTTATTTGATAAAGGCTTCAATAGAATTTAGACACAACTTTCAAACCATGTCCTCGCGAGAGGTGGAACCACTGGTTTAGCCCTGGCTGTATAAATTAATCTTTGTGATTCTTGTTCTTGTCACCCTTCAATATTATGAAACTTGATTCCTCTTTATTCTAAAATATGTGGGGTGCTTTCCAAGGGAAGTATAGAATTTTGGAAAGATATGATGTAGGGAGAACACTAAACATAAAACCATAATCCAATCTTTGTGGTGAATTATAAATAAGCTAATGAATACAAAAAAGGAAGGGCTTTGACTTTCAGTTACTTAAAGTCCCAACATACAACTCATCAAGTTATATGCATGAAACTTTATGAATTTTAAAACAACTTTCATAAAGAGTAAACATTTTGCCTATGCAGGTAGGAGCGTTAAGCTTTGAAACGCATAAATTAATATATAACCACTAATCACAAAACTAAACCATGTTTTTCCAAAGATGCGTGTCAAGAACTTTAACATCATACTCCGATTGTTTAAAAAAATCTAAATGATGATCATCTTGACAACTTATGAAATGTGAACGCCAAACCAAAGATCATGATATCTTATCAAATCACATGGGTGAGATGTTTTAGGAAGGTCACTGTTTTCTTCAGATAGAGCTCTATATGCCAAAATCCTTTTGGTCCTGCATGATGGTGTCATAAGGTATTCATGTTCTATGTTAGCAACTTACAAGAGGGAAAAACAAAATTAAAGGAAAAACAAACCAATACATAATAAACAATGACTTAACAAGAATACTATCGTTACAACTTAGAAACAATAAATTCTTTGGACTTTTCAGGCCATAACAGATTAATGCCCCAAAATCCTTCACTCTTTAAGCATGTAATAACATAATAAGAAGTTGACATGATTATATAGCTTTAAGTCTTTAACATTATGGAGAATAGTTCTACGTACATACCTGTGTAACCATAAAAAACAAAGAGTTTGTTGACTGGTTGTTTCCTAGTGCTAACGATCTAGTATTCACATGAAGGTGAAGAGCATTGTGGGGTTTCAAGGATTACCACATTCAATTGGGTGTTTATGGTATTTATGAAGGGGTTACATCATTATGTGGATATAAGGAGTGCATAAGAGATATATACAATTAGTATTAAAGGTTGTACATGAGGGCATAAAAGGAAGAAAATGACAAACAAAAAATTAGAGACTTGTAATGAAACCTTCGTATACCATCCTAACTTTAAACAATTTGAACATATTTACCCATGCCTCCTTCTTTATAATGTAGTATAGAAGTATAGATATAGATATTATTAATATATCTATATCTATACTATATTATAAAGCATGAAACAAGAATTCCAACCAAATTTAAGTAATTACAACATTTTTTGCTTATAGTACAACAAGTTAAAGAAATTGGTAAGGGGCAATATGGTATTTCTACATAAGTATTAAATTGATAAATGAATTGTTTGATAGATTGATAAATACAATTAAATTGCTTTGAATATAATAGTAAAATTTTTAATCTTCATATTCTATCATGATAGCAATTAAAAAGAAGAAATTGAAAGGATGCAACTTCTTATATAACTAGTGGGGTGCCCGCGCGTTGTGGCGGAGACCACAACACTCCAATCGGTGATTTTAAGGGTGTGTACAAGTTGTTATTAGGCTCACTTCGGTTTTTAGCTATAACCAAAACCAAAACTTTCTATTAAGATATTTCAAAAACCGATTGGTTTCAACTATTCATTTATTCCCATTTGGTTAATCGGTTATGAACATCGGTCCAACTGGTTTTCAATAAATAACCGAAAATTTTACTTGAGCTAGAAATGTGGACAGAATAACCCTTATTAATTAATTTATTTTTTTGTCATTGTCCACTTCTATATATGAATATTTCTTAATATCTTTGTGGGAAAATTGTCACACCCTCAAATTTCCACTTGCGGAGTTCTACCACGAGGCGCATGACAAACCAGGATCCAAGTCAACGGTCACAATAAACAACTCTATATGAAGATACATGACATTCAAAAAGACATAGTTTTCATAAACTCAAAATCAGTAGCGGAAGCATTTAACAAGTTACAGACCATAGACCAAATGTACCAAGTGTTATTACAAAACATGAACTAAATCTAGACGCCAATGCAGATCCGTGCGCCTAGTTCCATTTGTTGCTACCTTAGCGACCTGAGAAAAACATGCCAAAAGACGTCAACATATAATGCTGGTGAGTTCACAGGTTTGTTCAATATGTTACCAAGTGTTACCAAAACGTTACCATGTCCATACTATATCAATGTTACCAAGTACGCTAGCTAAGCGTATGTTTTATTACTACTACGATTGGAAACCATTACTAGACACGTTTAGCAATGTTTAGCATATGTTTAAGCTACCCGAATGTTCAGCATGATACCAATGTTCCAGTTCGAGACAACATGCACCCGCCCGGCCCTCCAAGCCGACGAGTGGGGCAGGTCAATCCCAATAGATCTATCCACATTTCCCCCGTTGTGCATCCCCGCACATTCATGGTTTCCCCCGGGACTTCCAAAGATCGTATAGCAATACAAAGTTAAAAACCATAGTATGACATATGTTACCAAAATAGTTTAGCGCATGTTTTCTCCCCCAAAAGTTAAAGCAGTAAAAGTGGGGCCGTGAACTCACCTTAGATAGCGTTCTTCGGTTTACTAGTAAAAATGTTAAGCCCTTGATAATCCCTCTACCGGAGATCTATCAAAATGTTCACATAAGTGTTCCGACTAATCACCATAAGGTTATCTAGTCCCCGATTGTCCAGATCGTAACCAAGTATGTTTTGAAGCGTGTTTAAATGTTTAACCGACACACTAGACCAACCCGACATCCCGTTGGTGACCCATTACCCTAACTAATCAAGTACACATAGATTACACACAAGGTTCAAGCATAAAACACTTAGTTTGTATCGAAAATCTCATTTCTGCATCAGAACGGTCGAACCAGTCAGGTTAAATCTCCTTCGCCCGTTTTTAAGTTTCCTTCGCCCATTTTACCACGTTCGACCGTTTTGATGTCTCCTTCGACCGTTTTACCACGTTCGCCCAAACATAATCCAGGTTCAACCGTGGATTCTCTCTTTCGCCCATTCGATCGGTCGAAGGAGTCCAGGTTCACCCCTGTTGTACAAATTTTCCTAAAAACGCTTCAAACACATTCGAAACACCTCGAAATATCATCAAACACAGCAGTCAAGTATGGATAACTTATCCCTACAAAACCCCACCAATTTCACCCAAAAATACATCCATTTCAGCCCTTTCCCAAAATGGTAAAAATTATGAAAACGTCACAATCATGCATGGATTCTTTACCCAATTTGGAAACTTTTGAAATCAATCCATATTTAACTTAAAATGCTCAGTTTGTCGAGTGTTCGATTTTTCCCTATTAGTTCTATTGATCATAAATATCATGCATCAAGTCTAGATTCGTTAAAACCCCCCAAAATACCCATAATATCACCATCTATCCAATTCTAACCCTAAACAACAATAACCCAGCATCAACAACAATCCTATATCATGTTTCTATCATGGATACAACAGCAAATCATTGAACAACACATAACACCACATAATACACAATTTACATATGTTTATTATCATGAAAGCCTGTGTTTATTGATAGGGTTTAGGTTTAGAAAGATGTTTAAAAGGTTTTTAATCATGAAAACACCCTTAGAACAGATCCGGACATTCAGGGTTAGATGAAAACGAATTAAAATGCCTTAAAAAGATTTAGGATTAAGAACACACCTTGGATTCTTGTTTAGATATTGTAGATAGGTTAGATTATGAAAAAGAAGAGCAAAAACTCCTTCCTTAGTGATTAAAATCGTTTGAGAGTGTTTTGAGACGGTTAGGGTTTGTGAAATGGTGAAAAATGACAAAGTTTGGTATTTATACTAATCCTCCTTCGCCCCCTGTCAGTGGTCGAAGGTAGCCTCCTTCGACCCTTCCACAGGGTCGAATGAGTCCTGTCCTGGTCGAAGGGAATTCTTTCAATTCCACATCCCAGGTTCGCCCATCTACAAAGGGTCGAACCAAAACATATTTCCACCTTCGACCACTAGAAGTGGTCGAACCAGAACATATGTTTGCCCAGTTTTCCAGTTTGTCGTGTTTAACGCATTTTAACACACCTTAACACATGAGCATGCAACCTTAGTCTATGTTTATCATATCTAAGCACGGATAATCATCTACACATCATTTAAACACATCTAAGTATGTAATCCACTACACGACCCATAATCTACACATACACTTAATTAGTTTACGTAATGTCACCAACAACGAAACCCGGTACTAGTGTATTCCCAAAACGACTCCCAATGATCCTCCAGATCATTGAACCCTGGACAATCCTAACTTGACCCGACTCAACCAACCTAGTTAAGTCCGTTTATAAATGTTTCCCGCTAAGGTAGACTTAGATGTTACTAAAATGTTTAAGCCAAATATGCCGGGTGTCACAAAATTCATTATAGACATAATATTTCTTCGCCGATAATAGAATTCGGTGAGCGTATAGTTTAGATCAGATTAGCCATACGTAGTAATTTTAGATGTCAAATCGTTACCTCATGATTAAAAACACGGCTTTCATTATTAATTTCTCGATTTCTATATAGTATTATCAAGTTTATAAAAACTTTAACTTTTATAAAGTACTTAATTGTATGTAAAAAATTATAACAAAACATTTAGTACTTTAACTTTTATAAAGTACTTAATTGTATGTAAAGATTATAACAAAACATTTAGCATTATAAATTATATTTATATGTTCTAGTTAATGTGTTTGAAACAATTGTAGAATTGAATGTCATGAGGTCTCATAAACATCCCATTACTCTTGATTACCTTTTGATTAAATATGGTGTATTAAAGAAAATTTTACCCTCAAAAGTTAGTTATTATATGCATTGTGTGTTGTACCATAAGGAATCAAATTTGTACCTCTTAAATTTTAAGAAATCCTTGAGAAATGCTTTATAATATAGTATAGATATAGATATAGATATAGATATAGATATAGATATAGATATAGATATAGATATAGATAGATTAAATGATTTGTTAATTACTTGAGGAAAACTAAAGAGACAACAAACTCTTATAAATGAAATTTATTTTTTCATAACAATAATGGTTAGATAGAATGTGAATGTAAAAAGAGAGCAACCAAGCATGCAGCTTTCCATTTGAATACATGGAAAGACGTGAACGTATTTCAGCAAGCAAGGTTACTCAAGGTTGTATGTTTTGTCTTTACTTTGGTTATGTTTGTATGTATTTTCGGATTTTGGTTTTAAAAAGATGACTTTTTTTGTTCATACAAGACATCCTTGTTTACTCTTATTCTGATTTGATGATCTTGTAGAAGCTTCAACTTTTAAAAACTTATGTATGTATGTATGGTGTTAGGTTATTTTCAGAAGAAGGTTTTACTACGAGAAGTGCGAGAAGAAACCTAAATCTTAATTTTTATTAGTAATGGTTCATTTATTTTTAAAGTTTTTACTTTTTATATATCATTGTTTATCTCTACTACATTATAAAGGGGGGGGGGGGGGGGGGGATGGCTAAATGTGTCCAAATTGGCAAACTTAAGATGGCATATCAAAAAACTTGTGTGTAATCTCCAAATTTTTACCCTCTTTGTTCCATTTATACCCTTGTGTATCACTTTTAATAGAAATGGTACAAAATAACAATGCAACCCTTCACACCCATATCATTGCCATTAATGGATGGCTTTCAACATTTTACGTTTCCATTTCATCTGTCATAACTCACCTCTGTAACCAAGTAAGGGTGTGTCAGCATTTCTAAAGAAGTTTTCTTTTTTCTTTTTTCTTTGGTGATGTTTCAAAGCTTCGTATATATCAATTTTCACAGGTTATTATAACCAATAAAGTATCATATTTTTATAGTTGGATCATTTATTCGTTTTTTGATATGTAATGCTAATAGTCATAATACTGTTTTGTTATCTTTTCTAGGATGCGGGTCCCATGGCTCACCCCGTTAGGCCTCATTCTTACATCAAGGTTCAAAACTCATCATCGTTGTGTATAATAATCTTATTTGGTTTCTTGATAAATTCAAGTTTTATAACAAAAGCGTTTTTCATGTTTCTTTCTATATGGATAACTTCTATACTGTAACGGTATGATTTTTATTTTTTCGCCCTCTTAGTGATAAAAGTTACTGTATCTTGGCAATAAAAAGACGACTAATTTGTAATATTTTTAATTACAGGTGTATGAGAAGGGAGTTGAAGTTGTGCGCATGTACAAAACTTTATTGGGAAGCCAAGGGTTCCGAAAGGTAAAAACGATGGCTAAATAGCTGAATATATGATGGTTAATTGATTGTGTTAATTGATTTGTACTTTCAAAGGCACGATGGGCAGGCGGTAACTTGTGAAGATTTCTTTGCTACTATGCGAGACGCTAATGATGTAGATTTTGCTAATTTCTTATTATGGTATTTGACCAACTTTCTTTAAATAATTTTATTTTTAGGATAATTAACTAACTATGTATAAAAAGAAGCCTGAAAAGTTCTTATCCGCTCTTCTGTTTTTCCCCCCAAAAAATGGCTCAAACGGGTAGGTCAAAAGTGAATTAAGTTGAGATTTTTCGGCTGATGTTTTGACCCTGTTCTTCCGATGTGAGTAGACTAGGGGATATGTATCAGATAATCTATGTCTATTTTTTTTATTTTTTTCCCTCTCTCTATATTTGGGTAAATTTTACTTAACGGGTCAAATGGACAATTTTTATGATTGTTCTTGCTAAATGGGTCAAATGAGTAGTTGTTATTGAGTGGGTCAAATAGATCACACGTAATTGATCTCTTTAGTTTCCACGAGTTAGGGTTATTTTTTTCTCTTTTTCTTCATGCATAGGGAGATTTCAATGTATAAAGTTCCGAATTCAACCAATACTACATTATAAAAAGGGAGCAATGGGCAAGAATGTCCAACTTGGCAAAGTTAAGATGGCATCTCAAAAGCCTCAAGTGTAATCACCAAATTTTTACACCATTTCTTCCCTTTATACCCTTTTGTACAACTTTTGATGACAGCTTTACAAGTCAGTGATACACCAATTCTACTCAATTGAAACCGTCTTCATCAATGACAACATTAAGCATTAACTCCCTGGCATAGTAACTCCTACATCAGTTATGCATCACTATTATGAAGCGGGTCTCTCCTCTTCAAGCGATAATTTATTGGTCTATCGATGCTCTCTTGCTTTGGAGAAACCCTACATCAGCCATCACCACCGCCTCCCTTACTCCCGTCGCACAACCGCTACCAACCGCTACCGTTGGTGAATCATCACTCTCCACACTGAATTGATGCTCTCTTGTTAGAGTATCTTTACAAGTATGCATATTTAGTGGTAGTGGTAATTTCGACTCATTAACATGTAGATGTGGTGATTTGGGTTATCTTTTACCTTTAACCGGACATAAGTAATAATATATGGGCACATTGTTTATGAATAATTCAAAAACAATGCAGTTTCTCCCCTTACCCATTTTCGCACTTTGTTTATTTTTGTGAATAGACTTATGAAGAAACTAAGTGTAAGTTAAAAGCTAAGTTTAAGTTAAAAGTTTATGTTGTATAAAAGATAACAAATGCAGTTGTTAAACATCATCTAAGTTTAATAAATCTTTATGTTTCTCAAGTGCTTGTTTCATTAAATTGCTCATATTTTTTGAGGTTCGATCTATAACTTAAGCTTCAACGTTGTTAATAGTTTGGGTATGTTTTATGCTTATTTATATGGAGTTCTTTTTTTTATTAACTTCATATGGATTGTTTCAATAGAACAACTAGGAATAAAAATAGTTGCACGACTACTTTGACAGATAGTGTAGGGATAGAAAGGTAGGAAAGAAGATCTTAAAGTAAAATAGAGATAAATTGTCAAAAAAACATGATGTCAGATATTCTTTTTTTTTTTTTTTTGGGTATTTAATTTACATGAACATGGGTTGATGAATTTATGTTTCCATAATATGATTGCGAATTGGTTCTGTACGACACCATGGATTTATGAATCTGTAGTTGCTAACAAGTGTTCATTGCATTTTTGATGACGTAGGTAGGTTTACGCGCTAAAACAAAGCAGACCACTTGATGAGCTCCTAAGCTTCGATGGTTAAATGGTAAATCATATGTATGCTAGATTAAGATATCTTTTCACATATGGGTAGCTGTTTATGTATGTTTTAGTAGATTGATTCTTGTATTATATAATAAAATGAATGTATAGGCGCTAAAATGAATGTATTGGCTGGTAATACAATGGTTTTGAAATGTGTACTGCCGTAATATGTTAGAAACACGAAATGGGTTGTGGATCGTACTACACATCATAGAAGAATATGTATTAGTTGGGACATCCGCCGCAACGCGCGGGCATTCCCACTAGTGTTATATATACAATAACCCATAAGATGACACATCATTGCTGACATGGAATGTTTACGTGGCCATTATGGCATGCTGACGTGGCCATAAGATGACACATCATTGCTGACATGACACATCATTGCTGACATGGCATGCTGACGTGGATGACACATAAGATGACACGTCATCTTCCATAGGATGCCACGTCAGCAATAATGGCCACGTCAGCAAACTAACTGAACAAACTAACTGGGTTAGTTTGGGAGTGCCAGTGGAAAATACCTTAAAAGTTGGGAGTGTTGGCAAACATTTCTGTAGTTGGGAGTATTGCCAGCCAAACTCTGAAAGTTGGGAGTATTAAAATCCAATATTCCTAAAATTAAAGTAATCAAATGTTTTTTTTAAGGTTTAAACTCTTTCCTACACATGTGTTATATTATGCGTAGGTAATGTTCCTGCACAAAATTTGTACATGCGTAGATTATATAAATTAATGAAATTACTTTATATACTTGTTTTATTTTCGAGATAGATGAATAAACAATACATTTCAACAATTTTCTTATATTTTATTTTTTTTTAAATGATAAAAATGAATTATTTATCTTCTTCTCGCGCTAAACCTCTCCTGAAATGAACCATCCCTTGTATGTATGTATGTATGTATGTATGTATGTATGTATGTATGTATGTATGTATTGTGGTACATATCTTTGACATCACTTTCATTTCCCTTCAGTTTGACAAACACCTATTTTGCCTTAGCCATGATAACCTCGTGAAATTAATAAAAGGTTTAGATTAACTATATCATCTAATCATGTATAGATAATTATATCATAGCAGGGTGTTGAAATGAAATCGATGTTGATAATGTTTTTTATATAATATAGGGTTAGAACTGCATGAATAAGGTAAATATACAAATGACTGGTCAATAGAAAAACACAAAACTTTACTTTCTATAAGAAAAAAAAGGATTTGGTAACATACTAACGGTACAATTAGTAAATGTATCGAGTAAATTTGAAAACATTTTTGTGATAAGGAGCTTATGGATCGCTATCTAAGGAGGTACCCATTGGGATACAACCTACAATTCAAGTTACAAGTAAGATGATTGATGTAGTATTATGCGCTTTTATTTTTATTACAAGATAACTAAGTATGTGACTATAAGGTGAATCATATATATCAAGCATTGTAGCTTGATGTGCTTGTTGCAACTTTATTTTAAATATAGCAATTCAACTAATAATAATGAATTTTAAGACTTTGTTATTTGGGATAAACACATTTAGATATGTAATTTTTGTTAGCTCTTTCTTTATGCATGAACTTATTAAAGTTATATTTTTATAACTAACTAGGTTAGAATCTTCAGTTTTATAACTAACTAGGTTAGATTCCAATATATTATAACTAGTAGGGATGCCCGTGCGTTGCTGCGGGTAATGTTGGAGAGACGATTTGAGATGAAACAAAGAGAAATAAAGCTACAAAAGAGAAAATATTTAACAACCCAAAATTGCATGCAAATAAAAACACAAGTTGTGTCAAGAAAAGGTAAACCACAACCGTCTTTAATAGTATGGTAATTAATTAGTGTGTTAAATATGATACAAAACTAAATGCTTGTAAGGTTGGATGCTAGTATGCACTGAAAGTACACTTGGGCGAGTTTTGACACATTCAACATGTTTCCTTTTTAATTTTCTTGTTATTATTGTGGCCATTTGACCTATTACAGGGAAAACAAAGCCGCAATTATCATCAACAATATTTAAACACGAGAGGACTCATGAATGTATGCTTAGTAATAGACTAGGCTAAAAGGCATTCTAATAACCTAATTCCCTATAACCATGGCCCTGATACCAATCTGTAACACCCCAACCGATGGCGGAATCATCGAGGTGTCACGTAGTGACGATTGTTCAAAAGCACATGGTACTAAAATGTAAATATATTATTGAATAATTTAAATTGTCTTACATGGATGAAATGGGAAAAATACAAAAGTCTGAACAAAACAAGAAATTTGAAATAAATTATTAAAAGCAAGCACTAAAATCCAATGCTATGGAACTAAGATCAAACTGCACCTGAAACATGTACAAAATAAGTTTTGTCAACATATGAAATGTTGGTGAGCATTCCTAGTTTTAATACATATAGTAAGTTGGAAAATGTTATACAATTCAAGTGCAAACTACAGTGCATTTATGTAAACTATGTATCATACAAATGAGCGAAATCAATCTCGTGACTGTATAAATGTACTAAAATGAACGGCAGTGTACTTATCCAATAAATGGATAATAATTTAACAATGACCATGGATTCTCCGATGAAAAAGGGGGAGAATCACCTAGGTGGGTTGTCAATCCAATAGCGCTATCCAATGTTAAGGTCGGGTTGTACATGGTCAATGATTTCACTAAGTACAAATGTATTCTACATGTAATGTCTAAGCATAAAGCACATATGTAAGCAAATGCACAATGTACTAGAATTGTATTGTAAAAATGTGAACTTGCATGTGTATTTTGTATAAGTGTACATGTAACACCCCAAAATTGAATAAAGACAAAAAGGGGTTAGGAAATACTCACTTTCGCCAAATGACTAGATGACTAAGCGAGCGTGAAAATGCGAGCAATCCAAACATTCAACAACGAAACTAGTCCAATTTAGAAGAAAAGGAACCGAATAGGAAAAATATCAAGCTTCCAATTCGCCAATTACAAGAGCTTATAATCAAAGCTTCAAATGTAGAAGTAATATACTCTAGAAGAAAGGTATGAGGGAGAGTTTAATCGAATTGAAACAATCGATTTAGAGATGCAAAGTGTAATGGGTCATAGGTGAGTTTTTATACTAGTTTTGGATTCAATTAGACTTTAAAATTGGTCAACACAATAAAGTAAGGTTTTAAGATGAATTGACTATTTGACTAGGACTTTGACTGAAACTTTGACTAGGACTTTTGACTAGGACTTTGACTGGAACTTTGACTGTTTGACTGTCTTAGCGCACCGCGAGGGCTAAAAAAAATAATTTTTCTAATTTAATCAATTTTAAGTTATAGACTTGTTTCGTTCTGTTTCTAAGTTGTTTTAGGACCGAAAATTAAGGGCTTTGAGTATCAAGGTCTGAAACATACGTGCTCGGGTGTAGATGTGAGTATAAAACATGCATACTTTTACTTATAAAAATTATAAGTTTTATTAAATTGTGAATTTTGGTTCTATTAAAATACGAGGGTTAAAAATGAAAATTTTGAAATAGTTGTGGAACCAATTATGCACATTTATGAAAAGTGAAGGGTGCAGGTTGTCACAGTCTCCCCTACTTTGGAAAATTTCATCCCAAAATTACTTTTAAGTGAAGGTTTCCATGAGACAAAAGACATTTGTAAAAAGGCAAGTAGATTTTAAGAAATGCATTAGCCATGATTTGACAAAGTTTGAAGTAGTTGTTTAATACCCAAAATAAAAGTTTGAAAATCCTTAAAGTTTGACCCAAGGTTAGAGAATTAAGAGTTTATAATGAGCAAGGTTTAGGAAAACTATGTAACTGGTGAGAGTAGGGCAATGTTATAGTAGCTTCCCTTACTCTAGAGAAATTTCTGACTGGACTCTACTAGGGTATGCAACAAGAATCCAAATAACCAAGAGTGTAAGAATATACAAGGTTTTAGTTTTCTGTGTGGATGGTCAAGAGAAAGACTCTAGGAAGTCGAATTGAAGCTCGTGTAAGAACATTCTTATCGAAAATGCTAGCTATTAGTCAACGATCTAATAAAGAGATTGTAATGGGTAGGTTCTTGGTCAGACTCCTAGTCCGCTCCCGTAGTATCGCTCGTGCTTATATAGAGGGTGTACCACAGCTAACCCACCACACTACTGATACTTTGGACTCGTACTGATTGTCTACCAATAGCCTAAGTAGAATAACACACCACCCCCATGTACCTGTAAGCCCATGATTGCGTTCCGGACCGTAATCATCGATTTACCTTACACTAGGGTGTTATGCTTTTCCATAACCCTAACATGAACTAAATGCGTGCAACCAATATGTAATATCTACTGTAATGAATAATGTTCAATCATGACATGGTTAGAGGTCCTTCCCTTCCGGGTTTTCCCTTTAACCGTAATGAGAATAACATGTAAGTATAAGACATGGTTAGAGGTTCTTCA
This sequence comes from Ambrosia trifida, assembly GCA_028751855.1. NCBI lineage: Eukaryota > Viridiplantae > Streptophyta > Magnoliopsida > Asterales > Asteraceae > Ambrosia > Ambrosia trifida. The sequence continues at coordinate 102,812,851 of CM054131.1, forward strand.
CCTTTCGGGTTCACCCTTAGCCGGTAAATTTTTGTTCACATCATTGGGCTCTAAACAACCATATTGATAAACTCTGAGGATTACACCGTTCCCCTTGGGTTAGAGGAATACTCTGAACCGAGTCATACATGGGAACTGGCTTAGATCTCATACGAGCTATCAATTAGTATGTTCGTTGGTCATGATGATGAACAAAATAATGTAAAGTATAACAGGGTTTTGCTCACAACAAAAAAAATATGTATACCAAATATGCGTTCATGTAAGTATATAAGTATAGCATAAAATTTCGATTGAAAGAATAGCATAACGTAAATCGAGTAAATCGCACAATTTGCACAAAATGAAAGTAAACAAGTTAAATTAATGCTCAAAACTAGTGTTGTAAGAATAACTACTAATAACTAGTGCGAGAATAGTTGCGAATAATGCGTGAAAATAACTACCAACAAAAGAATAATACAAAAATAATAAGATAATGTACGAACGTAACTATAAATAGAATGGTGTAAATAATAATGAAATTTACTGTAAATGAAAGTGCGCAGAACAGACGTATAGTCTACTAGTATGAGGATAACTTTTTGGAAACCGAAGAATGTTTTAAGTTCAAAACAGGTTCACTTGAAAAGATTTCGTAGGTACACATTTTCATTGTTTACGAGAAGTCAAGTTTGAAAAGTGTTATAAGGTATATTATTAGTTGCAAATTCCTCCCAAAAACATATATTGGATACATTATATGAAAACATGCAGATTTACATTTGATTTGTAAAATATGCAATGCAAGTTTATAAAATGCAAGATGAAACCATTTCATGAAGTGTGTGTAAATCTAATATGTTTCGAAAGACCAAGATTTAAAATGATGTGAAGGTTGTGAATGATCCCAGATGCCTTGACGAATTTTGGAAAAATAAAATTTTCTGTATTTAAACATTTCTTTAACTTGTGGGTTGAAAAGTCGGAAATTTTTAATTGTTATGAAATGTTGAGAAAATCAAAGTGTTACCCGTTAAGACTGGTAAACTTGAAACCTTTTAAATTTTCAAACTTTTACGAAATTTATACATTGAAAGATCATTTATTTGCAGGATCGTTAAGGCATCTCTTTGAGCTCATAGCGGTCTATTTGTTTCAAGGCACAAGGTGTATGAAAAGTGTGTTCTAATTTGGCGAATAGGCTTTGTGAAAAGACTTATAGAATAAGTTGGCAAATTAATCGTTTTAGAGAGTAGTGTACTAGTGCGTATCGTGTAGGTAGGCATTTATGTATGAGTTTAATGTGACTAAGAAGTTCTAACTAATGGTAGTTGGCTATGGCTTAGAAGACTGGGTGCAGCAATATTAGTATTAGGTATATGAGGATATACTGTGACTTCGATCAAATAAGTTTGTAAACATGAAGGTATAAAACAGGTTGAAATAATAAGTTTGGAAAAACCATATTCATTTTTAACTGTATGATGACGCAACATTCCTAAAATCAGGATGTGATCAAAGTTAAACACAGAGTTAAAAACTTAAGTCGTGGGTAAAAATGTTTTAATTCAAAACGAGTAATACCTTTTTTTTGAACGGGCTGACGGAATGGAGAACCACCCATAAGAACACCCAAACCGCGCAAGTTCGAACCCCGTTTGCAAGCCCGTGTAAAGACGCGTGGGAACGAACCCCCAACCCCCAGCGCAGGAAACCGCCACAAACCGGAGTCGAACCTCCGCCTGTGGGGAAAACATGCACACCTCACCCCAGCTGGGCTGGGGGTCATCGGCGAGTAATACCTTATAGTGTAAAAATCATGAGCATAAGTGAAATAGTGTAAGCTTTAATGCAATAATATATCAAACAAAAGTTTTAGATGATGATAAGGGATTCAAAAGCGAATGATCATTGAATAATGACATATGAAACATCAAGTGATTAAATAGAATCTTAAAATGATAAACAAACATAAATATCAATGATATAAAACATTAGAATTGTTTCCATAGGAAACTTTGACTAATTAAAGTAATTGAAATGTTATTAGTGACTTGTGGGGGCGTACTTTAGCCTATAAGTGAGTGCTTATCCCGAGAGTTCCCAGGTCGGCATACGGGTCCCTCGTCTGATTGGGATTTATGCGAAATGCCAGGCCTAGACAGAAAACTCAGGATATAGGCGCTCACCCTTCTAGATTGCACGTGCCCCATCACTAGTAAATTCCAAAACTTTAGCAGGATTAAAAACGAGATGCAAAAATAGATCCTTGATATTTGGGTTTCACTCCTAACTCAAAGATGTATTTCAAAATTGAAAACGATTATGGAATGAAACCAATCACTAAGTTAAGGATATCACTCCCAGCTTAGTGGTTAAGTTCCTTTTTGAAAGAAATACTCTTTGAGGTGTGGATGTCACTCCTATCTCAAAGATATATTCCTAAGATAAATAACATATAGAGGAGTGAAACTAATAACCAAGGTATGGATGTCACTCCTAAATTGGTGATACCGTTTCGTTTGTGAAATACGAGTATCTTCTTCTCTAAACAAAACACCGAAAGAATAACGAGAAAGAATCATAGCGAAAATATCTTGAAAGAAAATAATAGGATAAAGAGAAATAAACACAAGAGGACTCATGAATGTATGCTTAGTTATAGACTAGGCTAAAAGGCATTCTAATAACGTAATTCCCTATAACCATGGCCCTGATACCAATCTGTAACACCCCAACCGATGGCGGAATCATCGAGGTGTCACGTAGTGACGATTGTTCAAAAGCACATGGTACTAAAATGTAAATATATTATTGAATAATTTAAATTGTCTTACATGGATGAAATGGGAAAAATACAAAAGTCTGAACAAAACAGGAAATTTGAAATAAATTATTAAAAGCAAGCACTAAAATCCAATGCTATGGAACTAAGATCAAACTGCACCTGAAACATGTACAAAATAAGTTTTGTCAACATATGAAATGTTGGTGAGCATTCCTAGTTTTAATACATATAGTAAGTTGGAAAATGTTATACAATTCAAGTGCAAACTACAGTGCATTTATGTAAACTATGTATCATACAAATGAGCGAAATCAATCCCGTGACTGTATAAATGTACTAAAATGAACGGCAGTGTACTTATCCAATAAATGGATAATAACTTAACAATGACCATGGATTCTCCGATGAAAAAGGGGAAGAATCACCTAGGTGGGTTGTCAATCCAATAGCGCTATCCAATGTTGTTGGGATCAGTTTTGCTCTTTTTGCTAAGTAAGAACTTGCTATCTTGACACTTAAGTGTTTAGCAAGCCCTTGTAAATCAGATTATAAGCACAGCGGAATGTATAAGTTAAAGCAACACTTTTTATACTAAGGAAGAGTTATTACTCCCCCTTGATGATTGAAACTAATAAATGACAAGTATTTATTATGAATCCAAGCAGTAAATGAGAATTAGATACTTAGACAGATTCACAATAAATACAGAAATGGAATAGAACAGTGAAAGTGTTTGAAGGATTTTTCTATTAAAAATCAATGTCTAAAATAGAAGGTTGAAGCCTCCTATTTATAGACGTTTACATACATGTATCTTGCCCAAAAAGCAAGTACAGAAACAACAGAAACAAGTTGCACAAGTTGCAACATTGAAACTAACAAATACAGCTAAAAGTAATAATAAACAATAAACTACTGATGCAAAAAGGCGGTGGAAAATATCTGATGCTAAGTGCTGATGAATGACAAACTACTGATGAGTAGTTTGTCTTCAGTACTTCTGAAGTGAACTTGTCTGGTTTGGACTTCAGAACTTCTGATGAAGTTTCTTCTTCAGCACTTCTCTTATCTTCTCTTCAGCGGTTCTTTGTTTTCTTTTCAGTACTTCTATACTTAGCCAAAATGACAGAAGTGAATTAGACTAAGGTTTCCAAAAGTGGTTTCACCAATCCTCTTTGTCCTAACAATCTCCCCCTGGATTGATGAAGCCAAAACCTTACTAATTCCTTATGTTTTTCTTCTGTCTTGAACAATCTTCCATATCTCTTTGTACATGGTGTTCTTGAGCTGGTTTAACTGACCATCAGATAGAGATCCTCTCTGAGGTTCTAGATGTTGAATTGTGAACAGGTCTTGTGTTGACAGTTTCTTCAGATCACTGATCTTTTTGTAAGCCCTGCTTAAGAGGTCTCTTCTTGTCAACAATACTGAGTTGTTATCAGTAAGTGACCATCTGATGATAGGTATCTTTGACTTGTTAAAGTCAGAAGAATAGGGAACCAGACTTGTCCCTTGGGTTGATGGTCCTGAGTGCTGGATGCTTTCAGTTTCAGTTAGCCTCAGGTGGGATTCTCTTCCTTGTTGTTGTTGCATATCAGGCATCTGAACAGTTGGGAGATGGTGTTCAGTCACTACTCTGGTATGCAGCTTTTCTTTGATGGTCTTTTGTATTTGGTAGGCAAAAGTGGAAGGATCCCTGAATTGTGTTAACAGATGTTTCTCCTCAATGTCAAAATCTGAATGGACTATTGAACTTCCTTCAAGTAGTACCATTTTGAAGTCAGTTTTGACATTGTCCTCTGCCTTCTTTCTCTGAGTAGCAGTTCTTCTTGATACACCAGAAGTTCTAACTACTGATCTTGAAGGATCAACAGTTTGAAACTTCTCTGGATTTGCAGCCTTGGCAGCCAAATATTTCTTGTAAGTATCCATTAGTCTTTCTTCTTTCCATCTGGATACTGAGGCTTTTGAACCATAGCCCTCTGCTACTAACTCTTCTATTATTTGGGCTCTCTTGGCCTTTCCTTCTTTGCTTGTGGCCATTTTGTCTGCAAGCAGTTGTGCCCTTCTTGTCAGCTCTTGCACAGAGAGTCCTTTGAGTGTATAGGCTTTAGTCTTGCTGTTCTTGGTAATGTAAGACACCAGTTGTTGTCTTTTATCTTGTTCAGCAATCTCATCAAGGCTAGCCTGCCTTTGTAGTTCAGCTTCATAAGCCTGAAGTTTTTCTTCATGGCTTAAATCTAGATCATCCCTTTCTTCCAGAGTTTTCCAAATCAGATCTTCTCTGGCCTTTTTGTTGGCTGCAACTAAGCTCTTCTCTAATAATTCAGCTGATTGAGAGATAGGAGAAGGGTTTAGTACAGTCATTGTTGTAACAGTTGTAGGCCTGATGGGATCAGATGTTGGTTGAATGGGAGCAGTGGTTCTGGAAGGGTCAGTTGTTTGAGGTTTGGAAGTGTTAACCTCTAATGGGTTGACAACTGCTGATGGTTTGTCAACTACTGAAGGATTGTCTTCAGTACTTTCTGATTCATCAGAACTTTTGCCATCAGAAGTTTCTTCATTGTGCCTTAGGGATTCTTCAGATGTTTGGGTCTCATCTTCTTTCTCTGCTGCTTCAATCTCTTCTATTGAGACACCAAACTGTTTGGCCAGTTTCTCTTTCCTAGCCTGATCTTTTTGATCTCTTTCAAGGATGGCCACTCTTGCCCTTATCCTGGCTTGGAATGACTCCTTAGGTTCCCTGATCTTCTCCCCCTTTTTGGATTCATCAAGTTTAACCCTTGAAGCTGAGGGTTGGGAGAATTATCCTTGAAGATGAGCAATCTGTTTGCTGTTGAAGTCTATTTTGTTGGACAGATCATTCATCTTGGTCTTGATCACTCCAAATTGATTCTTGATAGACAGCTCCAAGTTAGCTGTGTATGTTTGGAAGTGATTTCTGATGAGAGTATTCATCATGTGGTACAGGGGACCCTCTGGGCTGCATAGCTGGTTCAGGTCTATGCTTGTTTGCCCAGGGAATTGGGTAGGCATTTGTTGTGAAGGGGGTGTTTTTGGGAGATCCTCATGTTGTACAGAGGATGCCACTCTAGGGGTTTTAGGGATTGAGTGGGCTTTAACCTGTGCAGGGGTGACTGGCTTCTTGAGCCTGGATACCCCTGAAACAGGACCTTCAGAAAGTGCCGTCAATTCAGTAGTTTGTGTTTTTGAAACATCATCCAAATTAATGGAATCATCTGAATCCCTGATGTTGCCCTCAATGAGGACTGTCTCAGTTAAATCATGAGCTGAGCCCAACTCAGTTCTCTCATGAACCTCTTGTTCTTGGTTCTGAGGATTTCCTACTTCAGGCATTAAGCCTTCATCAGTAGTTGCCACATCTGAGGTCTTAGCTATGTTACTTCTATCCTCAGATCCACCACTGGGTGGTAACTGAGTAGTAGCAGCCTCAGATGCCCCAAGAGTCTCTAAAATTGGGCTTAAAGACTCTGGTCCACCCTCATCTCTTGGGATAGGGCTAGAAATGTCCACATCCATGTCTGATGTAGTGGTTATGTCCCCTGTTTGTTGTGGTTGTAGGGGACTGACATGATCAGATGGGACCTTCTCTTTTAGCCCAGAGAGAAGTTTGGCAATTTCTATTGCCTCTTGTTCAGAAATTTGTGGGGTTGGTTCAGTAGTTTGGGCAATAGGTGAAAGTTGTTGTTCAGCAGTTTCAAAAGAAGAGTGTGTTTCATATGTTTTTCTAAGTCTTTTTCTTTTGAATAAAATGGTTATGGGTGCTCTTGGTGGGGTTTGAGATGGATGAGACTGAGATGGTGTTTCAGTCTCACTTATTTGAAGAGCAGACTGCTCATGAGCATGTTCAGGCATCTCAACCTCCTGAACAGCTTTTCTTTTGGGTTGGTGGGTTTTAGTTTTTGTTGGCTTGGGCTTTTTGGCTTTTGGTGGTGTGAGTTTGGAAGATGTGGGCTTCAGGGGGACTTGTTGTTGTTCTCCCTGATCATCTTCTGGCCAGGCAGCCGGTTTGTTATGCCTTGAGTATGCTTGTGATGTTAAAGGATTTAGAGTTGAATTTTTTTCCCACAAGCACCTCATTACCCAGTTCCCTTATTATGCATTGCATAATGAACCTTGGGTACAACAAAAACTTTTTCTTGGTATTATTGTGATGTAACACCAACTCATTGAAAAATAGTTTTGATGCCCTGAATTTAGTTTCATTCACAATGGAATGAAATATTGGTTGAAAAGTGGAGGGCATCTGGTCATAAGACCCTGTTTTTGGACTCAAACACATAATAATATAATGAAACAAAAGCTTGTATTTTGGTTCAAAATATTTTTTGAAGATTGTAGCATGGGAGAGAGTACCTTGATAACCACACTCAGTCATGGTTAGGTGAATATCAGAATTAGCAACATGGTCAGGGGCAGTTACATCATCCAGACCCAGTCTTGTTGCCAGTGTGGCCGGTGTGATGGTCAGTGGTTTCCCTTTTATTCTTGAGTTGAGGGAAATGACCTCATCATCCGTTGTCACCGTCTCAGCATTTGCCCAGAACTCATTCAGAGTTTCAGTGTGAATTGGTGGGTTTATTGTGAGAGCAGTAAAATATTGGGATTTTACGACAAGATCAATGATCTCATCGTATTGGGACCAGCCTTCTTGTTTTTCAAGAAAGGCCCTTTGATTGTGTCCCTGTTTTAGAACTAGAGCCATGTGGTTTGGGTTTTGATCGAACAGTTGATTTGCAGGTTTAGGTTATTGAGAGAGTTTTTGAGAGAGAAGGAGGGATATTTTGAGTTTGAAAGGATAAGTGTGGAGAAAAAGTATTTATCAGAAGTTTTAACCGCTTGAATCTACTTTATTAGAAGTTTTTAAACTGCCTTAGGTTAAAAATCTTTTTATCAGAGGTTTTAAACTGATTAGGTCAAACCTCTGATGATGGGAAAAGTCAGATTTGCCCTTTTGTCTTAAACTGCTGATGAAGGATTACTTCATCAATAGTTCCCATTTCCTCTTCAGTAGTTTTAACAGCTGATGAGAAATGTTTTAATAAATACTTTTATTCATAACTTCTGAAGGTTATTTTATCAGAAGTTACACACTTTTCAGAAAATTATCCCCATACTGATGTTTTGTTCATCAGTAGTTTCTCTCTTTTTCAGAAGTTTTGTTTCAGACTTTTGTCTGTTTTGTAAGTGAAAAATGAAAAATTGCAGAATAATAAAATAAACACTTACAAATTTAGCATCCCAAGCATGGATACTAACTTCTGAAATGTTGATGTGTCAAGGGGTTTTGTGAAGATGTCAGCTATTTGATTAGCTGTTGCTACATGCTTCACCTCAATCGTGCCTTTTTCATAGCAATCTCTTATGAAATGGTACCTGATCTCAATATGTTTGGTTTTTGAGAACTGTACCGGATTTTGAATGATGCTAATGGCAGATTTGCTGTCTACAAACAAAGGTGTCTTGGTCTCTTTGATTCCATAATCAAGAAGTTGATATTGGAGCCATTGTATCTGTGATGTACAACTTGCAGCTGCAATGTATTCAGCTTCAGCAGTTGAAGTTGCAACAGATGTTTGCTTCTTTGATTGCCATGACACTAGACAGTTACCCAGGAATTGACAACCACCAGATGTTGACTTTCTTGTCATCTTACACCCTGCATAGTCACTATCTGAAAAAGCTGATAACTTGGTATTGCTTGAAGCAGGATACCAAATTCCAAGTGTTGGAGTTCCTTTCAGATATCTGAAAATTCTTTTGACTGCTATAAGGTGTGATTCCCTTGGTGCTGATTGATATCTAGCACAGACACATGTTGAAAACATAATATCTGGTCTAGAAGCAGTTAAGTATAAAAGGGAACCTATCATGCATCTGTACATGGTTTGATCAACCTGTTTTCCTTGATCATCAGGTTCAACTTGTGTGATTGGTGTCATGGGAGTGGAACATGATTTACAGTCATTTAAAGAAAATTTGTTCAATAATTCTTTAACATATTTTGATTGATGTATAAAAGTTCCATTTGTTTGTTTCTTGATCTGCAGTCCTAGAAAGTACTGCAGTTCTCCCATGGTACTCATCTCAAATTTTGATTGCATGAGTTTCTTAAAATCATCACACAGTTTTGTGTTTGTTGAACCAAAAATGATATCATCAACATAAATTTGAACAAGTAAGACATGATTTCCAACATGTTTAATGAAAAGAGTTTTATCAATGGCACCTCTTGTAAAGTTATTTTTGAGTAAAAAGGTGGAGAGTGTATCATACCAGGCTCTTGGAGCCTGTTTGAGCCCATAAAGAGCTTTGTCTAGTCTGTACACCCACTCAGGATGAGAAGGATCCTCAAACCCAGGTGGCTGACAGACATACACCTCCTCTTTTATTTTTCCATACAAAAATGCACTTTTCACATCCATTTGATAAACTTTAATTTTGTTGGAAATGGCATAGGCCAGAAATAACCTGATGGCCTCAAGCCTTGCAACTGGAGCAAAGGTTTCATCATAGTCAATTCCCTCTTCTTGAGAGTACCCTTGAACTACCAGTCTTGCCTTGTTCTTGATTATCATACCAGCTTCATTTTGTTTGTTCCTGAAAACCCATCTTGTGCCAATTGGTTTCTAGTTTGGAGGTAAGGGACAGATTTCCCAGACCTGTTGCTTGTTGAACTGAAGCAGTTCATCTTGCATAGCTTGCACCCAATTATTGTCTTTGAGGGCTTCCTGGTACTTCTTTGGTTCCAACTGTGAAATAAAGGCTGAAAATAGGCAAAAGTTGGAGAGCTGGTTTCTGGTAAGAACACCTGAAGCTATATCACCCATGACTTGATCAAGTGGATGATCTCTGTGTTCAATCAGTTGTTGTAAACCACTGACAGGTGTAGGTGGCTCTTGTTCTTCAAACAAACTACTGAGGTCTATAATATCTGGTTCAGCAGTTTTAGCTTCTTCAGTAGTTGCAGGTGCTGAAGCAGATGTTTGAGTTTGGCCTTCAGTATTTGTTGGATCAGAAGTTTGTGAAACTTCTGATGGTGTTGAAGTTGACTTAATGACTGTTTGAGGAGTCCATGGTGTAGGATCCTCATCTTCAAACCTTTGATCACCACAATAAGTAGGTTTGGAAGAAGTAACAGTCTTTTCAGGTCCAAAGTGGAAGTTGTCAAGGTCAAAGAGTTTAGCAGGATGTGCTGGAATAAGAGTGTGTTTTGACTTATTGAACTTGACATTCAATGTTTCTTCTACTATCCTGGTGTGAGAATTAAAAACCTTGTAGGCTTTTCTAGTTGAAGAGTAACCAAGAAAGTAACCTGAGTCAACTTTGGCAGCAAACTTTGAAATAGATTCCTTAATGTTCAAGATGAAACATTGACACCCAAAAGCCCTGAAAAAGGAGATAAGGGGCTTCATGCCATGAAGAACTTCATAGGCAGTCTTGGAATGTCTCTTGACCACAAGAACTCTATTCTGAACATAACATGATGTGTTAACTGCTTCTGCCCAAAAGTACAAGGGCAGTCCAGAATCAGCTAACATTGTTCTTGCTCCTTCTATCAATGTTCTGTTCTTCCTTTCTACTACACCATTTTGTTCAGGAGTTCTGGGAACACTGTATTGTCTAATAATCCCTTTAGACAAACAGAATTCATCCAGAGTTTTGTTCCTGAACTCTGTCCCATTGTCACTTCTAATGGCTTTGACAGATAGAGAATATTGTTTCTCTACTTGTAGAATGAAGAACTTGATGATTTCAGCAGCCTCATCCTTGGAGAATAAGAAGAATACCCATGTGAATCTTGAGTAGTCATCAATGATGACTAAGCAGTACTTCTTCTTACCAAGGCTCATAATCTTGACAGGTCCAAATAAGTCCATATGGAGTAGTTGAAGACATGTAGTTGTTTTTTATTCTTCAATAGACTGATAGGAGGACTTATGCTGTTTTCCCTTTAAACAGGATACACAGTGTTCTTGACACTGGTATACTTTCAAAGGTAGACCTCTGACCAAGCCCATTTTTGTGACTTTATTTATGGTTTTAAAGTTCACATGGCCAAGTCTCCTATGCCAGAGATCTGTTTCTGAAGTTGATGCCCTTGAGAAGAAACAGGCAGTGTTGTTCAATACTTTGTCTTTCTCAATGTCCACTGCATAAACATTGCCACATCTTTTGGCAATCAGCAAAGTATGATCTTCAATGATCTTCTATATCAACTTCTGGCCTTCTGGTGAGATGATCTTGCATGCTGTCTTTGTGAAAAAGGAAGAATATCCTTTATCACACATTTGTGACACACTCAGCAAGTTGTATTCAAGGTTTTCCACCAGATTGACCTTGTCAAACTGTATTTTGCCAGAGGAGACATTGCCATGTCCTAGCACATATCCCTTAGCATTGTTCCCAAAGGATACAGATCCTTCTCTTTGGCTGATAAAGTTGTTTATCAGGTATCTGCATCCAGTCATGTGCATAGAGCCTCCACTATCAACATACCATATGCTGTTTAAGCCCCTGGAAACTCTCTACACATAAAAGCAAATTAGTTAGATCTAGGAACCCAAGCCTGTTTGGCTTTGGGTTTGCTCTTGAGAACAGTTACAGTTTGTTCTTGACCAGGTTGAGAAATCCATGTCTTTTTGGCAATGGATTTTTCATTAAGAACCATGGTGGTGTCCTTGTCAGGACCACCATCAACCTTGGTCATCAGTAGTTGTACCATGTTCATTAGATTTTGTATCTCAGCAGTTTGTGAAACTGCTGATGATTCTGGTCTAACTACTGACAAAGAATTTTGAGAAAAAGATTTTGGTTGAGATCTTATCTTTTTCTGAGAAAAGGTGTTTTCAGGTTGTTGTTTCTTGGGTTTAAAGATTCTTTCATAATCATTTCTGATTTAATTTCCCACAACCTGTTGTTTAATTTTTTGATTGAACTGAATTCCTTTTCTGTATCTACAAAATTCAGTTTTGTGGTTGAACAGACCACAAATTTCACACTCTTTTGCCTTTTGTTTTTGATCTAAAGGCAAATTTCTGACATTAGTGTAAAGATTTTGCTCATCAGTAGTTTTCAGGATCTCAACTCCTGATGTAGATGAAACTACTGATGGCTCATTGTCAGATTTTGTTAATACTTCTGAAGTACTTTCTTTAAAAATGCCAGGATTTCTGTTTAGAAAGTTTTCATGGAAAGATGTGCAGTCTTTCACTTCAGAAGTTTCATTTGAAACAATTCTTCTCCCATCTTCAGTAGTTTTGGGAGAGAAATCTGTTGGTGTTTCAACATGATGGTATCCTATGCCAAACTTAACATTTGAAGCACTTTGTTTGTTTAGCAGTAATTGATACCCCTTACAAGATTCCACCCATTTTTCACATGTGATCCTGGTGTCAGCAAGCTCTTGTCTGACATCTCCCAGGTCATTTAGCATGATTTTAATTTGTGCTTGGGTTTCAATAGCTGAGTCAGTTAATTTAGAAACTTCTTTTGTTTTAGCACACAGTTTTCTTTCTAAATCACAATTTTATCTGTGTGTATTTTCTTTCTAAATCATTGGCTTTACCTTGTAAGTGCACATTTGTCTCTCTTATGAGAGCAAAAGTTTCTTTGCAAGAATTTGAGCAAAGTTTTGTCAAAGATTCTTTTGATACCTGTGACAATGCAGATTTTGAAGTACAGCCTTCAAATGCCATTAAGGCAAAGCTCTTTCTGCCATTGTCTGGTTCTCCTCAGTTGATGTCAAACACTTTGTTGTCTGCATCAGGATTGCACTCTGTGGTGTCAAAAGGGAGACTGCTCCAGTCAACATACCCTGAGGTGAAAAGACTTTGTTGAGAGGGTTGTTGAGGCTGTGGAGGATGTTGAGCAGCTGGAAAGGGAGGGATTGATTGTTGGCTCTGCATCTGTTGAGCAGGCACTTGAACATATTGTACTTGTGGCATGTATTGCTGTTGAGGAGCTTGTGCCTGTACAAAATGAGCACTCCCTTGAGTTCCATTATTCCTATTATAATTGGGGTTATAGTTATTTCCAGATTGTGATTGGTTAAAGCTAGAGGTTCTACACTCTCTAGCAAAGTGTCCCAACTTCTGACACTTGTGACATCTTAATTTAGATTTGTCAAAACCAATTTTTGTATTACTGGTCAATCCTGGAAATTTCCTTCCTGACCTTTTATAAAACTTGTTAGTTTTAATGCTTAGCATGGCCAGTTGGTGTAATATGTCCATTTCTTCTAAGTCATCACTGCTAAAGTTTTTCAAATCATCCATGATAAAACATAGATTATCAGCAGTTTGACTTTGGTCATTATTGTCATAACCTGGGAAAGATCTTTCTGATGAGATCCCAGTGGTTATGTCAATATTGTCATAAGATCCATAGGAACAAGTTGGTGAATCTTGTCCCAAAAGTGTTGTACTACATGGTAGGTAGTCATCAGCAGTTTTACCAGATGATTGTAATTTCTTCTTTTGATCAATTTCTCTCTCAAAAGTAAGTAATCTCCCATGGAGTTTTGTAAGAGTGAGGGAGCTAAAATCTGGTAAGGATCTTAAAACAATGGAGTATGTTTCCCATTTGTCTGGTAGAGACCTTAAAAATCTATGTGGCATAGACACTGTTGTATAGGTCTGACCATTTAACTTTAGCTCAGATATTAATGAGGAGAATCTTTCAATTGTTGAGTTAAAGTTTCCCCATTAATATGAGCAAATGTTTCATATTGTTGAGCTAAGATCTCTCTGGTGTTGGCAATCACCTCTTCAGTTCCTCCAAACTGTTCTTTAAGACAATCCCAGAGTTCTTTGGCACTTTCACAATGTAAAAGGCCAGAGTATATCTCATTTGGGAGAGCCATTGCCAACATAGAGAATGCCTTTGCATCTAGCTCAAGTTTTAGGAAATCATCATCTGTATATTCTTTAGGGTCCTTAGGAACCTTAACATTAGTTTCAAGATTAACATTTACTGGTTTGTGAGGACCATATATCACAGATCTCCAACAACCTGTGTTGGTTTGTGACAGGGTATGTGCCATTCTCTTTTGCCATATGTTGTATTCATTTCTAACAAGCATGGCAGGTTTAGTGGCAGAACCAGTATTATGTGGATCCATATTAAAGAGTATAGATTTATCAGATGACTCTTTTAAGTGATGGATGTTGATAAAAAGTGAACTTTTGATCTTTTTATTGAGTATCAATAAGAGCTTTGTGTCTGATTCTCAATTTGTTAGATTGATATGTGATCAGATAAACCAATGCTCTGATACCAATTGTTGGGATCAGTTTTGCTCTTTTTGCTAAGTAAGAACTTGCTATCTTGACACTTAAGTGTTTAGCAAGCCCTTGTAAATCAGATTATAAGCACAGCGGAATGTATAAGTTAAAGCAACACTTTTTATACTAAGGAAGAGTTATTACTCCCCCTTGATGATTGAAACTAATAAATGACAAGTATTTATTATGAATCCAAGCAGTAAATGAGAATTAGATACTTAGACAGATTCACAATAAATACAGAAATGGAATAGAACAGTGAAAGTGTTTGAAGGATTTTTCTATTAAAAATCAATGTCTAAAATAGAAGGTTGAAGCCTCCTATTTATAGACGTTTACATACATGTATCTTGCCCAAAAAGCAAGTACAGAAACAACAGAAACAAGTTGCACAAGTTGCAACATTGAAACTAACAAATACAGCTAAAAGTAATAATAAACAATAAACTACTGATGCAAAAAGGCGGTGGAAAATATCTGATGCTAAGTGCTGATGAATGACAAACTACTGATGAGTAGTTTGTCTTCAGTACTTCTGAAGTGAGCTTGTCTGGTTTGGACTTCAGAACTTCTGATGAAGTTTCTTCTTCAGCACTTCTCTTATCTTCTCTTCAGCAGTTCTTTGTTTTCTTTTCAGTACTTCTATACTTAGCCAAAATGACAGAAGTGAATTAGACTAAGGTTTCCAAAAGTGGTTTCACCAATCCTCTTTGTCCTAACAAATGTTAAGGTCGGCTTGTACATGGTTAATGATTTCACTAAGTACAAATGTATTCTACATGTAATGTCTAAGCATAAAGCACATATGTAAGCAAATGCACAATGTACTAGAATTGTATTGTAAATTGTGAACTTGCATGTGTATTTTGTATAAGTGTACATGTAACACCCCAAAATTGAATAAAGACAAAAGGGGGTTAGAAAATACTCACTTTCGCCAAATGACTAGATGACTAAGCGAGCGTGAAAATGCGAGCAATCCAAAGATTCAACAACGAAACTAGTCCAATTTAGAAGAAAAGGAACCGAATAGGAAAAATATCAAGCTTCCAATTCGCCAATTACAAGAGCTTATAATCAAAGCTTCAAATGTAGAAGTAATATACTCTAGAAGAAAGGTATGAGGGAGAGTTTAATCGAATTGAAACAATCAATTTAGAGGTGCAAAGTGTAATGGGTCATAGGTGGGTTTTTATACTAGTTTTGGGTTCAATTAGACTTTAAAATTGGTCAACACAATAAAGTAAGGTTTTAAGATGAATTGACTATTTGACTAGGACTTTTACTAGGACTTTTACTAGGAGTTTGACTGAGACTTTGACTAGGAATTTTGACTAGGACTTTGACTGGAACTTTGACTGTTTGACTGTCTTAGCAAACCGCGAGGGCTAAAAAAATAATTTTTCTAATTTAATCAATTTGAAGTTATAGACTTGTTTCCTTCTATTTCTAAGTTGTTTTAGGACCGAAAATTAAGGGCTTTGAGTATCAAGGTCTGAAACATACGTGCTCGGGTGTAGATGTGTGTATAAAACGTGCATACTTTTACTTTTAAAAATTATAAGTTTTATTAAATTGTGAATTTTGGTTCTATTAAAATATGAGGGTTAAAAATGAAAATTTTGAAATAGTTGTGGAACCAATTATGCACATTTATGAAAAGTGAAGGGTACAGGTTGTCACACTGACTGTCGTTACGACGAGGATCCGGTGTGTGTGCAAAACACTTAGAACCATGTAGCAAACTAACCATGCTTCTAATCAAATTCTCACTTCTAAATGAGAATGAATTTCCCTATGTTTCAATACTTGTTTTAAAAAAAAAACATAACATAGATTAATAACCCATTAAAAGCTTAATTTAAGATTCATGTTATTAATCAATACAGGAAATGAGTTCAAAAATCATTAATCAAAGTTGTAGACTATAAATATATAGCACACCTAAATGATTGTAACCTTTGATATAGTTATTTTAAAAAGCATAACATGCATGAATAACCAATTAAAAGCTCAATTTCTAGTCTAAGTTAAGACTAAAAGATTGATGTTACCAATCAAAACAAAACAAGAAATATGTTAATAAATCATTAATCAAATTTGTTAGTTGTAGTTATATAACACAACTAAATGGGCGAACCAATCCTCATGATTGAAGATTTAAACATTTTTATAGTTTTAACCAGACATAGCATAGATCAATAACCAACAAAAAAAATAATTAACAGCAAAAAAAACATATCAATTCATGTGTTTGCAACAAATTTAGAATTTTTTTTCTACAACAACAACAAAGCTTGCTTCCAGCTGGAACTCCTCTTACTCGGTCCAGGAGAATTCTTTAGACCACTCACCTGAAAAATAGCACTGAATTTGTATTATAAAATCTAAGAAACACAACAAGCAAAATCAAGAGCATATAACTATAAAAACAATAAAATAGAAATCCAACCTTAACAGCATCAACAGATTGTCAATCGAAGAGAAGAACCAACAAGATGCGAACATCTGGGTGTGATGGGTATGGAAGAACTTATAGTTTCAAGAAGATGGAGTTATGGAACTCAAAGAGACAATTTCGAATTTCCGAATTAAATTTTTGGTTAAAGTGAATTTGTACTTTATAACAATGTTATGCAAAGGATGATTGGAATGTGAACTAATCACCATTTGTGTAGTTAATATTGTATTCATTCTGATGAACCACCAAGGAAGATGAAAGGTTAGTATGAATTGAATTGACTAAGATGGCCTTAAAGTGTCTTAAAAGTTTGATAAATGTCCAACTTTAATCCCTCTAAATTGGCTTTAAGTGTATTGTAAATTATGCTTAAATATTTGTACACAATACAAAATTACAATGGTGTACATCTTTGAACATAATATTTATCAAACTCTTTGAAAGGCACTCAAATTCTATTTACAATGTATACAACTTCCTAATAATCAATTATGCTATATTGGACACTATATAAAGGTAAAACTTGGACCAAAACAAATTGTATGCAAGGCAAACAAATCCTGAATCGGCATGTTTCAACCAAACAAACTGTATTAAAGCAGCAGTGAAATAAAACGACGGGAAGATATTACCGATCCAATCTCGATCTCCAAGAACATTTTCAGTTTAGCGTTGTGATTCTTATTGGAAACTTCCCCCAATTACCAAACCTGCAGTTCCAATAACAGTTTTGAGTTCAACTTGTTAATAAAACCAATAGCAACATGATAAATATTGATCTCAAATCTATAGATAAAACACATTAACATTTATAAAAGATATTAGCAATTAAAGAAAAAACAATTCCGATTGGGTTTCCTACAAAGCTGTTGAAGGTCGATTAGGACGATGTGTGTGGTTCTGTCTCTTTGGCCATACAAGAAGTGTTGAAATTGAATAGGCACACCAATTCTTTAGCAACCTCATCCTGTACACCATAAATATTTGATGAATATAAGTAAGTGTATGTTTCCAACAACTAAAGGTATATTATTAACAATGTAAAAGGACAAAAATTACAAATTGACAGTAAAACAAATCGAGCAATGAAAAATACCTCGAATTGGTTAAATGGCGTTTCTTTCTGTATGCGAAATCTATGAACTTTGTCATGGTTTGCATCATGAGTAACCTAGACATGTCAAGTAATGGTATTAGTAAGATGAGTTTCTTGAAAAGTAAAACAAGTGTAGAAGACGAGAAAGCAATGACTATAAATGAGTATTCAAGAGTAAAGAAATGGGTTTTATTGGGTGTTATGAATGTAGGTTACATCTTGAGAGACATGTAAAGTGTCTATTACACACATATACAATGTGCATAATATGTTATACATGGGGGCAAAAAGGGTAGGAAATGACAAAAATATATAGATCTGTAAAGAGGTTTTACATATGTCATCTTAAAATTGAAAGGAAATTACTTTCACAGATATGCTTCCTCCTTAATAAGATAATCTAGATTATAGAATTATAGATTAACGTGGTTTTCGTTATAAAATTGTACTGAACCATATCATCATGTACACACCCCTAAAATCAGCGGCATAAGTGTTATATTTTTCGCCGCATCGCGCGGGCAACCCACTAGTATAATAAAAAAGGATGTTACCGTTAAAATTTGTTTTTCTTAAAAAAAAAAAAAAAAAAAAAACACCCACTCGATACTTTATTAACATATTATTAATATATATATATATATATATATATATATATATTACTAATCGCCGGCAATGGTGTTTCACTAGTGTTACTTGGTAAGATTTTATGCTTCCTGCATCAACATGGGTGGATGAATATTAGTATAAGACTAAGAGGTTGTTTGGTAGCCTCTTAATGACTATTCAAAGGCTACCTCTTAATGGTTCATAACCTCTGAATGGTTAAGAGGTAACCTTAAGTCTGAATGGTTACTTAAGAGGCAACCATTAAGATGCTACCTCTTAAACATTCATACTTAAGATTACATCTTAACCATTAAGAGACTATGAACCATATAGATGTAGCCTCTTAATGATCATTAAGAGGCTACCAAACAGCCCCTAAATTACAATATTGGACCATGCCCAAATCTTCACTCGAAACAATAAATGGACCATTTTAGCCCAATGAAGGTTATAATTGAACGGATAACGTCGATGAAGCAGGCTCATAAAAAGTCCATCAATGATTTCTTGTTTGTGAAGTAGGTACATGGGCAGTTGGGCCAACTTAATCTGATCATCTTTCACTAATGCGTTATATAGCTTAAACGGACCATCAAGATTTTTTAGCGTCGACACCGTATATCTAGATTACCTTATTAAGGAGGAAGCATGTCCATGAAAGTAATTTCCTCTCAATTTTAAGATGGCATATGAAAAGCCTCTTTACAAATCTCTATATTTTTGTCATTTTCTACCCTTTTTGCCCCTCATGTATAACATATTATGCACATTGTATATGTGTGTAATACACACTTTATATGTCTCTCAAGATGTAATCTACATTCATAACACCTAATAAAACCCATTTCCTTACTCTTGAATACTCATTTATAGTCATTGCTTTCTTGTCTTCTACACTTGTTTTACTTTTCAAGAAACTCATCTTACTAATATCATTACTTGACATGTCTAGGTTACTCATGATGCAAACAATGACAAAGTTCATAGATTTCGCATAGAGAAAGAAACGTCATTTAACTCATTCGAGGTATTTTTCATTGCTCGATTTGTTTTACTGTCGATTTGTAATTTTTGTCATTTTACATTGTTAATAATATACCTTTAGTTGTTGGAAACATACACTTACTTATATTCATCAAATATTTATGGTGTATAGGATGAGGTTGCTAAAGAATTGGTGTGCTTATTCAATTTCAACACTTCTTGTATGGCCAAAGAGGCAGAACCACACACATCGTCCTAATCGACCTTCAACAGCTTTGTAGGAAGCCCAATCGGAATTTTTTTCTTTAATTGCTAATATTTTTTATAAATGTTAATTTGTTTTATCTATAGAGTTGAGATCAATATTTATCATGTTGCTATTGGTTTTATTAACAAGCTGAACTCAAAACTGTTATTGGAACTGCATGTTGCGTAATTGGGGGAATTTCCAATAAGAATCACAACGCTAAACTGAAAATGTTATTGGAGATCGAGATTGGATCGGTAATATCTTCCCGTCGTTTTATTTCACTGTTGCTTTAATACAGTTTGTTTAGTTGAAACAGGCCGATTCAGGATTTGGTTGCCTTGCATACAATTTATTTTTTGTCCAAGTTTTACCTTTATATAGTGTCCAATATAGCATATTTGATTATTAGGAAGTTGTATACATTGTAAATAGAATTTGAGTGCCATTCAAACAGTTTGATAAATATTATGACCAAAGATGTACACCATTGTAATTTTGTATTGTATACAAATATTTAAGCATAATTTACAATACACTTAAAGCCAATTTAGAGGGATTAAAGTTGGACATTCATCAAACTTTTAAGACACTTTAAGGCCATCTTAGTCAATTTAATTCATACTAAACTTTCATCTTCCTTGGTGGTTCATCATAATGAATACAATATTAACTACACAAAAGGTGATTAGTTCACATTCCAATCATCATTCGCGTAACATTGTTATAAAGAACAAATTCACTTTAACCAAAAATTTAATTTGGAAATTCGAAATCGTCTCTTCGAGTTCCATAACTCCATCTTCTTGAAACTATATGTTATTCCATACCCATCACACCCAGATGTTCACATCTTGCTGGTTCTTCTCTTCGATTGACAATCTGTTGATGCTGCTAAGGTTGGATTTCTATTTTATTGTTTTATAATTATATGTTCTTGATTTTTCTTGTTGTGTTTCTTTGCTTTTATAATACAAATTCAGTGCTATTTTTCAGGTGAGTGGTCTAAAGAATTCGTCTGGACCGAGTAAGAGGAGTTCCAGTTGGAAGCAAGCTTTGTTGCTGTTGTAGAAAAAAAAATCTAAATTTGTAGCAAACACATGAATTGATATGTTTTTTTTTGCTGTTAATTATTATTTTTTTGGTTATTGTTCTATGCTATGTCTGGATAAGATTATAAAAATGTTTAAATCTTCAATCATGAGGATTGGTTCGCCCATTTAGTTGTGTTTTATAACTACAACTAACAAATTTGATTAATGATTTATTAACATATTTCCTGTTTTGTTTTGATTGGTAACATCAATCTTTTAGTCTTTTTAAAATAACTATATCAAAGGTTACAATCATTTAGGTGTGCTGTATAATTAGAGTCTACAACTTTGATTAATGATTTTTAAACTAATTTTCTGTATTGATTAATAACATGAATCTTAACTTGAGCTTTTAATGGGTGGGTTATTCATCTATGTTATGTTTTTTTTTTTAAATAAGTATTGAAACATAGGGAAATTAATTCTCATTTAGAAGTGAGAATTTGATTTGAAGCATGGTTAGTTTGCTACATGGTTCTAAGTGTTTTGCACACACACCGGATCCTTGTCGCAACGACAGTCAGGGACGTCCCTTAAAACGGAAGGGGTTGGACACAATACTGCGTATAAAAATTTAAGCCAATGACACGTAAACTTACATTATTGAGCAAAGAAAATGAGAGTGGGGCGGGGCACCCTCAATCGACCACTAACCTCCACGCCTAATTTCAAACTTATTTAAACATGGAATTCGATTCCGAATTGATTAAAAAACTTATAATTTGAATGGTGAACATAATAATTTAGAGTATTTATAGTTACCAACACATGTATATGCATTCCACATACTTTTAGCATATTTTTAAGGCTCAGTTAGGGTACATAAATTCTCATGGACACGATACACGAGAGAATTGATAAAACTAAATATAGAATATCACATTTTATATTACCGCTCTCGCGGCAACGCGCGGGTTTCCTACTATTTCTTTTAACTCACTTAGAAAAGATCAATTTATACGTATTATGGTTGAATAACAAAGTAAAACGCAAACCAACTTGCATCGAGCTTTGGAAAGTACTTTTTTTTAACGCCAAATGATTGAACTTTTGACCTCCCCTCTACCAAGTGAGATAGCCCCACTTTAGCCGGTAATTACTTTTTACTTTTTTCACTGGTTGTTGAGTGGTGCATTACATTTGTGGTCAGGATTACCTAAAAAGTATCGTTTTTACATGTAGTAAATGTAAATTAGTATCTTTGTGACTGGACCAAAAATTTGGGTGTTGAATTAAGCGACGAGTAGTATAACTAAATTATGGATCCACTATTTTTTATATAGCTCATGTATTTTTAAATGAAGATTTCTTCGGATATAATTAGCTTACCTTAGTTCATTTAGAAAATGTCAGAATAAAAAATAAAATAAAAAACGTTAATAAAATTATATTAAATATGAATAAAAAAAAAAAAGATATCAGCCTCTTAAATGTGGATTATAATTTATACCAGGGCAGCTCTAAATGGGCCCGGTGCTATAGAGTAGAGGTGCGCAAAATAACTGTGTCCGTACTCATACCCGTTCAAATGATCAAAATCTAGGATTCCAATGCATGGGCATAGCGTGCCATGTAACAAACCCGACCCTACCCGTATGAATAACGTATATAGTATATACGTTCTAATATCCTGATTTATCTTTTCGGCAATTGAAAACAGCTTGGATCGTGGGTTATCAGTAACAACTAACAAGCTTCAAATGGATTAAAATATGATGGGTTTAGGCCCAAAAATGAAAGACTTTGAGCCCTAAGCCCTTGCTGTTTATAACAATATTCACCAAATTGCTAGAGAGAAAAAGTGGGTGAATTTGTGATTCAAGCTTAAGGATCGAAGACTTGAAGCTTAGGAGTTGTTGCCTTTAGTTCTTGACCATCCCAACAATGAACTGGCCGAGATTCGGGTAAGTTTGGCCTTAAATATTATCTTTTGTTGTTTTTGGCTAAAACTTAGGTTTTCTCCATAAAGACTAGACCTTAACTTGTTAAAGATAATAATCTTAAGATCTATTGGGGTGCAGAACACCATCCCTCAAAAAGACAAGACAGTAGGATGATACCTAACTCTAGTTGTGTGATTTTCGCTATTGGGGTGAATGAAGAAAAATACACATGCCGCGTGATTAGAGTGATTAAAAAAATTTGGAAATAGCTCATTTTTACTTCCCATGTCACACTTCTAGTTGTTAATTTTGAATATTGTTTCAATTTTTTGTTTCTAAAAGAATCAAAATTATTTTAGATGAAATAAATGATCAAATGATCAATATATTCTTCTAGATGATTGTCCCTTTTATCAATGGTATAAGGGGGAACGGGGCGCTACCCGTAAGTTTTTTCAAGTTCACTAATTTCAACAAATCCTACATTGTCACATCACTTCACTAATTTCCTTCACTGAACAGTTTTTTGGAGCCAACACTCCACTAGAAATAAAATAGAGAAAAAGACAAAAGGGGGAGAGACAAACTCATGGGTACCAGCCCATTAACTAGAACCAGGATTTGGTTCACGGAACCACTACCAGCATGGGTGGCGGCGATGTTACTGTGTGCTGGTAGTGAGGTACCCGTGATCAATTCTGGTACCATCTCATCCCCTAATATAGAAAAAGATTAATTATGTCCTATTTAATGTTAATAGGTTCATAGTACATTAGTACAAAGTGAACCCCAAAAACTGATGCGATTGCGTTTCATGGTTTCCACACGAGTCTCGTGACTGTACAATGACATGACCGCTCTTGTTTTTCTATCTCAAGTTGGCATGTGCACTCTTTTTGAAAGATCTTGCTATTTACACGCTCTGCTTCTATTTTAATCCCCCACGAAGCGTCTCGTTTTAGTCAAAACGAGACGCTTGGCTCCCTTTTAAACGGTCATCAGTATGAGGTCAGAAAAAACTGAAATTTTAAAAGCGAAGCGCTTCACTTTGGCCAAAGCGAGACGCTTTGAATCAAAGTTTTATTTTGGTTCGATTTTTTGTGTTTTTTAGTTTATTTTGGTTCAATTTTTGTTGTTTGAATTGGTTTTCTTTTAAATGTATATATTATATAGGCTACTATTAAAACAAGGTCTGCATGAGTATTATTAATAAAAGAGAGTATGTGATGAACAATAGATTCAGGAAGCTGTGAAATCCGATCCATCTCTACACCTAATTTCACGAGCTAACTACAAAAACATTATTATAAGAATTATCCAAACAATGACAAAACATTATTATTTATTTATTTCATTATTGTAAGAATTATACAAACAGTGACAAAACATTATGGGTCTGTTTGGTATGGGGTAATGAAATGAGAGAGAGAATGGAATGGAAGAGGTAATGGAATGAGAGAGGTAATGGAATGGATCATTATCATTCCATGTCTTATTTGGTTATCATGTGGGAATGGAATGAATTCTTACTTTGTGTTATTTGGTATGTAAGAAAAAACGAAAATATAAAATCGATGGTGAGTGGTGGGTGGCGGCAGTGACGGTGGTGGTGGGTGGCGGCGGCAACGGTGGTGGTGGCAGTGGGCGATGGTGGTGATGATTTGTGGGTGGGCGACGACGGCAGTGGTGGGTTGCAGCGGTGACGGTGGGTGGTGGTGGCGATGACAGTGGTGGAGGCAGTGGGTGGCAGTGACGCAGGTGGTGGTGGTAGTGGTGGTTGGACGGTGGTGACAATGGTGGGTTACGTCGATGGTAGCAATGGTTGTGGGTGGCGGCAATAGGCGGTGGTGGTTGGATGATGACAACGATGGTGGGTTGTAATAATAATAATAATAATAATAATAATAATAATAATAATAATAATAATAATAATAATAATAATAATAATAATAATAATATATTTGTTTCCATTCCTTGAAGGAATGAAAAAAAAAACACCACCTAACCAAGGAATGAAAATTCTTAAAATAGAAGGAATCTCATTCTTTATGGAATGATCCATTCCATTACTACATTGTAACCAAACATGTTTAATTTCATTCCATGAGAATGATCTATTCCATTCCACCTTTGATTCCTTAATATCAAACGCTACCTATTATTCAGTACTTCCGAGAAAAATACAACAATAATCTTCGTTAACCTTTATCATCTCTAAGAATTCAATTCCTAACAACTGTTTACCACCGTTAAGTACTAATGAAGACTTTGATCTGCAATATTTGAAAATTATCATTTCTTGACATGTTTGGTAGCAGAGAGGAACACTTTCTTCTTTTGTTGTACAATATTTTTGTTAGTTGTTAATATTGTTCTAGTTTTTCTACTTTTAGAAAAAATAAAAAACCAATTCGAATGCGCTATGCGCGTTAAATTTCATTAAATAAGGGAAAAAGGCGAATTGATCAATTAAGGGATCCGCTTGGAGTCTAAAGCTTCGCGTGTCATCTTGGTCAAACTCATGTTGCAACATTCGTCTCGTGCATGTTAGGGTCCGAAATTTTAGGGCTTCTTACTGGGTTTTTTCAAGACTTCATCCTTGTGCTTTGTAAGGGATTTACGAGGAATGGGCTGAAGGTGTATGTTGCAAATATAATAATAATGTAAATAATAATAATAATGATGTAATAAGTTATGGTTTCGAACGGTGGTTTGGTTGTTTTATGAAGGTTTGATCGATATCATCGATACAGAGTTCGTTGTACTGGTTGCAGAAAGAAATCAACAGTCGGACCGGCACAAATTTTCATCTTATAAAAAGAACATAAACACAATCATGTGACCCATGATCAGAGCTTTAAGTTGTGATAGACAAAGATAATAGGAAGAAGATCAGAGCTCCAAAAGCAAGTGTGAAGATCAAGAGAAAGCAAGTTAAAGAAGAAGATGAACAGTGCTCCAACATAACTTGCACCGGCTTGAGATATGAGTTTGATTAGCTTAAATTTCTCTGATCCATTGTATCCACTTTCACCTAAAGCTTTACTTTCCTATCTCTGTTTTGAATTGTTGCTTTATAAAGTGTTCAATGTTAAATTTCGTTGAATAGTGACTTTTTAATGTTCTTTATATATGAATACTTTCCTACCTCTGTTGTGAATTAGTATATAGAGAGCAAACCGACTAACATCATTCAAAATTTCAACTACCCGCTAACCTCTGCGCCATCATCGACTACAGCAAACCGACGATCTTCCTCCACGGCACTCCTAATAGGCCTCTCTTTATATCACGGTACGATTTTAGGTTCCAATTTTGTTTTGTGTTGCTTTTTAATAATAAGTTTTGTGTTTATCAAACCCTAACGTCTAAAATATTATGATGTCGTTTAGCTCCATGTTTGAAATATGGATCTCGTTGTCGCTACGGTTAGTGGATACCATGGATCAGAGAGATTTAAACTAATCAAATTCATATCTCAAGCCGGTGCAAGTTATGTTGGAGAATTGATTTATTATTGTAATTTTATTTATTGTTATTTTATTTCTGTTTTGAGGGTGTAATGATGATGATGGTTATGATTTGACAAACGATTTATGAATGTATCAACAATCGGAAATTAGTAAAATGATTTATGAAACTACCAAGAATCGGGAATTAGTAAAATGATTTTATAATTCTTTAAAGGCTGAACACGAGTATATCCAAACAAGGTTTCCGCGTTTCGGTACGTTTTAATTGATCGGATATGACTTCTGAAAACCACAAACGATCAATTAAACTTTCCGAAATGCGCCAAACAGAGTCCGGAAGCCCAGCTTATCGATTAGACATGCAAAAGTTGTATTGTGAAAAAATATGGGTATCGACTGTATAGTCCGAGCACCATGTACAATATTTTATGAAAGTTGTACAAACTCGGATGTTTCTACCAAAAAACACAAACAAGCAATAAACGACCCGAAACGCCTCAAACGAATTTTGTGGGATTGGGAACAACTAAAAACATTTTAAAATGAATTAAAATTATTTTTTATCAATAACAAGTATTTAAAATGAATTAAAACAAATTAATATTTTTTTAAAAAGGACAAAGCATCTGACTTTGGTCAAAGCGAGGCGCTTGGCTTTGGGTTTACACTTGAGAACAGAAATAGTAGCAGTTTGTTGTGGACCAATTTTAGAAATCTATATCTTTTTGGCAATGGATTTATTTTTAAGAACAATGGTGGGACCTTGTTGAGGTTCACCGTCAACTTTGGTCATCAGAAGTTTAACCATGTTTATCAAATCTTTTACCTCAACAGTTTGTGAAACTGCTGAAGGCTTTGGTCTAACTTCTGAAAAAGAATTTTGAGAAAAAGACTGTGGTTGAGATTTAGTCTTTC
Source organism: Ambrosia trifida (assembly GCA_028751855.1). NCBI lineage: Eukaryota > Viridiplantae > Streptophyta > Magnoliopsida > Asterales > Asteraceae > Ambrosia > Ambrosia trifida. Next base: position 102,839,689 of record CM054131.1, read on the forward strand.
TCTAAGAAAAGGTGTTACTTGGTTGCTGTTTGATGGGATAGAAAGTGTTTTCAAAATCTTGTTTGATTTGTTTTCCCACAACCAGTTGTAAAATTTTCTTGTTGTACTGATTTCCTTTCTATATCTACAAAATTCTGTTTTGTGGTTAAACATACCACAAATTTCACAAGGTTTTGCCTTTCCTTTCAAATTTTCAGGAGTTTTGGAAGGCAACGTATTGACAATTGTTAAATTTTGAAATTGGTCATCAGTAGTTTTCATGGTCTCAACTCCTGATGTAGATGAAACTACTGATGATTCAAAGTCAGTTGTTTTTACTTCCGCAGGACTTTCTTTTTCATTTTTAAGAAAGTTCTGATGAAAAGATGTGCATTCTTTCATATTAGAAGTTTGAACTATCTTACTCCCATCATCAACAGTTTTGGGAGTAAAATCAGTTGGTGATTCTGTGTGATTGTACCCTATGCGAAACTTAACATTTTATGCAGTTTATTTGTTAAGCAGCATTTGGTAACCTCTACATGACTCCACCCAATTTTCACAGTCAACCTTGCTGTCAGCAAGCTCTTTTCTGACATTTCCTAGGTTTTCTATCATGCTTTTTATCTATGCTTGGGTTTCAATAGCATTATTTGTCAATTTAGAAATTTCTTTTGTTTTTGAAGCAAGTTTTCTTTCTAAATCACATTTCATTTGAGTGTATTTTCTTTCAGAGTCATCGGCCTTGCCCTATAGATGCACATTGGTCTATCTTATTAAAGCAAGTGATTCTTTGCACGATTTTAAGAAAAGTTTTAAAAGAGACTCTTTTGATACCTATGATAAGGCAGCATTAGAGGAGCATATCTCAAAAGCCATTTAGGCAAAGTTCTTTCTACCATTATCAGGTTCTCCCCAGTTGATGTCAAAAATTTTGTTGTTGGCATCAGGACTGCATTCTGTGGTGTCAAAAGGAAGACTGCTCCAGTCAACATACCCATTTGCGAAAAGACTTTGTTGAGTGGTTTGTTGAGCTTGTGGAGGTTGTTGAGCAGCAGGAATCGAATGCATTTGTTGTTGGCTTTGCTGTTGTTGAGCAGGCATTTGTACATATTGTATTTGTGGCATATAATGGATTTGTGGAGCTTATGCCTGTACAAAATGTGCACTTCCCTGTGTTCCAAAATTCCTATTGTAACTAGGGTTTGATTGGTTTCCAGGATGTGATTAGTTAAAGCTAGAGCTTCTACACTCTCTAGCAAAGTGTCCCAACTTCTGACACTTATAACATCTCAGTTTTGATTTGTCAAAACCAACTTTTGTTGAACTGTTCAGTCCTGAAAATATCCTTCCTGGCCTTTTAAAAAATTTGTTAGTTTTAATACTTAACATGGCCAGTTGGTGTAGTATGTCCATTTCCTTTAAGTCATCACTACTGGAATTTTTTAAATCATCCATTATAAAACACATGTTATCAATAGTTTGACTATTTTCTTCATTTTCATAAGTTGGATATAGTTGTCGTTTATTGTGACCGTTGACTTGGATCCTGGTGTGTCACGCGCCTTGCGGTAAAACCCCGCATGTGGAATTTGAGGGTGTGACAGCTCATTAAGGAAACATATGAAGAAAAAGAAAGGTTAGATGGAATTATTGCGGGATTGTTGGTTGATAAAGATAAGGTGGAAAAGGATGCTATGCTTAAAAGGATGTCACAAATTGAAGCTATGTTAACAGCTACAATTCGAAGATCGGCTACAAACACTTGGTTTTGAATGTTTCGATATTTATCTTGTTAGGATAATTTCAGTTATTTGACATTTCAGTTGGTATTTTTTATAACAGTAAATACTGAAACAAAGATGTTTTATATAAATTTGGGATTTCCTAATTTGGTTGCAATGGTTTATGCAGTTTTGTAATTTTATTGAAATGTAATTTTGATTGCTGCTGTGACTAAATGGTGGAAAATCTTATTGACTAATTGTTACTTTCAATGAAAATGGTGGCTAAATGGTGGAAAATACAGGTGAGTAAATGTTTATATTCAATGAAAATGGTGGGTAAATGGTGACAGATTTCAGTGACTAAATTGTTTTAATGGTATGAAAACGGTGGCAAAAAAACCTATCAAATGGTGAGAAATATGAGTGGCTAAATGGTGGAAAAAAACCCATCACAACTAGGTAGCAAACAAGGTGACTAAATGGTGAGGAATATGGGTGGCTAAATGGTGGCAAAAAAACCCTTCACAACTCGGTAGCAAACACGACGAACCGTAGATAACAAGGAGCGGTCGCAAATTTTTTGACATTTTTAGTGGTGGCAAAAAAATTTAGTAGCAAAATATTAAAATTGTCGCTATTTGGTGGCATTAGGGCAAAATTGTTACCACCGTTTTACCACCGAAAAGGTGGTGGCAAAAGCCCAGTTTTCTAGTAGTGAGTACAACAAGCTTATCAATCATGTTTGCTTCTTGGGCAGTTTCTTTCTTGGGAAGCTTGCACTCATTTGCCCGATGCCCAGGTCGTGCGGGCGTCGCGTTGGTTCAAGAATTTCCTCGAATCAGAGCCCATTTTTGCAACCCCCCCTATGCGCGCGGGTAGGTGCCCAAGTATAATGTAACAGAAATAATTTAATCTCTTCCATTTGGTTTAACCTTATAAACTCATTCACTTTCTATCTCATAACCAATGTGAGACAACTCACATTCACACCCGTATAAATTCCAACAAAAAATATTCAAAATTAATCTAATATTTCAGTTGACGTAAGATATTTGCAACTGTTTATTGAAAGGTAAAGATGCCCTTATTGGGCACTCAATCAGTGTTTTTACACAATTCTTTTCTATGCACTTGTTAGTTACTCAAAATCAATTGGAATATATCAATTACCAATTGAAAGCTTGGGGCAACGAATGTCGGCAGTAGAGTACAGGGCAATCATTAAATACCGGCTGATGATACCTATTTTCCCCGATGATGAAAATTGTCCGGTCTGCCGCAAAGCATGCCTTGATAAGTATGGGGAACATGCGTTACATTGTAAGGAACTGCCAGGGTTTAAATATCGCAACGATTTTGTCCGGGATGCTTTAGCAGACATTCTTAGAAGAGCGGGGATCTCCGCAAGAAAAGAGACGTCAGTTAATTTTCTCACAGACCCCGCGGAGGGGAGGTCCACCTTGCGTCCAGCAGACGTCTTTGTTTTTGGTTGGGAAAGTGGAAAACATGCGTGTGTTGATCTTACCGGGGTGTCCCCCCTTGTTGGGCTTCGGGATAGTGGGTTTGTGGTCGGGCAAGCGGTCATGAGAGCTGAACCCAAGAAAGTGGAAAAGCATGCTAAAGCATGTGAGGATAATCAGCATGTTTTCGTTCCCTTGGCCTTCGACACGTTCAGTTCCTTGGCACTGGAGGCGGTGCGGTTTTTGGCTCGGGTTCAACGAGTAGTGCACAACAACTTTTCCACCCCCAAGGGCGGGGTTTTGTTTTTAGTAGATTGGGATTTTCTATTCAAAAAGGGGTGGCGGCGCAGCTTGTTGCCCGCCTACCTACCATCCTTAAGTAATTTACGTTTTTTTTGTCAATGGAAATACCAAGTTTCTAGTCACTAGTTATTTGTGTTGTTTAAATAAAAGTCATATTAAGTGTCGATCCATGTAGTTTTATAAGTTGACTAGTTTATACCTCGGAGTGTCTCGGGTTGAGAAATCTAAGTAAAGTGAATAAAATTAGAAGTATCTAAACTATAAAAATGGCATCTATGTATCAACTTACATTAGATACTTTAAAAAAATACCAAAAGATCCATTTCACCTTACAACATCAACAACTGCATACAATAATATTTGAGCTATTTCAGAATATGGTAGAAAAACAAAAATATAGCAATTACTTGTTGGAGAGCATCCCGATAATAAAATATCTAATATGACAACATAATTAATGACTTGTCAATATATGATTAATGATTATTATTATTATTATTATTATTATTATTATTATTATTATTATTATTTTAAACAAATCTCTGCCATAAGTTATCATATTCTAATATAAAAACAAGGTAATTGGGTCGGGTATCACCTAATCCCATGTCCGACCCAAACCCACAATTTTTTTTAAACTAATTCCAAACCTGACACAATATGTGTCGGGTTACAAAAAATAGTCGTTTTTTTCTCTGTTTTTTATATAGCACTATGGTACTCGTTGGAAAGATAATAAAACGCTCGTTAATTTGGTGTAATTGTTTTCTTAAAAAAATCTCGTATATAACGTTTAAAAGTTATGAGAGGAAACATGAGAGAGAAAATAATAAAGTTTTAATATTTACATTTACATTTAGTAGATTAGGTATTTAATAAATTTTGTTAAATCATATTTAAACCATATTTATTCCTTTTTTTAATTTGTCTAGAGTTGCCACATCACATTCTATGTGGCATCGATGTGGCATCTCTTAAAAGAGAGATTACATAATATTATGACATGTCATAAAAAATGCTTTGGTTTATTATATATATATAGATATAGATATAGATATAGATATAGATTATATAATGTCAAATTAATTCGGAAGTTTGTAATCGATCATTCTTAAAATAACTAACATGAAATAAAGAAAAAAAGTTATTTATTGAAATATCGAACGCATTAGTCTAAGGGTTATGTGATGCGTTAAAAAATTCATGGGTATATGATCAGGTATATAGTTCGGGTATTTGGGAAAGTGGTTTCGGGTAATTGGGTCGGGTATCACCTAATCCCAGACCCGACCCAAACCCACAATTTTTTTAAACTAATCCCAAACCTGACACAATACCAGTCGGGTTACAAAAAGTAGTCGTTTTTTTCTCCGTTTTTTATATAACACTATGGTACTCGTTGGAAATATAATAAAATGCTCGTTAATTTGGTGTAATTTTTTTCTTTAAAAAATCTCGTATATAAAAGATATTAGCGTTTAAAAGTTATAAGAGGAAACATGAGAGAGAAAATAATAAAGGTTTAATATTTACATTTAGTAGATTAAGTATTTAATAGATTAGGTTTAACCATATTTAAACCATATTTATTCCTTTTTTTAATTGGTCTAGAATTGCCACATCACATCCTATGTGGCATCTCTCAAATGAGAGATTGCATAAGAGTATGACATGTAGGATTAATCTCTTTGCAATATATATATATATTAGTCAGTCAATTGCATACACATTTTTTTAAGTTAAACTTCATTCAAAAAATCATCTCGGCCGAGTCCTCTAAACGATGACCGCCGGAAAAGGTTACACATATACATAACCGTCATGCATAGCTTGCGTCCCACCGAGTCATGATCAGACAATTCTTAACCGATGAAAAGTAGTGTCACAATCTAGTATTTCATCTCACAAGTATAAAGTTTCTCTATTTCGTCCAAAAAATGTCACCTGTAATTGTTATACTCCTAAAAGAATTCAATATCTATAGGAAAATTTAATTCAGTTAATATTATTTTAATATAATTTTTAATTTGTCCATATATGTTATTTTCCTATTATTATACAGTGAATAGTATGTTTTAGGTCAAAACGTTATTCTGTCTTATTTTTTAAAGTTAACGTTTTAGGTCAAGACGTTATTATGTCTTATATTTTAAAGTTAACGTTTTAGGTCAAAAACGTAATTCTGTCTTATTTTTCAAAGTCTTCGAAACAATTATTTTTGGTATTACAAATTTAATGAAACCACAGTTCACAGGCGAACAGTTACTATACCTTGTAAAGGGGAGCATATCATTCGTACATATACGATATTTAATTAAATAATTACCCCTTTTGTACTATCGCTTCCGTACACTACACCTACCCATGCACACGTACCACTAGTAATGCATGTGGGTCAAAATAAATCATAACTAATCAACAATAACTTTGCCTCTCTATGCCCCCTTGTACTATGAATATATGGTTTTTATGTACCTTTACTTTTATAACGAACACTTTTGCACCTTCACTTAGAGGTGAGCAAAAAAACCGGTTTGGGAACCGGAACCGCACGAACCGAACCGAACCGGTTCGTCCAAAAACCGGTTCCTATACGAACCGGTCCGGTTTCTACAAGAACCGGCGGTTCTAGGATCGGTTCCCCATCCCCACTAGAAAAACCGAACCGAACCGGTTTTAACTCAAACCGGTTTGGGAACCGGTTCCCAAAAACCGGTTTGGAACCGGTACGAAAAACTGGTATTTTTTAATAAAAAAACTGAATTTTATGTTAAAAAAATTATATATAATAAAATTATACAAAAAAGTTTCCACACATACAAATATATACCCATACACCTTAAAACAATTATAAAAATCAATAAAAGTTGAACTTTATGTAAAAAAAATAAAATTTTGTGTTGCCTTTTAAAAAAAATGTGCGCGAAAGAACCGATTAAGAACCGAAACCGAAACAAACCGAAACCGAAACCGGTCTCCGAAACCGGTCTTACGAATCGACAAAACCGGTCCAAAACCGGTTCAGCCAGGAACCGGTACTGTAGCGAACCGGTTTGGAACCGAAACCGGTTCGGCAAAAAAAACCGATTTGCTCACGTCTACCTTCACTACATAGTCCCAATCCAACTTATCATAACAACTCGACCAATGTATGATAATGTTCATGTACTTTTATTTGTGTATGATGTGTAATATATTTGGCGTATCCGACATTGATGGTGGACAGAAAAATAAATTGTCGATCTGTATAGGTGCCAGCACATCACAACGATAGTTTTACTTGTAGGTCCTCGCCTAATCGCCAAAAACAAAAGTATAAGCTTGTTGATACAAAACAAAGGATAACATGGCAGCAGTAGGTGTTACATGAAGAAGGTTGAAAAGAAACAAAACGTTTGATTTGAAAGAAATGATGATTATTGTTATACATATATATTTTTTTTGAACGGCAAATCTTTATTACACCATAATTTCACCGCACCTTGCACTTCAAGGATTTGAACCCACAACCTCATATTTGTAAGGAGAGACACCATACCACTAGACACACTCCTACAAAAATGGTTGATTTTGGGCGGTGGAAACAAGCCTTTATAGGCGATTTGAGGCCCGCCTAAACAAACATAGCCCAGAATGTATTTTCTTATTCTAGGCGGTGAAACACCCGCCCAAAATAAAACTTGAAACGGCCAGAAAACTATTACCAAATGCTGAATTATATTATTATTCTGGGCGTTATTGGCCCGCCCAGAAAAACAGCGCGCCTAGAAAGATAAAATCCCAGCCGCCCAAAAAGCTACTAGCCCACATTTGGCACCTGCAATATGTAAACCAATACATCCTGATGGCCAAATGACTGCAATTTAAACCCATACATCCTCATATCCATCCTACATAAACAATCAAACCAAGCCATATATCCAGCCATAAACAAACAAAATTTAAAAAAACTACATCAATTACACCATAAATCCAGTCATACAAAATCAAACCTAAAGAAATCCTAAACCTGTTTACCAAATTTGCTCAAATACAATACTAAAGAAAACTAAAATCACTAATTAAATACTGAAACAAAAAACCGCGTCATGATGTTTTGAACCAACTTGTCGATTTCCGCTTCTGTGACGGTTGATATGTTGTTCCAAATCTAACAAACAAATAACAAAAGTGAGATATATTAATTAAGTCAAGATATTTAGTGTAACAAAGTCGATATATTGATTAAAGCCAAACCCGTCCAAACCCAAGTAACCCAAAATATAAAAGAGTTGTGAATCACGTCGTAACAACCCAAAACACCAATAATAAACAACAAACCCAGTAATACAACCATACTTAAACCCGATAAACACCAACAACATGCTTAAAGTCAAATCATGTAAATTAAAAATGAAATACTTACATTGTTTGGAAAATTTTCTCGCTTTTTTAAAACAAACTCAAACATGAACCAGATGACCATGTACCCACACTCCCAAGACCCATCTTGTTGCCTACACTGCATTGAATTAAAAGAAAAACATATTAACAAAATAATCACTTAATTGAATAAAATACAAGAGAATTAATTAACAATACCTGAACCGTGGTCCAAGTGAATGGACCTCCAAAAGAAGATTCGATTGCACTTGAAAGAGGATAATAATCTTTATTCTTCTTGCCTCTAACTGAAGTCGAATCTAAAATCCAAGCTCTTCGTTCCTTAGGCGAAACGATAAACAAAACCCAATGGAGGCTAAAAAAAGAAAGTTATAAGGAAAGTTAGTAATAAAATAAAAACAATTAGCTGGAATACTCTACAAAACAATAATATATTACTTGTAGAAAAATGGTGCAAGAAAATAAGTTTTGTCCTTATGAAGTTTGTAGACATTTTTCATGTGTTCTCTAACACTTGCAGAATTCTTCATGCACTCTTCCCCGGTTTTTTTTTGGGTATTGACGTAGCCGACTTGAGGTTCGTGTTTAAGTTTTTTGACAATTACCAGGTCATACAAGTACCTAATATCAAGAATAAAATATTATATGGTTAAAAAAAATAGTTGTATTTTAAAAATTATTATTGTACAAGATAGAAATAACAATAATAACTTACAATTGACACCAATGTAACAAGCTAGCATCAAGACATCCGTTCGCCAAAAATTGTAGCATCCCCTCATATTCAATGTATTCACATTGGACATCGAACTCGGTGTTGGGGTACATCCCGTCAATAAAATTAACTTTAACGCTCATCTGGCCATCATAGTGTTCTACTAATCGTGCAGCCAAGGATCTGATAATTTTAGGCCTCTCATTCTCAATCTTCGACAAGGCATTTTGTATGTCTTGTTCGACCTTTGACAACTTTGGAGTGGGGGGTTGTTCAACAATAACTTCTTCATCAACAAACTACAAAATTTAACAAATGATTTTTAGAGCATTAGTACTTAAATATGTATAGCATATTTGAGTTGTTGATTACCATTGCATCCAGTTCTTCAAACACGAGATCATGTTGATTAGAAAAATCTCCACCCGAAACAAGCTACGTTAATTAAAAAAAAATTATTATTTGTACATTGATTCTTACACACACACACATATAAAGACAATGAGACTTTGAGTTGTGGATTACCTCATCTTCAAAATTTTCCATAGTAGTCGGATGAATATCATAATGTTCTGTTGGGTCTGGTTCATCATCAGATGGTTCAAACTACAAAAAACAAACAAAATTGTTATATCATAAAATGAAATTAATATAAATTATATATTACCCGGACACAAAACCCGATCACTAACCTGTGGTTTATAACATGAGATGTCCTCTGCTTGTGTCGAGTGTTGATTCTGGGAAGTTGTCTCTCTGACCGGAAGCTACAATTTAACAAACATATTATAAGAAGTCTTATAATAAGAATAAATAAAGTCATATGAATTTCGTAATATATATTAAACTACCTTTATTGCAAAATGTGGCCATTGAACAAATTTACCACAAGCATCACCTAAATTTGAAAGATCGTCGTCACATGAAACGGGAGGTAGAGGATTGTACTCGTATCTTGGATCGATGCTATCTACTTTCACTTTCACATAGCCCTCCGCCATTTGTTTCTCATTTAACGTCCTCTCCATAGTAGGATACACTAGCCCTGAACCGACTGACGTTTCTATCTTGGAAGGGTATGGGAATAGCAATACACATACAGTAAGCTCCTGCAAAATGATATGACATTTTATAAAACAAGTGGTACAAATACATTTTAGATAATCTTGAAGCTGAAAAAACATTTTAAATTTGAATCTAATTTATAAAGCCCAATATAGCATTTGGACATCAATAGTTGTACAACATAAGTTAAAAGAATCATGCTTTTGTTTTGAAACAGATCTCTATCACGCCAATCTCTGTTTCTCAAGTGATTGAACATGAGATTGAAAAGGCTGCATCCGATTGGATTTCTGATTCAATTCAATTCAAACCGATGACTAAAATGCATTAACAGCGCGTATGTATATTTGGAGATGCAAATATAATATGTAAACCATCACATAAATATAATTACCTCGATAGGTTGATAACTAATATGGGATCCACCAGACACATCACTCACGCCGCGAACACTAGGGCTTGTGTCCACCCCTCTATAACCACAAGCCTCCCCTGACCTTTGAATGGTAGACACGTTATTTTGACCTCATTGTCTACTACCTTGAAACAATCCTCCCCTAACCTTTGTACGCCCTGTCATTACGAAATATTAAATCACATGTATAATATCAATGATAATAATAATAATAATAATAATAATAATAATAATAATAATACCTATAATATTAGAGGTCGTACGTGATCGCCCTCCCCGCTCAGGTCCAAGTAACCTACTTAGTGGATCCTCCTTCCCAGACCAATAACTGCCATCCGCCTTCATTTTGATTTCCAATTCTGCCTATTTAATATAATAACTATTAAAACATTTTACTATAACATATATAATTAAATATATATATATAAACACACACATATACTTACTAGTCTTGAAGATTCTGCTTGCACGTCTTTTGCAAGTTCATATTTATTTGTTTTCTTATTTTTTTTTTGCTCTACTCGTGATAAACAACTTAGAGCGCTTGTCTTGAATAGTTTCAAGAAATTTATACACTCGTACAAGTTGAGACCATATGGATTTAACGTTAGCAGGGCCCCAAACCGCAAACCCGTGGCGTTCTAAACGAGTCGGGTATTTGTTCTTCTTCGCACTAGCTCGTGCCTTTTCACTTTTTTCCTTCACAAAAATAAACATATTGGTATTAACTAATGGGTATAAACATGTAACAATAGTATATACACTAATCGAAATATTAAAAATTAATTCACATATACCATAAATTTCTTGCTACTCCTTTGGGCAACGAACTCTTTCCAATGTGTATCATCGAGATTTGTATGCGTATTAAAAGGAGTTCGATTCTTCCTTACGTAATCCACTGTGAGGATACTTCGCCTGTCTGTATGGCGCTTTTTTGCATTAGCAAGTGTCACATCTTTGGCCAAATCGTTGGTAATATTCCATTGTTTCTTGCATTTTTATAAAACAAAAAAGTTAACAAATTATAATTCATGCTTCATATAAGTTACAAACAAAATAAAGTTAAATACCTTTATATCTGCCCAAAAGTCTTCCCATTTTTTATCATCAAATTTACTTCGCGGGATATGATATGAAAATTCGGTCTTCAACTTTACTCCTAACCATGTAGTATAATCGTTCACGTTCTTTCCAATCGGTAGCATTTGCTCGTCAAACTCAATGTTATAATCAATATCTTTCTTAGAGCAAGTCGCAGCCCCACGTTTACCTTTCCCACGTTTCTCCTCATGTTTATCTTCCATTTTACACACTAATAAAAAAAAACAAATTTAAAAAACAGTACAAAAATAAAATCCAAACTCAGCTCCCATTGTAATGTTCTAATATACATGTCTATTGTCTAGTGTGTGAATTGAACTGATACAAATCCAATATTTAACTTATAATACAGCTTTAAGTCTTTAACCAAGTTAAACATCCAACTAAATCAAATTGCACTAAAATAAAGAGGTTAAAAAAAAATTATATCGGTTTACATGCCATCATAGTCCACAACCTAAATTCCTAACACAATAATAAATTTAAAGAAAACAAATTGCACTAAAATAAAGAGGTTAAAAAAAATCACTAGGGTTCTTACCCCTGCATGTATATGTGGCCGACGGTGGGTTCACGCAGGTGGAGGGTTGACGCCGATGGTGTGTCGATCGTACGTAGGTGGAGGGGCAAGGGTTGATGTCAATCGATGGTTAGTTTCTAGTGGCAAAGGATTATCAGCAGAGGTTATAATCGATCAACATGCAGGTTATGTTAGGGGAGGGTTTTCTAGGTGAATTGGGTGTATTCTGGGCTGATTTGGTTATTTTGGGTTGGTGTGGTTTAGTGTTGGGCGGTTATTAAGCTTTGACCAATTGATTAGGCGGGCTTCAATTGTGATTTTGGCGGGTTACATAAAATTTTTAATAAACTTAATTATGTAACTAATAACTAGTAACACTATTAGCTGTGGGTAGAGGTGAGTGGAGAATTTATCGAATAATATTTAGTCACGTCAACGCATACACTAAAATAAAAAAACAAACATTTCACTAAAAAAGAAAATTACACTAAAAAAAGAAAATTACACTAAAATAAAAAGAAAATTACACTAAAATAAAAGAAAACGATTACACTAAAAAAAAACTAACGTTGGCCCGAGCGTAATATTTGCCACGCCGAAACGTAGTGAAAGTTATGACCAACCTTCTGAAGGTACTCCACTTTGACAAAGGCGACAACCTCTTCCACGTCTTGATTCAAATCCTACAATTATTTAAAACATTGAGTTATCGACTACAATTTAAAAAGTTATATAGAAATAATATATGCATATATAGATATCAAACCTTTATCATCAAGTTTGACATGGTAGATCAACATATATCCCATCGGTGTGGTCAGATCGTGAGTATGTGGCGCTATTAGTTGGCTCCACAGCAACCGACGGTTGAATACCAACAGAAAATGGTGGTAGGTCATCAAAATGGTCGTATTCTTCCTCGTTGATGACATTATCAACACCAAGTATACGTCGTTTACCTTGCAATACGATGTGGTATCTTGGTTTGCTCGGGTCATTTACAAAGAACACTTGGGTGCAATGAGAGGCAAGAATAAATGGTTCAGATGCATAGCCATTCGTTCTAAGGTCAACAAGTGTAAAGCCATACTTGTCAACTTGAACACCTGTAGTGTTATTCACCCACTTACATTTGAACACAGGGACAGTGAAAGTTCTGTAATTCAGCTCCCAAATTTCTTGGATGACACCATAATAAGACTCTTTGGCGATTTCTAACCTTATATTATGATTCATCCGGTCAAACCGGTTTGGTGATGCTATTACTGTAACCCCACTATTCTGCATTGTACTTTTCTTATCTTGATCCTTTGTGTAGAATGTATACCCGTTTATGTCATACCCTTGATAAGATTTTACACTATATTCCGGACCTCGACCTCATTGTTCCACAGTTGTATCAACAATTGATTGACCATCAGTAACCTTTACTTTCATCCATGAAGAAAACTGTTTATTATGGGTGGTTTCATGCCACATTTTACTTTTATTCGGGTGTGTTGCTTGTATTAAAGTCAAATGTTCATGGACATACGGAGCAAGACACGTCATGTGTTTTAGGACATAGAAATGTGCAAGGTCTACTCTGTCCTTACCTGGCTTTAATATTTTCTTACCGACACCTCCTACCCCTTCAAGTTTACTGGAGTGACGAGATTGTGGTTGACCAATACTTTTGACGCCTTCCAGATAACCTGTACAAAATTCAATCACCTCCTCGGCAAGATATCCCGTAACAATACTACCCTCAGGTCGATTAAGATTTCTTACATAAGCTTTTAAGAAACCCATATACCTTTCAAAAGGGTACATGTAATGCAAAAATACAGGGCCACAAGCATTGATTTCTCCAACTATATGAATCACCAAGTGAACCATCACATCAAAAAAGGACGGCGGGAAGTACATCTCTAGTTCACAAAGTGTGAGGATAATTTCTTTTTGCCATGCGTCCAACTCCTCGGGATCAATAACTTTTGAGTGAATTCTGTTAAAAAACAAACAGAGTTTTGTGATTGTGTGTCGTGTGCTCTCTGGTAGCAATCCACGGATTGCAATAGGAATCATATGTGTCATTAAAACATGACAATCATGAGACTTCATACCAACCAGTTTGTTGTCTTTCATCGCCACCAACCTTTTAATGTTTGCAGAATAACAAGATGGAACTTTAATATCGTGTAAACACTTACAAAACTTTGTTTTCTCTGCCTTAGACATTGTATAACATGCGGGTGGTAGAAAAATACGATTACCTTTTTCAACAGGGGCAAGCTCTTTACGTATTCCCATTTCTTCCAAGTCTTTACGCACATTGATACCGTCTTTGGTTTTTCCAGGAATGTCTAACAATAATCCTAGCAGGCTATCACATACATTTTTTTCTATATGCATAACATCTAGGCAATGTCTAACCTGTAGATGTCTCCAGTATGGTAAGTCCCAAAAGATTGACCTTCTTTTCCAATTGCCATTCGTATCACGAGCTCTTTTTCCCAAAACGGTGCTTAGATTATTAACTCGCGAAAATGCATCAAAGTTTTTTGGTTTTCTTCCGGTCTCGATCCTTCCATTAAAATCTTTTGTGTTATCTCGATAAGTATGACCCGTCGGAAGAAATCTTCGATGTCCCATATATATTGTTTTTTTGCAATGATTTAACCACATCGAACTTGTCTCATCCTGACAAACGGGACATGCTTTCTTACCTTTTGTACTTGATGGGTTGATTTAAGGATGTGTATAAAAACACCCATAAGATGCATTTTAAAGATTATTCAGTGTCAAATGGTGTTGCTTTGATCTTGTTATGTCATTTCAGGATTTGACAACAAAAAGGAAGCAAAAATGACGTTTTGGAGTTGCTCGGGCAAGAAACGGAGGCATACGCGAGTTGGAAAACCAAAAACGGACATCTGAGGGAGGTTAGCGTAGGATACGCCAAAAATGGCGTATCCTACGCCAATTGCGTAGGGAGTGTCCAGATAGTTAGCGTAGGCCAGCAAAGATTGGCTAAGGCTGAACAGGATTTGCGTAGGATACGCCAAAATTGGCGTATCCTACGCTAAAAGTCAAAGTGGTCAAATTGTTTCCTTTTTCAAGTCAAAACTGATGGGATCAAGTGTTAATGGCGATTTTATGGTCCTTGACTGCGTGGGGAGCTGTTTTGATCTCATTTTTCAATATAAAAATCAACACCATTCTCCAAATTCTAACACACAATCATTCTACAATCATTTTCTACACAAATTCTTGGAAGATTGAAGAACACATTTTGAAGATGATGAACACCATAGCCATGTGTGGCTAAAACTCTTGTATTACACTAGGGATGTAAGTTTTTGATACCTAGGGCTTAACATTTGGGCATTGCATTGTTTAAACTTTTGATTAATGTTTTTATGTACTTGAATTACCAGTGTTGATTAGTGATTAATCTGATGTTGAAATCATTTCTAGTTAATTGATCTTGTGCCAATTTCTAAATGATATGAACATGGTTCCTTGCATCAACACTATCATAGGATTGTATGTTCTAAATGATGAAGTATAGTTTAGTCCATTGTGAATGTTGATAAAACTTGATACCTAAGTTTATTGAGCAATCAATCCGTTAGTACCAATTGCATTATCATTGTTTATCCAATTATGTCTAATTGTTGAAAGCCTTAATGTTCAATTACCCAAATCCTTAGTGTAATCATCTCTATCTTATTGTTACAAGTATTATTAATCATTTTTTACAAATTTCAATTTAAGTTTCATATTAATCAACAACAACTCTTCAACCAATTCTTAAATGATAATTTGCATATTTCATAATTAACTAGCACCTTCATAAGCAACATTTTCAAAGTTAGCTAAGCGATAATCACTAACCACACGCTCCTTGGATTGATACCCTATTTACCCTATCTACCTAGGTTAATTAGGTTTTGCATGACCCGTAACGACCGGCTCATCAAATGGCGCCGTTGCCGGGGAGCTAGTGCGCTTAGTGTTTATTGAGTAGTTAATATTGTGATAATCTGTTTAATTGTTTGTTTGTTTGGTTTATTCTCTACTTTTCCTTGTTACGCGGAGTGTGTTATTTGTGCAGTTTACAGGTAGTGCATGCGTACGCGACATTCGGGGAGAACTTCTCCTTTAGTGTTTGAACCGGAAATTGAACGAGTAGCAAGAAGAAACCGACAACACCGGTTAGAGGAGCCGATTCCTTCTAACTCCCAATCACCACCCATAATTCAACCTTTGTCCTTTGAAACCGTTCAAATGGCAAGCTCAAACCCAAATCGCCGTTCAGGTGAAAATAGAAGACCACCCACTCCACCTCATCCAAATCAAAACCAACAAAACCCACCTCACCAACCAATTCACAACCGAAATCCCAACACCCGAAATGTAAACCAAGGTCCCTCCATGTCTAACCGTGGCAATCCCACGTTTGATCCGGTTAATCGGTACAATGAAGCCGGATATGAAGATTATGTTGAGAATATTGAAGAATTGAGGGCGAACATTAATGATGATGATCCATTCAGTGTACCAAGTTATCAATCATCAGACAGAGTTAGTGTTCATTCCTACCACTCGGGAGAAGATGAATATTCTGAAAGGGATTACAATGAAGATGATGAGGATTGGGGCTACAGAAATGTTAGTGATGATTATGGAGATGAGGAAGAGTATCACGGTGATAATAGTTCTAACGTGGGTGCAAATCGAAACGGGGACAATGATGGTTATTACAATCACGTCATTAATAATCATCAACCAAGACAAAACCCAAGAAGACATCAAATTCCCAATATTCACCAAAACCGGGGTGAAAATTTTGTGGGTCGAGCAGAAAGAAGACCTAATGGGGGAAGACAACATAGAGGTGAAGAAGTGAATGCTCCAAGACGAAGACCCCCAGTTCCAATGCAAGGAGTCAATGGTCGGTTTAGACCACTTGCATCCGAGAACGAATCACCTATTGTACCACCACCTCCAGGGAGAAGATCCTTTGATTGCAAGCCCAACTACATCAACATCATTCCTCATTTCCATGGGATGGCTAATGAAGACCCGTATGATCACTTATCCGAATTCAAGGCAATGTGTGGTACTATGGGAGGTCATAACTTTTCACTAAATGAGGTACAGTTGAGGTTATTTCGGTTTTCTCTCAAGGATAAAGCAAAGACATGGTTCCTCACCTTACCCGCACACAGCATCTACACTTGGGGAGAAATGCAGCAAGTATTTTTGGATGAATATTTCCCCAGTTTTAAAACAGATGCGGTACGGTTAGAGATTCGTTCTTTTCAACAACTACAAGGGGAACCGCTTCATGAAGCTTTTACTCGTTTCAAGGAGTTAATTCGAAAATGCCCACACCACAATATTGATCTTTGGGAATTGGTCAGCAGTTTTGTTAATGGACTAAGCAAGGAAGAAAGAAAATATCTCAAGTCTACTAGCAATGGAACATTGTTATCTAATCCGGAGCAAGAAGATTGGGATTTTTTGGAGCTAATGGCGAAGAATTCAAAGTCGGAGGAGGCAGCTGATCGAAGAACCAAACACCCGGTCTCTAAATCTCTTCCCGATGCAGATTCAAGTTCTAAGGACCGAATTGCTCAGTTGGAGAGAGAGTTGGCAAGAATGAAGAAACGGGAGGTGTCATCGGTACAATACCCCGTGTGTGATAATTGTGGAGATTTGGGGCATAAAGCTAGTGAGTGCTCCGGCGATATGGGTCAAGCAACCGAAGAGGTGAATCAAGTGTATGGAGAAAGGAAGTATGACATGAACTCCAACACTTACCATGCAGGCTTGAGAAACCATCCTAACTTTAGGTATGGTAATCCCGCGAACCAAATGAACCCGAATTTCCAATCGGGAAATCAAGGCGGTAGTGGGCAATATCAAGGTCGCCAAGGTGGTAATCAAGGTGGTTACCAAAGAAACAACTACAATCAAGGTGGTAACCAAGGATACAACAACAATTATCAAAGAGGTTACAACCAAGGCGGCTCTTCAAGCAATCAAGGAAACTCTTCTGGAAATCAAGGTGGTGATGAATCTTTGAGTTCAAAAATGGATGCTTTAATGAGCATGATGAAAGACGCCAACAATGACATCAAGGAAATAAAGAAAGGGAATGAGGTAAGGGATAAGTCTCACGAGGCCTTGGCTAAACAAGTGGGCCAATTAGCGGAAGAAATGGCTCAATGGAGAGGAAGCACGGGGAAGCTTCCTAGTGATACCACTATCAACCCACAACATCAAGGTTCGAGTTCGAAGAACACTCGCAATGTTCCCATTAATAAGGTAACTGTTCTTCGTAGTGGTAAAATTATTGATAATAAAATTGAAAATAAAATTGAGCAACCATCTCCCCAATTTGTTGAAGGGGAGGTGGAAGATGTGAGTGATGAAAGTGAGAGTGAGGAGAGAACGGGTCAAAATAAAAATAAACAAAATGTTGAAAGTTCAAAACCCGTTGAGAACAAACAAGCTCCAAAGGCTAAGGAAAAGGGTATGGAGGGTAATACCGTCCCTTATCCCGAAGCATTGTTGGAGCCATCTAAAAAAGTGGTCAAGAAAAGAGGCCCGCAACAAGAAGAGTTGTGGGAAATTTTTAAACAAGTGAAAATTAATTTACCACTTTTAGATGCAATCAAACAAGTCCCCTCATATGCAAAGTATCTAAAGGACATGTGTACCCAAAAGAGAACTCATAAAATACCCAAGAAAATTGATTTAACTGAAAATGTGAGTTCTATTCTTTCGGGTTCACTTCCACCCAAGTTACAAGATCCTGGAACACCTATTATATCCATTCAGGTTGGGGAATTTAAAATGACTCGGGCGCTCTTGGATCTTGGAGCTAGTGTAAGCATCTTGCCGGGTAGTCTTTATGACCAATACGAATTTGGTCCACTTCAAGAATCTAATACCACGGTGGTATTAGCCGATTTGACTCCTAAGCCACCCCGCGGGATGGTTACCGACGTGATAGTAAAAGTTGAGGATTTTTATTATCCGGTGGATTTCTTAGTACTTGATTATGTTTCCATGGACCTAACCAAACAACCAACGGTTATTCTTGGTCGACCATTTTTAGCCACATCTAATGCCCAAATTAATTGCAAGACGGGCACGCTTGACATGACCTTTGGTAATCGTAGGGTCCGATTAAATGTTTTTTCAAATGGGACTGACCCTCTAGTCAATGATGAATGCTATATGGCAGACATTATTGACGAGTGTATACCTCTATACGACACTGTTGTAGATGAGGAAAACACAATAGAGGAGTGTTTTATGTTTGACAGGTCACAGGAGGAAATGTTGAAAAGCATAGCTGAGGAGGAGAAGAAGCAAGAAGCAAAGGCGGTACAGGAAGGAAGACCACCATGGACTCATCAAGTGGAAAGCCTTCCGGATCATATTGACACAAAGTTGAAGCCATCATTGGTTGAACCGCCACAAGTAGAATTGAAGGAGTTGCCTAAGCATTTGAAATATGCTTATGTCGGTGAAGGCAACACGCTCCCGGTGATCATCGCTTCAAATTTAACCGGGGAGCAAGAGGAAAAATTGATGAAGGTGTTGGTGACCCATAGAGCTGCTATTGGGTGGACTGTGGCGGATTTGAAGGGTATTAGTCCGTCAATTGTGATGCACAAGATCATCACAGATGAGAAAGTAACTCCCGCAAGAGACGCTCAAAGGAGACTAAATCCTAACATGCGGGAAGTTGTGAAGAAAGAAGTGCTGAAATGGCTAGATGCGGGTATCATTTACCCCATTTCAGATAGCCAATGGGTTAGTCCAACTCAAACCGTTCCAAAGAAGGCAGGTATCCAAGTCGTGAAAAACGACTCAGGTGAGGAGGTAGCTACCCGGCCGGTAACCGGGTGGCGGATTTGTATTGATTACAGGAAGTTAAATGCTGCAACTTCCAAAGATCATTTTCCTTTACCTTTTATTGACCAAATAGTAGAAAAACTAGCCGGACAAAAATTTTATTGTTTCTTGGATGGGTATTCAGGTTACAATCAAATTGCTATTCATCCCGAGGATCAACAAAAGACCACGTTTACTTGTCCATATGGCACATTCGCATTTAGACGAATGCCATTTGGCCTTTGTAATGCCCCCGCCACCTTTCAAAGGTGTATGATGAGTATCTTTTCGGATATGGTGGGGGAGTCTTTGGAAATCTTCATGGATGATTTTTCTATTTTTGGGTCGTCATTTAACTCTTGCCTAGGTCAATTGGAAAAAGTGTTACAAAGGTGTGTTGAAACAAACCTGGTCTTGAGTTGGGAAAAAAGTCATTTTATGGTCCAAGAGGGGATAGTGTTGGGCCATGTGGTTTCTAGTCGTGGGATTGAGGTTGATCACGCTAAAATACAAGTCATTTCAACCTTACCTTATCCCACTAGTATTAAGGGCATTAGATCATTTTTGGGGCATGCCGGTTTTTATAGGAGGTTCATTAAAGGTTTTAGCGACATAACAAAACCTTTGTGTAATTTGTTATTAAAAGATGCTCCATTTAATTTTGATGAAAAATGTATTGAAGCCTTTAATATTTTAAAAGAAAAGTTAGTTGGGGCCCCAATTTTGCAATCACCCAATTGGTCTTTACCGTTTGAAATCATGTGTGATGCAAGTGGGTATGCGGTTGGGGCCGTGTTGGGCCAACGGGTAGAAAAGAAACCTGTTGCTATATACTACGCAAGTAAGACTCTTTCGGAAGCACAATTAAATTACACAACTACCGAAAAAGAGCTACTTGCGGTGGTATATGCACTAGACAAATTCCGGTCTTACGTATGGGGTAGTAAAATTATTGTCTATACTGATCACAGTGCTGTCAGGTATTTAATGGACAAAAAGGATGCTAAGCCCCGACTGATTAGATGGATACTCTTACTGCAAGAGTTCGACTTGGAGATACGTGACAAGAAAGGAACGGAAAATGTGGTTGCTGACCATTTGTCTAGATTGATGATTGAAGAGGAAGACTCAACGAATGAAATTAATGAGTTGTTCCCAGATGAGCATTT
The DNA here is from genome assembly GCA_028751855.1 of Ambrosia trifida. NCBI lineage: Eukaryota > Viridiplantae > Streptophyta > Magnoliopsida > Asterales > Asteraceae > Ambrosia > Ambrosia trifida. The sequence goes on from CM054131.1 coordinate 102,860,428, forward strand.
ATTAGCAGTTTCGACATTACCTTGGTTTGCTAACATTGTTAATTTTTTAGTGACAGGTACAATGCCGGAACATTGGGTGAGGAGGAAGAGACTCCATTTTTTGTCCCAAATAAAACACTACATTTGGGATGATCCTGATTTATTTAGAGTGGGAGCAGATCAAATCATTCGAAGATGCATCCCGGATGAGGAGATCATGAGTGTTTTGAAGCACGTGCATTCTTATGCATGTGGAGGGCATTTTAGTGGCCAAAAGACGGGTCACAAGGTTTTATCTAGTGGGTTGTATTGGCCAACAATTTTTAAGGATTCGTTTGAGTATGCTAAAAATTGCTTACATTGTCAACAATTAGGAAGCATCTCAAAACGTGATGAAATGCCAATGCAACCCATTTTAGTTGTTGATGTGTTCGATGTATGGGGAATTGACTTCATGGGACCATTTCCAAATTCTTTCGGTAATCTATACATTTTGGTGGCGGTAGATTATGTTTCTAAATGGGTTGAAGCTATCGCCACCAAAACCAATGACCATATTGTTGTTTGCAATTTTATACAAACATATATTTTTTCAAGGTTTGGGTTACCTCGCACAATCATAAGTGATGGGGGATCTCATTTTAAAAACCAAAAATTTGGAAAATTGCTTAAGCGATATGGTGTTGACCATAGAATTGCCACCCCATATCATCCACAAACTAGTGGACAAGTTGAGGTGTCCAATAGGCAAATTAAAGAAATTCTACAAAAAACGGTTCGTGCGGACCGAAAGGATTGGTCAACTAAGCACAATGATGCTTTATGGGCCTACCGCACGGCCTACAAAACGCCTATTGGAACAACTCCTTATCGACTAGTGTATGGTAGGGATTGTCATCTCCCGGTCGAATTAGTTCACCGGGCATATTGGGCCATCAAAAATGTTAACTTACAATATGATGATGCAGGTCGAGAAAGGAAACTCAAATTATGTGAGTTAGAAGAGCTAAGAGATGGAGCTTACGAAATTGCGTCAAAATACAAAGACCAAATGAAGAGAGTTCATGACGCAAAGATTCGCAAAAAGGAATTTCAAGTGGGTCAAAAGGTTTGGCTCTACAATTCCAAGTTGAAGCTCTTCCCGGGAAAGCTCAAGAGCAAATGGACTGGCCCATACATCATAACAAGGGTTGGAAAATTTGGCGAGGTAGACATCGAGGATCCGAAAGATGGGTCAAAACAAACTGTGAATGGGCATCGGTTGAAGCCCTATGTGGAGTACCCAACAGAACATGGTAACATTGTCGAGTTGGTAAGCTTCTTAGAGGGCTTACCAACTTATGAAATCAACTAAAATGCAGGTAAAACTCCCATCCCAGGTATGTACTCTAATTAAAGTATTGGGGACAATACTATTTCTTTTCTGGGGGTGGGAAATGTAAGTTGTAAAATATTTGTACAAATTTTTTTTTTAAGTCTTTAGTAAAAAAAAAAAAAAAAAAAAAAATTTTTTTACTCGGCTGTTGACCAAGGTTGACCCGGACCCACTTGCATAAAAAACCAAAAAACTCTTCCTTCTAACACCTACCCACATCATTACAACACCTCAAACCTCCAAATATTCATCTTCTTCATCCCCAAATTCTTCAAACCCTCTAAACCTTCAACCACTCAATCTTTCATAACTCCTTCAATCTTCCACCAAACTTAACAAATTTTATATCAAAATCACTTAATTTTTCGAGACCTACAAAACCCCTAACTTAGAATTTATTGATTTTAACGTTTTGAGGGGCAAATCAAGGGCTGAAAAATCGCAAGTTTGTGTGGTGTTCTTATTATTCTCTTATTTCTTGCTTGTGGTTATTTCCCTACTCAATAATCATCATGAAGAATATCTTTAGAAGAAAAGGTAAGGAGCATGCCGAATCATCTTCTCAACCAAAAAGAAAAAAGGGGAAACGAACCAATCTACGAGACGAATCTGACGAAGAAGTTGATGAAATCCAACATGAATTGGATCGTAGCGAAAGGGCGGAGCGTGTTGAAAGAATGGATGTGGACCTTCCTACATGGAACGAAAAATCCAAAAGACTGTCAGCCTTTCCTGAAGAAATTAGGCCAGCCATGTGGTATCAAAAGATGTCAACATTGAAGCATGATACCGAGGGAGTGTTGGTTTGTGAGAGATCATATGATAGGGAACAGCTGCGGTTAGTGGGATTGACACAGAAGTTCGAAAGAATCGGTTGGGAAGCGGCTCTAGATTATTGTGCAAATCGTGGGAAAAAGATCTATTTGAAGGCAATCGAGCAGTGGATGTCCACAATTGAGCGGGACCTTGGTGATAACCCACCTCTCACGTTGAAGATGACTGGTACCGTGGGAAAGAAAAAGATGACTTTATCCTTCGAGACATTACGTCAAATTGCCAATTTTGACTCTTGTCCGGAGAATGAATATTATTACATCCCCGAGGAGATCTTTTGGTCCAAAACCCAAAAAAATAGCGACCCACAAAACATGTTTGATAATGTGGTCCCGGTTAAAAGGGGGAATGACTACCGCAGAGAGGATATGGCATGCGAGGCCAGATTTCTTTTAGGTATTTCGTTTGAAAACCTAATGGCGAGGCTTGGGGATAGGTCAAAGGTGAGAGGTTGGGATGTTCGGGTGCTACACGCACTCATGTATGGTACACCACGCATATCTTTTAGGCATCTGGTCATGATGAATGTTTGGGACAGTCGCGAAAGCCAAGACCGGAAAATGATTCCACACGTTAGGCTCTTGTCATATCTAATGGAGGCACAAGGGGCAGTGACAAGGTCAACTCCAGCCATTGAGATAGATGTCATGAAGATGAAGTGGGGAAGTTTTGTCAAGGCAAAGTTCACTTATGAGAAGACTGCAGAGTATCATGTGTTGCTAGATAAACAAGGCAACACAAATATCATGGCATTACGAGAGGATGTGGAACAGGAAGATGATGACGAGGTGCACACAGATGAGGCTGAAGAAGAAGAAGAGGAGTTACAAGTTGTGAGAGAGAGACCGGTGATTCGGGAGATGAGCAGGGAGGAGGCAGAGATGGTAGCAGAGGTCAACCGGGCAAGACCCGGTGGTTATCAAGGTTGGACTTCATTCAAGAAGTCAATTTGGGATCGAGGGACACGAAACATGGTATTAACACGTCAAAGAGAAGACGCGGCAATGAAAAGGGAGCAAGCGCGAATCGCAAGGGAAGAACAGCGAGAAAGAGATCAGGTGGCGAGAGAGGAGAAAAGAGAAGAGGAAAGAAAGGCACGGGAAGATAAACATTGGTGGGCAGTTAATTATGCCCGAGAGATGGACACAGCCAACAGGTTCTTGGAGAGTGAGCAGGTTAGACATCACCAGGACTTAATAGCAGGGCGTCCTTATGAGCCATTTGTTCCCTATGTTGATTATTCAACTATAAGGGAACAACCACAGGAGGTGATCAACCAGGTTAGGTGGCCCCAAGGGATCTCATCCAGTTATCTTCCCATCCCGCAGCCACCACCGCCACCACCACCAGCTGAAGGATCTTCCTCTTCTGCCGACCCACTCAGTGACTACCATGGATGGATGGATGCAATTTTCGGGCATCCGAACGCGCCTTATCCACCACCGGGTCCAAATGATCCCTACTACCGCTGATGGATGGTTTTGGTAACATTTTATGTGTATCATTGTAGACTATTTATTTTTACTGTTTTGTCTTTTATTTTGTGTGGTTGACTTTATTTTGGGTTTGCTTGAGTATGTTAGAATTTATGTTTTGCATTCTAGTTCTTTTTTCTAGTTGTCTTATATGTGTTGATGATTTGAGAGTGAGCCTAGGATATACATCACCAGTGAGTGTTCAATGAAAAAAGGGGAAAAATGAAGGATAGGAAGCATTCAATTATGGAGAGCAAGGATTCACCGATGGAACGGAGACATCATATGTTTATCAGGTGCTTTCTATTCTTTAATCTTATGTGTATTGTTGAATAAGACTTGGGTGGATCTTTAGCTTTCGCTTTAGAAAGGGATGTAGTGGGGTGGAACAAAAGCATCCTCACACATATTTTTGAATTAATTGGCTATTTGGTTCCCTTATTCGTGCAAAGACCCACATTGAGGACAATGTAACTTTTAAGTGTGGGGATGGGGGAATAGCCATTTAAAAAAAAATAAATAAATAAATAAATAAATAAATAAAGACCCTCAAGCTTAAACTGTAAGAAAACCAATTTTTCTCACCATGATATTGGATCACAAAATTCGACCCCTAGTCATGGTCATAATTCTTTAAGTTCCTTGATGTGTTTTTCCAAGGATGGTTTTTGCAAAATATGGATTGCCTAGTTAGAAAAGACTAAGGAAGAATATAGCACTTTTGCATATCGGCAACCCATATTCCCTTTAGGTTCAGGAAGAGATTGTTGAGCCACCACAACATGCTAACACCCTACAAATATCTGTTCCACATCCTCCGGCATGTTGTGTTCAATTGAATTGAGTGTACTATTATAGGCGCATAAGGTAGAACTTGCAATTTTTGATACGCCTACTACTCTAGATTGATTGTGACACAAGAATGATTAAGGCATTAGGTCTAGCTAGCCTTTTACTCAAAAAAAAAAAAAAAAAAAAAAAAAAAAGTTTTCCCTAGATAAACAAATTTGAGCCTTTAACCTTTCATTTGACTACCCATTTGACCCATCTAGCCTTCTCAACTCATTTTGACCCAAATGATGAAAATTCGGTTGTAGGATTTTGAATTGTATTGTATGTAGTTGCAAAAAAAAAAAAAAAAAAAAAAAAAAAGAAAAAACTGAAAAAAAGCATGAGAACAAATACGCTTCAAACAAATGAGAGTTCTCATAGAAAAGCACAAAAATATGCTTGAATTAGTAATTGAATAAAAGGCGAAGTTTTGCCTTATAGTTTAGATAGTTGATGTAATAAAAGTCGAATTTTCATCATTATAGTCACTTGTAAATATCCCTTTCCATACCCTTCGCCTAGCCCTATTACAACCCGTTTTAAAGACCTTTTGACTTGTGTCACTTTTGAAAAATATTGTGGAAGGTGATTGAATTGCAAGCTTATGCTAACATGCCCTATGATCGGTTTCGAGTGATTGATACGAAATACTAGCATATTATTTGCTAGCTGAGATAGTAAACCGAGTGGAGTGAACCATTGTGAGGGGTGTGCAAAAGTGTGAAATCGAATCTAGTTGGATTTAGCTAGGCAATTGTTTTAAACATATAAAAACCTTGGAATGTAAATCTACTGACAGGCGTAAGTCTTGTGAATTGGAGTATGACTAGGGACCAATTTTGAGAATCGATAAAATGGTTGGAAATTAATTAGATTGTTGATTGAGCATGGTTTATTGATTTGCTTGAGGGCAAGCAAAAGACAAGTGTGGGGATGTGATGGGTTGATTTAAGGATGTGTATAAAAACACCCATAAGATGCATTTTAAAGATTATTCAGTGTCAAATGGTGTTGCTTTGATCTTGTTATGTCATTTCAGGATTTGACAACAAAAAGGAAGCAAAAATGACGTTTTGGAGTTGCTCGGGCAAGAAACGGAGGCATACGCGAGTTGGAAAACCAAAAACGGACATCTGAGGGAGGTTAGCGTAGGATACGCCAAAAATGGCGTATCCTACGCCAATTGCGTAGGGAGTGTCCAGATAGTTAGCGTAGGCCAGCAAAGATTGGCTAAGGCTGAACAGGATTTGCGTAGGATACGCCAAAATTGGCGTATCCTACGCTAAAAGTCAAAGTGGTCAAATTGTTTCCTTTTTCAAGTCAAAACTGATGGGATCAAGTGTTAATGGCGATTTTATGGTCCTTGACTGCGTGGGGAGCTGTTTTGATCTCATTTTTCAATATAAAAATCAACACCATTCTCCAAATTCTAACACACAATCATTCTACAATCATTTTCTACACAAATTCTTGGAAGATTGAAGAACACATTTTGAAGATGATGAACACCATAGCCATGTGTGGCTAAAACTCTTGTATTACACTAGGGATGTAAGTTTTTGATACCTAGGGCTTAACATTTGGGCATTGCATTGTTTAAACTTTTGATTAATGTTTTTATGTACTTGAATTACCAGTGTTGATTAGTGATTAATCTGATGTTGAAATCATTTCTAGTTAATTGATCTTGTGCCAATTTCTAAATGATATGAACATGGTTCCTTGCATCAACACTATCATAGGATTGTATGTTCTAAATGATGAAGTATAGTTTAGTCCATTGTGAATGTTGATAAAACTTGATACCTAAGTTTATTGAGCAATCAATCCGTTAGTACCAATTGCATTATCATTGTTTATCCAATTATGTCTAATTGTTGAAAGCCTTAATGTTCAATTACCCAAATCCTTAGTGTAATCATCTCTATCTTATTGTTACAAGTATTATTAATCATTTTTTACAAATTTCAATTTAAGTTTCATATTAATCAACAACAACTCTTCAACCAATTCTTAAATGATAATTTGCATATTTCATAATTAACTAGCACCTTCATAAGCAACATTTTCAAAGTTAGCTAAGCGATAATCACTAACCACACGCTCCTTGGATTGATACCCTATTTACCCTATCTACCTAGGTTAATTAGGTTTTGCATGACCCGTAACGACCGGCTCATCAGTACTATATCCAGACAAATTAGCATACACTGGGAAATCACTTATGGTGCAAAAAATCATCGCATGTAGTTCAAAATATTCTTTCTTAAAAGCATCATACACATTTACTCCCGAATGCCATAGAGTTTGTAGGTCATCTATCAAAGGGGATAAGTAAACATCAATTTTATTACCAGGTTGTTTAGCACCTGGAATCAACAATGACATCATGATGTATTTTCGTTTCATGCATAGCCACGGTGGAAGATTATAGATGCAAAGAAGAACCGGCCACGTACTATGACAAGTACTAGCATTTCCGAAAGGATTCATTCCATCGGCACTAAGCCCAAACCTTATGTTCCTAACCTCATTACCAAAGTTTGGATATTTGCTATTAATATTTCTCCATTGTGGTGAATCTGCCACATGTCTCAATTTTCCATCCTTTATACGCTCATCTGAATGCCATCGTAACAATTTTGCTTCTTTCTCGTTTGAAAATAACCGTTTCAGTCTCGGTATAATGGGAAAATATCAAAATACCTTAGCCGGTGGTCCGTTTTTCTTCACATCGTCATTGTATTCACCAGTTTTACTTTGTCTCTTGTATCTTGATTCACCACAACTACATTCATGACTATTTTTATACTCATTTCTATACAAAATGCAATCATTAGGACATGCATGTATTCTTTCAACTTCAAGTCCCATCGGGTTCATCATTTTTTTTGCTTGGTAAAATGAGAGAGGTAACTCGTTACCATTCGGAAGCAACTCATGCAAAACAACTAATAGATCTGTGAAACTTGTATCACTCCATCTGTTTTTTGCTTTCACGTTAAACAACTTCAAAACAGCTTCAAGTTTTGAAATATCACAGCCGTTATATAATATGGTTTTTCTGCATCTTCAAATAGATGTTGTAGTTTTACTCTATCATCGTCTTCAATGTCATTTTCTAAATCCATAAACATGTCATCTAAATTATCATGATTTAAATTGTCATAATTCAAATTTTCATCATTTAGATTGTCCTCGTCAAAATTTTCAGCATTTAAATGATTCTCGTGTTCGACATTGTCTAAATTAATTGAAGTCGTAACATCATCAATCCGTGATTCTCCATGCTTTGACCAACAAGTGTAACTAGGCATAAAACCATTTACAATCAAATGATACTCAATATCTCCAATATTTTCAAATCTTTGAAAAGTTTTACATTTCACACAAGGACACCAAATCCATTTAGAGCCAACATTCCTTCGATTAGCTTCAGCAACTTTAAGAAACGTGTGGACACCTTTCGTATATATTTCAGAAGGACGTGCACTATTGTACATCCAATATTCTCTACCTTCCATCTGAAATAAGAGAATCACATAAGTTAAATATAATTAGTTACGTATGAGGTCGTTAATAGGTAGCTAGGTACTCTAAGGTGGCGGATCCTAACCCACTTTTTAAATATTCTATCTCATATGTATATATGTTAACGTGTTGACTATTTAAGAAAAAATCGACAGCATTTCCCCTTAACTCCCCAAATATGTGGATAACCCACATACCCGAAGGAGTAGGGGAAATGCTGTCGATTTTTTCTTAAATAGTTAACACGTTAAAATATATACATGTCCTAATGAGATAGAATATTTAAAAAGCAGTCCCAAACGGGGACAATCTAAAATTTATCTCTATTAGATAAATTTTAGACGGGTGTATGCCTAAAAGGTTCTAATCAATGCATATGTATTCACACACACGTATAAACTACTATTACAAGCAAATATACATGACATGCATATTATATAAATCTATATACATAACATATACACACATTTCATACATAAAAATAATATACATATACAACAACGGTTAATAATTTTTTCCGTACGTACCTCTTGATAGAATGAAGAATAGAAAAGTCTAGAATAATTCAATTTTTATCTACAAGTAACAAAAATATAATTATTAATAAAAAAACCAAACAATTGTTAAATGTTGATAGATTGATGAAAAATAAATGTTATATACCTGCTACAAAAGAACTTGAATGAAGAGTTAGAATAGAATAAATTCGATTGTATGAAACAGATTATTGAGTTACAGGAATGAGTAGACTAGCTAGATTGAGAGGATGAAGATCTTCAATGCTACTTCTTGTGACTGTTGTGACTCTGTGTGTGATATAAGTCATCGAAAAAAAAATAACATATGAAAGGCACATTAGGTTACAACGTTGTGAATTAAAAACATCTAGATGTGAATTAAAAAATATCCGTTATTAGAGTTTGTTAGATATAAAAGCACTTTTTCTGGCTTTGTTAACTATTTTTCTTGGCTGTTACTTGAATCGCCTAAAAAAATACATTTTGTTAACTATTTTTCTGGGCTATTACTTGAATCCGCCTAAAATAAATACATTTTTGAAGTATTCTCGGCTAGTTGAACTATTCTAGGCTAATTTAAATAATTATAAAATCAATTACAATGATTCTAGGCGGTTAAGGAATATACCCGCCTAGAAAAGTTATTTTATAGCCCAAAAAAATCTTAGTTTCTACTAGTGCTAAGAGGTTATAGGTTATTGCTATACATATGGTATGGTGAAAACATATCTAAAGAAACATAATCATATAAATTCATTAATGATCCAAATAGATATTTTTGATAGTTCATTTGACAATGAGTTTTACTTTTTAATTCGAATTACTGCAGTTAAAGCTTTCTATACAAACTCAGAAAATCATAAGGACAAAAGTTATTATATACTAGTAGGGAACCCGCGCGTTGCGGCGGGGTTGACAAAATTTGACCCATAGTTACAATCAACCAACATATCCTAGCTTCATGTGACCTAATCACATTCGTTAGAACAACATCAAATTTCAATGATGGTTTAAAAAACAGCCGTGACGCACGCCTCAAGGCGATTCGGTAAGAATGTGTGTATGAGGCATGGCAATGTTTTTTCTAGGAACAAAAGCCCGTAACTATATAGAGTATGGCCCTAATATCTTATTTTACTTAAAAATCCTAAGATTATTTTGTCAAGTCTTGCATAAGCAAAATATGAAAGAAAAAACAATAAGTGTCTAGTAGAACCGCATTTTATAGGCTATGAAAGAATATAAGATAAGCATTATATAAGCCACATCTAGGACAATGTTTGTCATTTAATGAATTAGTTGTAATCTTTAATGTTGTTAGGATAACTATTAGCGGTGTCATCTAGGAACAGAGTAACCGTCAAGTAAAATCGCGAATCGTTGATCTACTTTCCAAGCAAACGCCGAGTGCGTTGATTAGCACCTCTAACTCGGGAAGGGAGCTCATCAACATTATCTTCAAGTGGGTTAAGAGCTTTGTTTTGCCTGCAGGATATCAGAACTGGTTTAGTAAACCATGTAACACAAACACAGTTTATGGCGATACACCTACAAAACTGTTAAAACTAACCTTTCAATCTCTAAACCCATGTCGACCACCATTTCGTTAAGTTCTTCGAGTATGTTACTCAAGTCTGAGAGGGCATCATCTTGCTTCGTTTGCTCATACTGTTAAAGTCACAGATAAATTATCAGAACTCAAAATTATAATGGGCAGGCGTAAGGGTTTGGTAATGGGTCAAAACAGGTAGGTCGGGCTAAGTTCTTGAAAACATTTTGTCTGAAAAAAATAAATATTTTAATTAAAAAAATTGGGTAAGATATGATGATAGACACTGTATTACACAATAACAGTATGTTTTTTTGGGCCAATTAACATATATAGCCTGAAAACTTGCATAAAAACATATATACCCAACAAATATATTAATATTACATATAGCCGTTCAAAATACCTAAATTTCATATGTACACATTTCATTAAATACAATAGTCTCTTCGGCCTAATATGCAGCATAATGCTCTAACTTTTACACATCTTGGTTCTCTATCCCACCAGAATCAACAAAATCATTATTGTATTTGTTTCTCGACACGTAACTAACTTTGTAGCTTGACCCTTTAACCTCGTCATCATCAAAAAGCGAGGCTCTTGAATCTTTGTTTAGTACAGTAGGTTCAGGTGAAGTTCTGCTTGCCGGTTTTCGGGTTGACTTTTTGTCCAACTCGTCATCAGAATCGAATGGATTGGGAGCATGTTTATTAGAGAAGTTAGGGTCAACCGAATTGTTTTTAGCGATTATGTGGTGGAAATGAGGTTTCTTGATCCCAAACATATTGAATTTTTGCTAGATTTGGTAGTGTTTGATTATAGTTAAATCAGTTAATACGTGATATATGCAAAAAGTTTACAAGTATCCTGAAAAGAAAAACAAAAATGGGACTCTAATTAGATGCAATTATGAAGTTAAATTCGTAAGAAAATCACCAAACATAATGACATTTCAAGATGCCTGCATAGCCTTCTATATGAGAATATGTATACAAAGAATACTTTATGGCTCATGGCATAGGAGAGTGTATAGTGCTTCATACTTCGAAGTAAACTGTTTTGAGAGTAATATTAAATGATTCAAGTGTTATTTGTAGTATTAATTACCGAAAATAGGGTGAGTCCATGCTCAAAGTGAGCTTTTCTATGGCCATGATCAGCAGCAAGCTTCATCCATTTTCTTGATTGTGTATGGTTTTGCATAAAACCCTTGCCTAAAGAGTAACATAATGATACATTATACATAGCACACACATACTTGCCCGCTGCAGCTTGTAAATACCATCTTGCCTGTTCAAAATATAAAAAAAAAATGAGTTCAACTTTTATCTAAAAATCAAGAACGGTTCAGTTTTCAAGCCAGTGGAATTGACTTTGTATTATAAAAAGGGCATTGATTTTGCAGAAAAAGCAAGCAAGAGTCTTAAACCAACCAAGCCAAGCCATATAAATGTATAGGCATAAATTATGAGGTTCATAGGCTCTTCACATTCTTACATTTAAGAAATTGATTACATTAATGGTTTTTTGATCAATCATATACCATGGGGGTAAGGTTGGAATAAGTTTTTAAGTTGTGAGTATGAGGTTATGATAAAATTACAATTTTAACCTTCTAAGTGTCTTAATTATCACAATTATGCCTAAAATACCCTTAAATTTCTTGCTTAAGTATGTTGTACATGTTGCTTCTTAAGTTGTACGGAAAATCAAATTACCACGTTGGCCATCACTCCTCCTTAATAAGATAATATAGATAAGTTTATAATCATACCCATAAAATATGGAATTTGAACGTCCAACTATCAAATACAAGGACCAGTCAAACTATACTAAACAAACTTTAATCATCACATAAAGAATAAGTGAAGAATTTAACTTTACTATAAAATATTCCAAACATGGAAATTGGAATAGAAGTAACAAGCTAAGGAGACAAAATATGTGTGATTTATTACAAAAAGAAGAGAAAATACATGTAATAGGTCTGAAGTCCTTGAAACTATAATACTATATGTGTTTTCCTTTCTTTATTGTTGGCAAATCAAAAGCGAACTCAAAGAATAAGAACCCATGACCCAGTTGATGATTAATTTGGTGTTCATTATCTATAGTTTTTATTCTCTCTTATTTTCTCACATTAAGAGCACCCAGAATATAATACTTTGTTAGAAATCGATATCAAAAGCACACGAATATTAAGTCAAACTTTGTTTCTTATTATTGAATTGATTCATGACTTATAAAACCTTCTTCTATTTATAAACCTATGTTCCCTGGTCACCAAGGAACATATATTAATTAGGAAACTTTTGACTTATTTAGGAAATCTATCTCTAAAACCTAGATTACAATATTTGACAACTAAGTCCTTCTAGTTACTGAACCTTGCGATACAAGATTAATTTATCATTCATCCCCCTAATCTTGTAACACGACAAGCTCCCTCATCTTGACATACTTTATTCTTGGTAATGCATTTGTGAGAATGTTCGCCTTTTGTAAATTCCCACTAACATGTTCCACTTGAATTTGCTCTAGCAATAAGTTCTCGACTTTCAAACTTGTCTCTTGATTTGATAAACCGAGCATCCGTTTAATTGCAAAATCAAACCATCTTAACAATGGAACCTGTCTTGAACTAATCTGGTCCTGATTTGCACATTATGAACCTTTTGAAGTGCTGAATAACTGTTCTGTCACAAACTGGTCGCCAAAAGTTGTATGCTTTGTAGCTAACTGATTAGAATATGTCGTTGACTGGTCAGGTTCTGTTGCTAACTGATCAGTCTGGTCGCTAAATATCCGTTGTGTCGCTGACTGCTCAGATTCGTCACTAATTCCTGTTGCTGACTGGTCTGTTTTGTCACCAACTTTTGTCACAGCAGGGACTGTTTGGTCGCTATTTTCAGCCTTATTATCTTTAGTCTATAGGCAAATTGGAGATACAACTTTTAGATTAATCTTGTAAGTACGATTAGGTGAGCGTGGTACCTTCATTAGCAAAGTTCCGTCTTGCTCAAACATCCAAAGTATACCTTCTTGGATTGAGATTTTGTACCTTATCTCGTCCAACTGACCAATGCTTATAATATTATTTTCAAGTGACGGAATATAATAAACATTGCGCAAAACCCTTTGTTCCCCAGATTTTCCTTCTAAGACGACCACACCCCATCCTTTAATCTCCACGTACGACCCGTCTCCAAACTTCACTTTCCCCTTGATGTTGTGATCGAGATAAGTGAGCCACTCCTTTTTTCCTTTCATGTGGTTACTCGTACGTCCCATTATCAAGAAACCATGTATTGCGTTCACTTAGACTCGATAAATACATCCTTGGATTAATCCTTTCCTTGTTTAGAAACACATTGTTACCGCCTTCAACATGCGTTTTCAAGTAAAGAATTGGTTAGCATCTTGAATAAGATTGTTTTCCTCATCCTCATCCTTCCTACGCGTAGGACAATCCGATGAAAAATGCCCTAATTCATCACACCGAAAACATCTTATCTTTGAACGATCCTTCTTTGGTTTTTGATTCGGTTCCTTGTCAATATCTTGACGCCTAGATTTTCCTCGACCGTGACCTCTTTGACTAGACTCGGTCGTTCCTTTGCCTCGATCATACCCTTTCTTTTCCTTAGCTTCCCACTCCTCATAAGTCAATAGTAACTGATCACTTCTAACCGATTTCTCCTTATCTTCAAGATTGATGTGTTCCTCATAAGCTATGAGTCGACCCACAACATCCTCATACCCAACGGTCTTCAAGTCTACCACTTGCTCAATAGCGGCAACCATGTGGATAAACTTATTAGGCAATCCGTTCAGAAACTTTTTGACTAGTTTATGTTCTTTTATCACTGTTCAAAGAGAAGCAGGCCTTGATGCAATCCCAAAAATCTTTCCTGCGAATTCAGTGATTGTACTTGATTCCTTCATCTTCAATCCCTCAAATTCCGACATAAGGGTTTGAAGTCTTGCTTCTTTCACACGTTCAACACCTTGATTGCAAGATTTCACTGCTTCCCATATCTCCTTTGTTGAATCACAGTTCCCAGTCTGCAACACTAGCTCTTCGGGTACCCTTGGAATAGCAAAGCAATTGCAATAGAATCTTTGTGAGTATCGATGGTTGTTCCTGGGTCAATCACATCGCATACCTTGTAAACCTTGAAAATTGCTTTCATCTTCATAGCCCAAACGGTATAGTCTGTATTCGTAAGTATTGGACACAGAAGACTAGGCATATGTTCTTTTGATGGAGGAACCCGATTTGCGTTATCACCCATCCTTCGGTTTCATTGTTGTACGTTAGAGGAGTACTAGGACTTGAATCAATTTGAAAAACTTAAAATTGGTTCACTCCTAAGAACAATCCTGCTAGCACAATTTCTGAACTTGATCCGAAAAGAAAAACACGATACCCTCTTGTTTCTTCCTTTTAATTGTCGACCAACAAATAAATAATATTGTTGCTTTTCCTTTTAATCACATAAGAACCTGCTAGTTGACTTTTGTGTTTTCCTTATATCGTACCTCAAAGAAAAAGAAACATTATCCCTTTTTTTTCTTTTGTTTGATCGATCCCTTTGACCAATGAAAGAATATAACAGTAGAATATGCTCTGTGTTTTATAATTTCCTTTTAAATTTCAGTCGCTTTAAAAATAAAACACAAACCTTCCCGCTCCTTTTGATAGCTGGTTTGCACCTCGAAAGAAACCAAACAATGAAGCCGGACGAACCTGATCAAATTCTTCACAAGCTTGCGCGTCAAGTCTCATCTGTCGTGCCTTTTATGATTGAACGATTGATGCGTTTGGTTTTAGTGTTAAAAAGATGTCAATTTCCCCGGTGCCAAAAACTTTGATTTGTCAATCCCAAACGTTGGTTTGGGAGAAACGACTGATTTTTACTAAAGCCTTTTTACAAAGTTTTAAATGTATAAAGTAAACAATAATTACTCAGAAACTAAACCCAACACATAGGCAGAGAACCTGACGTGTATAGTATAGCTTGCTAGGGCAAATACAGAGTATCATATTCCAAGAGAGCATACTTTCCCCTATTCAATCTTTCATCAAATAACTGATCAGGTTTTAAAAAGAAAATAAAACGGAGGGGTTCTAAAAAGAAAATAATTTTGAAAAGGTCTTGGTTTTTTAAAATGAATGATAAAATAGTAGAGTAAGATAATATGCACATCACGGGGCCCTCCGTATAAATAGTTAAGTTTACTATTAAAATTAATAATTTAAGTTAATTAAATGTGAGGAAGACGAGAGGATCTTGAAGTGTTGACTCCTTTATACAGAAACGGGGCAACTACTAAGTAGAATGCACAACCTTCCAATGTGGGCCCACATGAAGGTACTCCACCAGGTCCTCGCATATAGCGGGATCCTCAAACCGCGGTCAAGTCTCTTGTCCTTGGACTTATCCTCTTCTTGAATCGGAGGCTTAATTTCCGACCTGTAACACCGTACACGTCCCTTAGTTCTCATGTTCCGTACCGAATGGCCTCTCCTTAGGGTCAATCCTGGCAACCTCGTATCCCCTAAGTAGGTTAACGATCATGAAGACCGGAGGATCTCTCTTACAGTTAACTCAGGCGACTCGTACCCCCATTGGTTAACGGTGTTGTACTAACGAGAACTAGAAATAGAATCCTTAATTTATTTATCTTTTAGGTAACACTTTATTATTTAGTGATCAATTAAATATAAAGTTGGTAAAATGAATGACAACTTAATAACCCAACTCATAACCTCCTGAACTAAATGAAACCCTTAGTATAGATGGCACATAATCCTAAAGGCGTGCAATCCGAAGATCACTGGTGCGCCCGTAGGGAAACCGCCCTTCACCAAGAAGATCATTCAATCATCTGGTAAGTACCAGAAATGTGTCACTCAGATCTGGTCAACTTCAGAAGCCATTGCTTAGAATCCGGTTTGGATATCAGAAGCCCGAAGGATCTGTCTCACTACCAGTTTCCTCGCCTTGGATCTAGCTCGGGGCTACTAGAAGCTGATTATACCTCTAGTTAATTAATTAAGTTAAAGTATTTTAAGTTATTAAATTAATCATCATTCAAACCTGCCACAAAGATAAACAAACAAAGATTAGAAGAAGATAACAAAACAAGTAACTAAAAATAAACTACTATTAATGAAAAGATACAACCATAAGAAATAGTCAACACATGAACATGGCTGCTCATAGACAAGCTCTCCATCTTCAAGTGATATGTAACTCACATGATCCTCATGACCCTCGATATTTATTTCATAACTACTCTATGATCCTATGCTTGGTCGAGTTGGTGGGTATGTTAGGAGGGCCCTAAGGCCTCCCAAGGGACCCCAAGATCTCTGCAAGACTTCTAGAAGTCGACCCAAGAAGTGCTCAAGTCAAGGTGGAATGGGATGAACAAATGGTGGCGGTTAGCTTGCTATTTATAGAGCTCCAGGGGAAGCATGGCCGTGCCAAAGGTGGTCAGGGGCGTGCTCGCTGTCACACGTACGTTCTGTTGCTGCAAATCAGAGCTTGTCTGTCCTTTTTGTCTTTGGCATGGCCGTGCCCATGTCTTTGGCACGGGCGTGCACTTCCTGCTGAATGTGTTTTCTTGCTCTCCAAGTTTGCTGTGTTGTCTTCTCGCGTGCAGGGCCATGGTGCGATTGAGCATGGGCGTGCTTGGTCACTCCCGGACAGATTTTAACATTGTTTAAGTCCCGGGATTGTCTTCAAACATACAGTGAACAGGTTGGAAGTCTTGTATCTTCTTGAATCTCCAGTTTTTGCTTGTTTTTACCCGGAAATCCTCTGTTTCTGTTTTGGAGCTCCAGTTTCCTGAGAAATACAATTAGGAACATATTAAGCACCAAATATCAATAATACAAGCCTAATTTTATCCTATTATGAGACTGTTTATGCCTGTTTTATATGTTAATTTTGTGAGTTATCACAATACCCCACACTTAGACTATCGTTTGTCCTCAAGCAGTCAAACACAAGTACAAATAAAGCAGACTGTAATTAACAAACCCCCAATCCATTTATTTATTTATGTTATGAGAAAAATAAAATTGCATGACACTCCTAGTTAACTCGTACGATTATGCTCGAACCTATACCTGCTCACAATGTTCACTCATCACTCTGGTGTATCATTTTAGTGAGTTTCGGGGGGTGAACACTCAAGTCCGTACCAAAGTCGACTAAGGTCACAGGCTTGTATGCATATCAAGTCCTCGTATCTAAACCGAATGACTAAGATAAATCAAGAGGACTTTGATTCGGGTTGTAATGTAGAGGTGTAAAAGATAAAATAACAATTTTTTTAACTAAAATTAAAAGGGGATGAGTCACCGAGTCACAAGGGAGCGTCATGGCTGAGAAGATGGCGAAGCAGCAAGTCGTGGAAAAGGGCGGCTGCAACGTTGTGCGACATTTACAGCAACGATGTCTGAAAGGAGCCGGGTGTTAATTCCGAGGTACTTCATCATGGCTATTTCGTCCCTCACCGTGTAGTCGATATTACTTCATTTTCTGACTTTACGCTCGGCCCGGTATCAAATAGCGCCCTCATGGATTAGAAAAGTATACTCGAACTGGGAGTAGGTTGAATTGTTGCTGCATTTGCCTTCATGAGACCAGTGCCCACACTTTCTGCATTTATCGTATCTCTTGGCCCATCTTTTCGCAATGCTTTTTGACTGTCCACAAATGGGTGGATTCTGTTCCATCTTCCTCCACAATTTTCTTTCGTCTACCGTCTTCTCAAAAATAATCTGTAACATATCAGGGGGCAGACGTGGCTCAGCGAAGTGGAAAGATCGTAACAAGTGTTCGTCCATCGGATTCATCTTGAGAAAGCGAGGGGGAAAGCAAGAGAGAGATGAGAGATCACAGAGAGAATGTAGAGAGAGAGAGAGAGAGAGAGAGAGAGAGAGCAGAGTTCCAAGTTCTTTTAGGTCTCACATGTCAAAGACCAAATTTTTAGCTTTTGAAGAACTTTTATTTCTTGGGCTCTCTTTTTGTGGGTCTCTCTTTTTATTGGACTCTCTATTTATTTTGGGCTCTCTAACTAATTTTGTTTCAGAAGATCTCCCTCTTGGCCCCGTCTTGTGTTGTTCCCTCCTTTGTCAACGGTGTCACCGTTTTTTTAAACTTGCAGTGTCACGCCCTTGGTGATGACAAATCCTTGAAGCTGCTGTGATGACGCATGATCGAGATTCATTTATTGGGTAAAGAAACGAAAGTCTAAGGCTCAAAGGGTTTTCTAAAGGAATGAATTATTTTTGGGGAGAAACCTAATTGCCTATATCATTTTAATCTAGTTACTGGTTTTAAAACAAGAAAATGCATAAATACACAAGTTCTAACCGAGCCGGACTAAGGTCGGAAATCTCTCAAGCCAAACGAAACGAGCAATATATGATATAGATAATATAAGCGTGGTGCTCGAAAAAAGGCTCAAAAATCTCACACGGATAATCGGGTAGGATAATGCATCGGTTTTAAGCACAATTTTTGGGGTATTTTTCTACTTGCCATGCAACCTATTTTTCTACTTTGTTTTATTTTATTAGTGGATCTATCGGGTTTTATTAACATCATCTATTTTAGACTGTCCTTTGATGTGAACCGTTCGGCATAAATGCCTAATAGCGATCACTCGAGCGAGCCTAATAGACTATACACCTCTGCCAAAAACGACCATGAATGACGCTACGGGTATCAAGCTACTAAGAGGGTACCGGATAACGCACGATCAATGACAAATGACCCACAAGATAATATAAAATAAGCAGCAATAATGGCCTACCCCACACTTAAAATTTTTGTATAAATTTTAAGTGCAGAATTGGAGAAAATGGCAATAGAAACTAATACTCCCGTGGTAACGACGAATCCACTCGCATGTGAGCGAAACCTGCATTCTCCAAACAGAGACATCGAAATGGTGGCTCCAAAATATCAAGTTGTTCTCAACCTGTCCTAAAATAACTAGAAAAGAAAATAAAAGTAACAAAGATAAATAAAATAAAGCTACTGTCCTAGGATAAGTACTAACGTCAAAGCGCTAGCGGGGTGGAACATGTCCGACATGCACCATGCATGCAAAAGTGTCAACATATAACCTTCCATAAACAACCATCATCAAAAGAAAAATAAAAAGAAAATAGTGTATCAAGTCAACAAACCATCAATCATCATCCAAAAACCTACAAAGAGAGATAATCACATCGAGCGGCTGCGGCGAGAGCGGTGGCTGGAGCGGGACCTGGAGGTGGAGCCAGTGCAAGAGGCCATGTGTCTCATGAAATCCTCCCTAAACGACCGGAACTCAACAGTGAGAGTGTCGAGCCTCTCCAGGATAGTGCGGAGAATACCTCCTCGCTGCTGACGGTCGGTCCTGGTGGCTGGTGGTGGTCCTACTGGTGCTCGGGAGCTCTGTCGTTGTGCTGCAGCTGCCGAAGACTCAGGTCTCCTAGCTGCAGCTACTGCAGATGACTCCGCCCATCCGGTCTCATCTGGCTCCCTCTCTCCATAAGCCGCTTCATAAGCTCTCTCTCATTAACTCTCCCGGTACTGTCCTTCCTAGCCCCTAGTGTGCTAGCTATAGCCATATGAATCCACTTGTGAAGCGGGTCAAGAAAACTAGACCTTTTGTGCTTTCTGGAGTCGTAAGGGACCTCAGAGAGCTGGACCCAGAAGTCCTGTGGCTGCATACGTCGGGCCACCAAAAGAGACTGTCTATAAATACCGACTCAGTAACCTCTCGCTGTCTATAAAAACCTATTCTCACACTAAACTCAGCTAAAGTCATCCTGTACCATCTTCTTGCCATCCTGAACCCAATACAAGGCTTGGAAACCCTATCATCCCCAATGGCAGGTGGGGAGTAAATGAATGAAGTTAGGAACTCAAGAGTGAGTTCTATGTAAGTTGTCTCCCTGATCTGGAAGAACCTGTGCCACTGGTGGGATAACATGTCAACAGGCCAGTAAGTCCCCAGTTGTCTCCCCTCAAACACACGTAAATGCATGCGGGCGTTTCTTTGAGCATCATTTTTGTTGAAGTATAACCAGGGGTGGACGTCATTTGCCATAGGCCCATCGGGCTCGAACGTGTATGTCTCTGGTAAGTCTAATGGAGCAGACTCTCCCGACTGCTGGGAGTGGTGAGAACTGGATGACACAGATGGTTATCGCTGAGCTGGCCGCTTTATTCTGGGCATTACCCTGCAAAACATAGATGGTGAGAACCGGATGACACATTTTCTGTACTTACCTAGCGATCCTCAAGGAATGACAAACCGATCTCCAATGAAAATAAAGAGGAAACAAAAACCCTCCAAAATAAAAGTTGATGAAATTGGTGGTCTCAGCTATATTCACGGGAATTCTCCAAGGTGGCCAATCCGGAAGTAAACATGTAAAGAAAAACTAAAAACAACATTAATTATTGAAAATAAAGTAGAAATAAAAATGAAAAGGAAAAATAATGAAGGCCAAAAACAAAAAGAAAAATAAAGTGAAAAATAAAATGAAAATAAAAATAAATTGATCAGTCAAGTGATTTGGATCTTTCTTTAGAAATCATTGTGTTCCCCGGAAACGGCGCCAAAAACTTTGATGCGTTTGGTTTTAGTGTTAAAAAGATGTCAATTTCCCCGGTGCCAAAAACTTTGATTTGTCAATCCCAAAACGTTGGTTTAGGGGAAATGACTGATTTTTACTAAAGCCTTTTTACAAAGTTTTAAATTTATAAAGTAAACGATAATTACTCAGAAACTAAATCCAACACATAGGTAGAGAACCTGACGTGTATAGTATAGCTTGCTAGGGCAAATACCGAGTATCGTATTCCTAGAGAACACCCTTTCCCCTATTCAACCTTTCATCAAATAACCAATCGGGTTTTAAAAAGAAAATAAAACGGAGGGGTTCTAAAAAGAAAATAGTTTTAAAAAGGTTTTGGTTTTATAAAATGAAAGATAAAATAGTAGAGTAAGATAATAGGCGCATCTCAGGGCCCTCCGAATAAATAGTTAAGTTTACTATTAAAATTAATAATTTAAGTTAATTAAATGTGAGGAAGACGAGAGAGATCTTGAAGTGTTGACTCCTTTATAGAGAAGTGGGGCCACTACTAAGTAGAATGCACAACCTTTCAATGTGGGCCCACATGAAGGTACTCCGCCAGGTCCTCGCATATAGCAGGCTCCTCAAACCACGGACAAGTCTCTGGTCCTCGGACTTATCCTCTTCTTGAATCGGAGGTTTAACTTCCGACCTGGAACACCATACACCTCCCTTAGTTCACGCGTTCCGTACCGAAGGGCCTCTCCTTAGGGTCAATCCCGGAAACCTCGTATCCCCCAAGTAGGTTAACGATTATGAAGACTGAAGGATCTCTCTTACTGTTGACTCAAATCGACTCGTACCCCCATTGGTTAACGGCGTTGTACTAACGAGAACTAGAAATGGAATCATTAATTTATTTATATTTTAGGCGACACGTTATTATTTAGTGATAAATTAAATATAAAGTTGGTAAAATGAATGACAACTTAATAACCCAACCCATAACCTCCCGAACTGAATGAAACCCTTAGTAAAGGTGGCACATAATCCTAAAGGCGTGCAATCCGAAGATCGATGGTGCGCCCGTAGGTAAACCGCCCTTCACCAAGAAGATCATTCAATTATTTGGTAAGTACCGGAAATGTGTCACTCAGATCTGGTCCACATCAGAAGCCATTTCTTAGAATCCGGTTTGGATATCAGAACCCCGAAGGATCTGTCTCACTACCGGTTTCCTCGCCTTGGATCTAGTTCGGGGCTACTAGAAGCTGATTATACCTCTAATTAAATAGTTAAGTTAAAGTATGTTTAGTTATGAAATTAATCATCATTCAAACCTGCCACAAAGATAAACAAACAAAGATTAGAAGAAGATAACACAACAAGTAACTAAAAATAAACTACTATTAATAATAATAAAAGTCTACAAATCGAAGTGTGTTCAACAATAATGAAAAGATACAACCATAAGAAATAGTCAACACATGAAGATGGCTGCTCATAAACAAGCTCTCCATCTTCAAGTGATATGTAACTCACATGATCCTCACGACCCTCGATACTTATTGCATAACTACTTTACGATCCCATGCTTGGCCGAGTTGTTTAAGGTAGGACGAGGACTAACCTTGGTGGGTATGTTAGGAGGGCCCTAAGGCCTCCCAAGGGACCCCACAATCTCTGCAAGACTCCTGGAAGTCGACCCAAGAAGTGCTCAAGTCAAGGTGGAATGGGATGAACAAATGGTGGAGGTTAGCTTGCAATTTAAAGAGCTCCGGGAGAAGCATGGCCGTGCTAAGGGTGGTCAGGGGCGTGCTCGCTATTACATGTACGTTCTGTTGCTACAAATCAGAGATTGTCTATCCTTTTTGTCTTTGGCACAGTCGTGCCCATGTCTTTGGCACGGGCGTGTACTTCCTGCTGATTGTGTTTTCTTGCTCTTTAAGTTTGTTGCGTTGTCTTTTCGCATGCAGGGCCTTCGTGCAAGTGAGCGTGGACGTGCTTGGTCACTCTCAAACTGAAATTAACACTGTTTAAGTCCCAGGATTGTCTTCAAACATACAGTGAACAGGTTGGAAGTCTCGTATCTTCATGAATATCTAGTTTTTACTTGTTTTCACCCTGAAATCCTCTGTTTCCGTCTTAGAGCTTCAGTTTCCTGAGAAATACAAATAGGAACGAATTAAGCACCAAATATCAATAATATAAGCCTAATTGTATCCTTTTATGAGACTGTTTATGCCTGTTTTATATGTTATTTGAGTTATCAACGATCACGTCATAAGTTCTTGATCAAAACAGCTTCGTTCTTCCCTCTTTTGTCCCGAGTCTAATCGACACCACCAACACCTTTGAGTGATCTTGTCAAAACAAACCTCTGATTATAGACCAGAATCGAATCGAATCAAACCGTCCCTTTTCCGTTATTGCACACCTTTCTTCTTTGATTAGTTCTTCACATACTTTGGCGCCAAATCTTCTTCTGTCGCCGCCTTCTGTGATCACAAGAACCTGTCACAAGCACTCTTGATCGCAACAACCTTGTTCTTCCTTCTTCTGTCCCAGTCAAACTTGCGATTGCAGCTGTTATCCTTTGATCACTTGTCTACCTTGAACTTATCTGCAAGAATCGGTTTGCTGTCCTTCGCCAATTGATGTCTTACCGGACTCCTGTTTCCGGTGATCTTAATAGATGCACTCAACCTCGGTCTCCCCTTGATCGTTTTTCCTTGAGCTCTGGTACCAATTGTTAGAAATCGCTATCAAAAGCATACGAATATTAAGCCAAACTTTGTTTCTTATTATTGAATGAGTTAATAGCCAAAATCGTCCCTGAGGTTTGGTCACTTTTTCCACTTCAGTACAAAACCCAAACCTTTTACATCTGGGTCCTTCTGTTTTATTTTTTATTTTATTTTTTTGCTAAATTCGTCCCTAACACTAACCCAGTTAACTTATCTCGTTAACTCTGGGGGTATTTTTAACTTTTTACCAACGAAATCGAGGGCATTTTATACATTTTGTATTTAAAGGCTAAATAAATACAAGATCATATTTCAGTAACAAATCATGAACCGAGACAAAAGCTCGTGTCGCCTCAAACGCTCGATTGACTCGAGTTAAGAGAGAGAGAGCGGAGAGAGAGAGAGATGAGAGTGAAAGATAGAAAGATATATATATATATATATAGAGAGAGAGAGAGAGAGATAGAGAGAGAGAGATGAGAGAGATAGAGAGAGCAGAGATAGCGATGATTCTTGGGGGGTTTTGGTTGGGTTGTGAGGTCGATGATGACTGCAGTAGCTATGGGGTCGGTCCGATTGGTGGGGATTGTGTTTGGTTTGGTGGCCCCATTGGATGGTGACGCAGATGGTGGTGATTCCGACAACTGTGGTGGTTTGGTGTGGTTGTGGTTTGGGTGATGTCGGGTGGTGTGGTTGCAGGTAGGGTGCCGGTTGGTTAGTCTCGGTTGCGCTTACGGTTATGAGTAGTGGCTCGGGTGGGGTTGGCTTTGGGTCAGATCTGGTTAACTCGAGTCAATCCGGGTCAGATCTGATTAACTCGGGTCAGGTGTTTGATGGATGTGATATAGTGGTGGTGGTGGTGGCGCAAATGCAGCTTATGTTCATCAGTGCATCTGGTCGTCTTCTTCGTTGGTGTTGAATGGTGAAACAAAAATTTAGAGAAAGGAGAGAGAGTCAGATGATCAGATGAGGAAGAAGATGGGTTTTAAAAGGGTGGAACCCAAAAAGACAAAAATGCCCCCAAAGTTAACGAGATAAGTTAACTGGGTTAGTGTCAGGGACGAATTTAGCAAAAATAAAAATAAAACAGAAGGACCCAGATGTAAAAGGTTTGGGCTTTGGACTGAAGTGACAAAAGTGACCAAACCTTAGGGACGATTTTGGCTATTAACTCTTATTGAATTGATTCATGACTTACAAAACCTCCCTCTATTTATAAGCCTGTGTTCCTTGACCACCAAGGAACATATAGGAAACCTTTTGACTTATCTAGGAAATCTATCACTAAAACCTAGATTACAAGATTTGACAACTAAGTTCTTCTAGTTACCAAACCTTGCGATACAAGATTAATATATCATACTTTTTGCTCGTTCCATCTTGGCATCCTATCGGCAAGCCTTGTAGGAGGCTTGCACATTATGAGTGTGCTATGTTTAGTCTAAGTCCACTCCAAGTCTAGAGCCAAGGACTTCATTCAAATAAGCAATATAGGTCCATCACTAGGGCCGACTCTGAGTATGGGCGGGGTGAGCACTGGCTTAAAGCCACCTCAAATAGGTTCGAATTTATATATTAAATTTTGTATTTAGGATATGTATTTGCTTTATAGATTAAAGTCTTGTTAGTGGAGTTGGAAAAACCATGTTAATTTAATATATAGAGGTCTCAAGTTCAAGCCTTGGTTCTAGACCCATATTCAATTTTTTTTTAATTCATTCCTCTTTATCAAAATTTTGGGGCCAAACTTTTTTTAGTGTTCTTGAAGACGGCCCTGCACATCACTCTCCCTTCCCCTTCCCCTTGCACTATAGAGAAAGTGAGTTATTTAGGTATATTTGTAAATCTAATGTGATGGTAAGTTAATGGTTTATAAGGGTTTATGAGATTTATACATTGTAGGTGCTCTAAGTGAAGGAATTTCAATCACAAACTGCCTTTCAAGTGCTGAATATGACTGTCTGGGCAAAGTGTTTTAATAAAATAGTACTAGAAAGGTGAAATAACCTTTTTTAGCAAAAGAGACGGCCTTGCCCATTACCCTCCTAGCCTCCCTTCCCCTTTCCTTTCCTCTTGCTCTCAAACACACACTTGTGTGTGTATATATACACGGTTTATAAAGATTAGGACATTGTAGAGAAAGTGAGTTATTCAGGTATATTTGTAAATCTAATGTGAGGCTAAGTTAACGGTTTATAAAGTTTTATGAGATTTATACATTGTAAGTGCTCTAAGCGAAGGAATTTCAACCGGAAGCTACCTTTCAAACGCTGACTATGCCTTTTTGGGCAAAGTGATTTTAATAAAACATACTAGAAAGGTGAAATAACCTTTTTAGCAAAAGAGAAGGGGCAGAGTGGAATATATACAAATTCAAAGGGTAAAGCAAAAAATTACAATGGTTTACTTAACACCGTAGCATGATTCCCGGTTTCTCCCTCAAACGTTTCCCTTTTTCGTATTTACATGTATTCTTTTTTAAATAGTTTTTACCAAATCAGGGTACGTCTATATAAACAACGTATTGTTAGTTTTCGTACGGCGTTAATTGTTATATTATTATTGTTTTTATCATTATGTTTGTTTATGTGTTTCATTGTGTGTATATTAGATCTAACTTTTTCGTAAAGCTAACTCTTTAGGTTTTACACGTGTAAACAAAAATTTGTCATGTTGATTTGGTAGAAGACTCAAGTTGTACTCTTACGAAATAAAAATTAAACATATTTAAAATTGGGCTTTTTGCAAGGGGATATTATTTACACAAGAAGGAAAAGTTAATTTTCACAGCCCTCTACGGCCCGTATAGGGCTCTACGGGCCGTAGAGGGTGTCAGTGTAATAAATGCTCAACCCTCTACGTCCCGTAAAGCCCTATACGGCCCGTAGAGGGGAGTTTGGTGGGGTGCATTTAAACCCTATACGGGCCGTAGAGACCTCTACGGCCCGTAGGCAGTACGAGGTACGAGGTAATTGAATGAAGTGTCTGACATTCAGTGTGTCAGTCTGAAAAGTCTCTGAAAAAGCTAACCCTATACGGGCCGTAGAGGGCTATACGGCCCGTAGGAAACCTGGTTGTTGGGAGCATTAAACCCTATACGGCCCGTATAGGCCTCTACGGGCCGTAGAGGGTCCAGATATATTCTTCTTCCTTGTCTTCTTTCTTCAGTTAACGAAAAAAAATTTAAACACGCGGTGCACAAAAATCCGGTCGATTTCAAGCTACCACGATGTCTTCGGGTCACTACGGTAATGTTTGGGATGAATGGGAGCATTCGTTTAGCCTATCTCACGTCTCGGAAACCCTTTTCGGAGCCGTGGTGGAACGTGGTGAGGAGGAGGTTAGCTCCGTTGTTCGCTATGGTGACGGGAATGCACTACCCGATTTGAACCTGCTACCCGGTTTCAACCTGCTGCCCGATTTGAACCAGGAGTACGTAGAAGAACCGGAGTCATTTTACGTGCCTCCGCCAAGTCAACCACAGTACGAATACGCTGGTGCATCAGGGCACGACGGAGGTGATAACGGTGGCGAGGAACCTGTCCCGGATGTTTCGTACGAAACGAATCAAGTGTGTTTATGAATTTGCACTTGTTTATAATTTAGACCCGTGTATATTTAGACTCGTATATTTAGGGTTTGTGAGATATTTAGACCCGTGTACATATTTAGACTCGTATATTTAGTCCCGTACCTAAATTTGTTTTAGGGTTTGTGATATATTAGTTGTTATTTGAACTCGTAGGGTTTGTGAGATTTGAACTCGTATATATTAGTTGTTATTTGAACTCGTAGGGTTTGTGAGATTTGAACTCGTAAGGTTTGTGAGATTTGAACTCGTATATATTAGTTGCTATTTGAAGTCGTATATAAATTTTGCAGGTATTCAGGTCTCTTAAAGACCTCACAGAGTGGGTTTATCAAAGAGCAAAAAAAAATGGTTACATTACCGTATACTCACGTACTGTTTCGGAAGGCAGGGGGCCGAATAGGAGGGTAACGACGGCATGGATACGATGTGACCGTAGTGGCGTACATCATAGTGTAGCCACGGTTCGAAAGACGGGCAGTAAAAAATGTAATTGCCCGTTTCAACTAATAGGGAGATACCACTACGGCCACGATGGTTATATTTTGGAGGTCCAAAACCAAACACATAATCACAAACCTTTCCAACACATCGAGGGTCACGCGTATGCTAGGAGGCTGGGTCCGGTCGAGTTAAAATTGGTGGATACACTTTATTTTCAAAATGTTACGCCAGTAGACATACATTCGGCCGTTAGAAAACAAAACCCGGATAGTCCCTGCATCTTAAGAGACATACATAACACAATAACCAAGGTTAAGCATTTGTTATACGGCGGCAGGACTCAAATGCAGGTATTATTATTATTATTATTATTATTATTATTATTATTATTATTATTATTATTATTATTATTATTACTTCTTTATTATTATTTTTTAATTATTATTATTGCTATGCAGGTACTCGAAGCCACATTGGTGGAAAAAAAATTGTTTACTTCACCCGGAGGAATGCCTCGACAAATGCGATCGAGGATATTTTGTTTGTCCATCCCACCTCGCACAGGTTATGGCGTGCGTTCCCGCATGTGCTGATGATTGATGCGACCTACAAAACGAACGAGCATAAACTTCCGTTTATTCAAGTTGTGGGGATGACATCAACATCCAAGTCGTTTATTGTCGCCCATGCATTCATCTCCCGTGAAAAAAAAGATAACTACTTGTGGGTGATACAAAGGCTTAAAGAGTTGCTAGAAGATAGTACGGAGCCCCGTGCTATAGTTACTGATTGTGAGAAAGCCTTGATGAATGCATGCGACATTGTATTTCCAGCAGCTTCGAAGTTGTTATGCAGGTATACATGTTATTATTATTATTATTATTATTATTATTATTATTATTATTATTATTATTATTATTATTATTATTATTATTATTATTATTATTTTTATTATTATTATTATTATTATTATTATTGTTGTTGTTGTTGTTGTTGTTGTTATGCATTCAGGTGGCACATTCAACGAAATATACTGAAGCACTGCAGACAAGCCTTTGGAGATGAAGATTGGAAAATATTCGTGAAATCTTTTAAGCGATTATGTAGATCTTCATCTCCGGCATTTTATCAGCACTGGTTAGACCGATTCTACAGACGACTATGTCAGGACGAACGAGCTGGTACATATTTTATTAATTTAGTTTAAAACGCATACACACATTAACAAATATCTTTGTTCTATCTTTTACAGATGTTTTTAAATATATAGACCGGGTCTGGCTCCGTGACTACAAAGAAAGGTTTGTTTCTGCATGGACAGACACAAACTACAACTTTGGTCAATATACGACCAACAGAGCTGAGAGCCAGCATTCACGGTTTAAGATGCAGATTAAGGGGCCGAACAACTCGCTCCACAAACTTGTGATGATTGCAGACGATGTGGTAACGTCACAAGAGAGGGCAATAAATCACTCGTTTGAAGAGAGTTTGTCTGTGAAAAAGGTGCACCATGACATACCGATTTTTGAGGACCTACTCGGTAAAGTTTCCCATGCAGCGATCGAGAAGATGATAAATGAGATAAAAAATATAGAGAAGTTGAGGAAACGAAAAAAGAGTTGTGGTCACCAGCTTTTCGCGAGTTCTGGGTTACCGTGTGCATGTCGATTAGATTCGTATATAAATAAAGGTAATACCATTACTTTATTATTATTATTATTATTATTATTATTATTATTATTATTATTTTATTGAATACAGGAATAAAAATTCAGCTGTCCGAAATAGACGTCTTCTGGACACGACTGAATTACGAACCGGAAGTAGTATGGAGCGAACCTGACCTTGCGAGTGAGTGGGAAATAGTCAAAGAGACACTGCTGTCTCAATCACCACGCGTTCAGAGAAATATGTTGTCAAAAATAAAGTCGGTGGTAAATCCAAGTATGACTGACACTCAACCTCCTGAGGTACAAAAGAATACTCGTGGGCGCCCAACTACAAAATCAAAGAAAAAAAATCAGCAGGAGGATGCGCAAGAAGACGTTAGTATTATTATTATTATTATTATTATTATTATTATTTATTATTTATTATTGTTATTATTTATTATTATTTATTATTGTTATTGTTATTATAATTTTATTGTTATCCATTGTAGGAAGACGAGCCTGTTAGAAGACGTAGGCCATCAGACCCAGGTAGAGATACAATGAGAGTGTGTAGCAAAAAGTATCCACTCTTAAGAGGGGACAGGTACATAAATAACTATTTATACATACATACATACATATATATACAGTACACATCCCCTAATCATGATTTCCCAATGTTTGGCTGTGACAGGTATAAATTTGTGCTTAGAGCATTTAAGCATCAGATTGATCCCCTGTATCGACGGTTTGTCACGCATATTCAAGATGTTCAGCCAGACGGTAACTGTGGGTTCCGATCTGTAGCTGTGGCTTTGGATAGGGAGGAGGAAGACTGGGATTTGATCCGCCACGTTCTTAAAGAAGAGTTGATGGGTCAATACCATGAGGACTGGTACGAGATTTTGAACGGATTCGACGATAACGCGTTCGCCCGCATATACTCGTCCATAGATTGGAGGGGACTCGGGAATGCACCACACTCAAAATGGATGGAGATGCCTTTGACTGGATTAGTGATTGCTCAGGCATTTGGTGTGGTCCTTCAATTCTTCAGTCCTCTTGGAGCGTGCACATTCTTCCCTATTCACATTCATCCTGAAAGCGTGATACAACATCGGGTCATTTCGATGGCCTTCGTGAACGGCAACCACTTCATCATGCTTAAGCTAGCAGACGACGCTCCGATGCCTTATCCGAGCGGAGCATGGAGGCGTTGGGTAGATGTAAATCACAACCCATGGTTAGCACTATACAGGGATCGTCTTGATGAGGGGCGTAGGCTATCTCAAACAGATCCAGAGTGGTTTGACCTAACAGGCTGTCCTGATTCTTCTAATAGTTCGGTGTAAATTTGTTTTTATAATGTATAATGATTTATTAAGTACATTTTTTATTTATATTTTAGATATAAAATATGAAATGAAA
Source organism: Ambrosia trifida (assembly GCA_028751855.1). Lineage (NCBI taxonomy): Eukaryota > Viridiplantae > Streptophyta > Magnoliopsida > Asterales > Asteraceae > Ambrosia > Ambrosia trifida. The sequence continues at coordinate 102,890,983 of CM054131.1, forward strand.
ATGTTCTTTTATAAAAAAACCTACACCACGTAATTAAAAATAACAAAATAAAAAAAAAACAAAACTACTACTGGGCCGTAGAGGCCTATACGGTCCGTATTGCTCATTCAGCTACGGGCCGTATAGACCTCTACGGCCCGTAGGCTTCTGGAAGATGGTCGTAGAAGACCCTCTATGGGTCGTAGAAGGAATTAGTCTACGGGCCGTAGACGTCTCTACGACCCGTAGAGAAAATTTTTTTTTTTCAAAGAATTTTTGAAGTTTATATATATAAATCAGTAGTTTTTTTTAAAAAAAAATATGAGTCTACGACCTGTATTGGTCTCTACGGGCCGTAGACGAGGATTTTTTTTAAAAAAAATTGGGTTTTCAGTGTTATGTTATATATTATTTTTGTGGGATATAAACCAGCGAACTGGTAGCCCAGATGGTCCCCATTGTTACTATAAGTGTGTATGTGTTTGTGTGAGAATGGATAGGCCCACGATCGAACCTCGTCCCAACCGTTTTTTTAAAATTTTTTTCACCTACGGGCCGTATAGACCTATACGGGCCATAGAAGAGTTTTAATGCCCATCTACGGCCCGTAAAGCCCTATACGGGCCGTAGGAAAGTTATTAAAACACTTTTGAAAACAGACGAACAGATCTAAAGCCACAAACACACATTTCACTTTCCCAACCCTAACCCCATCGCCCCTTTCATCTTTAACACCACCACCGCCCTAATCCACCACCACCACCCTAATCCACCACCACCACTTCTTTCTCCACCACTGCAACCACCACCACCACCCGAATCCGACCACGAAAACCCTCCTTTCAACCCGAATCCATCCCCATTTCGAAAAAGGTATTTTTTTTTAAAGTTAATTTTAATTAGGTTTTATGTTTAAATTAGTTAATAGTTGTAGATTATTGTTGAGGGTTTAGATAATTGTTGATTTTAGTTTTTTTTTTTCTGTTTTTTTTTTTTTTTAGATAATTGTAGAATATCCTATAGAATTGTTGATAATTGGTATTATTGTTGATTATTGTTGATAATTTTTTTTCAGTTTTTTTTTTTCAGTTTTTTTTTTTTTTAGGGTTTAGATAATTGTTGATTATTGTTGATGGTTGTAGATAATGGTTTGATATAGTTTTGGCGATTCTTTTGAATCGCCAAAAACTATATAGTTTTGGCGATTCTTTTGAAACGCCAAAATTATATTAGTTTTGGCGATTCTTTTGAAACGCCAAAACTATATTAGTTTTGGCGATTCTTTTGAATCGCCAAAACTATATTAGTTTTGGCGATTCTTTTGAATCGCCAGTTTTGGCGATTCTTTTGAATCGCCCAAAACTATATAGTTTTGGCGATTCTTTTGAATCGCCCAAACTATATTAGTTTTGGCGATTCTTTTGAATCGCCAAAAACTATATAGTTTTGGCGATTCTTTTGAAACGCCAAAACTATATTAGTTTTGGCGATTCTTTTGAATCGCCAAAACTATATTAGTTTTGGCGATTCTTTTGAATCGCCCAAAACTATATAGTTTTGGCGATTCTTTTGAATCGCCAAAAACTATATTAGTTTTGGCGATTCTTTTGAATCGCCAAAACTATATTAGTTTTGGCGATTCTTTTGAATCGCCAAAAACTATATAGTTTTGGCGATTCTTTTGAAACACCAAAACTATATTAGTTTTGGCGATTCTTTTGAAACGCCAAAACTATATTAGTTTTGACGGACCTGATGTACCTGCATTGCATACTCACCGGCAAGCCGATTGCCTTGCATCGGGTCATGGCCGAGTTTTTTGCCTCCTTCCCCCATAAGCCGTTGAAGGGAGGCATCCCATGCGGGGGGCTCATCAGCAGGATTGCTGAGCGCTGCGATGGCGTGAAGTATTACGGTTATGTTAACCGTAATCGGTTTCCGTCACTACCGCCCAGGTATTTCGGTTATTAATGTTGTTATTATTATTATTATTATAATTATTATTATTAATGTTAATGTTTTTGAGTTCTTTCAGCCCAATAGGTCTACCCACGATGAGGGCTATGCTTTGTGCGGCGAAGAAGGCGAAGACGCCGGATCATGATGAGTTCCACTATCTGATTGGTCCCGGTGGCGTGGAGTTTGTGCATGAGCCGTTAGTACATCAGGGCCTTAGAGGTATTATTATTATTATTACTATTATTATTATTATTATACTTATTATTATTATTATTATTATTATTTGGGAAACTTGTAGACAACTTGTGTTGTCTGGTTTGCCTAAAAACAGGGGAAACTCTGCCCAATTTTTTTATAAAATCCTGGAATATTATTATTATTTATTAATTATTTATTGTTATCCATTGCAGGTGATGCTGTGGAGGTCGGGTTGCAGTTTGTGCATGAGCAGGAGGGGGCGGTCTTAGGGACGTCGAGATGCCTCAGCAGCAGCCTGAGGACTTGCAGATACCGGCGCGCGTTTATCACTCCCTCAGGTTGCCTCCTGATGTTAGGGCAGACGTTCGTGCGGCTGCCGAGGAGGCTGTCGAGATGCGTGCATGGCGTCAGCAGATGGACACCTGGCGTCAGCAGCAGGACACCTGGTGTCAGCAGCAGGACACCTGGCGTCAGCAGCAGGACACCTGGCGTCAGCAGCAGGACACCTGGCGTCAGCAGCAGGACGCCGATACGCGTCAGTGGCGTGATCGGCAGGACGACGCGATGCGCTGGTTGATTGCTGGCCAGCAGGATATGTGTCGCCACCTAGGCATGCAGGCTCGTGTCCCACCGACTTTAGGGACCAGCACGCACGAGCCCGTGACGTCCTCCCAGCAGCCCGACACGTCTTCGCAGGAGCCCGGGACCGCGCCGCCGACTGACTCTACGATGTTTTATTTCTGATCATCTTATGTATTTAAACAATCTTTATTTTGAACGCCTCTGTTAACTTTTAGTTTTATTTTGTTGCGTATATAAACGATTAGTTAACTTTGTGTTTATATTGGTTTATGGTAGACGACGTTTGTGTTTATGTTTTGGTTTATCGTTTATATCGAGACGACTTTGTGTTTATATTGGTTTATGGTTTATATCGAGACGACTTTGTGTTTATATTGGTTTATGGTTTATATCGAGACGACTTGTGTGTTTGTGTGATAATGTCCGCAAGATCGAACCTTGTGCAGCTGCTGTTAAGTAGTTTTAGCCTTCTACGGCCCGTAAAGGCCTATACGGGCCGTATGCCACACAAATCAAACTTATCCTTCCCTCCATTCTGCTAAAATAAGTTTTGAGCCTTCTATGGGCCGTAGAGGCCTCTACGGCCCGTAGGCAATCATTACCAATGATTGACAATCATTCAATCATTGTGATGATTGCCTACGGCCCGTAAAGGCCTATACGGGCCGTAGAGAACTCAAAAATGTTGTATACGGGCCGTAAAGCCCTATACGGCCCGTAGAGGGTTGTGTGGATAAAAATTTGGCTTGTGCAAATAGTGGGAGCCTTTTGCAAATGGGTTAAACAAAGGGCAAAGGGTTTTAATTAGAAAACTATAAGAAATAAATAAATTTAGATGAAGATAAATAATCTGATATAAGTGTGAATTCATGTTTATAAATTTAATAAATAAATAAATGCATATAAATGAAATACCCATCAAATAATTCACGAACTAGTTAAATGAATGTTCGGTTCATCTAAATGCCTAGTTAACGTCTTAACAACTTATTATAGAAAGATAGCAAAATAAGGTTAATGTTTCTTTCACGATCGTTAACATGTTAACGCAATGGGACTTTTTATGCCCTTAACGTCTTATGAGGGGTGGTATTTAACGCCAGTAACGATTTCATGTCATCTTTAACGTGTGGGGCATTAATACATAGCCTAATATTATCAAGCTTAATGAAAAAAAAAAAAAAAAAACTTCTACTTTCATGTTCCTCTCTACAATAGTGTGTGAAATCATATACAATTTTAATTTTATTGCACATCATAAATTTATAACCCTTTTATTTTTAAGGGGAAATGGATTTAAATACTCCCAACTATCGCCTGTTGGCGGATAGCACTCCCAACTATCACTTTGGCGGATAGCACTCCAAACTTGCAACTTGTTGGATTTTATCACTCCCGAACTAACTGAGGTCTAACCCAGTTAGTGTTTGTGGCCAAAATTTAAAAACAAAAACTTTGGGACATTTTTGAAACTTATTATTATTATTATTTTTCTTTTTTAAAGCTTAACCCCCCCCCCCCCCTTCCTTCTTCAGACCTACCCTCACCCTCTCTCTCTCTAAACCACCACCACCCTTCACCACCTTCATCCACCGCCCTTCACCGTCATCAACCACCACCCGTCACCACCACCAGCACTCCACTGTCATACTCCATAACCACCGCCTCCACCGTCATACTCCATAACCACCGTCACCCCCAACCACCACCGTCATCCCCAACCCACAACCACCACAGTCTCCCCTTCACCGTCATACTCCATAACCACTGTCTCCCCTTGACCCACTGTCATACTCCACAATCACCATCGCAGATCTAAAACAGAAGGTGAATAGGACTGCTAATTGTGGGTTTTTAGAGAGAGAGAGAGAGAGAGAGAGAGATAGGGAGGAGTGGTGGTGCGGCGGATTGGTGTCCATTTGTTTGTTGTTTGAAAAACAGGGGAATTAGGGTTTTTAGAGAGAGAGAGAGAGAGTGAGGACCGGTGGTTGTGGTGGTGGCGTCTAGGTTTTAGAGAGAGATAGGGAGGAGTGGTGGTGGTTGTGGTGCGGCGGATTGTTTTTAGAGACAGAGATAGAGGGTGGATGGGGGTGGTGGTTGTTAGGGGTGGATGTGGGTGGCTGCTGGAAGTTGGTGGTGGTGAGTGGCTGATGGAAGATGGTGGTGGATGTGGGTGGCTGCTGGAAGTTGTTAGGTTAAAGGTTGGTGAAAGGTGGTGGTGGGCTGAGGCTGATGGCAGATGGTGGTGGTGGTGGCGGGGTGGTGGTGGGGGTGGCGGCAGATGGTGGTGGTGAGTCTCTCTCTCTCTCTGAACTCTCTCTCTCTCTGTTAATATATATAGATATAGATAATAATAATAATAATAATAATAATAAAAAGTTTCAAAATGGTCCCTTAAGTTTTGTTTTTTACATTTTGGCCACAAACACTAACTGGGTTAGACCTCAGTTAGTTCGGGAGTGATAAAATCCAACAAGTTGCAAGTTTGGAGTGCTATCCGCCAAAGTGATAGTTGGGAGTGCTATCCGCCAACAGGCGATAGTTGGAGTATTTAAATCCATTTCCCCTATTTTTAACCATCTTAGTTATTCATTAACCTTTTAAAACTTATTATAACGGCAGATATATAATTTTTTTTCAACGGCGAATTGGAATCACTCACGGATCACTAGAGTATCATCGTGAAACCAGTGTTACCACGCGATCATATTCCACCACCAAGTCACCAATTCATGAGGAAACTCATAATTATAAGAAAACCATCTTGTGAGATTCGAACCCAGGACCTCATAGTCCTTAATTCTTATCTTACCACCAAGATCATCAACGTTATCTGACGGTCTAGAACCAAATCAAAGCAATAGAGACGACTTTTCTCATGTCGCCTCTAATGGTATCGCCTCTATTGCTCACATTTCTTGTAGTGACAGCATATCCATCAGAATCAATTATATTGTCACATATTAAAAACATTTATTGAAAATTTTAAATTACAATGAACAACCTTAATACAAAGGGAAAAAACACTATACGACTTAGCGGTAGGTTTGATTGCCGTTGTGTTTCAAGGCAACATGTTGCGGAGTGGGTTTGATTGTTTTTAACCATTGAGTTGGTCAAACTAGGGTCAACATGGCACTATAGCATTGCATAAAAAAAGGTTTAAGGTACGCTGTCTAGAGTGTTATCAGTGTTTTGGTAGCTGTAGGGTATTTTCGGTTGACTTTAACATGGTGGTGCATAGAGCTGCAAATGAACTGAACATTCAGCGAACAGTTCATAAATCATTCGGTGGGAAGTTCGTTTGTGTTCGTGAATGTTCGGTAACGTGTTCGTTTATGTTCGTTCGTCCATGTTCGCTCGATGACTTCAAGGTTATTTTGGATAGATTACTAAAGACTTCAAGTTTAAGATGCGAACTTAGTTTTTTTTTTGAGATACTACTTTATTATGTTTACCAATATTATGTTGAGTACCAGGTATGTTTGGATAATTAGGTTATATTTTACGTGGATCTAGATAATGTCTTAAATACATGTAAAAATGATCTTATTTGAAAGTTAATATATGTGAGTTTTTGCTTGTTTGTGTTCATGAACAAAATTAACAAACGAACACAAACAAACATGAATACGAACGTTTTCTTAACAAAAGAACACGAACAAAAAATAGCGTTCGGTAAGTGTTCATGAACACATATATTTCTTAACAAACAAACACGAACAAGGTTTTGTTCGTGTTCATTCAGTTCGTTTACAGCCTTACTGATGCATGATTGGCTGGGATTAGAGTACGTACTTACCCTAGAGTGTCATTTGCCCCAAGATAACACCCCGTAGCAGTTAGGAGGGTTAATGTCATGCTTAGAGCATTCACAGTAGTGCCTCTATTTTTTGGTAAGACAAAACCCAATAATTTTTTGTGAGGTTGGAAATGGTTGTGAGTGAAGAAAAATGGGGAATTTACTGTTTATCGATAAATTTTGGGTTCTTTAGGAATCTTTTAGGAAAATAGGAAAACTATATTTATTTTTTAATATTTGTTAAAAGTGGTTGTGAGTAAATGAGATAGAAACTTTAATGATTTTTAATGTAATATATGGTTTTGATTGGTTGTAAGTGAATAAAGGATGATGAAGCTATTGAGAATGCTCTTAGCCCCACCGTACTTTTGATGGTCGTGAGCCCCTCTACCCGTTAAGTCACTAATGACCAAAGTTAGCTTCTCTCCTTCAAGTGCCCATCCTAACCAATGAAAGCCCTCCAAATCATAATGTTTTTATTTTTATTTTTTAATATGTTAATTATTGAAATAAAAGGTAGATAATGAAAAAAAATCCATCCATACTGATGGAGTGGTGGAGAGGCCTTATGTTCACTTAAGTGATCATGGGTTCAATTCTCACTTTCAACATTTATGGTTTGGTATCCGGGTGAAGATCGAATACGGGTGGCGCCAGTTCGAATCTGACGGACGGCGAGGTTTTACCGAGTTCTATAACACTGTCGTGCCTTCGGGCGGGTGGGGCTCGGGTTTCCGCGCATCGGGAGAAGGCGGGGGCTGCTGGAGATCAAGTAGTCGATTCTTGGACACGGCGCCCCGCAAGAGTGGTTGCCACACAGTTGTTCGCCGATAAAAAAAAAAAAGATAATGAAAAAATTACACACTTTCAAGGAATAATGAATAAGTGCACATATCCTTTAAATGAGTGCGAATATCTAAGTAACAATCATTTTTTCACTGTTTAATAACACATACAGAGGGTGTTTAGAATTGCGTTTTAAATCTGATTTTTAGATTATTGTATTTTGAAAACGTAGATAATCAATTTTTATTAATTGGGGTTGCGTTTTGAAAATGCAAATAATCAGTTTTTTAGACTACCAAAACGCAATAATTTATAAATAGCTCCACCCTTGTTTTTCCAAAATGCATAATCTGTTTTTTTTTTTTTTTTTTTTTTTTTTTTGAACGGCCAACGAATCAATTCCGAGCACTCTCGGACACCCTTTTGGTGAATCAGGTACTCGAGAGTACCCGGGCCACCAATTGCCACCAATTCCCGAGAAAACCCGACCACTCACCCGCCCGAAGGCACGACGGTGAAATAGTCGGTAAAACCGGTCGGGATCAGGACTCGAACCCAAGCTAATGGCCGGGTCATCCCTCATTTCCCATCCACCAATGTCCTTCAAATGTAGCTAGTGGGAATTGAACCCAAGCCTCCTATAAGAAACTTTAGGTATAATCTGTTTTAAATAATTAATCTCAAACACCCCATAGTCTAATTTTTGGGTAATCTAACCCTAATTGCATGAGAATTTAATGTCACCGAGTCCAACTTAAATATGTGGGAATTCCTCAACTTTTAGTTGTCACTTGTTATTTGTCTATGGTCACTTCTGCTATTCTACCAAGTGGGTCCCTTTTTTCCCCTAAAACTCATCACAACTTTCTACTATCCCATCATATTTAACTCTCGATTTAGAAACAACCAGTGTGTGTTTCAGTGTTTCTGTGTGTGTGAGAGAGAGAGAGAGAGAGAGAGAGAGAGAGAGAGAGAGAGATGCAGAGATAATTACAACCTACGATGTCATTTTCCGGCCGAAGACGGAGATCGACAATGTGGTCGGTAGTGTTGCTTTTGATTATCTTCTCATTGCTTCACATATGGGTTTTAAACAGTCCATGTTTCATGGTAAGAGCAATAAGGATATCATCATCATCATCATCATCTAGTAAAGATATTGCAGATGAGAGTAAAAGATTGAAGCTTTATAGAAAGTATTTCAATGGCAGATCTACTCAAAAGATGAATAGTGCTGCAACAGGTTCGAAGGGCAAAGGGTTCCAAGAAAACAAAAGACAAGTACCCAGTTGCCCTGATGCTCTCCATAATTAAAAAGTGTTAGGTCTTTCCATCATATCATATCATCTTTATTTATTTTTTATTTTTCTTGTCTTTTTTAATAGTTGGTTAATTATAACCAAAATACCCACGTTTTTTCCTCCATTTTATCATATTATTTGGTAATATTAGGGGCAAAACCGTGGATATTTTGGAAGTGTATTGAGCAAAAATGCTTTGTTTTTTGATTGGAAGATGGAAAAATTAAATATCAGGATGTATAAATATAGTCATTGAAATAATGAAACTAAATAATATTCATATACGGTGGTAACGGTATATAGTGTACAACTCTTGCAACTTGAGTATATTAATTACATATCACTCGAAATTCAACATGATAAAAAATATCCCATTTCAATATGTTCAATCATGGCTCGTTCACTTTTACAAGATTTACCATATGAGAATCAGGGGACGGATCTGAATTGTTTTTTGATTGAATCGGTCACTGAAATGTTTTGTGTATAACTGTATGTCAGGTTTTTGAATCCCTTTGCAACTTTCTACAACTTTTTACGTGTTTTATTTAAAACTAAATTCTAAAATGTCATGTGAGATTTGAACTCTAGGGTGATTCTTTTAAGGGGTGGAGAAGGGCAACTCCCCCCCCCCCCCCCCCCTCCCCTGAATTTTCGCTTAAAACTTCCGATTATATAGTATTCGTATAGAAAATTTTTGGTATATAAGGTTTCAACCCTTCGAAACTGGTTTCGACCCTCGGAAACTAGTGACTTCCGACCCCCCGAAATTTCGGGTCAAAATTCGCCACTGCTTCAAAGCAAGGTGCTTTTAAAGCTTTTGTCCTTAACAATGAGTTTTAACATGTTGTTTGAATTTTTTATATTTTTTTACATTTAACAATAATAAATTATTAGAATTTGACAAATATGTAACATTTATTTATTTTTTTCGAATTGGCAATATTGTTTCTTCATTTTATACCAATAAATTTAAATTATATCTTTGTCCTTATTATAACCTAAATCTCCTCTATAAAAAGTGCGTGTCTCTGCTTAGTGGGTTAACCGTGTCTCTGCTTAGTGGGTTAACCCCACGTTATTATCAATATTGTCTAAGGTTAATCAGTGGCGAAGCTTTACCCGAAGGTTCGGGGGGTCGAAAGTCACCGAGGGGTCGGAAGTCACTAGTTTCGGGGGGTCGAAAACCAGTTTCGGGGGGTCGAAAACCAGTTTCGGGGGGTCGAAACCCTATATTTCCAAAATTTTCTATACGAATACTATATAATCGGCACTTCTACGCGAAAATTCGGGGGGATCGGCCCCTCCCGCCGGCCCCAACTAAGCTTCGCCAGTGAGGTTAATTAGAAAGTTTTACGTATAGAGTGGCAGATCTAGACCAAGATTTTAGGGGTAACGTTATATAATTTTCACGATTAACGTAATACAAAACACATAAAAAATTAAAAATACACTACGCCAAAAAAGTTAATGGGTAACAGACCTTACCCCTACTTACACTCTAAATCCGCCCCCAACTTTCAACTATGTTGGTTATGCAACTACGTTTTTACCCAAGTAGAACATGCATAAAAAGCCACGTGTCTCTGCTTAGTGAGTTAACCCCATATTATTATCAATACTGTCTAACGTTAACAAGAATGTTTTACGTATAGAGTGGCGGATCTATACCAAGATTTTAGGAGTAACGTTACATAATTTTCACGGGAAATGTATTATAAAACACATAATACAAAACACGTAAAAAAAATTAAAAATACACTATGCCAAAAAAAGTTAAGAAGTAACAGACGTTACCCCTGCTTACACTCTAAATCCGCCCCCAACTTTCAACTATGATGGTTATGCAATTACGTTTTTACCCAAGTAGAACATGCATAAAAAGCCATATTGCAACAAGAAAACACATTTTCCTCATTTAGCGTACTATTTAATACTAGTGGGTTTACCAGCACGTTACAGATAGCGTGATCCACAAATGGGTTGCAATACAATATTTTTATACTTAGGTTTTGTTGCTGCAAGTTACGTAAAAAGAATAGAAATGTGTACACTATGTTTTAACAAGTATTCGTAGAAAGAAAAGAAAAGAAATGTGCACCGCCACTTACAATTGATTACAGTTCACCACAAAAAAAAAAAAAAAAAAAAAACTTGTACTTATTATTGAACGAATCTTAATAAACCTAAGGTATGTTACAATAACAGACCAATCTGAACACAAACATCACTCTTGTGTAAGCTGTCCGGTCATTGAATATCTACATAACCGTGCCATTGAAGACACATTGCTAAATGATAAAGTTCATTTACATGAAAATAGCATGTAGTAATAATATGATATTGTATACACTATCATATGAAGGTCACTGTCCATTTATAAATTAAAAGTTGTGATTTGTAAGTTTGTATTAGACTTGCCCAATCTGAACCCGCAGCTAAAAAATTGCCCAACGTAGCCAGTGAGCCGAAGCATCCCGTCCACTTTGCCGCTGGGTAGATACATATATATGAAAAAGGGTTTATAATATAAGTATTATTATGGCAAAGTTTTAAAACTCATATAAGTTTAGCTGAGATAAGATTATTAATTGTGGTAACATAAATTATTATCTTTCATCACCATTATATGAAATTTGTTCAAAAATATTGTTATCCGTGTGTTTATTTAGTTTGGGTGAGTTCCATTTTCATATAAAGGTTGATTATATTCTAGGGTCATTTAAGGGAGAAAAGTGGTAAAATTTAGAAAATTGTAAAGAAACTCTTGCTATGTCATCTTAATTTTGAACATATTTGTCCATGCCCCCTCCTTTAATATATAGCATACTATTTAATTAGAAACTTACCTAGTTAGAGCTTCAACAACGGTGTGGAATTTTCAAACCGTCATATCATCATGTCACGTTATTTCAAATCACAATTCTTTCAAACCTACTTTTCTCTTACAACTATAAACAATTCTAAATTTCGACCACGTTATCCTTCTCATCACCTAATTTTCCTTTTTATTTAACATTTATATAAATTCATATACTCTATTTTTAATTATATACTTATAATAATATTATTTATTTAATAAAATAAAAAAAATATATACTAAATCCAATCTCTTTCTTCCCACGCATCATATGAGTAAGCGGAGCTCTAAAGTTAACCCAAGCTAAGTAAGCGACGCGACGCTCAAATTGGATTTCTTACTCCAGAAAAGAAAGACTAATCTTAAATAATGCGCACACGTGAAAAAGGCAGGCTGACTCTTCCAATCCAACTCAATCGAAGGAGAAAAAAGCTGGGACTACGACTTGCTTAGTGCAGGGCAGCTTTTCGTGATTGGTTGGACACTTTTTTCGTTTAAGGTCGACGCTTGGTCACTCTATTAAGCTTTCCCAGCATTATTGAATGGGGTATTTATTCAAAGCATCTGGTTTGGGATCTCCCAGCATCCTCCTATCCCTATTCCCAAGCAATGTGAATTTCCTCTCGCTTTGCTCCGTACCAGCTTGCTATGGAAAAGCTTTCGCGACGCTCGAGTTCAATCATACCTGCACTTAATAAATTCCTTGCTTGTTTTGTCGAGTAAGTATTCCCCTTTAGCTTTAGCAGTTTGCTATGGGCTGATGCTTTGGCTGATGTAATCACTGAGCACTGAGGTAGGTTTCTTACGCAAGCACTAAGTAAGAAGCAAGGATCAATTAATAGTAAAGATAGCCACGGGCTAAAATCGCTGCACAAATTTCATTCTAATGTCGGCAATTCCGCTGCTTCGGCTCAAAGCGGCGAGTAGGATTCCCAAGTTCTAGTCCAAAAAATTCAATCCGGTGACCTTATCCATTTGGCATGGCTACAGCCAGACAGTCTTTCTTTTTATTTTACGTAGGTTTCAAATCAAGGGATAGACGATATGGTGAAAACTACACTTGCATTCCTTCATTGATGTAATGTTTTCTCGTTTATCGGGAATCGCAGAACCCATAATTACCTGCCACTATTGGGCTGAATCGGGTCTCTCCCGTTGGTCGATTGTCCGTCTAGTGGGTTAGCGTACCCCACCAGTCAAGTCAGGGAGGTAAAAATAAATGATATCTGTAAAGTTAGACTCGCTACTAAAGAAATATTATTAATTAAAAATATTAAAAAAATGAAAGTATGGAAAAATAAATAAATAATAAAATAAGAATAATATTTAATATTCTAACAGTTATTGTTCCAACAGCTATTTTTCAAACATTACTGTTCCAACAACTATTTTTTTTAATGGTTACAGTTTCAACGGATATTTTTTTCAAACAGTTATGTTTCAGAACCCTATAAATAGAAGACATATTTACACTTTTCACTCACAACTCACTCCTGATACCAAACTAATTCAAAAATATGGGCGGTGGTTATCCTAGTGAAGCTGCCAGGCCTTCAAACCTAAGGTGATATTCTCGTTGACGCTTAAACCGTGTTCCGTCAAACCCTCCACCTAAATCAGTGTAAACTCCTCTTGAACCAATGTACACTCCTCGTTGTCTACTCTACATTCCTCCTCAACTAACAATCAATCCTCTGTTACCAAACTATACACGTCATCAATCAAGTGTCTATCCAAATCCCCCTCTTACAGACGAGGAGTTGAACTTGACCTATGACTATACCATAAGGATACTAAAATTTGATCGACTACAAGTTTGGGAGACTCAAACAAACACCACCTCAAACACTTCTGTTTCAAACATCCGTCCAACAAAAGTCATACCTAGTTGGGATGAAGGGTACGAAACAGACCAGGGTGAGGAGTACGTCACCATGTACGATGAACCGTATCTTACCCCATCTCCTGATTTCGAACACATCCAACAAGACGCTATGTCAGACTGTTGTTATAGCGATCGTGATGTGTCATCTCTAAATACCACCCTAGACGATTGGGATGGCATGTATTAAGGCTTTTGTGTGTTTAATGTTTTATGTTAAGATATGTTTAAGTAATGTTTTAATTAGGATTATGAGCGTGTAATATTATTTAGTTTAGGTTTATGTAATATTTTTAATTATTATCTACTTTTTGTAATGTTTTTATATTTGATTGTTAATTTATATTTTTAAAATACAAATGTTTAGTTTAAATATAAAACCCACAATACAAAACCCAATATCAATTAATTAAATATTAAAACACATACTAATATTCAACCAAAAACCTAATTAAAATATAAATAAATAAAGGGGGGCTCATAATTCGCAACCTACTACATCCGCTATAGAAGACCGGATTAAGCCTCCTCATCACCTAAAATGGGTTGGTTTGGTTTGGTTTTGGACGGTCTGATTGCTTTGGACTAACCCAAACCATCCCATTAGACGGTGGGGTGTGGTTCGGGGAAGGCCTTTAGTGGGCTGAGGTGGCACGCCTCCCCCTCGGGGAACACCCCCCCTCCCCGTTTCCCTTTGGCACAAACGGTTGATTCTCACCGTCCCATATTCCAAGAAAAGTTTGAATGTTTGGGGTTTCGACCGTTGTAAAAAAAATGTTTATATATGTGTGTGAGAGAGTGTGTGTGGTTGGTGGTGGGGTTGGTGTAGGCGGAGGCGGACGGTTGTGGGGTTGGTGAGGTGGAGGCAGACAGTGGTGCATGTATGGTATAGGAATGGGGAAGAAGATATGTGAAAGGGAGGTGAGGGAGACTGAGAGAAGAATGGGTAGGTTATGTAGTCTTTTTAATATATTAAATAAAAAAGACAAATAATAAAAAAAAATGAAGAGGGAAAGGGGAACCATTTTCCTTAGAAGTGGGAGGAAAAGAGGGAAATAACGTGACGCTGATGTGAAGAAAGTGGAGGGAAGGAAAAAGGGTTCCACACCCCATAACCTTAAAGCAGATCTCCGATGCTAAACTAATATTCTTTCAATGATATTTGCCACATCACATCTAAATTAAATTGTGTTCTCTTTTTTCTTTCTTCGTTAATTACCTAGCTACTACTTGCAACTTCTATCTCTTCATTTAAACCTATAAAGTCATGGGGTATACTCAGGGTCGGCCCTGAAAATTGTGGTGCTCGGGTCGAGCTGCAAAAATTATGCCCCTTAGATTAAGCTTTAGGCCTTAATGAAATAAATAAGGTAAACTATTTTTCAAGCTACGATTAAAGAAATATCAAATTAATGGATCAAAATTTATTTCCCACTTAGGTTGTAGTCTAACGGTAGAGGGAACAAACTCTCTTAGGAAAGGTTGTGAGTTCGAATCCTACAAAAGATGAAAATATAAATGGGTGAAAGTCTGGCAATTAAAAAAAATTGTTTCATAACAAAAATAAAAGATAAAAAAGAAGACAAAACCAACAAGTAAAAAACAAAAAAACTAAGTGTGAGCCCTCCTCATTTCATCTTCTTCATCATCTCTTGTCCTACACTCATTTATAAACCTGCAATTTTTTTTCTCAAACCATTTCATTTTTTTTAATTCTTAACATCTCTCAATATTTCTTTACTTTCTATTTTATATAAACTACAATTCACTTTGATTAATACTTGATTAACAATTTTTGGGCTCAAACATACAAAAATCCATCGAATTAAGGACATCACTGTTAAGAAAACTTGGATTGTTGGAGGGTCAATGTGCCCCTGATAAATTAAGCCCGGACCGGGAGTCATCCCCGCGCCCCTTAAGGGCCGGCAATGGGTATACTCTAATCATCTTTAACTCCACCTAGATGCCACATCCTTTATTCTGTCTCTTTTCACACTAGCTCAATTTAAGGAAATGGTTTAACGCTCCTTAACTCTACCTCATCCCCTTAACTTTCTCTCTTTCAAGTCATGTTAACTTAGTGCCAATTAAATGTCCCTTAACATGGGAAGCGAGCGGTATAGAATGAAAGTTAGAATGCCACGTCACTATTAACACCCTTAGTGTGAAGGTACACCCCATGGCCTAAGACGGTTCGGAGTGGAATGGGGGAAGATTATCACCGGCGTTGGGCACAACTGGGGGGACACGTGGCAGCATTCGGTTGAAGGACAAGGAAGTGACCGTTTGAATTAAAAAAAAACTTAAATTATATTACCGTTTGATTTCAACAGTTAAAAAAATAAATTTTATATATACCCCATTATTTCATACAACCCACTTCTCTCTAATTTCTTCACCTATTTTATAAACTTCTTCATATATTTTTATATTTCTCATCATTGTTTTATAAAAAAATGAATCCATTCAACCGTGGTTTTGACCCGAACAACCCATAAAACTTCATCCGAACCCAAATACACCACCGGTTCGTCCGATTCCAAACTGTGCACCCATTCAATCACCTTGTCCCGATTACGCAGCTTTCACGAGTTACATAAGTGGGCAAGTTTATCCAAATTTTCCATTTAACAATTCCCTCGTTCCTTCGCAAGCGCTCGTTCCTTCACAACCGGATAATCCTTTAACACAACCCGAAAGCGTACCCGAAACACTAGAAGAAAATATTGTGGGATCGTCGGGTAAAAAACCCACTGCAAAAAGAACTCACAAGAAGAAGACGGCGCAGGAGAAAGCGTTGGCCGCTACCAACAACCAACTGATTAAGTGGACAACCGCCGAAGAGGTTGCGATAACGAGAGCTTGGATAAGCGAGTCGGAAAAAGAGCAAGGTATTTGTAATACTTTTCTAAAAATTAAAAATTGTTGTTAAAATATATATTTTTACGTGTGACTAATGACTACTTTTTTAATTTTTTTATAGGAAATAGTCGCCAAAAAAGCGACTTTTGGATCGATATAAATAATTCGTTCCATAAGTTGATGGAACGAGAGTTCTATCGAGCAAATAATAGTCTCTCATCCAAGTGGACAGAGATAAGCAGGGCAATGAATGCGTTTCACACGCATTATTATTGCGCAAGACTCAATCCAAAAAGTGGTGAAACAGACGGCGACTAGCTCGCCAATGCCCTAAAAGCTTATTGTGAAGAGAAGGCCACTGAACTCAAGTTTTTGCATTGTTGGGAATTCGCCAAGAACCATTCAAAATGGGCGAGGGTTCCCACTGCATCCGAATCGTCAAAACGGACAAAAACAAATTCATCTCATAACCGTTCCGGTGCACATGAAAACTTGGAAGAAATTAACTTGGATGATGATGACTTTGACGAGTAATTGAGTCGCCCACACGGTCGAGATAAGTCCAAACAGAGGGCACAAAAATCCTCTGCTTCGGGTTCTGGATCGGGCAAAGGTGCTTACAGCGGCGACTTAGCCGATTTAAATGCAAACATCGCCCAATTCAACACGATTCAGCAACAAAGGCTAGAGGAGAAAATAACCATTCGCGAAGCCTTTGAAAAAAGTTGAGTATGAAAGAACAGCGCGAAAACCGCGAATATATGAAATTTCTCGCCATGAACACCGATCATCTAAGCGGTCCAGAGTTGGAGATGACGTTACAAATGAAGCGCGAGATTATGGCAAAATATAATATGTAGTTTTTTTTTTATGTTTTTTGTGTGTTCTAGGTTTTTTATTGTTTTTTTATTTTCTAGGTTTTTATTTAATTTTATTATTAATTATTATGAATTTTAATTATAAAAGTGATTTTAATTACTTAAAAAATAAATAATAAAAAGAAATAACAAATGCCACATGTCACTTCCCCCCTCTTTCGCTCCCTTCCACTCCCCACAATTTTCACCCTTCTCACAAGGGTCCCACATGTGCCACATGGCGCTTCATGCCCTCTCCCCCCCCTCCCCCCACTCCATATGGTCTAAGGAATGGAGTGGGGAAAGAGGGGCATGGAGCGTCATGTGGCACTTGTGGGGCCATGTGTGAAGAGTAAAAATTGTGGGGAGTGGAAGGGGGGGTGAAAGGAATATTATTATTAGAGAGAATTACTATTTGCGTCCCTGTGTTATAGTGGTTTTAACTACTTGAATCAAAAGTTGAAAACTTTAACTACTTGCGTCCCTGGTTGGAAATTAACTAACATCTTAAGTCCAAATTTCTAACGTCGTTCAAAAGTCTATTAACTTGAAGGGCATTTATGTCCATTTACACAAAATGTACAAGCCTACAATGCACAATGTAATTACAGATTATTTTTTACATATTTTATAATAATTATTATATATCTTGTCTAACATACACACTAAGACACAGAGAAACACACCCCCCCCCCCCACCCCAATCTCTTTCTCCCTGACTTCAACCATACTACACCACCACCGCCTGACTTCAACCCTACCACCTCACCTCACCACACCATAACACAGCACCACCATTACAACCCCACCTCACCCCCAAAATCCGTTATAAATCCTGTTCCCCTAACCATATCAGATCTAATCAGATCTGATATGCACCACCAAGGATGGCGAAGGGCTAAAAAAGGGGACAAGGGTGCGTTAAGGGAAGTTGTTGCTTATCTTTTGGATCACCCAAAAGCGCGGACGCATATCTATTTCTGGTGAGGACATGGGTTTCTCTGGGGTCCCGCCTACGTTTTTAGCCAGGTGTTTGCACAAAGGATTTAACCATCCGGATAGTGTAAAAGAGAAGATTGGTTCGTTACAGATGTTTGTGGAGAACGATGGAAGTTGTGAGGATATGGGTCCTGGTGCTTTTCCTGTAGATGAGGTACATAAGATCTCCGTGTTGGATATTAGGATGGCTAACGCAGATCGGCATTCTGGAAATATTTTAGTTATCAAGGGGAAAGATGGCAAGGGTTTATTTTTGTTTTACGTATCATAATGGTAAGAAAGAGGAGAACTGAAGCTCCTAGTGGTGGTGAAAGCTCTGATAGGAGGCAGGTTCGGGTCGAGGCAGGTTCGGGTCAAGGCAGTGGTGCTCAATGACAGAGATGATAATGGGAAGGGGATTGATTTAAATAAGTTATTTTTTATTTTGTATTTTATTAGTGGGGCATTTTTGTCATTTCATACAGAATTAACAGACTTGGTTAACGGAGTTAGAAATTTGGACTTAAGATGTTAGCTATTTTCCAACCAGGGACGCAAGTAGTTAAAGTTTTCAACTTTGGATCAAATAGTTATAACACAGGGACGCAAATAGTAATTCTCTCTTCTTCTTCTTCTTCTTCTTCTTCTTCTTCTTCTTCTTCTTCTTCTTCTTCTTCTTCTTATTATTATTATTATTATTATTATTATTATTATTATTATTATTATTATTAATTGTGTGTTAGATTAAAAAAACAGCCAATCACAAGCCTCCAACACACTACACCCTTGCTCTAAAAATCACACTTACACCTACTGGTTAGCCCGATATGATTTCAAATATAAAACCTGAAGGTAAATGTAAGCTAACGGAAATAAAATGTTAAAATGTTGAAATAACAACCCGACAAAATTTATGCCACTTGACACGATACGTTTTAGAGAATATAATAATGAAAAATCAGATTCATTTGTTCAAGATTATGAAACCACTACAAGTCAATCATATAGTCTTAATTATTGCTCATTTGTTCCATTTTGATTCCCAAACATTTGTCCAGTAACAGGTTTCTGATGGCTCATTTGTTTCATTAGTTGCTAAAATGGACACTAATTAAAACCTCACACAACTCGCCTAACCAGCTAAAATGTATGTTTGTGTATGTGTATATATGTACAATGTATATATGTGTGTATATGTGTGTATATGTATGTATATGTAAATATGTGTGTATGTACAGATGTCCTCCATACTTCTTGTTATATACTCTGATCAAACCATGTTGCCATAATAGCAAATAAGTGCGTAACAACCTCTCTAGTCAACATGCATACCGAATACGCATAAGCTTGTATGTGGTGTGTACACCAGAGAAATGTTTACCGTAAAGTTGATGGTTCTAGTAAGAGAAAAATTAACAACCATTGAAGATATCTTGAGTTGGATCATGATTAGATTGACAAGTTGAGGAAAATGAACACATTGTTTTTCTATCATAGACCACGACAAAGATCTACCGCCACTGTAGAAATAGATTCGGATCTCATTTGTATTTAGTTATTAGTATATGTGTAGTGGCATAGTTATACGGCGTTATGGCCTTGAAAACGCCCCCGAACACCCCCCCCCCCGGTTATAAGGCGTTTTGGGTTTGCTTCGTTTTGTCCATAACGATGGTGCATGCCTTGGAAGATGTGATTGTCATGAATGCTTTTTTGACCGTTCGACATTTAAAAAAAAAAACGTAAATTCTTTATAAATATATACATAACACACACACTCACACTACACCCTTTGCAAACACAAACACTCACACTACACCCTTTGCAAACCTTGAGAGCATAGCATAACACACACACACACACACTTTGTGATAACTGTTAGAGCATAGCATGAATCGGTTCGGTAGAGGTTTCGGGTTTGGTTCCCAAAATACTGGCGACAACACCCGACCCATAGCTCCGGGTTCAGGTTCAAACCCACAAGGTTTTATGAACCTGTTAAACCAACCCTATAATTGGGACCCGAACATGTATAACATGGGAGGGAGTTTTGGGCAACCCATGGGAGTTGGGTTTGGCTCAACACAAGTGTTTGGGACATCTCAAATGTTTGGGTCCTCAAATGCTTGGCAAGACTCACAGCCGGTTCCGGAGACACAACCGCTGGAGGAAGAGCAAGAAGAGCAAGAGGAAGATGTTGTGCGACCAACAGGGCGAGGGAGAGGCCGTGCGAGCAACCGGGCGCACAAAAGGAAAGAAACGCAAACACGCGCAAAAAAAAACGTACAACCATGGAACGAGGACGAGCTGTTCAACTTAGCCCGAGCGTGGATTGAGGTGTCAGAAGATCTTATTGTTGGTAAGATATATATTTTTTGTTATGTTCTATTTTTATGTTATATTTGTAAGACTTATATATTTTTTGTTGTGTTATATTTGTAAGACTTATATTTTTTTTAAGCGAACTATCAAAGCAAAGGAGATTTTTGGAAAACAGTCCGAGCAATATTTTTTCAACTAGTTGGTAAGGGAGAGAACTACCGGGAGAACGACTCGATATCGGGCAAGTGGACTGATATCAACTATAAATGCACAAACTTTCAAGGTATTTATCAACGCGCCCGGTTTGGGTGGAAAAGTGGGCAAAGCGACGCCGGGATTTTGGAGGCGGCTTTGAATGAATACAAACAACAATACGGGAATTTCCCGTACTTGAGGGTTTGGGGCCTGCTGAAAGAATGCTCCAAATGGCACACCGTCCGCCCAACGGTTGGAACTTCTTCATCTAGGGCTAGAAAGAAGTCGAGGACCTCTGAGTCGGGTGATACCGGGACCCCTACGTCTGACGCGCGTCACGTTGACCTAAACGCCGAAGAAAATGCGTTTTTTGCAGGGGAGGAGGGGGCGGATGAGTTGCCACGTCCGACCGGTCGACGGGCTGCTCGACAAGCACGGGCGGACTCTTCGTCATCGGGGGTGCACGAGTTGATCCCGGCGTTTGCTGAGATGAACCAGCGGCTCCAAGACATACGCGACATCGGGGCACAGCGTATCCAAGAAAACCGAGAGGTGGTTGATATTATGAGGGAGCGACAATTTGAGCGCGACTTTGCATTTTACACGGCGCCGCACGACTGACGGGTGGTTCAACGAACACCCTTTAATAGTGTTAAAACGTTTATTTTATCCACATTTATTCGTGTTATTGCTTGGAATTGGGTAACTACGGTTATTTTGGTTGCAGGTGTAATAAGGAGTTAAAAATGGCGAAATACGGGCTTGGGAGTGGACCGAGACACAATTGGAGAGATGGCATCGCACAACAGAAATAAAGAGGAAGCAGCTTCAATGATCAAGATGCTAGGCTAAATCTTTTGTGACTTCCTCTAGACGAATGGTTCAATTAGGTTTTGCACTTCTTTCTATTTATTTTTAGTATTGGATTATGTTTTGCTTGGATGACAAACAATTAAAACATTCTTGATGCATTAGTTATTAAACAATTGATTTGTGTTTTGAGTCCTTTCTTTACAACTTGTTCGGTTGATGACAAAACTTAGTAGCGAGTTGGGTGACATAAAGAGGGTTGACTTGACGCTTACAATTAGGTAGATAATAGGTTTGATGACAAGAACTTGTGCTACCAGTTAATTAACTAATTTCCGGAACCATGTCTATGTGGTTCCCAATCTATAAACTGAAAACTGTGCGAAACCTAGAACCTGAAGTTTAGAGGGAGTTACTTCTTTATTATTACTGTTCTCTATTCAAATCTCTTAATCAACTTTTGCAAGCACCACAACATTTTACTTCATAAAATATTATTTTTAATTAATTAGTTTAACTAATAAAATTGCTACTAACACTAACCACATACTCCTCGTGGTTCGACAACCCTACTCTCTATACTGCAGTCCTTGTAGCTAAGGAGTTGTTTTATTTATTTATTTTTTTATTAGCACTCGACACGCGATCAAAAATGGCGCCGTTGCCGGGGAGTAGTGCGCAACGTGTGTTAAGCTTTTAGTTTTATTTGATATTTTCGGGTTTACACGGGTTGTTTAGTGTGCAGGTACTTCAAGTGTATGCATACTAGGGGCTCTCACGAGTCATCACCACTTTTGTTTGATTCGGGGATTGAAAGAACATTGAGAAAGAACCGAGTTTTGATTCGAAGAAACAAAGTCATTGATTCACCTACTTCACCGTTCACCCCAAGAAACATAATGCAAGACCCTCACATACCAACAACGGGTCAAACGACCTCGTTATTCATGCCTACTTCTTCACACATTTCACCCAACACCACATTACCTAACTTTTCCACTAGTCCTGAAACACCAAGCCATACCACCCAACCGAGTTCCACCCAAGTTGATCCAAACCTTAACTTTAATCCATCATGTACCATACCACCATTTTCCCATTTTTTTCCAACCACGGGTCAATCATCTTCTACCATTCCACACCCACAAGGACAAGGTTCAACAATTGTCCACACCACATCTTCGTATCGACCACCTAATCAATCGGGTTTTTACCATTCATCTTTCCAAGGTGGTCCAAATTCAAGATTTCAAAGAGATGTGTATGACGATGGGTATGATGATGAGGAGTTTAGTGGGTACAATGAAGAGGGTTATTACTATGGAGGAGAAGGTGCATATGTGGGTTCTCAAGCTCAAACGGGTCAAGTAAGTCAACCACTTTTACAATTTCAAGACCCGGCAAGACTACCGGTTGGTGTGCAACATGTTAGACCGCAAGGATTGCATTTGCAACAACCCACGCCACTCAATCAAATGCAGCCTCCAAATATGCAAGCTCAACATCAAAGGCCGAATCAACATCAACAACAATTTGCACCACAAGGTGCAATGCAAGGGCAAATGGGTCAACCAAGAGCGCCATTGGGAGCACCTAGAAGACTCCACCGTGATGTTGTACGGGGAATTGAAGCACATTTTCGGCCTATCATCACTAATAATCCATCACCAATAGTGATTCCGCAAAATGCCAATGGAAGAACTTTTGAAGTTAGAACAACCGCACTTCAAAGTTTACCAAAATTCAAGGGGCTAGCAACGGAAGAGCCTTACTTTCATTTGGAAACTTATGATTCAATTTGCAACACTATTGGGGGCCAAGGATTTACTCCGGATGATGTCAAGTTTGTACTTTTCCAATTTTCATTGGAAGATAAAGCAAAAAGATGGTTTCACACTCTACCATCCGCATCAATTTTCACATGGGCCGATATGCAACAAATCTTTTTGGATGAATTCTATAGTTCGCAAAAGACCAATGATGCAAGGAGGGGGTTGAGAAGCTTTCAACAACAGTCGGGAGAGATGTTCCATGAAGCATTTGAGAGGTTTAACATGATGCTACGAAATTGCCCTCACCATGGTATCCAACTATGGGAATTGTTAAATGCTTTTCATGAAGGTTTGACATCGGAGGATGCACGGGATCTTATGTCTATCACAAATGGTACTTTTGGTACAAATTTTGAACAAGATGATTGGGCATATTTAGAACAAATGGCTGTGACTTCAAAAAGGAAGGCCCAATCTTCAAGAAGGGCAAGACATGTGATTCAAAGACCACAGGTACATGCGGTCGAAGGTGGTAATGTGCAGAATACTAATCAATTGTATAATGTTTGCAGCACTTGTCAAGAGATAGGTCACACGGCGGAGGTTTGTGGAGTGGGTGTCCAAGAAACACCAAGTGAAGAAGTGAATGCTATTCAAGGGGGTGGGAGAAATTATGACATGAACTCCAATACTTACCACCCCGGGTTACGAAATCATCCCAACTTTAGATATGGGAATGCTTCTAATCAAGCCAACTCGAATTTTCAAGCTGCTCAAGGTAACTATGTGCCTCGCCAACAATACAATCAAGGGAATTACAGAGGCGGATACAATAGTGGCTACCAAGGGCAAGCTCAAACTGGACAACGAAATTTGGGTCATGATTCGTCAAGCGGAAATGAAGTCATGGAGATGCTTAAAGCTATGCAACAAGATATGCAAAGGCGAAACCAACTTGATGAAGCCCGAATACAAAAGGATGAAGTTCGTGATAAAAGCATTCAAGCATTAACAACTCAAATGGGTCAATTAGCAACCGATGTGACGGAGTTGAAGAAAGGTAAAGGCAAACTTCCTAGCGATACGCAGGTAAATCCGTCACATGGCTCTTCACGAGGTAACAATGTTAATGTTAATCATGTAAGTGTTTTAAGGAGTGGGAAAGAATTTAAAGCGGACTTGTCACCAAGTTTTGTCGAGGGGGTGGTTGAGGATGTCACGGGTGAGGAAAGTGAAAATGATGAAGTTTCACCGGTTTTACAAAAAGAAATAAAAGTTAAAAAACCGGAAGAGAGGGAGAGTGAGAAAACTGAAAATGAGCCGAATCAAGTTCCTTTTCCATCGGCTCTACTTGACCCGGGTAAGAAAAATTTTATTGCATCAAGAGGTCCCCAAAAAGAAGAAATGTGGGACATGTTTAAACAAGTAAAAATAAATCTTCCTTTACTTGATGCAATAAAACAAGTACCCGCATATGCTAAATTTTTGAAAGAATTGTGTACGCAAAAGAGGCAACAAAAGAAAAAAATGCCTAAGCAGGTAAATGTTACGGGTCAAGTGAGTGCAGTTTTAAATGGGGAGCTTCCTCCTAAGCTTCAAGATCCGGGTACGCCATTAATAAACATTCAAGTTGGTAATTTTCAAATGGCAAAGGCGTTGCTAGATCTTGGAGCCGGGGTGAGTATTTTACCGGGTGGGTTGTATGATCAATATGACTTTGGTCCATTAGCTAGGGTGGAGACAACGGTTGTTTTAGCCGATTTGTCCCATAAGTTACCCCGGGGGATGGTTCAAAATGTCATTGTAAAAATTGATGAATTTTATTACCCGGTTGACTTTTTGGTATTGGATTACTCATCCGCCGATTCCAAACAACAACAAAATGTCATCTTGGGTCGACCATTTCTGAACACCGCACATGCGGTAATTGATTGTAGATTTGGCACGGTCGACATGACATTTGGAAACCGGAAAATGCGTTTAAATGTTTTTACTAACAATACTAATGATTCCGGTGTTGAAGAATGTTTTATGGCAGATGTCATTGAGGGATGCAATCCATGTGAGTATGAAAAAGATGGAATGGAACTGTGTGCTTGTAATTTTTCTGAACAGGTACATGCTTTTGATTTGGAGAGTGAAGAAGAAAAGCAAGATGTGCTAGCTTTGAAGGAGGGTCGACCACCATGGTCTCACCATTTTGACAGTTTGCCAGTGGAGATTGATTCGGGCACCAAACCTTCATTAGAAGTGCCACCAAAGTTGGAGCTGAAAGACTTGCCGAGCCATTTGAAGTATGCTTTTCTAGGGGATAATAATACATTACCGGTCATTATTGCCTCTAATTTGGAGATGGCTCAAGAGCAAGCTTTGTTGGAAGTGTTGAAAGAGAACAAAGGGGCTATTGGGTGGACGATTGCCGATCTCAAAGGAATTAGTCCATCCATTGTGATGCACAAGATTATCACCAATGAAGATGCAAAGCCCACAAGAGAAGCGCAAAGACGGTTGAATCCTAACTTAAGGGAGGTAGTTAAAAAGGAGGTAATTAAGTGGTTAGATGCGGGAATTATTTATCCAATTTCGGATAGCTCTTGGGTAAGTCCTACTCAAGTGGTACCTAAGAAGTCCGGCATTCAAGTAGTCAAAGATGAAAGTGGTGAACAAATAGCCACACGACCCGTAACCGGGTGGCGAGTGTGTATTGACTACCGCAAATTAAATGCCGCCACTTCTAAGGATCATTTCCCACTTCCTTTTATTGACCAAATTATTGAAAAATTATCGGGTCAAAAATACTATTGTTTTTTAGATGGGTATTCGGGGTACAACCAAATTGCAATTCACCCGGATGACCAACACAAGACCACCTTCACTTGTCCTTATGGTACTTTTGCCTTTAGGCGGATGCCATTTGGCTTGTGTAATGAACCGGCTACTTTTCAACGATGTATGATGAGTATTTTCTCGGACATGGTTGGAGAGTCGCTTGAAGTGTTTATGGATGATTTCTCAATATTTGGCACTAGCTTTGAATCTTGTCTCAACGAGTTACAAAAAGTTTTAAAAAGATGTGTTGAGAAAAATCTAGTGCTTAGTTGGGAGAAAAGCCATTTCATGGTGCAAGAGGGAATTGTGTTAGGTCACGTGATTTCGGAGAGAGGTATGGAGGTGGATAAGGCAAAAATCCGGGTTATTTCATCATTGCCACCACCAAAGAATGTAAAAGGGGTAAGGTCATTTTTGGGACATGCGGGTTTTTATAGACGGTTTATTAAAGGTTTTAGTGTCATTACCAAACCTTTATGTAATTTGCTTTTGAAAGAAGTTCCATTTGACTTTACTAATGAATGTTTGCAAGCTTTCACTGTTTTGAAAGAACACTTGGTCAAGGCTCCTATTTTGCAACCACCGGATTGGTCGAAGCCATTTGAGATTATGTGTGATGCTAGTGAAACTACAATTGGAGCGGTTTTGGGCCAAAGAGTTGATAAAAAGCCGGTGGTGATTTACTATGCGAGCAAAACTTTATCCGAAGCGCAACTGAATTACACCACAACCGAAAAAGAATTATTAGCAGTGGTGTATGCTTTGGATTAGTTTCATTCGTATATTTGGGGGAGCAAGGTGGTGGTATATTCGGATCATAGTGCGGTTCGTTATTTGATGGAAAAGAAAGATGCCAAGCCATACTTGATTCGATGGGTTTTATTGTTGCAAGAGTTCGATGTGGAAATTCGGGACAAGAAAGGAAGCGAAAATGTAGTGGCGGATCATTTGTCTTGGATTCCGGTGGATAAAAATGATGATTTTGGAGAAATAAATGAGAGGTTTCCCGATGAGCAATTGATGGCGACATCTACTAGTCATGCACCGTGGTTTGCTCATTATGTTAACTATTTAGCCACGAGGGTCATTCCGGATCATTGGACCAAGAAACGAAGACAACAATTTATGGTCCAAGTGAAGCAATACATTTGGGATGAACCGGATCTCTTCAAGATTGGACCCGATCAAGTGATTAGAAGATGTGTGCCCGAATCGAAAGTGAAAGATATTCTTACACATGCTCATTCATCCGCTTGTAGGGGGCATTTTAGTGGACACAAGACCGGTTACCGGGTTCTATCATGTGGGTTCTATTGGCCCACCATATTTAAGGATGCTTGTGAATTTGCTCGGAATTGTATAAATTGTCAAAGGATGGGAAGTATCTCCAAGAGGGATGAAATGCCTCTACAACTGATCTTGATTGTAGAAATATTCGATGTTTGGGGCATTGACTTCATGGGCCCCTTTCCAAATTCTAATGGGTTTTTGTATATCTTGGTAGCGGTTGATTATGTTTCGAAGTGGATCGAAGCAATTGCTACGAGGACTAATGATCATTCGGTGGTTTGCAAGTTTGTGCAATCCAACATTTTCTCTCGTTTTGGTATTCCTAGAGTGATCATTAGTGATGGTGGGTCCCATTTTAAGAATTTCAATTTTGGCAAGTTGTTGAAGAGATATGGAGTAAATCACCGGATTGCCACCCCGTACCATCCACAAACAAGTGGACAAGTGGAAGTTTCTAACCGTCAAATTAAAGAAATTCTCATGAAGACGGTTCGTGTGGATAGAAAAGATTGGTCAAGTAAATTAGATGATGCTTTGTGGGCATACCGTACGGCTTACAAAACTCCGATTGGCACGACACCTTATCGGATGGTGTATGGGAAGGGTTGTCACTTGCCAATGGAGTTGGCGCATCGAGCACATTGGGCGATCACGACAGTAAATGCGGATTATGATGAAGCGGGTCGAACGAGAAAATTGCAATTAAGTGAATTGGAGGAAATAAGGGATGAGGCTTATGAAAGTGCATCGGCATACAAAGACAAGTTGAAGAAAGTGCATGATGCAAAGTTGAGAAGGAAGACCTTTGAAGTGGGTCAAAAGGTGTGGTTGTACAACTCGAGATTGAAGATGTTTGCGGGTAAGCTGAAAAGTAAATGGATGGGTCCATACATCGTTTGCAGGATTGGTAAATTCGGTGAAGTCGAAATATTAGATGAAAGCACCAATAAGCAACAAACGGTGAATGGACATCGCTTGAAGCCATACTTGGATGGAAGTGACATAAATGCTTTGGAGATGGATAAAGCGGGCTATTTCTTAAGCCCGGTGGAAGAGGTGCAACCATGAGAGGCCAGGTTTGGTAGTGTAAATAGTTAGCGTTTACTTTATTTTATTTTTCGTTTGTGTGTGTTCGAAATCCGTGTTTGAAACAAGTGTGGGGACGTTCCGGTCACGAAACGGTTCTAGCATTGTGTTGAGGACAACACGGGTTTTTCGAGGGGGTAGGGTAATTTTCATGTTTGTCAAATTACTAATTAAAAAAAATAAAACAACTCCTTAGCTACAAGGACTGCAGTATAGAGAGTAGGGTTGTCGAACCACGAGGAGTATGTGGTTAGTGTTAGTAGCAATTTTATTAGTTAAACTAATTAATTAAAAATAATATTTTATGAAGTAAAATGTTGTGGTGCTTGCAAAAGTTGATTAAGAGATTTGAATAGAGAACAGTAATAATAAAGAAGTAACTCCCTCTAAACTTCAGGTTCTAGGTTTCGCACAGTTTTCAGTTTATAGATTGGGAACCACATAGACATGGTTCCGGAAATTAGTTAATTAACTGGTAGCACAAGTTCTTGTCATCAAACCTATTATCTACCTAATTGTAAGCGTCAAGTCAACCCTCTTTATGTCACCCAACTCGCTACTAAGTTTTGTCATCAACCGAACAAGTTGTAAAGAAAGGACTCAAAACACAAATCAATTGTTTAATAACTAATGCATCAAGAATGTTTTAATTGTTTGTCATCCAAGCAAAACATAATCCAATACTAAAAATAAATAGAAAGAAGTGCAAAACCTAATTGAACCATTCGTCTAGAGGAAGTCACAAAAGATTTAGCCTAGCATCTTGATCATTGAAGCTGCTTCCTCTTTATTTCTGTTGTGCGATGCCATCTCTCCAATTGTGTCTCGGTCCACTCCCAAGCCCGTATTTCGCCATTTTTAACTCCTTATTACACCTGCAACCAAAATAACCGTAGTTACCCAATTCCAAGCAATAACACGAATAAATGTGGATAAAATAAACGTTTTAACACTATTAAAGGGTGTTCGTTGAACCACCCGTCAACGACCACCTAACGGGCAAGGCCTTGGAAATGTGTTTGAACCAAAAGGCCAAAATCGAAAAAAAAAAAATATATAACCTATGAGTATTTGTGTTTTTTTAGTATTTGTAATTTTTTTTTTAGTAGTTGTAAGTTTTTTTTTAGTGTTTGTAATTTTTTTTTAGTATTTGTAATTTTTTTTTAGTATTTCTAATATTTATATATTTAATGGAATATTTAAAGTATTTAATATTATTATTTAAATAAGAAAATAAATAATTAACCAATGATTACCCAATCATTATAACCCCCCATAACCCCCATTCCCACTACACCCTCTTTTCCATAACCCCCTTCTATTACTTTTTAATATTTTAATCCCCATAACCCCCCATAACCCCCACCACTACACATACACTTACACCTTAGTAATTAATAATGTAACTAGGGTGCTTAAAGGCGCGCGTTACGCGCCTTACAATTTTCTCGTGTACAAAAAGATGTATACACTAAACAGTGGTCCCACACATAAGATTGGAAAAGAAGTTGCCTCTGCAAGCGGTTGATGTCAAGAACATCAATCAGCAGCTGCCCATTTTTCACCTCCTGATTTAAAATCTTTCCCATCGACTCCTGCAATCATATCACAATTTTAAGAATTATTAGTAATGGTAAATGAAGTTCTAGATGAAAAAGTGGGATTCACCTCAAACTTTTTTTTTCATTTCGTAACATAGCTTCCAAATCTTCTATCTGTCGTCTAGATTGTGGCACTTTCATGTCTCTCTTTTCTGCCATCTAGCTTATAGCTCTAAGGATTTCGAAAAATAATACCTCATAGTAGTAAACAACCTGTTAATAGCATAACATTAGAATGGCATATTTCCCCCCATAAAATGAATAACTAAATAACCTAACCTCATCTACTTCATGTTGAATCCATTCCTGATTTTCATATTTGAAATCAAGTTTATGAGGTGGAAGGTAAACAGATTGGACATCAATAGATGCATAACAAAAGCAGCCTACCATTTTTCCAAAACTGCACATGTACTAACTTTCACAATACAGAAAAGAAATTAAAAAGAGAAGAGATTAAGGATTTTGTTAAGCGCGTACCCATCTAAATTCCTATAGAATTCAAAGTAAAAAATATAAAATTAACAAAACTAACCTGTTTAAGAAGATGGGTTTGCTGTTTAAGAGGTCTAAATCCACCAACAATAGCTATGAAGTAAATCTCATTAGGTTGACGCTGCAATCCACTGGGTGTTTGAAGCTCACCAATATTTATAACACAGCACAGAGCAAAACAGAGAGTGAGGACAGAAACACGCCTATTCTAACTGTATGCTCAACTTCAGCGCGTAAAACTTTCCGCGCAAAGGGCTCACTTGTCGTCTATGCACAACCTGTACTTAAACATATAAAAATCCTTAATAACTCTTAAACATTTCGTCTACCAACCAAGTTGGGAAAAAACACTTCATACTATAGGGACCAATCATCTAAATAGCGCGAAAAATAATAATGGCATTGTGGTTGATTGCAGAGAGAATTGGATATCATCGTGCAAAGAGAACACCTTTCATAAAAAACACGTTTATATAATACATAAAGGCTCAGGCGCGTAATGATAGGTCGACCGATTGCGCGGCCACAGAAGCATTGCAGCCAACAAATTACAAACGCGCTCATCATAGCCCAACAGGTAGAAATACAATTGGTTAACAGGGGGAAAATACCATTAGCAGCAAAAACAGCAAACAGGTGAGGTTAGGACTACAACTCAAATCATTTTTTGAAAAGACGGATGATATGATGCATAAAGGCTCAGAAGCGCAATGATAAGTTGACCGGTTGCGCTGCCATAGCACCATCACAGTCAACAGCTGTATTGCGCACGCAATCATCATGGCCCAAGAGCTATAAACGCCAAAAAAAACAGCGGCATACAAATCTAAAACCAGCCCATAAAGGCTCCAAGCCGAGCTATGGGCCAACGAACTTGTATAAAAAACAAAACTAAAAGGTGGCCCAGCCCATAATTAATGTGGCGCTGTTCGATTTACACGGTTATAAATATATTTAGAAGGACACAGATAATACCCGGTTGCGTCGCCATAATAGCCGACGTTTGCATTCCACGCTCTATCATCACAGCTAAATAGCTACCAAGCCGTCAAACACCACCAATGATGAACATTCTTAGCCGCTGTTCGCAACCACAGAAATGAGACATAAAGGCTCAGGCGCGCAATGATAGGTCGACCGGTTGCGCTGCCATAGCACCATCACAGCCAACAACTGCGTTGCACGCGCAATCATCATGGCCCAATAACTTTGTATAAAAAACAATCTTAAAAAGGTGTCCCAGCGCATAATTAATGCAGCACTGCTCAATTTACACGGTTATAAATTTAGAATATTTAGAATTAGAAGAGTACAAATAATAACACCCCGTTGCGCCGCCATAATAGTCGACATTTGCATTCTGCGCTCTATCATCATAGCCAAATAGCTACAAAGCCGTGAAATAGCAGCAATGATGAACATTCTTGGTCCCTGTTCACAACCACGGAAATGAGACATAAAGGCTCAGGCGCGTAATGATAGGTCGACCGGTTGCGCTGTTGTAGCACCATCATAGTCGACCTTTGCATTGTCCACGCAATCATCATAGCCCAATACCAATTAAAGGCAATGGCAAACATCACATGTTTAAACCTTTGCTGATCAGGTAAAAAAATAATCAAAAGATTACCTTTTCTAAACAGCGTTTAAAAAGCATCCTCAACTCCATGATGTAAGCCGTCATCCAGCCGAACATCATTCTCGGAATGACAATTATTCAAACAGAGTATGATCCAGCAATCATTATAAACATTCTTAATCCCTATTGACAACAACGAACATGATACATATAGGCTCAGGCGTGCAATGCTAGGTCGACTACCTGCACTGCCATAGTGCCATGATAGTCGACATATGCATTGTTCACGCAACCATGATAGCCCAACAGCCACAAATACGATTAGCAACGAAACAAAAGTAGTATTAGCAATAGAAAGACAGCTGTCAAACAGCAGCACTCAAAGCAAGCGAAAAACAGCAGAACACAGCAACCACATCATCAAAACAGTTTAGCCTGTTACATCAAACCTCAGACATGCAATGCATGAGCCTCGAATATGATACATAAAGGCTCAGGCGTGCAATGATACGTCAACCGGTTGCACTGTCATAGCACCATCACAGTCGACATATGCATTGTACACGCAAGCATCATAGCCTAATAGCCATAAACACAATTGCTTTCTAAAATAAAGCATCATTAGCAGTACAAACAGCTGCCAAACATCAACAATGATGTGTTTTACGAAAACATAACAAGTAGATTATTACAAAGGTTCAACCTATCACATTAAACCTCAGCCATGCAATGGCAGCTGTTACAAACTAAACAGCCAGAAATACAATCATTGTGGTTAGGCGTTGAACCACTATGATGGACGAACGCAACATGTTTATTACACAATTAGCAAAGGATCAAAGTAGAATCTTGATTGTTGGATCCCTCACTAATTGGATGATAAATATTATGTTCCGTTCGTCCATCGTAGCAGTTCAACACCTACAGATGTTAACCAACCATCCTACTGTAACACCCCAACCGATGGCGGAAACATCGGGATGTCACGTATTGATGATTGTTCAGTAGCTCATGGTAAATAATAAATTTCAATAATTGATTTAAATATGTTACATACAATTGTTCTACAAGAATTTGTACATCAAAATGAAAAATATTAGATACACATCTTCAAGCATTAACTCAAATCTTCAAGGAAGCAATAACATGAAGCATGTTAAGTTTGAAAATATTTTGGGTCAACAAAAGTTGGTGAGAATTACATAGGTTTGAATAAAAATGTTGTACAATTCGAGTGTCATGGCAAGTCTAGTCCATATGTGAAAACAAAACAATCGGGTAAATCGAGTGCATAATCAAACCTTGTGACTACAATATTGTGGTCCATCCCATACGCATATGGTTCACTCGATTTTGTTATAAATTCGATAACAATCACCCACGCTACCTATGTAGGAGGTACACGTATCCGAGTGGGATTGTCAGTCCAATAGATCTATCATTGTAACCGTCGGCTGATCAATGTTAATGATTATGCTAGAATAATGTGCTTACCCTAGTAATGTTTAAGACATAATGCAACATAGAATAACACATAGACACTTATGATTGAATTGTAAATTAAATGTTGTAACATGTTTCACCCCAAAATAGTGAATGGAAAAATGGGCTATGTAAACTCACCTTAGTGTTAGAATGGAGACCCTTGTTATATGAGTAAATGTGGCTCGTATGTATCCAAATATCACCCTATGTTTAGGACAATAAAATAAGTGTTGGGAAAACTTAAAAGTCTAAGTTTTGTAGTCTATAGGTACTCTAGGGTTCCTAATTTGGGGATTGGCGATCGTTTATTAATTGATTTAGAATAATTGTTAGTTAACTAATAAATAAAGAAAATAAATAAATAAATATATAAATAATTTTCACAAAATCTTGATCAAGGTTGGTTGTACTAAAGTGTAATAGTGAGAAAATAATTTTTATAAAATTATTTTCATAATTAAGTGTATATAATATAACTTATTAATCGAAACATGTTAAAAATATTCAAAAATATTAAATTTCGTAAATTTTAGGTTATAAAATTATATTTCCGATCTAGATTAATAAAAATAATTTTCGTGAAATTTTGGTGCAAAAATGATTAAAAACGGATTTATGATGAATTATTTACGAATTAAACAAGAATAATGGTTTAAAAATGATTAAATAATTATATTTAGAAACTAAAAATTTTGATATAGGATTTTAAGTTTTATGAGCTTAAAATAATTAGGATGGAATTTATAAAGTTAGTTTGATATTTTTAATCATATAAAAGTTTAGAATTAAGTATGACATGTTAATAAACATTTAAAAGAAATAAACTTCTATATCAAAAGCAAATAACACCCTAGACCAGTTGGTGGGGTGGTTTAGTCAAGTGTGTGACTCGGCTGAGGAGTTGGGTTCGAATCTGGCTGCACCCGTTTTATTTTATCTATTTTTTTTTGGCCAAAATCTTATGCAAGAAAGAAAAACATTAAAAGATGGAGACAGGTCTCGAACCCAGGTACTGACCAATCCAAAGCTTTAACACAGGCACTAACCACCAACTGATCCATTGACTCATTGCTGTTTAACAACATCTTTTAAATCTTTTAAACATATTACACAAAGATTCATCTTCCCTAATTACACCTTAGAACCCTAGGTTATCAATCGAGCCAAAAACGCATTAGTATCCATAACAATTAGGGGGTTATAGATCGGAACATAGGCGTATTAACAAATAGGTAACTGAATTGGACTTACAAGGTTCGGGTATCCAAGAAGCCGAAGTCAACATGAAAGTCAAATAATCGTTTAATCGGCATAATAGGGCAAAAATGAGAAGAATATGATGGTGGTAGTGTGTTTGTCGGTTGTTTCTGAACGAATTGGATCCAACATTATATAATATTGTGATCAAAATGGAAACTCTTGAGGTTTGACCTTCTATGGTCAAAACCGCGTATAGTATGCTCAGATTGAGCTGGAAAATTGTGACTAATTGGTTGGTTAAATATGGAAAGGTTGTGTCAATCTTTAAACGGGATCAATTATGAATGTTTACCAAAAATTGAGCTTGATTACTCGGTCAAAGTCAAGCCTTTGGTGGTCAAGGTGGGTTCCTGGTGTATCGAAAAGCAGAAGAGGGACTACGTTTGTCCTAGTTGTCTACTTGCTAGTTCACGCAAGGTTTTTATTTTCATATCACAACTTATATTATTATATTAATATAATTAATTTCAGCTGCTTCACTCGTTTTTCTCGTATAACTTTTAACCTACAACGTTTTATAAAAATACGAATATACTGTTGAGACGAACTTATTTTTCTCTACGTTTTGACCCAAGTTTCATAAAAAATGGAGTAGGGCCAAATATAATATATTATATTATATTATCACTAACGGTCTCTTATAATACTAATTAGTCGCCTAGATCTCATACTTCAAATAATCAAGTTGTTCATCACTTGCTTGTTGACTAGCTTAAATATATGAGTATCCATCTTACATGTTATTGGTTCATTTTACTAATCAATGAGCCATTTCATTTACTAATAAATATGAACCAACATATTTTATTTATGTAACAAAAACGGGATGTTACATTTAGTGTCACAACAATTATTATTATTTATAAAAAATGTAATATATATATATATAGTTAAAAAAAATTGAAAATTTTTGTGATGTTACAGTCTCCCCTACTGTTGGGAACTTCGTCCCGAAGTTGATTTAGAAAAGACTGCTGGGAAGGTGTGTGGGTATAAGCTAAGGTGTCTGTGGTAAAAGTTCAAGAACGACAGAGTCGAGGTTTTGAGTAATATTGATCTAAGATAGGGGCCCTATGGAGCACTAAACTGTAAGTTTCAAGAATGCACAAGATAACCATCAAGGCTAAAAGGACTGTTAAATAACTAGGGTTTGTAATTGGATGCTTACCAAAAATCTTGATAGAATTGCACACTACCTTAACGTACCTATAAATTCATGATTACGTTCTGGACCGCAATCACCAATTTACCTTACATTAGGGTTTTGTGTCCTTCTATGACTATAAACACACATGTAAAATAATACAATTAACCTTATGGTCGAATCGTATACAATGTATCAAAAAAAAATAAGTCCAACTGTTGAGCAGGAAAATGACCTCTACCAGTCAGTGAGTAAGAACCTCTACCGATTGTTGAGCAGGTGCGATAGCCTCTACCAGTCGTTGAGCAGGTTGTAGGGCCTCTACCGACTGTTGAGCAGGCATGATGACCTCTACCAATCGTTGAGTAGGTTATTTGGTACTCTACTAACTGTTGAGTAAGTATTGTATCCTCTATCAGTTGTTTGATTAAGCGTACCAATTATTACACACAAAAATTGCAAATTGGTAATATGTACATGTAAGCAATCAAGTATCAAATATAGCATGCAAGTTGTAATAGAGTTGCCCTAGACAAGGTTAATGACTCTAGGTGTGTCTATAGCAAATAGTTCTAGTATCAAATGTTCAAATATGATAGATAGTCGAATACTCATGTATAACGAAGGATTAAGTTTGATGCAACGAACAATCAAGTTTTCAATAGTTTGGTTATCATAGGGATCAAGTTCATGTTCAAGAAGGTAAAGAATATGAATTTAGTTCTTGAGAGGATGATGAAGAACTCAAAGTATCATCAAAGTTATGAAAGATAGTGCACGTGAAAAATAGTTAATAAAGGGTTTGTTTATAGGTTTTCCAAAGAGGCACAAATAGTGAGGAGATTATTTAGCAGCATGAATCGTGGGGTTTGAACCAAATATTAAAATCGAGCGTATGAGAAAACATGATTGTGGTGAACGCCAAAAATCTTAAAAGTTCGAACATGTTGTAAATAAGTAGGTGTCAATGGGAATTGGAGATTAATTTTTGTTCATGAGGATGGAAAGATTTTATTTTCAAAATTTGGTTTTGTATGTAAAGCAAAAGTCATTAAATAGTACAACTAAATTGATTTAGATCAAAATATTTTGATGAGTCATAAGTTTTAAACACGATTTCGGATTTCAAAAATCAAGAATCTGTTGAGGTGTTTTGTATAGTTGACTTTGATTATTCCATAAAAAAGAAGTGATTCCTAATATATTAAAACTTTTTTTTAAGATTATCTGTTACACCAGTAAATTGTTACACCAACATTTGAAATTTAGAAAATGAGTTTGTGGAGTAAAAGGTTTTTTTGACAAAATATTTATTTGCTTTAGTTTGTGAAATTCCTAGGTAATGAATATTTGACAAAATTTAGTACTCTTTAATGTTGGTGCTAGAGTATTTCCTATAAACAGGTTACGAGATGATAGTTTGAACCAGGATTTAAAAATCTTGAATATGATAAAATTTTATGGTTGAGAGTACCTTAAAAAAATATAAATGAAAATCTAAGGGGAGGTTAAAAATGAAATTGGCCTGAAACATCAAAGGTAATAGATTAAATAAGTAAAATGTGTAACATGTTGTAAAGGGCAAAAGATGATTTGGGTTAGATTTTGAAAATAATTAAACATGTGGGTAATATTGTAAGACGAAGTATGATTGTGAAACTTACAAATGATCATGAAATTCAGGCTGGTTAGTAAATTATATAAGAAATGAAATTGATTTGAATTGTAAAGGTTTGGAGATTTCAAAGCTTAGAATTTAATGAGAGTGAGGGGGTATAAATGAAAATGAAATACAAAGATTGTATTCATTTGTCCACGTATATACGAAAATGTTGACTTATCAAGACAGATCGGATCTAAGCCCAGTGAATTTGCCCTATTAAACTAGGAGTACATTAGGATTGCAACAAGTGAAAGAGAATGTAGGCAAGACCAAGCTAGGGTAGGAATAAGGAGGAGGATAGGGATAGAGATAAGGATAAGGTAGAGCTACAAGCAACTAAAGCAAGTACTGATTAAAATCCTATGGTTATAGACTAGATTATTATTATTTTTTTTCTAATAACCTAATTCCCTATAACCATGGCTCTGATACCAATCTGTAACACCCCAACCGATGGCGGAAACATCGGGATGTCACGTATTGATGATTGTTCAGTAGCTCATGGTAAATAATAAATTTCAATAATTGATTTAAATATGTTACATACAATTGTTCTACAAGAATTTGTACATCAAAATGAAAAATATTAGATACACATCTTCAAGCATTAACTCAAATCTTCAAGCAAGCTATAACCTGAAACATGTTAAGTTTGAAAATATTTTGGGTCAACAAAAGTTGGTGAGAATTACATAGGTTTGAATAAAAATGTTGTACAATTCAAGTGTCATGGCAAGTCTAGTCCATATGTGAAAACAAAACAATCGGGTAAATCGAATGCATAATCAAACCTTGTGACTAGAATATTGTGGTCCATCCCATACGCATATGGTTCACTCGATTTTGTTATAAATTCGATAACAATCACCCACGCTACCTATGTAGGAGGTACACGTATCCAGGTGGGATTGTCAGTCCAATAGATCTATCATTGTATACCGTCGGCTGATCAATGTTAATGATTATGCTAGAATAATGTGTTTACCCTAGTAATGTTTAAGACATAATGCAACATAGAATAACACATAGACACTTATGATTGAATTGTAAATTGAATGTTGTAACATGTTTCACCCCAAAATAGTGAATGGAAAAAGGGGCTATGTAAACTCACCTTAGTGTTAGAATGGAGACCCTTGTTATATGAGTAAATGTGGCTCGTGTGTATCCAAATATCACCCTATGTTTAGGACAATAAAATAAGTGTTGGGAAAACTTAAAAGTCTAAGTTTTGTAGTCTATAGGTATTCTAGGGTTCCTAATTTGGGGATTGGTGATCGTTTATTAATTGATTTAGAATAATTGTTAGTTAACTAATAAATAAAGAAATTAAGAAAATAAATAAATAAAAAGAATTTTCACAAAATCTTGATCAAGGTTGGTTGTACTAAAGTGTAATAGTGAGAAAATAATTTTTATAAAATTATTTTCATAATTAATTTTTATAACTTATTAATCGAAACATGTTAAAAATATTCAAAAATATTAAATTTCATAAATTTTAGGTTATAAAATTATATTTCCGATCTAGATTAATAAAAATAATTTTCGTGAAATTTTGGTGCAAAAATGATTAAAAACGGATTTATGATGAATTATTTATGAATTAAACAAGAATAATGGTTTAAAAATGATTAAATAATTATATTTAGAAACTAAAAATTTTAATATAGGATTTTAAGTTTTATGAGCTTAAAATAATTAGGATGGAATTTATAAAGTTAGTTTGATATTTTTAATCATATAAAAGTTTAGAATTAAGTATGACATGTTAATAAACATTTAAAAGAAATAAACTTCTATATCAAAAGCAAATAACACCCTAGACCAGTTGGTGGGGTGGTTTAGTCAAGTGTGTGACCCGGCTGAGGAGTCGGGTTCGAATCTGGCTGCACCCGTTTTATTTTATCTATTTTTTTTTGGCCAAAATCTTATGCAAGAAAGAAAAACATTAAAAGGTGGAGACAGGTCTCGAAGCCAGGTATTGACCAATCCAAAGCTTTAACACAGGCACTAACCACCAACTGATCCATTGACTCATTGCTGTTAACAACATCTTTTAAATCTTTTAAACATATTACACAAAGGTTCATCTTCCCCAATTAGACCTTAGAACCCTAGGTTATCAATCGAGCCAAAAACGCATCAGTATCCATAACAATTAGGGGGTTATAGATCGGAACATAGGCGTATTAACAAATAGGTAACTGAATTGGACTTACAAGGTTCGGGTATCCAAGAAGGCGAAGTCAACATGAAAGTCAAATAATCGTTTAATCGGCGTAATAGGGCAAAAATGAGAAGAATATGATGGTGGTAGTGTGTTTCTCGGTTGTTTCTGAACGAATTGGATCCAACATTATATAATATTGTGATCAAAATGGAAACTCTTGAGGTTTGACCTTCTATGGTCAAAACCGCGTATAGTATGCTCAGATTGAGCTGGAAAATTGTGACTAATTGGTTGGTTAAATGTTTAAGGTTGTGTCAATCTTTAAACGGGATCAATTACGAATGTTTACCAAAAATTGAGCTTGATTACTCGGTCAAAGTCAAGCCTTTGGTGGTCAAGGTGGGTTCCTAGTGTATCGAAAAGCAGAAGAGGGACTAGGTTTGTCCTAGTTGTCTGCTTGCTAGTTCACGCAAGGTTTTTATTTTCATATCACAACTTATATTATTATATTAATATAATTAATTTCAGCTGCTTCACTCGTTTTTCTCGTATAACTTTTAACCTACAACGTTTTATAAAAATACGAATCTACTGTTGAGACGAACTTGTTTTTCTCTACGTTTTGACCCAAGTTTCATAAAAAATGGAGTAGGGCCAAATATAATATATTATATTATATTATCACTAACGGTCTCTTATAATACTAATTAGTCGCCTAGATCTCATACTTCAAATAATCATGTTGTTCATCACTTGCTCGTTAACTAGCTTAAATATATAAGTATCCATCTCACATGTTATTGGTTCATTTTACTAATCAATGAGCCATTTCATTTACTAATAAATATGAACCAACATATTTTATTTATGTAACAAAAACGGGATGTTACATTTAGTGTCACAACAATTATTATTATTTATAAAAAAATGTAATATATATATATAGTTAAAAAAAATTGAAAAATTTTGTGATGTTACACCTACTTTGTAAACACACACACACAAACATCTCTAATACTCTACAAAAAAATCCACAAGCACAATTATGTTTCTCCCTACAATCACAATCGTTCAAATAGAGTATCACCCGACGATCATTATGAACATTCTTAATTTAGCCCACCATCCACAATCACAAAACACTACGATAAAGCTGATCATCTTAGACACTATCCAACCAACCTATTCAAAGACAGTATGACCCAACGATCATTATGACCATTATGAATGACCATTATGACCCAACATTCTTAATCTTAGACATTATGACCATTCTAAAGCCTTGTTCACAACTACAAAGCAACTTTGTGTACACCTACATGAACCAGCCCAACCATGCACAGCCACGAAATACCACCATCAAAATTTAACCCCTTAACTAACAAACCATGATCCCCACAATGAAAATCATTCAAACATAGCATCACCCCATACTTAATCCCTGTCACAACCACAAAGCACGTCCGCCTAGACAACACCCAACCGACCACCAGCCAAACGTTGGCAAACACCGTTTCTTCATCATTGTCGTCCAACATCATCATCAAACCAGCATTATCTCTGCTGTTCAGATCCCAAAAAACCCTTTTGATGATAATAATAATAATAATAATAATAATAATAATAATAATAATAATAATAATAATAATTATTATTATTATTATAATAATAACAAAATTAACAATAATAATAGTATCAATAATAATAATAATGTTAATAGTAACAATAAAAATAATAATAATATTAATAATAATAATAATAATAATAACAATAATCTTTACCTGATGATGATCGGATGATCTATTAACAACCACCAACCACCGCCATGTACAGGTACATCATCGGACGAAAAACCACCGTATGCAACCACATCAGCCACAACGACCAAATACCATGATCAAACCCGTAATCGAACCCACCAGCATCGGAAACCTCAAAACCACGCCGCACCATCTTCATCAACCACCATCCTTCGTCACCGGCACGACCATCATTCATGACTGTCATCCCTGACGAAGTATTCATCCTCAACAGAGACAGAAAGAGAGAGAGAGACAGAGATGTTTGTGTGTTTTTAGAGAAAGAGAGAGCAACGCGTGTGTGTGTGTGTGTGTGTAGAAGTGTCTGAAACAATGAAAATAAACACTGAAGGAACTTCAGTTACGTATATGTTTAGAAGATGAAGGGTTACGTGTAGGAAGAAGAAGAATAACAAAACGTGGCAACCTTTGAAATGACCAAAAGACCCTTAAAACACACCAAAAAAACGGCCCAGAAAGACTCGAACCCGGGCCACGTGCGAAGGAACCAGAAACCACAATCACCACACCAACACCTCAAATCTGTTTATGTTTTAGAAACATTTTTATAAAATCCAAAACAAAATAGGTGGGCCAACCCATAATTAATACAGACATTGTTCAATTTACACGGTTATAAATATATTTAGAATTATCCAACTTAAAACTATATTTTGCAAATTTTTATGACATTTTTCTAAGCTTTAGTACTGGGAGGCTTTCACAATCTTGTAAAGGGAAGATTCGCATTGAACTTCGATTCAATTTCGCAATCTTTGTTCTATACATCTCTTTTGTTCGTATCTAGTGGTTTGGGTTCCAACTTGTTACTTGTGCCCTAATGGTGATTCAAGCCCATTAGGGATCTAAGGTCTATGGGCCCAAACTATAAGGGTGAATGGGGTGGTCATCACCCCATCACACTTATCCCACTATCACACCCAATCAGATTGTGTCACCTCATTTCATCACATCCTATAGCATTCCATCACTAAACACATGTGGTGGTGTTCATTTTTCATCACTAAACTTTTTTTTATATAATCTAAAAACATTACATTAAATAAAAAAACATTACATTAAATAAAAAAATTACACTAAATAAAAAAAACATTACATTTAACTAAAATAAAAAAAGACATTAAATAAAAAAAATTACTAGAAAATATAAAATAAAATAAAAATGAAATAAGAAAATTAAGTCAGTGGTGGGTACGGGTCATCGAACACGATATCTAAACTACCGACATGTTCCGTTAGATCGTGCCTAAGTTGAATCACAGTTACGTTGTGTTTCCCCGACAAGTGCACCAAACTCATCTAAGCTAAGATATATTATAAAAAAATATATGAGTATGTATACTTTTGTTGGAAAAAAAATTAAGTTTATATATTGTTAATATTAAAATTTATAAAAAAACATAATAATATAATATTATTATATTATTGGTTTACTGCATCTGAGCC
Source organism: Ambrosia trifida (assembly GCA_028751855.1). Taxonomy (NCBI): domain Eukaryota; kingdom Viridiplantae; phylum Streptophyta; class Magnoliopsida; order Asterales; family Asteraceae; genus Ambrosia; species Ambrosia trifida. The sequence continues at coordinate 102,934,002 of CM054131.1, forward strand.
TTTTCTGTATTGTTAATATTAAAATTTGTGAGCTTGACTAGGGCTGCAAACGAACTGAACTTTCAGCGAACAGTTCATGAACTGTTCAGTGGGAAGTCCGTTTGTGTTCGTTCGTTTAATAAATGAAGGAACATGAACACAAAATTCCGTTCGTTTAGTTAAACGAACGAACATGAACAGAGGTTGTGTTCGTTCGTTTATGTTCGTGAACGTTCGGTAACGTGTTCATTTATGTTCGTTTGTGTTCGATAATTTATTAAGGTTTTTAATTTTTATACTTTTTTATATTCTTTTATTTTTATTTATTTTACCTAATAAATAATATATATGAGGTAAATATATGACTATATGAAATCAATAAACCTACTTTATCCAAGCTCATTATATGTTTTCACGTTCCAGCATTGATGCCCTCCACCTCCAACGCACTTCTCCAGTACTAAGTATGTTTGGACAATTAGGTTATATTTTGGGTGGATCTAGCTATTGTATTAATGTATGTGAATTTGATGTTATTCAAAGGGTAATATATGTCCGTTTGTGTTTGTTTCCGTTCATGAACACTTTTTTGTGTTCATTAATGTTTATTTGTGTTCGTGTGCGTTCATGAACAAAACGAACACAAACGAACACGAACATGAGTGTTTTCTTAGCAAACGAACACGAATAGAAAATCTCGTTCGGTAAGTGTTCATGAACTGTTCGTGAACACGTAATTTTCTTAACAAACGAACACGAACAAGGCCTTGTTCGTGTTCGTTCGGTTCGTTTGCAGCCATAAGCTTGACACTTGACAGCAAAGGTTACAATAGATTAAAATTCTTTTAAATTTAAATATAATAATACTTAAGGGTGGATGGATGTTTTAGATATAATAATCTATCTATATATATATAAAAGAAAACGTATATGCTGACGTGGCGTGCAATGGAGGCCTCAACCTCTCTTTGAGAGTGTCACGTGGCATCATAATTGAAATATTTTAGTGTTTTTGAACTATTTCCTTTTTTTTAATTAAAAAAAAAAGATAAACATAAAACCCTAAATTAAATTGAGTTATTTTAGGAAAAAAAAAGAATTTAAAAATAAATTTAAAATTTTCTATCTCATGTTTCCTCCCATAATTTTTAAACGTTTATATCTTTTATATACGGGATTTTTTAAAGAAAAAAATTACACCAAATTAACGAGCGTTTTATTATCTTTCTAACGAGTACCATAGTCCTATATAAAAAACGGAGAAAATCGACTATTTTTTGTGGGGTTTCGTTCATACAGGAAAAAAACACACAAAGTGTTCATGTTATTCATTAATCATGTTTTTTCTTTTAAATCAGGTTCTTATCTACGATGTTGAAAATTAGCCCAATGGTCATGTTATCATTGGAATTTTACTAGGTATACTTCATCAAGAGAAGTTAGGAGAAAGAATCGCGCAACACTGCAACACATTGTGTCACCTTATAGCAAGGTTATTTTTTTATTTATTTAATTACAAGAGTAATAATTATTACTATTAGTATTAGTATTTTTAGAATGGTTATAATTTTCAACCCCGGGACGCTCCCGAAAAGAATTGATAGTTGCTGATGTGGCGTTCACTGGTGGCCTCAACCATCTCTTGATTATGCCACGTGGCATAATGAGATGCAATGATTACAACTTCCAACTTAAGTGTTTGTTTAGTTGATTAGATTAGGAATTATAAGAGCCATTAGAATGTGAGAAATTAGAGAAATGTGATGAGTTTTTTAATAGTTGCAGCTTACATAAGTGATTCTTTAGATGATTACTGATTAGGTTTTAGATTAGAGAATATGAGTTATTACTGATTAGAATACTATGAACATGCAATGATTGAGAGATTTTGTGGTTAGTTAACTTGAGCCATTTGCAATAGGTTATCACGTAAATTAGATTTTTCAACCCCGGGACCCTCCCGGGGTAATCAGCTAGTCTATCTATAACTTATAATAAAAAGAATTGAATATTGTTGAGGTGACATTCAATGGAGGCCTCAACCCTCAATCTCTCATTTGAGATATGTCACATAGGATGTGATGTGGCAACTCTAGACCAATTAAAAAAAAAGGAATAAATACGGTTTAACTTAATCTATTAAATACCTAATCTACTAAATTTAAATATTGAACCTTTATTATTTTCTCTCATTTTTCATCCCATAACTTTTAAACGTTGATATCTTTTATATACGAGATTTTTTAAAGAAAAAAAATTACACCAAATTAACGAGCGTTTTATTATCTTTCCAACGAGTACCATAGTGCTATATAAAAAACGGAGAAAAAAACGACTATTTTTTGTAACCCGACAGGTATTGTGTCAGGTTTGGAATTAGTTTAAAAAAAATTGCGGGTTTGGGTCGGGCCTGAGATTAGGTGATACCCCGACCCAATTACCCGAAACCACATACCCAAATACCCGAACTATATACCCGATCATATACCCATGAATTTTTTAACGCATCACATAACCCTTAGACTAATGCCTTCGATATTTCAATAAATAACTTTTTTCCTTATTTCATGTTAGTTCTTTTTAGAATGATCGATTACAAACTTCCGCATTCATTTGACATTATATAATATTTTGTAATGGCACTAGATTTATACCCGGCGCAGAGATTTGTTTTTTTTTTTTTTATATTTGAATATGATAACTTATGGCAGAGATTTGTTTAAAATAAATAATAATAATAATAATAATCATATATCGGCAAGTCATTAATTATGTTGTCATATTAAATATTTATTATGTCATATTAGATATTTCAACCCAGGACGCTCCCGGGATAAAAAAAAAAACTAGTACTAAATATAATAATCACCCCTTCATTCGCGAGAAACAAAGAAAAACACAGATAAGGAGAGTGATGTACATCACACTTTTACTTCATCACGGTCGTGATTAATTACATGGGACGGTGTTCGTGATGATCACGGCCAGCCCATCACGGACCGCCCCGTCCATCCTAAATGGTATGATGTTTCCTATTTTAGACAAGATTCTTTCAATAGGGTTTTCTAGAGAGAAAGCTCAAGAACCTGTAAAATTGTGATTGTGGGTTTAGTGATTAATCCAAATCGTGTGTTAATGTCTTGTGTCGACTATTTCATCTTATATTTTGTTTTGTCCGTTTTAGTTTGACTACAAAAAGCTATATAATTATTCTTGCTCATTAGATGGTGTAGATCCAAAATACTTCAAAGATCCTCGTATAAAGTTGTAAAGAAACTTTACTCGAGCAACATATGCACATGTAGAATTAAAAGTAGGTTTTATGAGTTATTAAGCTTTGATCCTTTACAAATTTCTGTTTTCTTTAAAAGGGTGTTTGGGATTGATTTTGAAAATGCAAAAGTGATTTTGGTCAGAAGTGCTTATTGGCTTATTACTTTTTGAAAATGAGTTTAAAAAAAAAGTGTTTGGATTAGTTTTTGGTATGAGAAACGTTAAAAAGTTAATAGATTGTTTTTTTAAGTGTTTCGCTTAACTTTTTATGAATATTGGTTGTATGGGTGGTAGATTTGTAAATTTTTTTTCCAAAAGACAGGATTTCTAACTTCTCAAAAACAACATTTCCATCCTTAAAAGCCAAAAGTCAAAACAGAAAATGTTTTTGGGTTACACGAAAAGCTTATTGACTTATTGACTTCTTCGAAAAACCAATAAGTCAATAAGTTGTTTTGAAACTCAATCCCAAACACCCTCTAAAAGAAACAACCTATTTCTTTTATGGTACACACAGTTTAGCACTTCATATTAGATTTGTCTATCCCGTAAATTTTCTGAGAAATAAACTAGTATATATATACACACATATAGCATCAAATTTTTATCTCACAACCCTTAAACTCCCAAATTTCCATCCTTACTACATCTATATTTTATAGAAGTTCTCATAAAAACAAGATCTATTTGTTTCCGATTTAACTGAACAACCCCCAAAGTCAAAACTCGCCCAATCTTTTCTACTATTGAATCTGAACAACCTTATACGTTTATTCAAAGTCAAAACTCGCACGTTCCACCCAACATTCCGTACCCAAAATGCTACTACCATCGAGCCGGTCAAAACCGAAGACGAAGCATTAAAAGAAGGTATTGGACGCCGATCCTGTAGAAAAGTTAGTCTTGCACTAGACTCCGGCTGGGGAAGTAGCTTTGGCTTATGCGTGGGTCTACATCTCTGAGGATCTGGCTATTGATAAAAATGTTTATGTATTTTTAACTTTGTTATAAAAATAATGTATTTTTTTAACTCAAATATCGCCTGATGGTCCCCATCTTCCTGGATGATGAAACTTGCCCGGTATGTCGTAAAGCATGCCTAGATAAATATGGTGAGCATGCGCTCCAGTGTAGAGAGTTGCCTGGTTTTAAGTATCGGCACGATTTTACCCGAGACGCTTTAATGGATATTCTCAGGCAAGCGGGGATCTCAGTTACGGTCAACGTTACGGTCGGCTGACCTGCTAGTGTTTGGGTGGGAGAGTGGGAAACACGCATGCGTGGACCTTACGGGTGTGTCTCCATTAGCTGGGTTCCGAGAGAGTGGGTTCGTGGCTGGGCAAGCGGTCCTGAGAGCAGAATTCAATAAGGTGGCAAAACACGCTAAAGCATGTGAGGACAATCAGCATGTTTTCGTTTCTTTGGCCTTAGACACTTTCGGCTCCCTGGCACCAGAGGCGGTCCGTTTCCTGGATAGAGTTCAAAGGGTGGTCCACGCAAAGGGGCCTGGATTTGTGTTCAGTAGATTAGGGTTATGTATTCAGAAAGGAGTGGCGGCGCAGCTTGTTGCCCGCCTACCTGCTATCCTTATGTAATTTGTTTTGTGGGTATGAAGGTTTCAAGGATTTAAAAAAAAAAAAAAAAAACTTCTATAAGATAAAAATTCAAATCATAAAATTACAAAATAACTAAAATGTTAGCTGAACATCATCAGCCAAGCTACACCATTCACTTTGCATCGCCCCACCATAAATCTCTGAACATCATCGGTCCTAATCTGTTAGTACCAGGGCTTTTTTTCCCACCTCAAGGCTCAAGGGATCAGTTGGCCTATATACATCATACATATGCATCACGTTCAGCCCAAAGTGTAAATGAATGACACCGGGACAGATTTAGAAATATTAGAAGCCTGATTGAGTAATACATCATACATGGGCATCAAGTTCAGCCCAAAATTAAAAAAATGCTATAGGCCTATATCATCGGGCTTCAGCCTAAAAGCTCAGTAGATGTTCACAAACATTTGGGCCAACCCAACTAGAATAACATTTTTGTAAACGAGAAAAATTAATCAAAAGATCTTTATATTAGTAAATCAAAATAAAATACATTTAGCAGGTTATCATGCATGTTGCCATTGGGGTGGTGACCCAATGGTAGAAGCAAAGCTTCTAAAAATACCTAAGGGGGAGGTCATGGGTTCAAGTCCCATAAGGATTGAAATTTGCCGTTCAAAAGAAAAAAAGGTTATCATGCATGTTTTTTGATTGTACGCTTGGTGTTTCAAAAAATTGAACATGTGACAGTTTTCTGTTACTTTTCAAAGTTAGAAAGAAAATTTAGATTTTGAATATTTGTATGTATAACACATATATTTCCTTGTGTAACATGTTTATGAAAACTTAAATTATGCGACTTATCTATACTACTATATAAGGGGTTCTGGATGGGTACAATTGTCATTTCATATTTATTTAAATGGGTAAAATTGTAATTTCATATAGTTGTCAAGTCAAATTTAATACATCAATTAAATCAACTTGTTTAACCTATTAAAAATAATTAGTAATGGTAATAAAACCATTAAAGCATTTGAGAAGTTTAATATCATAGCATAGAAGATCTTAGAGAATTTCATAATATAAGATAGTATAAAAAAACATTGTTAAATTTAGATGTTATAATCAATCCTTGGAAAGCTTAAAAATGCACAACTGCTATTCAAAACTACAAGTCAACTTTACACTTTTTTTAAAAATGTATGCTACCACTTCGTCGGAAAATCTATAGTAGTAGTAGTAGTAGCAGTAGCAGTGGTAATAATAATAATATATATCTATATAAATATATCTTTTATGGTTATCTCTGTAGTTTGCCAATAAAACAAGTCTTAAAACTAAATGTACAAGTCTTAAAGCTAAAAATATCAATTATATACATAAAAAATTATATATAGCCAAACAACGTACAGCTCCGTCGCAACGCGCGGGTTCCTGCTAGTCTTATCTAATTAGTATTAGGGGGGACGGGGCGCCACAAGAATTAGTCATGGATACTCAACTACCATCACAGTAACATCGCCACCAGTGATGCTGGTAGTTGATTCGTTGATCAAATTCTGGTTATATTTAACAAATACATTCACGGGAGTCTCTCTCTCTCTCTCTCTCTCTCTCTCTCTCTAGTGGTGCTGGTAGTTGATCCGTTGATCAAATTCTGGTTATATTTAACAAATACATTCACGGGAGTCTCTCTCTCTCTCTCTCTATCTATCTCTCTCTCTCTCTCTCTCTCTACCGTCGTTGACCACAACTACATTAAAAACAAAATTGGCCAGATGATGTTGAAGAATATGGAGAAGAAGGAAGAAGAAAATAGAGAAAATGGTGAAGAAAATGAAGAAGAATGTGCAGGTTAATATTGGAGAAGCAAAAAAACTTTTTAATATTATTATTATTATTATTATTATTATTATTATTATTATTATGTGTGAAAATAATTGATTGTTGGGTAAAGAATCAACAAAGTGCTACCTCCAAAAAACTGTTTCAGTGAAGTGAAATGATGTGACAATGCAGGATTGATAGAAATCAGTGAAGTGAAATTTTTTTCAGTGGAATACCTCGTTCCCCCTTATATTTATTATTGGGTAAAGAATCAACAAAGTGCTACCTCCAAAAAACTGCTTCAGTGAAGTGAAATGATGTGACAATGCAGGATTAATAGAAATCAGTGAAGTGAAATTTTTTTCAGTGGAATACCTCGTTCCCCCTTATATTTATTATTGTTATATATTTTATACAAACTCAAATATTTTAAATTTGTAAAGTAAATAACCCTATTGACTTATTGATATAGATTTTGATATTTGATAGTTCTTACTAAAAAAAAAAACATGGCAATATTTATATTTATACCAGTGGAGAGCCTGCGCGATGCAACGGGGTGAACAATCTACAAGTATAAGTATAAATGTGTAGTTGATAATTCGATGGGATGCGTGAAGATATATAATTAATCTAAATCAAATATTTTGAAAATATTTATTAAAAAACATTTGAAACATCACCCAAAAATTAGGTTCAAAATGCATAAACTATGACAATAGTAAATATAACATTACACTATAAATAGATAACTCTAGAATTCATACCTTAATGGCGAGTCATATATCTAACGATAAGTTGTCCCCGCTTAAACGTCACAAAAAACTACAATTTATCATATTTTTAAGTTTGTTAATCTAGAGATTATGCGTTTAGTTGATCTGTGTTGTTATACTAATTTGTAGAAACTATGAGTCATTTAATTCTTTTAATAAAAATAATGTGTGTAATGTATCGTTACACTTATTAAACAAAAGTCATTAATTAACCTTTTATTATTGTTAATGTTACACTTATTAAAATTTAAGTAAAATTAAAGACGATTTAATCATCTATAACTTATAATAAAAGAATTGAATATTGTTGAGGTGGCATTCAATGGAGACCTCAACCCTCAATCTCTCCTTTGAGAGATACCACATATGATATGATGTGGCAACTCTAATATACTTTAACCTAATCTATTAAATACCTAATCTACTAAATTTAAATATTAAACCTTTATTATTTTCTCTCATGTTTCATCCCATAACTTTTAAACGTTGATATCTTTTATATACGAGATTTTTTAAAGAAAAAAATTACACCAAATTAACGAGCGTTTTATTATCTTTCCAACGAGTACCATAGTGCTATATAAAAAACGGAGAAAAAAACGATTATTTTTTGTAACCCGACAAGTATTGTGCCAGGTTTGGAATTAGTTTAAAGAAATTGTGGGTTTGGGTCGGGCCTGGGATTTGGTGATACCCGACCCAATTACCCGAAACCACATACCCAAATACCCGAACTATATTCCCGATCATATACCCATGATTTTTTTAACGCATCACATAACCCTTAGACTAATGCCTTCGATATTTCAATAAATAACTTTTTTTCCTTATTTCATGTTAGTTCTTTTTATATGATAACTTATGACAGAGATTTGTTTAAAATAAATAATAATAATAATAATCATATATTGGCAACTGATTAATTATGTTGTCATATTAGATATTTTATTATGTCATATTAGATATTTCAACCCGGGACGTTCCCGGGATAAAAACTAGTGATGTATAACAAAAAAGATAGTTTTTATTTTTGTTTTTAGCTAATATTCATTTTCATATGTCTTGATATTTTTATGGATCAGTTTTAAATAACAATCACAAAAATTTTATAAAGATCAAGTAATCAAATTTTTTATATCATATATATTTAATTTTATTTTTTAATTTGATTATTAAATTTGGTGAACAAAAGTAATGGTTTTTATGTCATCAAAGAACAATATAATTGGTAAACAAATGTTTTATGTCAATATTATTAAGTTTAATATTTTGTAACTACTTTTTACGAACCAAAAGCCATGAGTTAACTTTCATTATTATTACACTTATTGAAATTTAAACAAAAGTTGTTTTGTTTTAATGAAATTTAACAAATCTATTTATTATATTTGAAAGACAATTGACATCATGAAGAAAGAGAATTTTACTCTTTTACTAAGCTACTTGAGTATTGTATCATAAGCATAAGATATTGTAATTACTTAAATTTTGTAGTCATCCTTCCCTCATGCTTTATAATATATAGTATTAGATAAACTAAAATACCAATTCTATGTTGTTTAATTATTAATTATTAATATATGGAAATGCATATTTACGGATATAAATAAATTTTAAAACTGAATTTCATCCCTATACCATTAAACAGTATGTGAATTATTTTTAGATGTAATTTTAGTTATTACTAAAGTTTTTTTTTTTAATGTTGTATGTGATTACATTTAAAACATGTACTTACAATGATATTAGAGTTATATAATTTATTGTGTTATGTCCGTGTAATACATAGGTACCTAACTTAGTTTTAGAATGTATCTAAGTGAATTTAGTCACGATCGAACAACCGATACATTCTTTACAGCATTTAAATAATAAAAACATGTTTACTGTTAATGGTGATTTCGAACATCACACAAAAAAATAATAAGATTTTGGTTTGACATGTATAACTCGTTTAATAAACTAGTCATATTCATGTGCAACTTTGAATCGTTTCAACTAGTTAAACCGATTTATTAAATTCTCTGAAGTCTGGCCTATCTGTAACCATTTAAACCCATTTATTGCAACATATATTCATCTCGCAAGTTTACAAATCATACGCAATCCGTCAGCGCAACTGACCCGTTTAAATAAAAAAGATTAAACGGGTTGTATTCAAACATCGAAACCCCTTTGTAGATCCTTGTTAGTATTTAGACAGATCAGTTTGAAATAGTTGTCCCTCTTAGACGGATTATCTAAGTTCCAAGCATAACAGAAGATAATAGTCAACCCAGAGAAATAAGAAAAAAAAATATTGTTTTCCCAAACTAGCGTAAATATACCAAAAATATTTACCTATTTGAGTAGTTTGAAAAGTTTGTATCTAATTTTTTTTTAATAAATAAACCAAATAGCGTGACTATCTAGCTCTCGTCCTTGCTCTCCCATTCCCATGCAGCCACATATCGACCAGTCTTCAAGGCCATCGGCGTTCCTTGATAATTAAGCAACGTGACAGACATTCCTCCAATAATCAAACCAAGCTGCGGCCGGAAAAAATCAAACAATCAGGCGATAGGTAAATATCCTAAGCCTATTTGTCGTCGAAAAAAAAAAAAAAAACAGGGGCAGGATTGTGGGATTAACCAACCACACTATGTTGATTGTTTGGAATATCCTAAGTGGCTAAGCCCACCATTCATATCTCATGCTTTATCGCCTTTTCAATGTTCCATCATCTCATTCTCCACTCAAATTGCCACATAATCAAACACAATTTTAATTATGCTCCGCAATATTAAACAAAATATTTTTTTTATTAATAAAATAACTCTTTAGGACAGCTTCAATTCATATTTAAATAATCTAAATAGATTACTGAAGAAACAAATAATCTCTCTACCCGTTGGGGATGATAAGATTATAGGTTGTTACAGAGTTGATCCTTCACTAACAGCTACGGCTTGGGGATACCTGCAAATAAGAGTGAAAGTATGGGTGTGGAGACGACTACTCGAAGTAGTTGTTTATGACAAAAACGGGGCGAATGGGGATACTATCTAGTATGATAGCTCTCCAGGTTAGTAGAAAGTGTCCTCTCCTATTGGGGGTGTGACCCCTTTTATAGGAGAGTCCGTATGCCACCATTACCCAAGTCCTAACCGTAGTTAGGTTGTCTCCATCACCCTTGGTTGTGTTAATAAGGTGATATATGGAAAGCTAGATTAAAGGAAACAGTGGAATCGAGTACCGCCTTAATTGGTGTAGTTACGTGATTCATGCATGGCTATTGACCATGCATGATATTCGCCTTGACCGGTCCTTGACTATTGACTGTGCATTTAATGAGCTTTGACCAGACTCTGCGCATGGCTTTCTTCCGCGCGTCAGCGTTGTGCCGGGTTTGGGTATGCGGAATTGTATATTCAGTACCCAATCCCATCAAGTCCCCCCAGTCCAGTGTGTCTCTCATCTTAGATGTGAGGGATGCTGGACTAATTTGTAGTGGGTTACTTCCTATGGTCTTTCTGCTGCGTACCGACTTTGCGTTTCGCGCTGGCGTGAACATTGTGCGGAGAACGGGTTTGAAATTGACGTCGTTTATCCGCATTGGTGGGACACGTCAGTTTGCATGTGTGGACAGGTGTCATTTCCCCCTTGTGTTTGAAAATTTGTGGACCATATGGCGAGTGGTATTGACATGACCTCTGTCAATTGGGACGTGTGCAGAGACGTGTGAGCGGCGGTTGTCAGGCGAGTGGGCGCGTGAGGCGCGTGTGACGTCGGTTTGTTTTCCATTACACACGTGTCATCTTTTCATTGGACTCACCTCCGAAAAGCTTGTCCATGACGTCAGGCACATTAATTGCAAAGCCTATATATTAAATTTTGAATGTGGCTTCTTCCATCTCAACTGTTTCAAAATTTGAATTTCCTTTTCTTCAACGTCTCTTTCTTCACAAAATTATCTTAACCTTCAACAATGTCGCAAGATTCCCAAGATGTTCAAGAGTCGAGTAAAACTTCTGACACTGTGAAAGATCTGGGGAAGGAATCGTCAAAGAGCATAGAAGCCACCACTATTAAGTGGGATGAAGACTCGTATTTGAGTTTTATTGATCGGTACGGCATATTGCCGAAATGGGAGCCTGAACTTCCTGCTGAAGGAAAAACTGCTTTAAAAGCTCCTCCTGGTAAAATTACCTTGTATGCCGCTGCTTTTACTAAATGCTGTTTTCGTTTGCCAGCCTCCAAATTTGTGGTGGATGTGTTGTTGAAATATGGAGTGCATCCTACACAACTGACTCTTTATGGGTGGTGCCGGATACTGCATTTTGAAGCCACATGTCGTGCCTTGGAGATTGAACCCACATGGGAAAGATTGAATGTTTTCTATGTCCTTGAAGCAGCGCGTGGCGGAAGCGGCTGGTTTAGCTTGGGTATTCGCCGGAAAGTTAAACAGCCTGTCTCGGAAAAAGTGAAATCCATGTATGAATGGAAAGACAAATTCTTTTATATCAAACATGGCGTTATTCCTGCACCCTTCCAGTGGATGGTGCTTGGTCAAAGAGAGAAGATTGTTGAGTTCCCTCCTATGGTGGGATATAAAGATCAGGATTGGTATAAAACTCTTTGTGATCATGCTACTCCCCTGATGATGGATGAAAGTCCCGAGGGTGTTTTGAATTTGTTGGGAATTAGCCTTATTTGCCCTGATGGTCAAGACCCAGATCCTCCCAAAGGTATTAAAAGTATATTTATATTTATGCCTTATGGTCCCACCTTGTGTGATTGTTCGAACGTTTCTTTGTCCATGCAGATTTCTCTCTATTCCAATTGTTTGCTAAGCGTGGCGAGGCAAAGGTGTTGTATACTCCAGTTGCCTCCGGTGTTCCACGTTTGTCCGAGAAAACCAGTGTCAATTTTCTGCATCCCAATTTTGTGGATCCGCCAAAGCAGTATGTCCGAACAGGTTTGTGATTTCTTATATAATTATTTTCTCTTTCATGCGAAGGAAGCGCACTTGGTACGCGTTCTGCGTACTGATTTAGCGCATTCTTCGTGCTAGGTGCGGGTATACAACTCCGCAGGACAGCTAAGAATGATGTTGAGGAAGTTACTTCGGAGCGCAAGGAGTCCGTTGGTTAGTCTTTTGTAACTTCGTAACTCATTTCTTACGTATATTTTAACATGATACAGATGTGGTTACAGCGCCAGGCTCGAGTACTTCTAGTAAGCGTGCTGTGGCTAGTAAGAGGACCAAACCACCCGCCGTGCCTATCATTATTGAAGAAGTTGATGAAGACCTGACTGAGTCGGATACGGAACTGGAGCACAAGCGCGCCAGGCGTTCTTCTCCTATCCGAGAGTCAGGTGGTGTTGCTGAGGATCTATATCAACAAAGGGTTGTTGAGCTAGATCAGAAACAAGTGCAAATTCCGCAATCCTCAGTTGAAAGTCTGGATATTACTTCGCCGGAACCCATTCCCGCGGTTCCGGTAAATGTATTCAAGCCGTTGACATGGCCGTCTACGGACAAGCTTGATATCCCAGTGAAACCTCCGCCTGTGCGCGAGAACCTGCCCATGAAGACTTTGAGGCATTTATCTGGTACGCATGCTTTCCTTCTCTTTTTACCACGGTTGTGATATATGTGTTAAAATACTGTGAGCAGCATTTTATGTAGGGCAACATCCTTTTGCAGAGTCTCGGAAGAAGCATTCCTCCGTGCTGTTGAAGGAAATGTCTTCCTCTACTCAGCCAAGTGACACTACCGCGCAAGCAACGCCGGTTCATGCTGAAGGAACCGTTGACGAAAGTGTGTTATCTCAACCTATACCCATCCCTGAGGATTTGGTCATGGAGGCGGAGAAGGACGTCATGACGCAGGAAGAACCTACGCAAGCTGAGTTGGTGGTTGATGTTGAAAAAGAAGCCGGTAAGCGGGTTGATGAGTCTGTGACACCAAACTTGGAGACAGGTTGTGTTCAGCTGACGGAGCAAGTATTCGCACCGAGCCCGTCAGAAGGATTTGAAGCAGCGCTTAATAGTCAGAAGAAGGATGAAAATGTGACTGAGAATCCATCCAACTTTCAGCGCACTGTTGTTGACACTACTATCTTTTATACTGATACTTCCGCCAGTGCTGGTGGTAGCTCTGGTCGTCGGCGGAGATCATTTTCCTCGCGCCCATCTGATTCTTCTAGGCCGTATCAACCACGTTGGGATATCTTGGACACTACTCGCTTCACAAATGCGCTTGACGCGCAAGAATTTGTCATGATGTCCGTTCCTCCCGCGGAACGTGATTATCAGGATAGTGTAGACCGTCGCTCGCTATTCATTGACATGGCTATGAACCTCTCTCTTGGTGTCAGCGGTCTTGGTTCCCTTATCAGGCGTGAAAACGAGTTTCAAAGGGATTATCAGAACTTAAAGGATTCTGAAGCTGCGCTGTTGAGGCGGGAGGAGGAGTTTCAGCGTGCTCGTCATGACGTTCGGGCAGAGATTGAGCATCATCAGAAAGTGGCTCGTGACGCTGTTGAAGAGTTGGAGAGAGTGAAGAAGGAGAAGGCTGATGCTTCTCATGCTTGGTCAGTAGCTTGCAAGAGGACGAATACTGAGACTAAACAGCTGCGGTCCTCCATTAAAGAACTAAAACTTGAGAATTCTAATTTGAAGAAAGAGGTGGAGCAGACCCGAGCAGCGTTCGAAGAGAAGCAAACTGAACTTGCCGATGTCGTCCAAAAATACAACTCTCAGCATGATGAGCTTATTCGTGCTACCACTTCTCTGTCTGATGTGGAAACTAAGGTGAAGGCATTAACTTTGGAGAACGCCCAAATGCAGGAAGAGAAGGCCTTGGCGGAATCCTCGTGTACCCAGGCAAAAGTGGAACTAGACAAGGTGCAAGCTTTGTTCCACCAAGCCACTGATATGGCCGTTGCTGCTAACGAGAGGATTGCCTGGCTAATGGGCGACGGAGTTGCTGGGGTAAGTCGAAAAATTCTTCTTTTTCGTTTTTTGGATTGTGTTTTATATGCTACCTTATTCTGCGCAGGTATTCAAGCGTGTCTGGAATGACCCTGCGCTGACGGAAGTGATTGCGCGCATATCCAGCTCATCCGTGAAGCAAGGCATCAAGATTGGTTTCTCTGAAGGCTTCAGTCATCATGCTGAGGGCAAAGAAAAAGAATCTGGGCCATATGAGAATGAAGCATACGATGATGAGCTGCTCAAAGCCTATGATGACTACAAGCATCTGAAATTTGAAGTTTTGATTTGTTAGAAGCTTGTGCGAAGACAGATGATCCTGCTGGCGAGCTGCGCAACTATTTTATTAAGTCCGATCGACTTGGTGCGGAGCTTGCTGAGAGGGCGCAGATGGAAGGGAAAGGTAAGACTGTAGCCACTGGTGTGGAAGCAGGAACATCTTCCACTGCTGAAGGGAAACGCGCAGAGGGCGCTGGGAGTGATGATATTTCCCAATATTTGAACCTTTAATTCTCCTCTCTTTGTTTTTTATGTATGATGAAAACTATTGATGCTCCATTGTAGTATGCTTTGTCTTGAACACTTTGGTGTTTTTATTTTTTCGTATGCTGAACAATGTAACTTTCTTTTACTTTCCACGTATGCATGGTAATCATTAGGTGATGTCATCTTATGTGCATCTGACACAGGTGACTGTCAGTCTGCCCTGGACGTGACTTTTGTGACGGCTGTGGCAGAGTGTCTGTCAGTCTTCCCTAGGGTAATCGAGTGGTTAACCATTAATGGCAATTAATGGTGGTAACCTCTCTCCTCTATATATAGTAAGTAAATCTTACATAGCAGCTTATACTTAAAAATTTTTTTACCATTTTATCTGAAAAAATGGCATCCAACACTTCAAGCAGTGTTCTTACTGCCAAGGAGATTTTGGCAGTGCAGGGTATCATCCGCCTGTCCTGTTATCCTGATCATGATTGTGCTTCCACCGAAGCTCTTGATCATTTGGCAGAACATTGTTCATTTCTGCTATCACAGGAGGACATGCGTCCTGATTATCTGGATGATCAAGGTACCATTGATGGAAAGCCCTTGAAGGTGAAGAAGTTGTCTGAATTGGGAGATGTGAAGAAGAAGACTACCAAGAAGATTAGGGGTTAGGATGTATATCTCCTATGTAGGGGTCTTTATGTATAAAGTTGTTTCTCTTCTTTTTTTTTTTTTTTTGAGTGATTGTGGGATCACTGTGTCATCGGGTTTGTAGTTCCCCCTTGTTTTGATGATAGTCATCTGTGATTTTGGTATGTAATCTATGTTTGCTGACCACCAGTTTTGTATAAAGATGCTTTTTGTAATATATAAATGAACTTTGGAAATGGATTCCTTATTACAAAATCATTGTAGCATTTTACATGTAGCATATACGTAACTGGGCTGCATTCCAGGTGCGTGGAATTGGTGATCCATCTAAACGTTCTAAAGCATATGCCCCTTTTCCCAATACTTCTTGAACTTTATAAGGCCCCTCCCAAGTTGGGGCCAGCTTCCCTGGTTTTTCCGCGTTTGAGGCTTCATTGTTGCGGAAGACAAAATCACCAACGCGGAAAGTTTGTTCCTTGACCCGCGCATTATAATATTTCTCTAATTGTCTCTTGTATGCGGCTTCCCGAACATAAGCCGAATCTCTCCGTTCATCTAAGAAATCTAGATTCATTCGCAATTCTTTATCGTTGTCCATTGATTGCGCAAGCAAGATTCTTGGGGAAGGATTTGTGACTTCCGTTGGGATAACTGCTTCAGTTCCGTAAGTTAGGCTAAATGGTGTCTCCCCATTACTTGTCTTGGGAAGTGTGCGGTGGGCCCAAAGAACATGCGGTAATTCATCTACCCAACCGCTGCGCTTTGTTCCCAAGCGTGTTTTAATTCCCTCTACAATGCTTCTGTTTGCCCTTTCAACCTGTCCGTTGCCTTGGGGGTGCGCCACAGAAGTAAAGATTTGCTTGATCTTCATGGATTGAAGCCATTCTTGTAAGTGTTGGTCCGCAAATTGCGTTCCGTTGTCACTTACAATCTCCATGGGCAGTCCAAATCTGCAAATGATGAACTCCCATATGAATTTCTTGATATTGCGCGCATCAATTGTGGCTAACATCTTTGCTTCTACCCACTTGGTGAAATAGTCAATGGCGACCAATAGGTATTTGACATTTCCTGGCGCTGTGGGAAAGGGTCCCACTAGATCTATGGCCCATTTCTGGAATGGCCATGCTGCGGTGACCGGTACCAGGTTATTTTTTGGCCTGAGTGTTCCCGGTGCATGTCTTTGGCATGCGTCGCATTTCCGCAATTCTTTAACTGCGTCAAGATGCATTCCAGGCCAAAAGTATCCAGCGTTCATAAGTTTCGCCACAACCATGCGAGGTCCTGCATGCAGTCCGCATGTACCCTCATGAATGTCTTTAATCAGGTATGTGGCTTCCGCGGAGTCGACGCATCTGAGTAATGGCCCAAGGTAAGATCGCCGATATAAGATGCCATTATTTACTTCATAGTGCAAGGATTTGTGTTGCAGTTTCCTTGCTTCCGCTTTGTCGTCCGGGAGAATACCCTTGGTTAAGAAAGTCATTATTGGAGTGATCCAGGATTCTTTACCTGTTTGGACTACATTCACCTGTTTCGACGGAACAGATGGTTTGGCTAGTGTCTCGACTCGGATGTCTTTTGCCATGTGGTCGAATGCGGTTGATGCCATTTTACTCAATGCGTCCGCTGGCTTGTTCTGGCTTCTGCGAACATGGATTACTTTGCAGTAATGGAAATCCTTCATTAGTTCTTTGGTATGCTGTAAGTACAGGACCATGGTTGGTTCCCTTGCTTCATACGTGCCATCAATGTGGTTGGCAACTAACATTGAATCCACGTGCGCTTCAATGTGCTGTGCGCCCATCTTTTTTGCAATCCGCAAACCAGCAAGCAGAGCTTCATACTCTGCCTCATTGTTTGCTGTTTGGAACTCGAGCCGAATTGCATACATGTATTCTTTTCCCTCCGGTGTTATTAGGCGTAGGCCTACGCCTGCGCCTTCATCATTGCATGCTCCGTCGGTATACAATTTCCATACCTGGGTTTCATCGGGTGTGATCGAATTGGATGACGCCTCTTTGGTGCACTCTTCAACTTTATCTGCTGGGACCTCTGTTATGAAGTCCGCTAGAACTTGTCCTTTGAAGGAGGGTCTTGTTTTGTACGAAATCGAGTGCTCCCCCAATTCTATTGCCCACTTTGCCAAACGCCCGGAGAGCTCTGGTTTGCGCAATATGTCGTTGATGCGGAAGTCTGTGAGGACGTTGATTGGGTGTCCTTGAAAATATCTCCGCAGTCTTCTCGACGCATGAACTAATGCCAGGACCAGCTTTTCCATTGTCGAATAACGTGTTTCCGCATCTAGAAGTATGCGGCTGACATAGTATATTGGGGTTTGGACCCCTTTCCGGTCAACCATGAGAACTGCCCCGATTGCTTTGTCTGTCACGGACAGGTATAAAGTTAGTGGTTCTTTTGGTAGCGGAGCTGTGAGTGTTGGCAGGTTGCCCAAACACGTCTTCATATCTTGGAATGCAGTTTCTGCTTCTTTCGTCCAGTTGAAATTGGACTTTTTTTAAACAATTATTCAGCGTGTCCACGAAAGGAAAAGATTTGGACGCGTAGTTTGACAGGAACCTGTTCAAAGCTACTAGCCGTCCCATTAGCGTTTGTACTTCCTTAATTGAGGACGGTGATGGCATCCGTTCAATTGCTTGAACTTTATCTGGATTTGGACGGAAACCATCTTTTGTCACCATCACGCCGAGAAACTTTCCTTCCTCCATTCCGAAGGAACATTTCCCCGGGTTGAGCTTCATCCGCACACTTCGTAACTGATCAAATGTTTTCTGTATGTCGAGTAACATTTGATCCTCCTCTCTGCTTTTGATCACCAGGTCGTCAACATATACTTCTAGGTTTACACCGATTTGTTTGACAAAAGCGGTGTCCATTAGTCTTTGATACGTTGCCCCTGCGTTTTTCAGCCCGAACGGCATTTTGGTGTAACAAAAGGTGCCCATGTCTGTGCGGAAGGCGGTTTTGTCCTCGTCTTCTTTGGCCATTTGTATCTGATGATAGCCCTTGTAGGCATCGAGGAAGCATTTAAATCTGTATGGCGCCAAAGAATCAACTTTTAAGTCAATCTCAGGCAGTGGATAACAGTCTTTGGGGCATGCCTTGTTTAAATCTTTATAATCAACGCACATGCGCCATGTGCCATTAGACTTCCCCACCATAACCGGATTTGCTACCCATGTTTGGTATTTGCTTTTGCGCAGTATACCGGCCTTCAAGAGTTCTTCTACTTGCTCGTTCATCGCCTTTGTTTTTTCTGGCCCCATGCTTCGTTTCTTCTGGACAATAGGCTCTGCATTCTTGTAAACATTAAGCCTGTGTTCCGCAACATGTCACGGAACCCCGACCATGTCTGATGGTTTGAATGCGAAAATGTCCATATTTTTTGTCAACAACTGTTTTAAGTGAGTGCGGATGGGGTCAGAAATTGCATGGCCGATGACAACTGTTTGTTCCGGGAATAGAGGGTTAATAACCCATTTTTCCGGTTCGGTCCGAACAGTTGGTTTTGCTTGTTTTGAAGGCCTAGATGTTTCTGCTGCATGACACGTTTTATTTCCTCTGATGAACGCGACTCCTGTTCGGGTTGGAAAACCCATCATTTGGTGCGGTGTAGAAGCATTGCAATTGAACTTTGCCAATCCCTCTCGTCCTAGTAGGATGTCATGCGAGGAATTGACAGGGAGCACGGTAAAGTCGCACGTTTCGGTGCGTGAATGTTTCCCGTCAGAGAGTGTTACCGGGAAAGTGATCGTGCCCAGTGGGTAAATGGATTCATGAATGAAACCAGAGATCGGTTCCGTTGTTGGTACTATTCTCGTCTTGTCTTCTTCATCCAGCTGGTCAAAACACTGCTGGTACATAATATCAGTGCTGCTGCCATTATCTAGGAACATGTATCGCGTTCGATAATGGCCAACAACCCCTGTTATGATTAATGGGGCTGTGGAGCATGCTCCGCCTTTTACCCTTGGCAGAATCACCTGTTCCTCTTTCCAGGAATCGCTCTTCGCTTCGATGAAAGTACGCTTATGACTTGCGCTCCTGTGAATCATGTTGCATGTATTGCGAGAGGTGCTGTATACATGATGCGCATTGAGATTGTGTATCTTCTTTTGGGAGGGTTCTCCTGTTTCTGTGTTGTCCCTCTGCTTTCTTCTCATGTTTTTAACAAGGTGTGTCAGTTGACCAGATTTGATTGCGTTTTCGATTTCCATCTTCAAGCTATAGCAGTTGTCTGTCATGTGACCGTGATCCTCGTGGTATTCACAGTACTTTGACCTGTCCACGTTTTTCCTGTCACTGCGAAGCTCTTGCGGCTTTGGAAACTGTATCTGTTATGTTTTTAACACCTCGGATGGTGTTTTGGATAGTGGTGTCCAATCATAGTTCTTCTTTGAGTGTCCCTTATGATCGCGGGATCCTCTGGAGCTCAGCATGTTTCTTGCATCTTGTGAGGAAGAATATTTTCCTTCCTCTGCAGCGCCTGAAATTCTTGACCAAACGGATTGCTTGCTTTTTCCTTTGTTATTTGACGGTCCATGATGACCGTTACCTTGTTGTGTGCTTTTGTTGCGATGGAAAGAGCGCTCTGAAGACGCGTAAACTTTTGCGGCTTCAATTACTTCATCCCAAGCTTCCGACACGCCGTCTTTGCCGGTTAAACATCTCATTAGATCATCATTTCTTACCCCGTGTATAAAGGCTGCGCGGGTGAGCTCTTCTCCGCATCCCAATTGGAGTGCTTCTTTGTTGTATCTCACTATGTAGTCTTCCAAAGACTCATTATCGTTGCGCGAACATAAAAGGATATGGGCTTTGTCCTTTTTATGCTTGCGCAAATGAGAGAAATGGTTCTTGAACTTCCTTATTAGGTCATCGAAGTCAACGAGACTTCCAACCGGCAAACTCTCGTACCAAACTCTAGCTGCCCCCGTTAGGGTTTGTACGAACAAGTGACACCAGGCTTGTACTGGCCATAATTTGGAGCTGCCGGCGCAATCGAATGCGTGCAGGTGATCATCAGGATCACGCAGGCCATCAAATCTTCCAATGGTACTTGGCAGCTTACATTCTTGCGGCATTGGTGCCTCTGCAATTCTTGCGCAAAACTTCGAACGTTCTGCGAAAGTTTTTGGTCTGTATGGCTTGTACAGATCATCATCTTTAGGGGCCAAGCTGCTGGCAGCAGTTTTGGAATGCTGCTTTTTACTTGTGTCATGATATACTTCGTCCTCAGATTCGTAGCCATCTGGTTCACCGTTCAGGTTGACGGGGTCCTGGCCGTGAGTATTTCTACCACGACCTCCACCGCGTACCGCCTGACGGTGTCCCTTTGCATGACGGCCACTGTTGTTCTTCTGTGGGGATTCTGAATCATCCCCACTTAAGTCAAAACTTAACGCCTTCTGAGTCTTGAGTTTTGCTTGTTTCATTACCATCTTCTGGTATTCAGCAATTGTTTTTGAATTTTGTTGGGCCAACCATTCATCCGGGTCAACCGAAGAAAGGTTGTCCTGTGCCTTTTTCCCTTTATTTATTCCTCCCTTTGTTGGGTGGAATTGGAATGTTGAGGCTTGTTGCCCCTGGGCCACATTTTTGGTGATTGTGTTTGGTGTTACGTCTTGAATTTCGTCGTTGACTGTGGCCTCGACATCAACGTTGTTGTTCCCATCCTTTGAGAAAGCCATCGTGCTAGTTTGAAAGATTAAAAAACCGTAAGGGATGGCGCCAATGAAGAAACAAATAATCTCTCTACCCGTTGGGGATGATAACATTATAGGTTGCTACAGAGTTGATCCTTCACTAACAGCTACGGCTTGGGGATACTTGCAAATAAGAGTGAAAGTATGGGTGTGGAGACGACTACTCGTAGTAGTTGTTTATGACAAAAACGGGGCGAATGGGGATACTATCTAGTATGATAGCTCTCCAGGTTATTAGAAAGTGTCCTCTCCTATTGGGGGTGTGACCCCTTTTATAGGAGAGTCCGTATGCCACCATTACCCAAGTCCTAACCGTAGTTAGGTTGTCTCCATCACCCTTGGTTGTGTTAATAAGGTGATATATGGAAAGCTAGATTAAAGGAAACAGTGGAATCGAGTACCGCCTTAATTGGTGTAGTTACGTGATTCATGCATGGCTATTGACCATGCATGATATTCGCCTTGACCGGTCCTTGACTATTGACTGTGCATTTAATGATCTTTGACCAGACTCTGCGCATGGCTTTCTTCCGCGCGTCAGCGTTGTGCCGGGTTTGGGTATGCGGAATTGTATATTCAGTACCCAATCCCATCAATTACGTAAGCCAATGTGAGGCTAGCCCATTTGGTAGAGACATATGTCTCTTAGATGGGAGGTCCAAGGTTCAGAATTATTGGTGTAATATATAGGAGAGATGTAATGTTTGCCGTTAAAAAAAAAAATAGATTACGTAAGAATCATATATTTCTTTTACATACTGCATAAATATAATTAAATGTAGTTGGAGACCAAGAAAATAGTCTGTTAAAATGTTGATTTGTGTATCACTTTTCCCTATTTATATATATATATATATATATATATATATATTTTGATCAATAACTTTTTATTTCAATAAAAGGGGCAAATTACATAAGAATAGAAGGTAGTTGGGCAACAAGCTGCGCCGCCACCCCCTTCTGAATAGAGAACCCTAATCTAGAGAATACAAATCCTTGCCCCTGGGGAGTCGAGAAGTTGCTGTGGACCACCCGCTGGACTCTCGTCAGAAACCTGATCGCTTCCGGTGCCAATGAGCCAAAAGTGTCAAAAGCCAGAGGGACAAAAGCATGTTGGTTATCCTCGCACGCTTTAGCGTGCTTTGCCACCTTGTTCGACTCTGCTCTAAGTACCGCTTGCCCCGCCACGAACCCACTCTCCCTGAATCCCGCTAAAGGTGACACACCGGTAAGGTCCACGCATGCGTGTTTCCCACCTCCCCAACCAAACACTAGCAGGTCAGCCGGACGTAAAGTGGACCTCCCTTCTGCCGGGTCTGTAAGAAAGTTAACCGGGGCCTCTTTCTTTGCCGAGATCCCTGCTCGTCTAAGAATATTAGTTATGGATTTTTCATCCTTTTCTTTCATAATACGCTATCTTTTAGATAATAGAGAAAATCTTGAAATTAAGTTTGATGAAGAAGACAAAAAATTTTGAAACAAAGTTTGAAATCGTTGTGGCTGGTGGTGGAGGTAGTGATGAGCCATATTGTAAAATTTAAACTGGAGGGTGCTCGCACTATGCGGCGGGGACACAACACGATGATGGTTTTACAGAATAGTGACGACTGACGACGACATCAGTTCCTGATGTAAATAACAGTTCTTGACTAAAATTGTAAAATTTAAATAAGATTTAAAAATGAAAGAAATGATAAGATAAAAGTAAATAGTTTGACTTATATTATAATATAATAAGACACATCAAACAATATTTATGTCGTTAAATAGAGATTGAATGTAGTGGCCTATCAAAATACGTAGGACAACAATATACTGTACAAGCTACTATGCATAAAATATTTGTACTAAATGCATAAAACATTTTATAGGGCGTCCTAAATTGATTGAAGATTAGCATATTGTCTTAAAAATGTATTTTATAGTAGTATAGATATAGATTAATTTGGTTCAAACCACCGTAGTTGTGTTGAAATAATTTAAATCAATTATACTAAAAGACTAAATAAATGTATAATTATTAGTTGTACATAATGATTTGAGGCAATTGAATTTGACCATCATATGAGAAAGAAGTAGGATTTGCACATGATCATAAATCATCACCTATAGAACTCGGTAACAACAGCGTAAACCTAGTTAAAACCCAAATCAAATTTGACCTAGCTATAATGAATAAACGTTTTTTTTAGCCCTTAAGGTTATAAACTGTTAAATCATGTTAAAATAAAAGGAGTAATCAAATTTATATATTTTAGACATTAAAGGAAAATTCTTTATTGTTATAAAATTTTAAATCATGTTATATTAAAAGGATTAACCTAAATTTACTTTTAGTTTATCAAGTAAAAACAAATTCTCTTCAATTTTAAAATCTTCTATCATTTACATTTGCCAAAGATTTAAGGTTACCTATACTATCTTTCCCCCAATAAAAGTTAAAATGTGTAGCAGTTGTGTGACATCCGTCACCCTCGTCTTTCATCTAATCGACAATAATAGCCCTTCAAAATTTTCATTATAGTCCCTGTAAGTTTCGTCGTTTTCAAATTTAATTTCAGAGCAAACTAAAAATTTATCATTTATACTTATTATGGATCAGGTATAAGTTTCAATCAAATACGTGTCTTGAAACGTCTACAAAATGGATTTTATAAAAATTCCAAGTTTTCTAAAAGTTTAGAGTTTTAAAAAGTTAAATATAGTTAACTTGGTTAAGTTTTGTTAAAGATTTATAAACATAATTATCGAGTTTTGAAGGTTTAAACTTAATATGAAAACTCTAGGGACCAAATATGTTAAAACTGAAAATTTCAAATTCTTTTCTTCCCTCCCACTTGTCCCACGTTTTTTTTCCAGCAAAAGAATCCGGCGACCGGAGCTTTTCCGGTGACAACATATCTTGGCTTTTATTGCGTTTAGAAGTCTTTAGTCACGTCTGTTATGTTTCTCCATCATATCCGTTTCAAGTATAAATCATACGTTTAAACATGATTTAAGCTAGCTATAATCGTATGTAACCGTCGGCCATTACGAACCCATCTAAACCTTACGTTTTAAATCATAACCCTATAAATACTTGATATCATTTGTTTGCTGCACGTTAACACATCTTAAACCCACAAAAACCTGAATCCAATCGCGTCCAGAAAGTCATCAAATCGGTGTACCAAGTTCGGTTTTTTTCCTCTTTTTCGATCTTCAAATGTTATTGTAAGTTCAATTATTTGTTGCCGTTTTGTTTGTCGTGATAATCTGATCAGAAACCCCATGTTTTCTGTGTTGTTTCGTTGGTGATTCAGATTATTGAAATGGATGTTAGGGTTAGGGTTTGGCTTAGATAATTGGGGAAGAAGATGACATTTCCTATAATGAATAAATATTATCATTTACTAAATATCTCAACATAATGGATAAGTGGTGGAGTGGTGTGTGTTTGTGATGATGTTTGGATCACCTCAGGTTCGAGCCCCTCACAGCCCACCCATTTTAGATAGTTTTTTTTTTGTTTCTTTTTGAAATTTATTTTATTTATTTATACATTTATAATATTTACACAACTTATAATATTCATAATAAATCTATTTTTGATCCAAAAATCATAAAAATTTAGGAGTAGCATCTTGACACCATAAAGAAAATTATCACACTTTTTCTTTCTGAAAATTATTTAATTTTCATTATTTTATTAATTTAAATTGTTTTAATCATAATTAATTGATTAAAAATTCATTTTTAATGATTTTGGTCTCAAAATTTTAGGATAATTATTTCTTAGCATTCTAATCTGAAATAAAAATTATTGATTCAGAAAACATTTATTTTTATTGATTTTCCTATTTTTAGTCATATAAACATGATTTAATCTCATTAAATCAGTTTTAAATAGAAATAAGTTTATAAAAATTATGAGAAAATTATTTTCATTAATTTACATAAGAAAGCATCCAATTTCTATAAAAATAGCATTTTTGGATCATGTCTTGTATTATTAACATTATTTATGTTTAATTAGACATAATTAAACATTTATTTATTTACACTATTTAAACATCTATTTTATAAATACTTTTCTTATAAAATAGAAATATTTTATGTTTGAAAATCTTAATTACCATTTGTTGGATCATTGTGAAACTCATAATTATTTAGTTATACATTTATGATTATCGTATTTATTCCAATTTAGTTGAAGTAATTAACTAAATTATTTTGCCCTAATTAGTCCACAACATATTTTACGCAAATATTCAATTAGTAATAATTATAGTACCTACACCACATTTATAAACTTGGACATATCATTTTTGATATACAACTTTTACATTAATTTGATTTATCATAACAAACTCTAATTCCCCAAATCGACATAGCAAACCCTAATGCCTTAGACCCTAGATACTTTAGACTCTTAGACATTTCCTTATTAGTACTCTTATACATTATAGGTTGAATTCCTCGGAATTCCCAGTACTTAGCTCACGACCGCTTAAGTTGGATTTTGATCGCTTTCGCAAACTGTGAGTATATCTTTCCCCTTTTTCATGTTTTACTCTTTTGGGGATATTCATGTACACTATGACTAAATGTTATTCTTTCACTAAATGCAATTCTCATGTGTGTTTGCGTTATGTTAATTTGTGTGTCTATGACTTGTCAAAATCATTAACCTTTGAGGGCCTGGCATTTTAATGAATAGTACTATGGTATATACCCTTGTGACTCTGTTGAGAGTCCATGTCATTGCTATGTATTTCATTACTACTAGCGCATACTATATATATCTGCTTTTCTTTACATAGGGCTGATTTTGAACGGATATTACTTATTACATAATTGCAAATGGTACCGCACATGAATTGCTAAACACTTTTCCTACTATATTTATTCAACAGGGTATGCTCACCAATACATTTTGTATTGACCAAATCATTTTCGTACATTTTTCAGGTTCTTATGAGATTACTTCTAAGCGTTTGGAACTTAGACTTAGATTGAGATTATTGTATCTTAGTTTAGATTGCTAGTTGTAATTGTTGTATTTCTTTCAATGTAATAAATTATTAAATTCAATGTATTCAAATTTACATTTCTAGTCCATGAGCTATTGAACAATCGTCACTACGTGACACCTCGATGTTTCCGCTATCGGTTGGGGTGTTACAAGTTGTTTCCACTGAACTTACTCTGCGTCTATAATTTACAATTTACAAAACATGAAGATGGTTGCAAGAAATTCATAGTTGAAATTTGAAAATGTTCATGTGGCATAAAAGAAGTCATAGAAGTTCATTAATAAAAAAAGGGTTCAAAGCAAGAATCTCACATTTAAATCATTGGATTGCATTGGGTGATGTAACACCCCAACCGATGGCGGAAACATCGGGATGTCACGTATTGATGATTGTTCAGTAGCTCATGGTAAATAATAAATTTCATTAAATGATTTAATTGAATTACATACAATTGTTCTAGAATTTGTACATCAAATTAAATAAAAACTATACACATATCTTCAAGCATCAATTCAAATCTTCAAGCAAATAGAACCTGAAACATGTTAAGTTGAAAAGGTTTTGGGTCAACAAAAGTTGGTGAGAATTACATAGGTTTTTGATAATTGAATAAAAATGTTGTGCAATTCATGTGTCATGTCAATCTAGTCCATATGTGAGAACATACTAGAAATAAATCGAGTGCATAATCAACCCTGATGACTGTTATAATATGATACATACCATACGCTCATGGTCCACTTGAATATGTTATACGATAACAAACACCCACGCTACCTTTGTAGGAGGCACGTATCCGGGTGGGATTGTCAGTCCAATAGATCTATCAATGTATACCGCCGGCTTGTACGGAGTTAATGATTATGCTAGAATGGTGCTTACTCTAATCATGCTCAAGACATAATGCAACATAGAAAACACATAGACACATTGATGATTGAATTGCATAAATGACGTGGTAACATGTTTCACCCCAAAAGCGGTGATAAATAGAAAAGGGGCTATGTAAAACTCACCTTGGTAAA
Source organism: Ambrosia trifida (assembly GCA_028751855.1). Lineage (NCBI taxonomy): Eukaryota > Viridiplantae > Streptophyta > Magnoliopsida > Asterales > Asteraceae > Ambrosia > Ambrosia trifida. Next base: position 102,961,300 of record CM054131.1, read on the forward strand.
ATGTTATATCTTGTTGAAAAATAGTGTGTTGCCCAAATGTGTCAAGTATCACCCTATAATAAGGTAATAAATATGTCTAAGTCTATCTAGCATACAAATGTATATGTTCTAGGGCTTCGAATTGGGGATAAATGCTTGTTTGATTAATATTAAAAATATTCGCCAATTGAGAGAAATTTAGTAAATAAATAACTAAAAATCTTTTTATGAAATTTAAATTTAAAATGGTCACAATAATGTGTTTAAAGTATAAAAATAATTTTTATAAGATTATTTTCTTTAAAATAGATTATTAAATCTATTTATTACAAATTGTCAAACTTTAACTTTAATAATTAAAAATTGCTAAATTTAAAGAATTTTCAGTTTAAAATCATATTTCTGTTCTAAATGATCAGAAATAATTTGTATAAAATTTTGGTGCAAAAATATTAAAAATTGGATTTATTGTGATTTAATTATGATTAAAACTAACAAAAATTGATTAAAAATATTAAATAAATGATTTTTCTGAAATAAAAATCATTTCAGAAAAGTTTATTGTTATAAAAACTTAGAATAATTTTTGTGGAAATTAATAAGATCGTTTTGATATTTTTATAGATTTTTATAAATAAAATGGAATAAACTTGATTTATTTATTATATATATTAAATAAATAAATTTTTGAAAACTAAAAATTGGGTGTTAAACCTTATACATCAGATTTGATAAATATAATTTTTTTAGAATTTATAAAAAGGTTTTAATAATTAAAAATGAATTTACAAGATTAAATGTAATATATATATATACATATATGGTTTGAACAAATAAACAAAAAAAAAGAACAAAAGGCTGCTGCTGGGACTCGAACCCGCAGCCCCTTGTTGGACAACAGTCTTCGTGACCATCTGGTCTAGACCAGATGGTTGTTTAGTTTTGTTTTTGAAAATTATTAATACATAGCTGAGGAGTTGTCATCTTCCCCAAATAATCAAGAACGAGCCCTAGATTTCACAATCAATTGAATTACACAACATTAACCCAATTAATCATGGGGTTAATGTTGTGTAGGTTTCGATTAACAAAACCCACCAAAATAATTAAACTTACAAGAATGGTTTGATTACGAATTGCTCGGTCAAAGCCCAAGTCAAAAACACGATCGCAGATCAAGATTTGAGAGTAATTATGAAGAAACAGAGGTGGAGAAAGATGAAATGGCGAGTTGTGATGGTCCCTGAATGCTCAATTTATAGTGTCTAGGTCCAGGTTGCATAATTGGCAAGGTTGACTCGATATGAATGGTTCACGCGTAAAGGCTTAAATTTGGGATCAATTGATTGTTAATCAACGCGTATCCTAGTCATGATGGACCGATAATCACGATTCCGAGTCAAAACCATGGTTAATTGCGTTTAATCCAGTTAATTGATTTGGTCAAAGGAGAAGAAAAAAGAAAAATAAAAAAAAAATTATATCTGCTGCTGTTGCTGTTATACGTGAAGAAGAAAGGGGAAAAAGGAGAATGAATGTGGGGTTAAATATAATAAAGATCCTACATAATTACTAATAGCCTGTGTGGCATAGTGGTTACGTTGTTGTTTGGTTTGGTGAGCAACCCGAGTTCGATTCCTGGGGTAGCATTCTTTTTTTTTAAAGTAGTGAAAGGTGAATCTGATGGGCCAGAGAAGGAGATGGGCCGAGTAGGGAGGCTGCTGGGCTGGGCCAGGGTGTTTTGGGCTTGGGGAGATTATTGGGTTTAAGGATTTAGAGTGGGTTTGGTTTGTTGGGTTAAGTTTTTAACAATTAGATTTATTATTGTTATTATTATTATTATTATTATTATTATATACATACATATATATATATATAAATTGTGTGTGTTAGGGGTAGTATCAAATAAGGCTTTTACGTTGAAAAGAATTTGGGGAAAATTTTGCGATGTTACAGTCTCCCCTACTTTTAGGAACTTCGTCCCGAAGTTAAGAGAAACGCTAGGTTTACAATTGGTCAACTACTGAAAACCTTGATAAAATTTCACACTACCTTAACGTACCTGTAAATTCATGATTACGTTCCGGACCGTAATTACCAATTTACCTTACATTAGGGTTTTGCGTCCTTTTATGACTCTATCGATTGTTGAGCAGTCTGATAGTCCCCACCAGTCGTTGAGCAGGTGGTAGGGCCTCTCCCGACTGTTGGAAAGACATGATGACCTCTACCAATCGTTAAGTAGCTTGTTTGGTAGTCAACTAACTGTTGTACAAGTAAGCAAGTATGATCATAGATATAGCAATTAGTTCACATTCAACAAGCATGCACACAGATGTTATGATAATACTTGAATTTATTGAAAGTAAAATGTCAATACATGGAATTAAAGAGAAAAATAGACATTATTCAGATAGTAGAGTTTGCTGTTAAGTAGCTGGAGGGTCTCAAGTGGGTTATTTGGAGCAGCAAGGGTGTTTGTAGCAGGGATTCGGCAAGCATCCGCAAGATGTCCATACCTTTGACAATTGGTACACTGACGGCAGGGCACTTGGGTTGGATGGTGATACTGGCAGGTGTCACACTTAGGTAGTTTCCCGCGGTATTGTTTCTTGTTGGGTGGGGTAGTGGTGTCTTTTGCAAAATTCCTGGCCTTGCGCTTCTGGTTCTTGGTAGTTACCGCGGCCACAATACTTGTTTTCTCGCTTTTCCGAACTAAGGTTCCGTTCTTCATGTGATTTCCATCGCCATTTACATTTCCATTGTTGTTCCCATTCATTGGGATGACTTGGGCCAACAAGTTAGAAACCAGAGTTGTGATTTGTTGTGCCAATTGTTGAGAAATAATCGTAGCTAGTTGGGCATCACCTCCATTGTTAGTGTTGTGGTCGGGATTGTGGTTGCTGCTCTCTTCTTCATGATTGTCACCACTGTTAATGCGAGTGCTGTGGCGTGGAGACATGATCTGTAAGGGACACAATGAAGTCTCAATAAGGCATGAAGTGAATGAGGTAATATAAGGAATGTAATCATTTATTCATTAATTAAAACGAACAAACGAAAACGTTGACTTATCAAAGATTCCAGATTCTAATAACATATGAAGACATGCTTTAGCCTATAAGTGAACACTCATCCCGAGAATTCCCAGGTAGGCATCCGGGTCCCTCGTCTGATTGGGATATATGCGCAATGCCAGCCTAGACAGAAGACTCAGAATACAGGCGTTCACCCTTCCAGATTGCACGTGTTCGTTATTAAAACCTAGAACTTTGACGAGATCTCAAGGTGGTTCAGGATAAACCTGAGGATTTTATCCTATTAGTCTAAGAGTAGATCCACTGTTGGAGAGCAGCCTTCTTGTAAGGATGAAAGTAGGGATAAGAAGTAGGAGGAAGATAGAGAATAGCAAGTAAAAGAAGCAAGTACTGATTAAATCCTATGGTTATAGACTAGATTATTTTTCTAATAACCTAATTCCCTATAACCATGGCTCTGATACCAATCTGTAACACCCCAACCGATGGCGGAAACATCGGGATGTCACGTATTGATGATTGTTCAGTAGCTCATGGTAAATAATAAATTTCATTAAATGATTTAATTGAATTACATACAATTGTTCTAGAATTTGTACATCAAATTAAATAAAAACTATACACATATCTTCAAGCATCAATTCAAATCTTCAAGCAAATAGAACCTGAAACATGTTAAGTTGAAAAGGTTTTGGGTCAACAAAAGTTGGTGAGAATTACATAGGTTTTTGATAATTGAACAAAAATGTTGTGCAATTCATGTGTCATGTCAATCTAGTCCATATGTGAGAACATACTAGAAATAAATCGAGTGCATAATCAACCCTGATGACTGTTATAATATGATACATACCATACGCTCATGGTCCACTTGAATATGTTATACGATAACAAACACCCACGCTACCTTTGTAGGAGGCACGTATCCGGGTGGGATTGTCAGTCCAATAGATCTATCAATGTATACCGCCGGCTTGTACGGAGTTAATGATTATGCTAGAATGGTGCTTACTCTAATCATGCTCAAGACATAATGCAACATAGAAAACACATAGACACATTGATGATTGAATTGCATAAATGACGTGGTAACATGTTTCACCCCAAAAGCGGTGATAAATAGAAAAGGGGCTATGTAAAACTCACCTTGGTAAAATGTTATATCTTGTTGAAAAATAGTGTGTTGCCCAAATGTGTCAAGTATCACCCTATAATAAGGTAATAAATATGTCTAAGTCTATCTAGCATACAAATGTATATGTTCTAGGGCTTCGAATTGGGGATAAATGCTTGTTTGATTAATATTAAAAATATTCGCCAATTGAGAGAAATTTAGTAAATAAATAACTAAAAATCTTTTTATGAAATTTAAATTTAAAATGGTCACAATAATGTGTTTAAAGTATAAAAATAATTTTTATAAGATTATTTTCTTTAAAATAGATTATTAAATCTATTTATTACAAATTGTCAAACTTTAACTTTAATAATTAAAAATTGCTAAATTTAAAGAATTTTCAGTTTAAAATCATATTTCTGTTCTAAATGATCAGAAATAATTTGTATAAAATTTTGGTGCAAAAATATTAAAAATTGGATTTATTATGATTTAATTATGATTAAAACTAACAAAAATTGATTAAAAATATTAAATAAATGATTTTTCTGAAATAAAAATCATTTCAGAAAAGTTTATTGTTATAAAAACTTAGAATAATTTTTGTGGAAATTAATAAGATTGTTTTGATATTTTTATAGTTTTTTATAAATAAAATGGAATAAACTTGATTTATTTATTATATATATTAAATAAATAAATTTTTGAAAACTAAAAATTGGGTGTTAAACCTTATACATCAGATTTGATAAATATAATTTTTTTAGAATTTATAAAAAGGTTTTAATAATTAAAAATGAATTTACAAGATTAAATGTAATATATATATATACATATATGGTTTGAACAAATAAACAAAAAAAAAGAACAAAAGGCTGCTGCTGGGACTCGAACCCGCAGCCCCTTGTTGGACAACAGTCTTCGTGACCATCTGGTCTAGACCAGATGGTTGTTTAGTTTTGTTTTTGAAAATTATTAATACATAGCTGAGGAGTTGTCATCTTCCCCAAATAATCAAGAACGAGCCCTAGATTTCACAATCAATTGAATTACACAACATTAACCCAATTAATCATGGGGTTAATGTTGTGTAGGTTTCGATTAACAAAACCCACCAAAATAATTAAACTTACAAGAATGGTTTGATTACGAATTGCTCGGTCAAAGCCCAAGTCAAAAACACGATCGCAGATCAAGATTTGAGAGTAATTATGAAGAAACAGAGGTGGAGAAAGATGAAATGGCGAGTTGTGATGGTCCCTGAATGCTCAATTTATAGTGTCTAGGTCCAGGTTGCATAATTGGCAAGGTTGACTCGATATGAATGGTTCACGCGTAAAGGCTTAAATTTGGGATCAATTGATTGTTAATCAACGCGTATCCTAGTCATGATGGACCGATAATCACGATTCCGAGTCAAAACCATGGTTAATTGCGTTTAATCCAGTTAATTGATTTGGTCAAAGGAGAAGAAAAAAGAAAAATAAAAAAAATTATATCTGCTGCTGTTGCTGTTATACGTGAAGAAGAAAGGGGAAAAAGGAGAATGAATGTGGGGTTAAATATAATAAAGATCCTACATAATTACTAATAGCCTGTGTGGCATAGTGGTTACGTTGTTGTTTGGTTTGGTGAGCAACCCGGGTTCGATTCCTGGGGTAGCATTCTTTTTTTTTTAAAGTAGTGAAAGGTGAATCTGATGGGCCAGAGAAGGAGATGGGCCGAGTAGGGAGGCTGCTGGGCTAGGCCAGGGTGTTTTGGGCTTGGGGAGATTATTGGGTTTAAGGATTTAGAGTGGGTTTGGTTTGTTGGGTTAAGTTTTTAACAATTAGATTTATTATTGTTATTATTAGGGGTAACTTTGTAAAATAGTAACCAACTTTCAAAAGTGTTCCAATTAGGTCACTCAACAATTTTTTTTGTCTCAATTAGGTAACTCAACATTCACTTAGTATGTAAATTAGAGGTTTTTTCATCTATTTTGTAGGTAACTATGGTAATGTGGCTTTTTGTTTATTTTTTTCCTATCTATTAATGCCGACGTTAAGTGATGATGTGGATTTAGCATATTTTTTTTAATTTTTTAATATAATAAACATGTTATTTTCTTTTTTTAATACATCTACATATATTTAAAATCCTGACTCCAACATCTTCTCTTCCATGTCATTCTTGACACATACAAAATTTTACAAGACTCGATTTGAATGTTTAGTCATTTAATTGGGCCAAAAAAAGGATGAGTGACCTAATTGGAACACTTTTGAAACTTTGTTACTATTCTATGAAATATTCCCTTATTATTATTATTATTATTATTATTATTATTATTATATACATACATATATATATATATATATATATATATATAAATTGTGTGTGTTAGGGGTAGTATCAAATAAGGCTTTTACATTGAAAAGAATTTGGGGAAAATTTTGCGATGTTACAGGTGACAAGATCATAAATTTAAATACAAAAACCTACCACCCATTACTTTAAGAGTGTAGAGTTTTAGATTCCTGGTAAGAACCTTGGTTTTGATAAAGAGGTTGTCATGAAGCATCATCATTCCTAAAGTTTCCTGAGCTAGCCATGTATATTTCTAAGCGATAAATAAAGATAGGAAAGCATAAAAAAAAGTTAGACTTGACGGCAAGATGGCCGATAATGCATAGATGTTCACAACGGTAACATAACCTATTGTGGTGGAGTTGCTTGGATACGACGGTGCTTTCCGGGATATTGACAAATGGCGATGAAGGTGGATCACGATTTTGTTGACAACATCAATTCTTAAAGAGTTCTTTATTAATGTATTTTATTATATTTTTTATATGAGTGTAATAAATATTTAATTAGAAATTTATTAAATAACGTATTAATGAGTCTTGAGCTTTGAGATAAATTACAATAATACCATCTTCAAATGAAGTTAAATTACTATGTTGCTCATCTAAAATCGAAAATGCATTATATAGTAGTGTAGATAACTAAGTACTTGTCCGCATTAGCATAAAACTTATTGGGTTAAACCCTATTAGAAAAAGGCTCGGTGGAGGAAAATAGTTTTAAAGTTAGGGCTCATTTGTGGAATTTTTAAGTTTGAATTAATGTCGGTTAACGGGTAAATGTTAGAATTATTAAAATCTGAATTTTCATTAAAAAAACAATGTATAATAGTATGTTGTATTATTAGGGGGTACGGGGCACTTGGGGCTTGGAAAGCCACGAGGCTACCCCCTCCCCCCCCCCCCCCCCCAATAGGGCTTGCAATTGAGGCTAGTTTTTGGGCCTTACTTTGGAACATGAGGGTTGAGAAAAAACAATAAAAAATGGTTTTTTGGGTGGGGACCATTTAATGAGAGGTGCGTGATTGGTGGGTATGGTAAAATAGTGGAATCCTTGGTTTCAAGCTATTTTGGGCTTGGCGTTTTTCGTGTTTAAGCTAGTTTGAGGTTAAAATAACGTGACACTGTGTGATTAGTGTGCATAGGGCTACACGGGGCTTATGCCTCCACTCCCTTAGGAACATGTTCACATTTTCTTTTAGAAAGGCTAAATATATTACGCAACTAAAAAAAGGCTAGTTGGAGCCAACAAAGAGCAATTAGTGAGAGGGTTTTTTAGCCACCCTGTCCAACCAACATTAAACTTATAATTTCTACTAGAAACAATTAAGAAAAACACCAATGTAACATAACCAACAATAACTCCTGTTTAATACTATTTTTGAAAACAAAAATAGCATCATTCGTGAGTCACCATTTGAACCACCTAGACGAAAAGATAAACGCCTCCACAAACACTTTTTATTTGTTAATTTACGCATCACGAGATCTTCTAACCAAACACACAAAGAAAACAATGATAACAACCCCGCTAAGAAACATCGAGTCATCTACCAATAGCCCTTCAAACAAAAGCTATTACCGAGCACTGTTGGGGAATAACCGTAACAAACGAACAAAACCGGATAACAGAAATCTCTGAAGGCACGTGATCGCTTTCAGATTGAATCAATTCGACGGTTCTATCGAATATTCAACCGGATACAATCAGAGATTGAGAATTTTCTGTATGTTGTGATTGAGATTATGAGAACCAGAGAGATTGACCAAGAAGAAGAAGAATTTGTAATGAAAATTGGGGCCAGAAACTGCCTTTTAGGCAGTTTTTCAATGGTTTCGACTTTGCCAAAATTAGTCCCTCTATTTTCGAAAATTAAATTTCTGAGACATTTTTACCATAGCAATTTTAATGGACCCCGCCAGGGGCTGCCGCCCCTTGGACCCTGCTCCCGGGGGCGCTGCCCCCGGATCCCCGTTCCTTAGGGGTTTCGCCCCTAAGTTCATAATAAATTCAAATAGGCGTGCATTCCGCACCACCATACCTATATGATGTATTATTATGAACATATTGGTCAAACAGTCAATCCAATTACACTAAAATATCCAACAAGCAACAACCAAAAAGATGGTCCTCGCTCTCATGCTCAGAATTACACAATATCCAAACCGTAACTAAGGTTAAATCGAGAAGGTAACTAATCTATCACAACTCTCCAAGGATGAACATATACCTTCCTAAGAATATATTGATTTCATCTAGTATGAAACTACCTCAAAAGAAGGATATATTGACTAATAAAATTTCTAACTAACTTAATTGAAAGATCCTAATCAATCTCCAAATCCCAAATCCATGTATCTTACTCAGAAGTCCAGCCAACCAAATACAGCTCCTCCATCATCGAACTAAGTTGAACATACTCAATCCTGCCTCTAGGCAATCTACACCACTTCGAAACCCAACTACTAAACCATACGATCCATTATTAAGCAATCATTTTCCATTTCCAAATGAAAAGTTCTAGGAACATGTTTACTATAAGTTATCTAGTATTGAAAGCAATTAATCGAATTTATGATTTAACAAGCAAAACTTCGATTATGAACTTTTTTTTGAATGGCCAACGAAATCAAACCCAAGCACTCTCGGAACACCCTTTCATCAATCAGGTACTCTGAGAGTACCCGAGACGTCTACCTTTTCAGGGGAAAATCCAGTAACCCACCTGCCCGTAAGCATGACAGTGAATTACCAATAAAACTCGTTTGGCTCAAGAATCGAACCTAGAATACCTAGGTCTTCTATCATTATCTACCAATGTCTTTACCACTGCATTGCACTGCCATGGTATTGGTTTGATTATAAACTAATGCTATGAATAGTCTTGAACTAAGATTATCTCGTCTGTTAGCTTTTTTGTAAATGTTATCAATGACTTAGTTAAATTTCTAAATATCAATATTGATTGCTTTAATTATTATTATTAAAACATAACTTAATATTTTATATTTTAAGCCTAACTATTAAGACCATGTGTAATGGTATTATAGGGGCATAGTGCCTCCAACATCATCCCCTTTGGTATTATATGGGCAATAAGAGGGTGGTGCATTTCTAGTACTAGTGTGAAAGCCTGCGCGTTGCCACGGCGGCGACAACTTATAACACGATATTCGGTTCTATAATTTTTATCAATTCTCTCATGATTTATTGTATAGTGGTGATATCAATTCTTTATATGTTGATCTAGTCATTAAGGAAAAAGAAATGTAGCTAAAGGGGACTGGTCATGTGGTTAAACGGGGTAGTAATAATAAGTAGCATGCACCTGTATATAGTTTTTTTTTTTCCTAGAACGATAAGAAACATTTGTATGCTTATGGTCTTCTTGGGTTGTGTCCCATGAGTTTATGTGGTACACAAGGGTATAAATGGAAGAAACATGACAAAAATTAGAGATTTACACTTGAGACTTTTGAGATGCCATTTTAACTTTGTCAAGTTGGACATCTTTGTCCATTGCTCCCTCTTTATAATGTAGTAGAGATAATGCCCCAAATAGAATAAAAAAATATGGAAAGTAATAGTTAAAAAGGACATTATGTGGCTTTAACATTACACATATTTTTGAGGGACCTTATGATAATGATATGGTGGAAAATGTCCCCTAAGAGACATCAACCATTATTTATGATCTAAGTATTATTAATATAGATATTTATGTATTGTTTACATTTTGATATATCATTTAGTGAAAAGTAAGAGTCCAGTCTATTTATATTACTTATTAATTGGTTTCTTAACTAAAATTAGAAATTCTATATATTTCAAGGATATTAAAACATGGAGAATAGTTTTTATTTTTATTTTTATTTTTAAAGGCAATAATGTTTACCATGTGGAGAAGCAAACAAATTTGAGTGTGTGAAACCTCATTAACCTTATGATTTTGGCTTTTCACCAATTGCTTCATAGTTACCTTACTTTTCACACATTCTATGGTAGATACCACACTCAAGAGGGGCCTCCGTTTTCACTTGTTATTATCCACCAATAAATTCTCAACATATATACACACATGTAAAAAAAAATTAAAAATGTAAGTATATAACACGTGTTGTTTGAAACATAATAATACATATAATTGTAATGTAACTATATATATATATCTCTCTAGCTACTTCTACTAAACTTTTATTCAATATGTATTATCTGGTTTTTGTGATTCTTAACATATTGTTAGAAGCGAATGCACACCCCTATTCGTGTGTGTATGTGTTAGCCATGATCTAATAATACTTGAAATTGTTTATACGGAAAAGTCCTTACTCATTACTTGTTTTATTCTAACAATCTTGGTAAATTGTATTCATATCTTGTGAGTTATGTGACACACTTGGACTAAATTGAATAAGCATAGAATATTTCTATGTTGTTATGAAATAAACATCATATATATGGTTCTCTTGAAAACCAAGTGATAGAAACATAAAAGCTAAAACATATATGTTTGTTTAATACACCCATCTCATGGTAACATAAACAAATATTCTGGAGTGTTTACCAAACACACAAATATGTCCGTATAAGGTATGTGTGGCCCATAACTTTTAAGAGCTTTTTGAGATATTTAAGTATTAGTGTAGCATTCTTTATTGAGATGCTTACATGCCCCAGAATGTGGAAGGCATCCGTCCCTGTGGATGCCCTTATGCAGATTGTGATGGAAAGAGGAGAGGGAGAGTATAGTGCCTTTGTGGCTTTTATTATTATTATTATTATTATTATTATTATTATTATTATTATTATTATTATTATTATTATTATTATTATTATTATTATTATTATTATTATTATTATTATTATTATTATTATTATTGAGCCAGACAAGTTTTATCAGTAATTTCATCGTCGTGTTTACGGGTGGGTGGGTTACCAGGTTTTCCCTGAATTGGTGTTTGACAAACTCGAGTATTCTCAAGGTACTTGAATTTGTGGAAAGGGTGCCCGAAGAGTGCTCAGGGTGATTTGTTGGTCATTAAAAAAAAAAACTGACTTTTTTTATATTCTTAAAACCACTTTACCTCCAATCTCACGAATACACGTAACCAATGCAAATTAGAATTTAAACACAACTTACATTCTTAAAAATTAATCAAATACTCTTTTTCAGTAAATAAGTATGTGTTGAATTTACCACAGTTTTCAGCTATGAACAAAACCAAATTTACCACAGTTTTCAGACTCACATATGGTATACATTAATTAATGGGAAAATTGCTAAACTGGCCTTTGACCGAGGTGTTTTGCGAAAATAGCCCCCTCAGCCGACTCGGGAAAGACGGCTCCCGATTCCCGAGACACCCGAGCCGTCTTTGAAATTACCGAGGCGACTTTTACTGAACAGGAAAAAGTCGTCTCCGTGGCGACTTTTCCCAAGGCGGCTTTGAAATTACCGAGGCGACTTTAAATAATCAAGGGGACTTTGAATTACCGAGGCGACTTTAAATTCCAGGAAGCGACTTTAAACTCGGCAGACGACTTTGTACTTTTATATCTCCAAAAGTCGCCACGGAGACGACTTTTTCAAATATTACAATTATTTATGTTTTTATAAATATTAATGTTTTTATTAATCCAAATATTACAATATTACAATTTGTAACATAACAACAATTACAAAAACTGAACTATTACACGAAAAATACACAAACTCGTTGCACACGTCGTCGACCGAGACCTATCCATTGCACACGTCACCCACAGTAATTAGCACTAGGGGAGGGGAAATAAATTCCCAAATTTACTTGCTTTGAACCTTGTTTGAATGGTGTATGTGCTCTACATAGACAAAGAATCGAACTTGCCAATAATGTAGACCACCACATCATCGATTCATTCTACACGGGTTTACCCACGCGCAGATGCAACAACGATCCAAGTAGCTGTACGCAGATGTAACAACGATCCAAGTATAATCGAACCGGACAATATATTCGTAAGCCGGTCGGCTTCGGTTGGAAAAGTGGAGGATTTAAAAATAAAAGACTGAATTACAAGTTTTGTCCTTTAAGTTTATACCAAATTTCAACGGATGTCCTTTAACTTTTAAATTGATTGGTTTTGTCCTTTATCTTTTAAAATCTTGCACGATACGTCCTTTGACACTAACCCAGTTAGATTTTAACTGAAATGTGAGGGTAAAATCGTCTTTCTACTATTCTAGGGCCTATTTTGGTAATTAAGTTAAAGTTTTGGACAAAATGTAAAATTTAAAATTAATATAAAACCCCCATCCCTCTCTCTTAATACCTGCAGCAACCACAACCTACCACCACCTGCCGCCGACCACCACCTGCCCGACGACCACCACCACCTGCCGCCGACCACAACCACCACATTCCCGACCACCACCCCTTCCATTCCATTCTATGAAACCAAACCCTGACCCTAATACAAAGCAGATCAGACCCATAACCACCACCACTTGCGCGATGACCACCACCACCTGCCCGACGACCACAACCTACCACCTCTTGTGTGACAACAAACCATTCCACTACCCTCCCCTTTCTTGCTGCTCGAAGAAAACCCCAAACCCACCCACACCATCTCAGACACAGATCTGTAGAGAGAGAGGGGTCGAAGAGAGAGAACAGAAAGGAGAGAGAGGGAACCCGGAAGAAAAGAATATGAGGAGATGATGGTGGTTCACGGCGGCGGCGTCGGCGTTTGTTTCATCAGGTTGTCGGCAAACACAGGTATTAACCATCAGAACTTTCCTTTTTCCTCTAATAATCGAAGTGGTAGTGGTTGAATCTGAGAAGGGTTGTGCAGACGATAATGGAGTCGGTTAGAAGCAGAGCGGCGGTGGCTGGGATCTAGGGTTCCATGGGTGGTTTGGGTTATGGTGTACGATGGAGAGGGTGAATTGGGTGGTTGTTATGTTATGTTGAAATGGTACGGTGATGGTGTAGCTATGGTTTTCAGTGGCGAAGGTAGAGTGGTGGCTGTGGTGGTGATGGGTGGTTACAACAGTGAAGGTGGAGGTGTGTGACGGTGGTTGGTGTGGGATGGGTGGTGGGTGGTGGTGCAGCAGGTAAGTTGGGGGAGAGAGATGTGAGAAAGAAATGGGTATGTGTGTATATATAAGTTTTTATAAATGGGTGAAAAGACAATATTACCCTCCACTTAACGATAAAAATTAACTGGGTTAGGCTCAAAGGACAAACCGTGCAAGATTCTGAAACGTAAAGGACAAAACCAATCAATTTTAAAGTTAAAGGACATCCGTTGAAATTTGGTATAAACCTAAAGGACAAAACTTGTAATTCAGTCAAAATACAAATGTCATTGATCAGAAAGTTGTAAGGTTTGATGAAGGTTTAGTATAGATGATTGAGAGAGGGTACAAATTTTGTGAAGTGAAATGGGGTATTTATACACATTGCAGAGACGATTCCCAAGACGACTCAAAGCCGTGTGCAAATTCTTTGAGGGTTCCCGAGACGGCTTTGAAAACCGTCGCATTATTTACCGTGTGCAAATTTTTTGTATATAAATAGAAGAACCGTGGTTAAAACTCACAACTCACACAAACGATAAAAACTAAAAAAACACACACCCGCCAAAAATATGATCACATGGACCGAAGAGGAAGAGATGGCCCTTGTGGTCTGCCACAAGGACGCCTCGAATGACCCGAAAATTCAACTCCCCCCCCCCCCCCCCCCCGGGACGATGGGTCAGCCTTCCCCCCGGAGGGGTTTTGGGCTCGGGTGTTTAGCGACTTCGTTGAACACATTGGCACCAACACCACCAAGACCGTCCGTGACCTCCAGTTCAAGTGGGGCGACCTCAACATCAAATGTGAGAGGTGGAACACCATATACGAGCAACAAGTTACCGAAGACCCAGAGCTTGATGAAGAGTTGGCTATCGAATTCACTCAGTATGAGTATGGGGTTCGATACGGCAACGATTTCGAACATGTCGAGGCATGGCGATTGTTGCGCCCCCAACTTTAAGTTTTTTTTCTTTGTTATGTATATTTTTTATGTTTTCCTATTATTATGTTTAATTTTTACTGAAATGTTTTTATTTATGTTTTTATATTTACTTTTAGACTTATAAAAAACAATCAACTTAAAATATAAAACATAATATAAAAAACAATCAACTTATAAAAAACAATGTGGGAACCGTCACGAAGACGGCTCCAATATTTCGGGAGCCCTCTTTGACAGATCCCAGCCGTCGTCGGAGACGGCTGCAGGCTTGTCGGACATGTGGCAGATGGTAATTGGTCCGTGGGGGATTTGAAACAAAAGCCGGCTTAGGTGTCTAGGGAATCGGGAGCCGTCTTTCACGAGTCAGCTGAGAGGGCTATTTTCGCAAAACGCCTTAGTCAAAGGCCACTTTGACAATTTTCCCTTAATTAATTTTCAATGACATCAGTTTATATTTATTGAAAAATTGACTATGAGACCTGTAACCTGTTAATGAAAAAGGTATTGTTGACCATTGAGTCTCGCACTTAATGCACTAGGAATAAAATTTTTTAGCAGACTAAACTACGTACTTGGAAAAGACAGTTGGGATTCCTAGCAATATCTTTTGAGTGGCCTTCACACCAACAAAACACTTGTACCTTATTCATCACAAACAGTATATTTTCAACCAAAACACAAAACATCACAAAACAAGCAACAATAACATTAAAACTCAATCAAACTCACTGCAAATATCTATTAAAGTTAAAACAAATAAATTAACCATTTACCTTCTAATTAGACATCTCTCCAATAATAATAAATTAAAGATTAATAATAATTACTAATTAATTGGTTAATTACTAGCTGCAAAAACTCATCGGCAACGCCTGCGGCTGATCACTGGATAACGGGGCATCAATTCTCAATGTGTTGACCCAAGCGAGTTCTTCGTTTTTCAACTCTTCAAAATCCCAATCAGGCAAATCGCTCGATACACCATCATCGAGCCCACAAAGGTTGAAGTCATCAATGCACCCAAACCCGTCTAATGGTGCCACTACATTGTCAAGAAACTGCGCGCCAAGTTCCAACTCGAGGTCCAAATCTTTACACATTTCGGCTAGCGTCAAACCCTCATCAACCGGTTCAAGATGCTCATTATCCAACAAAACATCTAACGACGTGTCGATAAAAGGTTCCATCTTTTTGTTGTCATTAATAAAGATTCTTGATTCCCTTTCAAGAACAGACGATGGTGACGCGTGCGCAATAATCCCCACTGATTCTTCCGAAACCACCGGCTTCTTTCCACCAGAAGCCGGTTTTCCCACCTTTTTAGGCGGAATATTCAACGATTCCGCCATTTTCTCAAACTCAAGCTTCTTAACTTCATAAGCATGAGACGCCTCTTCCGGGGTTCTAAAAGTCCCCAACCAAACCCGCATTTTCTTAAACGGGTCACGAATCTCCGCGGCCCAATTCCCCGACTCCCTAAGCCGAACCCCGCGATACTTCAACCCGGATGTTATCTGCGGTAGACTCGCGGTCCGGGTCAAACCCTTTTTAACTTTCAACAAATTCTTATCACTATTATTACTATCATGAACAAAACCCGTACCAATACCAGTACCAGTACCCGTACCCGATATCTGTATCATCGGAATCTTGATTTCCTTAACGATTGTCTTACTCTTGGGCCCATTAGTCCCATCATCATCTGATGAATCTGTCATATCAGGATCATGACAACTGATCCGAACAGTCCTAATAATATTATTTGATTCGGTTGGTATCTTTCTTCTCCTTCTTGGCTTCTTACCGGAAACAGTCTCTTGATTTTCCGGCATTTTCGCCGGAATATTTTATAAATATTTAAAAACACCAAAAACACTCTAACCCAGAACAATTCCTGTAAAAAAAAACACATATTTTACAGATCTAAAAACCAAAACATAAACCAACATAATAATAATAATAATAATAATAATAATAATAATAATAATAATAATAACAATAATACCTTATTGGGCTGAAATGCATGAAACTCTGCTGAATAAACCAGCAGAAAAAAAACAAGAAAAACAGAGGAAAAGAAATCCAGAGCTTCAAAGATAATCCAATCACCGTCAATAAACTTGCCGACATAAAATCTCTTTTTTTCTGCTTTTTCTGCCTCTAAAACCACTGTCTTAAACCCTTTTTCCAGCTACAAAAACAGTAACAAAAACGGTTTAATTCAACCAATTTTTTTTGTATAAAACACACAACAAAAAAGTTTTAATTTAACCGACTCAAAAGGGTAAACAGCTTGTTACCAGTTTACCAGCGGTAAAGTTTTCTGTAAAAAAAGTAAAAGAAAAAGATGAAAAAACTACAAGATCAGTAAAAAAAAGATAAAAAACTGTTTAATTTAAGCAATTTTTCGTGTAAAAATTGAAGAAAAGAAGGTTAAATTAGTAAAAAAAGTTATAAAATAAAAGCAAAATGAAGAAGAAGAAGAAGAGGGGATGATGTACCGATGAAAAATAATAACAACTTTTGATCTACAAAATCGTTAGACTTGTTCTTGTGATTCAAATATTGTCGCTCTGTTAATGGACTCCGTTATTCAAGTATTGTAAACGCAAATATTGTTGGAGAGATGTGTGTATATATATATATATAATTAATAATTTTGTATATATAGGATTTATTGGGAAAATAAATAACGCTTTTAAAATAATTAATAAGTTTTTAATATGGTCAGTAATAATAATAATAATTCTATATGTGAATGTTTGATGAGCTGTCATGGGCATACATGATGCATGAGCTTAACCATCCATGGTCATGCATAACATGCCACAATTAGGCCGCCATTAGCCTGGATATGCTTCACGCGCTTTAGTAGAAACTTGGTGAGCACGTTGTCTGGTGTGTTAGGAATATTTTTAAGGGTGTGTTACACGCGCAGAGGGTGAGAGTGGGTGTGAATAAGCGTTTTTTTTTTGGAAGGTAGAGGTAACGCTGCGAACCGGAACGTAGTTCACTGTTTTTTGGACGGTTTTAGTACTGGAATTTGCTGGGTATTACGAGAATGCCATTGTAGTTTGTAAGGAAATAATTTTCTGTTTTGAAGAATTTGTTTTTTTAAAAGAGATATTTCATTCCGTTTTATCGTAAATCTGATTTTAATATTATATTATACGATTAATATATTATATTACGAGAGTTAAAATTAAATACACAGTAAAAAAAAATAAGAATGACTCTGATTGAGTTTATTCAGGCGGCATTGGAACAATCTTATCAAACCATACGAATTTCGTTTTTTTTTTACTTTTAGTTTGTATTTTTAGAATTAATGATTTTATGTAAAATTGTGTCTTTTTCTTATTTTTCATCATTGTGTCATTTTTACGAATTATTGTGTCTTTTTTCTGCAACTTTGTGTTATATTTTTCAGTATTATGTTATATTTTGAGGCTTATTATATCATATTTCGTGATCTATTGTGTTTTTTTGTATCATTCTCACCCTTCTCATTTTTTGTTATATTGTGTAGAATAACTTGACTCTATATTATGATAGAGAAAAAATATATGATTATTTATTAATAGAGAGAATAATGAAAATTAAGATTTAATATATTATATAAGATGAGGAAGACAAAATAACAAAAGTGATTAGAAACCAGAAAGCGTCTTGTGACCTAAAAATATTCATTATTATATGGTAACGATAAAGAAAAATGCTATAATATTGGCACACTTTCAAAATCATTTAAACACACCCATATATGTTACATATAGCACTATACGTGACATATAGAGTTAACGACACATACATAGTTATTAATGACCAATCGGTCACGAACCAATAACTTTAAAAAAGGCTTGCCAAATCCAAAGGTCATGGTTTAGAACTGCCTCGAACTTCAGCGTGGGACACCTTTTGTCGCCTCATGCATATTGCCCTTTCAATGCAATAAGATATTTTTTTTCCAATGCCAATGCATACAATCAATGCTGCCCAACATTTTTGAAAAACCAGTAAATTTGGGAATGAAACTTAGTAACCGTCGAACATCACTTTCGTAACTTTCGTTACACTACTTCACTTGCTAGCCACAAATTCATCAAAGTGGTTGGGAGTAATTATAGAATAAAGGGTGAGGTAGATTGGTAAATTTATATTAAAAGGGTTAAATGTTATTTGATTTATCGGCTTTTTTGAAAAAATTAATAAGTTATTACTAAACTCAATCTCAAACACCCTACTTGTACGAGCATCATGTACATGAGAGAGTTTGTATTGTAACTTGAATGAGTCTAAATTAGGCTTAGCAGTTAAAGTTCTAAGTCTACTTCACATGTGGTCTAGTGGTTGTCGACCAAAGATTCCTTTGGGATATCTACGGTTCGATCCCCATAGGTAATATATGGGAGACATTTGCTAAGTGATGGTCGAAACTAGCCTGCTTGCAGGTGTCAGGCTCGATTCTGATAGCCCCCGGTTTTCTACTACCGTGCATTTACCCCAGAGAGGCTTGCCTCTTGTGGAGGGTGCAACATCTGTCAAGTGGCAGGTGGCGGGAAATTTTCCGGGTGGAAGCCTTAGTGCCCCTTATGCGCAGCCTCGACTCGCTTGTGGGCCGGCCACTCTTGTGTTAGCGTGGGCCCGGTTAAGACAACATAGTCTGACCATTGGAGAGTGGCTAGGGGACTCCCCTACTGGGGGTTGTGATGATCTCTGCCACAACATAAAAAATTCGCCTTCCAAAAAAAAAAAGTTAAGGTTCTAAGTTTAGAGAAACTTTTTGTTTTAATTATGGTGAGAACCAACGCATTTGTAAATTAAGGTTATTCAACTAAAAAAATCACGTTCTCATTGTTTAACATTTTAACTGCGTTTATCATGGTCTTGTGTAACACTCTGAAAATCCGTTTTGGTTAATTACGCTAATAGGCGGAATCAATATTTAATATTGAGCTTAATATATAAACTTGAGCGTTTTATGGATAATAAAACGAGGCTTCAACAATATAATTGAGAGTTATATTTCCAACAAGAAAATAACCCGTTAATCCATTTTGTAGACTATAGACATAACTAACCCCAAAACTTAACTAAGTTAGCCAGGTTAATTCAATCAATCAATCAATCATACCCAGTATATCCCACGAATAGTATAAACTATTGGTAGGGTCAGGGGAGGGTGAGATGTAGGCACACCTTTCCTCTACCCATACGGATAGAGAGGCTGCTTCCAGAGAGACCCCCGGCTCAGAAAGAGAGAACAGAAAACAGGCAGGCATACAAGTAACGAGACAAGCACCACAGGGATATATCGCTATCGGCTAGCGGGCCAAATGCAGTAATAAGCTAGTAAGATAGTGCATAAAAATATAATACAATGAATATCATACAAACATGTAAACGGGACTACAACCACATGTAAGTTTCACACTACTTAAGAAAACAGGATAAATAGACACATGAATCAAAATAGGTTTAGAAAACCTATAGGTAAGGCCTCATAATACCCGGTTATGCTACCTAAGTGTCAAATCCTAAAAGTCACTTACTTTAATCCTACTTCTCCACGAACTCCTTTCTTGGACCATGTCCTCAGAGAGGTGCAACTCTATGAGATCCTGTCTAATTCGCTCATCCCAGGTTAATTTAGGTCTGCCCCTATTCCTTCTCCCCTCTACAACGCATGCTTCCACTGCTCTCACTGGCGCTGTTGTTCGTCTCCTCTTCACATGTCCAAACCATCTCAATCTCCCTTCCTTTAGCCAGGTTAATTAAGAAGGTTAAAATTAGGAGGGACCATGTAACACCTCAACCGATGACGGAAACATAGGGGTGCCACGTAGTAACGATTGTCTAATAGCTCATGGTAGTAAAAGTTTCAATATATTTATTTCACTTCAAATATTTGTACAATTAAATACAACATACAAGCAAATAAAATCGTAACAACCAATATCCAATTCAAATTGTTTTTCTAAGGCCTCAAGCATCCTACGTGTCCAACAGCATGTAAATCCTTCATGCATCAATAACCCTGAAACATGTTAGATTGGAAAGATGGGGAGCCAACTATAAATAGTTTGTGAGAATACATAGGTTTTGTTTGTGAAAGTTTGGTTTAAAAAAATGTATTGCAATTCATATGTCTACGATAACAAGGCATTTATGTGAAAACAAACTAAGGTAAAACAAAGTATGTATGTGAATCAAACACAGATAATCCAAAGTATGAATATGAACGCAAGCATAGGTGAAAACAAGCATGTAACTAACACAATGAATCAAAGCGTGTTTGTGAAAACAAGCATAAATGAATCAAGCATGCCGATATGTAAACAAACACAAATGAATCAAAGTATGTATATGAAAACAAGACAAGTAAATCACAGCGTGAGCTACAATCAAAACTGGTTGACCTGAGGGCTACATCCAACTGGATGGCCTGAGGGCTACAACCGAACCGGTGGGCCTGAGTTTGTATGTGAGTCTACCAAGTAAGTTTAAGACATAAAGCACATAGATACACCAAGACATAATATTGGATTGCAAGTTTTTAGTTTGACTAGAATAACATGTTTCACCCCAAAATATGTAAAACGGTAAAAATGGGCTACATAAACTTACCTCGATGATAATGATGAAAGTGCAAGCTATCAATGGGAATTAATGAATTATGTTTGAACCTATATTTTCATCATTAAAGTTTATGAGCAATGATTTGGCTATATGATTTGTGAAGTTATTGATAGTCTGAATATGGGTTCGTCGTCGGTTTTTATTATTTACTGATATAAATGGTTGAGTGAAAAAAAATATAAAATAAAATCTTATACGAGAAAGTGCAATCAGTAGTTTACAAAACCTTGAAATCCATAAAAACCTGTAAGTTGACTTTTAGAAACTTATGTCATAGTAATATTGTAAAGTAAACTAATTAACTTACGTAAATTATAATAAAATGATTTACTAGTGATTCACATAAATTGTAGGTCAAAGAATTTCTACAAGAAACTACTAAGTATTTTAACCCCAAGGATATGTTGGGTATAATAAATTGCAAACGACAATAACTATATGAAAAAACAAACCGGTGACTATTAGAAAACAAATTTAGCCA
Organism: Ambrosia trifida; assembly: GCA_028751855.1. NCBI lineage: Eukaryota > Viridiplantae > Streptophyta > Magnoliopsida > Asterales > Asteraceae > Ambrosia > Ambrosia trifida. The sequence continues at coordinate 102,982,912 of CM054131.1, forward strand.
ATATGTGTTAGTCGGTTTAGAAAATATGCATGCATAATAAAATTGTCTATTAAATCGCGGTTCGGAAGATACGCATACCTTATGGTGGCGAGAGCCGTCTACTGGAAATACAACATTGAGCGAATATTTTCAAGAGAAAAGAAACAGTGCTCGGTTAACGGAAGTGTATTGTAGTAATCAAGCATGATCATTATTTTGTCGATAATTGGTAACAGTAAATATGACGGTGGCACAGAATGATTTGTGAGTAGGGACCGCTGGCGGTGGTAGCGAAAATGATGGTGAGCGATGGTTGACACGCTTGCAAGTAGAAACTGCGACAGCGGTGACGAAACCAGAAGCAGCGCAGAGGTTATTTAAGATGGATAGGTGAAAGATTAGATGTTACCGATTTAATTTGCTTACTGGAAAGATATTAGGAAGTTTCAATTTAACATGTTAGATTATTTTATTCGTGTTTGAGTTTCCTACATTGTTGTAAACTTAACAGTTAAAGGATTTAACATGCTAATTAAATCTTTTTAACATGTTAAATAGTCTAGTTAGTAGAGAGTTTCAGATTTTCAAACTACTTACGCCATCTTAATGCAAAGGTGATATACATATACAACCAAGTTATTGCCAAAATGTCTTTAAAACTGCAATAAATTGTGACAAACTAAAATTCTATTAAAATACCTTGCTATTAAAGAATTTTCCAGAGTTAATTGTGACCTATAATAATTTGACTAAAACATTCCAAACAATATCAATCTCAAATCATCTCGTGTTTATAGGTCATAAACTGCAGCTAAAGCTGCAGAAAAATGTCCTGAAATGGGTCAAACTGCAGAATTTTAGTTATACTGGTTTTGTTCCTATAAGTTTTGTCTATTGTTCCCAACTAGTTTCGCTTGATTTGAGTTTTAATTTGCTTACTGGAAAGATACCAGGAAGTTTCAATTTAACATGTTAATTTATTTTATTTGTGTTTTAGTTTCCTACCTTCTTGTAAACTTAACAGTAAAAAGATTTAACATGTTAATTAAATTTTTTTAACATGTTAAATAGTCTAGTTAGTAGAGAGTTTCAGATTTTCAAACTACTTACGCCATCTTAATGCAAAGGTGATATACAACCAAGTTATTGACAAAATGTCTTTAAAACTGCAACCGAAATGGTTGATAAACTACAGCAAAATTATGCTTAAATGGGTAAAAAACTGTAGCAAAAAATTCCATTCATAAACTGGTGTTTTGATAACTTTCCACCCATGTTCATTATACTTTTTGGCTTAAAAAAAACTTAACATGTTAAATTATTTTATTTCTTTTTGACTTTCCTAACTTGTTTTAGAATATAACATTTAAAATATTTAACATGTTAAATTAAAATTATTTAACATGTTAATTTTTTTTTCTTTTTGAGTTTCCTAACTTGTTTTAAAAATTAGCATTTAAAATATGTAACATGTTAAATTAAAATTATTTAACATGTTACATAGCCTTGCTATTGAAGAATTTTCCAGATTTCAATGTGTTTTATAACAATTTGACTAAAACATCACTGAAAATTATTTTAAATTTATCTTTGTGTTGGGTCACAAAGAGCAGCCAACAACTGCTGCAAAAACATGCCAAAATATGCCGAAACTGAAAACAACATGGGTCATAAACTGCATCCAAAATCTCTAGTCATGAACCGACATTTTGGTAACTTTCAACCCATGTTCATATTGTTTTGTGGCTTCAAGAAAAATGATCTTATCATCTTAAAAAAAAAAATTAGTTTTCCTAACTTGTTTTAAAAGTTAAGATTTAAAAGGTTTAACATGTTAAATTAAAATTATTTAACATGTTAAATTGCCTTGATATTAAAGAATTTTCCAGATTTCAATGTGTTTTATAATAATTTGACTAAAACTTTCCTAACAATATCATTTTGAAATTATCTTTTGTTTATGGGTCATAAACTGCAGCAAATACGTGCCAAAATGACTCAAGTATTGCAGCAAAAATATTCTGAAATGTGTTAAAAACTACAGCCAAGAAAGTGCCGAAATGTGTTAAAAACTGCAGTAAAATGTGTCAAAAGTGCAAAATGTGTCAAAAGTTCAAAATGTGTCATGTCATTATATTCAATATGATCCTCTGTGTCAACTTAGAAACCAGAGGCGCATTCAGCAAAGATGAAGGATCATGTCCAACACACATAGAAATGCCATGAGATATATAACTAATATCTACATTAAAATTACTTACACATCTCATGGCGTTTTTAGGCTTTGATAAAAGTAAAACACAATATTTTTCCAATGACTCCAACACAAGCATTTACTTCTAAAATATTTTTCCAACGACCCAAAAATCTACAAATATAGAAAGGTTCTGAAACAAATTTATCACTGAAAACATAATAATTGACTCAGTTTTAACAGTTTATTTTATCCAGATTTGTTTTAATAGGCAAACTGCAGGAAATGAACCTAAACATCTCGCAATAAGGCTACTAGAAACTAAAATGCGACATCTTCTTGGGTAGTAAAAAGGGAAAAAAAAAGGACGCATTTACATGTCAACGCAAACACTTTCAGTTTCCCATTATGTTTATTCAACCCTAACAACCCATCACCAATCTCACCAAATTTTGCAAACTCCTAAACCTCCGTAGATTAGTATTCACAACCACATTAACTACAATACATTCTTCTGCGTCAACTCAGAAACCGGAGGCGCATTCAGCAGAGACTAAAGCTGTCTAAAGCTGTTTAAGCTAAAGCCGGTACACAACAATTTAACTTGTTAAACATTTGTTTCATGAAACCCAAAATAGTAACAATCTAACTATAAATCAAACCCTGATTACTTATTCAACAATACAACAAATCAATTTAACACAAATCTGAGAAATTCAACTAAATAACAATTGACACAAATCTGAGGAATTCAACTAAATAACAAATCACACAAATCTGAGAAATTCAACTAAATAACAAATCACAATCAATTTAACACAAATAAGATAAATTCAACTAAATAACAAATCAAACAGATCTGAGAAATTCAACTAAATATCAAATCACAAATCATTTTAACACAAATCTGAGAAAAAAAATCAATAAATGGAAGAGTTTGCTGCTGTAAAAGTATCTAGAAAGAGAGAGAGAGAGAGAGAGAGAGAGAGAGAGAGATAGAGAGATGTACTGAGAGAGAGACGTACCGGGAGAGAAAAAGAGTCGTAATTCTTGCTGTACTGCGATTGTATCTAGATAGAGACGAACTGATGTTTGATGTATCTAGAGAGAGAAAGCCAGAGAACGTATCTAGAGAGAGAGAGAAAGCGTATATTATATGGGTGGTGATATTAACCCCCCCCCCCACTTCTATTCCCACCCCCCAAAGCGCCTCGCTTTGGCCAAAGAGAGGCGCTTTGGTTACTTTTATAACTACCTCGGTCCGAGGTAAGTTATTCTGATTTGACCCCAGGCGCCTTGCTTAGGCCTAAGTGAGGCGCTTGGAATCCAGATTTTATTTTTGTGGTAAATTTTGTGTTTTGGTGGTTTGAATTGGTTTTTATTTTATTATTTTTATTTTTTTAATATAATTATTGTAAAAAAATTTTAAAAATTAAAAAACAAAATAATAACCACCAACTTTTATCGACATTGCTCCAACTCAACTCAATAAGACATTTAAGCCGAAGACACTTTCCATCCAACACATGGTTCACTAACCGTGGTGTGGTCTACCTTTTTGCTTATGATCTAACACCAAATCTCATTATCTGTCAACGATGAAGGCAATCTGAAAACAACCGGATGGTTGGTAGCTATAGGTAAGAACATTGTGGATGAGGATTGTTTATCTTCCCATTGATTTCAAGTATGTTGCCTTCATCGTTGACAGATATCTCTCTGACAACAACTGAAGGCAACCTGCAACTAGGTGATGGCCATACTGACGTGAGGGTAGTCCATTGGTATTAATGGCAAAGTGATGTGTAAGGGAAGAAGAAGAGAATGTTATATAAGTTTACCTTCCCATGGAAACTCTGAAGACCTTAACGGAGGTTTGCCAGAGGGTCATTGGTCTTCAGAGTTTCTAACCCCTAATACACATTCATCAAAGGATATTCATGTGAGAATGCATAGTATAAAATTCTTTTGACAAACGTCTGCCTTATATCAAGCTGCTGGAATTGTTTACCTTCCCATTGATTTCAAGTATGTTTACCTTCCCATGGAAACTCTGAAGACCTTAACGGAGGTTTGCCAGAGGGTCATTGGACTTCAGAGTTTCCAACCCCTAATACACATTCATCAAAGGATATTCATGTGATAATGCATAGTACAAAATTCTTTTTGACAAACGTCTGCCTGATATCCAGCTGTTGGAATTGTTTACCTTCCCATTGATTTCAAGTATGTTTACCTTCCCATGGAAACTCTAAAGACCTTTACGGAGGTTTGCCAGAGGGTCATTGGTCTTCAGAGTTTCCAACCCCTAATACATTCATCAAAAGATATTCATGTGAGAATGATTTCGTACAAGATTCCTATGCAAGCAAGTCAAATTCAGTTGTTGGACCAACTTGAGATATGAGTTTGATTAGCTTGAATCTCTCTGATCCATGGTATCCACTAACCGTAGCGATTATCGCGTGTCTTGGATCCTTTGAAAGTGGATACCATGGATCAGAGAGATTTAAGCTAATCAAACTCATATCTTAAGCCGGTGCAAGTTATGAAATGACACATGCAAAATGTAATGTCATGCACAATGTGTACTCACAGTGACATCGAACACTTTATATGAGTAAAACAATCGCTTTACAATGCCGAAAACGACTATCGTCACTCTGTATGGGTGGCTTCTTAGCGCCGATCCTACTGTCGATTTCTTTCCACAACCATTGCTCCAACATAACTTATTAGTTCCAGGTTTATAACAATCTCACTCTCTCTCCCTTCGTTCTTCTCTAACCTAGTATCTTCTTCCCGAACTTCAACACCATGAACCCTAATCTTCTAACCTTCATAACTTACTCAAATATTAACTATGGTGATAACACACTTGGATTGGATGAGATATTGAGTTTCTAAAGCATTGTTTATGATACTGCAGGAAAATGGTACAATCGGATGATTAACCATGTGGACTTACCTGAAGAAGGACTTGTGCTATTTCTTTTCAAACCCTTCCATCTTATGGAAGTTGCTAAAATAGTTAAAAAAAAATGTATTTGTGAATAATACATTCATCAAAAAGACCATCTCTTTGTCAGTCACCCTCATAGAAAAATCGACTCTCACACTTATGCGTAGATCAAGGAGATTGATGAAGATATTCATCAAGACCCTTACATAGGGTCACTATTCATATACCATTGTTGTTGGATGTTCATGTGAGAATGCATAGTACAACATTAAAGAAGGACTTGTGCTATTTTTTTTTCAAACCCATCCATCGTATACCTAACACACTACAATTATTCACTATTTTATACATACAAAACACCTTCATCGTTGACCGTACTGTTCTTCTTGATCTTGATCTTCACACTTGCTTTTGACAAACGCCTGGCTGACCTGAAGTTCCTTTGCAACCAGGTAGAAAGGAACTAGGTTGCAAATATAAAAATCCATCACATCACGATTTGCATCCCGGCAGAGTTCGTTGTACTGGCTGTCAAGAGAAATCGCGTGATGATAGTCGTTTTCGGCGTCGTAAAGCGATCGTTACTGTAATGATCAGAAACATTCCAAATAACTGTAATGATCTCTAAGGTTGCTTTCATCATTGACAACCCTTGTTTGATTATACTCTTTATGTATGAACAGTGACCCTCTGACAAACCTACCTCTGTTTTGAATTTGTTGCTTCCATAGAGAAGTTATCAATCTCACTGTAATGATCAGGAACATTCCAAATAATTGTATAATTTCAGCTTTTGTTTAACTGGTTTAGCAACTTCCATAGAGAAGTTATCAATCTCACTATCCAACTGAATTCATCTTCCTTGTCTTAAAACCCTTGACATCGTTGTTTGATTATACTCGTGTTCAGCCTTTATCAAGTTGCCTTCATCGTTGACGGATATCTCTCTGATAACAACTGAATTCATCTTCCTTGTCTTAAAACCCTTGACATCGCTGTTTGATTATACTCATGTTCAGCCTTTATCAGGTTGCCTTCATCGTTGACCGATATCTCTCCGATAACAACTGAATTCACATTCCTTGTCTTAAAACCCTTGACATCGCTGTTTGATAATACTCGTGTTCTGCCTTTATCAGGCTGCCTTCATCGTTGACCGATATCTCTCCGATAACAACCCTTGTTTGATTATACTCTTTATGTATGAATAGTGACCCTCTGACAAATCGCGTAATGATAGTCGTTTTCGGCGTCGTAAAGCGATCATTACTGTAATGATCAGAAACATTCCAAATAACTATAATGATCGCTACGGTTAGTGGATACCATGGATCAGAGAGATTCAAGCTAATCAAACTCAGGGCAACCTGTAACATCCCAAAATTTCACTAAATAATTTTTATTTGAAGTGAAACAACCGGGTTTGTATTGAACCGATTCATTGATGGGTTTTGTCGCGTAGAGGTTATTTAACAAAATTTGAGGGATCAGATTGACATTTATTAAAGACGTATATAGTTACTTTGGGTTCAATATGATTATAGTCTATTATGAAGGGGCCTTTAAGTATATTTTATTGTTTTAAAAACAAATTATGACAAAAACCCTAGATGCATATAGTACACGCGGCAGAAGAAAACAATGAGAAATGTAAAGAACGACAATGATGATGGTTCGAGGCGCTATCGTTCGTATGACTTCCTAATCCACGACAAGGTTATCTCCCTTGCATTTTATCCAAATACGTTCATTTAGTTTTGCAAAAATCTTGGAACTGTTTGTTTGGTTGATGTTATCGTTTAGAGCCGAAGGGTGCAACCATGTTGAGGTAGTCATGGGTGGCCACAGTAGCGACGAGGGAGGTGATGGTGATGATTGAAGGGGAGCGATTGTGGCGGCGCTGAAGTGGGTGCTGAAGATACCTTCAGTAGCGACGAATAGGAGAGGTATTGGTTGTGGTAGTGTTGTACGATGGTGTAGATGTAGGTGGTGAGGGTGGTGCGTAACGGTGTAGGTGGTGGTCGCGGTGGTTCTTGGCATACGGGTTATCTTTCAGGTGAGTGTGTGCAAGAGCCAATATGTGCGAGTCGTGAAGGCCTACCAGTTAGCGTCTGGTTTCGCCGCAAACCTCAGCTCGGTTTTGAAGATTACACCACACATCAAGTACCACCTTGTTCTTCATCTTTATGGCTGTTAGAGAAGGGGTGATAAGCTAGGTTTCTTGGTATAAATTAAGGAAGGAGAAATCCTATTAATGCATGGCAAACCAGGTTGTGTGAGTTGGAAATTCTATTTTTGTGTGTGTGGGTGTTTCAACAAAGAGGCATGGTGGAGGTGTGTGCTATTATCAACATGGATGTTTAAGGTATGAATTTAATTAATGGGTGCCAAATCTCATATAGTGGTCAATTATATTTCTGAATGGGGCAATCCATGAAATTAGTCAAACCCCAAAATTCTTACGATTGCACTAATATGGAGATACTTATGCATGAGATATTATGAACTATTAGGGCTTTTAGTGATGTTGCATGTATGTTGACAGGTCTTTGCTTAACTTGAATGGTTTCACTATTTTTGAAGAGAACATGTAAGGTGAGTTCTTATGCCCACTCTTTTAATTATTATTTTCTATGGTTTTGGGTTGGCGTGCATGCTAAACCACTATTTTTATGAAGTCACAAAATATTTTTATCAAGTTATAAATATTTTTGTGTACGATCGAAATACATATTAGCTCATACATATTTTTTTTGTATGAAACGTAAGTGGGCGGAATGCGCCTAATGCGTTATTATATGGGTTGAGTTATATGTGTCATTAGAAGTGGGATAGGCCTGCTCTGATTTATGGCATAGTTTTTGTTATGGTTGTCACATAGTTTGTCTTATGTGTTATTAGAAGTGGGATATGCCTGCTCTGATTTATGGTATAGTTTTTGCTATGGTTGTCACATAGTTTATGCCTAATGTGTTATTATATGATTTGAGTTATATGTGTTATTATACATATATATGAATAGACTGTTATCTTGATTAAAGTATGGCTTAAGTCTTTATTTAATAAGTGGAATGCGCTTAATGTCTTGGCCACATATTTGAAACCTTACTTGGTAGATCAAGTTTTATCTTGATTGTTACTTGTTTAGGTTACAAGGGTTATTATATGTGTGTGTATATATATATATATATATATATAAATTGTGTAGGTCAGTTATCGGGAATATAAACTGAGCTATAATATTATGTGATATGCCTGCTATGAATTATAGATAGGCTTTGAGTCGAGTAGGCGGAATGCGCTTATGCAGGCTTGGTATTGTTGTGCTAAATAGGTGGGATGCGCTTATTATGGATTGTGACTAAAGTCTTGGGTTGAATAGGCGAATTGCACTTATCCTAGACTTTAAATATTGCTTAGGGAACAATTAGGCGGATTGTGCGTATTGTTGACTCTAAGGTTATAGTATTTTGTTATTGTTTATTTTAACAACTTACTATTATTGAAAACTTATAAAACTTGAACTCACTCAGCGTAGCTGACTTTTGCATACACGTTAGATTGATTTCAGGTTGTGGATGAATAAAGGGCGCCTTGGCATGCAGTGGAGCTACTCAGTTGCGGTTGACATTTCAATTAAGAAGACGTCTACGAGATTTGCTCGAACGTTATCTACATATTTTTTTTAAGATTTTAGTTGATCATTAAATATTCTTTTGACCCGTCTAGGGCAAACCATGTTTGGAAATTTAATAATTTCTTTTTAACATTCCGCTGCGTATTTTCTAAAATAAAATAAGATTTCTTTTGAATTGTTAACATGGTTTTAGTATTTGAATGCCAACTGTTTGACCTGTCGGTTTTTGAGGGCCTTACACAACCCTTGTTTGATTATACTCGTGTACAACCTTTATCAGGTTCTTTTGGCCACAGGTACAGAAAGGTTATAAATGTTCATGTCGTTTCAGGTTGCCTTCATCGTTGACCGATATCTCTCCGATAACAACTGAATTTTACTTGCTTGACTGAAAAGTTGTACCGGTTATAGAGAGAAATCAACAGTCGGATCGACTGTTGATTGGTATATAGAGAGCAAACCGACGATCATTCAAAATTTAAATTTACCGCTAACCTCTGCGCCATCATCGACTACTGCAAACCGACGATCTTCCTCCACGGTGTAACACCCCAACCGATGGCGGAAACATCGGGATGCCACGTATTGATGATTGTTCAGTAGCTCATGATGAATAATAAATTTCATTATATGATTTAAATAAATTACATACAATTGTTCTACAAGAATTCATACATCAAATTGAATGAAACTATGCACACATCTTCAAGCATTAACTCAAATCTTCAAGCAAGTAGAACCTGAAACATGTTAAGTTGAAAATATTTTGGGTCAACAAAAGTTGGTGAGAATACATAGGTTTTTGAATATAATTGATATCAATAGTTTGTACAACATTCACAGTTGTATGATGATAGAGTATGATACCGACATGTAACAATGCGTCTTTGTACAACCAAACCTTGTGTCGACTGAGGCCTAACTCGCAAGTTAGTCTAATGTTGTTACTGTTTTCGATCATCCCTGAATTTATGCGGGGGGATGGGTTTGTCAGACCTATAGCGCTATAATCTAAACAGGCGGCTTGATCATTGTTAATGATTGTACTGTGTCTTTTTGTTACAGTCAATTGATAGAATGATGTTGTAATTGAATCACAAGTAAATATGAGTAAATGATAGTATAAAATGTTTAAACATGTTTCACCCCAAAAATAGTGAAAATGGAGAAAAGGGGCTATGTAAACTCACCTTAGCAAAATGTTATATCTGTTGAAAAATTGAATAGTGGTGTTGCCCAAATGTGTCAAGTATCACCCTATAATAAGGTAATAAATATGTCTAAGTCTATCAAGTCTACAAATATATATGTTCTAGGGCTTCGAATTGGGGATAAATGCTCGTTTGATTAATGATTAAAATGTTTGATAATTGAGAGAAATTTAGTAAATAAACAAACAAAAATCTTTTTATAAAATTTAAACCAAGGATGGTCACAATAATGAGTTTAAAGTATAAAAATAATTTTTATAAAATTATTTTCTTTAAAATAGAATATTAAATCTATTTATTACAAATTGTCAAAATTTAACTTTAATATTTAAAAATACTAAAATTAAAGAATTATTAGTTTAAAAATTATATTTCTGTTCCAAATAATCAGAAATAATTTATATAAAATTTTGGTGCAAAAATATTAAAAATTGGATTTATTATGATTTAATTATGATTAAAACTAACAAAAATTGATTAAAAATATTAAATAAATGATTTTTCAGAATTAAAAATCATTTCAGAAAAGTTTAGCATTATATAAACTCAGAATAATTTTTGTGGAAATTTATAAAATTGTTTTAATATTTTAATAGAATTTTATAAATATAATAGAATAAACTTGATTTAATTAATATATATATATTAAATAAATAAATTTTTGGAAACTAAAAATTGTAAGTTAAACGTTTTCATCAGATTAATACAAAATAATTTTTGTTGAATTTTTAAAAGTGTTTTAGTATTTTAAAATGAATTTATAAAATATAAATAATTATATTTAAAGTTTGTAAGCAAAACAAAAAAAGAAAGGAAAAAAGATGTTGGTGCCAAGGTTTGAACCCGTGTGGGTTGGTCCAAGAACACCAGACACAACCACTTGGTCTAGACCAGTGGTTGTGTTTGTTTTCAGTTTGTTTAAAATATAAAATGTAAAAGAAATCAGTGTTCTTCCCCAATTTGTATGTACAAGCCCTAGCTTTTGCAATTACGTGATTCACACAACAATAACCTAATCAATCATGGGGTTATTGTTGTGTGATTGCCGAAGGATAAAACCCACACAAAAAGTGATACTTACAGACGCGTATGATTACGGATTGCTCAGTCAACGTTTAAAGTCAACACGAGCAAGAACACTTCGATTGAAGGTTTAATAACAGAAATAAGAGGTTGTGAGAGAATAATCGGCGAGTTGTGAATGTCCAGAGGTGTCCAATTTATAGTGTTGAAGCTTGGATACTTGAATTGGTATGTTTGACTCAAACGAATAAAATGGCGTGATTTGGCTACAAATTGGACGTGATAATTGTTGATTGACGTGTGTAATGGACGCGGAATAAATAGGCAAACCAGTCAACAGCAATTAATTGGTTTAATTGTCCCTAAATTAAGTAAATTAGTTGGTAAAAAAAAAAAAGAAATCATATTGTCTTTTGCTGCTGCTCGTCGAACAGACAAGGAAAGAAGAGGGTGGTTAAATTGTTGGGTGGGCTTATATATAATTAAAGTTAGGATATAATCAAGTGTGAGGTGTAGCCTAGATGGTTTGGTGTGTGTGTGTTGTGCTTTGGCCGGCTCGCTGCACGGGTTCGATACCCGGCTGGAGCACCCCCTCTTTTTCTTTTTATTATAACAGATGAGGTGGGCCGGATCACATGCTTCATGGGTTTGGGCCTGATTGGGTGGGCCTGCTGTTGGGTTGGGTTAACTACACCAACTTCTTAGTTTAAGTGATCCATATTATTGTTATTATTTACTAGTATTAATATTTATTATTATTATTATTATTATTATTATTATTATTATTATTACATATATATATATATATATATGTGTGTATAAAATAAGGCTTTTACGTATAAAAATTTGGGGGAAATTTTGCGATGTTACAGTCTCCCCTACTTTTGAAAACTTCGTCCCGAAGTTTATTAAAAACATAGGGTTGAAGGTGGTTGGGTAAAAAGTTGTGATTTGGGTTATAGCATGGCATGAATAGAATAAACTGTCTCGTGTTTTGTGTGGGTTGATGAACTACCAAACAACTAGAGTGTATAACCTTGGTAGAATTTCACACTACCTTAATGTACCTGTAAATTCATGATTACGTTCCGGACCGCAATCACCAATTTACCTTACACTAAAGTTTTACGTCCTTCTATGACTCCACCGATTGTTGAGCAGGTTCGATAGCCTCCACCAGTCGTGGAGTAGGTTGTAGGGCCTCTCCCGACTGTTGAAAAGGCATAATTACCTCTACCAATCATTGAGTAGGTTTGATAGCCTCCACCAGTCGTGGAGCAGGTTGTAGGGCCTCTCCCGACTCTTGAAAAGGTATGATGACATTTATTATACACATAGATTGCAAATTGATAACATGTTTATGCAAGCAAGTATAACAAGCACAGTATATGAGTTGAAGTTGTATAGATTAGTTCACATTCAAACAAGCATGCATTCAAGTGTTATGATTATACCATGTGAACAACTCTCAGACAAAAATTTAAATACTAGAATTTATTATTCAAATGGCGTCGATACATAGAATAAAAGTAACCAATAGTCAAATGGTGAGACTTGCTGCTAGGTAGCTGGAGGGTCTTGGTCTCTGTTTAGTTTAGGGCATCGGTTACGAAAGTGATTTGGGTCTCCACATTCATAGCATTGACCATAGTTGTATTGATTAGGATTAGTAGCCTGAGCTGGGTTGATGGGTTGGTTGGCATTAGGATTTGGGGTCTCACGACACGTGTTGACCAGATGGCCATACTTTCCACAATTGGTGCACAAGCGACACGCTGAAGCAGTGGGATGATGTCGGTTGCATGTGTTACACAATGGATAGTTTCCTATATAGGGTTTCTTGTTAGAAGCTTGTGTAGTGAGGTTGACATCAGGATCCCTGGCCTTACGCTTCTGGTTCTCAGTAGTTACCGCGGCTACAATATTTGCTTTATTGCCTTTCCGAACTAAGGTCCCGTTCTTTACGTGATTGTCAGTTAAGGTAGCTGCTAAACGCTTGGCCTCTTCAAGGGTAGCAGGGTTCCTTCCCCATACTGTGTCCTGAATCTGCATGGGCAAACCACCGATATACTTTTCGATGGCTACAGGTAGTGGAGTGACCTTATGGGGCAATAACAGACTGAGCTCATGGAAACGGGTATTATAAGCAAGGTTTTCCCCACTATCCTGAGCAAGGGTGTGGAACTCGTCCTCTAATTTCTTGACCTCGTTACGTGGGCAAAATTCATCTCTCATTATTTCCTTAACTTGATCCCAGGTCATAGTAAGTGCAACTTCAGCTCCTCGGGTGCGCTTTTCCTCATTCCACCAAGTGAGCGCTCGTTTGTGAAGAACACTCATAGCATAACGGACCTTAAAGTTATCGGGACACTCACTGTTAATGAAGGTATTCTCAATACCCTCAAACAATTGTAGGAGACCAGTAGCTCCTTCATCTCCACTGAACTTAGGGGGATTACAGGAATTAAAGTGCTTAAGAGTGCAAGCTGGGAGACCATTCCCGTTTCCATTCCCGTTTCCATGGTGGTTTCCATTACCGTTTCCGTTGCCGTTGCCGTTCCCATTACCGTTCATCTGTATGACTTGAGCCAATAAGTTAGGAACCAGAGTCGCGATCTGCTGTGCCATTTGTTGGGAAATGATCGCAGCCAGTTGGGCATCAACACCATTGTTGTTGTTGTTATTGTTGTTGTTGTTGTGGTTAGTGTTGCTATTTCCTTCCTCATGATTACCACCATTGTTATTGCGAGTGCTGCGACGTGGAGGCATGATCTGTAAGAGACACAATGAAATGAATGTGGTTATATAAGGAATGTAATCATTTATTCATTTAATTAAAACGAACAAACGAAAACGTTGACTTATCAAAGATTCCAGATTCTAATAACATAGTGAAGACATGCTTTAGCCTATAAGTGAACACTCATCCCGAGAATTCCCAGGTAGGCATCCGGGTCCCTCGTCTGATTGGGATATATGCGCAATGCCAGCCTAGATAGAAGACTCAGAATACAGGCGTTCACCCTTCCAGATTGTACGTGTTCGTTATTAAAATCTTAGAACTTCGACGAGATCCCAAGGTGGTTCAGGCTAAGCCTGAGGAATTTGTCCTATTAGTCTAAGAGTAGATCCAGTGATGGAGAGCAACCTTCTTGTAAGGATGAAAGTAGGGATAAGAAGTAGGAGGGAGATAGAGTATAGCAAGTAAAAGAAGCAAGTACTTGTTAAATCCTATGGTTATAGACTAGATTATTTTTCTAATAACCTAATTCCCTATAACCATGGCTCTGATACCAATCTGTAACACCCCAACCGATGGCGGAAACATCGGGATGCCACGTATTGATGATTGTTCAGTAGCTCATGATGAATAATAAATTTCATTATATGATTTAAATAAATTACATACAATTGTTCTACAATAATTCATACATCAAATTGAATGAAACTATGCACACATCTTCAAGCATTAACTCAAATCTTCAAGCAAGTAGAACCTGAAACATGTTAAGTTGAAAATATTTTGGGTCAACAAAAGTTGGTGAGAATACATAGGTTTTTGAATATAATTGATATCAATAGTTTGTACAACATTCACAGTTGTATGATGATAGAGTATGCTACCGACATGTAACAATGCGTCTTTGTACAACCAAACCTTGTGCCGACTGAGGCCTAACTCGCAAGTTAGTCTAATGTTGTTACTGTTTTCGATCATCCCTGAATTTATGCGGGGGGATGGGTTTGTCAGACCTATAGCGCTATAATCTAAACAAGCGGCTTGATCATTGTTAATGATTGTACTGTGTCTTTTTGTTACAGTCAAATGATAGAATGATGTTGTAATTGAATCACAAGTAAATATGAGTAGATGATAGTATAAAATGTTTAAACATGTTTCACCCCAAAAATAGTGAAAATAGAGAAAAGGGGCTATGTAAACTCACCTTAGCAAAATGTTATATCTGTTGAAAAATTGAATAGTGGTGTTGCCCAAATGTGTCAAGTATCACCCTATAACAAGGTAATAAATATGTCTAAGTCTATCAAGTCTACAAATATATATGTTCTAGGGCTTCGAATTGGGGATAAATGCTCGTTTGATTAATGCTGCTGCTCGTCGAACAGACAAGGAAAGAAGAGGATGGTTAAATTGTTGGGTGGGCTTATATATAATTAAAGTTAGGATATAATCAAGTGTGAGGTGTAGCCTAGATGGTTTGGTGTGTGTGTGTTGTGCTTTGGCCAGCTCGCTGCACGGGTTCGATACCCGGCTGGAGCACCCCCTTTTTTTCTTTTTATTATAACAGATGAGGTGGACCGGATCACATGCTTCATGGGTTTGGGCCTAATTGGGTGGGCCTGCTGTTGGGTTGGGTTAACTACACCAACTTCTTAGTTTAAGTGATCCATATTATTGTTATTATTTACTAGTATTAATATTTATTATTATTATTATTATTATTATTATTACATATATATATATATATATATATATATATACATATATGTGTATAAAATAAGGCTTTTACGTATAAAAATTTGGGGGAAATTTTGCGATGTTACACACGACACTCCTAATGGGCCTCTCTTTATTTCACGGTACTATTTGTGTTTTTGTTGCTTTTTAAATAATAAGTTTTGTGTTTATCAAACCCTAACGTCTGAGCAATGATTTATTATTATTAATTTATTTATTGTTATTTTATTTCTGTTTTGAGGGTGTAATGATGATGATAGTTATGATTTGACAAACGATTTTTGAAAAGTATCAACATTCGGAAATTAGTAACCAATTACGAAACACGTCAAAGAGAGACCGGAAGTCCAGCATGTCGATTAGAGATGCAAAAATCGTGTTTCGAAAAAATATGGGTATCGAATGTATAGTCGGAACACCAAGTAGAATGATTCATGAAAGTTGAACAAACTTGGATGTTTCAACCAAAACATACAAACGAGCAATAAACGACCCGTAACGCCTCAAACGAATTTTGTTGTATTGGGAACAACTAAAAACAATTTAAAATGAATTAAAATTAATTTTTAATCAATAACAACTATTTAAAATGAATTAAAACAAGTTAATTTTTTTAAAAAAAAAGGCCAAAGCGCCTAGCTTTGGCCAAAGCTAGGCGCCTGCTGGTCTTGATCTTTGGCCTTTTTTAAAAAATTAACTTGTTTTAATCCATTTTAAATAGTTGTTATTGATTAAAAATTAATTTTAATTCATTTTAAATTGTTTTTAGTTGTTCCCAATACAACAAAATTTGTTTGAGGCGTTACGGGTCGTTTATTGCTCGTTTGTATGTTTTGGTTGAAACATCCAAGTTTGTTCAACTTTCATGAACCATTCTACTTGGTGCTCCGACTATACAGTCGATACCCATATTTTTTCGAAACACGATTTTTGCATGTCTAATCGACATGCTGAACTTCCGGTCTCTGTTTGACGTGTTTCGTAATGTTTAATTGATCGTTTGTGGTTTTCAGAAGTCACATCCGATCATTTTACTAATTCCCGATTCTTGATACTTTCATAAATCGTTTTACTAATTTCCGATTCTTGATAATAATATTATAATAATAAAACAAAGGAACTAAGTTACAAATATAATAAAAAATTATAATAATAATAATAATGTAATATAGTCATGGTAAATGCTCAAAGAAGTCAACCTTTGTTGACTCCTAGGAGTCTTGAAGACGAAATGAATTTTACAAGATACTTGAAACATGGTATGGATATAGAGATGATTTCGTACAAGATTCCATTGCAAGCAAGTCAAATTCAGTTGTTGGACCAACTTGAGATATGAGTTTGATTAGCTTGAATCTCTCTGATCCATGGTATCCACTAACCGTAGCGATTATCGCGTGTCATGGATCCTTTGAAAGTGGATACCATGGATCAGAGAGATTTAAGCTAATCAAACTCATATCTCAAGCCGGTGCAAGTTATGTTAGTGATATCTGTCATGTTCTTCTTCTTCAACCGGATGGTTGGTAGCTCCAGGCAAGAACATTGTGGATGATGATGATGATGATAATAACTTCTCTTCAGATTCTAATTGCACCGGTGGAATTGGAATTGGAATTGGAATTAATGTTAGGAATTGGAGTGGACAAACCGAGGCCTAAGGTGAATCCGTTTGGTGATGGTAAACCTAGAGAGGTTTTGCTTCAGGAGAAATGTGTGGATTATCGGAAGTGAATACTTTGAGATGACACGCGAAGCTTTAGACTCCAAGCGGATCCCTTGATCATTCACTTATTTAATTAAATTTAACGCGCATACCGCATTCGACTATACATGGTTTTTTATTTTTTCTAAAAGTAGAAAAAACTATAAAAACATTTAACAACTAACAAAAAATATTGTACAACAAAAGAAGAAAGTGTTCCTCTCTGTTACCAAGCATGTCAAGAAATGATAATTTTCAAATATTGCAGATCATGGTATGCGTTAGTACTTAACTGAATATATTTGTTAAAATCTTTGACTATACGTGGTTGATGATGTCAAGTTTAAGTCGTTGATTTATTTGGAAATCGAAAACGCCTATATAGACGTTTGATTAGAGTTAAGACCTTTGTTTGTGGTTGATAATGTAAAGTTTAAGTCGTTGATTCATTTGGAAATCGAAAACGCCTATATAGACGTTTGATTAGAGTTAAGACATTTGCTTTTTATTTTATTTTAACTTTTTAAAATAATTATATTAAAAAAAAAACCAATTCAAAACACCAAAAAATACCCAAAATTAAAACTCTGATCCAAAGCGCCTCGCTTTGGCCTAAGCTAGGCGCTTTGGATCAGCATTTTCTGCCCCCTGCTACCTCGTACGATTTGACTCCAGGCGCCTCGCTTTGGCCTAAGCGATGCGCTTTTTTTTTGGGGGGGGGGGGGTAAATAGAAGTGGGGGTGTGAATAGCCGGGGCCTATGACCGATTATATATATAGAGAGAGAGAGAGAAGTGGAGATTGTATCTAGAGAGAGGGGGAGGGGGGAGGGGGGAAGGAGAAAGTGAGAATTGATATTTTTATCATTTGGACAAAAATACCCCTGGTTCCTTAGTTCCCCACTTTTTTATGGTTCCCCATTGAACCTAACACTATATATATAATTACCTAACAAATTCTGCTTTCACGTACAGTGGCAAAGCTTGAGCGGAAATTTTAGGGGGGGGGGTCGGAAGTTACTGGTTACGGGAGGTCAGAACCGTATATACCAAAAAAATTCTATACGGATACTATATAATCAAAACTTCTGAACAAAAATTTGCGGGAGTCGGGCGCTCCCTCCCGCCCCTATGAAACTGCACCCATATTCACATATAAAATTTTGACTACATTCACTAAATAATATAAATTTTGTTATACATAAATATAACTATAACAAACCCTATACATATATTTGTTTTTATATGTTTTTAACGATTAAATTTACACAATTAAGATTAAATATCTGAATTTTTGTTTTTTTCTTTTAAATTAGATTATACCTCGGGAGTGTCCGAGGTTGAGAAATCTAATATAACATATCAATTTTACATATGAAATAGACTGATGGGCTTTACAGTTACATGCATGAAAGCTTCGGGTAGCACCTAACCTAAAACAATTAACAATGTATCTCTAATTTTAACGACTAACCTTAAACATTATATAACTTTAATGTTAACATGTAACCTAAAACAATGTATAACTCTAATATTAATACCTAACCTAAAACAATGTACAACTCTAATGCTAACACTTGTTGAAAATAGAATTAATATTTACTGATTTGAACATAATTATTGACTTGCCTATACATGATTAATGAATTACCTGAATACTTTGTGTTTTTTTCATGTATGAACAAAACCCCACAAAAAATAGTCATTTTTTCTCCGTTTTTTTATATAACATTATGGTACTCGTTGAAAAAATAATAAAACACTCGTTAATTTGGTGTAATTTTTTTAAAAAAAAATCTATAACTTATAATAAAAGAATTGAAGATTGATGAGTTGTCATTCAATGAAGGCCTAAGAAAGCCATTTTAATAACATGGCATTCAAGAAGGCATTCTCCCCATTGAGTGTGTCATGCCATGTGGCAAATAAAAAAAATAATAATATAAAACCTAATCTAATAAATTTAAATTGAGTTATTTTAGGAAAAAAGAATTTAAAAACAAATTTAAATTTTTCACTCTTATGTTTCCTCCCATAATTTTTAAACGTTAATATCTTTTATATACGAAATTTTTAAAGAAAAAATTACACCAAATTAACGAGCGTTTTATTATCTTTCCAACGAGTACCATAGTGCTATATAATAAACGGAGACTATTTTTTGTGGGGTTTCGGTCATACAGGGAAAAAAACACAAAGTGTTCAGGTTATTCATTAATAATGTTTTTTCTTTTAAACCAGGTTCTTATCTACGATGTTGAAATTCAGCCCAATCGTCATGCTTTCATTGGAATTTTACTCTTTTAAAGATGCATAGGTATACTTCATCAAGAGAAGCTAGGACAAAGAATTGCGCAACACTGCAACACATGGTGTCACCTTATAGTAAGGTTATTTATTTATTTACAAAAGTAATAATTATTACTATTAGTATTAGTATTATTAGAATTGGTATATTTTTCAACCCGGGACGCTCCCGGGATAAAAGCTAGTTTCTTATATAAAAAATATTAACGTTTAAAAATTATAGAAGAAAACATGAGAGAGAAAAATCCAATTTTGTTTTTAAGTTTTTTTTTTTCCTAAAATCACTTAATGCCAAATAACAATTATTTAATTTTATATCATTAATGCCATGTCATTGTCTCATAGCACACTCAATAGAGAGAATGCCTTATTTGAATGTCATGTGAGATTTATTGTTTTTCAATTATTATAATACATAGATTTTATCTAAACTCAGTAACACTATTTACTATTTTTAATGGATTTTTTGGGTTCTAGGTTTCATACACCCCATAACATCATATTCTAAGGGTGTGACATCATATTTTAGGGTATATGACAGACTCCTATTGGTGCATGACATTAGTCAAAGTGTATCATTCCTAATTAAGGGGTGTATGGTTCCTGAATTCCTTTTCTTATATGTACATAAAAATATGTACACCCGGTGACATTATATTTGGGGGGTATGACATCACATTTTGAGTATGTGGCAGCTTCTCGTTGGTCTGTGATGTGGACCAGGGTATATAAATCCTAATTATAGGGCGTATGGTTCATAAATATCAAAAATATAATGGGAACTAGTGATAGTTACCCGCGCGTTGCCGCGGGGTGCAGTTTACACATACGCGTTGCCGTGGGACGCGATATCACCATATTGGTATCGAACCGGTACCATTACCGAAAGCATCGATCCTGAAAAACGGCAAGAATTGGTACAGGTAAGGATACCTAAAATGATCGGTACAACGCTTCACTGTCGGGGAGCCTGTTTCGTTGAGAGTTTAGTGGGCATTAGAGATAACATTATGTAAGTGTTGCCGTGGGATGCAGTTTACACCCGTTTGTTGTCGCGGGACATTGTTTGAACATCGTACGTATTGAAACAGAAATGTTATGATACCGAATAAATGTTTTACTGGTAATAATACTCCATTTCAATGAATTTTATATTGTCATGGTGAGAATTTTATAAAGTCACATTGAGAAAACTACAAAAATGAATACACATCAGTACCGGTATTAAGACAATACCTGGTCAGTCCCCCATGATAAAGAAAAATATCACTATACCGATACTGAAAAATCATTAATATTTAAGAGTATAATCCGTTTTTAGATATTCTTAATGAAAATCTCATTGTTTTGAAAACCGGACCGGACCGGCCGGTCGGACCGGGCTCCGGGGCCTGGACCGGTCCGGTTCGGGTAGTCGGACCGTTTTTGCAGCGAACCGGGGTTGAACCGGTGAACCGGCCGGTCGGACCGGAAACCGGACCGGTCGGACCGGATTTTTTAATTTTTTTTAATTTTTTTTGTTTTTTGGGCCGGTTCGTCGAACCGGTCGAACCGGTCGAACCGGTGAACCAGCCGGGGGTCCGGTTCGACGTCCGGTCCGGTTCTGAAAACCTTGGAAAATCTAAGGTAATGTTTTACTTGTATGTTGGCAAGTGATTTAGTTAATAAATAATTAGCAAAACATTGAGGTGGCAAAAAAACAAACAATTACCTGGACAAAGGGTGAGAAAAAAAAAAGTGGCTTGAACCAATCATAATAATTATTTACTATTCATGTGTAATTTCTTTAATATATTTAATTAATATAGATATATAATGATTTAGTTAATAAATAATTAGCAAAACATTTGGGTGGCAAAGAAACAAACATTTACCTCGATAAAGGGTGAGAAAAAAAAAGTGGCTTGAACCAATCATAATAATTCATTGTTCTTGTGTAATTTCTTTAATATAGATATATAATATATATAGATATATAATTAGCAAAACATTTGGGTGGAAAAAAAACAAACATTTATCTGGACAAAGGGTGAGGAAAAAAAAAAGTGACTTGAACCAATCATAATAATTCACTGTTTATGTGTAATTTCTTTAATATAGAATTCTTTAATATAGATATAGATAGATATATAATATAATGGATGGAAATCTTATGATTTTGTTGGTGGGAGAGACCCCATCACAGCAGCTTGTCCCCCAAGCAAACGAATTTTGTAATATTTATTTATTTAAATTTAAATTTGAAAATGTTGGTCTTGTCAGAGATGCCACGTGACTTTGATGGTTCTAATTAATATGTCTATTCGCCCTAAAATAATATATTCACCACCTTATGTTTTTTTTAAGAATAAAAGTATTATAGTTGTCTAGTTGTGTTTGTCTTAATGTGTCTTATATTTGGTTTAAGAATTTAAGATCATTGTTTATGAAAAAACTAATAAAGAAAGACCGTATTCTTATTTGTTTAATTGGTTTAAAATTATATTACTCTGTATATTATTTCATAACGTTTCAAGAAACGTCTTGAAAAACAGTAAAAAAATGTCATTTTAGTAAATTATCACATTTTAGGCAATGCAAGCTGCTCGTATCCACGCGTCACCAAAAGCCAAGTAGCGTTAGAGAGCAGAGAAACAAAGATGGCGGTAATCTGACCCCAATGTCGATGACGAATCCCTTCATCTTCTATCTTTAGTCGTTACTCTGCTTTCAATGTGAACCAGCGGCAGCGATGGAATTGCACCTAGACGCCCGCTACGATGGTGAAGTGAGGGGCGACATAGCTTCTGGCGACCTCATGTAATAAGTTGTCTTCGACCTACTTTCCAGCCATGTCTACTGATCTGGTAAATTCAGTTCATTTAATACTTCACTATCTTTTTTTCTTTATATTATATTATATTATATTATATATGTGTTCATGCATTAATCAGTTAAATTAATCAAACCTACATATATTGATTAATATCTATTATTTATTAACGCAAATTTCGCTGGGACTGTCATCTATGGACTAGAACCCTAATCTTCAAAACAATGTGTTTTTAAAGGATTTGCCTTTGTTAATAGGCCACTATGTGAAACAAGAATCATTTTACTTTTCCTCAAATAAAAGCATAACAAGAATGAAGATCAACAAGGTACATATATTAAGATATAAATCTTACAACAATGAGCAGAGTACAAAAACAAATGACTTAACTAGCCTTACCTCTTGAGGTGTGATGGTACTAACCTTGATATCTAACGCTCTAACGTGTTTGTTGATTCGGAATTTTTTCCATTGGGTACACTAGTTTTACATACTCAATTTATGGGACCGAACACAAAAATGTTAGGGTTGGTTCAACGGTCCGGGTCAGCCCGGTAAGGTTCATCACATAATAAAAATAATATATAGTATATGAAAAACCATTTCTACTGTTTGAGTATATAAATCGTCAAAACCAAACTTTGAACTGTCTAAAATTAAATTTTAAAACGCATCCAGACAAGTATATGCTGGTTTTCGGTTGATTCGGCTATAGGCACACCCTTACAAGCCATGGTTGCATAAGTTGTTTGACGCGTATAGGTTGGTAGACTGGGAAGTTGTGAATACTTAGCTGAGCGCATAGTACTCAGACATGGTCAATTATAAAGAAATTATTTTTCGTAAAATTATATATGTTTATGTATGTGTGTGTATGTCAAATATCATAATTTTACTAATAGTTATAACAAAATACTCGAATATCAATATAAATAAAAAAACATATTTAAATACTAAAGTATTTCAAAAATTGATATTCATTCATTAATATTATAGACATAGAAATTATGTTTAGTTTTTTTCTAAATCAAACTTGTCAGGAGTTCTCTAACTAAATTTGATTCTAGCTGAGTTTGACCATCCTATGATAGATTCACTAGTACAAAAAAAGGAGCTTTTAAAACAGTAAATATGGTCTTATAAAACGATTGTAAAACGTTTTAGATGCTTCATTTTAAAAAGTACATGAACGTTATAAAAGGGTTTAACGAGCGTTGTAATAGGAGCAATAATTTCCATAGCAATCTACTTAATACAACGGTTGTAAAAGGATATTACAACGATTATAAAACCGTTGTAAAAGGATAAGAAAATATTATTAACAACTCTTTTACAACGGTGTATCTTCCATAGAAAATCTAAATACAACGACTACATCCTCCATGCCAAATACAATGGTTCCATACCAAATACAATGGTATCTTTCATACCCTATCTTTACACCAAATACAATGGTATCGTCCATACCGAATTTAAATACAATATCCATACCTGTCTTCCACACCAAATATAAGGCGGTATCCACAACCAAATTATCAACCAATTAAACACTACAAATTTATAATATGTATAAACAAACAACCAATTATATAAAACAAATCTTCCATTGCAAATATAAATCTTAACTTTTTCGTTTTTACAAAACACAAGTCATAGTTTACTTATATTTAAACAAACACAAAATAGAAGTCGTTGTTTACTTTGACCAAACTTAACTCAACTCTTAATATTACTGCAACATCATACTTGACTAACAATTCAAGCTTGTGCTTGTAGATAACATATGACATAGTCCAAGAATCCAAGAACATCCTCAGCTACAAAACTAGCAAGTCAGCTGGTAAATGACGCAAAAACATTATTATTACAACAATATCAAACCAATTAAACACTACAAATTTATAATATGTGTAAACAAACAACCAATTATATAAAACAAATCTTCCATTGCAAATATAAATCTTAACTTTTTCGTTTTTACAAAACACAAGTCATAGTTTACTTATATTTGAACAAACACAAAATAGAAGTCGTTGTTTACTTTGACCAAACTTAACTCAACTCTTAATATTACTGCAACATCATACTTGACTAACAATTCAAGCTTGTGCTTGTAGATAACATATGACATAGTCCAAGAATCCAAGAACATCCTCAGCTACAAAACTAGCAAGTCAGCTGGTAAATGACGCAAAAACATTATTATTACAACAATATCAAATCTATCCATCCCAAAAATACCCACTGCTAAGGGTATAATTTTATAAAAATATGAACAGAAGCATCCGAATGGTTTCTATAATAAGGATCGTTATATTAGGACTAAAAGCTAGGATCTTGAATAATTTATGCAAGATTGCTTATTACTAATTATGAATCAGATTAGTATATACCATAAGAGTCTTAGGGCATTCACACCCCTTCCACTAAATCCCATCCATTAAATTACACTAAAAATCACTACTTCACCTTTAAATCTTCCCTCTCCTAATTAAAATAATAATACTTTTTCATACTTTTATCATTATATTTTCTCTCTCCTCACTCACAACTACTTACAAAAATATTAAAATATATATATAGGGGTGAACAGTAGCTTTTCATATTTAGGGTGGACCAGTGCTTCCATCAAATATTTTCTCTCTCCCCCACTCACAACCACTTACACTCACCCCATATAATTTGATGGACATACTCACATCCATTTGGTGGATGGGATGTGAGTGCTCTTAATATGAAGACTTAAAAGAAACACGAATCAAGTTACATGTAAAATAAAGACATGATCCTTACCACCAGAATGTTTCTAAGCTTCATTCCATTACAAAAAAGTTAGCATAAAGTCCTTTAACGTGTCTTCCACAAATTGGTCAATTTGATGTGTAGTAAGAGGATTTTCGCAATGAAGAATCTAAAACATATAAGTAGTTAAAATTAAGATTAGAATTATATATATATATATATATATATATATATATATATAGCATCAAAATAAGTACATAAAATATACTTACAATTTTTTCACGGAAACTAATAACAATTTCGTACGTGGCCTTCATTACATAATATCCACACTCCCAAAAGCCCTTTTGTTGGGGACACTAAAATACATTGAATTAACAAAAGTTACATGATATACAGAATTATACAAATACAATGAGAAAATGAAGCGAAAAACTTACATCAACCATTTGCCACATAATGCTCGCCCCCGTAGCTGTTTCAAATAATTTAGTAATGACGTAACTCTTGGGAGTTTTTCCTTTTTTCCTTGATTCGATAATCTTTCCATAGTAATTATGATTTTTTAGATTGTGAAAGATCACAATCAATGACCAATGACCACTGCGTAATTACAAATTTTGAAAACAATCAATGTGTCGGAACTAAAATTATTGAAATAAATAAAAACATAGTAAACATCATTAATCTTTACAATACCCGGATAAATACGGTGCCATAAAATAGTGTCTGTCCTTATGAAGATCCATGTCATCTTTAATATGATCGATTAAAAATTGTTCGTAATCATCGCAGACACTATCTTCCATCATTCGGGGATTAAAATATGACGTGTCATTCAGACCTTAAAATCCTCCAAACGCATATAAATATCTATAATTTAAAGAAGGAAACGAGTTAAAATAAGTTTAAGCCACCTCATACTTCCTTTTTTTCTTTCTAGAACTTTTGGTTTTTGTAACACCATCTTTCTTCATTTCCATCTCTTTACAAGTCTTATATTGCAAGTAATTAGGAGGGGTTGAAGAAAGTCGCTTTTCCACTATACTTTGTACCAGTTACTCGAAAATTACTCGATCTCTAGACCATGTTTTACAACATTGTTGAACTTAAAATCAGGCAAGTTGAATGGTACAAACAAGCTATAGGAGCTTCGGTACGTCCTACTTACTGCTAAGGAGCTTCATATCATGACAGTTGATGGAGTAGGATCAAGTTCGTTATGCCATATAGTGGACTTGTGAAGTCCGTCATCATAATTTTACAATGAAGTTGAAAAGCAATTAGATCATCAGATAAAAGTTGTTAGATCAGACAGAGGAGGTGAATATTATGGCAGACATACTGATGTGAGTCAAGCCCTGACCCATTTTATTAGTTTTGTAAGAGCCAGGGGATTGTGAACCAATACCACATGCCTGGTACTCCTAAGAAAAATGGTGTAGCTGAGCGAAGAAACATAATCCTTATGGACATGGTGCGCATTATGTTAGCCAACTCAGGTTTACCTTTGTTCCTCTGGACTGAGACTTTAAAGGCAGCTGTTTATATACTCAATAGAGTTCCTCCGAAGTTTGTCCCTAAAACTCCTTACGAACTTTGGACATGTAGAAAACCGAGTGTTAGATATATGAAAGTATGGGGATGTCTTGTCGAAGCTAAGCTATATAACTCTTTCTTACGGAAACTTGACATGAAGACCGTCAGATGTTTCTTTATCGGGTATCCTGAGAACTCTAAGGGTTATAGATTCTATTGTCCTTCCCATGTCACTCGTATTGTGGAAACCAAGCGTGCAACATTTCTAGAGGATTTCAAGGTCAGTGGGAGTAATGTTAATCCTTATGAAGAATTGCAAGAAATACAAGATGCGGGGGAGACAGATTTGTCACTTACTGCAACTCTGATGATTCCTCTTGTACCCAATGCCAATTTTACCCCTAACGTCACTGCACCAACACCTCCTCAACCAGATCTTCACGAACCAGCTAATGAAGACCCATCAGACACTCATTACCATGACAATGCTGAACCTGAAAACCCGCTTCGAAGGTCATCACGGTCCAGAAGGCCTACTAATTTTGATAATTATGTTACATTCCTAACTGAAGCAGATATAGATACTGGAAAGCTTACCGATCCTAACTCTTATAACAAATCCATTAGCAGTGATTAGTCTTCTGAATGGACTAAAGCCATGACTGACGAGCTTGAATCCATGAAGAAAAATGATGTTTGGGATTTGGTTGAATTACCTAGCGGTGCAAAAGCCGTAGGATGTAAATGGGTGTTCAAAACAAAACCAGATCCGAATGAGAACGTTGAACGCTATAAAGCAAGATTGGTTGCGAAAGGCTACACTCAGACAGAGGGAATTGATTATCAGGAGACGTTTTCACCTGTCTCTCGAAAAGATTACTTAAGGATCGTTATGGCCCTCGTAGCTCATTTTGATTTAGAGTTACATCAGATAGACGTTAAGACTGCTTTCCTTAATGGTGACTTGGACGAAGAAGTGTTCATGAAGCAACCCGAAGGCTTTAAACCTAAAGGTCAAGAACATCTAGTCTATAAGTTGAAGAAATCCATATACGGTTTAAAACAAGCTTCACGTCAATGGTACTTAAAGTTTGATGAAGTCGTAAAGAATAATGGTTTCATGAAGAATCAAGTCGATCAATGCACCTACCTTAAGATGAGTGGGAGTAGTTTTACTATTCTTGTCCTTTACGTTTATGATATCTTACTGTAAGCAATAGCTAAGATATGTTAGCATGAGTCGAAGCGATTACTTTCATCTAATTTCGACATGAAGGATCTCAAAGAAGTCTCTTATGTCATTGGCATTGAAATACACCGTGACAGACGTAATGGGATTTTAGGTTTATCCCAAAGGGCCTACATTGATCGTGTTCTCACGCGTTATAACATGCGACATTGTAAACCTACTCCAGCTCCGGTAGCTAAGGGGGATGTCTTCGGTTTGTTCCAATGTCCGAAAATAGAAGTGGAGAAAGAATAAATGAGAATGATACCTTATGCCTTAATAGTCGGTAGTCCTTCTTATGCTCAAGTCTGTACGCATCCAGATATCGCTTATGTCACTGGAATGCTAGGCCGTTACTTGAATAATCCTGGCCATGATCATTGGAAAGCAGCTAAGAAGGTGTTAAGATATCTGCAAGGGACTAAAGACAATAAATGGACTTACAGAAGAAGTGATAATTTAGAAGTGGTAGGATACTCTGAATCTGACTTTGCTAAATGCAAAGATGATAACAAATCCACTTCTGGATATATCTTTATGTTAGCAGGCAAACCCATTTCATGGAAGAGTCATAAACAGAGACTTATGGCAACATCCACAATGATGGCAGAATTCATAGCTGTGTATAACGCTACCTGTCATGGAATGTTGATTAGGAATCTCATTACTGGACTCAAAATTGTCAATTCCATCTCTAGACTATTGAAGCTTTATTGTGATAACTCAGCCGCTGTTAGTTTCTCAAATAGTAACAGTTTGACTGGTGCTGGTCATTTCTTCGATACGAAGTATTTGTTCGTACGTGAACGAGTTGAGGAAAACAATCTTTGTATCGAACATATAAGTACTAATGATATGCTTGAAGATCCGATGACCAAAGGTCTCCCACCTAAGGTATTCGAAGATCACGTTTCGAAGATGGGATTTACTAATGACCTTACTTAGAAGCATATGTACTTATTTGACCACTTTTGTTTACTTATGACTTATGAATAATGACTTATGCTTAATAAAATTTCCCCATTATGATTTGTTTGTCTATTAGTATGTTAAGCTAGCATTATGACATAAAGACAATAATAAAAAAAACTCAACAACTAAGGGCATAACGATAATTGATCCTAATGTTAAGTTTTAGATTTAGGATGTAGTATGATTAATGGGGGTCCTAAGTCGAATAAAGACTTAACGGCTGTATTTTACTTCTACAGTTTGGGTTTAGAACTAAAATGAGTATTGATCTCCGGAGACTTATAGAATACTCATAATAAATGATTACTCGGCTAAGTGGGAGAATGTTGGAATAAATATACGTAACGTCTTGTATATTTATCGGTAGACATTATAATCATTTATATTATGTTTGATCAATCGCTAAATACTCTAAGCCCGTAACTGATTTATCTTTGATGGACGAACTTATCATTAGTTGGGCCTAACTAGAGTGTCCTCTTATTATGTATAAATAGGAAGAGATTACTAGGGATTATGGGTTACACACTATTATCAACATAACACCATCAAGAATCGTCCATCTCCCTCTCTCCCGATGAAACAAATAGTCTTACCACCGGTTAGGGAGGATAAGATTATTGTATCTACGGGGTTGATCCTTCACTAGAAGCTTCAGATTGAGGGACCTGCAAACAAAAGTTGATGGTGGATGTGGAGACGACTACACGAGGTAGCAGTTTATGACAAAAACGGGATGAATGGTGTCACATCCTCAAATTTCCACTGCGAGGTTTATACCGCGAGGCGCATGACAAACCAGGATCCCATAGCCATAAGTCACATGAACGACTCTAAATGCCCAAAACATTTAGTTCGTTATTGTAAAACCAAGTTTAAAAGTTTTAACCAAACCAATTAAGTAATAGCGGAAGCGAAATAGTAAAACAGTTAAGTTAAAGTATGCGTAAAACACCGCGCCCAAAACCATAAGTAAATAGTTAAATACTCAAAAGTAGTTTAAGTGTTCATAATCCCATGACACTACATGATGCATGCCTAACTCGTGCTCCATACCTAATTACCTGCAAAAGCATGCTAACGTGTATCAACATAAAGTCGGTGAGTTCACAGTTTGGATAACAAGTATAAAGTAACCGAAAGCGTAGGTCTCCAAGACCCAAATGTTAAAGTGTCATCAGTTTAAGCGTGTCAGGGGTAGCTAGCCCACTCATTGCAACTAAACAGGTGATTATTGGGAACCTTCATTAATGTGTTAGCATACGTTAAACTGCCTTAGGAACTAGTGTCTATCAACACTAGCATAACAGATGTGGTCAGAAGTTCATGCCCATGCTCTCAGCATCGCAAACATGAGGTTACTGCACAACCTAATAGCACTATCAACTAATACCCCGTTCGCCTCTAGCGAATAACCCAATAATATGTAAGGACTTTCAGTGATAGAGTGTTTAGTTCACAAAGGACCGTTAAAGTTTTAAACTGATAAAACCGTGATCCACACAAGGAATCATGTCGGACTCTCCCAAAGAGTCATTGTCGGACCCACACAAGGAGTCATTGTTGGACCCTCCCAAAGAGTCATTGTCTGAGTAGTCCCGAACCGGACTAGAAAACGTTTACCAAAGTTGTCTCAACCCGAGACGCGTGCTTTTAAGAAAAAGTAGTGAAACTCACCTTAGTATGCAAGCAAGTAAATCCAAACTTCTAAAGTAGGGTGTGCTACCGACTCCCTATTATATGTGTCACTAAGTGAATATATGTGTAATATCATTACACCCTATAACCCGTTTGTCCAAGACGTTTAAATGTTCAACACCGTGTAAGTGACACCTAGCGATTCTACATGCATAAGTAAACCATACGGACCCGTTGGTGAATATGTTGGTTATCATTAGTTTTACACTTCATATGCATCTCATATAAGTGTCCATTCAAGTACATGTCAAATACATACCACATCGGACTCCAATTAGTCACATAAACTCACAATACACAATCTGCGTTTTTAGGACAGATTATGCGCCATGAAAACTAATTTATTAAAAATACTTATCCAGTGAGTTAGACTCCCAAAATGTTACTAAATATTCTAGTGGGTCTACTGGACAAATCCATATTTTTAGTTTGTGAGAAAACCTTGTACAAAAATTATGAAAAATCACGCAACACAGCTACGTTCAGAAAATACACGCAACAGATCAGTTTAGTAGAAAAATTCCCAAAACTCGTGTATTCATCCAAACGGGATTAATCTATTTGGAAAGGCCAAGTTATTCCAATGTTAACCTACTGTCAAAATTTCATAACTTAATTCCTTGTAAAACTCAAGTTATGATTGTTTAAAGTTGACTCAGTTTGTTAATCCGAAAATCTGATATGACCTTTAATCAAAGAAAATTCCAAAAACTATTCAAACGACGTCCAAATCAGACGATTTTGCCCATTATGAAAAGTTAAGACCATGTTAATACAACCATGCAAAGAAATCATCAAAACCAATATGTTTAAGTCATGTAACAGACCCTACAAGTCGACCCAAACATTCTGTCCAGATTTTATTCATGCATAAATTCTTATTTAAACTACTCACGTATGCATATAATCGATCAATCGATAATCAAAAACCATCATAAAACATTCATAAGACCTAACATGATCAGAACCTATCATAACACATGCAAAACCATAAACCCTAAAGATCTAAACAGCATAAACATGCGCAACATGCAACCTATCAATTACTAATCGCATAAGATTATGTTTAACCTATTCAATCTTTATAAACCTCAAGTTTTAATCTTTATGAAAACGTTGCAGACCTGGAAAAACTTAGTTATAAGGTTTTATAACATAGTAAGGAAGATTAAAACACAAGAGATCGAATGTTATACCGCAAGCTCTTCAAAGCAATCAACCGAATGCTCTCCAAGCTTTCCGATCGATGTTCTTGCGCCTTAGCAGGTGTTAGGGGTTGATATTTTCGTAAAAGGGTAGTAGGGGGCGATTAGGGTTTGATTTTAGGGGATACAAGAGGCTCAAGGTTGCTTAAATAAGGTTTTAAGTCGATTTGGTGATGTCTAGCACCCGCGCGCGGCCACTTGGAGACAGTGAGCGGCCGCTAACTCCTCTACGGCCCGCGTTGGGTAGCCTTCTTCGTCGTACAACGTGTTTTTTGTCGACGTTTTCGCTATTTTGGACCATAATAAGTGTAACCCCATGTGTTAAGACCCCAACCATCCTACCGGTCCACCTATTACGATTTTTATTAACGTTTTCGGTTTAAGTTCACGTAATCACGTACAGTTTGCACATAGTTTCACAAAGTATCATAGAATCACATAATTTCAATCAATCTCAATCAATTAATTAATTATTTAATTTCATCATTCACCAACGTCCAAGGTTCACTACTCATGTATACAGTCTGGTAATTCCCCGAATTACCACTTCAGGCAGTTATTAACTTATAACTGTGCAACGTGTGACCTATCTAGCTAACCCTAGTTAAGTAGAATGCAAGGAATGTAACTAGAGTTTAGTTAAAGTGAGAACCTGAAATTGCGGGGTATCACAAACGGGGATACTATCTTTTAGTGATAGCTCTCCGGTTTAGCAGAAAGTGTCCCCTCTTACTAGGGATATGATCCCTTATATAGGAGTGGACGTATGCCACCATTACCCAAGTCCTAACCGTGGTTAGGTTGTCTTCATCAGCCTTAATTATGTTAGTAAAGTGATTTAAGGAAAGCTAAATTCGTGGAAATGGTGGAACGGTCTACCGCCTTTAATGTTTGGTCAACGTAGTCCTTCCTTGATTCATGCATGGTGATTGACCATGCATGACTTTCGTCTTTGACCGTGACGTGGAGGTTGACCGAGAGTAAATTGCTCTGCTGGTTCTTTGCGCGTAAGTTCCTTTCGCGTGGGGGTGTTTTCCGGGTTTGGGTACGTGGATTAGCCCGTTTAGTACCCAATCCCATCAAGTCCCCCCAGTCCAGTGTGTCTTCTATATCTGAAGTTATGATGAGATGGGAGGGATGCTGGACTCAAATTGAAGTCCTTGATGATAGCTCATCAAGATTGGATTCTATGCGTGATTGCGTTGAATGTCTTTGCGCAAGGCGGTTGTGCGGAGAACGGATATTGAAATTTTACGTCAAATGTCCGCGATTGCAAGACACGTCAGTTGGTCATGGGGGACAGTTGTCGATTCCCCATGAATTTGAAAACGTGTGGATATGCTGGCGAGTGAGACTTGACGTGACTGATGACTGTTGAGGTGTGCTGTAACAACCCGACCCAGGGGGTGGCGGTTGATTCGCAGTTGATACCAAATTTGCACAACGGAAGCAACATGTACTCAATATTTAATGTTTAATACAAATTCTAATCCAAAAATATAAATACACAACTTAAATAAATTAGACTAATAACTATGCAGGGACGAATCGCGGCGGTCGTCGAAGCAGTTGTTGAGGGTGTAGTCCACTAGTCGATCCAATCTCTACGCGTACGTATCTCTAGATGCTCTAAACCGCAACGCTTGTAACAATAATCCTCTACCCGATATTCTCTAATCCGCTACTAGCAAGCATATACCTCGCAGTTGCCATCCATTAGTTTGCAGTACCTAGTTTTCATGGTTAGCTCACATTCATGTCATTGTCGACTAAGTTATGGTATACCTTTCTTAAGGTTCAGCTCTAGCCTTCTTTGGTTGTCCACTTTAGATACTCATGACAACAAATACATTCTTTGACTATGGGCTTTTGACTTTCCAATTGGTTTTCGGGCAGTCAGTTTTTTTTTTTTTTTTTTTTTTTTTTTTTTTTTTTTTTTTTTACATGTTATGTGGTAACGAATCCAGTCACTAACATTGTTTTCAGTCTATAGAAGAGAGTATATGTCAAGTTTGAGCAAAGGGTTCAAATAGCGGTTCCTTCAATAGTCTATATTTAACGTTATCTACGAAAGCCAATATAAATCAAATCCAAATGAAGGAATCTAGCGATCAATGGCTCAATTTATAACTTTGATAAAAAGTTGCATACGTGAAATTCAACGTATACGGGCGCACAAAAGAAAATAGCTATCTGGTTGGGAAGTAAAACTTATCAAGTTAGGGACAACCCATTTGCTACGTTGATCAAGTTTCGCCTTTGTTCTTTGGGTTCTTCCAAGTTGCAGAGCCAAGATTTGGCGAGTTACATGGTTCTCAGGGTTAGCTCATAAATTGATCACAAAAGTTATTTACACTTAATAGTGTTCATGTAGATTCATATACATGTATGTAAAATTAGAACGTAAGTATTATAGTGGTCATGAGTGCATATATATATATACATACTTATCAAAATACACCAAGTTGTATCAACTATTTCAAATTCAAACTTTAATTATGGGCACGCAAGCCTATCGTATTCTTGTTTACATCTCTAACATGGTTCGTTATCGTAACACGTCAAGCCATACTAAGTATAACTAGTCCAAATTCTTTGCTATGGTCTCATAAGTACGTCACATATTTATTTACGACTCTTTCGTTATCCAATCTCTCATATGTCTATGGTTATCCTGATTGACACTTCTGATCTTGGCGACTCCTCGGATTTCTTAGAACCTTCTCGTGCCTGTAAATTCACAATTACATGACGTCAAGTGTAATCGTCAATTTACCATATGAGACCATTCTAGTAATCTCCGTTGTAGTCATAATTAGTGTCAAATAAAGCTCGCATTCTAATTAAACTCATTCCAAGTCCTGGTAAGCATTCTGGTGTGTTCAGGTACTCGAGTTTCAACTTATTTCGCTCCTTACTCTGATCGGTCTTATAAATTTAAAAGGTATTTCCTAGCCAGGTAGTCTTAGAGCCTTAAACGCTAAGTTCCCTAAGTTGTACTCGTGTAGTATAGGATATCTGAGGATGTCCTATTTTGTCACAACCGTTGCTCTGATACCAACTGTAACAACCCGACCCAGGGGGTGGCGGTTGATTCGCAGTTGATACCAAATTTGCACAACGGAAGCAACATGTACTCAATATTTAATGTTTAATACAAATTCTAATCCAAAAATATAAATACACAACTGAAATAAATTCGACTAATAACTATGCAGGGACGAATCGCGGCGGTCGTCGTAGCAGTTGTTGAGGGTGTAGTCCACTAGTCGATCCAATGTCCTATATGTCAAACTTATTGTTTTAGGCTTCTAATGTATGGAATATCCAAGACTTAAGTATCGTGATGTTAAGGCTGTCATACTGATTGTTATCTCTACATACAAATGTCCATTGTTTCAATGTCGTATTTGTCTTGCCAATTTCCTATATTTCAATCACCATCATTACCAAACTATATGTATACAATTAAACGACTTAACAAATATTTGTTCACTTTATTAGTTTATATAACATACACATAGGTTCCCTATATAGTTTTATGTGGTCTTGTCCGGTCCGATTGGTCTAACAAGCTCGTCACACGTGCACGCACTCAAATATAATCTTAATTGATAACTAGGATATCTATATAATTGTTCCAGATAAGAGTTGCAGTTTATACCTCATCGCATGATTCGAGTTCAAATCCGTTGACTTCTATTGACTAAGTCATCTAATCGGTTGACCACCGCCTTAGCGCCGCCATCTGAGGCCATTATAACCCACCTTCATCGGTCACCCGAGATTACTACTTTAGTCATCAGTTAGTAACAATCGTCGCCACAACCCCACCCGAACCCACCGTCACTGCAATCTATCCTCTTAATCACCATCATCTTCATCGGGTGAGGAGGTCGACTCCCCATTTCGTTCCCCTCTCTCCTCGTCTCTCTCTCTCTCTCTCTCTCTCTCTCTCTCTCTCTCTTACGGTTGGTGTATGTTGTAGGACGGCATTGCCATCGTCGGTTTGCCAGGCTTCGTCGTGAGCCTGTGACCATCGGTCTCCCTTTCTATTTCTTTCTCGGCCCCCTCTCTATCTCTAGGCCTTTCTCTAATTCATCACTAATATGAGTATACAGTGTGTGTGTGTGTGTGTTTGGGTGTAATCTGGTGTGTGTCTCGTATGTGAGAAGGATGGGGTTCTTATAATGGGTTGAATGCTTTCTAAGGAAGCCATCTCTTAGTTTAACTGGGTGTTGTCAAAAGATGGTTTTAAAAAGATAAGGATGTAGGGGAGGGCTGCACGTATAAGCTTATGTGGGTGGGGTTGTTAAATATTTAGTGGGACATGTGTCCCACCAAGGGGGTGACATGTGTCCCCGGTAAGTGATAAATCACGGGGCACGGGTCGGGTTCGTTATACCAGCTTTAAATGCAAAAATTTTTAGGCCCTAGGACCGGGGTGTTACATGTGCACAGACATGTTCTTCAGCAGTTGTCAGGCGAGTGGGCGCGTGAGGCGCGTGTGGCGTCTGCTTGTCTCCTATCAGACACGTGTCAATTTCTGGTTGGGCTCATGCAAAAAAAGGCGTGGCTGGCCCACTTGACATGACGTCAGCTGTATTAATTACCAAGCCTATATATTCAATTTTGAAATTGCAGTTTCCCACTTCCTCTTTATATCACTCGTTTCATATTCAAATTCCTTTAACGTCTTTCTTTCAAACCTTCTCTGCATCTTCCAAATTTTAATCATGTCTCAAGATTCTCAAAACATTTCTGACTCAGTCAAAGCATCCGAGTCTATGAAAGAGTCATCAAAAAGTATTGATACAACGACGATTAAATGGGATAAAGCATCTTTTGCTAATTTTCTTGATCAATATGGGATTTTGAAGGAGTGGGATCACGAGCTTCCGGCAGAGGGCAAAACTGCGTTGCAGGCAACAAGTGGCAAAATTACCCTCCATGCAGCAGCGTTTTCGAAGTGTTGTTTCCGTCTTCCAACTACAAAGTTTATAGTGAATGCTCTTCTTACTTATGGTGTTCATCCTACACAAATGACCCCATTTGGGTGGTGTCGTTTAATTCACTTTGAAGCAACATGAAGGGCGTTGGAGATCGAGCCTACATTCGAGATACTGAATGTATTTTATGTGTTAGAGGCTGCTCGTGGTGGGAGCGGTTGGTATAGCTTGGCCACACGTAGGAAAGTGAAGCAGCTTGTATTTGAGAATCTGAAGTCTATGTATGACTGGAAGGATAAATTCTTTTACATCAACCGCAGAGTTCTCCCTGAATCCTTTCAGTGGATGGCATTGGGTTTAAAAGAGAAGATTGCTGAGTTGCCACCGATGGAGGGCTACAAAGAACAGGAATGGTTTAAATCTCTTTGTGCTCATGCTACTCCACTTGTGATGGATGATTGTCTTGAATGTGTGTTGGTGATGTTAGGATTGAGTCTTGTTAATCCAGAAGACCATGATCCTTGTGTATCGGGAGAATGTACGTTTGCATCTGTATTTTGTTTATGCAACTTGTGTGTATCTTGTTCTTATAGTGTTTGTTGGTTAATTTCCTGCAGGCGTGTCGTTGCTTGACTTGTTTGCGCAGAGGGGTGGTGCAAAAGTTGTATATGACCAAGTTGCTGAAGGTGCGCAGACTTTGGTTGAGAGGTTGAGTTCGAATTTTGTGTTTCCGAATCTCATTGATCCACCCAAGCATTATGCTAGGACAGGTTAGAAAATTTCTTTATGTCTTGATATCTTTTCCCAAGTACCTTATGCGCACGAAGGATGCGCAGGTATGTACGTTATCCGCGTGCTGATTTTGCGCGTCCTTCGTGATAGGTGCGGGAATACAAACCCGTAGAAAGATTACCGTTGAAGTTGAGGAAGTCTCTTCTGAACATCGAGATTTCACTCGTTAGTGTTGAGTTTGTTATCCAATTTCTTATTTTTGATTGAACGTATATAGATGTGACTTTCGCAACAGGCATGAGTACTTCAAAGAAGAAGCATGCCAAGGAGAAGAAGAAGAAGACGAAACCACCTACTGCCCCCGTCATCGAAGAAGAGGATGATGAGGCTACTGAATCGGACACAGAACCGGAGCATAAACGCCGCAGGCAATGTTCACCGGTGCGTCAAATTGAAGGTGTTTCTGCGGAGTTGTTTCTGCGGAGTTGTTTCAGCAGAGGATTGATGCCTTGAAGTAGAATCAAATACAGATTCCGCGGTCAACTGGAGAAGCATCCGCGGCACCACGTCCTGAGCCCATTGCGGTCGTGCCTATTGATACATTCAAGCCCTTAACCGGGTCTAAGGTTCGTCAGCTTGAGCCTCACCTGTTCGTCAGAATCTCCCCATGAAGACTTTGAGACATTTGACAGGTACGGAGAATCCCCCCTGAAGCTATTTGGCTCGCAATTTTTTGATTAACGTATAATTGATTTTTGTGTAGATTCTTTGCCTTTTGAGGAGTCTCCTTTGGAGCGGAGCTCTTCTGCTGTTGACAAGACGTCATGTCCAGATCCCCCCCCCCCCCCGTTATTGAGCAAGTTGTCAATGTCGAGGAGACGATTGAGAATGTTACGGGACCCGATGAGGTCATCGAGCAAGTTGTCAATGCGTACGCACAACAGGATGTGCGCTTTAACTTTCTTATGCTTACGTAAGTGCGAGGAGTGATTCTTGAATTTTTGAATGAGGTCATCGAAATCTAGTAGGCTTCCGATGGGTAAGCTTTCGTACCAAACTCTAGCTGCACCAGTTAATGTTTGCACAAATAGGCTACACCAGGCTTGTACAGGCCATAGTTTAGAACTGCCTGCGAAGTCAAAGGCGTGCAAGTGATCATCTGGATCACGTAAGCCATCGTATTTCCCAATCATACTTGGGAGTTTGCATTCTTGAGGCATTGGTGCTAGCGCAATTCGTGCGCAAAATTTTGATCTCTCAGCAAAGGTCTTTGGCCTGTAAGGCTTATAGAGATCATCATCTTTTGGAGTTACAGGGTTGCTTGCAACCGATTTAGAACGTTGTTTTCAAGTGGAGTCATAATGTACTTCATCTTC
The DNA here is from genome assembly GCA_028751855.1 of Ambrosia trifida. NCBI lineage: Eukaryota > Viridiplantae > Streptophyta > Magnoliopsida > Asterales > Asteraceae > Ambrosia > Ambrosia trifida. Next base: position 103,021,661 of record CM054131.1, read on the forward strand.
AGATTCGTAGCCGTCCGGTTCCTCATCCAGGTTGACGGGGTCCTGACCGCGAGTATTTCTACCACGGTCTCCACCACGTACCGCCTGTCGAGGTCCTGTTTGATGACGGCCAGTGTTGTCCTCGGGAGGTGATTCTGGCTCATCCTGGATAGTACCAAAACTTAATGTTTTTTGAACATTTAGTTTGGCCTTCTCGAGCACCATTCTTTGGTACTCAGCAACTGCTTTTGAATTTTGTTTGGCTAGCCATTCATCCGGATCTACCGGATATTGGTTGTCTTGTTTCTTCTTTGTTCCTGTTAGTCCTCCCTTGATTGGGTTGAACTGAAATGTCGAAGCTTGCTGTTTTTGAGTCATATTCTTTGTAATAGTGTTAGGTGCAACATCATTGATCTGCACATCAAGTGTTGCATCTACTTCAGTAGTAGTTCTATTTGCATCCTTCGAGGAAACCATAGTTGCTAGTTTGAAAGATTATAGAACCGTAAGGGATGGCGCCAATGAAGAAACAAATAGTCTTACCACCGGTTAGGGAGGATAAGATTATTGTATCTACGGGGTTGATCCTTCACTAGCAGCTTCGGATTGAGGGACCTGCAAACAAGAGTTGATGGTGGATGTGGAGACGACTACACGAGGTAGTAGTTTATGACAAAAATGGGGTGAATGGGGATACTATCTTTTAGTGATAGCTCCCCGGGTTAGGAGGAAGTGTCCCCTCCTACTAGGGATATGATCCCTTATATAGGAGTGGACGTATGCCACCATTACCCAAGTCCTAACCGTGGTTAGGTTGTCTCCATCACCCTTAATTATGTTAGTAAGGTGATTTAAGGAAAGCTAAATTCGTGGAAATGGTGGAACGGTCTACCGCCTTTAATGCTTGGTCAACGTAGTCCTTCCTTGATTCATGCATGGTGATTGACCATGCATGACTTTCGTCTTTGACCGTGACGTGGAGGTTGACCGAGAGTAAATTGCTCTGCTGGTTCTTTGCGCGTAAGTTCTTTTCGCGTGGGGGTGTTTTCCGGGTTTGGGGTACATGGATTAGCCCGTTTAGTACCCAATCCCATCACTCCCATAACCGATTCTGTCTGAAGGATCATTAGCCATCAAAACTGCATACCCTAAAGGGAACTCGAACACACTGACAATCATGTCGATCTCAAAGCTCTCAGCATCAGTAGCAGGTCTCACGAATCCCTCAGGTACATGTTTATATGTTTTCCATTACATACTAACAAAATTGATGCAACATGTGGTATCAGAGCTAAACGTGCTAGTGGTGCCTATTTTCACAAACCCCCACTTATTTTATCTCTATTTTCACTCTCATGTCCACTTAACAATGATACTTCATTATCACTGATGTACCGAGAATTGCACACGTTTTACACGCACATTTTCACCCATTTTCCAATCAAAATCATGCTTTTATCTTAGTTTTGTCATGATTTATCTTTCTTTATTGATAATTGAAGGTTTTGAGGTTGAGGGGTGAAAAGAGTAGAAAAACGGCACAAAACGCAAGGAATTGAAGACTTTGAGAGCTGTTTCAGATGCAGCACGGCCGTGCACCAGTCCCGGGTCAACAAGTCAACATTTCCAAGTTAGTAGGATTGTTCTAGAACTGACCATACTGGCAAAACGGTTGCACGAACGGACAAGCACAGGCGTGCCAGCCAACAGACAAACAATTTTTGCACGAAAGGACTCTGCAAAAGTACCAGATGTCGAAGCATGGGCGTGCCACTTTTGGGAGTACGAGCGTGCACTATCTGAAATGCCTATAAATAGAGACCTACACTCCACACTTTGGCATCCTATCCTATCCCTTAACCCATCAAATCCTCCACCTTCTACACGAAGTATCAGCCATCTTTGAGACTTGTAGGTGTCCTTTGGAGCTTGGGATCACTCCATAAACACCACATTCGAAGAGAAACAACCCAAAATCACCCAATACCACTAGAAATCTTCATACAACAGTCACCATGTTTTGTACAGAAAACCAACCTTGTGAGCTTGTTGTATCAACCATGCTAGGCTAGATTTCTCTTGGTGCTGCTAGGGTGATGATGGAACTTGGTATGAAATAAATAGTTTATTTTTTAAAGCGGTGTTTTGTGTTCTTAATAATTCTTTCTACTTAAACTTTGTTTAACAAATTAACTAATCAATCATCTAGTATTTGGTCTTGTGGGTGTTTTGATAAAAAGTGGATTGGCTTATGAGTGTACCCATGGTGTGTAACAACCCACACACTTGTAAGCTAACCTAATTCCACATGTAGTGATTGGCCCATTTATGTTTGGAAACATTCACACTTTGTGGCTTATCCTCTACTATCAAAATCTCACTTAGGGTCGGTACGGTCTTTATACTTGGTCCTAGTGATAAGCCAAGATTTGGTTATGTGACTTAGCTTCATGGTCTACGTGATAGCTTTGGCGCAAACCAAGAGTTGGTTAACCCATGCTGGAAGAAAACAAATCGTTTTTATAGTTATGCGGTAATGCGCATCTAGAACACACCACTTTAACAAGAGTCTACTATTATTTCATACCAGGCAACATCAGATCCCGAAGCATCACCTTTGTTTTGCTATTAATTTCTCTTACAGTTTACACCTCTCTTTTACTTTTATTTTCTTGCTTTTAAAAACTCTTTTAGTAATTTTTAGGAAGCCGTGTAGTAAAAATCGTGTCATTGGATTCAATACTCGGTACTTGCTCATTTCTATACTACTCGCGATAGGTACACTTGCCTATTGTGTGGGGGTTTAGATAGTTAAGCAACTATCATTTTAGACTATAAATTCAAGACTTGAAAGTGTCCCACTGTTTTCGACTTAATTTTCTTTTTCACCAAGTTTTTAGCACTTACACCGGGAACTTGCTATTTTTAAAGAAAAGAAGTTTAAGTCTTTTAAAGAAAAATAAAAAAATGGCACAAGTTGATAGAACAATCTTTGATTTTACTAGACCTTCCATCAATGCTTTGGGCCCTAGCATCATTAGACCCGCCGTTGATGCCGACCACTTCGAAATTAAGTCCCATGTCATATGCATGAAGATACCCATGCTCATATCGCAAATTTCCTCGAAATTTGTGATACTTTCAAGTTGCAAAACGTCACTCCTGACGCTATTCGACTTCGCATGTTTAATTTCTCACCAAAGGATCGTGCCAAAGCATGGCTGAACTTGTAACCCGCAGGCTCCATTACCAAGTGGTCTGACCTTGCCCAAAAATTTCTCTCAAAATACTTTCCCCCAGCCAAAACTGCAAAACTAAGAAAATGAGATCACCACTTTTTTGTCAAGAAGACGGAGAGTCACTCTTCGAGACCTGGGAGAGATTCAAGGATATGCTGAGAAAATGTCCCCACCATGGACTTAAAAGTTGGTAACAAGTTTTGTCCTTCTACAATGGGTTGATAAACCAATCAAGGCAGACACTTGACACGACCGCTGGAGGAATTTTCGAAAACAAAAGGCCACAGGAAGCATATGATCTCATCGAAGAAATCGCAGTGAATAGTTATCAGTGGTACAACCCCTAAAGTCGGCCATCGAAGAATGGCCTCTATCAAGTTGATTTCACCACTTCGTTGCAAGCTCAAATCGAGGCATTATTGACTCGACTCAACCAAATGAGCAAAGCATAAGTCAATGCCATTACCGCAGCAGAGTTGCAGCTGCCAGACGGGAGTCTTCCTCCTCAGGCCGATGTTGAACAAGTTGACTTCATTGGTACGAACCACCCGCCAAACAATCCTTACAGCAACACATACAATCCTGCTTGGCATGATCATCCAAACTTCGGCTGGAAAAACACTAACATTGCCATGCAACCACCCGACTTCAGTTAACAAAACAACCAACAGCCCTTTCAAACAACGGTTACCCGTTCGTGGATGAAAAGCTCACCAAACTCGAATCCCGATCAGCAGCCCGAATGGACGAGAAGTTCAACAACACCGATATAAGACTTCAAGGATTCGAATCCACCATCAGGAACCTGGAGATACAAATGGGTGTAATGGCCAAGTCACTCGCAGAGAGACCAACCGAAAGTCTTCCAAGCAACAATGAAACCAACCCAAAGGCAAATGTGAGTGCCATAACTCTTCATAGCAGCTGAGTTTATCCCAAACCAGCCATGCCTACTAACGAAGAAGTTATACCACCCACCCCACCCGATAATGAACCCACACCAACCATAACCATTCCCAATGTTGTCACACCAGAAATAAACTCGACCGCCAGTTCACCACCACCGGTTAATGAAGGCCCCATGACCGACCAGAATCCTCCAGTTGCTCCGACGCAAGAACCACCGTCAAAAATGGTACGGAGGGAATATCGGCCTAACATACCTTATCCCGGTCGTTTGATGAAGCAGAAGATGGACGAGCAATACCAGAAGTTCATCGAAATCCTAAGTCAAATCCACGTCAAGTTACCTTTCATAGAAGTCATCCAACAAATGCCTAAGTATGCAAAATTCTTGAAGGACTTCTTGAGCAACAAAAGGAACCTCGAAGCAGCAATCAAGGGTAACGCATTGGAGTGCGCGGCACTACTCCAACAAAGCATCCCGCCGAAGCTGACCGATCCAGGGAAGTTTTCTCTATGCTCTATTGGCAACTTGCCGACGAATTATGCCTTAGCCGATCTTAGTGCGAGTGTGAACGTTATGTCCATTTATATCTACAATCAACTTAACTTAGGCGAGCCACGACCGTTGACAGCTATGACCGAGTTGGCGGATGGTACCATAAAGAAACCCGAGGGAATTGTCAAAAACCTGCTTATTAAGATTGGAAAATTCGTTTTCCCGTCGACTTTGTCATCCTCAACATGGGCGAGAGTAATGTTCCTATTATTCTCGGTCTACCGTTCTTAGCCACCGCTTAAGCTACCATAGATATGAGTGAAGGAGTTCTTACGCTTCGGGTTAGGAACTACAAGTTGCACTACATAGCCGGTGGAAAAGAATACGTGTCCAATGATCCGTTCGACATGGCTAACTTTATTGATAAACAATTAGATTATCATTTTGTCCAGCCAAATGGATCGTTAAGTATTGGGACAACCGTCAGAATAGTAGCGGGAGAAAAAGAGGCGGACGGAAGAAAAACACCACCAGTGGCCTGGAAGCCGGGAAGGAAGCAGTCTGAGCACCACACATTTTGTCCAGCCAAAGACGTGAAACGTGGCGCTACCGGGAGGCAGCCCGGATTAGTAGCTTAGAAGAATAAGTTGAGAGGTTGGTGCATACGGTAGAAAAGTTGGTCAAGAACCGTTAGGTATGGTCGTCCACTCTTGATATTTTCTATCACCTAGGTATGCCCTCTCGGCATTAGGACCCGGTAGCTTGTTTTTATTTTATTTTTCATTTCATTACTAATAAACTATTATAGTTCAGGCCAAGTGGTTTCTCTTGAGGAAAGATTCATGTTGAGGCAGCTGCGGGGATCGACCGCACGCAGACCGTTGGAGAGCAAAACGGGGGGGGGGGGGGGATAGTTGTTCCTTTTGACTAGTCCACCTATTTTCTTTGCACACACATATCACATAAATTAATTTAAAATTGTGCTAAAAGAATTAAGTGTGTGGTGTTTAAAATTAAGTCAGCAAACCGTAACCAAATAGGCAAAGTTTTTAAAGTGTTTTTGGGAACAAAAATATTTTCAAACCCCTTGAGTCCGCCCAACGATCTTGTGGGAGATTAGGGAGGTTTTGGTAGTTAAAAGAGCCGTCTAGGGTGTTTCCGATTCCTTAATTAATCCCTACCCCTATATGTGAGTATTTTGAGCCTTATCGAGCATACCACTACATATATATTCTACATGCTCACTCATTTGTCTATGAGACTCATGACACGGTTAGAACTTATGCATTTCAAGACCACATTAGAGGTGAGTGTGTGAAAATGATTTAGGCACTTAGGACTTACCCGTTCCGTTATCATTGGCCATCCATATATTTTGCCACCCCTAGCCACCCATCTTGAACCTTAACCTTTTTCATTTTCGTTCATCCATTTAGCCCCCGCAATGACAAAACCAGGGAAGTTTTGAGGTGTTAAGGAAACTCTCCTGCAATTTTGGGACTTAGAAGCATAAGCAGCATATCAAAGATCTCGGATCTTGATCGTGAAAAATGGAAAAAAAGAAGAGTCATCAAGAAGATCATACCAAGTGTCAAGAATCACCCAACAAAGCATCAAGTGTAAACCGTTTATACTCATAAAAAAGTGTGTAATAATGATGGTGCTGAACTAAAGGAATCGAGAGAACTTTAAAAAAAAGGTTTTGCATTACTTTCTGAAGACCAAGTGATCAAACCGACCTAGTGGAGGCTTTTAAGCGACATGCGCCGAATGGGTCATAAGAGTAGGCAAAAATTGAGTTATGAAGTCTAGGGAAAGACCATCAAAGCCAACTGAGAAGGCTTACAAGATTCCGGCGACACCTCAAAACACCAAACCCGAAGCTAGTCATGGTGGTAGACTCCATTCCGACCCTATCCATCACCACTTCACTAAACTAACCTGTTTAAAGTCCTTTTGATTCACACACATTGCCTCAACGAAAGTGGTGGAGTTGTGATTCGCATACAAGCCTATAATTTATGATTTCCATCGGGTAGAATTCGAGTGGTCACCCCCAAATAAAACCCGAGTGAACGAGAGTTAGTGAGGAAAAAGGAATTTGGGCACCTCAGGAGTGTTTAAGTAGCCGTACCACAAACCAAGCCCGAAATCCAGAGGATTTATTAAGTGTGACACCTAGGAGGTAGGTTGAGCTTGGCACGTAGAGTAAAACTTATAATTTTTATCTCATAAAAATTGCCTAAGGATTCGGTTTGCTTGAGGACAACCAAAAGCTCAAGTGTGAGGTGTTGTGATGTACCCAGAATTGCACACATTTTACACGCACATTTTCACGCATTTTCCACCCAAAATCATGCTTTTATCTTAGTTTTGTCACGATTTATCTTTCTTTGTTAATAATTGCAGGTTTTGTGGTCGAGGAGTGAAAAGAGGAGAAAAATGGCATAAAAGGCAATGAATTGAAGACTTTGAGAGCTGTTTCAGAAGCAGGACGGCCGTGCACCTATCTCGAGTCAACAAGTCAACATTTCCAAGTCAGCAGAAAGCAAAAAGTCAAGTGCACTAGAGTGCACGGGCGTGCCCACCATGGTGCATGGCCGTGCTCAGGTCAATGCGTATTCAGGAATGTTCCAGAACCAACCAAACTGGCAAAATGGTTGCACGAAAGGAAAAGCATGGGCGTGCCCTTATATTGGCACGGGCGTGCTAGCCAGCAGACAGACAATTTCTACACGAAAGGATTCTGCAACAGTACAAGATTTTGAAGCATGGGCGTGCCACTTTTGGGAGCACGGGTGTGCACCACCTGAAAGGCCTATAAATAGAGACTTCCACTCCACACTTTGGCATCCCATCCTATCCTTTAACCAATCAAATCCTCCACCTTCTACACGACGTATCGACCATCTTTGGGACTTGTAGTTGTCCTTTGGAGCTTGGGATCACTCCATAAACACCACATTCGAGAGAGAAAAACCCAAAATCACCCAAAACCACTAGAAATCTTCATACAAGCCCCACCATGTTTTGTACACAAAACCAACCTTGTGAGCTTGTTGTATCAACCATGCTAGGCTAGATTTCTCTTGGGGTTGCTAGGGTGATTATGGAACTTGGTATGAAATAAACAATTTATTTTTGTTTAAAGTGGTTTTTTGTGTTCTTAATAATTATTTCTACTCTAAGTTTGTTTAACGAATTAAATAATTAATCATCTAGTATTTGGTATTATGGGTGTTTTGATAGGAAGTGGATGGACTTATGAGTGTACCCGTGGTGTGTAACAACCCATACACTTATAAGTTAACCTAATTCCACGTGTAGTGATTGGCCCATTTGTGTTTGGAAACATTCACACTTTGTGGCTTAATCCTCTACTATTAAAATTTCACTTAGGGTCGGTACAATCTTTATACTTAGTCCTAGTGATAAGCCAAGATTTGGTTATGTGACTTAGCTTCATGGTCTATGTGATAGCTTTGGCGCAAACCAAGAATTGGTGAACCCGTGTTGGAAGAAAACGATCTTTATTTTCTTTCATTACCATATTGCCGCACAATTAGTAATAGGCCAATAACTTTTTGAAAAATTAATTAATTCAAGTAGGGGATGAGCGTGAGCGGGGTAGCCACGACTCCTCTACAATGTTAAGTGGTAGCTTGTTCGGTCATGCTCCGGCCACCTACAAGTTATTCACAAAATTTTAGAGTCGTTAGATGTCTATATCACAACATTGGGGTATGGGTTTTCTAGGGTTGGGTGCCATAATCTTGGTTGATATGTCCCTCACTATTGAGAGGTGAGCTTACCGGATTTGGAGACCCTCACAATAACCTTAGGAACACAAATCGTTTTTATAGTTATGCTGTAATGCACATCTTGAATACACCACTTTAACAAGAGTTACTATTATTTCATACCAGGCAACATCAGATCCTGAATAAACACTTTTGTTTTGCTATTGATTTCTCTTACAGTTTACATCTCTCTTCTACTTTTCTTTTCTTTATTTTAAAAACTCTTTTAGTAATTTTTAGGAAGCTGAGTAGTAAAAATCGTGTTATTGAATTCGATACTCGGTACTTGCTCATTTCTATACTACTCATGAGAGGTACACTTGCCTATTGTGTGTGTGTGTGTGTGGGGGGGGGGGGGGGGGATTTAGAACGTTAAGCAACTATCTTTTTAGACTATAAATTTAAAACTTGCAAGTGTCCCACTATTTTCGACTTAATTTCCTTTTCACCAAGTTTTTGGCACTTACGCGCGGAACTTGCTATTTTTAAAGAAAAGAAGTTTAAGTATTTTAAAAACCTACACACATCAGTCACATATGTATGCTCTATGTTGAGGATATGTAGTAATAACGAATAAAAACAACCGGATCACTGAAATCTCTGAGGGCACGTAATCTCTTTCAGATTGAATCAATTCGATGGTTCAATCGAAATATTCAATTGGATACAATCCGAGATTGAGAATTTTCTGTATGTTATGTTTGAGAGAAGAACCAGCGAGAAAATTGACCAAGATACTGAAAATTCGTCAATTGAATTATGGCCCTTTAACGGTCTTTTAGGCAGTTATTTCCAAGGTTTCAAATTGCCAAATTTAGTCCCTCAAATTTCGAAAATAAATTATATGAGAGACTTTTACCATAGCATTTTTAATGGAATAATTTTTTTCTGCGCTGACCTGCCAGCTCGACCCCAGCCAGGGGCCGCCGCCCCTTGGACCCTGCACCAGAGGGCGCTGCCTCCAAGCTGCCTCGTTTAATTTCGCACCAAAGTCCTAACCGGTATCCGGTATAATCAGCGGTATATAGCGATTTTTAAAACACTGGTAAAAATTTGAAGTCTCACGATAAGTAAACAGGAAATTCGCGTTGGAAAAAATACTTAAAAACTACGAAATGCGTAGGCAAATAGTATTCTTTATTAGAGTGAGAAACATGAGTGCTCGTCTACTCTAGGAAACGTGTGCTTTCACATTTCACATACCATCCATCCATACACAACACATGCTTGATGCATCATAAACTACATCATACATGCCACCTTCCAACTTTATTTGACAAAAAGAAGATCCGATACGCAATGCAAAATTTGTTTTGTTTTTTACTACACTTTCGATTCAAAATGCTTTTGTAATGGGTGAGTCGGTTTTGTGGTATCCAAGTGCAGGCGCGGACCTAGCGAATACGGGTGACGTCGGTTCGACTCGGATGAGATACGAGATTTTACTGAGTATTTCACCATCATGCCTTTGGGCTGGTGGAGGTTGGGTTTTCACGCATCTGAGAGAGCCAAGAGGCTGGTAACGGTCGGGTAGTCGTACTTGATCACAACGCCCAGTGTCATAGTGGTTGACACGTCGTTCCTTGCCGCTAAAAAAATCGGTTTTGTGCTTTGAGAATTTGCTACTAATAAACATTACTTTTAGAGTATTATCATATTCTTTTATCTTCAATTCATCTATATAATTTAACTAAAAACGAATTTTTCTTTATATTTTACTAGCTGATTACACCGGGAGGGTTTCGGGGTTGAAAAATCTAATTTTACCTGATAACATATTGCAAATGGCTCAAGTTAACTAACCACAAAATCTCTCAATCATTGCATGTTCATAGTATTCTAATCAGTAATAACTCATATTCCCCACAAAATCTAATTTTACGTGATAACATGAACACTTTGTGTGTTTTTTTCCTGTATGAACGAAACCCCACAAAAAATAGTCGATTTTTTCTCCGTTTTTTATATAGCACTATGGTACTCGTTGGAAAGATAATAAAACGCTCGTTAATTTGGTGTAATTTTTTCTTTAAAAAATCTCGTATTTAAAAGATATAAACGTTTAAAAATTATGAGAGGAAATATGAGAGAGAAAATTTTAAATTTATTTTTAAATTCTTTTTTCCTAAAATAATTCAATTTAATTAAAAAAGGAAACAATTCAAAAACACCAAAAACTTTGCATTATGATGTCACGTGGCACTCTCAAGGGAAGGTTGAGGCCTCCATTGCACACCACGTCAGCATATACGTTTTCTTTTATATATATAGATAGATTTATTTTCTAAAACATCGCACATTAGACTCTCTTTGCATCTTACCAAATGATTAAAACTTATTTTTATTGTTTCCTTGGTTTTATAGGCTTACATTAAAGTATAGATTGATAGAATAGTAAGCTTTATAAATATAAAGGGTCACTTTAGTTTTCATTAAAAAAAATAATTTTATAGAAACTCTAATGTAGTGAGTTTTAGTTGTTTTCTCTGTTATTGTTTTCTCTATATCTATAGAGAAAGTAGGAATTAGATACCATAAACTTTATTTAAAAAAGAATCTATAAAAAACTATTGAGACTGAGTACCACACAGATAAAAAGACTTGACATTAACATACAGATAGAAAGACTAGAATATCTAGTAACCTATGGGGCTATGGGCTATGGTACCCCTTAAATAACCTTTTTAAAAATATAGTATGTGTTTATGGGCCAAAGTTGGGCCTATCTGGTAACCTTTCTCTAACCTACAATGTCATTTGCGAAATAGTTTGTTATAAACCATTTTGACTGACGTGATGGTCCATTAACTTTTCAAGACCTTTTTATGTGCTTTGGGCGGTAACGATATTTAGGAGCTGTTTGGTATGATCTGTCTAATTAAGTGTTGAGTAATTAAAAGAATCTAAATAGTTTAACACCTCGTATTTAGATGTTTTTTTAGTTGAAACATACACTCTTATTATTGAATGATTAAAAGCTCAATGATTAAGAGGTTTATTAAAAGACTAATAAACACCCCTTACCACAACAAGTTGCCAAGTTATACTAAGTTACAAGGATAAGAGAAAATTTTGCTTTCGTAATCTATACTATATTAGGGTGGACGGGGTAGTCATCACACCCATCAAACTATCACACCATCATACTATCACACCCAATTATCTTGTGACACCTCATTCCATCACATTCCATTTAAATTCATCACTAAAGTCATGGGGTGGAATGACACCCATCACTAAACTTTTTTTTTTTTTAATAAAATAAAAACATTACATTAAAAAATAAAAAACATTACATAAAATAAAATAAAAACATTACATTAAAAAATAAAAAAAAACTTAAAAATAAAAAAAACTTAAAAAACATAAAAATTAAAAAAAAAACTAAAATTTAACAACCCAACCCACTTGCGACAAATTTCACGTTTTCGTTCGATGAGAATCGACTTGTATGGTTCTTCGGTGTCTTCATGCAATTCCTTCAAAACCTTCAAATCTTTATTTTTTCAATTTCGGACAACTGTTAGATGTAGGTGTTTTCTCTTTGTATTTTCAAGTCCGCCAATAACTTGCGCCGTTCTCGATTCTCATCCATTTCCTCCAACTTTTCCGACTTGGATTCGGTCATCGCCTCCACCCAAGGTTCTTTTCTTTTGCCACTTGACGACTCAAAACATTTCCTTCGAGTCGTGGTTCTTGCGAGGGTTGTGTCGTCGGCGGGTCAGGAAATTCATCATTCAAATTGATATCGGGAATGTTGCTTCACAACCCATCCGTTGATGATGTATAATTTCCCGAATCGGATGTTTTAGATCGTTTTTTAGAACGACCACCCCTTCCCCTTCCTCCACGAGTTCCAGTTGACCCATGTTCGGTCACCATCGGAATGTCAATGGGAACCCACTTCGAATGAACTCTTGCAACTTCCGAAGCATCCAACGACTGAAAGCTACTATTTATGTATAGCTTCTGATAATCGCGGAAGGCCGCACGTATGATTTCCTCATCACTCGATCCACTTGGCCAAAGACGTTTCTATTTTTTTTAATATAAAGTAAACAATTTATAAAAAAAATGTAACAAAGTAAAAAAAATACAAACTTAACAATTTATAAAAAAATATAAACGAATAATAATATACATGTGTAACGTAGAGTCCATTGAATTGACTCATTTTTTTATTTAAATCAATCCATTTACCGGTTATTTGGTTCACGCGACGTGTGGTTCCACCGGTAAGTTGTGAAAAGTGGCCCATGACTCGATGCCGAAAGGTGTCTATCGGTTGTTGATTTTCGACATGTTTGAACTCGGAAATATGTAAAAACGACTTTACCAAAGCCATCTCTTCTTCTTGCGACCAAGGAGTTTTCACATTTGATGTCCTGTTTGTCGAATGTTTATTTTTTCGACGGCGTGGTGGGGCTTCCACTTGTATCTCCTCTTCTTTCTCTTCCTCTACCTCTACCTCTTCTTCTTCTTCATCTTCATCTTCATCCGAATCTTCGATCGGAACCGGGTTACGATACGGGGTATTTTGGTACAGTTCGCGAATCCCAAAATGGTCAAACATTGGCTCATCAATCGGTATGTGGAACACTTCGGATGCGACTTGGGTTGGCATGTTGGGTTGGGAGTAGCCTCATTAAGGTTCAGTATAGTTCAGTGCTTAATGGTTCAGTGCTTAATGGTTCAACGCTTAATGGTTCAGCAGCATCTCAAATCTTAATGGTTCAGCCTTAACCATTCCATTCAGAAGCTGAAACAAATGCTTTGAATGCTCATTAAGAGGCTTACCAAATAGCCCCTTACTTCGGTTTTACATAGTTTTCTCATAATGCAATGGTATTGTCCTATTTTAATTCAAAATTCCTTAAAATAGATTTATTTGACTCTCCTCTCCTCTCCCCTTGTACCGCCGGTGGATCACCAAAATTCGGTGAAAACCTCTTCCCAAAAAACACCACTCCGTTACCCTAAGGAACTAGCTCTATAAGATTTGGGTAGCCGTGCAATAGTTTCATTGACTGTTCAAATTACGTTAAAGTTTCCCTTAAAATAAAACTAGAATGTTACCCCGCGCGTTGCAGCAGCGGCACGTTGATAATACATTTTGATGTTAGAAAGGAAGCGCACCAATACTAATTCAGTAAACAAGTATTAACCAAAGAACAGAGAAAGCCGCACCCTACAATAATCTCCAAACTTTGTATAGTAGAGACTATCCCACATAACTATAATGTCGTGTTGGCGCATCATCATGAACGACAACACAAATTCGACATTACGACCTATAAACTAATTTTAATGACAAAATCACAAAATATTTTCTATAGTCTATACTTTCACACACAATCTCCTTGCGATTAGATGATTACTGCAACTTTAATGGCAGAATCACTTCCAAATTTTTCATTCCAAAGCTAGATTAGTATAACTAATTATCTACATATGTGCATACATATCACATATTCAATTCTAAAGTACCTTTGACTTGTTTGATTCACACGATTTTAATCAAGCAATTTCATTTCAACCTTGAATTGTTCACGATTTTTTAACCTGCTTAGCACCACTGTTACATCGTAATCCGAACAGTTGACCTCACCGTGGGAGGAATATAAAACAGGTGATGGTATAGCGGAGGTGGTAGCCGGCAAAGGTGTCAATACACAAACACTATAACAAAGAAAGCACATACCAATGAGTCCGATTCCAAGTCCAATTCCCTTGTCGAAATCAATCGATTACCGTCGCCACTGTTTATTAGTCTGGAAAGGTAGAAAAGCACGTCAAATGAGATGTAGCTAGTAACCAAGAAGGCAACCTAAATAACATAAAAAAAGGCCAAGCTTACCAGAAATAATAATCCAATCTCTGACATACCCAATCAGACATCCATAACCCAAACAAAAATTAAGGCTTAGACTGATGAACCAAATTAAATTAATTCTTAAATACCCAACAATTAAAAATAACAAACAATAGACCTACCTCTGTTACGCTGTTACCACCTTCGAGCCGCCACCGTCAACACCATCCACCAGCGGCACATACGACGGAAGCAGAAATTCAAGAACCATGGTGGTAGTTTGTGGTGGGGTTAGGTGTATGGAGAGAGAGAGAGAGAGAGAGAGAGAGAGAGAGAGAGAGAGAGAGAGAGAGAGAGAGAGAGAGCTAAAGTATGCTGTAGAATGATATACATTGGAGTACAACCCTTAAAGCACATAACACCATTTAAGTCAACAATACAACCCACCAAACGACAAACAACTTGTAATTTAATATGCTATATATATAAAACTACATAATAAAATATATTATTATTATTATTATTATATTAAACAAATCCCTGCCATAAGTTATCATATTCAAATATAAAAAAAACGAATCTCTGCGCCGGGGTATAAATCTAGTGTCATTATAAATGAATTCGGAAGTTTGTAATCAATCATTTTAAAAAGAACTAACATGAAATAAGAAAAAAAAAGTTAATTATTGAAATATCGAACGCATTAGTCTAAGGGTTATGTGATGCGTTAAAAAATTCATGGATATATGATCGGGTATGTAGTTTGGGTATTTGGGTATGTTGTTTCGGGTAATCGGGTCGGATATCACCTAATCTCAGACCCGACCCAAACCAACAATTTTTTTTAAACTAATCCCAAACCCGACACAATACCTGTCGGGTTACAAAAAATAGTCATTTTTTTCTCCGATTTTTATATAGCACTATGGTACTCGTTGGAAAGATAATAAAATGCTCGTTAATTTGGTGTAATTTTTTTCTTTAAAAAATCTCGTATATAAAAGATATTAACGTTTAAAAGTTATGGGAGGAAACACGAGAGATAAAATAAAAAAGGTTTAATATTTAGATTTAGTAGATTATGTATTTAATAGATTATGTTAAAGATTATAATAGATTAGGTTAAATCATATTTATTTCTTTTTTTAATTGGTTTAGAGTTGACACATCACATCCTATGTGGCATCTCTCAAAGGAGAGATTGCATAAGAGTATGACATGTAGGATTAATCCCTTTGAAATATATATATACTAGATTATACCCCGGGAGCGTCCCGGGTTGAGAAGTTTAATATGATACATCAATTTTACATATGAAATAGACTGATGTATAACTCTAATATTAATATTTAACCTAAAACAAATTAACAATGTACAACTCCAAGGCTAACACCTAACCTAAAAGAATGTAGAACTTTAATGTAACTCTAATATTAACACATATCCTAAAGACTAAACAAATGTACAACTCTAACATACTAATATTGATACCTAACTTAAAACAACGTTTAACTCTATTAACCTATTCGGCTCTGGTTGAAAAAAATCATATTTACTGATTTGAATATAATTAGTGACTTGCCTATACATGATTAATGATTTACCTAAACACTTTGTGTTTTTTTTCCTGTAAGAACAAAACCCCACAAAAAAATTTCTCCGTTTTTTATATAGCACTACTCGTTGGAAAGATAATAAAACGCTCGTTAATTTGGTGTAATTTTTTTCTTTAAAAAATCTCGTATATTAAAGATATTAACGTTTAAAAATTATGGGAGGAAACATAAGGGTGAAAAATCCAATTTTGTTTTTAAATTATTTTTTTCCTAAAATATCTCAATGCCACATGGATAACATCAGTCACACTTAAGGAAGAGAATGCCTCCTTGAGTGCCATGTCATTAAAATGGCTTTGGTTTATTATATGTATAGATAGATTATACCCCGGGAGCGTCCCGGGTTGAGAAGTTTAATATGATACATCAATTTTACATATGAAATAGACTGATGTATAACTCTAATATTAATATTTAACCTAAAACAAATTAACAATGTACAACTCCAATGCTAACACCTAACCTAAAAGAATGTAGAACTTTAATGTAACTCTAATATTAACACATATCCTAAAGACTAAACAAATGTACAACTCTAACATACAAATATTGATACCTAACTTAAAACAACGTATAACTCTATTAACCTATTCGGCTCTGGTTGAAAAAAAATCATATTTACTGATTTGAATATAATTAGTGACTTGCCTATACATGATTAATGATTTACCTAAACACTTTGTGTTTTTTTCCTATAAGAACAAAACCCCACAAAAAAATTCTCCGTTTTTTATATAGCACTATGGTACTCGTTGGAAAGATAACAAAACGTTCGTTAATTTGGTGTAATTTTTTTCTTTAAAAAATCTCGTATATTAAAGATATTAACATTTAAAAATTATGGGAGGAAACATGAGGGTGAAAAATCCAATTTTGTTTTTAAATTATTTTTTTCTTAAAATATCTCAATGCCACATGGGATGACACATGGCACACTCAAGGAAGAGAATGCCTCTTTAAGTGTCATGTAATTAAAATGGCTTTGGTTTATTATATACTAGCTTTTATCCCGGGAGCATCCCGGGGTTGAAAAATATAACAATTCTAATAATACTAATACTAATAGTAATAATTATTACCCTTGTAATTAAATAAATAAAAAAATAACCTTGCTATAAGGTGACACCATATATTGCAGTGTTGTGCGATTCTTTCTCTTAGCTTCTCTTGATGAAGTATACCTATGCATCTTTAAAAGAGTAAAATTCCAATGAAAGCATGGCGATTGAGCTGAATTTCAACATCGTAGATAAGAACCTGTTTAAAAGAAAAAACATTATTAATGAATAAACTGAACACTTTGTGTTTTTTTCCTGTATGAACGAAACCCACAAAAAAATAGTTGTTTTTTCTCCGTTTTTTATATAGAACTATGGTACTCGCTGGAAAGATAATAAAACGCTCGTTAATTTGGTGTAACTTTTTTCTTTAAAAAATATCGTATATAAAAGTTATTAACGTTTAAAAATTATGGGAGGAAAATAAGAGAGAAAAATTTAAATTTGTTTTTAAATTCTTTTTTCCTAAAATATCTCAATTTAAATTTAGTTATTTAGGTTTTATATTATTATTTATTTATTTTTAATTTGCCACATGGCATGACACATGGCACACTCAAGGAGGAGAATGTCTCCTTGAATGCCATGTCATTAAAATGGCTTTATTAGGCCTCCATTGAATGTCACCTCATCAATATTCAATTCTTTTATTATAAGTTATAGATTATAGATTACTAGCTGATTACCCCGGTAGGGTCCTAGGGTTGAAAAATCTAATTTTACGTGATAACCTAGTGCAAATGGCTCAAGTTAACTAACCACAAAATCTCTCAATCATTGCATGTTCATAGTATTCTAATCAGTAATAACTCATATTCCCCACAAAATCTAATTTTACGTGATAACATTAACACTTTGTGTGTTTTTTTCCTGTATGAACGAAACCCCACAAAAAATAGTCGATTTTTTCTCCGTTTTTTATATAGCACTATGGTACTCGTTGGAACGATAATAAAATGCTCGTTAATTTGGTGTAATTTTTTTCTTTAAAAATTCCCGTATATAAAAGATATAAACGTTTAAAAATTATGGGAGGAAATATGAGAGAGAAAATTTTAAATTTATTTTTAAATTCTTTTTTCCTAAAATAACTCAATTTAATTAAAAAAAGGAAACAATTCAAAAACACCAAAAACTCTCCATTATGATGCCACGTGGTACTCTCAATGGAAAGTTGAGACCTTCATTGCACGCCATGTCAGCATATACGTTTTCTTATATATATATAGATATATATATATATATATATATATTTGATTAATGTATGGTAAATAAATACACACAAATTTGTAAACGACGAAAGTAATAAGTGGCAAACTGTGTTATAAAGTAGTAAAATAAATATTGCTTATATTTGAATTATAATTAGTTGATCATGGAATGTGATACATACGAAACATGTATGAACCGCTCGTGTAAAAATAAATAAAACAAATTTATATTACGATTATAAAGAAATATGAAAGCAGAAATTACAATACAATTACAACTGAAAGAAACAAATACAAGAAATGAGTAGAAGCAGAATAAGAACAAGCCGAGGATCGTGTTGAACACGGGGCCCTTAAAACAAATTCCGAGTCTATTAACAAGAACTCGTTTTGTTTCCTAGGGTAAAACAGCCGGAACAGCAAGAGTGCTGCCGGAGTTGGCTCTGACCCGAAAAGATGTACCTAAAACAGTTAGAAGACAGAATAGATTGCTGGAGAAGAAGAAAGGTGAATGTTCAGAACAGTATGTCTGAGGTGTGTCTTCAACCAAGGCTCTCCTTGATATTTATAGGAGTCCAGCAAGAATCAGTTTCGAAAAGCATTAAAAACGAAAAATAAATGCCATTGAACGTCTTCAATGGCATTTATTAAGTTCTTAAAGTTTCAGACGAAACTGCTTGACCAGACAGTTACACTACTGAGCTGCTGAGAAGCTGACGAGCCCGCGCGCGCGTCCACTTGCGCACGACGTAACTCTCGTTCTACGTCAGCAGAACAGATCCGCGTCTGCGCTGAACTTTACGTTCTACGTCAGCAGAATCACTCGTCACTCCGAGCGCCTGCGCGGAAGCCTCCGCGCAGACCAGGACGCTACCTAGTTGTCTGCTCGTACTCGCGTGCCATCACCAACCTCTGTACCTCGAACCTGCTTTTAAAAATACTAAGGCGACTCTCAAGCGGCTCGCGATGATGCGTGTGTGCGAAGTGCGCCATCAAAGCGCCACATTGCGCCCATCGCCCACGCCACGCGCGCGTGCGCGAGTTAGGGGTGCTCCGCACCTTTCGTTGTGACAACCGGCATATTCAGGTTAATACGTTTCATACTTTACATACATACGTTTCATACTTTACATACATACGTTTCATACTTTACATACATACGTTTCATACTTAGCATACTTACGAGTCTACCTCAACGAAAACATTGAAAACAACTACTTAATATCATACTTGACCGGGTCGGTTGAGTCATGTCGATGATTCGGGAATCATCGGGAGTCGTTACAATGGTCCAAGGGACCATTGGGTGTCGGTCCATAACCATGTGTACAAGGATCGGTGATTCGTGGAATCGCCGGGTTTAACGCACACACGAAAATCTCGAGTCCCGGGAATTGGTGAACGGATGGGAACGTGTTAGTTATCGTGCATTACATACTTATAATCATTATGTGACTTGCCGGTATGTGAATACGTGTTTATATGTGTTAAAACAGTGATTTCGCGTAATTGCATGACATTATAGGTGATTAGGCGTAATCACCAATAGTATAGGCAATTAGAATCCTAATCACGTGTACTGTTCACGTGATTAGGGCCTAATCGCTAGAACAAGTAGCGAATAGAGGGGACTTTGGGGCGATTAGGAGGCTATTCGCTAGTTCCTACTAGCGATTAGCAGTTCTACTCGCCTGAACTGCAGGTGACGACTAAAAACGCCTATAAATACCACCCTTATGTTTCAAAACATCATTTGGGAAACCCTAATACATCCCAAAGCCACCCACACCTTATCCAACCTCTGCAACACGTTTTTGAGCAAGAAATCATATTTCCAAGCCTTACACCCCATTATCCCACGATTTCAAGGTGTGTTCTTCATCCCAAACCTTTATAATGATATTGTTTTGATCCCTAAAGGTCCAGACCTGATTTATAAACATTTGTGTCTTTGAAAACTTATTAAAATCGGTTTCAAAACAAACCCAAACCTCTATACTTGTTATATGTGATGTATTCATGCAAGATAGGATTTTTATCGCTTAAACATGATTGTTCTTGTATTATTATTGTGTTTCTGATCTAAATGAGGTAATATGATGTTAACCTAGGAGTTTGAAGGTCCATAGATGTGTATTCTTGATATTAGGCGTTTTGACCCGTTTGAATGATTATGAAGGATTGATGATGATATGTTGTGTTTTGTTGATTGTTTGAGGTTAGGGTTTACTCTAGGATGATGCTAGAACAGTAGGATAATGTCGGATAACGTCGTTATGTGATGAAATCTGAGTATTTGCTATTTAGGGTAAGCTTTACATGTTGATGTGATGCTTACATGCAAGTTATGCTATTTTGGGAAACCGCATGCATTCGGCACGGCTAGGGTGATAATAAATTAGGGTTTTTTGCTTGAAATAGTTGGGTTAATGTTTTGGGTTGGGTATTGGGTGTTTACACATGTTTCAGATCTGATTTGGAGGGTTAAACGCGCAAAAAGGACGGAACAGACCAGTACTAGCGAGTAGGAGTTCTAATCGCCAGTATTATAGGCGATTAGCTCCTAATCGCCTGAACTATAGGCAAATAGAAACTCTATTCCCCACTTTACTAGCAATTACAGCTCTATTCCCCACTTTACTAGCAATTACAATTCTATTCCCCATTTTTACTAGTGATTACAATTCTATTCCCCATTTTTACTAGTGATTACAATTCTATTCACTAGTTTGACTCTCCTAATCACCAGTTGACTTTTCCTAATCACATGTTTGATTCCTAATCACGTGTAATGCTGCCATATGTATATTTTAACATCCCGGAACATGAATTGACACCTAGGAACATGTTAGGAACCCCGTAACATGTCTAATGACTTAGTAACACGTGTTAGGACTTGTTTATGCGTTAATTGGACGTTATGCTAGATAGGGTGAATGTTTTCGCGTATTACGTGTTTAATTGCATATGTTGCATGATATCTTGCTTTCGACTAACACGTCGGATGTCGGGTCACCAATGGGATGTCGGGTCTTGTCTAGTGTGGCCGGTTAAACGTTTAAACATCATTTCATATGTACACGGTTATGGTCTGGACTGCTAGGGACTAATCAACCTACGGGTTGTTAGTCTAACACCTTATACGCTCGTCATGATAGGTCACCGGTATTTGGTGCCGTCTATTGAGCAGGTTTACTTATCTTAGTGTGAGGAGCAGCATCAGGTGAGTTTCACGGCCCCACTTTACGTTTTTACATTTCGGGGGAGACACATGCTTTATACATATTTCATAAATTATCATGTTATACTAGTGTTAAATTCATTTGTGCTATACGATACGTAAAGTCCCAGGGAAACCATGAATATGCTGGATAGCATAACGGGGGAAATGTGGATTGATCTATTGGGACTGATAGACCCCACCCGTCGGCTGGGAGCCGGGCGAGTGCATATTGTCTCGGTCATAACGCTACCGGGGAATGGTAGTGCATAATCGTTTCGGGCAAAAATCATATATCGTTGTTTGTAATGGTTTCCGGTCGTAGTAGTAGTACTCATGCGTCTAGCTAACGCTATCATTTCTAACATAGTGATAACATGATGGCTTTTATTACTTAAACGTTTAACATAAAACCTGTGAACTCACCGGCATTATTTGCTGACGTTTTTAGCATGTTTGTCTCAGGTCGTTGAGGTAGCAGCTTATCATAGGCGCACGGAGTCTCACGGCGTCTAGGATTCATATGCATCTTACTTAGCTTTTCAGACTTACGCACTTTTGCATTTTGGGTTGTAATAAAATATTACGCTTCCGCAGCGATGGATTATTTATGAAAACCTATTGGTTTGTTTGTGTCATTTTTACGTATCATATAGTGTCGTTTATTGTGACCGTTGACTTAGATCTTGGTTTGTCACGCGCCTCGCGGTAAAACTCCGCACATGGAATTTGAGGGTGTGACAGATTGGTATTAGAGCCAATGGTTATAGTGAACTAGGACTGCATGTTGAGTCAAGTCTATAGCCGAGTCGCACACACTAGACGGTCACATTCATATAAGTCATGCCATATGGGGATTTTCCGGGGTGTTAGTATTACATTCATTATCATCATTTATGCTTACATCATCTATCTATTATTCTTATTTCTTATTCTATCCTCCATCTTCGTACTGAAGACGAAGAGGCTTACTATCCTTGCACGGCGGTGACGTACATTGGAGTGGCTTCGGCACCCTTCGGAGATTTGTCCAAGATTCGGACATCTCCCCTTTATATACTCCAATGGACACACTTGCTCGCACACATCATCGCACACTTGTACTTGTTGTTCTACATCTTGGGTGTTGTATCACCTAGGAGTTCTTATCTACTCTAGGACGTGGGTGCCTTGTGGTTTGAAAGTCAAGCTAGGAGCACGCCTCGGGGACCATGTAGGGCGGCTTATCATTTCGGGTGCACACGAAATAATAAGTTGAAATGCATGGAAATCCTGGTGGACTCTGTGTTTGATCTGATGATCATGATGGAATCCAGTTCTTTGGTTGACCTTGTTACTTATGATTTCTTGTTATCTGTTCTGGAATCTAATGTCTTGTCTTTGACCTTGACAGAAGATGGCAGGACGTCGTGGTGGTCGCGTTGGTGGTCGTGTTGGTGGCCGGAATGGCGGTGGACGTAATGGGGGTCGTGGTAACATCAGCATGACCCAGGCGGAGTTGAATAATCTGATCCAGGAGCACGTGGCAGCTGCTATTGCTGCGCAGCAGGCCGCCCAGCAGGGCCATGGTGGTAATTTAATTACCCCTACCCTCATTCCTTAGCTTTTGTTGCGTGGTGTTCGTTTTCTGACCCGTGTTGCTTGTTGTAACAGGGGGTGCTTTTCATCCTCCACCACCTCCACCTCCTCCAGTCCACTGTACTTACAAGATGTTTCAGGACTGTAAGCCCCATAACTTCAGTGGGACTGAGGGAGCTGTGGGACTACTTCGTTGGTTGGAGAAGGTCGAGTCCGCTTTCTCCATGTGTAACTGCCCAGAGGAGTATCGTGTGAAGTATGCTTCAGGGACATTCGAGGGATGTGCCTTGACGCGGTGGAATTCGACGATGCAGACTATTGGTTTACTGCAGGCCCAAGCGTTGCCATGGACTGAGTTTGTGTTTCGCTTGAAGAGGGAGTATTGCCCCAGGGATGAAATTAAGAGTTTGGAGCATGAGCTGTGGAATCATCAGATGGTGGGATCTGAGATCGAGGAGTATACCACTCGTTATCATGAGTTGTGTGACAACCGTCACCCTCGCCTTTTATCATGTTGTCATTTATAGTCCTTATACCTTCGATCGTTTTCAAATTTAATAAAAGTTGAGTTTCATTTGATCATTATATTTTTCATTTGGAAACGCCTACTTTTTAATCGTACACGTTTATAGAAATGATATTTAAACATAATACATCTGGGCAATTGTAAAGTTTGTTTTATTTAAAAGTTTATAATAACCTTGTTTTAACAGTTAAAGTTTATAAAAGTTAGAATTTTATAAAAGTTTGAAGGTTAAAAGTTAAAAATCTTGTTAAGTTGTTTAAGCTTATAAAGGAAAAATCTAACCAAGATACAATTTAATTAACCAAGTTAAGGGTTGAGGGACCAAATATGACAACTTTCAAAAGTCTAATTTTTTTTTTCCCAAATCTGTTCTACACGGTTTTTCCGGTGACCGGAATGGTCACCGGCGTCCAATTCCGGGGAGTTTAAATTGGTGTAATTGCTTTATTTTTTTTGGTTTCTACTTCACAATTCATTTACCTCCATCAATATGAATAATTCCCATCATTAATTATAAGTTTTAATGGAGTTTAAACTATTCAATGAATGTTTTTTAGTAACCAGCGTAGACTTCTTTGAACAAGGTATCAATTGCCGTTTTTTTATACTAATATAAATTGACTGCTGCGATTCTTTAGCCCAAGCTTTACACCACTTAAAGCCATTCCATAATCCTCTTAAAAGCGTGTAAAGAACCTCTGATCGATGTTCGAAGTTTCGGCAGACACCTTCTTATATCAATCCAAATACGAGTTTGTAAGTCCAATTCGTTTTTGCCATTTTGTTCTTTAGTTGTTTCTTTACGAAAGCCCTCTACTACAAATCAATAATCTAGTTTAATTTGGATTATTGAAATTCTCTAGGGTTAGGGTTTATGTAGGATGATTTGGGGAAGAAGGTGAAACTTGATAAAGGTTTATATAATTTTATTTTCAAACTTATTCAACTAAGAGGTCTTGTAGTGTACTGGTTTGTGTGTGTGTTGTATATAGCATAGACTCAGTTTCGGGTCCTGTAACCCGCATTTCTTTTCACCTTATTTTTTTTAGTTTTGTTTTGTATATCTATATAATAATAAATAAACACCTTAAACTTGAAATATTCATAATAAATCCATTTTTTACCTAAAAATTATGAAAATTTAGGAATAGCTTCTTGACACCTCATAGAAAATTATCATATTTTTTTATTTTCTGAAAAATGAATTATTTTTGTATTTTATTGAATTTATTTGTTTTAATCATATTGTATTGATTAAAAATTCATTTTAAATGATTTTAATCCCAAACTTTTTGGGAAATTATTTTTTAATCATTGTGAACTAAATATAAAAATTATTGATCCAGAAAACATTTATTTTTATTAATCTTCCTATTTTTAATCATTTAAACATGATTTAATCTCATTAAATCAGTTTTAAATATAAATAAGTTTATAAAAATTATGGGAAAATTATTTTCATTAATTTACATCAGAAAGCATCCATTTTCTATAAAAATAGTATTTTTGGATCATGTCTTGTATTTTTAATCTTAATTATGTTTAATTAGACATAATTAATCATTTATTTATTTATACTATTAATATCTATTTTACAAATTCTTTTCCTATAAAATAGAAATAATTCTATGTTTGAAAATCTTAATTACAATTTATGGGATCATTGTGTAACTCATAAGTATTTATTTCAACATTTATGATTATTGTATTTATTTTAATTTAGTTAAAGTAATTAACTACATTATTTTGCATTAATTATTCAAACCTAAGTTTTACTCAAATATTCAATTAGTAATAATGATATTACCTACACCGTATTTACAAACTTGGTATGTTATTATACAACTTTTACATTAACGCGATTTATCCTAAAAACTCTAATTTCCCAAATCGACTTATTAAACCCTAATGCCTTAGACCCTAGTTACCTTAGACTTTTTAGACACTTCCTTATTAGTATTCTTACACATTATAGGTTGAATTCCTCGAAATTCCCATTACATAGCTCACGACCGCTTAAGTGGATTTTGATCGCTTTTGCAAACTGTGAGTATATTTTTCCCTTTTTTCATGCTTTACACTTTTGGGGTGACTCATGTACGCTTATTACTTCACTCACTTAATCATGTTTTATCATATATTCACAATCGCAATTCTTGTATGTGTTTTACTTGTTGATTCGCTGATAGTGTGTACTTATGACCTTAAATCATTAACCGCTGGGCGGCCTAGCATAGCAATAAATAGTACTTGATTATTGTTATGTGTGAACGATTATTCATCGCCTACTATGAGCGAATACTATATTATATATATGTGACTCTTGATTCATTAAACAAAGGTTTGATTTTGGGTAGCATTTGTACATAGCTTGAACACTAAATTGTAGACAGTATAACACGTGAATTGCGAAACTCTTTTTCTACTATATGTATTCAAACAGGGTATGCTCACCAATACATTTTTGTATTGACATATACTATTTTCGTACATGTTTCAGGTTATTTATGAAATGACTTTTAAGCTTTTGGAATTTTTACTTAGATTTTGAATTCATTGTATTTCAGTTTTAGTTGTCACTTTAGAATTATTGTATCTTGTATTTTTTTCTTTCAATGTAATAAACTACTTATTCAATATATCAAAATTTACACTTATAGTCCATGAGCTATTGAACAATCGTCACTACGTGACACCTCGATGTTTCTGCCATCGGTTGGGGTGTTACAAGTTGGCACTTTTGTGCCCGGATTCTGTGACTCCTGAGTATAAGGCTATTGAGTTCTACATTAGTGGGTTGGTGCCTGAGGTTTGCGGGTTGGTGACCGCGAATGATGCTACTACACTTCGGGATACCATTCGGTTGGCTCATAGGCTGACTAAGCAGAAGGTTCAGGAGGGTGTTTTGCCTCCTAAGGGTACTGTGGTGAAGACCTCTGATGGTAACAAGAGGAAATGGGAGAGCGCGGTAAAGGGTACAGTTCAGCCTCAGCAGCAGCAGCCGAGGAAATTTGAGGCTACGGGTGCATCTTCTGAGCAGAGGCAGAGTGGGTATACTGGGAGGCTGCTTAGGTGTGATCGTTGTGGGTACCATCATCTTGGGGATTGTAGTTATTGTACCCATTGTAAGAGGAACGTACATCAGGCCCAGAGCTGCAGGGTGAATCTTCAGGCTCAGCAACAGGTGGTTGCCCCTACTACTGCTACTACTACCACTGCTGCACCCAAGGGAAATCAGGGATGTTATCACTGTGGCGACACTGGGCACTTCAGGCGGGACTGTCCCAAGGTGAAGCAAGGCGAGGGTGGCGGTCGAACTGCTCCGGCTCGTGCTTATGTCATCGGTGCTAGGGAGAACCAGGAGGATCCTGATACTGTTACTGGTGAGTATTCTTTTCTTGATTCTCGTTATACTTGTATTCATTCTCATTCACATTGCTTGGCGATTCGTATTCATTGTGTGCATTCAGTTTGGTATTTGATCATCGTTTTGCATTCATCGGTCTGATGTGGGTCGTTTAGAGTTGCTACTTGGACGGTATCGGTGTATCATTTATACCGATTATAGTAGTCTATAGTAGGCCTTCGATCAGGAGGATTCATTGTTTTGTATTCACTTTGGGGAGGGCGGTTCCCTGGCATAGAGTATCCGTTGCTATCAATCTTCGTTCGCTGTTATCCTTTCGTTTACATTCTGGGAAACGTTACTTGGCTTAGGTCGACACTCATCACTGTCGAAGAGTGAATCTCGGGGCGAGATTCCTTTCAACAGGGGGATGATATGACGACCGGGAAATTTTTGGGGAAATTTTTCTTTTTATCGCTTCGTTCTCTTCGACTTCGGGAAATTTTCGGGACGAAAATTCTTTCAACTGGGGGATGATGTGACACCCGGCATATTCAGGTTAATACGTTTCATACTTTACATACATACGTTTCATACTTAGCATACATACGAGTCTACCTCAACGAAAACATTGAAAACAACTACTTAATATCATACTTGACCGGGTCGGTTGAGTCGTATCGATGATTTGGGAATCACCGGGAGTCGTTACAATGGTCTGGGGGACCATTGGGTGTTGGTCCATAACCATGTGTACAAGGATCGGTGATTCGTGGAATCACCGGGTTTAACGCACACACGAAAATCTCGAGTCCTGGGAATTGGTGAACGGATGGGAACGTGTTAGTTATGGTGCATTACATACTTATAATCATTATGTGACTTACCAGTATGTGAATACGTGTTTATATGTGTTAAAACAGTGATTTCGCGTAATTGCATGACATTATAGGTGATTAGGCGTAATCACCAATAGTATAGGCAATTAGAATCCTAATCACGTGTACTGTTCACGTGATTAGGGCCTAATCGTGATCGATGTCGTTTGGTCGGTCAAAAGAAAAGATTAAATAGTATATGGAAGTCGAGTCGTCTCCACAGGGAATTGGTGGAAAGAGTAGTTTTGTAAATCTAACTATTAAGCTAAAACCTAATTACTTTGCTTTTACTTTGAATTAAGAAAACGGGTTTGAAATGTTGTAAACAATAATAATAAAGAAGTAACCCCCTCCGAGTTTCCGGTTCAATGATTCACCCAAACCTGGTTAAATGATAGGATACCACATAGACATGGCTTTGTTAAACGATTTTAAATCAAGTGATAACCGAACACAAGTTTTTAATAATAACCTGTACAATTCAATTACCAACCCACATGTATCAATTACCCTCCCAATAATCAAACTGCTCACGATGCAAGAAAACTGAATGCGAATGATTAAAAGATAAGTAATTGAAACACACATAAATTGTTTAAATGATTAAAACCACAAATATTCTTCAAGTGAATGAAAAACAATCCAAGAACCAAATCAAACAAGTTTAAAGGTTTCACAAACGAACCGTGCACCCGGAGGTGGTTACATAAAGAAACTAGCCGCTCATCATGATTATGTGTGCTTCCATGGATGATTTTGATGATTGATGCATGAAAAGAATGATTAAAATGTGTTTTGGAATGGTAAAATTCGTCCTAGAATGGTCCAAGACGGCTAGGGTTGAAGTATTTTTCGTTTGTGGAGTAAAGAACCCTTATATATGGCCAAAATCCAAAATTTCGCGTCCATGATCAGATAGGGGCGCAAGCTTGCGCCCCTGGTGAAGTAGGTTGCGCCCTAAAGGGCGCAGATCAGCCAGAATTTGCCTGTCAGCGCAAGGTTGCGCCCTGCTGAGGTAGGTTGCGCCCCTGTCTGCTAGTAGGTTGCGCCCCTGTGTAAAAATTGGCCATTCTTCGTGTTTTCATCCCCGGTGCTCTCGCAAATCACAAACATTCTCAAAGTAACTATGTTCCATGCAATAAATCACATAAAAACACATAATTAAATACATCTTAACATGGTAAAACACCCTCTCATCACATCCCCACACTTACCTTTGATTGTCCCCAATCAAACCATCACAAAACACTACTCGCTTTGCTAACAAGCTGCTTCCAATTCCTTTACTGTTACTAATCTTCAAGGCCCCGAATCATACCCATCCCATAGACTTACACAATCGAGATTGACAGACTGACAAGCAAGTGTTGCACATTTTAAAATCAAGACTTGCCTAACTAATCCTAACATGCTTATCATCATACACATATACTACACACCCCTCACAGTGGTCGCTCCTCTCGGTTTATATCTGGACTAGCTTGTAATCTGCTAGTAAAAGTCGCTCAAAAACCAAGAATGTAACCCTGTTATCATAGGTTTGTATGACAATCACACAAAAGTTGTAAACTATGCACACATCGAAAGGTCTTACGGGTTTTGGGCTTAGGGTAAAGGTAGGAATGATTTGGCTAAACAATTGGTTTAAACGCAAAGGTTTCAACACGCTTGAATGACTATCCTTATTCACAAAAACCCACTAAACAAACAACTTTGGGCATATTTGACCCATAACACATATTTCTATTTTCTCTTTTTTCTTTCTTTTCTTTTTTCATATATATATTTTTTTCTTTTTTTTTCTTTTTTTTTCGACTTAACATAACTCAATCACTTGAACAAAACACAAACACAATGGATGTCATCAATTTATTACACAAAGGTAAACTGGTTAATTTGGGTGATGTTATAAGTTTTAATCAAATGAACGGGTATAGGCTCAACATGGGCTACTAAGGGTGATTTTTGGATAAACGGGTCAACAAAACACAAATAAATGGTTGCAAACACAACAAAGGGATTCCTAATTTGCCTTTCTCATCTATGTGCATGTTTTGCCTACAACTTTAGCATGTATCAAATCACACAAATTCTGCAACAAGGAAACATTTGGCCTACTCTCAACAAATGAAAATATATATCAATATCTATCAATCTAGTAGGCTCAAATTCTCACAAAGTAGGGATATAGGTTGCCGACATGTAGCATATGCAATTCCTAAAAGCATGTTACCCCTAGTTAGGCATCTCTTTTCAGTTTCCATAAAAACGCTTGTCAGAAAAACTCTCATGAAACTTAAAGGGATGACCATGATCAAGGGTCTCATTTTTCATACTCGGCAAGGGACTCATTAGCAACAGAAAATGCGGCTTTTGTGCCTGATCAAGTGAAAAAGGTGACATCTTGCGAGAAAAAAAAATTCCATTCATATTTTTCTTTCAAAATTTTGAAAATTTCTCAATTTTTCTCACAGTTATGTAAGTGTTCCTCCGACTATCCTAGGGTCACCCATCATCCCCACACTTGGGATACATTGTCCCCAATGTATGGTTTTCAGTCCTTCACTACTCAACATGTTCAACCTCCATCACTACCTACCAGAGCTGACTAGCACCCCAAAGTAACAAAACAAACCATTCCCTTCACGAACAGATTTTTCACACCACCAACTTTCATAAAAAAGCAACAACAAAAGAAAAGGAAGGAGCACATGGACCTGATTCACTCCCCCATCAAATGCGCATCGACTCTGATGTGTATCGAATTGAATACTCAAAACCTATCATGTCCGCACAACTTCCCCACACTTGGTTGTTGCAATAGCTATGAAAATACGAAAACACACAAAACAAATAAAAGAAAATAAAACAAAACACGTACCTCAGGCTGCCTCCCGAGAGCGCTAAGTTTATGAGTCTTCAGCCAGACTTCATACTTTCTATATCTCTCATGGTGGTCTTAGTGAACATTTACCCACCGAGTTTCCAATGTATGCTCGGTAGTTCACATGTCGAGACTTCACATTCTTTCTTAGCATAGACACGTTTTTAGGATCACTAAAGAGCCTCTTCACAATAATTTGACCAAGCTCCTCCCAACTCACCTTCCTCTTCTTTCCAATCAAACCACCATCCCTAACTTTTTCGGTTTTTATAATAAATATAAGAGGGTGGTTAGAATATGCAAGAGTTACCTGGTTCACTAGTTCTTTAGGAGGTGTATTTGCACATTTTCCAATCTTTAATGGTATGTCTGCAAGTGGTTGTACACAAGATGTCATATACTTTTTGAGGTTTGTAACTTCCACTTGTATGGCTTCTTCTATCACAACCGCGGGAATTTGAGTTATGTCTTTAACATGATTTAAACAACCAGCTTCATGCTTTGCAAGTTCCATTCCCACTTCTTTTACACCATCATCCTCAGGCACAACCTTGTCCTCATGTGGCTCTTCAACGACTGAAGGAATTGGCATGGTATTGATTTCCACGACCTCTTCTTCAACTTCTTGGTTAGGAACATCCATAATCTCATCTACCACCTCATCATTAACCATACCCGGTTCTACTGTAAAATCTTTAGGAATAGGAGGATTTTGTGTGGTCTTGTTTCTCATAGCCTTTAAATATGCGATTTCCTCTGCTAATTGGTTAACTTGCTTTACCAATTCCATATGCATATTGTCCTGGATCTCATAATCCTTCCGTATTTCCTGCATGAACTCCATAAGTGTATCTTTAAATGAAGCAACCGAGTCAACCAATTCTTCCACATGCTTTCCTTGATCTTGCCAATTTTCCTCATAATCAAAACGTGGACCTTGTTGATAGCCTTGATTATGCATTTCTCTTTGATAATTTCTTTGGTTCCCCTGCTGACGGTTCTGATATTGTAGCTTCCTTTGATTGAATGAACTCCTTTGATACACATCATTTGGCTGATGATAGCCGTAGGAGTTCGCTAAATGTGGTTGAGGATGTGAAGATGATAGGGGTGAGCCTCCATGATTTTTGAAACCAAATATGATTCGATCTTGTTGTTCCTTATACGCTTCAATCTTCCTACGGGCCACTGGACAATCGTGAAACACATGATACGGGCTCCCGCAACAATCACATGGGTCATCTTCTACCCAGCTAATCATAGTGTCTTTGCAAGTCACTATGCCTGCACAAACTAACACACTAAGTGTAATACTGAACAAAAATAAAAAGAAATTAAATGTTGATGTGATGCTTACATGCAAGTTATGCTATTGTTTTGATCCCAAAGGTCCAGACCTGATTTATAAACATTTGTGTCTTTGAAAACTTATTAAAATCGGTTTCAAAACAAACCCAAACCTCTATACTTGTTATATGTGATGTATTCATGCAAGATAGGATTTTTATCGCTTAAACATGATTGTTCTTGTATTATTATTGTGTTTCTGATCTAAATGAGGTAATATGATGTTAACCTAGGAGTTTGAAGGTCCATAGATGTGTATTCTTGATATTAGGCGTTTTGACCCGTTTGAATGATTATGAAGGATTGATGATGATATGTTGTGTTTTGTTGATTGTTTGAGGTTAGGGTTTACTCTAGGATGATGCTAGAACAGTAGGATAATGTCGGATAACGTCGTTATGTGATGAAATCTGAGTATTTGCTATTTAGGGTAAGCTTTACATGTTGATGTGATGCTTACATGCAAGTTATGCTATTTTGGGAAACCGCATGCATTCGGCACGGCTAGGGTGATAATAAATTAGGGTTTTTTGCTTGAAATAGTTGGGTTAATGTTTTGGGTTGGGTATTGGGTGTTTACACATGTTTCAGATCTGATTTGGAGGGTTAAACGCGCAAAAAGGACGGAACAGACCAGTACTAGCGAGTAGGAGTTCTAATCGCCAGTATTATAGGCGATTAGCTCCTAATCGCCTGAACTATAGGCAAATAGAAACTCTATTCCCCACTTTACTAGCAATTACAGCTCTATTCCCCACTTTACTAGCAATTACAGCTCTATTCCCCACTTTACTAGCAATTACAGCTCTATTCCCCACTTTACTAGCAATTACAATCCTATTCCCCATTTTACTAGTGATTACAATTCTATTCCCCATTTTTACTAGTGATTACAATTCTATTCACTAGTTTGACTCTCCTAATCACCAGTTGACTTTTCCTAATCACATGTTTGATTCCTAATCACGTGTAATGCAGCCATATGTATATTTTAACATCCCGAAACATGAATTGACACCTAGGAACATGTTAGGAACCCCGTAACATGTCTAATGACTTAGTAAGACGTGTTAGGACTTGTTTATGCGTTAATTGGGCGTTATGCTAGATAGGGTGAATGTTTGCGTGTATTACGTGTTTAATTGCATATGTTGCATGATATCTTGCTTTCGACTAACACGTCGGATGTCGGGTCACCAATGGGATGTCGGGTCTTGTCTAGTGTGGTCGATTAAATGTTTAAACATCATTTCATATGTACACGGTTATGGTCTGGACTGCTAGGGACTAATCAACCTACGGGTTGTTAGTCTAACACCTTATACGCTCGTCATGATAGGTCACCGGTATTTGGTGCCGTCTATTGAGCAGGTTTACTTATCTTAGTGTGAGGAGCAGCATCAGGTGAGTTTCACGGCCCCACTTTACGTTTTTACATTTCGGGGGAGACACATGCTTTATACATATTTCATAAATTATCATGTTATACTAGTGTTAAATTCATTTGTGCTATACGATACGTAAAGTCCCGGGGAAACCATGAATATGTTGGATAGCATAACGGGGGAAATGTGGATAGATCTATTGGGACTGACAGACCCCACCCGTCGGCTGGGAGCCGGGCGGGTGCATATTGTCTCGGTCATAACGCTACCGGGGAATGGTAGTGCATAATCGTTTCGGGCAAAAATCATATATCGTTGTCTGTAATGGTTTCCGGTCGTAGTAGTAGTACTCATGCGTCTAGCTAACGCTATCATTTCTAACATAGTGATAACATGATGGCTTTTATTACTTAAACGTTTAACATAAAACCTGTGAACTCACCGGCATTATTTGCTGACATTTTTAGCATGTTTGTCTCAGGTCATTGAGGTAGCAGCTTATCATAGGCGCACGGAGTCTCACGGCGTCTAGGATTTATATGCATCTTACTTAGCTTTTCAGACTTACGCACTTTTGCATTTTGGGTTGTAATAAAGTTTTACGCTTCCGCAACGATGGATTATTTATGAAAACTTGTTGGTTTGTTTGTGTCATTTTTACGTATCATATAGTATCGTTTATTGTGACCGTTGACTTAGATCCTGGTTTGTCACGCGCCTCGCGGTAAAACCCCGCACGTGGAATTTGAGGGTGTGACATTCGCGAGTTCCACAGTGTGAGCTCCTATGAAACAATAAGGAAGGAGTGTTCCTCCTTATATACCATTCATGGTATCTTCACTCTTCCGATGTGGGACAAGTTCCACCTTGTTTCATTTCAGCATCAAGTGTTTCATTCACCAATCTTTGAGCATCGATATCTCATTCATCTTAGCTCCGTTTTGGACGTGGTTTAGTTCGTTGCGAAGCTCTCACAACATAGAACATAAACCCACAAAGAAATATATGATTAAACATCTGTTTGAAATATATATTTCTGTCCAAAGTTAGAAAAAACTCATTTTCCTATATTTTGTGAAAATAACATTTTCACTAAATTTCCAACAATACAAACACCAAGGCAATAAAACGACATGAAGATTTAAGGTGGTTCAATCTAATATGATCTATGTCCATAGACTGTAACTAGCGTTGGAATATTATACCTAAGGTGATGAAAGTTACATAGCATTACCATCTATTTATTATAACAAATTATATAAAGATACAATTACTAGATTTCTATGTGAGAGGCGTTTAGGGTTTACTGTAGCTAAACGTCACATCACTTCACTTCAGTTTTCCTTTTTGGGCAGATTTGTAGCTTTGGGCGGTTTTCCATCCATTTTTCTAAGCGTTTTTTCCTTTTTGAGCGGCTATGTGGTTTTTGGGCGGTTTCTCCTTTTGTGTGGGCCGTTTTGTTTTTTTTGGGCTGTTTGTATCGTTGGCCCAAAACTCTTGTCCGTGCCTAAATAATTTATAGGTTGTAATTGTATTGTAAATTGTATTAGTATATTGCTTTGCTCATAGGTTATGTGCTTATAAAACACGTTGGATAAACGGTGTAAGTGAAGCAGTATAGTTACGTTAAAATTCCGTTTGCTTTAGTGTTAGTCTTTGTACAATGATGGTATGTTCGTGTGTCACGCATATAGCAAAGTCTTCTAGCCACTAGGTTGTCGCCGCAACGCGTGACACGCGTAAAATACTAGTTAGGTTTACAACTTGCAAAGTAGGAAAACATGTATACGGTAAGTTGCTATATTGACCCACAGGGTTTGTGAGCTATGGCCAGCTGCCGTTCTTGTGCTTCAGATTATAAATTAGAAGATATTTCGTATGCAAAAACATATCACAACATTAGAAGATTTTGATTGCCGTTAAAAAAAATTAGAAGATTTTGATTATAAGTTTCGCTTAAGGTATTTAATAAACTTTAATGGCATGAAAATTAATATAATATACACTCCTTTTGTTATCAAGCTTAAAAAACATTAAAAAAGAAGCAATATTTATAAAAATAAAATCT
Source organism: Ambrosia trifida (assembly GCA_028751855.1). Classification (NCBI taxonomy): domain Eukaryota; kingdom Viridiplantae; phylum Streptophyta; class Magnoliopsida; order Asterales; family Asteraceae; genus Ambrosia; species Ambrosia trifida. The sequence continues at coordinate 103,057,010 of CM054131.1, forward strand.
CTAAGATTTATTGGTCGGTTGTGTTACTTTATTATTCACATACATATACATACATATTTAAAACATGCTTATGAAAACTACTAGAGTATACATATAAATAGGATTAGGATCAAATACATAGTGAAAGAAAAATAGGAAGTTGTAACAAGGGTATTAAATGGAATCCGATTGAACTCATTCAAGCGGTATTAGAATCGTCTCATCGAACCCTACGATCTTAGTTTTTAGGTTTTCACTTTTTTGAATTTTTAGCTTGTAATTTTTAGAATTTACGTTATATCATTGTGTCTTTTATGTAGCATTGTGTTTTTTTTTATTTTCATTACTGTGTCATTTATTGCAATTCATTATGTCTTTTTTCTTTAGCATTGTGTTATATTTTGTGGCTCATTGTGACATATTTCGTAATGTATTGTGTTTTTTTATCATTCTCACTTTCTTATTTTTACTATACACTGTGTAGGATAACTTGACGCTTATAAATAATGTAATCAACAATTATTGCAAGTTATATCACTGACTGAAATTTAAACTCAACTAACCAAATAGTAATAAGTTATCTATCTATATACATATAATAAACCAAAGCTATTTTAATGACATGACACTTAAAGAGGGTATTCTTTTCATTGAGTGTGCCATGTGTCATCCCATGTGGCAAGGGCTTTATTTTAGAAAAATAATAATTTAAAATTTAAAAACAAAATTAGATTTTTATCTATAATGTTTTCTCACATAACTTTTAAACGTTAATATCTTTTATATACGAGATTTTTTAAAGAAAAAAATTACACCAAATTAATGAGCGTTTTATTATTTTTCCAACGGGTACCATAGTGCTATATAAAAAACGGAGAAACAAACGACAATTTTTTTGTGTGGTTTTGTTCATACAGTAAAAAAACACAAAGTGTTCAGGTTATTCATTAATCATGTATAGGCAAATCATTAGTTATGTTCAAACCAGTAAATATGATTTTTATTTACAACATGTGTTAGCATTGGAGTTGTACATTGTTTTAGGTTAGGTTTTAATATTAGAGTTATACAGTGTTTAAGGTTATGCACTAACATTGAAGATACATTGTTAATTGTTTTAAGTTAAGTGCTGCCCGAAGCTTTCCTTCATGTAACTGTAAAACGCATCAGTCTATTTCAGGTGTAGAATTGATATTTTAAATTAGATTTTTCAACTCGGGACGCTCCCGGGATATATTAGTTTAAAAAAAGTTGTAGGTTTGGGTCGGGTCTGGGATTAGGTGATACCCGACCCAATTACCCTTTTTCTTACATTAGAATATGATCACTTATGGCAAAGATTTATTTAAAATAATAATAATAATAATAATAATAATAATATTCATTAATCATATATTGGCAAGTCATTAATTATGTTGTCATATTAGATATTTTATTATGTCATGTTAGATATTTCAACCCGGGACGCTCTCCAACAGGTAATTGCTATGTTTTTTTTCTACCATATTCTGAAATAGCTCAAATCTTATTGTATGCAGTTAAAGACCTTTGACTGAATGTATTGGTGCTAAACAATCTTTGTGTCACACCACGACAATGGCGGAAACACGTGGCGCGACGGTTCAAGAGCATAAAGTCAAGGTTAACGCAAATCACAAGTAATTTAAGAAAATGGGTCATTTATTAAGGCGTCAAATCTTGTTCAAAATATTACATAAAAGTAAATTGTTTTATAACACAATGGAGAGGTTTCTCAAATATATACCATAGTCCTGGGAAATAAAGGTGAAACCCCGCAAAATATTTAACGCCGCATCGGAGGATTCCATGACCCAGCTTGCCCAGATTGCCTTCATCTAATTACCTGAAAGATGTGTTTAAAATTTCGTCAATATAAATATATTGGTGAGTTCACAGGTTTTTAGTTTCCAAAACTTAAATCCTTGGGAAATACTATGTTATGACAATATATAGGAGTTGCAAATTCCTATAATTCTACTTGAGACTATAATCAAACCAAGACGTATAATAAATATGCCCCGCTCCAAGTCGTTACTCGGTATCCTACGACTTAAGTTCAGAATATATGCACCCCAGGCATACACTAATGCATAATCGACGCTATCGATTAGGGGTGGGACTTGTCAGGCACCAATAGTACTATTCAATATTCCTCTGGTTTCATTTCCCTGAATAAATGATTATAGAGGCGAGGACTCAACCCCGAGTGGCGGTCACACCTCAAGTAATAAATCCGTCAAACATTTTCCCTAACATATCTTTCCCCCGAAAACGTAAAAATAGTTTGAAATGGGGCCGTGAAACTCACCTGTATCAACGTCCGGCTCACTAAGCAGATAGCAAAAGGGGTCTCGCACCTACAAACGTCCTAGACGTATAAGTCACTATTCCTATAGTGCATGTGCCTTGGCAAGTTGTACACCCAACTCCCGACCACAAGTTATTCCAAATCCCGTTTAATTAAGCGCGTATCCTAGGTTTCGTTGGCGTTAGATTACCCTTTGTGTTACAAGTTATATATTACTCTTGCTAATAATTCCTTAACTTGTATCTTATTATTATCGACTCGACTTCACTTAACATATAATTATTTTCCCATTTAAATAATTATACTTAAGATCGCATCGCTCGACATAATATATATTTCAACACTCGACCCGACTCACTTTGCCGCACATTTGTTTTCCCATTTAAACAATTATGCTAAGATCTTGTCGTTCGATTGTATATTCTCAACACCCGATTCAACTCACCATGCCGTATATTTATTTTCCCATTCAAATAAATATACTAGGATCTTGTCGGTACGGCATACACATATATATATCTTTGTCTACTCGTATCGTTTTCCTTCCCACATATCTACTTTCCCATTAAGTAGATATACTAGAATTTTGCCGAGACGAGCGTACATATATATACAAATGTGTAATTTTTCTTGTTAAGTATATACGCTTGTTTAACGTCTTACTTGTTTACGTTATGTTTTTCTCCCACGAATAATTCCTTCAACACTTAGGAAAGTGTTTATTAGTTTTCACCCATGATGTATATATATATATATTTTACTTCCTAAAAATATATATTTTCTCATCTTGCCGCAATGACATTTTTCTCATGTTTTGTCCGTGTACGGTTCGTTAGCGCGTCTTAGTTCGATACCTTAGCTCGAATAGTCAATTTTTCCAATTTTTTCCCAACATGTGTTTTATAGAAATATTATTCCTATTTCTTCCTCCTAACACATGTTACTTGGAAGGTTTAAAATACTTATGTATTTTTAACCCAACTTGTTAACTTAACTACAAAAATGTTTCCAATACTTTTATATTCCCATTTATATAAAAGTATTCATTTTTGTATAAGTTTCTCAAGTTTGTTTAATATTTTTATAAAATCTCTATTTTATAAAAATCCTTATGCTAATACAATCCATATTTTTTTATAACTTTCACTTTTATAAAAATATACTTTTTATACAAAAATACCCAAGTATATCTACTAGTATTTACCCAAATCATCCTTGGAAAATTATTACTTATACTTTTGACACCAAACTCTCCATTATTGCATCTTTGGACTATTAGTTTCTAAAATGTTCATTTTAGTCCTCTAACTTTCAAAGTTAGCATTTTTCACTCAAAATAGTGGACTTTGAAGATCCATCTTTTTATTGGTAAGTTATTTTTGTATCAAAACACTTTTATTAGTCTTATATTTCATATATAAGGCTACTTGTATGTGTGTTTTATGTATTTGTCCATTATGTCAAAATATCATTCTTCTAAGTAAGTAGACTTTAATTTTTCAACTTCTTTATTCATAACCTTCTAACATGTTCCATCATTTATTATGTCTTAGATGATCATATCAAGATGATTAAAGTTACTTTTTAACACATTCAAGTTTATTCTATAAATCTTAATCAAATCATCATCTACTTAGTGTATGTGTAGATTTTATACATTTTCAAGATCACTACTTTATCATCATCAAATCCATGATCCATTTACATATCTTTAATCATTTATTTTACTCATGTAAAACCTATTAAAGATTATGTTTCAAACCACATTTTAAACCCTTCATGTACAACTTGCTTCTAAGAACACATACATGAATATTAATAATCAAAACAAGGTTAAGAAGCTTACTACTAGCACAAGGCTAGGGAAGACAAAACCTTGGATTTTGAGAGGGGTTTAGTGTGTTCTTCCTTAATGGTTAAGCTCCAAGCTTGAAACACACAATAGGGGTTTGGATGATGGATTGTTTTGAGTGATTTGGAGATGTAAAAACTTGAAAGAAAAATGTATATGGATGGGGTATAACTCACGGCTCCAAGAGAAGAAAAGGGGAAGGTTTTTGCTTTGTTATCTTCAAAGGACTAACACATGTTTATATACTACCATCAAATCTTCCATGGATTGCATGTGATCTTGCTAATGATGTAAGAGATTTCAAGAAGTACAAAATGATCTTGGATGGATGTGTGAGGGTGTATGTGGCCGTGGGTTTGTATGTAGGAGTGGATGGTTGCTTGCAAATTTTGCTAAATCTTTGTAATCCCTTATAATCTTTATATAAGATTTTCTTACAAGCATGTGTGTACTTAGTGTATGATTACTTGCATTTTGCCTTGGATTATATGGCCCTATGGCCGAAATTTTTACAAGGAGGAGACAAGGGAGAGCATGCTTTTGTACTTGTGTATCTTACATCTTTGTCTTATCCCATGCATGCTTAATACTTAGAGTTGTAGGTGATTATTATTAAAAACACATGCATGGACACAATAAGGCCATATAGGCCGGCCACTTTTGTGGTTTGGGTGGGGTCCACAACTCCAAATATTTACCCAATATTTGTTAAGTTTAATTCCTCGTCGTTCGGGTGTCGTTCGGGTATTTTTCGGGATTTAATCGCGCGTTATACGGACATTAAAAATACCTTTAATAACCCTTAAATATAGTCTAATTTAAGCGTTGATTGGTTATTTAGGCTTTTGCCGGGTGAAATTATGAGTTATACGCGTATCGGGTGCGGTACGCGCACTTTATTCGTTACCGGGAGATTTGTACAAGACGTTTCCACTTATGGTTTTGGAGTTCCAAAACTCATTATATTTTATGAAACTACCCTTTATTTTATATCCTGGGTGTCCGGGATCCTTTTCGTATATTTAATTATTACCGGGTAATTGCCAACGTCCATACCGGATAGTTTATTCGCACATGATCCAATCATGTTTTACCATTAAACGTACGCATTCCTATGCATTATTTGGAAATTGCTATCTCCTAAGGCCTTGATAATTAAATCACACATAATTGCATTTAATTACGTTAATCATATATTAATTAATTTGTACGGAATTACCTTATTTTTGCCGGTTGTTACATTCTCCCCCCGTTAAAAGAATTCCGTCCCGGAATTCACTTCGAGTTCTCCGGTACAGGTGTCTTCTCGAATAGGGCGGGATATTTTTGCTTCATCCGGTCCAGCCTTTCCCACGTGAACTCCGGTCCACGCTTGGCATTCCAGCGCACTTTGACCAATCTGATCTTGCTGCGCCTTAGTTTTTGGACCTTCCAATCAGTTACCTCGATTGGTTCTTCAACAAAATGTAACTTGTCGTCAATTTGGATTTCGTCTGCTGGAATGATGAGGGTTTCGTCGGATAGGCACTTTTTCAAATTTGACACATGAAACGTGTCGTGTATTCCGCTAAGCTCTTGAGGCAACTTGAGCTTGTATGCCACTGGGCCTACCCTGGACAAGACTTCGAATGGTCCAACATATCGTGGGTTCAGCTTTCCGCGCTTACCAAAGCGCGCGACACCTTTCCAAGGTGACACTTTTAGTAGGACCCTGTCTCCGATTTGAAATTCTAAAGGCTTTCGCCTCATATCAGCATAGCTTTTCTGGCGGTCACGGGCCGCTTTGAGGCGTTCCTTTATCAAAAAGACCTTGTCCGTGGTCTCTTGAACAATTTCAGGCCCGGTGAGTTGTTTTTCTCCAACTTCAGCCCAACATAACGGAGATCGACACTTGCGTCCATATAGAGCTTCAAACGGTGCGACTTGAATGCTCGTATGATAACTGTTGTTGTAAGAAAATTCTACCAATGGCAAGTGTGTATCCCAATTACCACCGAAATCAATCGCGCATGCCCGTAACATATCTTCCAAGGTCTGGATGGTTCGTTCACTTTGACCATCCGTTTGGGGGTGATATGCGGTACTCATGTCGAGGCGAGTACCGAGGGCTTCATTTAAACTTTCCCAAAATCTTGAAGTGAAACGACTATCTCGATCGGAGATGATAGAAACAGGTACACCGTGTTTAGACACCACTTCCTTAATGTACAAACGGGTCAGTTTCTCCAACTTGTCCGTTTCGCGAATCGGAAGGAAGTGTGCAGATTTTGTCAATCGATCAACGATTACCCAGATCGTGTCATGGCCGCTTGTTGTCTTGGGTAACTTGGTAATGAAATCCATGGTAATTCGTTCCCATTTCCATTCCGGTATTTCCGGTTGCTGGAGCAAACCGGAAGGTCTCTGATGCTCAGCCTTGACCTTTGCGCAAGTCAAACATCGCGCAACATATGCCGCTATATCTCTTTTGAAATTCGGCCACCAATAAAGTTCCTTCAAATCGTGGAACATCTTGTCTGCACCAGGGTGAACCGAATATCTAGAACTGTGAGCTTCGGCCAATACTAGCTCACGCAATCCCCCGTACATTGGAACCCAAATTCTATTCATGAAATACAGGGTCTGGTATGCCTTTGGTTCTAGTGAATCAACCATCTTTCGTAATCTTTCACCTTTGACATTCTCGGGTTTAAGGGCGTTAACTTGAGCTTCACGAATTCGTTCAGTCAGATTCGTGTGGATAGTCAAACCCAAAGCTCGGACACGCAATGGTTTAACCCGTTCCTTGCGACTCAAGGCGTCGGCTACGACGTTCGCCTTACCGGGATGGTACTTAATTTCACAATCGTAATCGTTTAATAATTCAACCCATCGTCGTTGTCGCATGTTCAAATCCTTCTGGTCAAAGATGTGTTGCAAACTCTTATGATCAGTGAAAATCGTGCACTTGGTTCCGTACAAATAGTGCCTCCATATCTTGAGAGCGAATACCACTGCACCTAATTCCAAATCGTGTGTAGTGTAGTTCTTCTCATGGATTTTCAGTTGCCTAGAAGCATATGCTATTACTTTTTCTCGCTGCATTAATACACAACCCAAGCCTTGATGTGAGGCATCACAGTAAACCACAAAGTCCTCCGTACCATCGGGGAGTGACAGTATCGGAGCGCCACATAACTTGTCTTTTAGTAATTGGAATGCTGCCTCTTGCTTTTCCGTCCACTCGAACTTCTTATCCTTTTGGGTTAACATGGTTAAAGCTTGTGCTATCTTTGAAAAGTTCTCGATGAACCTTCTGTAATAACCCGCAAGGCCAAGAAATTGTTGTACTTCGGTAGGAGTTCGAGGGGCTTCCCAATTTTTAATTGCCTCAATCTTGGCGGGATCGACGTGTATGCCCTTCTCGTTCACCACGTGGCCTAGAAAGTGAACTTCCCGAATCCAAAAGTCGCACTTTGAGAATTTAGCGTAGAGCTTTTCCTTGCGTAGTACTTCAAGGATTAACCGAAGGTGATTCTCGTGGTCTTCTTTGGTGCGTGAATAGATCAAAATATCGTCAATGAAGACAATGACGAATTTATCCAGGTATGGCTTACACACGCGGTTCATTAGGTCCATGAAAACCGCTGGTGCGTTGGTTAAGCCGAACGGCATTACCAAAAATTCATAGTGCCCATACCGGGTTCTGAAGGCCGTCTTTGGTACATCCTCTTCCTGTATACGCAACTGGTGATAGCCAGACCTCAGATCAATTTTGGAGTAATAGCTAGATCCTTGGAGCTGATCAAACAAATCGTCGATCCTGGGGAGAGGATAGCGATTCTTGATGGTTAGCTTGTTCAGCTCTCGATAGTCAATGCACATGCGGAATGTGCCATCCTTCTTCTTTACGAATAAGACGGGAGCTCCCCAAGGTGAGAAACTCGGTCTTATAAAACCTTTGTCCAATAATTCTTGTAGCTGGCTGGACAGTTCCTGCATCTCTGATGGAGCTAGGCGGTATGGCGATCGTGCCACAGGAGCAGCTCCAGGAACGAGGTCGATGCGGAACTCGACTTGTCGAGGTGGTGGCAACCCCGGCAAATCTTTTGGGAATACATCCGGAAAATCTCTAGCTACTGGAATGTCTTCCAACTTTCGCTCGTCGGCCTTCTTGTCCACTACGTGTGCCAAGAATGCGACAAGCCCTTTTCTTAGACACTTACGAGCCTTCATGCTTGAAATAATCCTTAGCGGCGTCCCGTGCCTTTCCCCTTGAATTGAGAGAGTTTCACCGCTTGCGAGAGGGACTTGAATGACTTTATCGTTGCAAATCACGACGGCATGATGTGCGGACAACCAGTCCATGCCGACAACTATGTCGAAACTTCCCAATACGACTGGCAAAAGATCAATCCCAAACTCGTGCCCACAGAGTTCTAATTTACAATCTTTTGCTACTTCTCTCGTTTCAATAGTTTTACCATTAGCCAGTTCTATGGAGTAGGGTGTATCTAGTTTACTAGTTTTTAATCCAAGTAGTCTTTTAAACTCAATGGATACGAAGCTAAAGTCAGCACCGGTATCAAATAAAACAGAGGCATAATGACCATTAAGAGGAAACGTACCAGTGACCACGTTGGGGTCTTGTCGTGCATCACCGGCTCCAATCACAAACGCCCGCCCACGGGCTTGGTTGTTGATCTTGGGGCAATCCTTTTTCCAATGGTCCAGTGACCCGCATGCGAAGCATGGTCTAGCCCCTCCGTTCTTCGGTGCTCCGGACCGGCAGTCTTCAGTCTTGTGCCCTGTGCGGTGGCACTTTCCACAAGTTATCCCATTATTCCTTCCCTGATTACCCTGTTTACCGCCATTACCACGTCCCGTGGCAACATACCCTTTCCCTTTCTTGTTCGAGCTACCCGACGCTCTATCCCTCTTTCCTTTATCCCGTTTCCGTTTCCCAAATCTTGGTTTGTTCCCCTGATCATTCGTCACCACTGCTGAACTTGTTCCCTGATTCTTGCCTTCCACGCTGCTAGCCTCAGAAATTTTCAGTCCCGAAACTTGTCGGATTAAAGTACCCATGCGAATAGCATCTTCAGTGAGGCTTAGCGCAAGATCAATAGCTGCGCGCATGGTCGTGGGTTTGGAAGCAGTGACCATGCTGCGTATTTGCGGCGCTAATCCGAACAAATACCGTTCTATCTTGTTGTTTTCAGGGGTGACCAAACGTGGCACTAGTCTGGTGAGATCATGAAATCGGGACGTGTAGCCAGTCACGTCTGCTCCTATCATAGTAAGGTTCCAGAACTCTGTTTCCAGTTTCTGCACCTCGCTTGCCGGGCGGTATTCGGCGATCATGAGTTCTTTCAGTTCCGCCCATGACAGGGAGTAAGCAGTATCGTCACCCAATGACTGCACTTGGCCGTTCCACCAAGTTAGTGCTTGGTCCAAAAACAAGTTGGTGGAGTACATGACCGACTGACGAGGGGTACACCCACTGATACGGATTATTGCCTCGGTCTTTTCGAACCACTTGACCAGGCCAACAGATCCTTCTGTGCCGTTGAAGTTGATCGGCTTACAGTCTAAGAAGGCTTTGAAAGTGCAGCCACGCTCTCGCGAGGCCGTTTCTGCATTAATAAAGTAGTATGTTATTATGGGATAGGAGTTTTAGGATATTCTCCCATCGCTTTTTCAATTATTTTTAAACCTTCTTACCATTGGGGGAGGTTTCTCGTCGGTCGCTTCCCGTTAAGTCACGTGATCGTTCGGAGCGGGCGGCTTCGTGCTCCGCGATCGCTCGGGCTATGCGCTCCGAGATCATGGTTTCAAGTTCAGCTGGTGTAGCGGGCAGTCCGTCTGCGCCGCTGTTGCTTCTGGTGGCTGGTGCCATTTTTCTTCAATAATAATTATCAAAGGTTAATTTGGCAGACATTTATACAATATAAAGCATAAATAACAACCCAGAATATGAACACAATAATCAACACCATGTCATCACACAACATACCAACACATCATACAGGATAAATAATAATCAACACACATCACCACACAATCACACAAGTCACAATATATAGAGTAAGCAATAATAATCGTAGACAACAACATATTTCACCATCATAATAATAAGATTTTTCATTAATTTCAATAGTACGAGTACAATGCTTGTTTATAATAACAAAATGGGGAATACATCCCTCATACAATACATCGTTCTGAATTAAATAAAACATCATATCATATGCCGTCGTACCCGTACGGCTAGGCAAAATGCAACCGAGTGTCATAACTCGTGCTATACTACCATACTGCTGCTACTATATACATATGCAGGTGATTCTTCCATGCGTCCCTGATGCATCCCTACTGTGGCGGCGGCGGCGGGAACTGATACTGTGGTGTGTGCATACTGATAGTCATGCTAATCGCCATGATGCGCTCATATAAAAACTGTCGATGCGCAAAATGCGCATCACCTGTAATCCCACACTGTGCATCCATGCTAAGTAACTCTTCCGCATAGTGTGCTAAAGCATCTCGTGCATCAATCATCCGCGTCCACATCAAACGGGTCTGCTGCTCTACCTGGTTCACGGTGCGCTGCACCGTGTCGGCGAGGGTCTGGAAATCTCGCTCCAGGGAGATAGCAGTGGACCATGCTGGTCCGGATAGGGGTGTCATCCTGGGTGGCTGGGATGGTCCGGGTATATCGGGGTGAACTGGCGGGAATGGGCCAAAGGGGGCTGGTATCGGTGTGTGGAAAAATATCGGGGCAAAACCCTGTGGTCTGGGGGTAAAGTGAGGTGGTGTCATGTAGGGGTCCCCTGCACCCAGAGGATACGGTGCAGGTGGCATGCCGGGCAAGGTGGGGATCGGTAGTGTCATGGCTACGGTGGGTGGTGGTACAAGCTCGGCCAAGGGGGCCAAAAGAGGCTCTGAAACAGTGGCCCACTCTGGGGTGGATACCACTACAGTGGGGGTAGGAGGGCTCGCGGTGGCGAAGGCTGCCATACCTGCCCTGCGTAGCTCAGAGCTACCGGCGGGGCTACCCTCAAGGACATGTGCTGTTATGGCTGGCCCCTCCTGAGGTGCGGGCTCAAGTGGTGCTGGTGGGGCTACGGGGTCAGCAGGGGCGTCCTCCATCATTGGAGCCACTGGCTCCTCCTGGACGGCTGGGATCTCGGGTACTAGCATGTGCTCAACCGAGGCCACTGACTCGTCGTCCGAGTCATCAGAAATCCACCCGTTCCTCCCACGGGAGATCGGCATGAGTCTCATGCCTGGAGGAATGTGAATGTGCGGTACGGGTGCTGGCTCATGATCAACGTGAGCCTGTCTATCGAACGGAGACTCTGCTGTCTCCGACTGGGCTGGGATAGGTCGTGACGGACCGGCACAGCCTTCAGGGAAGTCCCTGATGGCTCGGATGGGGCGTGGGGCTAAGGGTGCGGCAGGTACAATAGGTAGGTCGGCCTGCAGTGCGTCGACCACGGCGGCCGCGTCGTCCCCTACGGGTGCCCAGTCAGGATCCTCGCTAGGATCCGTCTCGTCCGAATCGTCGTCTGATCCCCCTGCGACGTCCATCTCTACGTCGTCTTCTTCCGCGTCGAGTACAACCAGCTCGACTGGCTCAGGCGGAGGTGCGGGAATGATCTGTAGACTACTATCATAACTTGGCGCTATACTTCCAGCGTCCGACATTCCTGGCAAAAGAACCGTACATATATATATATATGAATTACTTTAAATTAGATAGTTAAGGCGTACATTAACAGTAACCTTCCTAATCTCTAATACTACGTTAATGCATAAAGATGCCCATGGCTAGCTCGGTCGGAATCTCCTCATGCCCAATGCTTCTTGAAAAATTACTTTATTGCATTTAGCAACTATGTATATTTTTTTTTGAAAACTTTATCTTTTGAACCAAGTCCGGTTATAGTCTAGTTTTTAAAGAAAATACTCTAGTTCGCTATAACCTTGGCTCTGATACCACTTTCTGTCACACCACGACAATGGCGGAAACACGTGGCGCGACGGTTCAAGAGCATAAAGTCAAGGTTAACGCAAATCACAAGTAATTTAAGAAAATGGGTCATTTATTAAGGCGTCAAATCTTGTTCAAAATATTACATAAAATTAAATTGTTTTATAACACAATGGAGAGGTTTCTCAAATATATCCCATAGTCCTGGGAAATAAAGGTGAAACCCCGCAAAATATTTAACGCCGCATCGGAGGATTCCATGACCCAGCTTGCCCAGATTGCCTTCATCTAATTACCTGAAAGATATGTTTAAAATTTCGTCAATATAAATATATTGGTGAGTTCACAGGTTTTTAGTTTCCAAAACTTAAATCCTTGGGAAATACCATGTTATGACAATATATAGGAGTTGCAAATTCCTATAATTCTACTTGAGACTATAATCAAACCAAGACGTATAATAAATATGCCCCGCTCCAAGTCATTACTCGGTATCCTACGACTTAAGTTCAGAATATATGCACCCCAGGCATACACTAATGCATAATCGACGCTATCGATTAGGGGTGGGCCTTGTCAGGCACCAATAGTACTAGTCAATATTCCTCCGGTTTCATTTCCCTGAATAAATGATTATAGAGGCGAGGACTCAACCCCGAGTGGCGGTCACACCTCAAGTAATAAATCCGTCAAACATTTTCCCTAACATATCTTTCCCCCGAAAACGTAAAAATAGTTTGAAATGGGGCCGTGAAACTCACCTGTATCAACGTCCGGCTCACTAAGCAGATAGCAAAAGGGGTCTCGCACCTACAAACGTCCTAGACGTATAAGTCACTATTCCTATAGTGCATGTGCCTTGGCAAGTTGTACACCCAACTCCCGACCACAAGTTATTCCAAATCCCGTTTAATAAAGCGCGTATCCTAGGTTTCGTTGGCGTTAGATTACCCTTTGTGTTACAAGTTATATATTACTCTTGCTAATAATTCCTTAACTTGTACCTTATTATTATCGACTCGACTTCACTTAACATATAATTATTTTCCCATTTAAATAATTATACTTAAGATCGCATCGCTCGACATAATATATATTTCAACACTCGACCCGACTCACTTTGCCGCACATTTGTTTTCCCATTTAAACAATTATGCTAAGATCTTGTCGTTCGATTGTATATTCTCAACACCCGATTCAACTCACCATGCCGTATATTTATTTTCCCATTCAAATAAATATACTAGGATCTTGTCGGTACGGCATACACATATATATATCTTTGTCTACTCGTATCGTTTTCCTTCCCACATATCTACTTTCCCATTAAGTAGATATACTAGAATTTTGCCGAGACGAGCGTACATATATATACAAATGTGTAATTTTTCTTGTTAAGTATATACGCTTGTTTAACGTCTTACTTGTTTACGTTATGTTTTTCTCCCACGAATAATTCCTTCAACACTTAGGAAAGTGTTTATTAGTTTTCACCCATGATGTATATATATATATTTTACTTCCTAAAAATATATATTTTCTCATCTTGCCGCAATGGCATTTTTCTCATGTTTTGTCCGTGTACGGTTCGTTAGCGCGTCTTAGTTCGATACCTTAGCTCGAATAGTCAATTTTTCCAAGTTTTTCCCAACATGTGTTTTATAGAAATATTATTCCTATTTCTTCCTCCTAACACATGTTACTTGGAAGGTTTAAAATACTTATGTATTTTTAACCCAACTTGTTAACTTAACTACAAAAATGTTTCCAATACTTTTATATTCCCATTTATATAAAAGTATTCATTTTTGTATAAGTTTCTCAAGTTTGTTTAATATTTTTATAAAATCTCTATTTTATAAAAATCCTTATGCTAATACAATCCATATTTTTTTATAACTTTCACTTTTATAAAAATATACTTTTTATACAAAAATTCCCAAGTATATCTACTAGTATTTACCCAAATCATCCTTGGAAAATTATTACTTATACTTTTGACACCAAACTCTCCATTATTGCATCTTTGGACTATTAGTTTCTAAAATGTTCATTTTAGTCCTCTAACTTTCAAAGTTAGCATTTTTCACTCAAAATAGTGGACTTTGAAGATCCATCTTTTTATTGGTAAGTTATTTTTGTATCAAAACACTTTTATTAGTCTTATATTTCATATATAAGGCTACTTGTATGTGTGTTTTATGTATTTGTCCATTATGTCAAAATATCATTCTTCTAAGTAAGTAGACTTTAATTTTTCAACTTCTTTATTCATAACCTTCTAACATGTTCCATCATTTATTATGTCTTAGATGATCATATCAAGATGATTAAAGTTACTTTTTAACACATTCAAGTTTATTCTATAAATCTTAATCAAATCATCATCTACTTAGTGTATGTGTAGATTTTATACATTTTCAAGATCACTACTTTATCATCATCAAATCCATGATCCATTTACATATCTTTAATCATTTATTTTACTCATGTAAAACCTATTAAAGATTATGTTTCAAACCACATTTTAAACCCTTCATGTACAACTTGCTTCTAAGAACACATACATGAATATTAATAATCAAAACAAGGTTAAGAAGCTTACTACTAGCACAAGGCTAGGGAAGACAAAACCTTGGATTTTGAGAGGGGTTTAGTGTGTTCTTCCTTAATGGTTAAGCTCCAAGCTTGAAACACACAATAGGGGTTTGGATGATGGATTGTTTTGAGTGATTTGGAGATGTAAAAACTTGAAAGAAAAATGTATATGGATGGGGTATAACTCACGGCTCCAAGAGAAGAAAAGGGGAAGGTTTTTGCTTTGTTATCTTCAAAGGACTAACACATGTTTATATACTACCATCAAATCTTCCATGGATTGCATGTGATCTTGCTAATGATGTAAGAGATTTCAAGAAGTACAAAATGATCTTGGATGGATGTGTGAGGGTGTATGTGGCCGTGGGTTTGTATGTAGGAGTGGATGGTTGCTTGCAAATTTTGCTAAATCTTTGTAATCCCTTATAATCTTTATATAAGATTTTCTTACAAGCATGTGTGTACTTAGTGTATGATTACTTGCATTTTTCCTTGGATTATATGGCCCTATGGCCGAAATTTTTACAAGGAGGAGACAAGGGAGAGCATGCTTTTGTACTTGTGTATCTTACATCTTTGTCTTATCCCATGCATGCTTAATACTTAGAGTTGTAGGTGATTATTATTAAAAACACATGCATGGACACAATAAGGCCATCTAGGCCGGCCACTTTTGTGGTTTGGGTGGGGTCCACAACTCCAAATATTTACCCAATATTTGTTAAGTTTAATTCCTCGTCGTTCGGGTGTCGTTCGGGTATTTTTCGGGATTTAATCGCGCGTTATACGGACATTAAAAATACCTTTAATAACCCTTAAATATAGTCTAATTTAAGCGTTGATTGGTTATTTAGGCTTTTGCCGGGTGAAATTATGAGTTATACGCGTATCGAGTGCGGTACGCGCACTTTATTCGTTACCGGGAGATTTGTACAAGACGTTTCCACTTATGGTTTTGGAGTTCCAAAACTCATTATATTTTATGAAACTACCCTTTATTTTATATCCTGGGTGTCCGGGATCCTTTTCGTATATTTAATTATTACCGGGTAATTGCCAACGTCCATACCGGATAGTTTATTCGCACATGATCCAATCATGTTTTACCATTAAACGTACGCATTCCTATGCATTATTTGGAAATTGCTATCTCCTAAGGCCTTGATAATTAAATCACACATAATTGCATTTAATTACGTTAATCATGTATTAATTAATTTGTACGGAATTACCTTATTTTTGCCGGTTGTTACACTTTGTCCCCTTGAAGTGCTTGGGATCTTAATATTCTGTTTTAGGTGTTGATGTTGTAAGGTGAAATGGATCTTTTGGTATATTTTTTTTAAAAGTATCTAATGTAAGTTGATACATAGATGCCATTTTTATAGTTTAGATACTTCTAATTTTATTCACTTTACTTAGATTTCTCAAACTGGGACGCTCCCGAGGTATAAGCTAGTATAAAATATATCCCATGGTAATCTTTTATCCTATATAAAATATACCACATTGGTTATCTTTTATCGTATATAAAATATATCACATGTTTATCTTTTATTATAAATATATATAAAATATTTCTTTTAAGAATATGTGCATCTTTGGGTGTCCATTTTGAAGCTCATTAGGAGAAAACAGTGTTTAGGTAAGACTATATGGTGTGGGTTGGGGGAATCATTCGGGAAGCTGATATGTCCATTTTCCCTCAAGGGGAACACCGCCCCCCTCCCTTCATTTTCGGTGCATTCGGTGAGTTTTCCCTTTTTTCTTCTAATCATGTGATTGGCTCTTTTTCTTTTTTCTTTTTTCTTTTTTTAATTAAACTTTATATAATAAAAAAACAAAGGGGGGAGTGGGGGAATTAGGGGAATACCATTTCTGAACTTTGTGAGAGGCATTTGAGGGAGTTGGGAGAATGTTACACTACACCATATAGTCTAATGGGTTGAAAATAAGGTTTTTGTGGGTTCAAAGGAGTTAAGCTATAAGTAAGGATTTTTGATTTTTTTTTAATAAAGGACAGTGGCGGAGCCACCCACATTCCACGGTGGGCCGGTGCCCACCGTACGATCCAGGTTGCGTTCATGTTTTCTACCTGAAAAACCCAATGCCCACCCATTTGAAAAGCCTAGTGCCCACCCTTTTGAAAGCTCGGTGCCCACCCATTTGAGAAAAGGGTTCGTCGGAACTTTTTCTTAGGTCAGAGTTGCGAGAATTTTAAATATAATAATGTAAGAAGGAGATAGTTAATATGGTAAATACCAATAGAGGAGATGGGTGGTTTTGTAAATATACATACCTAATTTGAAAAGGCATGTCTGCTAACAATCGATGTCATGTCACATATTTTGTTAAATTAATTATAATAGTTTTATATTCATATTTCATTTTATTTTACATATTCAGTCCTTTTTGTTTAGAAGTATCTATAAACTAAACCTTTGGATTTCATTTTATTTAGTTTAAAAGAAAACTCTTAAAATTAGTATATAATATGTTCATTATAACTTCAAAGTCTAAAACTCAAGCTATCAAGAACGTATTGTTGAAAAAATTAATCGTGAAGAATTGATATTACTTTAATCGTCGTTTAGAAATATAGTTTACGTTATTTATTTGCAGAAGTGAATTAGACTAAGGTTTACAAAAGTGGTTTCCTCAATTCTTTTTGTCCTAACAATCTCCCCTGGATTGATGAAGCCAAAACCTTTTCTAATTCCTTATTGTCTTCTTCTGTCATTCACAATCTTCCATATCTCCTTGAACATGGAATTCTTTAGTTGATTTAGCTGTTCATCAGTGAGAGATCCCCTTTGAGGTTCCAGATGTTGAATTGTAAGCAAGTCCTGAGTTGATAGGTTCTTCATTTCATTCATGGACTTGTAGGCCTTGCTTGTAAGATCTCTTCTTGTCACCAATACTGAGTTGTCATCAGTAAAGGACCATCTGATGATCAGCACTTTAGACTTGTCAAAGTCTGAAGTATAGGGAACCATGCTGGATCCCTGGGATGTTCCTAAGTGTTGGATATTTTCTATTTCTGTGACTTTCAGGTGGGATTCACTTCTATCTTCTTTTTGCACTACTTCGGGTAATTTGAAAGTTGGTAAATGATGTTCAGTAACTACCTTTGTGTGCAGTCTATCAGTGATAGTCTTCTGAATTTGGTAAGCAAATGTTGAAGGATCCCTAAATTGAGTTATCAGAGGCTTCTCTTCAATATCAAAGTCTCCATGTACAACTGTGTTGCCTTCTAGCAACACCATCTTGAAGTCAGTCTTTGTATTGTCCTCTGATTTCTTCTTGGTAGTTGGTCTTTTAACACCAGAAGTTCTAACTACTGAAGTTGATACTTCAGAAGTTTTGAACTTCTCTGGATTAGCAGCCTTGGCAGCTTTGTACTTCTTGTATGTGTCCAGTAGTTTGTCTTCTCTCCATCTTGACACAGACGCTAATTTTGAACCATAGTCATTTGCTACCAGTTCTTCAATCATCTCAGCTCTCTTGGCTTTTCTGTCTTAGTCTGTTGCAAGTTTGTCAGCAACAATTTGAGCTCTTCTGGTTAGCTCATCCATTGAGAGCCCTTTGAGTGAATAGTCTTTAGTTTTGCTGTTCTTTGTGATGAAAGACACCAGTTGTTGTCTTTTGTCTTCTTCAGCAACCTTTTCAATCTTGGCTTGTCTATTTAGCTCTGCTTCATAAGCTTGGAGTTTTTTTATTGTAGCTCATGTCTTCCCTTGCAAGTAAACTCTTCTCAAGTAATTCTTTTGACTCTGAAATTGGAGAAGGGTTTAGTACAGTTATTGTTGTTGTTGTAGACCTTGGAATAGGAGTTGGTTGTTGTTGTTCAGTTGGTTTGGAAGGCTCTTCAGTTGTTTGTAAGCTGGAAGTGTTAACTGCTGAAGTGTTGATAGAAGTATCAACTACTGAAGGATTGTCTTCAGTACTTTCTGAGTCATCAGAGGTTTCTTCAGCAGTTTCTTCATTATGGCCTTGGGAAGGTTCAGCTTCAACTTCAGTTCCAGAACTAAGCCTTTGTTGACCTTCTTTATGTTTTTGGGCTTTTTCTAGAAGTTGTTGTTGTAGAGCTACTCTTGCCTTTATCCTGGCTTCCAGTGAATCCTTAGGTTCCTTAATCTTCTCCCCCTTTTTGGCTTCATCCACTTCTGGAAGCCTGCTAGGTTTGGAGGTTCTACCAGTGAGTTCAGCAAGCTGTCTTGAGTTGTTGTCTATTTTGTTGAACAGCTCACCAAGTTTCTTGTTGATCACCTCAAACTGAGTTTTGGTTGACAACTCCAAAGCAGTTGTGAAAGTTTTGAGGTGATTGGCAATGAGGGTGTTCATCAACTGGTATAGGGGACCATCTGGGCTGCATAGTTGGTTCAAGTCTATGTTGGATGACCTAGGGAATTGGGTAGGCATTTTCAGTGAGGGGTGTGTTTTTGGGTGATCTTCATGTTGTACAGAAGATGCCACTTTAGGGGAATCAGGGATCAAGTGGACTTTAACCTGATCTGGATTGACCAGCTCTTTGAGCTTAGAGACACCAGGTGCAGGACCTTCACTAGCAGCCGTCAATTCAATTTTGGTGGAGTGTGAATCATCATCCAAATCAATGGAATCATCTGAATCCCTCCTTACTTCCTCAATGAGGACAGTATCAGTTACATCATGAGCTGGGCCCAACCCAGTTATCTCATGTACCTCTTTTTCTTGGTTCAGAGGATTTCCTACCTCAGGCATTAAGCCTTCATCAGTAGTTGTCACAAGTGAGGTCTTAGCAATGTTACTTCTATCCTCATATCCACCACTGGGTGGTATATGAGTAGTAGCATCCTCAAATGTACCTAAAGTCTCTAAGTTTGGGCTTAGAGACCCTAGTTCATCCTCATCTCTTGGGTTAGGGCTATGGATATCCACATCCATGTCAAGTTCTGAAGGTATGTCCCCTGTTTGATGTGGTTGTTGGGGACTGACATGTTCTGATGGGATGGTTTCTTTTAGCCCAGAGAGAAGTTTGGCAATTTCAAGGGCTTCAGGTTCAGAAATTTGTGGTGTTGGTTCAGTAGTTTGGTCTAAGGGTTCAGCAGTTTCAAAAGAAGAGTCAATGGGGATTGTTTTCTTAAATTTCTTTCTTTTGAATAAAATGGTGATTGGTGCTCTAGTGGGGGTTTGAGATGGATGAGACTGAGAGGATGTTTCAGTCACATCTTTATCAAGTGCAGATTGCACATTAGCAAGTTCAGGCATCTCAACTTCCTGAACTGCCTTTCTTTTAAGGCTGGTGGGTTTTTGTTTTTACTGTTTGGGTTTCTTGGCCTTTTTAGGTGAAGGTTTGGAAGATGAGGGTTCCTTGGGGACTGTTGTGTGTTCCCCTTGGTCATCTTCTGGCCAGGTAGCCGGTTTATTGTGCCTAGAGTATGCTTGTGAGGTTAATGGGTTTAAAACAGTTGTTTTACCCACAAGCACCTCTTCTCCAAGTTCCTTTATTATGCATTGCATAATAAATCTTGGATACAACAAAAACTTCTTTTTAGAATTGAGATGATGTAACACCAACTCATTAAAGAAAAGTGCTGATGCCATGAATTTTGTTTCATTCACAATGGAATGAAAAATAGGTTGAAAAGTAGAGGGCATCTGATCATAAGAGCCAGTTTTTGGACTCAAACACATTATTATATAGTGAAACAAAAGTTTGTACTTAGGTTCAAAATATTTCTTAAAAATAGTAGCATGTGAGAGAGTACATTGGTAACCACACTCTGTCATGGTTAGATGAATTTCAGAGTTTGGAAATTGATCTGGGGCACCCACATCATCTAGACCCAGTCTAATTCCCAAAGTTTCAGGTGTGATTGCCATTCTTCTCCCTTGGATGGTTGAATTGAGGGAGATCACTTTATCATTCACTGTCACCGTCTCCGCATTTGCCTAGAACTCATTTAGAGTTTCAGTGTGGATTGGAGGATCAATGGTGAGGGCAGTGAAGTATTGGGATTTAACGACTAAATCAATGATTTCGTCGTATTGGGACCAGGCTTCATGTTTCTCAAAGTAGCCTCTTTGATTGTGTCCCTGTTTCAGTATTAGAGCCATGTGGTTTGTGTGTGTGTGGATCGAACAGTGTTTTTGCAGGTTAAGGGTTTGAGAGTGTTTTTGAGAGAGGAGGAGGGAATTTTGCTTTTTGAATGGATAAGTGTTGGAAAAGGTGTTTATCAGAAGTTTGTAACCGCCCTAGGTCAAACTTCTGAAGTGGGAAATGTCTGATTTGCCCTTAATGACAAAACTGCTGATGAAGAACAATTGTCATCAGTAGTTCCCATTTTCTCTTTATAATTTGTTAACAACTGATGAGAATGTTTATAAACACTTTATTCATAACTTTTGAAGATTATTTTATCAGAAGTTACTCATTTTTCAGAAAATATTCCCATACTGATGTTTTTGTTCATCAGTAGTTTCTCTCTTTTTGTTTTTCAGAAGTTTTGAAATAAAAACAGATGTAAGTGAAAAATAAAATATGTGCAGGAAAAGTAAAAGAACACTTACAAATTTAGCATCCCAAGCATGGATACTAACTTCTGAAATGTTGATGTGTCAAGGGGTTTAGTGAATATGTCAGCTATCTGATTAGCTGTTGTCACATGCTTCACTTCAATCTTGCCTTTTTCATAGCAATCCCTGATGAAATGATACCTGTTTTCAATATGTTTAATTTTTGAGAACTGAACAGGATTTTGAATGATGCTAATGGCAGATTTGCTGTCTATAAGCAATGGTGTCTTGGTCTCTTTGATTTCATAATCAAGAAGTTGATATTGGATCCATTGTATCTGTGATGTACAACTTGTAGCTGCAATGTATTCAGCTTCAGCAGTTGAAGTTGCAACAGATGTTTGCTTCTTTGATTGCCATGACACTAGACAGTTTCCCAAGAATTGACAACCACCAGATGTTGTTTTTCTTGACATTTTGCACCCTGCATAGTCACTATCTGAAAAAGCTGATAACTTGGTATTGCTAGAAGCAGGATACCAAATTCCAAGTGTAGGAGTTCCTTTAAGATATCTGAAGATTCTTTTGACTACAATGAGGTGTGATTCCCTAGGAGCTGATTGATATCTAGCACAGACACATGTTGAAAACATAGTATCTGGTCTAGAAGCAGTTAGATACAAAAGGGAACCTATAATACATCTATACATGGTTTGATCAACTTGTTTTCCTTGATCATCTGGTTCAACTTGTGTGGTAGGTGTCATGGGAGTGGAACATGATTTACAGTCTTGTAAAGAAAATTTGTTCAATAATTCTTTAACATATTTTGATTGATGTATAAAAGTTCCATTAGTTTGTTGTTTAATCTACAGTCCTAAAAAGTATTGTAGTTCTCCCATTGTACTCATCTCAAATTTTGATTGCATGAGTTTCTTAAATTCATCACACAATTTTGTGTTTGTTGAACCAAATATGATATCATCAACATAAATTTGAACAAGTAAGATATGATTTCCAAAATTTCTAATGAAAAGAGTTTTATCAATGGAGCCTCTTGTAAAGTTATTTTTGAGCAAAAAGTTGGAAAGTGTTTCATACCAGGCTCTTGGAGCCTATTTTAGCCCATTAAGAGCTTTGTCCAGTTTGTACACCCACTCAGGATGAGAAGGATCCTCAAACCCAGGTGGCTGACAAACATACACTTCCTCTTTGATCTTTCCATACAAAAATGCACTCTTAACATCCATTTGAAAAACTTTTATTTTGTTGGAAATGGCATAGGCCAAAAATAACATGATGGCCTCAAGCCTTGCAACTGGAGCAAAGGTTTCATCATAATCAATTCCCTCTTCTTGAGAGTAACCTTGTACCACCAGTCTTGCCTTGTTCTTAATGATCATACCAGCTTCATCTTGTTTGTTCCTAAAAACCCATCTTGTGCCAATTGGTAGCTTGTTTGGTGGTAAGGGACAGATTTCCCAAACCTGTTGCTTCTTGAATTAAAGCAGCTCATCTTGCATAGCTTCCACCCAATTGTTGTCTTTGAGGGCTTCTTAGTACTTCTTAGGTTCCAACTGAGAAATGAATTCTGAGAAGAAGCAAAAGTTGGAAAGTTGGTTTCTTGTGAGAACACCCGAAGCAATATCACCCATGATTTGTTCCAATGGATGATCTTTGTGTTCAATCAGTTGTTGTAAACCACTGACAGGTGTAGGTGGCTCTTGTACTTCATCAAACAAACCACTGAGGTTTATAATGTCTGGTTCAGCTGTTTGAACATCTTCAGTAGTTGTAGGTGCTGAAGCAGATGTTTGAGTTTGTACATCAGCAGTTGTTGAATCAGAAGTTTGTGAAACTTCTGAAGGTTTGAAAGTTGACTTAATGACTGTTTGAGGAGTCCATGGTGCTGGATTCTCATCATCAAACCTTTGATCACCATAATAAGTAGGTTTAGATGAAGTAAAAGTGTTTTCAGGTCCAAAGTGGGAGCTGTCAAGGTCAAAGAGTTCAGCAGGATGTGCTAGAATAAGAGTGTGTTTTGACTCGTTGAACTTGACATTCAGTGTTTCTTCTACTATCTTGGTTCTTGAATTAAAAACCTTGTAGGCTTTTCTAGTGGAAGAATAACCAAGAAAGTAACCTGAATCAACTTGAGCAGCAAACTTTGAAATAGAGTCTTTAATGTTTAGAATGAAACATTGACATCCAAAAGCCCTGAAAAAGGAGATAAGGGGCTTCATGCCATGAAGAACTTCATAGGCAGTCTTGGAGTGTCTCTTGTTGACAAGGACTCTATTTTGAACATAACATGCAGTGTTAACTGCTTCAGCCCAGAAATACAATGGTAGGCCTGAATCAGCTAACATAGTTCTTGTTGCTTCAATCAATGTTCTGTTCTTCCTTTCTACCACACCATTTTGTTTAGGAGTTCTGGGAACACTGAATTGTCTAATAATCCCTTTAGACAAACAGAATTCATCCAGAGTTTTGTTCCTGAACTCTGTCCCATTATCACTTCTAATGGCTTTGACAGATAGAGAATATTGTTTCTCTACTTGTAGAATGAAGAACTTGATGATTTCAGCTGCCTCATCCTTGGAAAGTAAGAAGAATACCCATGTGAATTTTGAATAGTCATCAATGATGACCAAGCAGTACTTCTTCTTACCAAGGCTCATGATTTTTACAGGCCCAAATAAGTCCATATGGAGTAGTTGAAGACATGCAGTTGTTTTTTATTCTTCAATAGACTTATAGGAGGACTTATGCTGCTTTCCCTTTAAACAGGATACACGGTGTTCTTGACACTGGTATACTTTCAAAGATAGACCTCTGACCAAGCCCATTTTTGTGACTTTATTTATGGTTTTAAAGTTCACATGGCCGAGTCTCCTGTGCCAGAGATCAGTCTCTGAAGTTGATGCCTTTGAGAAGAAACAGGTAGTGTTGTTCAGTACTTTGTCCTTTTCAATGTCCATTGCATAGACATTGCCACATCTTTTGGCTATCAACAAAGTATGATCTTCAATGATCTTCTCTATCAACTTCTGGCCTTCTGGTGATATGATCTTGCATGTTGTCTTTGTGAAAAAAGAAGAATATCCTTTATCACACATTTGAGACACACTTAACAAGTTGTACTCAAGGTTTTCAACCAGATTGACCTTGTAAAACTGTATTTTTCCAGAGGAGACATTGCCATGTCCTAGCACATATCCCTTAGCATTGTTCCCAAAGGATACAGATCCTTCTCTTTGACTGATAAAGTTGTTTATCAGGTATCTGCATCCTGTCATGTGCATTGAGCCTCCACTGTCCACATACCAAATGCTATTTAAACCTCTGGAGACCCCCTGCACAAAGTAGCAAATTAGTTAGATTTAGGAACCGAAGCCAGTTTGGCTTTGGGTTTGCTCTTGAGAACATTAACAGTTTGTTCTTGACCAGGTTGAGGAATCCATGTCTTTTTGGCAATGGATTTTTCATTAAGAGCAATGGTGGTATCCTTTTGAGGACCACCATCAACCTTGGTCATCAGTAGTTGTACCATGTTCATGAGATCTTTTATCTCAGCAGTTTGTGAAACTGTTGATGATGTAGGTCTAACTACTGAAAGAGAATTTTGAGAAAAAGATTTTTGTTGAGATTTCATCTTTTTCTGAGAAAAGGTGTTTGCTGGTTGTTGTTTCCTGGGAGAAAAAGTTTCTTTAAAATCATTTTGATTTGTTTTTCCACAACCAGTTGTGAAATTTTCTTGTTGTACTGAATTCCTTTTCTATATCTGCAAAATTCTGTCTTGTGGTTAAACAGACCACAGATTTCACATTCTTTTGCCTTTTCTTTTTCATTTAAAGGCAAATTTCTGACTATCTTGATTGGTTTTAGGTCATCAGTAGTTTTCAGGTTCTCAACTCCTGTTGTAGATGAAAATACTGATGGCTTAAAGTCGGATTTTATCAGTACTTCTGAAGAACTTTCTTTGTGAGTTTTTAGAAAGTTTTCATGGAAAGATGTACATTCTTTCTCTTCAGAAGTTTCACCTGAAACAATTTTTCTCCCATCTTCAGTAGTTTTGGGGGAAAATCTGTTGGTATTTCAGTATGATTGTACCCTATGCCAAACCTAACATTTGAAGCACTTTGTTTGTTTAGCAGAAGTTGGTACCCTTTACAAGATTCTACCCATTTTTCACAAGTAACCTTGGTGTCAGCAAGCTCTTTTCGGACATTTCCTAGGTCATCTATCATGATTTCAAGTTGTGCTTGGGTTTCAATAGCATTGTTAGTTAATTTAGAATTTTCTTTTGCCTTTGCAGCAAGTTTTCTTTCTAAATCACATTTCATTTGAGTGAATTTTCTCTCAGAGTCATTTGCTTTTCCTTGTAAGTGCACATTAGTCTCTCTTATGAGAGCAAAAGATTCTTTACATGAAGTTGTACAAAGTTTTGTTAAAGATTCTTTTGATACCTAAGATAGGGCAGATTTTGAGGTGCAGCCCTCAAATGCCATTAAGGAAAAGTTCTTTCTGCCATTGTCAGGTTCTCCCCAGTTGATGTCAAACATTTTGTTGTCTGCATCAGGATTGCACTCAGTAGTGTCAAAAGGAAGATTGCTCCAGTCAACATACCCTGAGGTGAACAAGCTTTGTTGTGAGGGTTGTTGAGTCTGTGGAGGTTGTTGAGCAGCTGGAATGGGAGGGATTGATTGTTGGCTCTGCATCTGTTGAGCAGGCATCTGTACATATTGTACTTGTGGCACATATTGGAATTGTGGAGGTTGTGCCTGTACAAAATATGCATTCCCTTGTGTTCCATTATTCCTATTATAACTAGGGTTAAACTGATTTCCAGACTGAGATTGGTTGTAGCTAGAGCTTCTACACTCTCTAGCAAAGTGTCCCAACTTCTGACGCTTGTGACATCTAAGTTTAGATTTGTCAAAACCAATTTTTGTAGAACTGTTTAGTCCTGGAAATTTCCTTCCTGACCTTTTGTAAAATTTGTTTGTTTTAATACTTAACATGGCCAATTGGTGTAAGATGTCCATTTCTTCTAAGTCATCATTGCTGAAATTTTTTAAATCATCCATGATAAAACACATGTTATCAGCAGTTTGACTATATTCATCATTGTCATAACCTGGGAATGATCTTTCTGATGAGATCCCAGCAGTTATGTCAATGTGGTCAAAAGATCCAAAACTATTTGAACAAGTAGGTGAATCTTGTCCCAATAGTGCTGTACTACCTGGTAGATAGTCATCAGCAGTTTTACCAGAACTTTGCAACTTTTTCTTTTGATCAATTTCTCTTTCAAAAGTTAGTAATCTCCTATGTAATTTTGTAAGAGTGAGGGAGCTAAAGTCTGGTGAGGATCTTAGGACAATAGAGTATGTTTCCCATTTTCAGGTAAAGACCTTAAAAATCTATGAAGCATAGATACAGTTGTGTAGGTCTGACCATTTAATTTTAACTCAGATATTAATGAGGAGAATCTTTCAAATTGTTGAGTTAAAGTTTTCCCATTTATATGAGCAAAAGTTTCAGATTGTTGAGCCAGGATTTCTCTGGTGTTGGCAATCACCTCTTCAGTTCCTCTAAACTGTTCTTTTATGCAGTCCCAAAGCTCTTTGGCACTATCACAATGTAATAGTCCAGAGTAGATTTCATTTGGGAGTGCCATTGCCAACATAGAGAAAGCTTTAGCATCAAGCTCAAGTTTTAGGAAATCATCATCTGTATAGTCCTTTGGGTCTTTTAGAATTTCTACTTTAGTTTCAAGATTAATATTTACTGGTTTGTGAGGACCATTTATCACAGATTTCCAGCAACCAGTGTTGGTCTGTGATAATGTATGTGCCATTCTCCTTTGCCAGATATTGTATTCATTTCTTACTAGCATAGCAGGTTTATTGGCAGAACCAGTATTATGTGGATCCATTTTAAACAGTATTGATTTGTCAAATATCTCTTAAAGTGATGGATGTTGATAAAAGTGAACTTTTAATCCTTTATTGAATATCAATAAGAGCCTGTGTCTGATTCTCAATGTGTTAGATTGATATGCGATCAGATAAACCAGTGCTCTGATACCAATTGTTGGATCATTAATGCTCTTGATGTATTGCTTGCTAGTGAACACTTATGTGTTTAGAAAGTTCAATCAGATTTGCACAGCGGAATGAGTAAGTAAAGTTACACTATCAACAGGAGTTATTACCCCCCCTGGATGTTTGAAATCTAAAGACAAGTTTAATGAGAATCTAAGTATTGAATGATAATAAATACTCAAACAGATTCTCAATAAATGAAATGGACAGAACAATAATAAGCTTTGAAGGATTTCTGTTTCAATAAAAATCAATGTCTAAAACAGAGGGATGAACCCATCTATTTATAGACTTTACATATACATGAACTTTGCCAAAAAGCAAGTCTGTAACAAGTAGCAACAAGTTGCATTCTTGGAACTTGCACAAAAAGATAAAGTAATACTAAACTAATAAACTACTGAAACATAAGGCGGTGGAAAGATTCTTGTACAAGTGCTGATGAATGACAAACTACTGATGAGTAGTTTGTCTTCAGTAGTTCTTCAGTGAACTGTCTGGTTAGACTTCAGAACTTCTGATACTTCTTCTTCAGTACTTGTTGAATCATTCTTCAGTACTTTAGTCTTCTTTCTTCAGTAGTTCTATACTTAGGATATTTGCAGAAGTGAATTAGACTAAGGTTTACAAAAGTGGTTTCCTCAATCTTTTTTGTCCTAACAGGGGAAACACCTGAGATGACATTGAGGCATTCGATTGGGTAAGTGATGTGGACCATTATAACGATAAAACATTTAATTTACCAATTTAAATCAAATTTACAAGTATATAACCCCCTTCTCTCTACTATCTACTCTACCCAATACCAAACCGTCTTCTCCAAGTTTTCCCAACCCACCCAATACCTCAAAATCTTTTAATAAACATGACTCGTTGGTCCGAAAAGGAAGAGGTCACCCTATGTATGATGTGGACGGAAATAAACAACCCTCCATGTCGAGGATTGATTTGGCCCCACTTACATCGAGAATTCAAGGACTTGTTCAGGCGTTCAAACTGAACCACCGACTCCCTTAACAGCAAGTGGACCAACATATGAAACAAGTTCCAATGTTCTGAGAACGTCGGTCAAGCAACCTTGCAACAAATTCGGCATGACAAATGATCTGGACGACCTTAGATTAGGTTTTATAGCTTATTGTTTTTATGTTTAAATTATGTTAATTTTAATTTAATGTTTTTATGTGATGTCTACAATATGTTTTTTTATTATATAAAAATGTTATGTTATTTAATTATTAATTTAAAACAAAAAAAATATACTCCAGGCACCACCTCTCCGTACATATTTTGTTTTAAAAGACTAGATGATATGAATCTACGTGTCCGTTCATTCTCCACTCAAAGAACAACCCTAGATATTTCCTAGCACCATGACGTGATCATATAGCACATAGGATTCCCGACAGGTTATACAATCAAACGTCACAAAATCGTAAGTACATGACGTCATCATATCACCGGTTATAATAATATATTAATATCTACGTGTTTCCCAAACCCTCTGATAACATATGACATATCATCCTCTTTCACCAAAGCACTGCACTTCTATCCGACGTCGTTTTGCGTAATAATAATTCAATGGAAAATTTAAAGAAAAAGCGGCCGGAGGTTAACGGTGACGGCAGAACAACCGGCAAGAAAATCAGGGCAAAAGAAGACCGGTTTAACGGCGGAGTAACGGCGGAAGATGCTGAGCTGGAGGAGTTCTTGGCTATAATAAACCGGTTACAGGCCGGGTTTAATCATTTTAAAAATAAAGGTGCTGGGAATTGTGTGGATAAACCGGCTCCGGTTCAGGTGATGGATTCCGGTTCGGTGAATCCGGGTTTTGAGGTGGAGGATTTTATACAGTTTCATGACGGTGGCCAGAAAACAAGTGCCGGAGATGTGTTACGAAACGATGTCGTTTTAGGATTTGATCTTAACGACGACCCGATATCCGACCCGATGTCTAATTAGTTCCGTTTTATTGAAACTTGAAAGCTTTCATTCGACTTTGGTTAATAGTTTCATTGATTGTGTTGTAGATTTATGTAACTTATTAGACGTGTGTAACAATATTTTTTTAAGTTTGACTTGTTGCGGGAGTTGTTTAATACTTTAACCTAAGCCGTTTATATCGGTTTATTTGTTTTTGGGTTCTACCAATGTTTTGATCACTTGATTAGTTTATTAGTTGCTAGCTTTTACAATAAAGTTTTGTTGGCGGTTCAAAAAAAAGTTTATTAGTCGAAGCGTTAAACCTGTTTTAATTCCCGGGTTCAAAATAACACGAAATTAAAATTTTCAGATCGGTTGACCCCATAATATTTACATAGTCTCTATGACCAAGGTGCTCAAAAAGACCCAACAACATTACATCCCAATCACATTAAACTAAATTATCAAAATTCAAATTTCTTCCATTTATCCCACTCTCAACATTACATCCCAAAATATTTACATAATCTCTATGAATAGGGTGGTAACACATAATAAAAGCCAAATATAGTAACTAAAGTAAAATGTTTGGCCATTAAAAAAAGTACAATGTAAATGTAATTGGAAAAAAAAAACATTATAAAAAAGAATTCATTTGAAATTATATATGTTGTAGGGTTGGCAATATATATGCGTTCGAGTTTAAGGAGTTGTTATTGCTGCACAAGTTCTCTGGCCGGTCGAAGGAGGTGAAGAAGGTTCTAAACGTGATTTATCTCGCAGCGATTTGGTGCATATGGAACAATAGGAATGAGGTGGTATTTAGACAAAAACAATGTTCGTTACACAAAATTATAGGCGAAATTAAAGCATTGAGCTTCCTTTGGGTTAAGGCGCAAGCAAAGCTAGGTGACTTGGATTGGGAGAGATGGCGTGTTTCAATTTGAGTAACGTTAGGAGGTGATTGTATTTGGGTGTTTGCTAATTAGTGATTAATAAAATATTTTGTTTGCCGTTAAAAAAAGAAATAAAAAAATTAAAATGAAGTAATTGAGCATGATTTTCATGTAAAACATTTTGGAAAAAACAATTGTGACGCACGAATTTCAAAGGGGTGGGGCGAACTGTGACTCTGTCACTGGTTTCAGTATTTTTATTTTTATGTGAATTTACAATGTTTACAAATTTAGAAATTTTAGTCAAACAACCGACGACCCGGTTCAACCGATGTTTGTTGAAACCAATAA
Source organism: Ambrosia trifida (assembly GCA_028751855.1). Taxonomy (NCBI): domain Eukaryota; kingdom Viridiplantae; phylum Streptophyta; class Magnoliopsida; order Asterales; family Asteraceae; genus Ambrosia; species Ambrosia trifida. The sequence continues at coordinate 103,087,524 of CM054131.1, forward strand.
CAACGTGTATGTTAAGGGGTTTTGATTGGACCGGTCGTGTAAACGTTTTTTTATCCGGTCTAGTTCGTTTCCGAAAGGTAATTAGGAACCATACACCCCCTATTTAGAATTCATACACCCTGACTCACATCACGCACCAATAGAAGGCTGCCACATACCCCAGAATGTGATGTCACACCCTCAGAATATGATGTCACAGGATGTATGAAACCCATAACCCTTCCGAAAACCAGTATTGGTGGTACATTTAAAGTTTGTGATATTTTGCAAGCAAAGAATCACATGGCGTGCACTAACATGTGGTTGGAAATAAAGATGAATCACATACTACGGGTCCAATGAAGATCATTTAAAAGATTTGCCCCTTTAAATGAGATTTTATTGAAAAAAAAGAGAGAAGACTTTATTTAATCAAAACGTTACTTTCATAAAAATAATCTATCAATTATTAAACCAAAGTTTAAAATGTCACGTGACATTTAAAGAGGACAATCTTTAATTGAGTGTGTCATTTGACATGTCATGTTGCTATTTACACCCACTCTACTACACCCTACTCTATAACTATCTCTCATTAAATACAAAATATTAATTAACTAAACTACTCTATAACTATCTCAATAAATACAAAACATTAATTATTTACAATCTTTTATTTATACCTTAACTATTATTTATACCCTTATTCATTTATTAGTTTTTAATTTTTTTTAATAAATTAACCTTTTGTAACGTAAGTTTATTTTAACTTTTATAGTTTTTTAAATTTTTTTCTAATAAATTAATTTTTTTCCTAATAAATGGATAAAACATTACCTTTTTTTGAACTAGCCAAGGTCTGCCACATACTACGTTGTCTTAATCGGGCCTGTGCTAGTGTGTCAGACTTGGTTACGGAGTTCCCCCGAAAACTGTAATGGCTCCACACGAGTTTCCTCGCTAAAGTAAAAGTCTTTTAAAATTCCTATATAATCTAACTAATGAGTTCGTTTTGGGTGTTGCTATGGATTATTATACAAGATTACCTTTTTTTTTTTTTTTTTTTTTTTTGAAAGTTGAACTTCATTAAACACCAAAAATGGGTTATCTCCAAGTTAGAGATAACCACAAAACCAATACATCAAGTTATAGCAAAATAACACCAATCTTTCCAAACCAACCCACCCTTCTTCGACCTTAGTTGCATATCCCACTTTCACCAATTTACTCCACGGACCCATTTATTGTTTATTCCACGGAAAAACACCCCACTCCTATTCGAGACGTGTAAAGCTTCAATAACTCTCTTCCAAAGAGCACCCTCTTCATTTTTGAATCTCCATAACCATTTCAGAAGCATCGAGCAATTACAATCGGCGTCTCACCCAACCTGCATCCCAACCAATTAGCTTTGGTTCTAGTTAACGGTTCTCCTACCTTAGTCGCATATCCCACTTTCACCAATTTACTTAAATGGCGTCTCACCCAACCTGCATCCCAACCAATTAGCTTGCTCCCGAACCGTTTCCAAGTTTATCCCGACTCCAAAAAGAGTCGATTTTTGGATATTAATCCTCAAACCCGAACATAAATGAAAAATCTGGTTAATTTTACCCGTCTCTTGAAACTGTTGAAAAATCTTCTTAAAATCCGCTTCAAACAATTTCCAATATTTTTTTATAAACCGAAAATTGAAAATGAAGAGGGTGCTCCACTATTTCTTCAACAAATTTGTAACAAACTCTTTACCATTCTATACAAGATTACCTAAAACATAGTACTGCATCTTTGAGTGCAGTCCCAATTTAGAAAAATAAAGCATCGTATTACCACACCAAGAATTAAAAGGTACACCTACAATTAAATTACTATGGCTTTTTTATTTTCTTCTTAATCACAACAAAGATTATATTTTTAGGTTGATTAAGGTATAATAGCTTATGGCTTTTCACAGTAAATGATGGTTTTTTTAATGATTTTCACAGTAAACAAAAGTTGTAATAAGAATTCTAAGATCTTGTGATTTACACTAGACAAATTTATCGAGCATTAAATTCAGAAATTGAAAAGGTTACGTGTAACAATTTTCTATGATTGTTGTGACATATGTAGACAAATACCTTTTCAAAGGAAGCAAATACTAAGATTTGAAACAAAATACCTATTGTATGTATACATTTTTTTTTAAAAAAATAGATAAAGATTCATAATCAATTTAACTACCTAATATTAATAATTAAATTTAGAGTGTAATTAAGGAGACTAATGTAGATTCTATTTCTAGTCAAACTTGATTAAATGGAGGTGAATTCTTATTGGTTTGTTATATTCAAACCTATTTAATACTATAGAGTGGGTGTAAATGGAAAATAGGTATGGTGTATTTAGAATAACCCAAAAAAAAATTATTTCTCTCTCATATACATAGCACATGCACTTTACTTCATGTTTTTTAAACGCTAATAACTTTTTTATATGACATTGTTTTGGAAAAACAATTACACCAAATTAATGAGCATTTTATTATCTTTCAACGAGTACCATAGTGTATACAACAAACGAAAAAATAAAGCAACTTTTTAGGGTTAGGATCAAATACACAAGACACTTTTTCTAAGAAGGGTGAGAAGGATTGTGATCCATTGATCATATATTTGAAGGGATGAGATTAGTTTGTTTGAAAAAAATAAATAATAAATTAGAGGAAGGGCATAAAAGGAAAACCACATTTGTTGACCTTCTCTCTCCACATGCAATGCACATGTCAATTCTCCCCATCATTTTAAAACGTCTATAACTTTTTCATACGACATTTTTTTTTCAAAAAAATTTCACCATATTAACGAGTGTTTTTTTATCTTTAATATGAGTACCACATTGCTACATTAAAATTGAAAAAAAAAATTGTGCTAAATGGGTTTTCTTCTCCGTTGTGTCTTCTGCTCGTTCATTGTGTTGTAGTATGCATGTGTGTTTTATAAATATGTTATTTATGTTTTTTTTAGTCTACACATGATTTAACTTTGTCCATTGTGTTTTTAGTATGCTTTTCATTGTGTTTTACGCAAATAAGTTTTGTATTTAGGTGTACATTGTGTTTTATTATGTTGTTCATTGTGTTTAAGTCTATTATTCATTGTGTTTTAGTCTTCTGTTCATTGTGTCTTTTATATGTCGTCCATTGTGTTTTATTAGACTTTTCATTGTGTTTTATACCCTATTGTTCATTGCATATTTAATTGGTACTCATTGTGTTTTACGTTATCTCCATTGTGTCTTACGCAATTGAGTTTTCAACTTTTTTTTTTCCAAAAGTATTCATTGTGTTTTAATCTTCTATTCATTGTGTCTTTATTATGTCGTCCATTGTGTTTTACACAATTGGGTTTTTAACTTTTTTTTTTCAAAAGTATTCATTGTGTTTTAGTTTTCTGTTCATTGTGTCTTTCGTATGCCATCCATTGTGTCTTACGCAACTGGGTTTTCAACTTTGTTTTTTTCAAAAGTATTCATTGTGTTTTAGTTTTCTATTCATTTTGTCTTTAGTATGTCGTCCATTGTATTTTACTAGACTTGATTGTGTTTTATACCCTATATTTAATTGGTGTTCATTGTGTTTTACACTCCATTGTGTCTTTATTAGGATCTGAGTTTGATTGTTTTGATATATTTAGAATAAGATGAGAAATGAATGATGTAAATATATATGGAAAGTGCAGCGGAAAGATAAACTATAATCAAAACAACAAGAATAATTGTTATCAATGATCAAATGCTTTCATTAATTGAAAGATTACAATCAGTACAAATACTCCCCCTCAGCCTGATCACACAGTGATTGTTTGTCTGAGAGAGTGTTTATGTGTGATCTAATAGAACAGTACAAGCATTGTTCTATTTATAGACAAACCTAAACCACTGGTGACATGTGCTGACGTCACCTAAGATAGTGACCTCTAACAGAATAACAACATAAAACATCTGCCATATACAATCTACTGTTACATTACAAAACACTGTAAAGTAAACTACTGCTAAGGGAAAACTCTGATGGTCTTGCAACGTCTGTTGGAGTCTAAGTGGTGTTGACTCCAACAGACCTTTAGTCTTCAGTACTTGATCAGCAGTTGTTTCTTCATCAGACCTTTGGTCAGCAGTTGTTCTCTATCAGTTGTTCTCTATCAGTCCTTTGTATCAGTAGTTGTCACAGCAGTTGTTTGGATGGAACAGTTGTTATGGTCACCAGTCTTTTGGGAAGAACATGTTGTAAAGACTGTTTATTTGTGGAATCAACTGTTAGCATATTTTGGCTTTTCAATCATCTGTTCTTCTCCAGGTTAGCAGACCCAACAATCTCCCCCTAGAACAGATGATGCCAAAATTAAGCTTTATTATTGATCTTTATTTTTCATCAGACTTTCTCTGATTTGTCCTTTGAATTGAAGTTCAAAGTCCAAGGCAAATAGGTCTTCTACATCTCTTTCAAGCTCAAGGTTCAGCAGTGTTTGGAGATCATTTGCACACAGGCTATATGCATCATCCATGCTTAGTTTTTGAACTTTTCCATCTGACCTGAGCAGAGTCAATTCATGGTTGTCTTTATTGACTTTCCATTTTAGAATTTTTGAGTCAGTGGATTTGCTGAGATGCACTTTTATTCTTGATGAGTTTGGTGATGGAGGTCTCCCAATGAGTTCTCTAAGCTTGTCAGTAGTGGGATCTGAGAAAAAGTTGTAACACCCCAACCGATGGCGGAATCATCGAGGTGCCACGTAGTGACGATTGTTCAAAAGCTCATGGTACTAAAATGTGAATATTATTGAATAAAATATATATATATATATTTATATATTATATATATATATAATGAAAAAGTGACGGATGTCACAGCATCCCCTACTTTTAGAAACTTCGTCCCGAAGTTATTGGAAACATAGGGTTATGGATGCTTGGGTAAAAATTAAGATAACTGTGGTTTGGAAAATTTGATTGATTTGGGTAAAAGGTTTGATAGGTGTGAGTCAAGGATTGGATTAGGTTCGTCTCGAAAGGGTAAAGAGAGTAAGAATCTAGTAAATCACTACTTCAAGTTTTAGGACTCTACAATAAATGCATGAGTTGATTGACTATAAAAAGACTAGATGAACTACCAAGTAAACAGAGTTTGTTCCTGGTCCGACTTCCAGTCTCATTTTCAATGCATCATTAGTGTTTGTATACAGAGTGTACCGCAGCTAACCCACCACACCTTTGATACCTTGAAAATGTACTGGACGCCTACCAAAAACTCTAATAGAATTTCACACTACCCTAACGTACCTGTAAATTCATGATTACGTTCCGGACCGGAATCATCAATTTACCTTACATTAGGGTTTTGTGTCCTTCTATGACCCCACCGATTGTTGAGCAGGTTCGATAGCCTCCACCAGCCGTGGAGTAGGTTGTAGGGCCTCTCCCGACTGTTTGAAAAGGCATAGCGACCTCTACCAATCGTTGAGTATGTTCAATAGCCTCTACCAGTCGTGGAGTAGGTTGTAGGGCCTCTCCCGACTGTTGAAAAAGGCATGACGACCTCTATTAAGTGCAGCAATTATTATTCACATAGATTGCAAATTGATAGCATGTTTATGCAAGCAAGTTTGTAAGTACTACAACCATTAAGTGTAAGTGTTATCGTGAATAATTAAATGTTTTCGAGTATCCTGAATAATTAGATGTTCAATGCGTAGTCAAATTAAGGGAAAAAAAAATCTAGTTTCATGTAATAACCAATGATGTTTCCTTAGAAAAGCATCTGTAAGATCAAGTATCAAGTCCAAACGTTTCAAATAAATGTAAGGTAGAGTCTTGTATGATTAAAAATAACGTAATCAATATAATAAATTTCCAATCTGTGTTAATACACAATAATACGCAAGGAAATTTCTAGATGCTGTATGCTAATGAGTGCGACAAAATTGGGTACAAAATGAAAATAGGATTATGAAAATGAAAACACAAGTATCATGAATAATTAAATGTCCAGTGAATAGTCAAGTTAAGAGGAAATCAAGTTTCACAAACAATGATGCTTTGGAAAAATCCTGTAGAATCAAGTATCAGGTTTTTAGTAGTTTGATTAGCATGGGTAACTAGCTCATGTATGAGAAGGTGAAGGATATGAATTTAGTTCTTGAAAAATCTTGAAGCAGGATCAAGGTTGTGAGAGAATGTGAAGATAGTTGATAAAGAGTTTATTTTATAGTAAGGAGATTATGTAGCAGTGTAAATTTTGAGGTTTGGATCAAAAGTTATAATCAAGTGCATAAGAAATCATGATTGTGGTATATACCAAATATTGTAAAAATTTGAACAAGTTGAAAATGAGTGAGTGTTGATGTAGAATCTAGAGACTAGATATTATTCCAAAGAAATAAATATTTTCAAAATTTGGTTTTGTACATAAGGCAAAAGTTGTTAAATAGTACAAGCTAAGTAGGCTTTGTAATAGTTTAAAACATTATATAAAAAAATCGTTTGTTACGTCAATCAATTGAATTTAAGTTCGAGGAAAATATGTACTTTGTAAAGTTACTAGGTAATACAACTAGTTTTAGAAATCTTTAGTTTGTGCTAAGGTATGAGGTTATAGTTTTTAAAATAATTAACATGTGGAGAGAAGAAATAATATGATTTGGGGTAGGGTGTTGAATATTTAAAAAGTGGCTAAGAGGGTAAGGTGAAGTGTGATTGTGAAATCCATAGATGGTTATGAAAGTATGAACTTGTAAGCAATATATGAAAATTGTGAAATACGAAATATTGTATATGAATCGAGAGAGTATTTATTGAAAAACTTGCATAAAATGCTTGGAGTGTCCTTGTCTAGCTGTAAAGCCCAACAAGAACGTTGACTTTTCAAAGGAATTGAACCCAATGGTGATCAAAGAAGACGTGCTTTAGCCTATAAGTGGACACTCACTCCAGGAATCCCCAGGTAAGCATAACAGGTCCGTAAATGGATTTATGCGCTATGCTTGCCTATGCCAGAAAACCCAGTGTACAGGCGTCCACCCTTCCAGATTGCACGTGTCCTTATCACACTCATTAAAGTTCAACAACTTTGAAGGAGCAGAATAAGAGTAGGCATTATGCCTAAGAGTGTCTTCATGAAAGGTACTGCTCCCGTTCCATGATGATGTAAGCTTTCCACTCTCTGTAGGACACCATCTCTATGCACCATGCTGAAAGATAAAAAGAATAGAGAGAGGGAAGAAGGGAAAGATAGAAGGAGGAAAGTAGGGAGAAATGAGGGGTAAGGTGATTCAGGAAATATTATGCATGAAAGTTGAAGTTCGGTTATAGTCTAGGCCTATTTCGTCTAGTAACCTAGTTCCCTATAACCATGGCTCTGATACCAATCTGTAACACCCCAACCGATGGCGGAATCATCGAGGTGCCACGTAGTGACGATTGTTCAAAAGCTCATGGTACTAAAATGTGAATATTATTGAATAATCAAAATTGTCTTACATGGAAATGGAAATTACATTGTCTAAATGAAATGTAAATATTGAAATAACTGAATTGAAATAAAACACTAAATGTCTCTTGCTAAAGCACTAGATCAAACTGCACCTGAAACATGTACAAATAGATTTGGTCAACATATAAAATGTTGGTGAGCATTCCTAGTTTTGATATATATAGTAGGTTAAAAAGTTATACAATTCAAGTGCAAGCTACAGTGCAATTATGTAAACTATGTATCATACAAATGAGCGAAATCAACCCTGTGACTGTATAATGTACTGTATGAACTGTAGTGTACTCAACCAATAAATGGATGATAACTTAACACTGGCCACGGATTCTCCGATGAAAAAGGGGGAGAATCAACCTAGGCGGGTTGTCAATCCAAATAGCGCTATCCAATGTTAAGGTCGGCTTGTACCATGTTAATGATTTCACTAAGTACAAATGTAATCCACATGTAATGTCTAAGCATAAAGCACGTTGTAAGCAATGCACATAGTACTAGAATTGTATTTGTAAAAATGTAAATTTGAATTTGAACTTGTAATAGTGTACATGAATCACCCCAAAAATGTATAAAAGTAAAAAGGGGATAGGAATACTCACAGTTCACGTAATAACTTGAAATTGGACTAGGACAACGAAATATGAATTGAGATTACTCCCAAATGATCAACCTAAAGTATTCGATAATGTGTAAGGGAATTAACTCTAAGATATATGTATTTCTAGGGCTTCGAATTGGGGATAAACGTTTATTTGATTAATAAACAAATTGTTTATTAAATATAAGAAATTTAATGAATAAATAAACAAAAGTCTTTTTGTAAAATTTTAAGTTGAATATAATCACAACATAGGGTTTTAAGTATGAAAATAATTTTTATAAAATTATTTTATTGAAAATAGAATATTTAATCTAATTATTTTCAAATTGTCAAAATACGACTTTAATATCTAAAAATATTAAAATCAAATAATTCTTGAATTAAAAATTGTATTTCTGTTCCAAATGTATAGAAATAATTTATGTAAAATTTTGGTACAAAAATATTGTAAAATGAATTTATTATGAATTATTTATGATTAAAACTAACAAAAATTAATTAAAAATATAAAATAAATGATTTTTCAGAAATAAAAATCATTTCTGAAAAGTTTAAAGTTATAACAACTCAGGATAATTTTTGTGGAAATTAATAAGATCGTTTTGATATTTTTATAGATTTTTATAAATAAAATAGAATAAACTTGAATTATTTATTATATATGTAAAATAAATATATTTTCAGAAAAAAAATCTGAATAATTATATTTAGGGTATGAACATCATTATGTAAAATTTTGGGAATTTTTGAAGGCTTATAAGTATTTTAAATAATTAAAGTGAGTAACTATATAGTTTAAACCTATAAATTGAAAACTAAAAAAAAATGCAAGGAGTGGGGTTCGAACCCTGGCCCAGGGCCGGTTCAAACCTCTTAGTCCAAGTGTGTAACCACTGAGCTACATCAGTGGTTTGTTATGTTTTTGTTTTCAACATAATTATATACCTTATCTGTTTAAAGTGTTCTTCCCCAATTATCACTATTTCGAGCCCTAGATTAGCAATCGTTTGATTCACACATCGATAGCCCAATTAACCTTAGGGCTATTGATGTGTGAATGCCGAAGATCAAAACCCACATAAAAGATTAGACTTACAGTGTAGAAACGAGTACGATTGAGTGGTCAACTCTAAAAGTCAAAATGCGAAGAACATAACTAAGACAGAAGATTTTAAGTAAAATTGGGGATGGAGAAAGAGATAATGGCGAGTGGTAATGGTTAGGGGCTGTTCAATTTATAGTGTAGTAGCTTGGTGTTCGTTTTGGTAAGTTTTGACCCGTTTGAATACACACGCGTGAATAATCAATGATTTTGGTCAAATTGGTTTGAATTATACGCGTATTTGATGAAGGATGGGCCGATAATCACGTTTCCTAAGTCAACCATGATTAATCATGAGTTAATTTGACCAATTAAAGGGTTAAAAGAAGAAAAGAAAATAAAAATAAAAAAATAAATAAAGCTGCTGCTGTTCGCGTGAATCAGGGAAGGAGGAGGAACAAGGAAAAAAAGAAGGGATAAATGTAATTTGAAACAGAGGTAAAACAAGAAAGAGCCGTAGCTCAGGTGGTTGCACCCGTGTGTGTGTGTGTGGAAGGTGCCCGGTTCGAAACCCGGGGTAGGCACCTTTTTTTCTCTTTTTTTTATAAGGTGCATCAAGGGGTTGAAGGACTTGGGCTTGGGCCAAGCTGTTGGGCCGGATGGTTGTCTGGTGGGCCGGATCAGAAATAAATAAAGGGTTTGGGCTCAAGGTTTGGTTATGGTGTTTCATGTGTGTTGAACTAGCTCTATTATCATTATCATTATTATTATTATTATTATTATTATTATTATTATTATTATAAAATATATATATATATATATATTTATATATTATATATATATATATATAATGAAAAAGTGACGGATGTCACAAAAGTGCACTTGATTGAAGAGGCCCTCTTTTATGAAAGTATCAGCAAACTTCTTCTGATCTTCTTCAGACATTTCTTTCTGTTTCTTGAACTGTCTTCTAGCAGCAGCTGATAGATCAGAAGTGTCCAGTAAGCTGTCTAGAGTAAAAGCCTGTTGAGGTCTCTTCATCAGTGGTTCATCAGTGTAGACAGGTTTTCTGGGTAAGCTGGGATCTTTCTTCCTGTTCTCTTCTAGTCTCTTATATGTTTCAACCAGCCTCAGCTCAGACCATCTTGCAACTGACCTCATTTCCCCATAATCAGCAGCCACAATTTCTTGTCTCATCCTTTTAAACTTCAGGGCTCTGGCTGGATCTCTGCCTTTCCCAAAATCAGGAGCAGAGACTTTAGCTTGGGGATTCTTGGCCAACTCTTCTATTCTTAAGAGTTCTTCTCTGAGTGCATGAGTGGTCCAGCCTGCAAACTGTTTCTTGTTTGCTTTGTAAGGCATGGTTGCCAAGATCTGTTCAAGAAGAGATTCCCTAACCTCCTTTTCCATGTCACTACTGAGAGGCATGGCAGACATGGAATTGCTCAGGGTCTTAGCAAAATCTTCAATCCTTCTCAATTTGCTAAGTTCTGCTGAATGGATGCCCTGAGCAGTCCTGTCATCCTTCCCTTTGCATTTCTCTTTTATGATGGCATCTGCCTGTTCAGCCTTGTATTTAAGATATGTGTCAATGTTTAAGGGAACAGGGAAATGTGGAAGATAAGAGAAAGATCTATCAGATGGTTGTTCAGTATTGTAGAAGGATTGCATTTCCCCTTGAGTAGATCAAGTTCAAGGGGATACTGAACAGCCAATGGTGTAATGGTTGGTGGTGGTCTATGGGATCTGAATTGTGATGTGTGTGGTGAAAATGATGAGAGTGGAATGGCTGATATATGTGTAGATTGTGTGGTTGAGGTGGTGTGTGGTGATGTTTGTATGTTTTCATCCTGTACAACAAAGGTTGATTTCCTCTTCCTTTTGTACAAGATTTTTGGTGATGGTGGTGTGGAAGCAGTGGTTGTGTTAACATCTGTTGGTTCCTTAGTAGGGCCAGCAGATGTTTGGGATTTGGGTGGTGATGTGATTGTAGGCTCAGATGTAGGTTTGGTGGTTGTAGGTTCAGATGTGGTTGTAGGTTCAGGTGTTGTGATTTTATCAGTGGTTTGGGTGGCAGCAGTGGTTTTGTCAGCAGTGGCTTTATCAACAGATGTTTTGACAGCAGTGGTTTTTGTCAGCATCTTCTTCCTTTTTGAGGATCCCACATCTTCAACTTCCTGCTGTTGTTCCCTTTTTAGTTGTACCAACAACTCTGCTTTGGCTTCCAAGGTGTCAGCCCTCTTTTGTTTGTCTTCAGCAGCTTTTTTAGCTTCTCCATTTGCAGAGTTGTCTACTGCTTTATCTTTGCTGGTTTGTTGTTGTTGTTGTTGTTGTGATGCTGTTTGAGTTTGTTGTTGTTGTGGTGCTGTTTGAGTAGACCCTGGTATGTTGGCAGACTTTGATTTACCTTTTTGTGAAGGTGGACAACCAAAGGGATCTAGCTTTGGTAACCTATCTCTGCCACTCTCCCCCTTTTTGGCATCATTAGCTGTGAATGCATCATCATCTTCATCCCTGAGAATGGTGGTAGGGGCAGAGCCAGTGGTCTTCAGCAAATAGTCTTTAATGGCTTGAATGTCTGCATGGGTATCTTTGTACCTTGCATCTACCATGTTTCTGATTTCAGCCATGTAGGTTTCATGATTCTGATCTGCTAGTTTTCTGTGAGCTATGATGATGGGGGAAACAGATTTCCATAGCTCACTAGCAATATCAGCGGTGGATGGTTGACTCTTGGAAAGAGTAGCCAAGGATTCCAATATTAACTTGACATCAGATTTGATGTCAGCAACAGAGGTTTCAATGGTTTGAACTCTAGCCGTCAATTCTTGGTATTTTAATCCATCACCTAAGTTAATAGGATCATCTGAATTCCTACCAGTGGTAGTTTTAACTGATTCAGTCCTAGGAGATGAATCCAAAGGATGAGAACCAGATGCCCCTTTTTCTTGGTTCTGGAGACTTCCAACTGATTTTGGGGACACTATAGTGGCCTCATCAGTTTTTGCCTTCAAGGGAGTCTTAGTTATGTAACCACTGTCCTGGTGTGAGACAATGGTCTCTACATCAGTAGTGGCTGCTCCTCTTGAAAACTCACCTAGAGTTGCATTGAACTCTAGGGGTGTAACCTCCTCATCTGTTTGTGGGATGGCTGATTGAATATCCTCAGTCCCAGTCACTTGTGGATGTATACTCTCATTGACAGGTGAAAGAGAGGAACTGAGATTTTCCTGAGTTTTGTCAATAGCCTCAAACAGAGGTTGCATGGTTTGTGGAACATGTGATGGTGAAGGTGGAGGAGTGACTCATATGTATCATGATGTGGTTCCCCTTGGCTTACAACATGATCCTTTTGGGAGGATGCATGAGGAGTTTGGTCAGGTTGAGATATTTCCAACTGTTGTGAGGAAGTAACAACAGTGGTTTCTAGTTGCTTTTGTGTTGCAACAGGGTTATCTTCTGGAATCTCATCTTCCAGAAGTCTCTTTTGTGGTGGAGTGGTGGTTTTTGTGGATGGACGTTTTCTTTTGGAGATGGCTGGTGTGGGTTTCACAGTACTGGATGAAGTGCCATGATCACCAGGAGCAGTGGGCTCAACAACAGAGGTTTGGACAACAGTTGTTGTCTTAGTCCTCTTTGTTTGTGTTTTTGAAACCTTTGACACTTTTGATACTTTTTCTTAGGTGTTTGCACCCAACATTCTTGTGAAAGTTTCATCAGTTAGACTCTTCATTTGCATAGACTCACCCTTTTTGAAAACTTTTTCTGGTAAAACCTTTTGAAGGATTACACTTAAGATTCTTGGGTAAATTAGAAAATCATTGTTTGACCCAGACTTTATGGCTTTCACATTTGACACTAAATCCATAAACAGTCCCTGGGATAGATTGAAGTCAGAATCTGACAACATAGCATAACCCAAGTACTGAATCCTCAATGGGATTTCATTAAAGGATGTGGACTTAGCGGAGACACAGAGAAGAAGGGTATGGAAGAAAAATTTCATGACTGGTGGGAAAAACTTTTTGAAAAGTGTTGACCCAGTCATCTGAGCATCATACCCCCTTTCCTGAAACTCTGTGTGAAGCTTTGTTTTAGGGAAAGAGTCTTTACCTGACAGGTCATTAAGTGAAAAGGTTGTGGATATCAGTTGAGGGGTAATGACGATACTTGTTTCACCAATTTTTGAGATAATGGAAGTAGGCTTTTTGTCTTGAAGAAAGAACTCAACATTCAACCAGAATTCTTGGAGAGTATCAAGATAGATTGGGGCGTCTGCGGTTAGGATTGTCAGGTATTTGGATTTTAGGGTGATGTCGATGGTGGAATGAAATGGAGTATTTTCATCTGTTTTAACCAGATATGGAAGGTAATTGTGGGTGGCTTTAGCTTGAAGATCCATTGTAATGGATTTCGAAGTTGAGAATGAGTGGAATTTGATTGAGGGTTTGAGAATGAAGAAGGCGGTTTCAGTATTTTGAATACAATGAGACAGTATAACGATTGTTGTGATAAAACATGGGTTTTATAGGCTCTGGTGAAACCGCTGATGTGGCCAAAACTCTGCTTGTAGGAGCACACGTGGCAAACATCTGATGGGTAAAACATCTGGTGGAGGACAGCTGTTTTGGCAAACAGCTGATGCAAACAACTGATGCAAACAACAGTTTTATTATTATTATTATTATTATTATAGATATATATATATATATGTATATAGATATGGATAATAGAACAGTTGTTTTATCTGATCAGAGGTTTGAGACAGATTTTTCAACCAACAGTGGATAAAATGAATGAAACAGTGGTTGTTTTATCTGATCAGAGGTTTGAAACAGATTTTTCAACCAAAAAGCTATTTTTAAGGATGAATTTTTATTTTCTGAAAACATTTTAATGCTTTTATTAAAAACATTTTGTTGTTTAATCCATGTTTAGCATACCAATTCTAGAAATCAGATTTGTAAAGGTAGATGTGTCTAAAGCTTTTGTCAACACATCTGCCAACTGATCCTCTGTTGGAACATGGTGCAGAGAAATCAAACCTTTTTCATAGCTATCCCTGACAAAATGATGTCTGATGTCAATGTGTTTGGTAGTGGAGTGAGAGACCGGATTTTTGATGATATTTTCAGCAGCTTGACTATCCAACATGAGTGGAGTCTGTAATGCAGTTATCCCAAAATCCAGCAATTGATTTTGAAGCCACATGAGTTGGGCTGTACAGCTTGCAGCTGCAATGTATTCAGCCTCAGCTGTTGAGGTGGAAACGGCAGCCTGCTTTTTGCTTTGCCAAGAAACTAAGGCATTCCCTAGAAATTGGCACCCTCCTGATGTGGATTTTCTTGTGGTGTGACAGCCAGCAAAATCACTATCTGAATAACCTGAAAGCTCAATGTTTCCATTAGCAGGGTACCAGATACCAAGTGTGGGAGCACCTTTTAGGTATCTGAATATCCTTTTCACAGCAATAAGGTTTGACTTTCTAGGTGAAGCCTGGGATCTTACACAGACACAAGTGGCAACCATAATGTCTGGCCTAGATGCAGTTAAGTACAATAAAGACCCAATCATGCATCTATAATGTGTTTGATCAACCAGTTCATCCTTGTCATCAATAGTGAGTAGCTTGACTGTACTCATGGGTGTACTACATGGCTTATAGTCATTCATCTCAAATCTAGTTAGCAAATTCTTTACATATTTATTTTGATGAATGAATGTGCCATTTTGCAGTTGTTTCACTTGGATTCCAAGGAAACACTGAAGTTCACCATGGCACTCATTTCAAACTCTGCTGTCATGAGTTTCCTGAACTCTTCACACATTTTGTTACATGTGGATCCAAAGATGATGTCATCCACATATATTTGAACAATCATTAAGTCTTTCCCTTTCCATTTCAAAAATAAGGTTTTATCAATTTTACCTCTTGTGAAGCCAATGGATAAGAGAAAAGTGGAAAGAGTTTCATACCAGGCCCTTGGTGCTTGTTTGAGTCTATACAAAGCTTTATTAAGCTTGTAGACATGATCAGGATGGAATGTGTCTTCAAAACCAGGTGGTTGACATACATAGACTTTCTCCTGAATTTTGCGATAAAGGAAGGCACATTTGATATCCATCTGATACACCTTGATGTTGTGGTTGACAGCAAAGGCTAGAAAGAGTCTTATGGCTTCTAACCTTGCTACAGGAGCAAAGGTTTCATCATAGTCTATTCCTTCTTCTTTTCTGAAGCCTTGAACCACAAGCCTGGCTTTATTCTTGACAACAATACCCCTTTCATCAGTTTTGTTTTTGAAGACCCACTTTGTACCTATTGGACAAACATCCTTAGGTAGTGGTACAAGTTCCCATACTTGTTGTCTTTTGAACTGAAGGAGCTCTTCTTGCATAGCTTCTACCCAACTGTTGTCTTTCAGTGCCTCTTGGTACTTGACAGGGTGTGTGAGAGATAGGAACCCTGCAAAAAGACAGATATTGGAGGATTGGCTTCTAGTGAGCACACCCTCTCTGATGTTGCCAATGATCTGGTCTGGTGGATGAGCTCTTAGGTAGATAAGATCTCCCTGATATGGTATGATGGCATTTTGAGGTGAGGGACAGAGGTTTGGTGACTCTGTTGATGTAACATCTGTTTGCACTTCTGTAGTGCCATCAGATGTTTGGAATGGAGGTGGGGGAATGGGTCCAAGTGGTGTAAAACTGGACTGACTTTTGTCAACAGATGTTTGACTTTTGTCAACAGATGATTGTTCAGTGGTTGTGAGAGGTGAAGTAGTGGTTTGAGGGTAAGACTGGTCAACATTGGTTGACTCAGCTGTGACAGAGTTTTGACAATTGTTTTGAACAGCTGCTTCCTCTGTTGCAGAATAGATTTTATAGTGACTGCGAATCACAACATCTGTTCTGTAATCTTGTTGTGGAGACTGTGGAATACCTGCATTGTTAGTTTTAACAGTGATATCTTCAAATTTGAATTTATCTAAATCAAATAGTTCAGCAGGATTTGCTAGGATTTTTAGGGATGAAAGTTCATTGAACTTTACATTCAGAGTTTCTTCTATTGTCTTGGTCTTTGTGTTAAACACTTTATAAGCCTTGGCAGTAGAAGAATATCCCAGAAAATAACCACAATCTACTTTGGCTGCAAATTTTGAAATGGAATCTTTGAGATTTAAGATGAAACATGGGGCAGCTAAAGATTTTGAAAAATGAAATTAATGGTTTGATTTTGAACAGAATTTCATAAGCAGTTTTTTGATGTCTTGGGTTGATCAAAACTCTGTTTTGAACATAGCAAGCAGTGTTTACAGCTTCTGCCCAGAAGGACAATGGCAAACCAGAATCTGCTAGCATGGTTCTTGCAGCTTCTATAAGAGTTCTATTTTTCCTCTCAACCACCCCATTTGTTCTGGTGTTCTTGGGATGCTGTACTGCCTCACAATCCCTTTTGACACACAGAAATCATCCAACTCCTTATTTTTAAACTCTGTTCCATTGTCACTCCTGAAGACTTTTACTGGCAAGTCATATTGTTTTTCAACTTTGGTGACAAAGTCCTTCAAAATACCTGCAGTCTCATCCTTGGAATGTAAAAAGTAAGTCCATGTAAACCTAGAAAAATCATCAACTATGACAAGACAAAATCTCTTTCTTCTTAGACTCATGATTTTAACAGGGCCAAACAAGTCCATGTGCAACAATTGTAGACATTGACTGGTTTTGGACTCATCAATGGACTTGTAAGAGCTTTTATGTTGTTTCCCTTTTAGACAGGAAACACAATGCTCATCACATTTGAATTCTTTTGATGGTAAGCCTCTGACAAGACTTTGTTTAGAGAGTGTGTTGATAGTATTAAGGTTGGTATGACCCAGTCTCCTATGCCACAATTCTGTCTCCTTTGTGGAGGCAGCAGAAAACAAACAGACATTTGCCATAGGATTGTCCTTTAACATATCAACAACATACACATTGCCACTTCTATGAGCAACAAGTTGTGCTTTGCTCTCAGCAATGATGGTATCAATCTTTTTCACCACTTTTGGCCCAATAATCTTGCAAGTTTTCTTTGTGAAGAATGAGCCATAACCTTTGTCACTCATTTGTGAAACACTCAGAAGATTAAACTTGAGATTATCAATAAGATTGACATTTTCAAACTTGAGTTTCCCAGCTTGTACAGTCCCTGACCCCAACACCTTACCTTTTGAATCATTACCAAAGGATATATCACCCCCTCCATGAGCTAAGAAGTCCAGAAGAAGGGCTTTACATCCTGTCATGTGCCTGGAGCCTCCACTATCTACATACCAAAGATCATCTAAACAAGCAGAAGCTCCCTACACAGCAGTAATGGATTAGTTTTGGTGAGTGTCCAAAGCCAAGTTGGCTTTGGATGGGTCCTTAGACTTTTCAAACTCAAGCTTTGGAAGATGATCAGTGGTTTGAACTAATTTTTGAATCAAGTTCAACAACTGCTGCTGACCATTTTTCAGTGCTTGAATGTCAACACTTGGGGCAACAGTTGTTTGATCACTTCCAGACAGGTGATAATACCCATAGGGATTTCTGGTCACTCTTGGTTTAGAGAGTCTTTTTGGCTCCTCATAAACATATGACAGACTATGACATGGTGGTTGTCCATATCCTCTTGGGTACTTGCTTGTGGGTGGAGCATCTGTTACTTGGACATCCCTAGGAGCAGATGTTTCAAGACTTTTAGTAACAAATGTTTGGACAGGAGTGAAGGTCTGTTTGGGCTTTCCTTTTGAAGTACTTACCCCAGGATTTGCAATAGTTTTAGCTTTGTACTCTTGTATTTTCACATCAAAAATTTTGAGATACAAGCACTCTTTGGTTTTGTGATTCTTTTTCCCACATATTGAACACGTGGCTTTGGAATCACATACACTTGTTCCTTTGTTAATGTCATATGCTTTTAAAAGAAAACAGTTTTTAGTGACATGATTCTTCTTTTCACAGAAATCACAGAACAAGTGGACAGTCTTTTCTTTCTTCTTCCCTTTTTCAGCCTTCTTTTCAGCAGATGTTTGAGCATCTGCTGGAAGGTTTTTCAAGGGAATGAGTTTTGCCTGAGGAGTTGTCTTTCCTTCGGGTGTTTTAAAATCAACAGGTTTAAAATTCTCAAGAGTACCACACTCATCAGACCAAGTAGGTTTAAATTCATACTTTTCAAGTTCAGTGAATGATGAGGAACCTCCTGGTTTTTCTAGAACAATTTTCTTACCATTTGGTTCAGTGATTTTAATCTCTTGACCCTGCAAGTTTGTTGGTACTATCTCAACAGACTTTTGATCCCTTTTGTCAGTGTTTTCAAAAGCTGGAGCAGTGGTTTCAAAACCAAACTTCACATGACTTTTGGTTTGTTTGTTGAGTAGCATTTCAAATCCTCTACTTGATTCCACCCATTTCTGACATTCAACTTGGGTGGACTCAAGCTCACTTTTACAACTCTGATATTTTGTTATCATAGTTTGGAGCTGGTCTTTGGTTATGGTTGCTTCATGTTTTAAGCTGCTTATTTCAGATTCTTTTTCAGTTAAACTTGTTTTTAATTCTTTTGAAAGTTTCTCAAATTTAACTTCATCATCTAAAATTTTCTTTCTAAGGTTTTCATTCACCTCTTTGATGTTAGAAAATGCTATCACACAACTGTCAGAACATAAATCCTTAAGAATTTGAGGAGATACCTTAGCAGCAGCCATCAATGCACAATCACACTTGCACTCACAATCATCAGATGCACCCCAGGGATCTGAGAGATTCACAACCTCTTCTTCAGGTTTTTCACCTGCAACAACTTCATCAACAACATCATCAGTCACAACTTTAGATTCAGTCACCACCTCCTCAAATTCAACTTCTTCTACCATAGCCATGAAACAAAAGTTTTCTGGTTCATTTTCAGCTTTGGCAACTAGTGCAAAATTTTCATCTGTTAACTCATCTGGTATACTTCTCCAATCAACAAAGCCTTGTGTGAAGAAGCTCTATTGACTGGTCTCTGCAGGAGCAGAGGATGGAGCAACAGTCGTTTACACATGTGCCTGAGCAACAGGTGTTTGCACATAGTGGATCTGAGGAACAGTGGTTTGGACATACTGGACAGGAACAGTGTTTGAGGACTGTGCAAAATGAGCAGTGTTTTGCACATTTGGTCCAGGGGTATTATAGGAATTTTGATAAGTGTTGGTCTGAGGTCTTTGATTTGGATAGGTGATTATAGGTGTACCATGTTGACTCCTACATTCCCTAGCAAAATGACCAAGTCTATGACATTTATAACACTTTATCTTTGATTTATCCAACCCAACCTTTGATCTGCCAGTTAACCCTGGAAACCTTCTCCCAGTTTTCTTGTAAAAATTGTTAGTTCTTACACTGAGAAGGGCCAATTGGTGCATAATGTCCATTTCCTCCAAATCATCAGGGTCAAAGTATTTCAGGTCATCATACTCAAAGGATATGTTATCAGATGCCTGGATATCACCACCACTTGCTGTGAAAGCATAGTTTGGTGAATAAGAATCAGAGTTAAAACCTGAGTTAAAACCTGAAGTTATGTCAATGAAGTGATCATAACTCTGATCCTTAGTGTTTCCAGGCACCTCATCATGACCCAAAAGTGTTGTATTCCCAAATACATAATCATCAGACACTTTTCCAGAGTCCTGGAGCTTCCTTTTCTGGTTAAGCTCTCTCTCATAGGTCAAGAGCTTACCATGAAGCTGGGTCAGTGATAGGTCCTTAAATCCAATTGAGTTTCTCATAACAATAGCAATAGTGTCCCATTTGTCTGGTAATGATCTTAAAAACCTATGGTTCAAGGTTGAATGGGGGTAAGTAAGACCAACCAGTTTTAGTTCACTAATGAGACAGTTAAACCTCTCAAATTGTTGAGTTAATGAGTCTCCCTTGACATGACTGAATGTTTCATATTGTTGGTTAAGTATTTCACGATTGTTTTCAATAACCTCTTCAGTCCCACCAAATTGTTCTTTCAGTGCATCCCACAACTCCTTTGCACTGTTACAGTGTAACAGCCCAGCATATATATCATTGGGTAGAGCCATGGCCACAATACTGAAGGCCTTAGCATCTAACTCAATTTTCTGAAAATCCTGGTCGGAGTAGTTTTCAAGTTTCTTTGGCTCCTGAACCTTGGGATCTTCAGTACTCGGCACCATCGGAATATGTGGTCCGAAGATAACCGACTTCCAACACCCAGTGTTCTGTTGAGCTAGAACATGGCTCATCCGACGTTGCCAGATATTGTATTCAGATCTGACAAGCATCGGTGGCTTGATGTTCGTGCCAGTGTTATGTGGATCATGATTGATTGAAGCCATTCTCTGATTTTTCAAAAAACAAAGTCTGTTTGAAAACGGTTGAATCGAAATTAAACTATTACTCTGTTTTCAATCCAACAGACAAACAATATCAATAATTGTGAGCTGATCTGTTTATATTAAATTGATTGGTTAGATCGAATTTAATTGACCAAGCTCTGATACCAATTGTTAGGATCTGAGTTTGATTGTTTTGATATATTTAGAATAAGATGAGAAATGAATGATGTAAATATATATGGAAAGTGCAGCGGAAAGATAAACTATAATCAAAACAACAGGAATAATTGTTATCAATGATCAAATGCTTTCATTAATTGAAAGATTACAATCAGTACAAATACTCCCCCTCAGCCTGATCACACAGTGATTGTTTGTCTGAGAGAATGTTTGTGTGTGATCTAATAGAACAGTACAAGCACTGTTCTATTTATAGACAAACCTAAACCACTGGTGACATGTGCTGACGTCACCTAAGATAGTGACCTCTAACAGAATAACAACATAAAACATCTGCCCTATACAATCTACTGTTGCATTACAAAACACTGTAAAGTAAACTACTGCTAAGGGAAAACTCTGATGGTCTTGCAACGTCTGTTGGAGTCTAAGTGCTGTTGACTCCAACAGACCTTTAGTCTTCAGTACTTGATCAGCAGTTGTTTCTTCATCAGACCTTTGGTCAGCAGTTGTTCTCTATCAGTCCTTTGTATTAGTAGTTGTCACAGCAGTTGTTTGGATGGAACAGTTGTTAGGGTTAGCAGTCTTTTGGGAAGAGCATGTTGTAAAGACTGTTTATTTGGGGAATCAACTGTTAGCATATTTTGGCTTTTCAATCATCTGTTCTTCTCCAGGTCAGCAGACCCAACAGTCTTACGCAAGTGGGTTTTGAATTTTTTTTTTCAAAAGTATAACAATATTGTACTCATATTAAAGATAAAAAGACGCTCAATTTTATGGTATATTTTTTTTTTAAAAAAAGGATGACGTATAAAAAAGTTACGGGCATTTAAAAATGAAGGTGAAAATGGCATGTGACTTGCATGTGCATATGTTTTTGACAAAATTACCCCTCCCACTTGTTAATCCTTTGGACACATGTCATTTTCTAGTGGCTTCTCACCCTTCTCATTTTTTGTAGCCTTTATAGAATAACCAAACCTGACTTTTTATATGGTGATTATTGAAATAGATAGTTAAAATATATATGAGTGAAGCAAACAATCGGGAAACATAAAAAGATTATTGATTGTGTATCCATAATAGAGATTGAACATGTATGTCATTCTTTAACAAATACTCACTTTACACATTAGAATCGTCTATCATCATCATGATATATCATTTGATACCAAATTCTTTACAAATTGTTTTTTAAAAAACGGCCTATTACTTTTACAGTACACATATTTTATCATATAATATTGAATTTATCTATCCCGAGACGCTCCTGATGATAACCTAGTAATACATAATCAAGTTCAAAAGAATTATTCCTTTTGTATTGTTTTAATTCAGTGCATAAAATTATATGATCTAAACATGTATTGTATATTCATTTCTCAAGCCCATAAATCATAACTAGTTGTATTCCTCACGCGCGTTGCAGCGGAGATTCAGTTAAAATCGGTTCGGTTTATCATGGTATCGGTAGAGTATCGACACATGCTAAAAGTTGAATGATACAGTAAAATAAATAAGTTATATATGCCTACGTGTTTACTTACAAAAAAGACTTGGTTTACGCCTGCAATCAGTTATAAAAGAAATAACCATGCCCAGAAAGTAGATTTTTTTGTTGATTACATCAGCATCCTCTTCGTGTAGCTGTAGTAACACCATTGTCAAGGATGAAGTGTTACTTTACTTGATGTTTGAAAGAGCGGTTGTTTGGTTTCTGATGTGGTTGTTGGTGTTGTTTAAAGTTGTGTTGATGGAGTCATAGAGGTCGCAATTGGGGCTCTCTGTAAAACTGGTTCATAAACCCTGATCTTAATCAGAGTAAATAATTTTTTTTATATAAATAAAGAGTTAAAAATATCAAAGTAAAGGTTTGTAAAAGAGGGTTAGGATCAAATACACAAGGCACTTTTTCTAGGAAGGGTGAGAAGGATTGTGATCCATTGATCATATATTTGAAGGGTTGAGATTAGTTTGTTTGAAAAAAATAAATAATAAATTAGAGGAAGGACATAAAAGGAAAACCACATTTGTTGACTTTCTCTCTCCACATGCAATGCACATGTCAAATCCCCCCATCATTTTAAAACGTCTATAACTTTTTCATACGACATTTTTTTTTCAAAAAAATTTCACCATATTAACGAGCGGTTTTTTATCTTTAATATGAGTACCACATTGCCACATTAAAATTGAAAAAAAAAATTCGTGCTAAATGGGTTTTCTTCTCCGTTGTGTCTTTCTGCTCGTTCATTATGTTATAGTATGCATGTGTGCTTTATAAATATGTTATTTATGTTTTTTTAGTCTACACATGATTTAACTTTGTCTATTGTGTTTTTAGTATGCTTTTAATTGTGTTTTACGCAAATGAGTTTTGTATTTAGGTGTACATTGTGTTTTATTATGTTGTTCATTGTGTTTAAGTCTATTATTTATTGTGTTTTAGTCTTCTGTTCATTGTGTCTTTTATATGTCGCCCATTGTATTTTACACAATTGGGTTTTTAACTTTTTTTTTTCAAAAGTATTCATTGTATTTTAGTCTTCTGTTCATTGTGTCTTTCGTATGTCATCCATTGTGTCTTACGCAACTGGGTTTTCAACTTTTTTTTCAAAAGTATTCATTGTGTTTTAGTCTTCTATTCATTGTGTCTTTAGTATGTCGTCCATTGTGTTTTACTAGACTCTTGATTGTGTTTTATACCCTATATTTAATTGGTGTTCATTGTGTTTTACATTCCATTGTGTCTTACGCAAGTGGGTTTTGAATTTTTTTTTCAAAAGTATAGCAATATGGTACTCATATTAAAGATAAAAAGACGCTCAATTTTATGGTATAATTTTTTTTAAAAACGGATGACGTATAAAAAAGTTACGGGCATTTAAAAATGAAGGTGGAAATGGCATGTGACTTGCATGTGCATATGTTTTTGACAAAATTACCCCTCCCACTTGTTAATTCTTTGGACATGTGTCATTTTCTAGTGGCTTCTCACCCTTCTCATTTTTTGTAGCCTTTGTAGAATAACCCAACCCTGTAAAAGAAGTCTACAATGATAAGGATTACGACATGTGATTGTGAAATTTTTGGTTATTTTATTCATTATCTAATCAAGAGGTTCATTGATAATGACTAAATACTACAATAAGCAAAGCTGCAAACAAATGCGGATAATGATTCAATCATTAGCATTTAACTGTAATAGACCTGGAATGTCCTCGACCTGTAATAGACCTGGAAATGTTGACCCCTGGTGGATGGGTCCTGGTTTAGGATGAAGCCATGGGTTAACATTCTTATAAATAAATAAAACAAACAACTTTTGGTTTTATATCTTGTGTACCTTTTCTTTCATCCCTGTTATGGTGAGTTGCCAACATATAAATCATTAAGTAAAAAAGAAAATATAATAAAAGATATATACCTTTGATCTTCAAACAAGTAACCAAATATTCTACAAAGTAACCTTCTAAACATTAGGGTTATACCTTAGTCTTGGAACAAACTTAATCATCCTAAGGATGTTCCCAGTGCAAAGCTCTCGACGCATCCTCAAAGTAAACCTTCATAACCATCTTGAGAATGTTCCTAGTGCAACATTGTTGATCTATCCTCATAATAGACTATCTAAATCCTTGATAAAAATCATAAGTACAGTTAACTTTTGAAGATTTAAGATCATATCTCAAGCCTATCTTCAAAATGTAGGCAGCCTTAGAAGACTTAGTATAACTTCAACCTGTGAAACACAAGCAAAATATAGTGATATTTTAGGGATAAAACCAACTAGTGACAAGGCCTAGTTTTGTACTACGGACAAGCCCAACTAGCGTTACAGCCTGAGGATAACTGGTGTTATAGCCTGAGGATAATTGGCGACAAGGCCTACTAGCAACTGGGCCAAATACGTACGAGACATTGAAAAATGCCTAAACTTTGAGGATTCAATGTATATCCCGAAGATGATGAAATTGTCAGCCACTGCAGCGTGTACTAGTCCCACCATCCCAAAGATATACATGAATAACGTGCGCTACAGGTGGGGTGTGTAAACCTAATTCGTGAGAAAGGTGAAAACCTTTAAACCTTAGGATTCAATGTATATCCCGAACGATAAAATTTTCAGCCACTAAAGCGTGTGCTAGTCCCACCATCCCGAATATATACATGAATAACGTGCACTACAGGCGGGGTTTATAAACCAAATTCATGAGAAAGGTGAAAAGATTTAAACCTTGGGAAGGTATTAGATACCTTAATGTAGGAGAGGGTGGCCAACCCTCTAGTCTTTAAATGTTCATCTTTAGGATATACCTGAAAAACTTCAGGATTGACTATCTTCGAGAAAGTAAATTAGTCAGGATATAACTGACTCGCCAAATAAGAGTAAATAATAACATACCTTTGAAATTTTTAAGTAAACCATACCTCACATGCGATAATATTTCAGATGGACGACATTCCAAGACCTGGGTAAGATTTCCCCCTCTAAGGTAGATAGCCAATATGCTCGTTTGCAAGCCTCAGAATGTATAAGGTATGACCCTTCCCATTTGGGTGCAAACTTGCCATCACTTGGCTTTGTTGTATTTTGAAAAGCCTTTCTCAGAACTAAATCTCCCACCTGGAATATGCGGATCTTTATGCTCTTGTTATATGCCTTGGCAATCCTTTGCTCGTATGCTGCCATCCTTAGCTTAGCAGCATCCCTATGCGCATCCATTGTTTCAAGATCTTGTAGCAAAGTTTCTGAATTCATACTTGCATCCTAAAGATGCTTCCTTGTTGTTGGCATAACTATTTCAGTTGGAATCATGGCTTCTGTACCAAATACCAAAGAAAATGGTGTTTGGCCAGTTGCATTCTTGGAAGCTGTTTTATCAGCCTAAAGAACGAATGGGAGTTCTTCTGCCCGTCTTCCTAGCTTCTTCTTCAGATTGTTGACAATGATCTTGTTGAAGACTTAGCTTCATCCTCATTGAGGAAACGCAGATATAGACCCGCAAGAGATTTCCTATACAAAATATTGGCTAACATGATGAACTTAAATACCTTCATCGTGAATGTTCTAGCGTTTTCTTCAATCGGGATGTCGCCATCCTCAAGATACTTCACGATAAGAGCCATCCAAGATGAGTCATCCTGAACCGATGTGTTGAGAACAATGGCATTCTCAGGATGAACACTTCATATGCAGGTTTCAGGATGTTGGATCCTTCTCGTATCTTTAGTGAGGATCCTACGTTAGCTAATGCATCAGCCTCAACATTCTTTTCCCTTGGTACCTGTTTAAGTGTAAAATTTTTGAAAAAACATGCTAACTTTTTTTTTAGTATTCCGAGATATACAACTAGTTTTTCACCTTTGCATAAGATCCATTAAAATGGTTAATTGTCAACAAAGAATCAACATAAACTTGTATATTCTTAATATTCATGGTTTTGGCAAGTTGTAGACCAGAAATGAGAGCTTCATACTCAGCCTCATTATTGGTTGTTTGAAATTCACATCTATTTAGGTAACCTTTGCTTAGGCTGGCTACACTACCAGTGACTTAGATCTTGTGAGAAAGCAGAAAGTCAGGTGCCCGCAACTACTTTAAATGTGAAAGGAGTGAAATTAGCCTATCAGTAAGCATTCCTTCTACTCTTTAGAAATCACCTGAAATAGAATGACGAAGTGATGGGTAAGCTCAAGTAATCCCTACCTTCCCTAGAGAATTGAGAAGAGATAGAAGCCAGATTAGCTCTCCAAAATGAGTAGAGAAGAAAGTCTAGCTTCCCAGGGAGTAAAGACGAGAAAGCCTGACCTCTTATGAGATAGAAAGAACCTCAGAGAACGGAAAGAGCTAAGGTCGTAAAGAGAAATGCAGAAAAGCCTAGGTATAGATAGCAAAAGTCAAGGTACGAGAGACAAAGGAGTTAGACAATAATAGAACCTGTAACGGAAATAGAGTTTTAGCCGGCTCATTAGAGCAAGTGAAATATGCGTCAAATTGGCTTCTTTATAGGATTCTCGTCTGATTGAACAAGAGCGTATGCACCTTAAAAAAGGGAATATCGTATGATTGCACACTCATTTCACAAGGAGGGGGCGGTGTGCACAAGTGAAATGGGGCGTAAATTGCCCTCTTCCACACCCAATATGGTTTCTGTTTTGGTAAAAAATTATCAAGTAGAAAAACAATTTTGTATTCCAAATCAGAAATGTGAGGTATTATGCTATAATATTTTATCAAGTGCAAAAACCTAATATATTCCGAGAATGGTTTAGTTTGAGATACAAAAGAATAAATCTAACAGCTATGATTAGGATGTCAACGTAAAAATGATAAAACATACAGTTGTATCCTCAGGATGGAACTTTAATAAAGAAATTCGTTTTGGCTAATAAAAAGGAAACAATGCAACACAAGAACACCCGATGTACGAGGAAAGCCCTTGATCAGGTATGACCGCCGGCATAAAACCTCGGGAGGAGTCAAATGGCCCTGCCATTGTTATTTTATTGATTGAAAAAAGTAAATACAACTTGAGAACAAGTGTTGATTGAAGCTAAGTGTTACAAAGTGATCGTAGGTGTTTTTGTGTGATAAAATAGCAGAGAGTTGCTAATAGAGTGTGTGAGTGTAGTGGAAGAAGTGTCTCTATTCGATCAACCTTGCCTCCTATTTATAGTGCAAGTAGATAACAAGAATTTTGCAAAATCCGCCATCCTCAGGAAGTTCTTTAACTGTTTTCAGCTCAACTACTGCATAAGTCTTCATTTATAACAGTCATTAGCCTTCTTTGACGTCGTTCCTTTACTGTTCACGCTTATTTAGAGTAGAATTAGTCAATATAGCCGTTATATTAACTAATTCCAAGATTCCCGCCTGATATCCTGGGGATATTCACTTCAGGCAGTTACGTTCTAACCTTTTCTTCATTAAGAGACCTCTTTCACACATTTTCTTCCTCCATTTTCTCCTCTTTTGACTAGAGCAGGTCAAATGAGCCATTAGGGAAGACCTACAAGACTTATTCAAAGGTAAGAGAACAAAAACGTTAGTATTTAGTATCCTGAGTCATCATATCCTCGGGATGTTAAGCCGGAACTGTCACACCCTCAAATTTCCACTGCGGGGTTTATACCGCGAGGCGCATGACAAACCAGGATCCCGTAGCCATAAGTCACATGAACGACTC
Source organism: Ambrosia trifida (assembly GCA_028751855.1). Classification (NCBI taxonomy): domain Eukaryota; kingdom Viridiplantae; phylum Streptophyta; class Magnoliopsida; order Asterales; family Asteraceae; genus Ambrosia; species Ambrosia trifida. The sequence goes on from CM054131.1 coordinate 103,115,419, forward strand.
TAAATGCCCAAACCATTTAGTTCGTTATTGAAAAACCAAGTTTAAAAGTTAACGAAACCAATTAAGTAATAGCGGAAGCGAAAATAGAAAAACGGTTAAGTAATAGTATGCGCAAAACACCGCGCCCAAAACCAAAAGTAAATAGTTAAATATTCAAAAGTAGTTTAAGTTTTCATATCCCAATGACACTACATGATGCATGCCCTACTCGTGCTCCATACCTAATTACCTGCAAAAACATGCCAATGTGTGTCAACATAAAGTCAGTGAGTTCACAGTTTGGATAACAAGTATAAAGTAGTCAAAAACCCAAATGTTCAAGTGTCACCAGTTTAAGCTTGTCAGGGGTAGCTAGCCCACTCATTGTAACTGAAAAGGTGATTATTGGGAACCTTCAGTAATGTGTTAACATATGTTAAACTGCCTTAGTACTAGTGTCTATCAACACTAGTAGAAAAGATGTGGTCAGAAGTTCATGCCCGTGACCCAAGCACCTCAAGCATGAGGTTGCTGCACAACCTAATAGCGCTATCAACTAATACCCTGCTCGCCTCCGGCGATTAACCCAATAATATGTAAGGACTTTAAATGATAGAGTGTGTTTAGTTCACAAAGGACAGTTAAAGTTTTTAACTGATAAAAGCGTGATCCACACAAAGAATCGTAAAACCCGACCCACACAAGGAGTCATGTCGGACCCACACAAGGAGTCAAAACCTGAGTAGTCCCAAACCGGACTAGAAAACGTTTACCAAAGTTGTCTCAAACCCGAGACACATGCTTTCGAGAAAAAATAGTGAAACTCACCTTAGTATGCAAGCAATTAATCCTAACTTCCAAAGTAGGGTGTGCTACCGACTCCCTATTACATGTGTCACTAAGTCAGCATATGTGTAATATCATTACACCATATAACCCGTTTGTCCAAGACATTTAAAGGTTCAAAACCGTGTGACACCTAATGATTCTACATGCATAAGTAAACCCTACCGTTGGTGAATATGTTGATTATTATTAGTTTTACACTTCGTATGCATTTTATATAAGTGTTCATTCAAGTTCATGTCAAATACATACCACATAAGACTCCAAATAGTCACATAAACATACATTACACAATCTGCGTTTTTAGGACAAATTATGCGCCGTGAAAACTAATTTATTAAAACTACTTATCCAGTGAATTAGACTCCCAAAATTTTACTAAATATTCCATGGGGTCTACTAGACAAGTCCATATTTTTAGTTCGTGATAAAACCTTGCACAACAATTATGAAAAATCACGCAACACAGCTATGTCCCGAAAATACACACAACAAATCAGATTAGTAGAAAAATTCCCAAAAATTTTGTATTCATCTAAACGGGACGAATCCACTATGAAAAGTCAAGTAATTCCAATGTTGACATCCTGTCCAAATTTCATACTTTAATTCTTTGTAAAACTCAAGTTATGATCGTTTAAAGTTGACCAGTTTACTAATCCGAAAATCTGAGATGACCTTTAATCAAAGAAAATTCCAAAACCTTATCAAACGACGTCCAAATCAAATGATTTTGCACATTATGAAAATCTAAGACCATGTATAATACAACCATGCAAAGAAATCATCAAAGCAAACATGTTTAAGTCACGTAACAGACCCTACAAGTCGACCCAAATATTATGTCCAGATTTTAATCATGCATAAACTCTTATTAAAACTACTCATATTCGCATCTAATCGATCAACAAACATCATATAACATTCATAAGTCCTAACATGATCAGAACCTTACATAATACATGCAAAACCATAAACCCTAAAGATCTAAAACATCATAAACATGCATAACATGCAACCTATCAAATACTAATCACACAAGATTATGTTTAACCCATTCAATCTTTATAAACATCAAGTTTTAATCTTTATGAAAACGTTTCAGACCTGGACAAACTCGATTATAATGTTTTATGAACATATTAAAGAAGATTAAAACACAAGAGATTGAATATTATACCGCAAGCACTTCAAAACTGTGACATCCGTCACAAAAACTATCAATCAATTGCTCTCCAAGCTTCCCGATCGATGTTCTTGAGCCTTAGCAAGTGTTTGGGGTTAATATTTTCGTAACTAGGCAGTAGGGGGCGATTAGGATTGAGTTTAGGGGATACAAGAGGCTTAAGATTGCTTAAATAGTGATTTAAGTCGGTTACATTGCGTCAGGACCCCGCGAGCGGCCGCTCGGAGGGAGTGAGCGGCCGCTCACTCCTCCCTGGCCCGCTACGGGTGTCCTGCTTCGTTGTACCGCGTGTTTTATTCGATGTTTTCGCTATTTTGGACCATAATAAGTGTAACACCATGTGTTAAGACCCCAACCATCCTAATGGTCCACCCATTACGATTTTTTATTAACGTTTTCGGTTTAGGTTCACGTAATCACATATAGTTTGCACATAGTTTCACAGAGTTTCATAGAAACACGTAATTACAATAAACCTTAATTAATTAATTCACAATTATCTAATTTCACCGTTCACCAACGTCCGAGGTTCACTACTCATGTATATAATCTGGTAATTCCCCGAATTACCACTTCATGCAGTTATTAACCTATAACTGTGCAACGTGTGACCTATCTAGCTAACCCTAGTTAAGTAGAATGCAAGGAATGTAACATAAAGTGCCCATAGTATAACATGACCTTTAATAAGTTCGTACGTAGCATGTTTCTCCCCCGAAAGCAAAACAGTAAAAGTGGGGCTGTGAAACGCACCTCGGATTGCGTTACATGAAAATAGTTAAGTAATTATGCTATGATAGCCCCAAATAGCGGCGACCTATCATAAGATGTGTATAAGTATCCGGGCTAATAACCCGCAGGTTAACTAGTTCCCGAATGTCCAGACCATGACCATAAACGTTTGAAAACACCTTTGACTGTTAAACCGACCGTACCAGACAAGACTCGACATCCCATTGGTGATCCGACATCTCACGTGTTAGACAAACACAAGACATCATGCAACATATGCAATTTAACACTTAATACGCGCAAGAGTTCACCTAGTCTAGCATAATGTTCAATTAACGCATAAACAGATCCGAACACGTGTTACTAAGCCATTGGGTGTATCCCGGGGTTCCTATCATGTTCCTAGGTGTCAAATCATGTTCCGGGATGTCAAAATACGTTTATGACAGCAGTACACGTGATTAGGAAACTTACATGCGATTAGGAAAAGTCAACTAGTGAATAGGGAGGTCAAACTGGCAAGTAGGGTGCTATTCGCTTGATGTATCAGGTGAATAGGCTGTAATCGCCTGATACATCAGGCGAGTAGAGCCCTATTCGCCCCAAGCACTGCTGTCGCACGTTTTTGCGCGTTAAACCCTCCAAATCAGATCCGAAACATGTAAAAACACCCAATATCAAAACTAAACTATTAGCCAACCCATTCCAAGCAAAAACCCCCAATTTATCTCTGCTCTAACGGCCTCGGTGCGATTATTTCCAAAAATGGCAAAATACTAGGTTTCATTAACTATGAAATCTTTCCTTAAGTAGTAAAGATCAGATTACACCTCCTACAACTTGCAATTCATCATCCCTATGTTATAGCATCATTCTAGCATGATTTCTAACCATAAACAAGCAATGAATCATATCATAACATCCTAATTCTTCAAGAATCACCCAAATGGGTCAAAATGCATACTTTCATCTAAACACTATAACAATAGCTTAAACTCATAGATAATCATCCTAACAACTCCTACACATCATAAGTACATCAAATTCATGGAAACATTCATGTTATAATCACCAAAAATCATCATATGCATCAATACTTCACATATATCAAGTATTATGGTGTAGACTTGTTTTAGAACTCATTTCCAAGGTTTTTAAAGACTCATTCTTATCAAAATAAGGTCTGGACTTTTGGGGAACCAAAACAATAACATTACAAAGGTTTAGGATGAAGAACACACCTTGGATTTTATCAAAGAAAGGTGTATAAGCTTGGAAATGGTGAGTTTTGAAGCAAAACAAGTTCCAGAGGTGTTTCAAGGTGTGTGGGAGGCTTAGGATCAGTTAGGGTTGCACAAATGGTGTTTGGGGAGTCAAGGGTTGTATTTATAGGTGTTTTGACTCGTGCACATCAGATCAGGCGAGTAGGAGAGCAGTTCAGGCGAGTAGGGCTTCTAATCGCCTATATACTGGCGATTAGAGCCCTAATCGCCATCAGACTCCCTCTAATCGCCTATACATGTGGCAATTAGGAGCTCTCCAGGCTCCTAATCGCCTGTATGGTTCCAGAACGGGTTTTTGGCGCGTTAAACACTATTTTAACACATATAAACACGTATTCACATACCGACAAGTCACATAATGATTACAAACACATAATGCACGATGACTAACACGTTTACATCCGTTCACCAATTCCCGGGACTCGAGACTTGCGTGTGTACGTTAAACCCCGGCGATTCCACGAATCACCAATCCTTGTACACATGGTTATGGACCGACTCCCAATGATCCCGCGGATCATCGTAACGACTCGACTAACCAAGTTAAGTACGTAATATGCATGACTCGCTAAGGTAGACTTACTAGTTTAGTCAATGTTACTAACCTGAGTTTGCCGGGTGTCATATCATCCTCCCGTTGAAAGAATTTTCGTCCCGAAAATTGCTCAAGACCGAAAAGGAAGAGACGAAAGAGAAGAAAAATTTTCCGGTTGCCACATCATCCCCCTGTTGAAAGGAATCTCGACCCGAGATTCATTCAGCTTCAGCAGAGACATGTCTTGATTCGAACGCGCGCTTAGGAAATAAATGGGGATACTTAGCTTTCATCTGATCTTCCCGTTCCCACGTGAACTCCGGTCCACGATTTGAGTTCCAACGAACTTTAACAATGCGGATTTTACTCCGACGAAGGCTACGGATCTTATAGTCGAGAATTTCAACCGGTTCTTCCACAATACGCAGGCGATCATCCACCTTGATCTCTTCGAGAGGAACAACCAAAGATTCATCCGCCAGACACTTCTTGAGATTAGAGACATGGAAGACATTATGAACATTACTGAGTTCAGCTGGCAGATCAAGCCTGTATGCTACCGGTCCAATCCGTTCCAGAATTGTGAACGGTCCCACATACCGAGGATTCAATTTGCCCCGCTTCCCAAAACGTATAACGCCCTTCCACGGAGGTACCTTCAATAAAACCCTGTCGCCAACCTCAAACTCTAGAGGCTTGCGACGACGATCAGTATAGCTCTTTTGACGATCCCGAGCTGCTGCCATGCGGTTACGGATTTGTACGATCTTCTCGGAAGTCTCGTACACAAGTTCCGGGCCGGTGAGTTGACTCTCACCCACCTCAGCCCAACAAAGAGGAGACCGGCATTTCCGCCCGTAAAGGGCTTCGAACGGAGCCGCCTTGATGCTAGAATGGTAGCTATTGTTGTAGGAGAATTCCAACAACGATAGATGACTCTCCCACCCCTTGCCAAAATCGATCACACATGCCCGAAGTATGTCTTCTAGAGTTTGGATTGTCCGCTCACTTTGACCGTCAGTTTGCGGATGATAAGCTGTGCTCATGTCTAACTGAGTACCCAGAGCCTTATGCAAGGATTTTCAGAAGTTAGAGGCGAACCAAGAATCACGATCAGAAATAATAGAGACAGGCACCCCGTGCCGAGAAACCACTTCCTTAAGATATAAACGTGCCAAACCCTCGAGGCCATCGGTTTCTTTGATAGCGAGGAAATGCGCAGACTTTGTCAACCTATCAACAATCACCCAAATCATGTCACAACCACTGGGCGATTTCGGGAGTTTAGTCACAAAGTCCATCGTAATCCGCTCCCACTTCCACTCGGGAATTTCAGGCTGTTGCAGAAGGCCGGACGGCTTTTGATATTCAACCTTGACCTTGGCACAGGTCAAGCACTTGCTCACGTACGAAGCCACATCCGCCTTCATGTTCGGCCACCAATAAAGTATCTTTAAGTCTTGATACATCTTATCGGAGCCAGGGTGAATAGAGTACCGGGACTTGTGGGCTTCATCAAGAACGAGCCCCCGCAAGCCCCCAAATAAAGGGACCCATATACGTTCAGCGAAATAACGTAGGCCATCAGACCTGAGTTCAAGGTGACTATCAGCACCATGCATGGTTTCAGCTTTAAGGTTTTCCTCCTTCAAAGCTTCTTGCTGCGCCGAACGGATTCAGTCAGGTAAGCCGGAATGGATAGTGAGCTGAAGAGCTCGAACACGACGAGGTTTAGCGGTTTCCTTCCTGCTCAAGGCGTCTGCGACCACATTCGCCTTGCCAGGATGGTATTTAATAACGCACTCGTAATCATTAAGAAGCTCGACCCAGCGACGCTATCTTATATTCAACACCTTCTGATCAAAGATATGCTGGACGCTCTTGTGATCGGTGTAAATAGTGCACTTGGTACCGTACAAGTAATGCCTCCATATCTTTAAAGCAAAGACTACTGCACCCAATTCCAGATCATGGGTGGGGTAGTTTTTCTCATGAACCTTGAGCTGACGAGAAGCATAGGCAATGACCTTCTCGCGCTGCATTAGCACACAACCGAGACCCCGGATAGAAGCGTCACAATAAACCACAAAATCATCCGTGCCTTCAGGCAAGGACAAGATAGGAGCAGAACAGAGTTTAGCCTTTAGCATCTGGAAGGCCGACTCTTGCGAATCACCCCGGTCGAACTTCTTGTCCTTCTGGGTAAGCGAGGTGAGGGGTTGAGCGATCTTCGAGAATCCCTCGATAAAACGACGATAATAACCTGCAAGACCCAGGAATTGCCGCACCTCAGATGGCGTCTTTGGTGCTTCCCAGTCTTTGATGGCTTCTATCTTAGCTGGGTCAACATGAATTCTTTTCTCATTAACTACATGACCAAGGAACTGGACTTCACGCAACCAGAAGCTACACTTAGAAAACTTGGCGTACAACTGTTCCCGCCTCAGGAGTTCCAAAACAAGACACAAGTGTTCCTGGTGGTCCACTTCGTTCTTGGAATAGACCAGAATATCATCAATGAAGACAATCACGAACTTATCAAGATAGGGCTTACAAACATGGTTCATCAAATCCATAAAAATGGCGGGCGCATTGGTGAGACCAAAAGGCATGACCAAAAATTCGAAATGGCCATAGCGAGTTCAAAAGGCGGTCTTCGGAATGTCAGCTTCTTGGACCCTCAACTGATGGTACCCCGATCTCAAATCAATTTTCGAATAGAAACTAGAACCCTGAAGTTGATCGAATAAATCATCGATGCGAGGAAGAGGATAACGATTCTTAATGGTAACCTTGTTCAATTCACGGTAGTCGATACACATTCGCAGGCTTCCGTCCTTCTTCTTGACAAACAGAATAGGGGCTCCCCACCGGGACGAACTAGGTCGGATAAAACGCTTCTCAAACAGCTCCTGCAACTGGTTGGACAGCTCCTGCATCTCGGGAGGCGCAAGACGATATGGGGCTCGGGCAATAGGGGCCGCACCTGGAGCAAGTTCAATACCGAATTCGACCTGATGATAAGGCGGAAGACCAGGTAAATCTTCAGAAAATACATTGGGAAAATCACGAACGACAGGAATATCTTCAATCTTCTTCTCTTCCTCTTCCTCTGACGAAACCGAAACAAGTGCCAGAATGGCAGAATACCCCTTCCGAAGATACTTATATGCTTTCATACACGAAATGATACTCAAAGGGACCCCGCTCTTCTCACCGTGCACCAATAGAATTTCTCCATCAGGGAGAGGAAGTCGAATGACTTTATCAAAACAAACGATCTCAGCATGATACAAAGACAACCAATCCATACCCACGACAACATCGAAACTACCCAAGGTCACCGGCATAAGGTCAATAGGAAAAGAATAACCCGACAATTCAAGGCGACACTCCCTAAGGACGTGCGTCGCTTCGACTTTCTTACCATCAGCCAATTCTATCAAGTACTTAGCCTCTAAAGGTGTAGGTACCCTATCAAGCAATTGACTAAACCCAAGAGATATAAAACTCTTATCGGCACCAGAATCGAATAAAACCGTAGCATAGCGATTATCAAGAAGAAACGTACTGGTAACAGTGTCAGGATCCTGTCGAGCCCCGCTCGAACCAATCACAAAGGCGTGAGCATTCCTGCCTCCGCCCCCGTTGTTTCCATTACCCGAACCGTTCTTCCCAGCCTCGCCCTGCTTCAACTTGGGGCATTCACGCTTGTGGTGACCAAGCTCACCACAATTATAGCACCCCCGTTTACCCTGGTTTCCCTGGGGAGCAGCAACCTGAGGAGCCGGAGTAGGTGTAGCAGGTGGGTTCCGGTTACCCTGAAGATTAACCCTGCAATCCTTTGCCTGGTGCCCAAGCTTATGGCACCCGTGGCAGCGGTTCCTGCCCTCACAACGACCGTTGTGGTGAAACCCACACCGGTCACATTTCGGCAATTTCCCAGTATAACCCCCCGGTTTCTGCTCAGTCGACGGTCCCCCAACATCAGACCTCTTCACCTGCTGTGGCTGAGCTAAACTCGAGCCTTTTCCCACACCTTCCCATTTTCGCTTGTTGCTCTCAGGAGCCTTCACCGCAGCGCCTCAAGGAGGCAAGACCCCTTCAGCCACCATCATATTGGTCAGCCTGTGAGCCGACCGAACCACCTCAGAATAAACAGTAAGATTACCCGTAGCTACCAACCCCGCAACCTCCGGCACCAACCCAGCAACATAATGTTCAATCCTCCGGTATTCCGGTGTGTGCAAATCGGGGCACAACACCGCCAACTCATTGTGCCTAGCAGTGTAAGCTTCAATCTCAGATCCCACCATCTTGTGATTCCAGACCTCGTGCTCAAGCTTCTGGATCTCATCCCTCGGGCAGTACTCATTTTCAAAAGCTAAACGAACTCTGTCCAGGGCATAGCATGAGCTTCCCCGATTCCCATGGTCTGGGTGGTGGAGTTCCACCAAGTCAGAGCTTGACCCTCCAGGGTCGCAGAAGCATATTTCACCCGGTCGCCTTCCGGGCAACTGCACATCGAGAAAACTGACTCAATCTTCTCCAGCCAGCGGAGCAGTCCCACTGCCCCTTCAGTTCCACTAAAATTGTGGGGCTTGCAATCCATAAACTTCTTGTATTAGCACTGGGGTGGAGGGGGATTGACAGCACCACCTGGAACATACACACAGGTGAAAATCAAGAAAAGGTACAATACCCTAGAACAAGATGGAATAGGTGGGAATTGACGTACCACCCATAGCATTATGAGCGGCTTGGAATGCAGCCAAGGCAATGTTCACGTGCTGCTGCATCAGGTTGTCCAACTCCGCTTGGGTCATATTAATGTTTCCACGGCCACCGCCGCCACCACGACCGCCAGCACGACCGCCTCTACGACCTCCACGAGCTCCCGACATCTACTGTCACAATCATGAAATAAAAGATTTAGGCTTGCCCGTGGTACAACCCATTAGGAATTTTAAGGAACTAGACCGAGCCCAGTTCGGGTCCATCCGTTCGAACACAAAGTCCACTAGGGCTCCCATGCATCATTGTTTTTAATCTCGTGTGCACCCGACATGATAAACTGTTCTACATGGTCCTCCAGGCGTGCTTTAAGTTTGAAGTTCAAGTTCCCGAACACTAGCGCCCAATCATGGTATTATCATAAGTATAAGTATAAGATAGTATGCATAAGAACAAGCGTGTCGATTAGGGCATAGAAGGGAGATGTCCGAATCCCCGGACAGATCTCGGGAGTATGCCGAAGCTGCCCCAATGTACACCGCCGCCGAGAAAGTTCAATAGTATATCGTTCGCCGTCGAATCATGGTAAGGATGGGTCAAGAGATAGAATGATAAAGAGTAAACAGATGATGTAGCGTAGAAGATGATGACACCGACACCCCCGACAAGTCATATTGTTACCCACATGTTAAGACCCGACTATCTGTGACCGTCTAGTGTGTGCGACTCAGTTATAGACTAGACTCTACATGCAGTCCTAGTTCACTATAACCGTTAGCTCTAATACCAATCTGTCACACCCTCAAATTCCACATGCGAGGTTTTAGCGCGAGGCGCGTGACACACCAGGATCTCAGTCAACGATCACAATAAACATACAACAAACATGCATTCATATATATAATTTTTAAAACCAAAATATCATGCTTTAAGCCGTAAACCAGCAGCGGAAGCATTTCTTGTTTACAACCAAAAGACATATCATTGTTTACAAAACATTGTTTAATATGCTTCAAAATATTAGACGCGGTGCATGACTTCGTGCGCCTAGCCCATTGACTGCTACCTTAGCGAACTGAGAAAACATGCCAAAAATGTTAACATATAATGCTGGTGAGTTCACAGGTTTTCTTTTATAAAAGTGTTGTTACAAGTTCACAAAGATCATTCCCGTTAATACTATGTCATAAGAACGTTAGCTAGACGTTAAGTGTTTTTACTACTACGGTTGGGAACCCATTACTAAACATGTACCAAAAGATGAATCCAGCCCAGAATGACTGGGTTACCGATGCCTCGATAACCCGAGAGTTAGAGACAATATGCACCCGTCCGGCATCCCCGCCGTCGAGTGGGGTTTGTGAGGCCCAATAGATCTATCCACATTTCCCTCGTTGTGCATCCCCGCACATTCATGGTTTCCCCCTGGGACTTTCCATAAAAGCCATATAGTAACATAAAGTGCCCATAGTATAACATGACCTTTAATAAGTTCGTACGTAGCATGTTTCTCCCCCGAAAGCAAAACAGTAAAAGTGGGGCTGTGAAACGCACCTCGGATTGCGTTACATGAAAATAGTTAAGTAATTATGCTATGATAGCCCCAAATAGTAGCGACCTATCATAAGATGTGTATAAGTATCCGGGCTAATAACCCGCAGGTTAACTAGTTCCCGAATGTCCAGACCATGACCATAAACGTTTGAAAACACCTTTGACTGTTAAACCGACCGTACCAGACAAGACTCGACATCCCATTGGTGATCCGACATCTCACGTGTTAGACAAATACAAGACATCATGCAACATATGCAATTTAACACTTAATACGCGCAAGAGTTCACCTAGTCTAGCATAATGTTCAATTAACGCATAAACAGATCCGAACACGTGTTACTAAGCCATTGGGTGTATCCCGGGGTTCCTATCATGTTCCTAGGTGTCAAATCATGTTCCGGGATGTCAAAATACGTTTACGACAGCAGTACACGTGATTAGGAAACTTACATGCGATTAGGAAAAGTCAACTAGTGAATAGGGAGGTCAAACTGGCGAGTAGGGTGCTATTCGCTTGATGTATCAGGCGAATAGGCTGTAATCGCCTGATACATCAGGCGAGTAGAGCCCTATTCGCCCCAAGCACTGCTGTCGCGCGTTTTCGCGCGTTAAACCCTTCAAATCAGATCCGAAACATGTAAAAACACCCAATATCAAAACTAAACTATTAGCCAACCCATTCCAAGCAAAAAACCCCAATTTATCTCTGATCTAACGGCCTCGGTGCGATTATTTCCAAAAATGGCAAAATACTAGGTTTCATTAACTATGAAATCTTTCCTTAAGTAGTAAAGATCAGATTACACCTCCTACAACTTGCAATTCATCATCCCTATGTTATAGCATCATTCTAGCATGATTTCTAACCATAAACAAGCAATGAATCATATCATAACATCCTAATTCTTCAAGAATCACCCAAATGGGTCAAAATGCATACTTTCATCTAAACACTATAACAATAGCTTAAACTCATAGATAATCATCCTAACAACTCCTACACATCATAAGTACATCAAATTCATGGAAACATTCATGTTATAATCACCAAAAATCATCATATGCATCAATACTTCACATATATCAAGTATTATGGTGTAGACTTGTTTTAGAACTCATTTCCAAGGTTTTTAAAGACTCATTCTTATCAAAATAAGGTCTGGACTTTTGGGGAACCAAAACAATAACATTACAAAGGTTTAGGATGAAGAACACACCTTGTATTTTATCAAAGAAAGGTGTATAAGCTTGGAAATGGTGAGTTTTGAAGCAAAACAAGTTCCAGAGGTGTTTCAAGGCGTGTGGGAGGCTTAGGATCAGTTAGGGTTGCACAAATGGTGTTTGGGGAGTCAAGGGTTGTATTTATAGGTGTTTTGACTCGTGCACATCAGATCAGGAAAGTAGGAGAGCAGTTCAGGCGAGTAGGGCTTCTAATCGCCTATATACTGGCGATTAGAGCCCTAATCGCCATCAGACTCCCTCTAATCGCCTATACATGTGGCGATTAGGAGCTCTCCAGGCTCCTAATCGCCTGTATGGTTCCAGAACGGGTTTTTGGCGCGTTAAACACTATTTTAACACATATAAACACGTATTCACATACCGACAAGTCACATAATGATTACAAACACATAATGCACGATGACTAACATGTTTACATCCGTTCACCAATTCCCGAGACTCGAGACTTGCATGTGTACGTTAAACCCGGCGATTCCACGAATCACCAATCCTTGTACACATGGTTATGGACCGACTCCCGATGATCCCGTGGATCATCGTAACGACTCGACTGACCCAGTTAAGTACGTAATATGCATGACTCGCTAAGGTAGACTTACTAGTTTAGTCAATGTTACTAACCTGAGTTAGCCGGGTGTCACACTTTAGGATATTAATCACGTAACATCCTTAGAATACTAATCACGTAACATCCTTAGGATGCTAATCTCATAACATCCTCAGAATGCTAATCTTATAACATCCTCAGAATTTTAATCACGTAACATCCTCATAATTCTAATCATTTAACATCTTCAGAATGCTAATCACGTAACATCCTCAGGATGCTAAGTCTATAAATTCACCCATAACGATTTCTACTTCATGTGATCTAATAATAATAAATTAAAAACTTCACCTTTTGTTAACTTTCAACTTCATCTCCTCAAAAAAAAAAAAAAAAAAAAAAAAAATTCTCCATTAATACTTCACTGAAGTTCATATCCTCATATCAATTCAATTTCTTTATCCAATAAATCTCCATATAAATTATAAGATATTGTTGAAAATAATTGAAAAACAAACGGAAAATGGCTCAATAACCCAGACTACCAAAAGCCCTTAACTTTGGGCGCCTCACCTTCGAACATCTTCAGGTGGCTGCTCCAACGCGACGGATGATTTCAGAAAGCTTCGACATGGCTCGGACGGCCAGTCTTTGGATGCGTTAAAGATAGTCTAATAATTATATTTTTTTTGTTGTTGATTGGTGGTTCTAGCGGTTTGATTTAGAAACTAAAACCGACCATGAAAGTTGAATCACATGTTTGACTACGTAGTTATTTTATGCATATCTATTAGGCACCATGGGGCACCTTCGGTCTTGGGTATTTGGTATAGTAGCCAGATCGGCTACACGGTTCCGACCGGATCGGCTTTGGCAATCGGCAAGAGATTTCGGCGTGTGGTGGCCGATTGTTTTGAGCATGCTTCAAACGGTCAAATGACCGTTGTACATTAATTTTTTTTAATTTTTTTTAACAATATATAAACACATAACTCTCATTCACAAAAATTTATACCTCTCTCATCCTACCATTCTCACTCTCATAACAAAAATTTACTACCATGGCAAATAAATTACCTATGAGCATTCCACCAATGGAGACGGATGACGATATTTCAAACGATAGCAATCTTCTTTTTTTAATGATCGCATCGAGCAAGTTGACGAGGAAGACATGCCATTATAAAAAAAATTCGTTAAACGTGATTGGGAAAAAGATAACCAAATCCTTATGAATGACTATTTTGTTGCTGAATCCAAATATAATGACGATGTTTCCGCTATCGCTTTCGTATATCGAAACAATTGGTTTTAAAAATTGTTGCCGACATCGCAGCCAAATATCCATGGTTTCAAGAGGGTTACGATGGAAGGATGAATAAAAGTTTTACACATATTCAAAAATTCACTTCTACCATTAAACAACTTGCACACGGTAACACACTGGATGAATACGACGTGCATTTGTGTATGTCTGAAAGGACTTCATGTGAGTCCCTTTGTTTTTTTTTTGCAACGCCGTAATTAAAATTAAGTTACGGCGAGGAGTTTCTGCGTCAACCCACAAGCCACGATGTTGCAATTTTATACCAAAACCACAAAGAAAAACATCATATTCCTGGCATGATGGGTAGCATTCATTGTACACATCTAGAATGGAGGAATTGTCCAAGCGAGTTGAAAGGAACATTTACGATAGGTACCTACAATCACCCAACGGTTGTACTTGAGGCGGTTGCGTCACAGGATATGTGGTAGTGGCATGGTTATTGTGGTGCGCCCGGTTCACTCAACGACATCAATGTCCTCCAAACTTCTATGAGCGGCTTTAAAGCTTCAAGCGCACACTACTCGATTACAACCACGAACTAGGCAGCCCTTGAGTTGCATTATGGTGAAGATAGACAACCGTTTATAACCACGTGTGTGCACGAAGGCAGAATATGATGGAGGGTGGTCCATGGCTATCTCAGTAGTCAGTATCGTCGTTGTTCCAATATAACCCAATGTATAACCCCTTCGCTTTTGTAGTCCATTGGAGAGGAAGAACTTGTTTTGCTCCTGGACTCGTAACCATCCAGCAAGCATACCAAGGTTCCAGATCGTTTCCCCGGTCACCATTGGGACCGGGCTTGCAGCAGCAATACTATTGATCCCCGTCCTTGTAGTCACCGTAAAGTCGGTGATGAACATAGTGATTTAGGTATGCATGAAGGGTATGGTAATTTGATTATAAAGTTGTACATGATGTTGATGCTGGGGTCTCTCTTCCAGATTTCTATCGATTTTATGAACGCTTAGTGAGGCTCGGATGAAGAGTGGTGCGAAAACAATCTTTCCGGCGAAGAATCAGAAACTGACAGCAAACTGTTGTTGTCACTGTCGGAGGTGACGGCGCTGGATGGCGGAGGAAAGTGAACTAGATGAAAGATCATTGTCTGGCGGTCGCGTGGATATATTATTTGTCCCAAACGGAGTTCGTATGATAGAGTTACGAGCCGCGCGAAGACAGAAGCGTAAACAGTGACGTACGGCCACTGTTCTCTCTTTCTGGCAACTACAGCAGCAGATTCCAGTGATGCCAACTGATGGGTTTGGAAGGTTTCGGCGATATGAACGCGTGGACATATTATTTGCCCAAAACGAAGTTCGTTTGGGTCGGTTTTGGTCTACTCGAATGTTGGCGCGCAAAACCGAACGAGCTGGCAGGCGGTTCTGCGTTCTGGCAGCAACGATGGTGTCGGCAGCCAACGCCAATAATTTTCTAAGGGCGGTCATGTCGAGACGAGCACGTGGATATATGGGTCGCCCAAAACAGAGTTTGTATGATCACGTTATGAGCAAAACAATATTTCATTCGCATTTTTCTTACAAGCGTTCAGAGTAGAAAAAACGCGCCAAGGATGACACATACGCTTTGGGCTGACGTGCATGCTAAACTAGCAAATATATTTTTATGAAGTCACAAAATATTTTTATAAAGTTATAAATATTTTTGTGAATTCATATATATTATTTTGGCATGAACCGTAAGGAGGCGGAATGCGCCTAATGTTTTATTATATGGCTTGAGTTATATGTATTATATATATATATATATATATATATATAGGTAGAGGATCCGGTAAGAAAATTGTTTTGTGTAGGAAGTGTAGGAAGAGTTTTCAACCGTTGGATCAAATCTGATTAAATATTTAGATCAAGGGCATAATAGACTTTTTAGTCATTTTATTAATTATCAAAACCCACAAATTTAGCAACAAAATTATGGATTTTAATGAGATTCAGTTATCTAAAATAACTAATTCTTCCACACAATATTCAATCCCTTAACAATCAATCGGTTCTTCATTTTTTTACAATTAATCGATGATGGCAGAAGTTTTTCAAGATCTTTCGAATGGTAAGTCTTGTTTTATTTTTTTTAGATCATTTTGATTTGTATGAGGTTTATTCAAATTTGATAAAAAGTCTACATTTTTTTTATTATAATCAGATTTGAAGTCGTATAGATCGATTCCATCTGTATAGGAAGTTTTTTATGTTTTTTTTATTTTATTTAAAACACTACAATAAAAACACCATCTACAAAATTATCTAAATCCAAAAACTTAGATGTTCTAACGAGTAAACACTGAATAAAACACTATTTTAAAACACTACTATAAAAACACCATCTACAAAATTATCTAAAACCCAAAACTTAGCTGTGTTTAACGAGGAAACAAACGTATAATGTTTCATATTATATAAACACTGCATAAAACACTGCATAAAACACTATTATATAACACTATTATAAAAGAACACTATAGATATTAGGTTTATTTGATTTGTTGTTAGTGATAAGAAAGAAGAAGATAGTAAAAGACCTTCGTTGATATTGACAGAGAGATAGAGAGAGGGGTGAGTAAAAATAGGATATATTTATTAATTATGCTTGAATTAAGGAGTGGTTAGTAGATATATAAATTAAAATGACTTTTCTACCCTCTTTTAAAACACTAATTAGACCATCCTACCCCTAACCATTAATTTATAATTAGTATAATATTAACTAACCTAAACTTTTAATCTAAACCATCAATTTCTAGATCAAACGGTTGAAAACACTTCCTACTCTTCCTACACAAAACAATTTTCTTACCGGAACCCTACCCTATATATATATATATATATATATATATATATATATTTAGGAAACACACATTTTTATCAAGTCTCTTTACCTGACATGTTTTCTAGATATCATCACTTTATCACACATTCCCAATAAATTATTCAACTCCACCTCTCACTACTTTCATCGTCTTTCCTCTTTCTTTTTCAACTAACTTCTTTATCATATTCAAGCTTAAATCCAACCCTTTATCATTCCACTTCAGATCTATTCATCTTCCCTCATATACGTTTTGGCCATGAACCCAAACCAAACAACGCACACCTTTGTGCGTGTGTAGATAAAGAGACGATAGAGGCCGAGACAAAGAGACGCACACCTTCAGATCTGTTCACTTCCATCCACGGCGGCCACCACCCACCACCATTCGAACCTTCACCCACTTTTTATCTAGATCTGTTCACTTTTTATCTAGATTTGTTGGTTTTGTTTTTGGTTATGTTGAAGTTGGACTTGAGGTTAGTAAAATATTTTAGATGCATGGTTGAGAAAGTAATAGGTCTACTTTTTGCATTTTAATGATGTTGACGACAACTAAGAAGGTTGTTTCCTTTTTGTTTTCTTTTTATTTTTTAATTTGAAATGTCCATTTTTTAGTTTTAGTAACTCATATTACCAGATTTGAATTAAAATACATTTTTGTAGCTTTAATTTTTTCATATAAAACACATGTTTTTTTGTTGTTTGGATGATAATTTTGAATTTTTTAGTGAGATAAGTTTGTGATATGTTTTTTTTTGTTGGGTTATAATTTTATTATATGTTTTTAGTGAGGTAACTCGTGAAAACATATGTTTTTGTCGTGTTATAATTTAAATATATGTTTTTAGTGAGATAACTGGTGAAAACATATGTTTTTGTTGCTGGATTATGTGTTACTAAAACATGTTATAAAAAAACATATGTTTGGATAATAATTTACATCTGTTTAGGTCATAATAAATATTTGTAAATTTGTTAAAACCAGTAACATTTGTTTTTTATTTTATAAACATTTGTAGAACTCCTAAAAAATACGTTTTTTTTATTTTGAGATATTATAGTGTGTGAACTTT
Organism: Ambrosia trifida; assembly: GCA_028751855.1. Taxonomy (NCBI): domain Eukaryota; kingdom Viridiplantae; phylum Streptophyta; class Magnoliopsida; order Asterales; family Asteraceae; genus Ambrosia; species Ambrosia trifida. The sequence goes on from CM054131.1 coordinate 103,133,295, forward strand.
GTAAAATTCAAAACAGCATAAAACATATGTTTTTAAGAGATGGGAGAGGGAGAGAGGAGAGAGATAAAGCGATAAACATATGTTGTGTTTTTTAAAAGAGAGAGAAAGACAAGCATATGTTTCATAATCTTAAAACATGTGTTTTTAATAATCTTAAAATGCTTCAGTAAATTTTGAGTGTCATATATCAAATTTTGAATTGAGAGTAAGATATATTAAATTTAAATAAAAGAAAGAAATGGGAGAAGAGAGAGAAACGTGAGATGAGAAAAAGAAGAGAGAGGAGAGAGAATTGAAAGAGGAAAAGATGAGAGATGATGGATGTTTATGTGCCTGCACATTGTCAGTTACAAAGAGAGAAGAGAGAGAGAAGACTTAAAATATAAGAGGGCCATTTTACCCTTTTGAACATTAAAGTAACATTTATGTTATTAAAATAAAACTTGAAAAAGCACAGCCATAGATCAAAGAGAATGAAGGGTTAAAATGATGGTTTTCAAGGTTTTCTTAAGTGGAAGAGGTTTCCAAAATATTCTTCCCATATATATATATATATATATATATATATATATATATATATATATATATGAATGGACGGTTGTCTTGATTAAAGTGTGACTTAAGTTTTTATTTAATAAGCGGAATGCGCTTAATGTCCTGGCCACGTATTTGAAACCTTGCTTGTTAGATCGAGACTTGCCTTGAGTTATACTTGTTAGGTTAAATGTGTTACTATATATTTATATATATAAACTGTGTATGACGGTTACCTGGTATTATAAATTGAGCTATGATAGTTTTACAATATGTCTGCTCTGATTTATAGTTATGGTTTGAGTCTTAGTAGGTGATATGCGCTTATGTAGACTTGTTGTAGTTTTGTGACGAATAGGCGAAATGCGCTTATTGTAGATTTAAGATAAAGTCTTATGTTAAGTAGGCGGATTGCGCTTATTCTAGACTTTACATTTTTGCTTAGGGAACAAATTGGCGATTTGCGCTTATTGTTAACTTTGAGGTTGAGATATTTTGTGCAATATTATACATTTCAATTACATAACAAGACAAAACAAGTTACATTTAGATGGTGGGTAAGCGGGCAACAAGCTGCGCCGCTATCCCCTTTTGAATCGCAAAGCCTATCCTGCTAAACACAAACCCTTCGTTCTTAGGGCTTTGCGAGTCACTGTGGACCACCTTTTGCACTCGTTTCAAAAACCGTACTGCTTCAGGGGCTAGAGATCCAAATGTGTCAAAAGCAAACGGCAGGAACACATGTTGATTCTCTAAACAGACTGCTTCGTGCTTAGCAACCTTCTTAGTTTCTACCCTCAAAACTGCCTGCCCCGGTTTGTGTTTATATAAATTTATAAAACTTGAACTCACTCGGCGTAGCTGACTTTTGCATACACGTTAGATTGATTTCAGGTATTTGAAGAATAAAAGAGATGCCTTGGCATGCTGCAGGACTACTCAGAGGCAGTTGACATTTCGAATAAGAAGATACTACTTTATTGCTAGAAAACTCTTTTCGAAAATTATTGTTTTGTTTTACAAATATGCTTTGACCCGTTGTGGGGAATTTCATGTTTGAATAATTTAAACCATTTACTTTCCGCTGCGTGTTTTCTAATAATAAAATAAGACTTCTTAAGTATTAATTATGGTTTTAGTCTTTGAATGCCAACTGTTCGACCCGTCGGATTTGAGGGTCTTACAATAGAGAGAGAGAGAGAGAGAGAGAGAGAGAAGTAGAGGAGAGGGAGAAAGGCGGAGGAGAGATAGTCACCAGCGCTGGTCTCTGACCGGCCGGTTCTGCTCCGAAATCGATTGACGGTGATGGGTCTCCGTCGAATCTTACAACGGAACAAAAACATAGGGTTTAGTTCAATCTAGCTAAGGTTAAACAGAATCTCAGAGTTTGGGCAGGAAGAGCCCAGAGTTCTACTTCAGGTTTATTATTATTATTAATAATTTATTTAGTTAATTTATATTTCTCAATATGGAATTTAAAAGGGGTTTTTTTGTAGGTGAGATTTGAACCTACCAGCAGTTTTGTAGAAGATGATAAATATAATTTTTCAATATCCAATTTTTTAAACCTTATATGCAATTTGAATAAGAGATTTCTAGACCGTCTGCTGAAATCAGCTGATGATGATGCGCAATCAGCTGCTGATCTGAACTACGTTCATGGGTGTAAGTACTGGGCAGTGTTGTAAGAATCGCTAGACTCTAATCTGCCTGCGGGGTATCGACTAGCGATTAATCGAGATTAGTTGGATTAGGATTCTATGCGCAGTTAGGAAGAGATGTTATAAATTTGAATTGGTAATTAGGTTTATTTTGTGTGTATTATTGCTACCATATATAACTCTATATTTTTTTGTATGGTTATTTAATTTGGTTAGTATTTTATTAATTTTTTCTTTTGTTAGGAAATATTATCCGGAGAAGACCGAAGCTAAAGGGTGAGAGATATGGATATTGGAATTTACGTTTTACAACCAAATATAATTATGCGTGTGATCTACTAAATGAGGTAACCCCACGGGTACTTTTGTCCTCTTGATTTTAGTTATTTATTTTTACAATACTATGTCTTCTTTACATAACTAACATACAAATTTTCAACTTTCTTTGAATTAATTTGAGTTAAACTTTGTGTCTTTTGTATACAATCTCCAAACGGTGGTGAATGCATCTACTTGAGTTAGACAATACGCTAGAACTAAGATGCTTACATTGAGTTGGATTCTAGAACTTCATCACGTGTTTGTTTACACTGTGGAAACATTCGGGGGTAAGTTGTTTCTAAACTCAATCTCAAACATGCTCTAAGTTATTAATTTTGTTTGATATGGTGGTGTGTTTTATATGATGATAACGAGATGACATATCTATTATAGTTTGTACTCTTTTTATATTGCAATGTTCCATGTTTTGAATGATATAAATGTTTCATGTTTTGAATGATATGTATCGTATTAGAGTTCTCAACATCAAGATGCTTCAGGGTATAATCTAGTAAATAAATAAAAGAGACAAAGTCTCGTGAAAGTTGTGAGTGCAAAGAAAAAAAAAGTAAAATTTGAAATAATTAAACAAGGCCACGCCTTGTTCCAAAAAATTTTAGGAGATCCATAAAAAGTTGCGGCCTAAGATGTAAAAGTAGGGGTGTTCATCGGTTTACGGTTTACTTGGTTTATGTGGTTCGTTTTATTCGGTTTTCAAAATTTTGTACCCCAAACCAAAAACCGAACCAAACCAAATTAAGAATATGTAAACCGAATCAAATTCAACCAAATTGAATTCGGTTTGGTTTCGGTTTAAAACCAAACAAACCGATTTCAACCAAATTCAACCAAATTGAACCGAAGTTTTTTTTTCCTCTAACTTATATACGTTTGTGTTTCGAAATCCGAATAAAAAATTAGCAATTAATATAAACCAAAAAATCAAACCTCGCAATATATTGTTAACGAAAAGTTTAAAAGCAAAATAAAACAAACAAATCCGGAAAATAGTCTTACACACAAACACAAACATCATATAAATAATTGGGCTTTATTTTGGGTTAGGATTACATTTAATATTTGGGCTTATATATTATATATTGCTTATTAAATATTATTATTTTTATTTAATAATAAATTAGTTTACCGGTTTATTCGGTTATCCGAATAAACCAAATAAACCAAATTAAAAAAATGTAGAACCAAAAACCAAACCAAACACCGAATTAGCAATTTGGTTTCTGTTAAAACCAAACCAAACATCAAATTCATTGTTCGGATCGGTTTTTTCGGTTACGGTTCGGTTTACAGTTTTTCTGAACACCTCTTTGTAAAACAAAAAAACCTACGTGCTATATTATGCGTATTAGACGACAACATGAAGCAGTAGTAGCAACATTATTAGAAAAGTGTGGAGCTTTTATAGGAAGACTTTTGTGTGACTTTGAAGCGGAGAAGGTCCCGGGCACGTTAAAGATTAATATTCAAGGAATCTCATATTTGGTTTAGTTTTATTCATTTGTTTTAATTATTTTGAGACATGATGAACTTAGTTTTTATTAACTTTGGACTTTTGTTTTTGAATATTATTATGAGCTAAACCTTTTGTTGGTGACTTGGGATGATGAACTAGATTTTGGTTTTTAATTAAAGACTTATGTTTTACGTTTTGGATGTGTTGAATTACATGATTTAACTTTTATGTTTTATTTTGAATATGTGTGTGTTAGAGCTTTGTGATTTGATTACTTGTTTGTTAGCTTTGATGTTCTAGGCATACAGGAATATCCCCTAGATCTAGAAATTATTCTAGTTTGATTAACTTTTGTTGTCGAGCTAGTTCTTGCAGTTCAGAATAGCGCAAATTTAACAAGTTTTTAAAATCAATTAGCTAAGGTGTGCAATCCCTTCCTGAAGGTTAGGAATATAATTCAAGATTGCTAGGTTGACTAACATGGCATTGTTTGGTTATCGCTGGGGCGAGACCGGTTACTTATTCGTGTTTAGAGTTTTCCTGTGATTTGGGAGTTTTCGATCCAAGAGTGGCTGATTAAAGGATTTCTATGAAATTTGGTTTCGCTGGGGCTATCTACCTTCATTTTAACATCTCAATGCTTGTTCTGCCTCGAGTCTAGTCGACTATTTTTGACAGGAGGTTTATTAGGTGAGAATAGGCTCTCTAATTGGATTACATAGGTTAGATTTTATAATCAGAGTCTAGGGATTCTACCCAGGTTACCAGTCTTCTCCTCATTAGAGTTCCAATCAAGTTCTTCAGCTTTCATTTATTTTTAGTTTTTTAGTTTAATTAGTAATTTAGTTTTAATTAGTTAATTTATTTTAATTTCAGTTCGAACTGATCAACAAATTAATTTCTTAATAATAATAATAATAATAATAATAATAATAATAATAATAATAATATATAAGGTAATTCATTAAAAGTGATCTTAAAAGTTTTAGATAAAGTCCTTAGGTTCGATACCTGGTGTTAATGTGTGGTTTTAGAAAAATCTAGAATTTTAACTTGACCAAGACCTACCATATCTCGAAGAATCCGACGACATTGAATAATTTAATTTTTAATATTTTTAGTTGTATTTTTTTATGTTTCGTATTTTTTTATTTTATTTATATTTATTTTATTTTATTAATGTTTGTTTGATTTTATTTTGTAAATTAATATTAAAAAAGAAAAAAATAGGTTACTTTAGGCTAGACATTTCTAGTGTTTAGGTTATTGTAGGCTACTTGAAGGGTAAAATGACATGACAGTTTGTGATTGGAGCATTTTAGGCTACTTTAGGCTTATGTCTTTATAATTTTAAATTTTTCAAAGGAAACTAAGGGGCTGTTTGGTTGATTAAGTGCTGAATCATTAAGATGGTCTGAATGGTTAAGAGACTATAAATGGTTAAGAGCTGAATCATTCAGCATCCCTTATTAGCTTAATGGTTCAGCACTTAATCATTTCATTCAGATGCTGAAACAAACAGTCTGAATACTGAATGATTCAGACCTGAATGATTAAGAGGCTGATTAAGAGGCTACCAAACAGCCCCTAACTCTTTAATAAAAAGAGAGTTAAAAATAAATTCAGACCATTAACTGTCAGTTTGTAACTCGTTATATATTTTTTTCAATGGTGAAAACTTCTATATATAAATATAGAAAAGGGTGAGAAAGAAACTGTAAAACCCGACAAAACAATTACAAGTCCATGCCCCGATTATTAAAATGACACCATCTATCCCAATTTAGATTACAAAATTTGGATCCACTCCTACGAGTTCTCCTTAATGATGTCTACTGTATTTTAAGGATTTAATTTTTTTTTGAACAATCAACAAAAGATTTTATTCCACCGAGCTAGCGGGAAACTAGCTATACACCATACAATATTGTAACACCCATGTACACATAATATGAAAGAAATCCCCACCCAATACTAGACAAGTTAAAACTACACCAAGTATTCCAATTTATTGAATGTTGTTTCGCCCGAGCCTTGACCCAAAACTGTGACACCCCGCATTTTCAGGTTAATACTTTCACTAAACTCTAGTTAACTTACATGAGACATTTTAGTTAACTTACGTTGTGCATGGGTAGATACTTAACTAGGGTTAGTTAAGTAGGCCTAACACATGTTAGAGGTTATTAACATATGTGTTAAATAGGATAAGTATTGTTTAACACACACATGAGTCCTGTATCCCGAACGTTGGTGAGTTATGTGACATGTATAATCATAGTATGTGCAATGAAATGGTGATGGATGCGAAGTGCCTGCTTGTATGAATTACGTGAATTATGTGAATTATAACTTGACTGATGATTAATATGTAGACCATGCAAGTTACGTACACATCATGACTAATATCTTACGTAATAATAAAAACAATGTTTTTATACAATTTAGAGGGATTAATATTATTGGGTCCGGTATTGGGCTAGTATAGTCTTAGTGGGTCAAGATATGGTGCAAGAGGGGCCCTAATACCCAACTACTTGGGGAACAAGGAACATTATCCTATAATTATAGTTCAAAAAAAAAATAAAAACCCTAACCCACCCCTCTTTGCGCCGTGGACTTCCCCCAACCCCACACCCTTCATCTTTCAATCAATCAACTAATTTCACATCTAATCAAGCTAGTCGGGTTTAATCTCAAGGCTTTAGGGAGCTTTAGCGCTACAAGGTATGCGTTTATATGTTCTTTGAAAGATTATGTTAATCGAAAAACTTTAAAAACTTTAAAAATCATATGCATACAATCGCATATATATATATATGTATGAGTTCTTGATTGTTCTTGATGATTTAATGTTGATGGTTGTTGCTAGTTGCCATGATTAGGGTTTTTGCATGATAATATATGTGTTTAATCATGAGGGTATGGATTATGCATGTGTTAGAGATTTTTGAGCATGATTAGGGTTTGTAAATAACTTGGGATGCAAGTTTTAAATTCTGGCAGATTCGTTTGTATGTTTTGTAGGGGCTGTAACGGGTTGGTAAATTGGTAGTCTTGATGATTTCTTTGCATGATTGTGTTGTGTATAGTCTTAGCTTTTCATAATGGGCAAAACCATCGATTTTGGACACCGTATGATTCGTTTTTGGAATTTTAATTGATTAGGGTTCATATCAGATTTTCGGATTTATAAATTGGGCTAACTTTAAATGGTCATAACTTGAGATTTACAAGGAGTTAGGTTATGAAATTTTTACAGTAGGTCAATACTGGAAAAATAGAGCTTTTCCAAGTGGATTCATCTCGTTTGGATGAATACACAATTTTTAAGAATTGGTCAGTTTAGTAGGAAAATTCTTAAAAATTGTGTATTCATCCAAACGAGATGAATCCACTTGGAAAAGCTCTATTTTTCCAGTATTGACCTACTGTAAAAATTTCATAACCTAACTCCTTGTAAATCTCAAGTTATGACCATTTAAAGTTAGCCCAATTTATAAATCCGAAAATCTGATATGAACCCTAATCAATTAAAATTCCAATAACGAATCATACGGTGTCCAAAATCGATGGTTTTGCCCATTATGAAAAGCTAAGACTATACACAACACAATCATGCAAAGAAATCATCAAGACTACCAATTTACCAACCCGTTACAGCCCCTACAAAACATACAAACGAATCTGCCAAAATTTAAAACTTGCATCCCAAGTTATTTACAAACCCTAATCATGCTCAAAAATCTCTAACACATGCATAATCCATACCCTCATGATTAAACACATATATTATCATGCAAAAACCCTAATCATGGCAACTAGCAACAACCATCAACATTAAATCATCAAGAACAATCAAGAACTCATACATATATATATATGCGATTGTATGCATATGATTTTTAAAGTTTTTAAAGTTTTTCGATTAACATAATCTTTCAAAGAACATATAAACGCATACCTTGTAGCGCTAAAACTCCCTAAAGCCTTGAGATTAAACCCGACTAGCTTGATTAGATGTGAAATTAGTTGATTGATTGAAAGATGAAGGGTGTGGGGTTGGGGGAAGTCCACGGCGCAAAGAGGGGTGGGTTAGGGTTTTTTTTTTTTTTGAACTATAATTATAGGATAATGTTCCTTGTTCCCCAAGTAGTTGGGTATTAGGGCCCCTCTTGCACCATATCTTGACCCACTAAGACTATACTAGCCCAATACCGGACCCAATAATATTAATCCCTCTAAATTGTATAAAAACATTGTTTTTATTATTACGTAAGATATTAGTCATGATGTGTACGTAACTTGCATGGTCTACATATTAATCATCAGTCAAGTTATAATTCACATAATTCACGTAATTCATACAAGCAGGGACTTCGCATCCATCACCATTTCATTGCACATACTATGATTATACATGTCACATAACTCACCAACGTTCGGGATACAGGACTCATGTGTGTGTTAAACAATACTTATCCTATTTAACACATATGTTAATAACCTCTAACATGTGTTAGGCCTACTTAACTAACCCTAGTTAAGTATCTGCCCATGCACAACGTAAGTTAACTAAAATATCTCATGTAAGTTAACTAGAGTTTAGTGAAAGTATTAACCTGAAAATGCGGGGTGTCACATCATCCCGAAGTTGAAAAGAATTTCGTCCCGAAATTCAGCAAGTAAACAATAAAGCCAGCTATAAAAAGGTGTGCTTGGTTCCCGGATGTCACATCATCCCCAAGTTGAAAGGAATTTCGCCCCGAAATTCACTTTGAAAGAGCTGCTTTATGTTCCGCGTTCGATCTATGTACGATTTCAGGTTCAGTAAAGAGATGTGGGTATTTGAGTCGCATCTGATCCCTGCGTTCCCACGTGTATTCTGGTCCAAGACGGGAATTCCACCGCACCTTCACAATAGGTATGGTGCTTTTTCTGAGTTTCTTGGCGCCCTGCTCAAGAATTTCCACGGGTTCTTCCACGAACCGTAGTTGTTCGTCCACCTGGATCTCCTCCAGTGGCACTGCTAATGTCGAATCTGACAGACACTTCTTCAGATTCGATACATGAAATACATTGTGTACCCCATTGAGTTCCTCGGGCAGATTTAATTCATAAGCTACTGGACCAACCCTTTTGACAATCTCAAATGGCCCAACGTATCGTGGGTTCAGTTTTCCCCGTTTGCCGAAGCGTATCACACCCTTCCATGGTGACACCTTCAGTAACACCCTGTCCCCTACCTGGAATTCCAATGGTTTCCTACGCTTATCAGCGTAGCTTTTCTGTCGATCGCGAGCAGCAGCCATCCTGTTTCTGATTTGCACTATCTTTTCAGAAGTTTCATGCACTAGTTCGGGACCTGTCAGTTGGCTATCCCCAACTTCCGTCCAACAGATGGGAGACCTACACTTGCGCCCATAAAGTGCCTCAAAGGGCGCACACTGAATCGAAGTGTGGTAACTATTGTTATAAGAAAATTCAATCAGTGGCAAGTGCTTGTCCCAATTGTTTCCAAAGTCCACCACGCACGCTCGTAGTAGATCTTCTAATGTTTGGATGGTACGTTCGCTCTGTCCATCCGTCTGAGGGTGGTAGGCTGTGCTCATGTCTAAACGAGTCCCCAAAGCATCGTGGAGAGTTTTCCAGAAGTGGGATGTAAATCGCGCGTCGCGATCAGATATGATGGAAGTAGGCACCCCGTGCCTAGAAACAACCTCTTTGATATAAAGATTGGCCAGCTTCTCCAGTTTATCAGTGTCCTTGATGGCAAGGAAGTGTGCCGATTTGGTCAACCGATCGACTATGACCCAAATCTTGTCATGCCCACTTGGCGTTTTAGGGAGTTTTGTAATGAAATCCATAGAGATTCCGTCCCATTTCCACATAGGGATTTCTGGTTGCTGAAGTAAGCCCGAAGGTTTTTGATACTCAATCTTAACCTTGGCACAGGTCAAGCACTTACTAACATAAGTGGCTATCTCTGCTTTCATGTTTGGCCACCAGTAGAGAGTTTTGAGGTCCTGGTACATTTTGTCCGAACCGGGATGTACCGAATAACGAGATGTGTGAGCCTCATCGAGCACTAGTTGTCTAAGATCCCCTGAACGTGGAATCCAGACTCTATCCATAAAGTACTGAAGCCCATCCGACTTCAGTTCTAGGTGCTTGCCAGCCCCATGCAATGTTTCCAACCCGATGTTTTCCTTTTTCAAGGCCTCGCCTTGGGCTTCACGTATTTTATCAGGCAGGTTAGAGTGTATGGTAAGTTGTAAGGCTCGCACACGTTTGGGTTTCGTTTCTTTACGGCTCAGGGCATCAGCTACTACGTTAGCTTTCCCTGGATGGTACTTGATAGCACAGTCATAATCATTCAAGAGTTCGACCCATCGTCGTTGCCGTATGTTTAGGACCTTCTGATCAAATATGTGCTGAAGACTCTTATGATCTGTGAAGATTGTGCACTTCGTTCCGTAGAGGTAGTGCCTCCAAATTTTGAGAGCGAAGACAACCGCTCCCAGTTCCAAGTCGTGAGTGGGATAATTCTTCTCGTGAACTTTTAGTTGTCGTGAAGCATAAGCGATCACCTTCTCGCGTTGCATCAAAACACACCCTAGACCTTGGATAGATGCATCACAGTACACCACAAAGTCCTCCGTACCCTCAGGTAGTGATAATATTGGAGCACTGCAAAGTTTAGTCTTTAGTAATTGAAAAGCAGCTTCTTGGGCATCTCCCCACTTGTAGGTAATCCCCTTCTGTGTCAAAGCAGTAAGGGGTTGAGCGATTTTTGAGAATCCCTGAATGAATCTGCGATAATAACCTGCAAGGCCAAGGAATTGTCGGACCTCCGTGGGAGTCTTAGGGGCCTCCCATCTTTTAATCGCATCAATTTTAGCGGGATCGACCTGTATTCCTGCCTCGTTCACCACATGACCCAAGAATTGGACCTCACGAATCCAGAAGTCGCACTTGGAGAATTTTGCATATAACTGCTCACTTTTCAGAAGTTCCAAGATCAGTCGTAGGTGTTGCTCGTGCTCTTCCCTACTCTTGGAATAAATCAGAATGTCGTCTATGAACACTATGACAAATTTGTCTAGATAGGGTTTGCACACACGGTTCATGAGGTCCATGAACACAGCTGGTGCATTGGTCAGCCCGAAGGGCATTACCAAAAATTCATAGTGCCCATAACGAGTTCGAAAGGCTGTCTTTGGCACATCCTCCTCTCGGACTCTCAGTTGGTGATACCCCGACCTTAAGTCAATCTTGGAATAGAAACTCGACCCTTGAAGCTGGTCGAATAGGTCGTCAATACGAGGTAAAGGGTAGCGGTTTTTAATTGTCACCTTATTCAATTCCCGGTAATCAATGCACATACGGAAACTCCCATCTTTCTTCTTCACAAATAAGACTGGGGCTCCCCATGGTGAAGAACTAGGTCTGATGAAACCCCTGTCCAATAGTTCTTGGAGTTGGGTAGATAGTTCTTGAAGTTCGCCTGGTGCAAGGCGGTATGGTGCACGCGCAACTGGGGCGGCGCCTGGTGCAAGGTCAATTTGGAACTCCACTTGGCGAACCGGTGGGAGTCCTGGCAGTTCCTCTGGGAAAACATCTGGAAAATCTCGGACCACTGGGATGTCTTCGATTTTTGTTTCGACTTCAGCTCGAGTGTCAGAAATGTTAGCCAGTATGGCTAGATAGCCCTTCCGTATGCACTTCTGGGCCTTCAAGTAAGAGATGATGCCCACCATGGCACCACCGCGATCACCCTGGACAGATAAGAGTTCTCCACTGGGGAGAGGGATACGAACAACTTTCTCCTTGCAGAGAATTTCGGCGTGGTGCTTGGACAACCAGTCCATGCCAACCACAAGATCAAAGCTTCCTAGGGTGATAGGTAAAAGGTCGATGGCAAACAACTGTCCATCTAGTTCGAGCCCACAGTCACGAAGAATGTGGGTTACCTCAACAGGCTTCCCATCAGCTAGTTCTATAGAGTACGGGGTCTCGAGTAATGTAGGAACTATCCCTAGTTGTCTGCTAAGTTTTGATGACACAAAACTATAGTCTGCACCAGTATCATATAAAACAGAAGCGAGAGTGTCGTTCAAGGAACACGTACTCGTCACGACGTTGTTATCATTCCTCGCTTCCCCAGAGCCAATCACGAATGCTCTACCACGCGCCCCATAGTTGTTTCCGTTGTTGTTGTTGTTATTACCAGTGTTGATGTTGTTGTTATTACCCCCATTGTTTCCATTACCGTTCAGCTGGGGACAATTCTTTCTAAAATGGTTCTCGCTACCACACTGGTAACACGCTTTTCCACCCTTCTGTTGCTGACCCTGCGGGGGTGGGTTACCCTGAAGGTTGACTCTACAGTCTTTCTGCACATGCCCCAGCTTACCACAACGATCGCATTTAATCCGGTTACATGGCCCAGAGTGGTGATAGTTGCACTTAGCGCACTTGGGCCGATTTCCGTGATAACCACCTTGAGTCTGAGTACGGTTGTTGTTGTGGTTGTCGTGTTTCTTGTTCGGGTGCTGCTGCAGTTGATTACCATTACCTGGGGGTTTGCCAGACGCATTCTCCCACTTCCTCTTATTCTCATTAGTACCAGAGGATGAAGCACCTCGAGGGGGCAGTAGTCCCTCCTCAACTTTCTGGTCAGTCAGCTGGTGTGCCATACGAATCACCTGCTGAAGATTGTTGAAGTTTGCAGCAGTAACCATGCCCTTGATCTGCGGCACTAAACCCTTGATGTACAGTTCAATCCGCTTGTAGAGCGGGGTTGAGTAGTTAGGGCACATAGTGGCTAGCTCATGTGACCTAGTGGTGTAGGCTTCAATATCTGACCCCACCATTTTCAGACTCAGATACTCCGTTTCCAGCTTCTGGATTTCATCCCGAGGGCAGTACTCCTCCCTCATCATCTCCTTGAAAGCATCCCAAGGCGTAGCATTTGCCACATCCACACCCAGTATTTGTTTCTGAGAGTTCCACCAGGATAACGCCGCGTTCTCAAGTGTACCAGCGGCATATTTGACCCGGTCAGCTGGTGGACAGTTGCACATAGCAAAGCATGACTCTACCTTTCGAACCACCTAAGTAGTCCAACTGCACCTTCAGATCCCCCAAAGTTTTGAGGCTTGCAGTCCATGAAGGTCTTGTAGGTGCAGGCTGGAGGGTGATGTGGAGGTTGACCTACGTGCAAACACGGGAGTCATATGAGTAATAGAGTTTAACGCTGGAGTTCGTAGAAGGAGTAAATAAGGCGAATTAGTGTTACCAGCTTGGATAGCTGCGAGGGCTGCAACCACCCTGATGTGTCGTAAAACACATCTATTCTCCTATGTATTTTGAGTTAAAATTAAGTCTTTTGTATATAGTTTTTAGTAGTTTTAGGCGTGTATTCGTTTGTTGGCCTATTTTTGTCATTGTATAGTTTTTTATTAATTTTTAGTACTTATTTATTTATTTTATATTTTGGTAGGTGTTCGTGTGAACGTTGGAGCGTAAACGATGAACTTTGGTCAAGCTAAGAACACCCGAGTCGAGAAGTACGGAGTTATACTACTACTCCTACTACTACTACTACTACTACTAATAATAATAATAATAGAAGAAAGTCAAACGTGACTTTAGTCACAAAATCGGCCCAAGGCCCAAACAAAATAAAAGGATGATATATGTTTCATTCGAAGAAAAAGATAATAATTTTAGGGAGGGAGCCGCATCAAAAGAAACTGGAGATATTATTCATTCACTGGAAGATTGGACAATTCATATTCTACGATTCCAATTTCTATCGCACAACAAAAAAGGGGCGACCGGCCATAAGCGGTGACGAGCGGAACGAGCACGGAAGGAGAAAAGGCCACGGGCACGTTAAAGATCAATAGCCAACGAGCCTTGGGTTAGGTTTAGTTTTCATTTATTATTTTTATAGACATGGTTAAAACTATTTTTATTTATTTTGTGATGTTTATAAAGATTATGAACTAAATATTTTATGGTTGCTTAGGTTTATGAACTAGACACGTTATTTGCAGTTTTTAATGATTCTTGGTTTTTAATTTTGATGTGTAGGATTACATGATTTTAATTTTATTGTTGGATTTGATATATGTGTGTTGGTGTTATTTTATTTGAGGTTTGTTTATTGGTTTTGTGGAGCTAGGCATGTAGAGATACCCCCTAGGTCTTGAAATCAATCTAGTTCGTCAACTTAGGTTAGCGTGCTAGTATTTGGAGTTGGAGTACGACACAAGTATAACAAACTAATATAATAAATTAACTAAGACGTGCAGTCCATTCTTGAGGGTGAGAAATCTAACTCGAGTTTGCTAGGTAACTAACTAGGCATTGTTCGGTAGTTGGCAAGCGCTAGGGCGGGAGTCGCTACTTGTCCGTGTTTAGAGTTTTCCTAGGTTTTCTTCAGTAAAGTTTAAGTCTGCTTCATAGTTTGAGGGTTTTAATCCAGGAGAGGTTTTAATCTGATTTCTGTGGGATTTTGGTACGCTAGGGCGATCCAGATCCATCTTAGCATTTCTACACTTGTCCCGCCTTGAGTCTAGTGAGCCATCCTTGACAGGAGGTTTATTAGGTAAGAATAGGGTCTCAAGTTAATTACCAGATTCAGGATTTATCGCTAGTGTCTAGGGATTTTACCTAAGTAACCAGCCTTCTTCCTATCCGATTTCTCCTAGCTCCTAGTTCCCATAATCAGTCGAGGTTGTTTTATTTATATTTAGTTTCTTCTAAGTTTTTAGTTATTAGTTTAACCCCCATTTAAGTATATATTTATTTAGGCTAGTATTCGGTAGAGGTTGTGATCTAGAGTTGCATTCGCGTCTTTGGGTTCGATACTCGGTCTTATCTGTTTACTGCTTTGCGACCGGTACACTTGCCGTGCGTGTGTAGTTTTTAGGTGAGTCGTTTTAATTAAAACTTGTGTTATTTTTATATATACATTTACACACATCAAGTTTTTGGCGCCGTTGCCGGGGACGCAATTTGCACTCTTGAGAATTATCCGATCCGTTTCTAGTCTACTATTTTGTGAATAATTTTTGTTTTTTTTTCTTTTTTCTTATTATTATTTTTTTTTATTCTTAATATATAATTTTTTTTATCATGCGCGAGATCTGCGGAGGACCCCATTTTACCATAAGATGCCCTCATTCATATTCATCGGGGTATTCCACGGATTATTATTCTAACACGTATTTGCAGCCGCAGCCATATCAGTCATACCAGCCTTCATACCCACAGGCTAACCAGTGGTTTAACCCTGCAACATCTGAGTCACCAGATAGAATAAAAAGTCGGCCTGATCGTCTACAAGCTGAGATGTATCCACCTAGCCAACATCTATATTCACACCCCGATTATCAGGATGTCTCGTCTCACACTAGGCCCGACTTTGCCGCCCTAGTAGCTAAACAACAGCTCATGCTCGAGGATATCGATTCTTTGCTAGCCAAGCGCACCGACTCTTTGAGGGAACAAGATGCGGCACTTAAAAGGCTAGAGGCTCAGGTGGATGAACTGAAGACCATAATGGACGTTGAAGTCCCACCTCCAGTTCAGCAGGTTTATTTCACAAATGATGACCCAGACGAGATGGTAACATTTACATTACCTGATTGCATTAGGCCCGTTGCTGAAACTGTTTGTCCTTACTCATCTGATTCTGTGCATGATTTAACCGACCCATATGATTCTTTACACTTGTCTTGTGAGGATGATATTTTGCAGGATTCAGGGTTAGAGCCAGAGACCACAATGGACGCCTTAGTCCCACCTTTGGTTCAGCAGGATGAGCAGCCATGCCAGATCTATAGTTCAGCAGCATATCCTTGGGGGGCAGATGTCTGGAAGGAGGCTGAGGAAGATATGGATTTTTCAGAATCCACAGGTTGGCTGTTTGAGGAAGAAGTGGTGGAAGATGAAGACACCACTGACCTGCTTGAAGAAGCAGCTGATGGGGAAGCAGAGTTTGGTGACGAGTTGGTTGATTTGACAGCTCCAGAAGTGGACAAAGATTTTGAACAAGTGTCACCAAACAAGGATGATGAGAAAGAAGCAGTGGTGGAAGAAGAAGAACACCACAGCCGGCCCGTGCAGGCATTGGATATTACACTGCTAGTAGTGCCACCACCATGGCCACCACCACGGGAGAAGGCGAAGAGGCACCTGGACCGACACAGGGTGAGGGTCAGGAGTTGTATAGACAACAAATCCCCACATTACATGCCAAGAATCAGGTTTGGTCCAGGTAAATTTAAATATTGGTGGCCCGACCCATTTAAATTTGATAAAATATTTTTCAATTCCACTAATGTAATTTTTCTAAATAATATGGACCGGGTGGAATTAAACGGGTTGGATCGGGTCCAGATTAAAGAGAAGCCCCCTGATTAAGTTTAAGTGTGGGGAGGCTCTGTAGAGTTTGTAAATTTATATTTATACCTTTTTTTTTCTAGCTTTTCATTTTTTTATTTATGGTCCGTCAGTCGGTAGTGGTTCATAGGTTTTTATCTTTCTATTTTATCTTTGTTTTTGTGTCTTTGAGTCTGTTCGCAAGTTTACGTGTTTGCTTAGGTGGAGGAAATTTCGCCATGAGCGGATCCCATGTATTTATCTCTATATATATTTTATGACTGGGAGTTTTGGTAGTGGTTTGGGTAATAAGAGAATTTTTCTATAAAAAAAACATTAGTTAACTTTCTCTGAAAAAAGACTTTTCACGTAATGTGAGGAGTCTGGGCTGACCTGTTCGCCTTATGCGACCAGCTATTACCCCGGAAAGTTATATTTTTTTTTCTTGCAACGCGTGTTGTGATCACCAGTGTCCTTCACGTTGAGCGAGAACCAGATTTTTTTTTCTACCCATTTGGTTCTACCACCATTCACCGCCATTTTACCAAGCAGGTACGTCTTCTTGTTTGTTGCTATATTATGAGTCAAAGTTAGTAGTTTGAGTCTTTTTATTTTTGTGTGGTTCGGTATTATGCTCGGGTTTTGTTTGTTTCGTTTTGCGCAGGTTTGGATTGCACCGCCCGTACTCAATCTCCATTCGGGTGATTCTGGACCTGTACGTTATATTGAAGTAACCCGAGAGTTTACCATTGTGTCAGAGCCGATCGCGACCAAAATGCTATACGATCGAGCTGGATTGGACTAGAGTTTTTAGAGTTTACGCATTAATTAACCAGCTAAGTCCTTTCCAATTTGCCCTCGTTTTTTTTTATTTTTGTATTCGGAATTTTTTTTTTGTTTTGTGTCATTTTCTATTCCTACATTGAGGGCAATGTAGAGTTTAAGTGTGGGGATGGGAAACTGTCGTTTAGTTTGTATATAAAGTCGTTTGAGTAAAAAAAAAAAAAAAAAGTCCCTGATTTTGAAGTTTGCATTATATAAAATATGAAAAATGATAGGTAAAGTTAGGTGTCCGGTTTTCAAATAGTATGTATAATAAGAGATTAAAATTGATTGAAAACGTGTCTGATTTGGGATATGTGGGTAGGCTCGGCCGGTAGAAAGGTTTCCTTTGAAAAGTAATAAATTAATTATGTTAGGCTATTTTGTGGGTTCTCATCTAGGAGAAACGGGGAGACCAAAACCGCCAAAAATAGTATAAGAAGCACCGTTATAAGTAGAAAACCGTTAGAATTTCTAATCACTTAAAAAAATATAGAAATAAAAAAAAATGCTGAAGCTTAAGGTGCCTGGCCACTGGGATAGCGACTTGGATTGGTCACACCCTCTGAGTTAAGTATGACCAAAAAAAAAAAAAAAAAAAAGTGATTTTAAATTCTCTTGGTTTTCTACATAAGACGGTTGGGAAATGGTCAATTGGTCGTTCCTTTAGCTTCATAAGCTTGAGGCGGGATTAGGAGGAACTGTGGCTTCCTTCGAGTGAGACCCTAGATAGACTAATCAACATGAACTTAACATAAATAAAAAGGGGGCTTGGAAACCGGTGTGGGTTTAAGAGGATCAATATACCTGCAATCGCAATCAACACGTTAGTAGATTATTAATTAAGTAACCTATGTTTTGAAACTGGATGTAAACCTAACTGTGATTCCATAGCATAATTCTTTTTCAGGGACGAAAAAGAGTCAAGTGTGGGGATGTTTGATGTGTCGTAAAACACATCTATTCTCCTATGTATTTTGAGTTAAAATTAAGTCTTTTGTATATAGTTTTTAGTAGTTTTAGGCGTGTATTCGTTTGTTGGCCTATTTTTGTCATTGTATAGTTTTTTATTAATTTTTAGTACTTATTTATTTATTTTATATTTTGGTAGGTGTTCGTGTGAACGTTGGAGCGTAAACGATGAACTTTGGTCAAGCTAAGAACACCCGAGTCGAGAAGTACGGAGTTATACTACTACTCCTACTACTACTACTACTACTACTAATAATAATAATAATAATAATAGAAGAAAGTCAAACGTGACTTTAGTCACAAAATCGGCCCAAGGCCCAAACAAAATAAAAGGATGATATATGTTTCATTCGAAGAAAAAGATAATAATTTTAGGGAGGGAGCCGCATCAAAAGAAACTGGAGATAGTATTCATTCACTGGAAGATTGGACAATTCATATTCTACGATTCCAATTTCTATCGCACAACAAAAAAGGGGCGACCGGCCATAAGCGGTGACGAGCGGAACGAGCACGGAAGGAGAAAAGGCCACGGGCACGTTAAAGATCAATAGCCAACGAGCCTTGGGTTAGGTTTAGTTTTCATTTATTATTTTTATAGACATGGTTAAAACTATTTTTATTTATTTTGTGATGTTTATAAAGATTATGAACTAAATATTTTATGGTTGCTTAGGTTTATGAACTAGACACGTTATTTGCAGTTTTTAATGATTCTTGGTTTTTAATTTTGATGTGTAGGATTACATGATTTTAATTTTATTGTTGGATTTGATATATGTGTGTTGGTGTTATTTTATTTGAGGTTTGTTTATTGGTTTTGTGGAGCTAGGCATGTAGAGATACCCCCTAGGTCTTGAAATCAATCTAGTTCATCAACTTAGGTTAGCGTGCTAGTATTTGGAGTTGGAGTACGACACAAGTATAACAAACTAATATAATAAATTAACTAAGACGTGCAGTCCATTCTTGAGGGTGAGAAATCTAACTCGAGTTTGCTAGGTAACTAACTAGGCATTGTTCGGTAGTTGGCAAGCGCTAGGGCGGGAGTCGCTACTTGTCCGTGTTTAGAGTTTTCCTAGGTTTTCTTCAGTAAAGTTTAAGTCTGCTTCATAGTTTGAGGGTTTTAATCCAGGAGAGGTTTTAATCTGATTTCTGTGGGATTTTGGTACGCTAGGGCGATCCAGATCCATCTTAGCATTTCTACACTTGTCTCGCCTTGAGTCTAGTGAGCCATCCTTGACAGGAGGTTTATTAGGTAAGAATAGGGTCTCAAGTTAATTACCAGATTCAGGATTTATCGCTAGTGTCTAGGGATTTTACCTAAGTAACCAGCCTTCTTCCTATCCGATTTCTCCTAGCTCCTAGTTCCCATAATCAGTCGAGGTTGTTTTATTTATATTTAGTTTCTTCTAAGTTTTTAGTTATTAGTTTAACCCCCATTTAAGTATATATTTATTTAGGCTAGTATTCGGTAGAGGTTGTGATCTAGAGTTGCATTCGCGTCTTTGGGTTCGATACTCGGTCTTATCTGTTTACTGCTTAGCGACCGGTACACTTGCCGTGCGTGTGTAGTTTTTAGGTGAGTCGTTTTAATTAAAACTTGTGTTAATTTTATATATACATTTACACACATCACACCCTGTCGTTGATAAGTGCAGTCAGCTCAGCTTGTGTTAGGTTGATGTTTCCTCGTCCATGACCTCTTCCCGCCATAGTAGTTCTATAAATATACTATACCCATGAGAATACGATCGTTTGCATATCACAGTGTACTAGTAAGTCACGCACGTATAAATAATAAAATAAAAGTTCAATCAATAATAAAATACCAACGTTCTAAAACAATCCAAAAGATCATCCAGTCTCACGAGATAAAATAAAAGTCATAACATACTAGGAACAAAATAAATAACTAAATAAATAATAATAAATAAAATCAATCGTCGTCTGTAGAGATGACTGATCCTTCATCCTCACTTTCCTCCGGTAACTCCTCAGGTTCTTCCTCCTCTTCCTCTTCTATAAGAGCTGCATCGAGTGCCGCTCCCTGAGCATCAAACCCATCCTCCATGGGTTCCTCCTCGGGGTCCTCTTCCCCAATTGGTTCCAAAGCTTCCATAAGCCGGTTGCGAACCGTAGCTAACTCCTCTCGAGTGCGCGCCAACTCTTGTTTGGTAGCAGTAGCATCCTGTTTTGCTTCCTCAGCCTCTTTCTTTACTTTCCTTAGTTCGCTGAGTAAGTAGTCAATCTGTCCCGCCACATGTGTCAATGTCTCGTCAGCATTTCTTCTCCAGAACTGAAACTCCTTAATACCAGTGTAAGCATTATCCAACTCAGTGTGTACATGCCTCACCATCCCTGCAAGTGACCTCTCCCACGAGTCGACAATGGGAGGTACTCTAGCTGGCACCCCATAACTCACGACCCACGAGTGCAAGATGTCCGTGAACCAACGCCAACGATTAGTGGCTTCACATGGCTCGAGTGACGAAGATGGGGCCTCATAAGGGTCATACATAGGGCGTCGTCGCCCATCATGAGCACGGTAAGAGTAATTTCGGTGAGCGGGGTTAACCATAGTTACCTGCAATATGTTAGGTTAGTGTTCGGAGTCGAGAATAATAAGCGTGCACTGAAGACGGTGAGTGTACTAATACTTATGCTATAATGATTATAGACTAGAATGCAATGCAATTCCTAGTTCACTATAACCAATGGCTCTGATACCAATCTGTAACACCCCACCCCTCTCATCACCAATATTGTCCGCTTTGCCCATCCAGAGCTCACGGATTTGTTTTTGGTTGCCCAAGTGGAGACTTCCCAGGAGGTCACCCATCCTGAAATTTTCCCACCTGAGCACGCTTAACTGTGGAGTTCTCCTCTCATCCACTAACATTAAGCCCCAAAACGCGTTGGTGATTTAAGAGGCAAGACATTACTTATGAACCAAGGATCTCTCCTGGCCACGGCTGATGTGGGATTTCCTGGGGTGTCACAAAAACAACCTAAGAGACCTGATATCACCGAGGACTTTGAAAAGATGAGCTTGCTTTTGGTCGAAAATTATTTCGTTCCTATGCTTCCAAATGCACCAAAGAGTCGTGAGGCAAAAGGATTGAATTGGTTGTTGAATTCCTTCTCCTCCCACAAAGTACATAACAAGACCACCCTAATGATCTTTTTTTCACCTTGTCGAGCCCTTCAAAACTAGCTATCCAATGAATTATCTCCCCTCAATACAGTCACATAAGGTTGTTTGAGCCACACTACTAGGACTTGCCATTGAATTATTTACAACTAGCATATGGCTGACCAACCCAACTCAATATGTTACAGTTGTCCTATCCTGATTCCTGAAACTGTAGTTAGCTGTCCGACATTTTTTTGTTTGTAACTCTGAATGGACTGTGAACATCCATGATACATAGTGCATTTTGAAAAAAAGTTATACATCATAATTGTCGTGATGAACACTCTTTTATCATAATGTTTATTGTTTTCACTCATACTTATTCCCATGCCTTTTTTTTTCTTTTTCTAATGTCACTTATTCCCATACCTAATGATGTAAGTTATACCTAATGATTGTACTTGTAATACGAGAAATGACCTATCTTCATAAAATTAGCCTAAAATCATATAAATAATTAGGGAATATTTCATAGAATGGTAATCAAATTTTATGAGTGTTTTAATTTAGTAACTCATAAATTTTTTTGTTCTAATTTAGTCACTAAACTTTATTTTATGTTCTAATCCTATATGATTTACCTGAATAACAGGTAAACTATCCAATATGACATTTATCTAGTTTCTTTTTTCATTTTAAACATCTTACATGATTTATAAAAAAAAAGATAAAATATTAAAATTGAACATCCATCTTTCTCATAATCATACCATCCCTGCCATCATCGTTCTTGTACTACCAACCGTCGCACCATCACCCACCATCGTTCTAGCTCTATCGTTCTTTGTACTGCCACCGACCGTTGCACCACCACCTCGATACACCCCCACTGACCGTCGCAGCATCCAAACACGCCACCAACCGCTGTCAAAACTCGTCACCTACAATCATCAGAATTCACCTCAACCACCGTCAGAATCTGTCGCGCCACTTGGGGTTACTTGGTTTCTCGAATTAGATCTAAACCCTGTGAAAAACTAAAGCTTTGGGTTGTGTCTTTACCTTTCATATGAATATGAATGATTTAAATATTCATCATAAATTAACGTTTTTTCCAATGAAAGTCTCTCACTTATATATGTTAATCTTGAAATAGGTCAATTTTTTTTTTCATTTTTTTTTTAATTTTCTCAATTTCCAAATAATAGTTTGCAATTTTTTTAATCAATGTTGGCACTTATAGGCCATGTCAACATATTAAAAATAAAAAGGAAATCTAAATAATTGTCATTTAGGATGGATGACCTCCTATTTAGGTAAAATATTTAGGATTGAAACATCAATGTAAACTTAAATTACCTGATTGAAACAAAGTTTTATATGAGTGACCTAACTAATATAATCCTGAAACTTGGTTACTATTTAAGAAAGTTATCCCAAATAATTAATAATTAAGTGGATACGACGTTTATTTAAATATTTGCCACTGTGTTCTGTGTAATGACTATAAAATTACTTTTTTTACGACTAATTTGATTCCCCATTTTATATACCTCTTCTTACACCATTTTATTATACCTTTTTTTTTTCCTTTTATGAGACTTGAACTCCCAACGAAACTCCAACACCTTTACCACCACATCACAAAGAGTTGGGCGACTATAAGGTTACTTGGTTTTCATAGGTTTGAATAGGGCTGTTCACGAGCCGAGCCGATCCGAGCGGAGCGGCTCGTTTACAATCGAGCCGAAAATCAAACGAGCATTTTTCGAGCGTAAATTTTCCGAGCGAGCGCCGAGCGAGAATCGAGCAGAGAATAATATGGACGATCATAAAATTGGGATGTTTTCTTCGATGTTTTCATTGTCGGGTGACAACTAAGGTCGAAATGTCCGATGATAACACTAATATTGAAATCCCAATGTCTAAGAATGAGGCTTAGATTGAGGCTGGTGCGGTGATGAGCATACGTCAGAGAACAATTGTTGCATTATGACGTAGGTGTAATATCAAACGACAATTAGCGATGGACGACTAATAACATAAAGAAGTCAAGACTGTCATCTCATTACTTATTGTTTTACTATTAAATCTAGTGTTAATTTTTTTATTGAGTTAAGTGGGCTGGTTATATTTTGTTTGCATATACTGGGTCAAATCCAATAGAATCTTATATATAAAGCCATCAATTTATCTGTAAATTGTGTGTATATTTATTATTAAATACATAAAAATTTATTTGAGCCGAACCGAGACGAGCGTACCTTTGCTCGTGCTTGGCTCATTTACAAACCGAACCGAGCCGATCGGCTCATATACAACCGAGCGAAAGATCGAGCGAGCATTTATCGAGTATTTTCCGAACGAGCGACAAGCGATCCACAAGCGGCGAGCGATTTGAACAGCCCTAGGTTTGATCAAAATTTTCCTATTTTCTTTTTGTAAAAATAATAAGTATATTAAAAAAATAAAGTTTGTATGGGTGACTACTATAAGAGCATTCTCATAGATGCTCCATATTAGTGTGAGGGGCGCCTCTATATTATATAGAGTGAGTATAAGTGGTTGTGAGTAGAGGAGAGAGAAAATATATAGAGGATACACTGTTCACCCTCTATAATTTTTTAATATTTTCAAAAGTGGTTGTGAGTAGAGGAGAGAGAAAATGTAATAATAAAAGTATAGAATAAGTATTATTAAATAGAAAAAGAGAGAGAAAGATAGTGATTTTTAGTGTAATTATTGAGATATGGATGAAGTATTTAGTGTGAATGCTCTAAAGCGTAAGTGAACCAATAAATAAAAGAGAAAGAGTCAACAACCATAATCGTTCCTGAGATTTGATCAGTTTTTTTGATCCCATCAAAAAAAGTTTTTTTTTTTTTTTTTCTTATTGTACATAGTTTACAAGTTATTTATCAATTAAACAAAATAAGTGGGATCCACTTTCATTTCTTTTTCTAAACCCAACCCAATTCCCAAAACCCCAACCCAAATGAAACCCCCATTTGACCAAAATAGGTAACCCAAACCGACCCACCCCAAACTCTTAACTCCCCAACAAAAAAAATAAAAAATAAATAGAAGACTTTTTTTCTTTCTTCTTTCTGACAACAAACATCAGTACAACCTCCTGCACCCCCAAAGTCCAAACCCTAAACTCACATAGCCAGCTGACCTCCGCTTAGCCTGACCTCTGCTCAGCTGCCCTCGTCCCTCCTGTAGCTGTCCACAACCTGCTATAAAATGAGGTATCAACTAGGTTGATAGAAAATTTGTCGGGTTTTAATCCTTGTGATTCGTTTTCTAAGTTTGACATAACTAAGATAGTGTCATTTTCTGAGATGTATCCAAATGGTTTTAGTGAAGATGAAGATGATAAATTTGCAATATTAAATGGAATGTGTAACCTTGCTCGTGTAATGGTGGAAACCGGAAAACATAAAACTTTTTATTAGTTTATCGGATATTGAAGTTAGCGTTGGGTTTACTTGTTGCAACCGCAATGGTAGAGATATGGTTTTATAAAATGAAGCTTATAAAGACGGATTTACGCAATTGAATGGGTGAGGACTATCTGAACAATGCTCTAATTTGTGAAATCGAAAGAGAAACTTTTGATAAAGTAAAAGATGAGGATGTAATGACTTGATTTCAAGCTATCAAGAACCGAAGATGCGAAATCTATTAGGTATGTGTGTAACTTTATCTATTATCATGTTTTTATATTTATTTCATTTATAATATATGAACCTACGACGATTTTTTTAATGTTACTCCTAATTTTTTTCCTAGTTCCGCCACTAGATGACGAATAAGGTATGTAAGTTGTGATGGGGGTAGAGGGGTTTCATCAATGGTATGATTTGTGTGAATCTGATGATGAGTTGTGATGAAATTTAGAGATGTTTTTTTTTTTTTTTTTTTGTCACAGATGATATCTAGAGATCAAGAGAGATGGAGAATGGGGTGGTGTGGGGTGGGGTAGGTTAGGTTAGGTGGTTGGTTATTTAGATAATTTTATTGTTTTTTTATTAAAGGCAAAAAGAAAGGAATAAAACAAAAACAAAAACGTAAAAAATACTAAAGTATCCCTTCAGGTTCAGTTAAATTCTGACAAAGTTAGCGAATTGAACGAAGCTGACAAGAAATGTCAAAACATAAGGGTTCAATTGCCAAAAAAAAGTTTTTTTTTTTGAAGGGCCAGCAAAAGTGACCAAATATCATGGTTGAGTTTGGTTGTTAACTCTAAAACAAATTGTCTGAAATGAGGATATGAAATGGATGTGGAGATAATTTGAAAACAGTTTTACCTTGTGTAACACCCCAACCGATGGCGGAATCTTTGAGGTGTCACGTAGTGACGATTGTTCAAAAGCTTATGGTACTAAAATGTAAATATTTGATTATTGAATATTGTTTTACAACATGTGAAAATAAATACACGACAACAAAAAAATAGAGATAGTTGATTGATTTAATCTAAGTCCAAAGTTCTATATGAAGCGTTAAGCAGCTTATCCTGAAACATGCACGAAAATAAATTTTGTCAACATATGATGTTGGTGAGTATTACCTAGCTTTGTACATATAGTATAAGTTTGAAAAGCGATACAATTCATGTGTCTAGTATTTCCAAGGCATTATGTAAACACATAAGTAACCAAACAAAACAGGATCAAATGTATAGTTGGTAAAGTAAAATTGATAATGAGCACCCTAACACGTGTCAAGTCTAAAAGAGCACCATAACATACGTTATGTCTAAATGAGCACCGTAACATAAGTTACGTCTATATGTAAAGAGCACCATAACATAAGTTATGTCTAGATGTACGATTTTGTATGTAAGCTACGTTCATGTTCAAACATAAAGCACAAAGATAAACAAGACACGTATATGAATTGTAAATGAAGAAAAATGTATGTGTAAATGAATGTGCAAGTTTTGTATACTTGTGCATGAATCACCCCAAAAGTGTAAAACGAAAAAGGGGATAAGCAATACTCACATTAGCAAAGTGTTAAGTCTCGTGGAATAGAATAAGTGTGATCCAACGTTGCCAAGTATCACCCTATGTTTAAGGTAATAAATAAGTTTAAGTCTTTCTAATCTACAAGTATTTATAGGGTTCCTAATTTGGGGATAAGTAATTGATTAATTATTAATTAGGTAAATTGTTAATAAATAAGAGAAATTTGGTAAATAATTAAATAAAAGACTATTATAGGTTTTTGATTAAGGATGGTCATGTTATAAGGTGTTAAGTATGAAAATAATTTTTATAAAATTATTTCCTCAAAAATTAAATATTTATTATATTTATTTCTATTTGTCAAAGATACAATTTTAATATCTAAAAATATTAAAATTAAAGAAAATCCAAATTAAAATTTATATTTCTCTTCTAAATGAACAAAAATAATTTATGTAAAATTTTGGGATAAAAATATTAAAAAATGAATTTATTATGATTTATTTATTATTTAAAATAACAAAAATCAATTAAAAATATGAAGCAACGATTTTTCTGAAATAAAATTTATTTCTGAAATGCTTATTGATCTACAAGTTTAAAATAATTTTTGTGGAATTTTATAACATCGTTTAGATATTTTTATAGAATTTTAAAATTTTAAATGACTAAACTTGTAATATTTATAATATATATTAAATAAATTATTTTTGGAAATCTAAAAATTATATGGTAAACTTTTTTTATGATATTTACCTAAAATAATTTGTGTAGAATTTTTAAGACACTTTTAGTATTTAAAAACTATTTTAAAAGATTAATAGGTTATGTATATAAATAAAGGGGTTTAAAAAAAATGTTGTTGATGCTAAGGCCCGAACCCACGTCTGACCCGGCTTAAAGGTTTTAAATCACAAGTTCAGACCAACTGGTCTGAACCCTGAGAACGATTAAATCTGGGTTGAAATTAATTATAAAGGTTACTTGGTTTTGTTTAAATTAAAGATTTTGAAAAAGAATTAAGGGGACGGGGTTCGAACTCATGTTCGCGAGTTTTACAACAGCACACGTATCCATCTGATCTAGATTAGATATGTGTTTTAATTTGTTTCAGATATGTTTTTAAACTGATACTTACAGGTATCATCTTCCCCAAATCAAACAAGAACCCTAGTTTCTAAATCAAACTAATTACCAACGAATAACCCTATAAATTATAGGGCTATTACTCGACTCATAACAGGGAATAAGAACATACAACCAATTGAAACTTACAGAAGGTTTAGGACCCGATTTGAATAAACGAATGAAATAAGATTCAAAGGTTCAATTGTGCTTCAGAATGTGTTCGAAAACAAAAGTGGTTGTGTGGGTTCTCTTAGTCGCTAGTATGCGTGTGTGTATACGGGTTTAATTGCAAGGAAAGGAGCTATATAAGCCGATTTGAAATTTTGTTCAAGGAAAGTTATAAAAATTTAATAAATGCTATCAATTATCCTATAATTATGAAAGTAAACGCGTTAATGTATAATCAGAAGGTGCGAATTTTGTTTTCGCACACAAGGAAAGTTTTAATTGTAGATTTGAAGTCAAATCGAGCTTGATTGAGCAAGAATTGAATTGTTGACTTTTGGTTTTGACTTCGACGTAGCTGAGTTTTCTTATAAATATAAAACGGATCATAAAAGAACTAAACACCTGTCTTGGTTGAGTGGTTTGGGTGTTTGGTGATAAGTTCAAACTTGTTCTAGACTTAGGTTCGAGTCCTGTTCCACGCGATTTCTTTTCTATTTTTTTTTTTTTAATAAAACAGGTTTGAGAGTTGGGCCAGGTTACTGGGCTGGTCTTGTGGGTTTCTGATTGGGCTCCGAAAATCAAGTGAAATTTGGGCTAATGAGGGTGGGTTTGGTTGGGTTGTGTTAATGGGTTTAGGATAGATGGTTTGTTTAAAACTAACATTATTATTATTATTATTATTATTATTATTATTATTATTATTATTATTATTATTATTATTATTATTATTATTATTATAAAAGAAAAGAATTTTTTAGTTACGACAACGATTCGAGTAAAAAGTTAATGATCGTAAGAAATAAGTTCGCAACTTTTATTATTGAATTGAAACTTTGAAATACAAGAATTATAAATGTAAATGTAAATACAAGAAACGATAAGGACTAAAGTTGTACGCTCATGATAGTGAAAGGTGACGGACGTCACACCTTGTCTGAAAATGAAGACTAGTCAGTAAAATTCAAAAGGCCGCAGTTGCAACTTTTAAGATTAGGGAACCATCAAGCTAAATTATTTTTTTCTTTGTACGACGAATTTTAACTTTAGCGGTGCTTAATCGCAACCTTTTTTGGGAGCCCACTGCCCCACTCTAGGTAGACTATGTTGTATTAATCAGGCTCACACTGACATCAGAGTTTAGTCTGATGTACACTGGAAAACTCCACAGAGAGTAGCCCCACGCAAGAGGAGGACATACGAGTTGCTCCTCGTGAGAGTCGAACCCGAGTCTCATTAGTAAAACCAGGATGCCTCAACCATTTTGCCTTGGCATTATTGGCTAAATAATTGAATACGAGAAGTATCATAATAAAGAAATTTATGTTTCTTTATCTATTTTGATTTTTTTATTAGTTTATTTAACTTGACTTTAATACAAACTAGAAAAATTCATTCGGTTCAGAGCCACAACATCGTAACCATCCAGCCATCGCCACCAAGAACCGCTGGTACACTGTCAACGACTATTGCAAACAACGACAACCCTTCACCTACCTTCTCTTTCTTTGTCAATCACCATCTCATTAACAGTTTGATATCATCGGAACACTCATCCAAGTCACCAGTGCTGGCCGGAAAAACTCCAGCTAATCGCTCGCAACGCTGACTTGTCACCGGAAAAAAGACCGCCACAGTACAACCTCCTAGTTGCTCTCTCTCTCTCTCTCTCTCTCTCTCTCTCTCTCTCTCTCTCTCTCTCTCTCTCTCTCTCTCTCTCTCTCTCTCTCCCCTCCTGTACCTTTCTTTCTCTCTCTCCCCGTCACAAGCAGTGGTCGGCCACCATGGCTACTGCCGGAAGTGTAGCGGCTGAACGAAAGCCAGAACTGTAACTTCCATTGTGGACCAGTTGTCACCTTACGCGCGTTTAAAGGGTTAACCAAAACCGTAGTCAAGTTGAAAGACTAAAACTTTGTGGGAAAAATTGAAAAACCAAAAGACCGTTGTTCCGCCGACTGTTATGAATTAATTTATATACTGGTATGTTAGTTTGTACATTAATTTATTAGATATTTATGTATGTATAGATATGCATTGTTTCATCATTTTAATTGTGTCAAAAAAAATTTCTAAATTTGTACGTATAACTATGTTATAGATTCATTGGTATTATTGTATTAATGAAGGTGGTAAAAACGGTAAGCTTATAAAGTTTTTATATTTAACTTATTGAGTGTGTGTATATATATAGAGTAATTTTAAATTGCAAATTAACTTGAGTTGTGAAAACTCCAAAAAACCATTTCAAAGGACCTCATTGCTTCGCATCATCTCATCTACATTTGGGTCCAAGGGTAGTTTTGGTAGGTTATTTTTTTTATTTTTTATTTTATTTTTTTAACGGAGGAGATAATTTTATTCAACACGAAAAGAAACAAAAAGATAATCGAATACAGAAGTTTCCTAACCAGAGGTTAGAAAACCAGGATTAAAGACAGGAACACACGTACATACCACTCACCTATCAAGTACAAAAACTACTATCTCCCCGCCAAAAGCAATTAAAATCAATAACCAGGTTCGCTTGAACTATATCTATTCGAGGATGAGCACTTGATTAACTTCAACTATAATCTCGGACACACTTCGGACAACAAGACTTACAACTCTCCACAAGAGTTTTGGTAGGTTATGTCTCCTCTTTCCATGTCCTTTTTTTTTTTTTTTGAATGGCATCTCGCTCAGGGCTATACATGAGCATAGTCTGGCCGACGTGAGATTCGAACCGGGCACTCCAGGGTAGGAAACATGCTAAGCTCTCTCATATATCACAACCAAAGTAGCAAACCCTCTATCTCTCAAATTTCTACAGCAAACCCTTCTCCACTAAACACTATTTATCAACAAACTATAATCAAGCTTTTACTTCAGAATATGGTTAATCGATGGATGGACTTTGACGACAAAAACAAGCCACAAGAGATGGCGGTTTTATATTTCCAGATTTGGGTAACCACTACCACAACCCAGATCCGGTGAAAGCAAGTGACAAGAGGTGAATGACGGTGAAGAAGTGTGACGATGACAAAGTGTACAGTGGTGATGAGGTATATGTCGGTGATGAAGTTTACGATGGCGACGAGTGAACGAATGTTTTAAAGATGACTTGAAATAGTTCCGACAAGTTAAGATATGATGGTCCAAGAAAAACAAGAACCAGGTGAAGTTGTTTGAAGACCACCATAAAAAAAAACACATTTTAATTTGCGTTTAGATTTTTTCACTTTGTTTTGATTAGTTTGTTCTCAAATTTATGTTGAAAGATTATTCAATTTGTGCTCTTATTTTTTTCACTTCGGCATGCGAACAGGTAGTGTAAACAAGTAAACTCAAAACTTTTTTTGGTTAGTGTAGTTGTTGTAATTAGTTGTACGCTTTTGATTCATTTTTATAAAGTGATAATGTTTAAGTTATTTTGTTTTTTATATATTCCATCTCCTGATGTATTGTTCATTACCTTTAGTTGTCATATATTTTGAATAATGCATCTTTTTTGGTGTGCACAAGGTAGCAAGATTTTTTTTTTATATTCATTTTGTATATTTTTTTTGTTTGTTACATTAAATACTTCGCCAAAGTGAATGATACAGAAACACATGTAAAATCTCATAAAACGTATGTTTTTATGAAAAATCTCATAAAACACATCCTAAAAAAGCATGTTTTTATTTACATATTTATAGAAATCTTATGAAACATATGTTTTTATTCATTGTTACACCTGAAAAAAAAATACTATATACATAAAAACTAATGTTTTTGTTCATTGCTACATTCGTAAATAGTATTTACAAATTTATATTTTTAACTAGTGATATATTTACAATTTAATAGTTTTATCTTTATTTACATATTTATAAATTTAAATACGATAAGAAAGAAATAATAATGATGAATTTGTCATAAAGAGAGAGAAAGAGGAGAGAGAAAAAGAGAGAGGAGAAAGAGAAAATGGTTCGCATGCTTCTTTTGATTAGACTAGCCTATCCATCATGTCGGTTGTAACCAAAGAAAGAGAAATGATTAAAAATTTCTGGACAATTCTACCCTTTTTGTACAACATGTTTATCAAATAGTGAATTATAAGTCAACAAAGAACCACAACCGTTGATTAGGTGCAATAGATTGTTAAGATGATGGTTTCGTAGGTTTTCTTTACTAGGGAGGGTTTTCATTTTCATTCAAAACCCCACTGAGTTGAGAAAACTTAGAAAACTCATGTAAAACCATCTAAAATGTTTTTTTTAAATACACAAGGTAACATACTTGTTTTTAAGCGTCTTGGGCAAAAAAAAATAAAATAAAAGCACCGATGGGATATTTTTAAAAAAAAAATAAACAAAGTTTTCGCTGAATATGTGTGTGTGTGTATGTATGTGTGTGTGTATATATATTATTTAATAAAAGGGTAACTATGGGGTGAGGTGTGCTGCTCCAACTTGACCCATGTTTGAATTTTCAAATTTCAAAACAAATTTTGAATTTTTATTACATTTAAATGTGGTAAATTATTTCTTAAAATATATACATTTAATTGCATCAACCAAGTCGATTTTCAATATTTTATTAAAACATTTCTTTTACTCTTTATATCTAACTATATAAAAATATCCTATTCAGTTTACGTTTTGATTTATGTTATTCCTTTACCGCATTTGCTTCATAAATAGAAGATGCACACACTGTTTGGATATAATTATTTGATTGTATCATGTGTCGGGTTGTGTAGTTTTGATTGTTAAGGCCGTGTGTTAAGCGTGTTCAAATACTATATTTTATTGGTTTAAGATTCGTAGCCCAAAGGCATTAGATCAAACTCCATGCTTTTTCACGTTTTAGATAAAGTTATAGTTAAAACCAATATAATAATTTGTTCATCTTTGATGATTGGATTCTATATAGTTTATGGAGTGGATGGGATTTGGCCGAAGGTTTGGTTGGTGTTGTTGGTTGGGTATGTTAATCAATATTCCCCTTAGTGCTCTTCATGTTCTTCAGGATGATTTATAATTTGGATATTTATTATGAACAGTGAATATTTTTTGTGTTTTGATTATTGATTGAAATGGAGTTAGAGTTTCGGATTTGGGTAGATCCGAATGGCATTGAATTCAAAATCGGATGATTGAAAGACTTCATTGACTTTCTATGATTATCTCTATTTTTTTGTGGAAAGTAGTTATTGGTTTTGAATGACCTTAAGATAATGAGGATTTGGTGGATATTCAAAAGCTTGGCGTCGAAAGTAGTTATTGGTTTTGAATGACATTAAGATAGTGTTAATGTTCATTTGCATTCTGTTACAATAAATATGTTATTATTCATTTCATTATTTGTTTTTAAATCACGTCAAATCAAACATTTGTTGATTCATATATCTATTATTGGGTAACATTAAACTTTTTTATGATATTTAGCATGCAAGTAACTTTCAATAAATAAAACTTGTATACTATAATTTTATAGAATTTTATACCACCTCCTCTACCCTACCCCACCCCACCCCACCCACACCTACCAAAACCTCCTTTAATATCGTTTTTTTTTTAAACCAGTCTCTCATCTCTCTCTCACTTTCTCTCTCTCTCTCTAAAAAACACACACAAACCCGTCACTCTCTCTCTTTCTCTCTCTCTCTCTCTCTCTCTCTCTCTCTCTCTCTCTCTCTCTCTCTCTTAAAAAACAGAAGAACAGGGGGCAGATCTGAAGGTGTTTTTCGATGTTTTGGTCGGAGATGGAGGTGGGAGACGGTGCAGAGGGTTGGGAAACAGGGGTGGTTCGGAGATGGGGCGGTGGGAGACGGTGTAGAGGGGTAGGTTTCAGGTTCGGATGGGGGTTG
Source organism: Ambrosia trifida (assembly GCA_028751855.1). Taxonomy (NCBI): domain Eukaryota; kingdom Viridiplantae; phylum Streptophyta; class Magnoliopsida; order Asterales; family Asteraceae; genus Ambrosia; species Ambrosia trifida. The sequence continues at coordinate 103,166,719 of CM054131.1, forward strand.
TGGGTGGAGGTGGATCTGAACGTGGTGGGTAGGGGGGATGGGGGGTGGACGGATCTTGAAGATGAAGATGAAGGTTTGATGGTGGAGGGGTTGTGGTGGTTTTTGGTGGTGATTCGATGAAGGTTGGTGGTGGGTCGATGGGTGGTGGGTGACGACGGTGGGAGATGGTGGGAGTGGCAGGGTTTTTGGTGGATCTGCGGTGGATCTGTGACGAAGATGAAGAGAAGATGACGGTGGTTGGGGCTCAGACGGTGGTGGGGGCTCAGACACTGTTGGTGGCTGACGACGGTAAAGTTTTTTTTTTTTTTAATTATTATTATTACTATTATTTGTTATTATTATTATTATTATTAATTTTTATTTTCCTGTTATTATTATTTTTTTATTTTTCTGTTATTATTATTATTATTATTATTATTATTATTATTATTTGGGTTACACCAACTTAAACATGGTTTTTAGATTCAGAAAAAAAAGTGTGCATCCTTTTTGGTTTGTTCAACTCACTTGTGTTACACCAACGTAAACTGGTTTTTTTGGTTGTTCAATCACTAATGGGTTACACCAACGTAAACATGGTTTTTTTTGGTGCTTTTTGCTTAGCATTCTAATAAACATTTTGGGGTTACACCAACGTAAAACACGTTTTTGATTTTCGTGATTTTACTAATTGTGTTAGGATAGATATATGGTATTTTGTAAGTATTTTGTTTCCTTTTCTACACTGGTGTAAATTGATACATTGTGGAAATAATTTCCACTAAATAACTTCATTTTTAATTCATTTAATTTGTTATGTTTTGTGCAGACCAGGATCTGAATTGTTGAACAGTTTTACACCGGTGTAATTGCTTGAGTTAGTGGACAAGATTTTTTGTAGAATTAGTTTAGATGTAGGTTTCTTATATTTTTGGTGAATTTGTAATTTGGTTATGTTTTTCGTTTTCTTACACCGGTGTAATTGGTTAAGTTAGTGGCAAGTTTTATTGCAAGATTTTGTAATTTGGTTATGTTTTTCGTTTTCTTACACTGGTGTAATTTGGTTTGAGTTAGTGGCAAGTTTTATTGCAATTTTTGGAAAGAGAGTGAAAATCTTTGAAAAAAAAAGTGATGATGGAGACTGATGGTGTGGCAGAAGAGTGATAAACAAATATTATTCCATACCTAAATTACCCTTTAGGCATATTATTTTAATTACAAATTATAATTAGATTCTATAATCCACAAAATGACAAAACAATTCCTAGATTAAATCTCAACCATTGAATGCTCAAGATCAAAGGTCCAAAAGGGTTCCTACGGTTCTCACAAGTCATAGGGGTTTTCAAAGTATCCTAACCCTATATATAGTGGAGAGTTCAAATGAGAAGAACTTTCTTATAAGAAGAAAAAATAAGAATTTTAAACCAATAGGAATCGTTCATTTCAATACATGTATTGAATGTTAAATAAATGATTAATTTATTGTAACCCCCCCATAAACTAGTTAAATAAATGAAACTAATAATTGTTTTTCAAAATATATTTTTTCAAACCAAGCCTAATTTGAAGTGAAGGATAAATTTGATATATGTAGGATAAACGTATGATAGTTTCGACATATGTAGGATGAATTTTTTATATGTGTAGGATAAACATATGATAATTTCAACATGTGTAGGATGAATTTTGATATGTGTAGGATAAATTGTGATATGTGTAGAACAAATTGTGATATGTGTAGTCTAAAGTATTAATGACAAATTAATGTGAGAAGAGTTAATGTATTTAATGTTTATAGTTATGTCATTTCTTCTTTTCTTCTCACATGAAAATTGTTCTCAAATGATCTTCCCCCTATATATATATATATATATATATATATATATATATATATATATATAGTGGAAGTATATGGAAGAAACCCTCCCAAATGGAAAAACTCCAACAAACCCAACACTTGGCCCATATTAAGCCACATCATCTCACCCACTATCTCTCTATATTATATTATTAAGGCTAGTTTGGTCTTTTTATCCAACCAAATATCTATGTCATATCAAGGCATTAATTGTACTTTTCCCTCCCACATCTCTATTATTATTATCCTTCTCTCTCTCTCTCTCCATTAACATCTTCACTATCCATCATCAACATCAGTAAATGTGACCATCTTCCTTTATTTCTCCATTAACTCCCACCATTAATAATCTTCATTAAATAACCAACCTTAATAAATCCGATGGATGTTAACATAGAATCATCAGATCATTTAATGTCCGATGATTCTGAAATCGATGCAACGAATATCAAGGTTGTTGTTCAGGCTGTACACAGGGATGGGCTAAGATCATCTGAATTAAACGGTATGTTTTTGATTTTTGGGTGTAAACTAACATTTTTTATTAGGTTTTTATGTTAGGTCTGAGGTTATTGTAAAGTGTTATACATGCATATATACATATGAAGTTGTTGTTTTTTATATATTTTTTGTTTTTAATTTTGTCTTTTATATTTGTTTGTGTTTTAACAAGGTGATGCAACCTACAAAGAAGGAGGTTCACAGGATAGAAGGTGTGGTGGTGTTTTTATGGGGGTTCCAAGTAATGTAGGGGAAGGATCATCTTCTGGCTCACCGGTATTGTGTTGGGAAAATCAGACTTCTTGTCATGGTGAAGATGAAGGTTTGTGTATATCCCTTCCTTTTTTTACAGTGTGCAAGTATGATTGTTCATGTCTATATACCTTTGAGGCAGATCATGGTGATGATTGTTTTTTTTTTTGAGCTATTTTTTTTATGTAGGTGATACAGACCCCCCCCCCCCCCAGCATTATGTGATTTCAACACCTAATGGTACCCAGTTTTGGGTACCTAATGTTAGCCCGAGGTTCATACCTGAACATGGCCAATCGTTCATGACTTTTGAAGCTGCGTTGGCGATGTACAGAGACTATGCTGATCAAGCTGGGTTCTGCGTTAAGAAGGGCCAAACAAAGGTGTGGATGGGCATCGCAACGCATAAGTACTTACGTTGTGCAAAGTATGGGACACCTCAGTTGAAAAGAACATTTGACACACTAGATGAAGCGTCGTTAAAGATACGCAGCAGTTCATTCACACTCTCCAACTGCAAGGCTCATTTGTTACTTGCAATCAGCGGCGAAGGTTCTTGTTATACAGTTAGGGGCTTCAATGATGTTCATAACCACGCGCTAATGGATCCACATAACCGTGATCTCAGAAAAGTTTCAAGGAAACTCTCATATGCTACTAAACAGTTTATCCACAACATGAGCTTGAATCGGATAGGTCCTGTCAATGCACACAGGTTTTTAGTTTCGCTTAAGGGTGGGCACCATAATGTCAACGGCACTGTTGTGGACTTTAAGAACTTCAGCAAACAGTTACGAATTTTTATCGGTGATCGTGACTCCACACTTTTCCTGGAACGGTTGCGTGATCGCTTCGACAACTTGCCTGATTTCTATTTTGATTTTGTTGTTAAAGAGGGCAAGCTACATTCCGTGTTCTGGGCGGATGAGATATCCAAACTTAATTATAAGTCTTTTGGCGATGTCCTCTCGCTTGATGCAACTTACCACACCAACAAGTAAGGCTTTTTCCCAACACAATGCGTTTTAACATGATTTGTAGTTTTAGATTATCACACGTATAAGCTGTCGTCTGCCCTTTTTTAAGTGTATATACAAAAAATAGAAATCGCCGCTGATTGTTTAATGGGGCTGGCGGACAGAATGGTACTTGCACAGGATACATGGTTTTGATAAACTGTTTCATCATTTTTAAGGAAACACCCATATGGTACCTAACACATGTTACCTACACAGCACACTAACACCCATATGATGTCTAACACATGTTACTTACACATCATTTTCCTGTGCCACCCATGCAGGTACAACATGATCTTTGTCCCGTTTACCGGTGTCGACCATCATAAGCAATGTGTTACGTTTGGGGCTGGGTTGATAACAAATGAAACAATTGAATCATATGTTTGGTTATTCCAAGCTTTCTTAAAAGCACACGGCGATCAGCCCGCGTTAGTGTTAAGCGATCAGGACCCGGCCATGTTGCAAGCAATACCCCAAGTTTTCACAGAGTCTCGCCACAGACTATGCATGTGGCATATAATGAAGAAACTGCCTTTAAAGGTTTGCAATACGATTATTATTACACATATCCACCCCATAGTGAATATTAATTATAAAGCTAACCAGTTACTCATTGCATATCAGGTGTCCGGGGAGCTGCTGAGTAAAACAGATTTTCGGGCTTGCATCCAGCGATTGGTGTGGAACATATACATTAAACCATCGACCTTTGAGACACGATGGCAGGAGCTTCTCGATACATTCGAAGTAGGGGATAATCAATGGTTGAAGGACATGTTTGCAATTAAGGAGTTATGGATTCCAGCTTATTTTCGGGAGATTCCAATGTGCTGCCTAATGAAAACAACATCAAGAAGCGAGAGTTCTAATGCAGCTTTCAAGGTGAGTTCTACGAGCGCCAACACGCTTGTGCAGTTTATGCTATGTTTTGAATCGAGGGTTGACAGCCAACGTTATCGCCAAAGGATGGCTGAGTACAAGACTTCGTCTACTGTTTTCGTTGGTACCACGGATTTACCAATCGAGCAACATGCGTTCAGCTTGTATACGCATAACTTGTTCAAGGAGGTCCATAAGGAGATTATAAAGGGTAGGTTTGCTTGCTATATTTCCAACACCACTCCGCGAGAGGCTGTCACTGTTTTTGATGTCACACACTTGGACCGTCGCCGTAACGTTACTAACGTATATCAGGTAACACATTGACTGCCTACTTCGAATGTAATAATTTGTACTATAATTGCAGCTTCCTGTATAATAAGAACTTCTAATATAAGTACACTAACATATGTATTTGTATGCCTTTTTTTCCTACGCTGATGTTCAGATCAGTGTGCTGATCCTTTTGTTTGTTAACTAATACAGGTCAGCTTCGATCCAGCGGACCACACAGCTGAATGCTCATGCAGGGGTTTCATCCGCATTGGGTATTTGTGCCGTCATGTTTTCTGTGTCTACATGGTGCGAAAGGTTGACCGTATCCCCGACAAATATGTTACAAAGAGGTGGACGCGTGATGTGCTGCCTAAGAAAGTTTTCTCAATTTCTAGTCGTTACGGTGTTGACAGCCACCCAGAATCGATCCTGAGGAATGAAATCCTTGAACTAGTAACTGAATGCGTGGACGTTGCAAGGAGCGATGAGAAGTCACTTAATGATTTGGCTGAACAGCTACGAATGATGAAGCTTAACTTATTAACACAACAACCGCATTCACCACCTGTGCCGGAGTCAGAAGAAGCTGTGGTCGAAGACATAATCGGTCAACCCATTGACTGTGAAGTGGCTGTTGCCAACCCGGATGTGGTCCGAAACAAGGGATGCGGGAAAACTAGGCGCATTAGTGGTCCAGGTGAGAAGGCGCTAAAGAAAGCAACCAAGATCCAGAAGGCCCCCCGTTTATGTGCCAAGTGCAAGAAGTATGCGACGGATCATGACTCAAGAAACTGCGAGAAGGTTGCTGCGATGAAGAAGGCAAAGGAAGCACGTAGCTCGGCTGTTGCGCCACCATAGCTTTGACTAAGCAACGCATTTTACGCCTAAGCGGTATGTTGATAAATAAGCAAGCACTTTTTGGACCGTGTTATGGTACTTGATAACATTTCCTGGTTTGGCCCTACAACTAGTTGTTATGTACGTAACACGGTTATGGTTGCAGCTACGTAAGTTCTTAGGCGGTGCGCAGACTTATTATATATGCTTTTTATTTGGTGTTTTTTATGTTTTCAATGTATGGTGGCTGTTTTTGAAAGGACATGCTTGCAAATGTTGATGTCGTTATATATATTATATGATGTGCCACTTATGAAGCCTTTTTACAAGCTCCGGCTTTTTTTTTACCACTGTACCATCTGCTGCATTACAGTGCCATGGTTGACAGACCACAAACAGGAAAACAATGGTTAACATGTGTTACCAGGGGCAGACTAACACATATAACCAAATCACTAACCCATGCACGAATCAAAACCCACTTGCTTTACCATGTCCTATTATGTTTTTGCCTAACAGACATAAAGCCATGTTGTGGACACATCCCTAACATGTGTAATCCATCAATAATATGTGTACCTGGTTGATAACATGTGTAAGTACACTATCACTAACATGTGTAATCCAAGAATAATGTGTGTAAGTGCTTACTAACATGTGTAGGCCCATCTCACTAACATGTGTAAGTACCATATCACTAACATGTGTAATCCAAGAATAAGGTGTGCAAGTCATTGCTAACATGTGTAAGCCCATGTCCCTAACATGTGTAAGTATCATATCACTAACATGTGTAATCCAAGAATAAGGTGTGTAAGTCATTGCTAACATGTGTAAGCCCATGTCACTAACATGTGTAAGTAGCATATCACTAACATGTGTAATCCAATAATAATGTGTGTAAGTGCTTGCTAACATGTGTAAGCCCATGTCACTGACATGTGTAACCACTTGCAATGTATGAATTAGTGCCTGAGTGCTTAACACATGTAAGGCCCATGTCACTAACACATGTGTGTGGTCAAAAACATGTGTTATGATGGGTTCACTAACACGTGTAACCACTTGCCATGTATGGATTAGTGACTGACTGCTTAACATGTGTAAGGCCCACCTCACTAACACATGTGTGTTGTCAAAAACATGTGTTATGATGGGTTCACACACACATGTGTTATTATGGCACTACTAACACATGTCTGGGTCCAGAACTAATATTATTGACCATATCACATGCTATAATACGTGTATTCCATCAAATAACATGTAGGAGTACGGCTTAAACACCACGATATCATAAAGCATACTAAACTATTACACGTATTATCATACATCCGCTGTTTACCGAAACACAACGGGCCCAGACATGTGTGTAAACACACACTTTCAAAATAATCTTACTTTAATTTTAGCTTGAAATTTTTTAGTTTTTCTAACAATAAAGTACACCCACAAGGCCTTTTTTTGTAATACAGGCAAAGGTGTCATACTTCTACATGTTATCATAACTTAAAGTAAGATTACATAAGTTAGTCACAAAACACATTTAGTCATGATCAGGGTACAGACTGATTAAACCTACAACTAGCTTACCAAAATACCAAAATAAACATTGTTCTTGTGTGGGGGGGGGGTAATAAAAAGTGTATGTCTTAAAGCTACAACCAACAAAAGCATCAAAATAAACTCCCACCCGCCCATCATCTCCAAACGCCCACAATGCAAACTAACGCTTCCTCAACGCTTGCTTAATAACCTGCGCCTTCAATGTATTAACATCGGAGCACATGATGTGGGCTGCATACTTTTTGCGTAACCTGTTCACCTCCCCTTCCTTTTTCTTCCAGTGCGAACTGAAGTCACACTCAAACGGCACATGCATCCCCAAGTATCTCTCCATATGTCGCATCAGAAATACGCCGCAGTCCGTCCCATTCCCGGCTGTCCCCCAATCCACATCAAGGTTTTGTATGGCTGCAGCCTCAATCGCTTTCGCCTTTGGGTGCTCAATTTCAAGCAGGAAGTTTACAAACATGTGTTTCTGCAGTTATTACATGTGTTAGTACTTAATAAATATCTTTATCATACATAGTGGTGCATAATAAAAAGCCTAAATATTCAGGCGAAATGCAAAAAACTTACGTATTTATATGGCACATCCATGTTCTTGAATTCACTGCTTGCTCGGAACCCACGGCGGCCTCTCTTCTTATCATTGTCAATCAGAATAATCGCTACATTTCGAAGCTCAAAAATCAACAAGTAGAAATGCCCTCTCTCAAGAATAGGGAACTGGATGATGTCATAATTCCTGAAATCTGTGCACTTGTGGTAACTTGGGATAGCGGCCTTCATGCCGGATGCAAACCTTTGCTGTCTTGCTTGGGGATCACATTGCTTATCATTTAGCATCCATGAAATCTGTGAGTTTTTGAAAGGCATAATTATTGAAAAAATAATACTCACAACATAACCATAAATTACAAACTAATATTGAGTATTCATTACCACAACTTTGGTTCCTACAAACAGCCGAAGGAGAGCGTCATCTGACTTTAAAGTTTCTTCATAATTGAGGACCTCCGCCCAACAATCGATTATGCCGTCAGCAACCCACTCACCTGGCTTCAACGTCTTAAACAAACCACGCGTAGCTTCCAAGTTGGAACTACTTCTAAACAACACCTCCCTACACATGTTTAATATTGATATTAACGTTTATTGAGGAAAAACTAAATAAAAACAAACTATGCGCAACTTACTTAGAGAGCGTATCAGGATCGTCATCAACTGTTGCATCAGGCTGCTTGCCTTTCCCAGCCCTGCGCCACAACAAACATAGTTATGCTTTCAATGTTATAAAAATAGGATAGCATCACTATATAAGTTAATACGCTAACTTACAGATCTGATTGAACTTTTTTCCTGGCAAACGTCCCATGCAGCTGATGGATCAAAGTTTCATCTATGCATATGTAGCTCCACACATCTTCGTCATCTTTGGTCACACCCTCCAGCAGGTTTACACCACGTATGATGAACGGAGACTTGTGCACGTACGTCACGCTTCTTTCCCGATGTGGATTTCTCTTCGCCTTGTCCAATTCTGCAATCATTCTTTTCCGATCTGCCAACGTGACATTATCATCATCATCTTGAGTTTCCAAAGCCCCAACGCGATATTCATTGTAAACGCCACTACTGGCATCAAAGGAACTAATAGGCAAAACCATCGGGAAACGAAAGGGTGTTTCCACGGCTTTCTCAGACGATGTGCACGCTGTTTTTTTATCAAATAAATATGGTTTTTCAGTTACACTCAGCACACATAAAACTAACATACGAAATAATCAGACTAACATATGAAACAGATAGCATACCATGGAGAGGAACATTCATGCCTAGATCACCTGCGTCGTTGCTCATTCCCGGGGCATTCTGTTCCAACTGTGTCAGCCCAACACTAAAAGAAGGTATGTCGTAGTCGTCAACCGGTGTAGTTTGTTTTGCTTGCACCTCCCCCGATGGCCCGCCCGATGCTCCAACCTTATCACGCGCACCTGGATTAGGGGCTGTGTCACCCATTGGCGCGTTTGCCGAACACTCTATTGCTTCGCTACCCTCATCTGCATTGACCAAAAAAACTACATGGTCATTACGAAAAAGGTTTAAGTTGACGATCCAAACTTATCTCAATGACAAAAAGCTCTTGGAAAACTTACTGTGTGCTTCTTTCGATACCGCACCCTGGTCCGTTGACTGTTGCTGGGTATGTTGGACGTTTGCAGCAGTGCTAAGATCAGTCGGACAAGCTTCTGGGTCAGCACCTGCCTTCTCATCTGTTGGGTTGCATATATATGTTGAAAAATGAACAAGGCCTAACACATGATAGGGAGTACCATTTTAACAAACGTTACTACATGGTTGAGGGCAGAACTTACTTGGGGTCGCCCCTAGTCGCATATCTGCGCCTACTGGTAACGCGGCATGTCTCGTGGACAAGCTTGCAATAGCGCTAACATCGGATGGACAACTTTCAACCATGGCAGCTGCGTTCTCATTTGTTGGATTGCCTAGTCAAGAAAAAAAAACAGCAGCCCCGGACGTGGACATGTAAAATTTTAAGAGAAAAGGGGGGGGGATTGTGCACAATGCCTAAAACATGCTAGTCAGTACCATTAACACAGGTTAGCACATTCTTGAAACGCAGAACTTACATGTTTGCGACTCTGACTGCATATCTGTTGTTACTGGTGGCCCGGTATGTCTCGTAGAGCAGTCCCCGTCTTTGTCAGTATCATGAAGATTAGTCCCGACATCAATGGTCGATGGTCGATTTTTGGGATCCTCAGCAGCCTTGTCATCTTGCAACACCTTCCCTACTTTTTAAAAAAAATGACAAGACATGTCATTGTTAGGTTAGGTTAGCAATGTGGTAACTTTTTGGTGTAACTGAGAGGAGTATTAACACAAGTTAACTACCACATAAATACATTTTTTTAAAGTAATACAAGAGTGCTACTTATTTTTTTTAACAACTGACCATCACCCTTGCTGTGTACATCGACAGTGGGCACCTCAGGGTCCACTTCCTCACCGCTCATCCCACCGGGAACTGCCTTATCAATATCCAGAACTATGTCGACCAACTTGCGTTTCTCAACCTCATGCAGTATCTTTCGGTATTGGCTGTCCACCGGACTAGCATCATTAACGTCGTCATTGCCAAGCACACTTTTCGTACGAACCTGCACAGGTGTCGTTAACGGTGACTTCTGCGTGCCTGTGTTTAAGTCATCCAGTCCACCAGCAACGTCAAACTCTACCGAAGGACCTGTAGTTTGGGTTGTGACGCTATGTACAGACATCAGACAATGTAGTTTTTATTGTCAATGTTAATCAAATTCGCAGCCACTTACCAGGATTAGTTGATGCAACGTCTTGAACGGACGAAATGTCCGATGCAACCTGTTTGATGCCATCTTTATCTGCCGGCATTTCTGCCAAATCTTCCAGTACGCCTGCTATGCTGCATGATACAGTATCGCGGGCTCCAACTTCTTTATTCTTCCACTTGGGTAACTCCTCCGTCACGCTCTCATACTTCGCTCTGACTGCAACGACATCTGCTCTATCAGGATACTGATCATATAACTTGCCAATTGACGTCTCAATACGTTTCTTTGTCTTCACAACAAGATCCACTAGCTTGTCAACTGCCATCACCTTTTCCTGTAAAGCAAGGGGGCAAGGTGTGTAAATATCAGATTAAAGCATGAATTCCTATGAACAAATATCATACAATAACAAAACTTTTTTCGTAAACAAGTTCTAAAAACCTGAATGCTTGTTTCGTCTGTTCCAGTATGCACGCTTTCACACGCTGACAAACCCTTGAAGCTACCTGTTCCAAACCCACCATTTTTTATTTCTAGCCTTTCCCTGTCTCTTAGTCGTTGGAAATTCCAAAATGTCATTGGATATACAGAATCATCAACGTTTATCCCTTTGCATGTAACGCAATCTACATACACAAGCTGCAGGTTTAACAGATGTTAGTCAATGCAGTAACACATGTTATAAATTCAAAAAACGTAATGAACAAGGTTACCGTCAGCAATGCGAGGGGCCCAGCAAATGGTGTCTGTTGGGAATCTCTATTCCATCCATTTTTGCAAGTCCTCAACTTGTCCACTAAGATGCCACACCAATCCACCTTTGCAAAATCCATATTATCCCTTAAATACTCAACTGTTGAATCCTTCAAACTACCTTGTTTGTGGCATTCAACCATCACAGCATAGAAGCACATCAGAAAATCTAGACGAAACTCAAAGCTGTCAGCTCCTTCAGACTCATTCTGGATCATATCCACCATCTGTTTTGGCGCAATGTATTTGTTGTCCGGGTACCTCTTACGCCATTTTGCTACTCCTTCATCATACTTTGGCAACCGGTCAAATGAGTTGAATGGAACCCCTCCACGTGGAATGCCAAGTATCCTCTCAACCACTTTTTCATCTATAATAATGCTCCCGCATGGGAATGTCATCTCCAACGTATCAGGGTTGAAATTATCAACCACATAATGCCCCAACTTGGATGGTATACCGTCCATCTTAAAGTTTAACAACCTCCCGAACCCCAATTCCTTCACAACCAATCGTTGTTCTTCGCTTAACACCTCCACGCACCTAGCAAATTGAATGGGCGACGACCTAGTCCGTATTCCATTCCATTCATTCTTTTTCGACCTTTTGCGTTTTTTCGCGTGTCCAATCGCCTGCCTATCCACATTTTTAGACCTTTTTCGCTTAACGCCGGATCCTGGACGCGACTCCCTGATTCCCGTTTTCTTCACATCTGGCGGCGTGGAACTTTCAACCACCCTTGACCCAGACCGGGTCACCCTAACTGACCCGCTTGTAGGCTCTGTGACAGTCCCCCTTGTCCTACCTGCAACATGTGGACGATTCAGTCAAAAAATTCACAGGCCAGGCCCTGCCTAACACATGTTATCATTAGCTAACACATGTTAGCATGTAGAAAGCGACAGGTACCTTTAGTCTTTTTCTCAGCTGTCCTGCTGCTGACCACAATTACTGATTCTTTCCCTACACAAAAACAGGTGTCATAATCAAAATGTAGGACCACATAATAAAATGTATCCATATGCTAACAAACAAAACAAACCTTTATGCTTTCTGGATGTACTAGCATCTGCTGGCCCAACTGTTTCCTTTCCAATCCCTCCTTGATACATAACAAAAAACATCAACCATCACAACAGAACACATTAATATCTTTACCATACATAAATAAAAAAAAAGGAAAAAACAAACCATTAATAATATATTACCTTTCCTTTTCTTCTTTGATGCACTTGTAGTGGTGTCAGAATCATACTCTTCCAAATAGTAAACAAGAACAACATCAGATTATAACATTTTTTTTTTTCAAAATGTAATTAGTAAACAAGAATCATACTCTTCCAAATAGTAAACAAGAACAACATAAGTGTTTTTATACCTAATGTACGTTTCGTTTCTGGTGGTGGAGACTGAGATGGCCCCTGATCCTCTAAAACACCCTTTCCATGTGTAGAGCCATCAGACACAACAACTACATCATGATCAGGTCGTTTTTTATTCCTAAATAAAATAATCATTCACTGTAAGTAGTGTAATGTAACAATGTCTAATAATATAACAAACCCTAACAATCCTGATATACCAATAATGATTGACACACCTTTTTGATGATTTTTTTTTGGAAGATTTCTTCCTTTCCCGTCGTCGCCGGCACCAGAGAGGAGACAGGCTAGAGGATTTCATCTGTGCCCTAATTGCTGGCTTCTTAATAGAAAGGGGAGATGTTGGGGGGAAGAAAGTGGTTACGAGAGAGAGAGACTGGAACTGAGAAGAGAGATTTGTTTTTTGAATTGGTTTTAATGAGAGGAGGGAGAGAGAGTGACAAGATGTGCATGTCAGTTACACAGACATGGGGGTGGGTAAAGACTCTATTGCCCTTGGTATCATTATCAGCCACACAATTTGTCTTGCTTTATATTATTATATAGAATTAAATGAGGACCCTTGATCAAGCTTGATCAATGGTCATGAAAGGGTTTACAAGGTTTTTTCAAAAGATGGGGTTTCCATATTATCCACACCCTATATATATATATATAGGATTTGGATCATTTGAGAACCACTATTTAAGGAGAGAACCAAAGAACCAAGTGTGAATACAAAAACCCCTCCACCAAAATAATAATAATAATAATAATAAAATTATATAACCTAAAAAATAAAAAAAGTAAAAACACCAAAATGTTTTTTTAGTGTTAATCTTTCTGAAAAAAAAATAAAAAAATACAAAAAAAATAAAAAAAAATAAAAAAATGGCCTTTTTTACGTCATATACCGTATGCACATGTGCATTTCACTATTAGAGCACACTTTTGAATAAATTATCAATTGCCATAATGAAATGATCATTTAAATGGACGTGATATGATATATAAGGTGGAAAAAAATTTATTCAATGATCTTTAAATAAACGCGAAGTGCATTTCACTATTATAGTTAGGTTTTTTTTTCATGGGTTTAGCTTTAGGGTTTAGTTTTTAGGTATGATGGGAATGGGGTTAGGTTTTTTGGGGTTGTTGGTGAATAAACTTAAAAAAACCCTATATAAAACTATAAAGTAAGATAATTGTACTACATGCACATGTGCATTTCACTATTATAGTTAAGTTTTTTAATGGGTTTAGCTTTAGGGTTTAGTTTTTTGGTATGGTGGAAGAGGGGGTATCTTTTTGGGGGGGATGGGATGGAGCGTGGGGTTAGTTGCACATGTGCATTTCACAATTGGGGGGGGGGGGGGGGTTGGGGCGGTGTGGGGGATGGGGGGTTTAGGTTTTTAGGGAGTGAGGTGGGTGGGTTTAGGTTTTTAGGTTTTTTTTGTTTGTGTTGACAATGGTTCTCTGGTTCTCTCCCTAAAGTTGGTTCTCGTATGATCCCTACCCTATATATATATATATATATATATATATATATATATATATATATATATATATATATATATATATATATATATATATATATATATATATAAGGTTATATTGGAAACCCTTGTTATATGGTAAACTCTGGAAACTATAACTTCCCGACTTTTTTTTATATGAAAATTTTAGGGTATGTAATATACATGATTTTAAGCATTTTGGGCCAAAAAAGTGGAAAAAACGCCGAGCCATATTAAAAAAAAAAAAAAACCGTCTTCGGGTAACAAATGGTTAACACGTGTTAGTTGCGCTTAACATGTGTTAGTCAAAACTTTATTTAAAAAAAACTACTCGGCGCTTTTTTGATTTTTTTTTTTGGCTCAAAATGCTTAAAATCATGTATATTACATGCCCTATTTTTTTCAAAAATAAAAAAAATTGGGAAGTCAGAGTTTCCAGAGTTTACCATATAACAAGGGTTTCCACATATTGAACTTTTAAACCAACTACTACTGTGATTATTTAACGCCGTAACTTTTTCATAGGTTAATATTTTGACTTAAAAAATTACACCATAAAATGAGATTTTAAAGTAGTACTATCTTAAAATAAGTGACATAATATTTTCTTTTTTGAATTATAATTTCCTAAGATAAATACATCATATCATATACTTACAAGAATTTAAACCATTAACGTTTTGATTGTGGAGGATATCACTTAGGGGTTGTTTGGTAGCCTCTAAATGGTCATTAAGAGGCTACATTTGAATAATTGATAGTCTTATAATGGTAAAGAGGTAACATCTTAATGGTTGCCTTTTAACCATTCAGACTTAATGTTACCTCTTAACCATTTAGATGTTATGGACTATTAAGAGGTAGTCTCTGAATGGTCATTAAGAGGCTATCAAACAACCCCTAAACCATGATGACATCCGCTTATAAATAAGTATGTTCTGTATTGTTGGTAAGTTTGGTCTTTCATTAAACAAACAAAACTTATTACATTAAGATGGTGAGTAAACTGACAAGTTGTACCGCTACCGATTCTGAATTACAAAAAGTCATGCTTAATCTATAACTTATAATAAAAGAATTGAAGATTGAAGAGTTGTCATTTAATGAAGTCCTAAGAAAGCCATTTTAATAACATGACATTCAAGGAGGCATTCTCCTCCTTGAGTGTGCCATGTGTCATACCATGTGACAAATAAAAAAAATAAATAATAATATAAAACCTAATCTACTAAATTTAAATTGAGTTATTTTAGGAATAAAGAATTTAAAAACAAATTTAAATTTTTCTCTCTTATGTTTCCTCCTATAAATTTTAAACGTTAATATCTTTTATATACGAGATTTTTTAAAGAAAAAAATTACACCAAATTAACGAGCGTTTTATTATATTTCCAACGAGTACCATAGTGCTATATAAAAAATGGAGGAAAAAACCGACTATTTTTTGTGGGGTTTCGTTCATACAGGAAAAAAAACACAAAGTGTTCAGGTTATTTATTAATAATGTTTTTTCTTTTAAACCAGGTTCTTATCTACGATGTTGAAATTCAGCCAAATCGCCATGCTTTCATTGGAATTTTACTCTTTTAAAGATGCATAGGTATACTTCATCAAGAGAAGCTAGGAGAAAGAATTGTGCAACACTGCAACAATTAGTAATAGTATTATTAGAATTGTTATATTTTTCAACCCCGGGACGCTCCCGGGATCAAGGGCGAAGGTTATGTTGGGCCAGGGGTGGCCCTGGCCCCCCTGTTTTTTGGTGTAGTGGTATAAATTTGCGATTTTCGTAGGTAAATAGAGTTCGGGTTGAGTTTGGCCCCCGCCGATTTACCACTACAGATCGAAAAAAATTGAGTCCAGCCCCTCCCAATTCAAAAACCAAGCTTCGCCCCTGCCCGGGATAAAAGCTAGTGTGAATATATAATGATACGCGAACAACCATGGCTACACACATGAATCACGTCTCTATTACTCATCAACCGTTACAAAAAAGTAAATATGCTTTTAGAATCAAACGTCACAAATGCCTAACCACATGACTTCATCATCATGCCGGTTATAACATAGAGTGACATGAACAACTGTTGTCGCCTTAAATTCCAATGGAAAATCTAAACAAAAAGCGACCAGAGGTTAACAATAACGGAGACAATAAAACATCCGTTAAGAAAATGCGGACAATAAAGGAGGATTCTAACGGAGAATTGACGGCGAAAGACGCTGAGTTTGAGGAGTTCTTGGTTATATTAGATCGGTTAAAGGCTGGGTTCGATCATTTTAAGAATAAAGGTGTCAAAGATTGTGTCATGGCGAAAGAGTCTGGTTCGACGAATACGGGGTTTGAGTTGGAGGATTTTATAGAGTTTCATGATGGCAGGCAGAAAGCAGGTGGTGGAGATGTAATACGGAATGAGACAGTTTTTAGATTTGATCTTAACGCCGACCCGACATGCGATCAAATGGCTGGTTAGTTCTGGTTTGTTGGATACATTAGTGTGTTGTTAATTTTAGTTCATTATATTCTTCTTTGTTGAGTTTAATGAACTTACATGTTTTTCACATTGGATTCTAGTTATGAAAATCATGAGTCCGATACTGTAAGAATTAAGAACACTCTGGTTGAACACCATGTCAAGTATAGCATTGTACGTGGTGGTGATTTGGGAACCAATTGTACGTGAGTGTGTCCATCAAATTATATGGGGTGAGTGTAAGTGGTTGTGAGTGAAGAAGAGATAAAATATTTGGTGGAAGCACTGTTCACCCATATATTTGAAAAGTTACTGTTCACCCATATTTTTAGAAGTGGTTGTGAGTAAGGAGGGAGAAAATATAATGATAAAAGTATGAAAAAACATTATTATTTTAAAAAGGAGAGAAAAAATTTTAAGGTGGAATACTGATTTTTAGTATAATTTGATAGAGGAGATTTGGTGAAGGAGATTTGAATGCTCTGAAATCTTGTTTTTGAACGGTGTAATATGAAATCTAGATCTTATGAACTTTATTGTTTTTTTTAGAATATAATCTTTTTTCATTTCTAAAACATGGCAATTTACATCAAAATAGAAGGTAGACGATCAACTTTATTGTTTGATCAAAAATTTAGTTCTTGAAAAGAAAATGCATGAATGATTTTAAAAACTAGATGATGTCATAAATAATTTAATTTTTTTTAACTAATTATTATTTTTTTAAATGAAAATTCAAAGTTTTTCACAATTATATAATAATTGGGAAACCTTCACCACACACCTACACTATTCTTCTTCTACTGGTCCACCTGTAGCACCGATGAATTTACAAAACAACCCTCTTCGTGACCTGCAATATTACCAGAGTGTCCTTCGTCCAAATTTACAAGCCGGCAGGTGGGTCTCTCTGCCCTTTCGTTGAATCTTCACCACCGTAACGTACAATCATTCTTAGGCACGATTTCAAAGCCAAGCATATCCAAAATACGACATTAGTTTTTGTGGTTTCACCGTTAGGGACACATTAGTTGTTTGTCATTATGGGGCTTCCGTTAATAGACAAGAACTTGATAAAAGATTAAAAGGAGTGCAAAGTTGTTGTGTTTTAGTGGTGTTTCCCACTTTTCCTTTTCACATCAGAAAATGATGGCGGCGTAACGTTTTGCCCGTTTACCTACCATCTTAATATAAATCTTTTTATTAATATGTTTATTCTTTACAACCAACTAACCTTCCTTCAAATATAAAAGATCGAAAAAATTATGAAAAAATCTTCAGTCCAAGTTTCCAACTACTTTTTTTTTTTAAAGGTTAATTTCTTTTTATCATGTGGTATGTGGAACTTAAACTCAAGTCTCCAGCTACTATTCCGTATATTCCATAGGTAGTCAAATTGCCAACTAATTAAGTTCAGTAGGTTTTAAAGATATCTATGTAGTATGTACAACCTGGGCACCTGGCCTAATGAATCACGTGGCCTGCACTGGCAAGTGGTACTGTGGTAGGACATAGTGAAGAATCATAAGGCTATAGGTGTGAAGACATGAGAAAGGTAATGTCTCCATGTCACGTAGGATGCCACATTGGATTCTTGGTGTCTCAAACCTCTTGAGACATGAGTGGGGTGTGAAGACACCAACACTCCATGTCTCAAGCATTCAAAAAAAAAAATGAATAAATAAATAAAAGGAAAACACCCTATTGGTTGGAATTTAAAAAAAAAAGGAAAATTCTCTAATTGGTGCGTCCAAAATGTCTCAAAGGAGACGTGGGAGACGGGGGTGGAAGAGGACGGAGCAGGGGGGCGGTGTGGGGGTTTGGGACGGGGGGTTGGGGCGTCTCCTTACCCTTCAGCCTAAGTGACTAACCCAATGAAATTCGTTTAGAGATATTTTGTACGTTTATTCTTCAAAACTAGTGGGTTAACATAGAGATGGAAAAAAAGGGTTCTGCACCCGACACAAGGGACTCCCCTGGTTGCGGTTTCTATCTAGTGGTCCACGTCCTAGCGTACTCTATTAGGTTTTAATCCATACCGTTTAATTTTAAGTGTTTGGAATTGCGTTTTGAAAACGCTGATAATCAATTTTTTAGGCTATCAAAACGCAATAATCTATAAGCAGCTTCACCCCTGCTTTTTCAAAACGCATAATCTATTTTGAATAATCAATCCCAAACACCCCCTTAGTTTGCTGATCTTGACGATTCACCTTTTTAGTTTTTTTCCCGGGACAATGTTTGCTAAGACTTGAGTTTGCCACAACTTTTATGAACTTTCCACAATACTTGCATTGTGCCATCTAGGTATTGTTCAACATAAGGCATAAGTCGCAGTGGAACCCAACAGTCGGGTACTTTTGGTTTCAAATACCAAAACATCTTCATTTTTTTTGCCATCGTTGACGCTGGTGTAGAAAAACTTGAGCAATTTTTGTTTTAGAGAGCGTTTAAGAGTTAGAGAAGTGGTAATTGTTACCATCCATGCTTCGCAACGTGTTCGAAACGTTGATAAAATAATTAAATTGTGAACATACTCACATGGTGATAAAAAAAAATCATGTCGTGATGGTATATTCGAAAGTCACAAAAAGTTTCGTCATAATATACAAAAGCTAAGTTATTCAAACAAATTTACACCAAAACGTATAAAGATATAAGCACGACGGTCGCGCATTACAGTGGGTTTGTTTAAACGTAGATAAAAAAGAACGTCACAATGGTGTTATTAGAGACGAGCGCAGGGCAGTTTAAAAAGCCGAACAATTAAAAAAATTAAAACAACCGATCGGCTTAAAAATAATATTAACAATTCATGTCAAAACATAGACGAAATAACTTGTACGGAGCAATCGATATAAAAAACGAATCTGTTAAAAAAACACGTAACAAAAAATTCTTTAAAAACTCAAAATGATAACTTTATTAAAATTTAGGGGTTGTAGATTAAATCGGTTAAAGAAAAAGAAAACCAACCAATTAAATTGCAGAGGGTGTAAACAAAAATAACTAAAGTGTAAGGGGTATCCATATTTCTGAAACTTGAAGGGTCGTATTAAATATATTTTAAAGATAAGGGGGTATAATAAAAAGTCATTATATATAATCGTAAACTAACCAGTTGAATGCGAAAACATAAGGATAACCGACCAATAAACATGTTTCCCAAAGTTAGACCTGGACATATGATTTTGTGCCAAAAACATGAACATGAACACACACGAACACGACAAGAGTTTACCCATTTAAACCATAAATTTGGATTTATTTCTCTCATAAATTAAATCCATCAAATCAATCCCGAACATGACCTATCTAGCTAATTGTGTTTGCGAGTTTGACCAGAACAATTATTTTGACCGTTTATACAAATCCAAAATTTGTAAACTTCTTATATCATATTCCTATCATGTAAACTGTAAACTCATAAGAATACGTGTTTATAAGCCCAGTAGGCATGGGCTATTGTCTCAGGTACAACACAAGCCATATAGGCCTGCTATCCTAAGGCGTGAGTGATGTGTCACAAAATTAACATATAAAACATGCATAATTAGTCTCATAATAGGGCATAATTGAGCTTAAATTATTGATTTTAGCTACTTAATCCTTCCTATTTGTATTTCTCAGGAAATTGGAGCTGTAAACCGAAAACAAGAGATATTCGGGCAAAAACAAATGAAAACCGGAGATTGCTGAGGATAAGAGACTTGCAGCATGTTTCCCATATGTGTGAAGACCTTTTCGGGACTTAAACAATGATTAAACTAGCCCGGGACTAGCCCAGCACGCCCATGCACACTTGCACGAAGGTCCTGCGCACTAGAAGAAAAAAGCAACCAACTTGGGAGACAAAAAAAGCTTCTCAAAAGGGACAAAACTATGGCTAGGAGACAAAAGGTACAATATACAACCACAACCTTATCTCCCACATGCAATGTTTTGTACCACATGAAAGGGACATGTTTGTCTCTCTGCCTATAAATAGCAAGCTCAACTCAATCATTTGGCATCCCATTTCATTCAATCTCGTGCCTCCTTGGGTTGACTTCCAAGCTTCATCCAGAGATCTTGGGGTCTTGTGGGAGGCCTTTGGGCCATCCTAACATCCCACCAAGGTTAAGCCTCGTCCTACCTTGATTATCTTGGCCGAGAATGGGATTGTAGAGTAGTTCATGCAATAAACATCGAGGGTTGTGAGGATTATATTAGATAAATATCACTAGGAGGTGGAAGGATTGTCTATGAACAGCCATGTTCTTGTGTTTATCATTCACCATGGTTGTCTCTTTTTATTATCTCTGAACCCACTTCGATTTGTAGACGTTTATTATTAGTAGTAGTAGTTAGTTTTTAGTTATCTGTTGTGTTATCTTCTTATCTAATTCTTGTTTGTTTATCTTGTGACAGGTTCAATAGTGATTAACTTAATAAACCTTTAAAACCAACCTTAAGTTAATTAATAAACTATCAATAGGTTTAATCAACTTTTGGTAGTCCCGAATTAGATCCAAGGCGAGGAAACCGGTAGTGAGACGGATCCTTCGGGCTTCTGATATCCAAACCGGATTCTAAGCAATGGCTTCTGAAGTGTACCGGATCTGACTGACACATTTCTGGTTCTTACTAGATGAATGAATGATTTTCTTGGCACATGGTGGATTCCCTACGGGTGCACCAGTGATCTTCGGATTACACACATTTAGGATTATGTTCCACCTTTGTTAAGGATTTTGTTCATCACTAAACCAGACCTTTTATTTACCTGATCAATAAATAATTAAGTTGTCATCTTTTAAGATAAATAAAATAAGAATACTATATCTAGGTCTCGTTAGTACAAAACCGTTAACCATTGGGGATACATGTCGCCTGAGCTGACTTTAAGAGAGATCATTCGGTGTTCATAACCATTAACCTACTTAGGGGATACGATGTTGTCAGGATTACTGTAAGAAGAGATCATTCGTTACGGAACGCGAGAGCTAAGGGAGGTGTACTGTGTACCTGATCGGAAGTCAAGCCTTCATTTTAAGAAAAAGATAAGTTATAGGACCAGTGACTTGACCGCGGTTTGGGAAGCACCTGTGAAAGCAGGGCTCAACCGGTGAACCTTCACTGCTAATGCGAACGCGCATCGGGAGGTTATGCATACTACTCAGTAGTGGCTCCGCTTATCTATCAAAGAGCCAACACTTCAAGTCCACTCTTGTTCTCCTCACAAATAATTAAACTTAATACTATTTCTAATAATAAAATTAACTACTTATACAGAGGACCGCGAGATGTGCATGCCTGCTATCTCTACTATTTTATCCTTTCATTTTATAAAACCCAAAAACTTTTTAAAACTATTCTTCTTAAAACCCCTCCGTTTTATTTTTCTTTTCAAACCCGATTAGTTATTTGATGTAAGGTTGAGTAGGGCCGGGGAAAGTGTGTTCTCTAGGAATACGATACTCAGTGTTTACCCAAAAAACCTATACTATACACGTCAGGTTCTCTGCCTTTGTGTTGGTTTTAGTTTCTAAGTATATATCATTTACTTATAAATTTAAAACTTATTTAAAAGGTTTAGTAAAAATTAATCGTTTTCCAAAAACCAATGTTTTGGAATTTAAAACATCAAGTTTTTGGCACCCAAAAAATGATATCTTTTTAAATTACTAAAACCAGGCATATCAGTGAGTCACCCTCAACTTAAGTACATTAGGAAACACAAAAATCTATCCCACCATATCCCCACCCCCACACCACACGCGCCTCCACCTCCCTATAAAACTAGCGCGTGCACCCCACCCTACCCCTTAGCGCGTGACTAGGGGTATGCAATGGTTCAAAACCAGACCGAATTGACCCGAACTGGAACCAAACCAGAACCGTTAAATGATAAATATAAGAATCGGAACCGATCTATATAAAATCCTACTGGTTTTAGGGATGGGAATCAAACCCGAACCTGATGGGTAAACCCAAAACCCGACACATTTGGGACGGGTAATCTGGTATGGGTCCGGGTATGGGATTAGTTTTTATTTTTTTTCACGAGTTTGGTTCGGGTTTGTGATTTGATGATATACCCATTTACCCAATCCAATTACCCGATAAAGTATACCCGTTTTACCCAATTAGATACCCAATATAATTTCTTATGTATCTTTTTAAATATGTATGCATAATATATCTAATTGTCCATCTAGATTGCCATCTTGTGCTAAAAAATACCAAAAAATAGTGTATACTATTTGTTATCTATGTCTTTGAGTGTTTTTATATGATTCAGTATTTTATATTTATACATAGTAATCATTTACATATATATTTAATAATGCTAAATGTAATTGGTTAGTAGTTACACAATAGATACCCGATGGGTTTTTGGTCGGATATAACCAATAGGTGGTAAGTTTTAAAAATTAATGGGTTTATCCCGAACCCGCGGATATACCCGATACCCGATGGGTAATTACCCAACACAAACCCGATGGGTTTTGGGACGGGTTTGGGACAAGCATACCTAATCGAGTATGGGGTTGGGATTACCTAAACCTGTCCCAAACCCGACCCATTGCCATCCCGAACCGGTTTGGTTCCGAACTTGGTTAAACGGCTCTTATGTAATACGTATTACAGATGTTACATTAAATCATTGCACGATACACATTATGAGCCAACCCATGCACCTTATAAATGATTTTGTAAGCGTTGGTTCTCGGTTTAAGTTACTTTCTTTCCCTTTACCATACTATATGTTTTATAGATTATATAATTCGAATGGAATTCATAACTCAACAAGTTTGTTAAATGTTATTTAGTTAGCATGACTTGAAAATTTTTATTTTTTATAAAGACTAAAATGTGAAACTAAGAATGTGGATAGTTACTTTATAGACTATTTAGAAAATCCCACTAAATTACTAAGGGTTTCAAATATAATAATTAAAGTTTAAACCTAACCCAGTTCTAGCGGTTTTTTAAATGGACTAGTGGTTCCGAACCGAACTGAATCGGGAATGGTTTTCACTAAAATTTAAGAACTGAAACTGGACCAAAAATACGAAAATATGGTTCGGTTTTAGTTTTCCAGTTCTGGTGGTTCTAAACCGTGAACTGCTCAGCCCTATGCGTGACAACAACTCTACCTTTGCCAACGTATCATTCTATATGGACTCAAAAATATGGTAATCAAACTTTCAAGTTTCCAGTTACTTATTCGATTACGGCCCCACCCCTTGTGGTGTGGTGATAACTAACTTGGTGTACTAACATGGAGGTCATGGGTTCGATGCACACTAACAACTAACATTGAAGGAAATATGACCGTTAAAAAAAATATTCGATTACGACAGATGTGTTGCCAAATGCATCACATTTATTTGTCGGTTTTGTATAGTTTTGAGTTGTTTTTTATTTGTTTCTAGCGTGTCATAGATATTTATTAGTATGTTTGTGTCTTACATATGTTCGGGAGCTTAAGAAGCGAGAAAGAGTTTAATTGGAAGAAAAATGGGCATATGAAGGAAGAGGAAGTAAAACAATGAAGAAATCTGGAAAAGAAGGAAATAGTGGCCCACTAATATTAACAAGAGGAATTAGCGGGCCGCTAGGAAAGGAAGTGGACATTTTTTCCTTTAATGAATTTTGATAATTACCATCGATGCCATCGCGACATTTTTGAAGATTAGCGACCCGCTAATCTTGCTTTTCAATCCTAGCGACCAACAAAAATCCCATCAGCTTAATTAAAACCTAATCAACCGCAAAAACGTGAGGGAATTCGACTTCCATAGTAGAAGAGGGACGATTTGGAGCATTCTTAGCAGTTCCATTCAATCCGGTAGATGACAGAGCAACCCAAAACAAGTTTTGAAGCAGAAATTATGAATATGTGCGGCTAATCCTCTCGCGGTGTCTCTAGTGAAAGATTCGGGTATTTTTTTTAAGGGCTTCTCTGTTTTGAACTTTGTTCTAGGATCAGATTTTGTGAACATGCCTATGTGTTTTTTAATCTGGTTGTATGTTTGACTGATTTGAACAGTTTGACGGATTTTTACAATTACAATTCGTTATCATTTCTTGGTTTTCTTGCACTAGGAATAATTTAACCTTGTGATTTATGTTATGATGTTGAATTGGGTTGAACAATTTAAACAGGATCATGTCTATGTGATTGCCTAGCTAGGTTAACTCAGATTGTCTTTACAATTACCGAATCAGAAACCTAGAGTAATTGTTTTTCCATATTATTGTCTTTTATAAAACTCCATTATCACTTCGTTTTGCAACACTACGACACTTTTTAACAATCTTCATAGATTAATTTAGTTAATTTATTAGTTTAAACATTGTTTTACAAGCCAACACTTTCCACAAACTCCTTGAGGTTCAACAACCCTACTCCTTATGCTGCAGTCGTTGTAGCTAAGGAGTTGTTTTTAAAATATTTTTTTTATTAGCACTTGACACGAGATCAAAATGGCGGTTCTTCACTAGGGCTAGACCGGGCCTTGGCCCACCCAGTTTATTCGTTTCGTAGTGTAAATTTTATCAAAAATTTTCGAAAATTTTTATATGTATTGAGTCCGGCCCCATCAGATTAAGCCCGGCCCTACCAGCTTTTCGTTCAAGATCCGCCATTACCTCTTGTTAATATTAGCGGGTCGCTAATTCCTTCTTTTCCAGATTTCTTCATTGTTTTACTTCCTCTTCATTCATATGCCCATTTTTCTTCGAATTAAGCTCTTTTTCACCTCTTAAGCTCCCGAACATCTATAAGACACAAGCATACTAATAAATATCTAAGACATGCTAGAAACGAATAAAAAATACTCAAAACTGTACAAAAGCGAACGACAAATAAATGTGATGCATTTGGCAACACATCAACGATGTCGTTTTATAAATCAGAATATCTATTTTTATAAAAATTTGTTGAACACTTTGTTATAAAAAAAAATACAAGTTAACAATGAAGGTTAACGTGAACTCATTGAAGGGGACGCACTTTGTGATTGAAGTGAAAGTTGAAGACACAGTTGTTTCTAATATCGATTTTGGTTTATTTTTTATAAAGATTTTGATTAGTTATGGTTTTGTGTTGTATTTAATCTGGAATTGGAAATCATGGCAAAACAACAAATTAAAACAAATGGTAGTTAAACGGCAATAACCTCCTTTTGAATAGCAAAACCGGTCCTACTAAAGACAACGCTATGAGTCTAGGGGTCCAGAAATTATTATGCACGGGCCGCTGGACCTTTCAGTACGTAATTTCACGGTTGATTGTGTTTGCAATTGCGTGTTAGTTAGTTGTGTGTCAGTTAGTTAGTGCTTAAACGGGCAACAAGCTGTACTGCAACCTTCTTTTATTTTTATGCATTAGAAGTGTGTGTGTGTGTGTGGGTGGGTGGGTGGGTGCGTGTGTGGGTGTTTAATAAAAAAGCATGTTTGTAAAAACAAAAAATGCTGATTAGTTAGGGTTTTGTGTCGTATTTGATCCGGAATTTAACTTTTAATTTTGTGTTTTCGCGTTTGGATCAAAGTGTTTTAGGCTGAATTGTTGTTTGTTTAAATTTGTTTAAACGGTTGATTGTGTTTGTAATTGTGTGTTTGTTAGTTGTTTTGACTTGAATGAATAGTCTGGTTTGTTTAGCATTTAGTAGTGTGATATGGAATTGATTGAATTATTATTGTTGTGTTTGATGTGATTGGAGCTTGTTTGATGTATTATATGGAAAACTTGAGATTCTGTTGTGTTGTTATTGTTGTTGTTAGGATCAGTTGTTGTTTGTTTATTAAATTGGAACGTGGAAACGGTTGATTGCGTTTGCAGTTATGTGTTAGTTGTTTGGACTTGAATGAATAGATTTGGGGAATTAGGTTAACTTGAATGATAGAAAATCCTCTAGTTGGTGTAGAATTGGTTGAATTGTTATTATTGTGAAGTCATGTTAGATGTGAATGAAGCTTCATATTTGATGTGATTTTGTTTCTTTCCGGGTCGCTGTATTTGGCGTTGAAATTCGAGATCATACTGTGTTAGTCTCAGTTGTTGTTTGTTTATCAAATTGGAATGTGAAAACGGTTAGTTTTGTTTGTGGTTGTATGCTAGTTAGTTGTTCGGATTCGAATGAATACGATTTGGGGAATTAGGTAAACTTGAACCAAATAAATTAGGTGTTTGATAGGGAAATCCTTTGGTTTGTTTAGAGTTGAATTGTGCTTTATGGAATTATTAGTAAAATTGTTATTAAATTTGTTTGATGCTGTTACAGATGTGAAGAAAAATATAGAAACACTGCAAGGAGCTGATGTGTATCCTGTTGCACAATAGATGCTCATCCATCAGGGTAAAGTGCTAAAAGATAAAACCACCTTAGAAGAAAACAAAGTTTGTGAAAATAGTTTTATCGTCATCATGTTATCCAAGGTAAATTTTAGCTTTTAGTTTAATATTTTTACATTGCAGCACTTACGCTCAATTATATATAATAATTAATGGCAGAACAAGAGCTCTCTTGCTGCTAGTAATGGTGCTTCATGAGTTGCAACTGTCCGAAAGGTGCTAATTTATGGTTTAGGAAATCTTCAATAGTTTAGTAATGAAAGTTGTATTAGCTTGTTTATTGATATTAGTAATTATGTTATGTGGAAACCAGGCTACCGAGACAAGTGTGGAGGCTAATCCCACTCCATTGGTGGCACCACCTCCTACAACTGTGACACCGACACCGTAAGCTTAAGTTTCTGTTTAGTTTTGTTTTCTTTTAATATTTTATATCTATCTGCAAGCCGATTGTTTCGAATATGTGAAATAGGTTATCAACTTCGGCTACAAATCCAACATCTAAGAATGGCGAAGTAGCATTAAATCTTGTTTTAGGAAACAGTTTTAGAGGGGGCGATCCAGCAAATTCTTGATATGGGTGGAGGTACATCGGATAGGGATACTGTTGCTCTTCATGCTGCTTTAAACAATCCAGAAAGAGCTGTTGAATATTTGTATTCAGTAAAACATAAGTCCTTAACATCTTTTCTAAGTTTTTCAAATTTGAATGTATAAATATAACATGTGATCCTATTATATGCTATGTTAGGGCATACCCAAGTTGGCTGATCTTCCTCCGGCTGCTGGAGCTGAGGCTGTGCCCTAGTGCAGCCCCCTCAACCAGCAGCAGCGCCCCCAACTGGACCAAATGCAAATCCCTTGAATCTTTTTCCTCAGGTATGGGGTTAGATGTTCATTAATTATATTTCATGTTCTTTAATAGTTTAGAATAGCTTAAATAATAAAATTGTTAATTGTGGGGTGAGGTATGGTATTCCTGACATGGGTGGGAATGCACCTGCGGGTGCTGCTGGCAACCTAGATTTCCTATGCGTCAGCCAATAGTTTCAAGCTTTTCTTGCAATGGTTAAATTTAATCTACAAATCTTGCAGGTATTGAATGACACTCTTTATTGAGTCTATATATATAAATGTGTATATATTTTTGTGTTTGTACACATGTAAATGATTATGTGCACAACCAATGCTTCAAGAGTTAGGGAAGCAAAATCCTCAACTTATACTTGTTACTTCAATCCGATTAATCTCTGTTGATTGACTGGTGACTAGCAATTTTTACAACCATGTTAAACCTTCTCAACATCTGTTGATTACTAATACCATACGAAGACAACAATGATTTCATAAGCCAAATATGAAGATGATGGGCGTGAATGTGAGGAGACTGTGGCACTGTCGGAAGCCAGAGAGAGTTACATTGTTGAACACGTAGATGAGAGGATCGATAAGGAAATGGGTACTAAGGAAGCTACAGATGTTGAGAAGGTTTTAAGGTGTGCAAGCTTTTGAAGATGGTGAGTTTATAAATTGGATGTCTTTTCATGTGGGGTTATTAGATGATTAATACCATATCAAATTCTTACTAGATCAATTGTTTTTATGCGAATCGGCTAACATACAAGATTATGAGATAACAGTCGGATTCTTCTGACGTCTCATGTTGTGTAAGGATGCCATAATGGTTTATATTGTCTCACGTCAGGATGTTTTGCAATCTTGAGACGTGTAAGTCTCTCGATGTGTAGTATTGGGATATCGTCTTGTTTGGGGTATGTTTATCCAGATTGGCATTGTTTATGATGATCTTAACCCATAATTAGTTACTTGATGTTAATTTAATTGAAAATGTATTGGAAGGCGATAAACTTTAATGTTTTAACTCAGGCGTGGACAATCCGTTCTTTTGCATATGTGATTCATGGAATTTAAGAAGATCTAGTTCAAATGGAAATTTTAAATATCTTAATTTTATGATATTTTAGTTTTTTGTTTAATGGAATTGTAGGATCTTATGATCTTGATTCAATCTTACGATCTTGATCTTATGCTGGTAATGGTCCCGGTTAAAATCTTGATGTTAACATGTTGGAGTTTTGCTCTTACCCACAACTTTCTTTAAGCATTTTTTCGATCTAAGTATCATGTTAAGTGTATGTGAAGAAAACAAGCCAAATCGATAGTGTTGAAATTTGGCATGCTACACTCTGGCATGTAGGCAACCAAACGATAAAAAATTGATTACAAGTGATGATATGATTAACCAAGGTCATAGATATGTGATGCTTAATGAAATTGTTCGATTGCATGACATAATAGTATGCTTGGTTTATTACAACTCAATTTTTGACATAACTCAAGAAGAAGGATTTGTAATGAGCGAAGGCGATCCTATGTAGGTTAGTATTATCTTCAAGCAATCGTGTGTTTTGATTCTTGTTAAAGTGATTATATGCAGGATTAAGATATTAAAGATGTGCATGGAATGATATGCATTTTGAAAGTGGATTGTAGAAGATAGTGGTTTGGTGTGCCTTATAATATTATATTGTGTTAAAGTTAAAAAAAATCGGTCAATCACAGGCCTCCACGTGGCCTTCCTCCTCCGCCCACGCCAGTGACTCTCTCCCCGCCCCTTCTTCCCGCCCCACTCCGGGTGGTCTAAGATGAGAATAAAAGTATCTTACTTTAGGTTACAAAAGGGGAATAGACACTTTTTTTTTATTTTTGAGAGCAGAAAGACAGATATTGATGGTTAATCCGCGGTGTGGAATAAAGTATCTTACTTTAGGTTGGATAGTGTCTTTTTATTGATAAAAAACGCCATGTTTGCTCTACAACACTAAATTCTCGCCTACTTTTTAAAATTCTATTATATTGGTGGTTAGGTCAGGGTGTGAAATAAAGTTCATAGGGCTTTATGCGACACGTAAGCTCTAGGGCAACAATGGCGTCCCCCTTTAATATGCATGGGGTGGTTTAGCGTCTCTTTAAAAAAATCTGATTGGTTGATACAAAGTGGTCTCCAACATCTCTCCCTTTCGCCCTCATTATTAGGTTGGCAAGAGGCACAATAGCGCCCTTTTTTTTAACAAGGGACGGGTGGTGTTGGGGGCGCCAACCTGAAGGCTAGGGGTGCCACCCTACACCTCTCAGTCTTACAAAATTCGTTATTATGTTAATTACTTCAACTTAGTGAATTAAAGATACATTTTGAGTAGCTTGATACATGCTTGACTGTTCCATTTTCTTTCTACACTCTTTACCCGACAAGTTTTAAAATACGAAAATATAACCTAGACCAACGCATTTACAAGTAAAAGAGTCAAAATCGAATAGGGTGTCCAAAAAGCCTTGGATTTTCTCGACAAAAGCTTGGTTTGTAAACAAGCCGAGCCCTAGCCCAGGTAGGTTTTATTCTTGGCTCGCTTGTTTATTGGCTCTCTCGTTTGGCTCTTTTAAAAATAGGGGTGCAGACGAGCTGAGCTACTCAATCACGGCTTTAAAAAAGCTTAAAATGAGCTAAGCTTAAACGAGCCTGAGCCTAAAAACAAGTAAATGAGCTCGTCGCTTATCGAGCTCGAGCCAGCTCGCGAGCCTAAATAAGCTCACTATTTTTTATAATTTTTAATTTAATGTGTGTGTGTATAATTCATAATAACTAGAAGAATTCAACCCGCGCGTTGCGCGGGGACGTGGCGGATAGCTTATCGACGTCGATTCAGTTTCTTAGGACGCATCGAATCTGTATACGGCTCGAAACCACAAAGCAAGCCCACGACACCTTCATCTCCCTCCTTCCCAGGCTTGAGATATCAAAAGATATTTCACATTACGTTCTTCAAGGCAACATAATATACCAAATGAAAATTACTCCAAACATATACAATCCATAGTCACATGAATCGCGGTACACTCCGGTGCGTGGTACGAAAACGGGTACGCGGTTCATGCAGTTCTAAAATTCGGTACGAGGGGGTAGGTTCATTCAGTTCGCCAATTCGGTACGCGGTACGGTGTACCCTATAAGTTGGTATGTCGTATCGTATATAAACATTATACAACATATAACTTTAAGTACCAAATGTAAACTAGTAAAGATAGAGGGGCTTAAATGTCTAAATATACAAACTTATTTACACTTTTTAAGTAAAAACAAACAAATTTTAGGGAATAAATGTAAACTAATAAAAGATAGATGGGTTAATGTTAAAATATCTTAAGGCTTTTATGTTTTAATAGAACCTGGAACCATCTGCCGTCATTTTCCTTCCTCAACCCACAAACCCTAATTTTCTGTCTCCTCCATTGTTGAAGCTCGTTCCTCGCCGTCATAGACTCCAATCGCTGTAGTACAGGTACCTCTAACCTCTGTTCTACTCTATTTTTTCTTGAACGCGTGTATAAGGTCGCTATTTGGTTTGAAATTCTACACAAATCGGGTACGCTCAATTCTACGAATCAGAGAGCGAATCCTAGGCGAACGGGTTGCGAATGTACCCGATTCCGGTACGCACGATTCGGTTCGCGGTACACAGCCAATCTAGCGAATCCTGTGACTATGATACAATCTGTGAATAGTATATACCAAACTTCTTTACTCAATGCTGCAAATAAAGAACGGATGTCGTGTGGTTTTAGTTGCATCACTTCTAAGGTGCTCCCCAACGACTGTTTAACAGCAAAAAAGTCAATGTTACCTCAAATAACAATATCCAAATTTGCAAAGAAGTAAAACGCTCTGCAAAGAAACACCAAAGCTAAGACCATTCGGTGTGGAGCCAGCATAGCCACGACATGCTCATGCCGGCCCGCCAAACACCGCCCCCCTTAACCGGCATCGGCATGACCATCATCCCCTCGCCACTCTTGACGGGCCAAGCATTGATTGTTTTGAACGTTTGTGACCGTTGCCAAACGGTCTTTTTGACCGTGGACCATCATCACCATGATGTTCCTAGGCCATGGTGATGTGACAACTTAGGTAGAGGACCGACATTGCTATAAGTTAAACGCACTCGCTTGGTCATAACCACACATCCACTTGTGACTCACACACCTATTTCATCCCATGCGTTTCTCTTTAAACACCCATCTCACACATACACATGTCCATAACTCTCCCCCTTCACATATACATCATTCCAAACATATCAACGACGTACAAATGTTATCATAAAACTCTCATAAAAATACAAACGTTAAATTAATTACCAAACGAATTTGATCTCATAAACATACATACATCAAATTCCCAAACAAATATAAAAAATGTAAATTATCATGGATGCCTTGAAAATATAAAGAATTATCATATCCTGCCAGTAAAGAAGTTGACGTATCCACTATGACCCGCTGAACAATTAGAACAGGTCGAATGAAAACGGTTGGCGATTAAATAAAGTGACTGTAGAAAATGTCAAAATAACATAATATCAAGAACTTCATAAACTTTATTCTCAAACCCAAAAGAAGTTTAACCAAACAAATATCAAAAGATACAAAGAACAAAAGATCATTAACACTCTAACCTCACTAGACTCTTAGATCTTACATATCACTCTACCAAAAAATAGAAACAAAGGATTTACAATATGAGATCTAAGCCAAGATGTTCAAACTTATAAACCCTAATCTAATCTTTAGAAGACAAAGAGAATACAAAGAGATAATTTGAGAGTGAAACAAAGCTGAATGATCAAAAAGTTGATCTGGAAAGAAAGAAGGAAGTATTTATACAAGGAGAGCTTCTCAGTCTTCAAGAGAATCCAACGGCCAGGAAAGAAACACAAACATCATGATCAACGACTATTATTGATTTGCGTTTTCTCACATGGATTGCCAACGTGGCAATCCAGATGAAACACTTATACGAACTAGGCCAGGCCAGACCATGGGCTTCTTCTTTCAGCTTATTGGACACAAACAATATTCTTGGACTGTATTCACATCTTGACCCAATGGACTCTACAGCACTTGTTGTCCAACGAACACTGCAACAATCTAACAATACTTGTATTCCATCCTGATTCTTTATCACGAGCATATCATCCTTCCATGCATCCAAAACTCTAGATCTTCACTTGTAACACCCCGAGGTGTTACGGGTCTCTTAAACGGGTCGGGTCGTACCCGACCACCCGATTACTTAATAAAATATTCAAGTTCGAATTTCGCGACCAAACGTTTCAACCGATTATATAGATAATAATTATTGAATTTTTATTATCTCGGCTAAACGCTCCTTATCTGCTATTAAATCGCTACCAAACGTTCCTTATTTTGTTGTTATACCCGTTACCAAACACCCAAGTCCCAGCTATTATCCCTGTAGCCAAACACCCCTTAATTTGTCTCCACTATAAAAACCTTGCTTGCCTCCTCCTCTTGTCTTCCTGCATAAACTCACGAGAACAACACACACACTTGTGTGTGTTCTGTCAACCACCAAGCAGCAACGACCGGAGAGCCATGGCCGGCCGCCGCCGCCTTGTTCTCCGGCACCACCCTTCCTCCTCCTCTCCGGTAAGTTCTCCATCTCCGTGAACCCTCCTCTTCCTCCCTCTGTTCCGGGTTAACTGAAGACGGACAGTCACCGGTTATGGTGACTATCATCGGTAACCATCCACTGAACCAAGTCCCTCCTTTGTTCCAGATAACAACCATCGGATCCCAACCTTTACCATGTTTCTGTGGAGAACCCGAGTTCTGTTCATACCGGGTACCGAATAGCACAACCAACAAACCCGATAAGCTTGTGTGACTTTTATTCTTCTTTCTGATCTAAATCCGATAACTAAACCTACTCGATAACCGGTGCTATCTGTCTTCAGAACCGGACCATTACCAAGTCCGGGTGACTGTCGAGTCCCAATCAGTAACCTTTATCTTGTTCCGATGAGATATGAATCCCGAGAACATAGCCTCCTGTTTCCGGTTTGAACTCGTGAACCATCCTTCGGTTCTGATCTATACCCGACAAGCCACCATGAACCGCCCGAGTAGCTTTGTGTGTGCGTCTTGAACCCGATAATGATAGGGCCGATTGGGTTTTCTCTCATGTCCTAATCATGGTTCGGTTATAATAAATTACTGATTCTATTCTATTCTTTGTAGTCATGAGATTGGAGCTATAAAGAGGGAGTATTATCTATAATTAAAGGTCCGGATTAACCTTCGATCATATTCCGGTAATAACCCGAGGAGTATCCGGTTATTATCTTGGTAAGTTCTAATATATTGAGTTATTGGTTATACAATCTAATAATCAGTTATTAATATAATGATTATGATTGTGCGAGGTACCGGTAATCGAGTTGGTGAATACTAGTTTGATACCGAGTCAACTCAGTGACTCGGTCAACTACCGGAACAGAACCCGGTCCAATAACTAGACGAGGATTATTAGAATTATACGAATATATATATATATAATACGAATAACGTACGGACTTGATAATAATAATAAGAGAATAATAATTATATATAAAATATATATGTTTATATATATACGATTCGATATATAAAACGATATACTAGACTCGGGTTAATCATAATATTCTGCTGCAGAACCATCATCCGGGTAAGTTCGTGTCTAGAGTTTTTAGGTTCGTGTGCCAAGCTGTAATGGCCAACTTTATTAATTTTGAATGCCAAGCTGTAATGGCCAGCTAGATTTAGGATGTCCGTGTCGTGTCAATAATGAACCCCGAGTTTAGGACTATCTAATATATACCGAATTCTATATGTATAAATTGTATATATGATATAGATCCTAAGTATTACAATCTAACAAGTCCCACGCGTAAAACGTATCCATATATATATATGACATATAATTGTAATAGGAGAGACTATAGAAGATTATACGCAAATCTGTGAGTATCGTGAACTCCCCACTTTTACTGTTTTTATTAAGTGTTTTCGGGAGAATACATGTCGTTTATAAGAAAACATAATAATGCTTTACGTAATAGAATTTATATAATAAAAGATGTATAATAGAAAAGGGGACATAGAAACGACGAGGACAGTACTGGCCGGTATCCGCCATTTCCTTTCTTGTCCAACTAGAGGACAGGAACCAGTCTTACCCAAGTAGAGGGTAGGAATGTCCAAGTAGAGGACCAAAACCATTCTTGTCCAAGTAGAGGACAGGAACAGGTATTTTATCACAATCAGAGTGGTACCATCGATAGGAATGGCACGAAATATAATCGATATGATAGAATTGAAATATAATAGAATTGATATATGATAGAGTTGGTATAATAGAATATATTTTCCCCTTCAGACATATAACTGTAAAGCATGTTTATAAAAGAATGTTTTATATAAAAGAATTATCAATAAACGAACTGGCCATTCACTTTATAAAATACACGACCTCACCAACTTTATGTTGACATAAACTATTTTTGACACGTGTTCAGGTAACCCAACAGATATGATGACGTGGATCCTGGAAGAATAAAGACTGTTATGATCCGAATCCGCTGCGTAGCTCCGATAAACCGACTCGACGACCCGGCACCGAATGCAGGGTCGTTACATCACTTATCAACCTGCAATCAATACTTATGCAATATATTCAAGCCACCATAAATAACAACCTTTGAATACTAAAATTGCTATGTGTGACTTATACCATCCATCACTTTTAACATCCCTCCTCAATTTTAGTATCCAAAAGGATTATACATATTGAGTGAATTACTTAACTCAATATGTTGTCCAACACCAAGTCCCTTAGTCATAATGTCAGTCAACTGATTCTCAGACTTGATTTTTATTGTTTTAATAAAACCATTTGACACCAAGTCTCTTAAGAAAAATAAATCTAGTTCAAAATGTTTTGTTTTGTCAAAAAAAATACAGGATTTGCAGCTATTGACAAAGCTGCACTGTTATCACAAAACAAAGACACAGGTAAGTCAATTTTAACTTGTAGCTCAGAACACAAATTTAGTAACCACAAGATTTCACATGAAGTAGTACACATTGCCCTAAACTCAACTTCAGCTGATGAACGAGAAATTGTAAACTGTTTTTTGCTTTTCCAGGAAATTAAGCTGTTTCCTAGAAATATGCAATAACCAGTCACTGACTTTCGTGTGTCAACACATTTAGCCCAATCTGAATCAGAATAAGCCACTAAATTAAAACTTGTACTCTTTCTAAAGCATATTCCTCTTCCTGGAACCTCTTTTAGATATCTTAAAAGTCTAAATGCAATTTTCAAATGTCCATTAGTTGGTTTGTGCATGTACTGACTTAGAAAATGCACAGCATAGGAAATATCTGGTCTAGTATGTGACAAATAGATCAATTTTCCTACCAACTGTTGATACCCAGTGATATTTGCTAGTACCTTATTATGGACATTGCATATATTGACTAAGACATGATTGGGTTCCAGGGGACTCTTAACAGGTTTGCATGCTAACATGCCATACTCACTTAAGATATCCATGCAGTATTTTCTTTGAGACAAACACACTTTGTCATCCAAAGATACTACTTCAAGTCCAAGGAAATACTTTAACTCTCCTAAGTCTTTAATTTTAAACTTAGTTTGGAGACAAGTTTTAATTCTATCAATTTCTGTGACACAACTACCAGTTAAAACAATATCATCAACATACACAAGCAGAAACACAGTAGCAGATTCAGTTATTTTAACAAACAGTGAGTAATCACATTTGCTTTGAACAAATCCTAACTCACACAATACACTAACAAGCTTCTCATTTCACATTCTAGGAGCTTGTTTAAGACCATATAATGATTTATTCAACTTACACACTCTAGTCTCATTTTCAGAAAAATAACCTTCTGGCAAAGACATGTAAACATCTTCATGCAAGTCACCATATAAAAGTGCATTGTTTATGTCAAGTTGAAACATTTTCTAACTATGTTGAACAGCAATAGACATTATACACTTAACAGTTACAAATTTAACAACAGGAGAGAAGGTCTCCTCATAATCTATGCCTTCTTTTGGGCTATACCCTTTAGCTACAAGTCTAGCTTTAAACCTTTCTATTTCCCCACTAGACTTGTATTTGATCTTATAGATCCATTTACAACCTACAACACTTCTACCCTTTGGTAGCTCCACTAGAGACCAAGTATTATTCCTATTAAGTGCTTCTGTTTCATGCACTTATCCAATTAGAATCAAGAACAGCCTCTATATAGGTCCTGGGTTCTACACTTTTATTTAACATACTAGCAAAAACTTTGTTTTCAAAGGTCAGTTTAGCATAATTGACAACTCTTTCTATTCCAAACTTAACTTTTCCTTTAACAATAAAGTCATCAAGTTTCCTAGGAAAAGTAGACCCCCTAGTGCTTCTTCTAACAGTTTGAGTAACAGAGTCATTGCCCTCAGCTAAGGTTGTGTTTTCAGTGTCAAGTATCACACCTTCAGCCCTGTCAATGTTTCTATTATCACTATTCAACTGTGATTTTGAAGAATCACTAGGAACATGTGATTCAGAACCAGACTGCTGAATCCCATGTGTCTGTGACTTAATACTGCCCATAACCCCTCCTTCATCATTGGGCTCTTCATAATGTTCAGGTGATTCAGTTTCATTAAAGTTGAAAAAGTTTGATGAGTCTAATTCAGTTAAGATATTGTCATTAAATTTTTCAACAACATTTTTATCTTTAAAGGGAAAAAAATACTTTCATAAAACTTTACATCTCTTGAGAATGAAATAGTTTTAGTTTCCAAATTATAAACCTTATATCCTTTTTTCTCATTAGAATATCCTATGAAAACACATTTTTCTGCCCTTTCACTTAACTTATTAGACTCATTTAGAACTGTTGTGAAACATAAACACCCAAACATCCTCAAATGTTATAGGAAGGGTTCAAATCCAAATATGAGCTCATAGGGGGTTCTACCATTTAGCACAGAAGAGGGAGTCCTATTTATCAAATATACACTCAGACCAAAACCTTATAGGAAGATTACTTTGAAATAGTAAAGCTCTAGTAACATTTAACAAATGTCTATGCTTCCTATCAGCAATACCATTTTGCTGTGGAGTATAAGCACAAGATGTATGATGAAGAATA
This sequence comes from Ambrosia trifida, assembly GCA_028751855.1. Classification (NCBI taxonomy): domain Eukaryota; kingdom Viridiplantae; phylum Streptophyta; class Magnoliopsida; order Asterales; family Asteraceae; genus Ambrosia; species Ambrosia trifida. The sequence goes on from CM054131.1 coordinate 103,204,768, forward strand.
CCAAGTGTTTTACAATAATTGTTCATTTGATGATTAACAAATTCTGAACCATTATCACTTCTAAGACACTTAACCTTTTTACTAAACCGTGTTTATAAAATGTTAACAAATTCTTGAATATTTTCAAACACCTCTGTTTTATTCTTCATAATACATACCCAAACAGTTCTAGAGTAATCATCTACTATAGTAATAAAGAACTTAAAACCTTCCCTACTAGGAACCCTATAGGGACCCCAAACATCTAAGTGAACTAAATCACCAATACTTGTTGATTTTCGATCACTTAATGGAAATGGTTCCCTATGCTGCTTGGCTTTGTGACAGACATCACAAGGCACTTCAGGATTCCCAACAAGTTTGGTTCCTATAGTAGACTCTAACTTAGACAACACTACATCAGCAGGATGACCTAACCTAGCATGCCATAACTCATACTGTTTAGAACCAATACCCACCTTATTGCTAAGAAGAGATCCACCACAGAAATATAAACCCTCTAACTGACTACCAGTCGCCAGTGTTTTCCTTGTTGACAAATCCTGAATATAACAGTTTTTCTCATCAAACCCAACAAATAGATGATTATCTTTCACTAACTTATGAACAGAGATCAAGTTAACAGAATACTCAGGTACTACAAACACATCATGTAACACAACATTATTTCCCAGATTCAAAGTTCCTATTTTAGTAACTAATGCATTAGTTCCATTAGGATGTTTTACCTGTATATTTAAATCAGACACATCAACATAATCACTCAAATCATGCTCACTAGTAACCATTTGTTGATTAGCACCAGAATCTATTATCCAACCCAACCTAAATTTTCTTCCATTTACATTAAAACAAAAAAACATAGGTTTCACATAAGCATTTGCAAAAAAAAAAAAAAAAAAGGAGAGAAAGTATTCCCAAAAAAATACTACCTGAAACATTGTGACTTTGAGGAGCATCACCACTTTTATCAGAAAAGCAGACTCAACAACTTAGTTAACTGTTCACTAGACAAAGAGGGAACTTGTACATCAGTTTTATCCACACATGAACTATTAACAACAGCCTTTTTTTGCATTCCTCTAGCTTTAGCCCAGGGAGGATATCCAATAATTTGAAAACATTTATCAGAGGAGTGACCAACTTTGTTACAATGAGAACACTTAGGTTTTTGTCCATCACTAGAATTAGTTCTTTTATTAAACTCATCCGATTGAGTTGTTTTAGCAAAAAAATCCCATGGTTTGTCCCTTTTTTGAAACACCACTAGAATTTCTATGTGACTCCCCCCTTGACACTATAGAGAACGCCTCTTTGACTGTTGGTAATACTTCCCTAATCAATAGACTAGTTCTAACAGTTTGATATGCACTATCAAGACCCATAAGAAACTGCATCAACTTAATCATGTTACTAAAATTATTAAAGTCTCTAGCAGCATTACAAGTACAAGCAGGCAGTTGTAGAATCTGATCTAACTGTTTCCACATAATATTTAGTTTATGATAATAGTCAGACACATGCATTCCATTTTGAGCAAAAGAATTAATTTTCTGATACAAGTTAAACACAACTGAACCATCAACCTTATCATATGTTTCCTTTAATTCAGTCCACACATCACTAGCTAACCTAGAGAATACATGCCCCATATACAGATCCTCACTAATGGAATTCAAAATCCAGGTTAAAACAATTGAATTGCATCTATTCCACTGCCTAGAAAGTACATCATCAGTTTGAGATTTTATACAAGTATTATCTATAAACCCCCATTTATTCTTAACTTGTAATGCAAGTGTTAAAGCATTTGACCATACAGAATAATTTATAGAACCTTTCAGTTTTATTGTTATAATAGTCAAATTGCTAGAACCAGACGGATGCAAATAAAGAGGATCACTAGCATCTAATTTGCTAATTAAAGTTTCATTAACAACATTAATTAGTTGTCCACCACCAGCAGCAGGATCAACATTATCACCCATGATGTAAAGAACACACTAATAACACAATTACACAAACTAAAGCAAGTAATCACACAATCAATCAGATTCACACAAGCAATCTATTCCAAGAAAACAAGAATACACAAACACGACTGATCACAAAAAAACACCAGACACAAGGCGAAGCCAAGCCAGTGATCCAGATCAGTGGTCTCTCTCAGGGAAACCACCGCAGGTCTTAACTTGGGAGCCACTAAGACCAAAGAAACACATAATAAGCCACACAATGAGCCAATACCGGCCCCCTAACCCGGTCAACGCTCCTAGACTCACAAAAACAGTAGTCAAAGAGTATGGAAAGATCTCACCGAGGGATTTGCCCAAGTTAGGGTTCACCTTAAACTCATAGTGTCTAACATTCACTTAGGGTTAGACACCAGAGAGCAAAGATAATATGCACTCCTTAAGTTTCAAGCTCCAATCAACCCCACAGATCAACAGATCTGTCAAGCAACCAATCAGATCTTCAAAATCTTTTGCAGCGGAACAATAAACTCCCAGATCAAGAACAGATTACAAATGAAATCAACGAATCAAGAATAATATCAGTGATCCCCAAATATCAACCCTAGAGCTCTGATACCATGTCAAAATAACATGATATCAAGAACTTCATAAACTTTATTCTCAAACCCAAAATAAGTTTAACCAAACAAATATCAAAAGATACAAAGAACAAAAGATCATTAACACTCTAACCTCACTAAACTCTTAGATCTTACAGATCTCTCTACCAAAAAAATAGAAACAAAGGATTTACAATACGAGATCTAAGCCAGAACAAGATGTTCAGACTTATAAACCCTAATCTAATCTTTAGAAGACAAAGAGAATACAAAGAGATATTTTGAGAGTGAAACAAAGCTGAATGATCAAAAAGTTGATCTGGAAAGAAGGAAGGAAGTATATATACAAGGAGAGCTTCTCAGTCTTCGAGAGAATCCAACGGCTAGGAAAGAAACACAAACGTCATGATCAACGACTATTATTGATTTGCGTTTTCTCACATGGATTGCCAACGTGGCAATCCAGATGAAACACTTATACGAACTGGGCCAGGCCAGACCATGGGCTTCTTCTTTCAGCTTATTGGACCCAAACAATATTCTTGGACTGTATTTATTGGACTAATAAGAAACCTTCACATCTTGACCCAAAGGACTCTACAACACCTGTTGTCCAACAAACACTACAACACTCAAACAGTACTTGTATTCCATCCTGAATCTTTATCATGAGCATATCATCCTTCCATGCATCCAAAACTCTAGATCTTCACTTATCAACCTCCAATCAATACTTATGCAATATATTCAAGCCACCATAAATAACAACAACCTTTGAATACTAAAATTGCTATGTGTGACTTATACCATCCATCACTTTTAACAGAAAATGACAATGTTATCAAACTAATTAGATGGGACAAAATTCTTGTATTCAAATTTGATGGGTCGTGTCCAACATTAAAGCAATTTTATGTGGCACAGCAATTTCCCAAATAATTGTATAACCTAGGCTAAGCAAAACTATTTTTTAAGTGGATTATATTACCTATGATATTAGTAGTTACACCAGACAAATGAAAAAACAAACAATACAATATGCAATTGTAGCAGCACATGTTCAGGCTGAGAGAGATAGCAGCAAATGAGAACGTGGCACAAACAATCTAATTTAGAGATAAAGGAAACCTATATTCAAGAAGGAAGACGTGATTTAAAAACCTTATTAGGGTACATACCTGGCGGAGTCATCAACCATAAACGCTCAGCGGATTGAATCCTCAATCGTTGATTATACGGCACCGGACCGCAAAGCCGGGACAACCTGTAGCCGGAGTATGGTAGGCGTCGCTGGTAACCTAGTACTGTTCCGTAAACTGGTAGATATCGATGGGTTGCAACTGTAGGGTAGCGTTTGGTTAGTAGGCGAAGGAAAGCGGTGAAGGAGAAGATATGTGGAGAAGAGGAAACGCGTTGTAATCAAGGGAGAAACTGTTGTGGGAGAAAGATAAAAACACTGAAGTATACTATTCCACAGACAGTTATGAATTAATATATATATACTAATTTCTTTTTTATAAAAAATGAAAAAAAAATTAACCTTTATATAACATAACATGGGTTAGGATCAAATACACAGTGAAAGAAAAATAGGAAAATATTTAACATAATAATTTGTTAATTAATTAATAAATATTAAACGAACCGAGCCCGGCCTGAACTCGATCAGGTAAAACTACCTATGAGGCAAACTTGAGCTAATTTAAAAAAGAGTCGGTGTCATGAACTGGCTCGAGCTTTAGACGACCCGAGGCCAAACCCAAAACTTTAGCTCTTAATTAGCTCGTTAAGTGTTAAAAATAATACATATTTTTTTTACAATTTTATTTCTTCATATAAATATTTTATAAATTTTTCTTTATAAAAAAATTCTTTTATAAAACTTCTTTTTCATAAGGCTTGAATATTTGGTTTTAGTCTTTTGTGCAGGTTGGGCTTGGGGTATATAGAGTCCAGGTTGCTGTGTTTTGGATCCAAAGGGAGGAGCATGCTCGAGTGTCTGGCCCAAGTCTGCTGGCCCATCTCGTTCTTCTGCCAACGTGGAAATCTGTGTGAAGAAACACAGATTGCTTTCATCCGTTGGATTGTTTCATTCCTGGCCGTTGATCTTTTCAAAGAAGCACACTTTCCTTGCTATATATAGCCATGGTCTTCATCCTTTTTCTAGTTTTGATCATCTGAGTTCTTTTGTCACTTTATCTCTGTTGTTCACTCTTGCAATTAGGGTTTGATCACTAAGATCATCTTGATCTTGTGATCCTGTATTCTCTGTTTGATTGTGTTGATCATCTGTTTGTGATCAACTGAGTGTTATTGAGAGATATTTGTAGTGAGGGTTTTGTGTAAGTTTTATATTTTTCTGAGGTGTTTTACCAGACTCTGTGAACCTTTGATCTTGATTAATAATAATCTGTGCCGACTGTTTTTCTGACATTAAGATAAATCAGCAGTCTCGGCTCCATACGATATTTTAACGAGCCAATGTTAAAAAATAATGTAGATCTAAAAAGGACTATAGTGTAATTTGTTTAAAGTATTGGGGTCGTTATAAACCATTAACAGAGTTGGTTAGGGTATTCTTCGTTTTACATTTGTTTCTTCTTCTATTCCATTGGACTGTAATTGTTTGATTGATGATCTATGTTCATTATATTGTTGATTCCAATTGATTGATGTTAAGTGCATAATTCCGCTATTGCATTAACAAACTTCAATTTGATGAATCAGTTTATTCACAGAAAGTTTTATGTATTAAAGATACATTTTGAGTAGCTTTATACATACATTCTTGATTTGTTTCGGCTTGGATTGGGTTGGTTTGTATTTTGTAAACAAGCCGAGCCCTATCCCGGGTAAGTTCGGTTTTTGTCTCGCTCGTTGGTTGGCGTGTTGGCTCTCTCGTTTGGCTCGTTTAAAATCAGGGGTGCAAACGAGCTGAACTTCACGCTTGGCAAAAAGAAAAGCTCAAAACGCCAACTATCTTTTATGATTTTTAATTATTATATTTAATTCCTAATAATTACTATTTATAAGAAGAATAAAAAACTCAGATTATATATAAAACAATAATTTATTAATTAATTTTTATAATTAATATAAATCAATTAAAATATTAAATGATCTGAATCAAGCTTATGCTTTAATAACTAATAATGAGTCGGTGTTATGAACTTATTCGAGCTTTTGATGAGCCGAGCCCGATCTCAAAATTTCCGCTCGTTAATATAAAAAATAAAAATGCATCTAAAAAGTAGAGAACGGTTCTTGTACAAATGGTTCTTATTCTATAAATAGCCTTAACGTGAGAAGTGAAGGAGATTATTTTTTTTTATTGAATTTTTTCCCCATATTGTTAAACATGTATTTTAGTACTGAAATCTAAAAAAATGAGTGTAAACTACTGTAATTACTCTAATGACGAATCACACTAAAATTATTTTTTATATTAAACATGTTTAAGCAGATCGGAAAAAAAAATTAAAAATAAATTTCCCTCTTTACTTCTCATGCTAAGTAGGTTAAGCTTATTTGTTTTCGAAGGGATAGGGAGCCTAATCCTCGCGCGAATGGCAATCCCTATACCACTTTCCAACAAACCACGCGCGGAGCATATCAACGCAGCCAAATAGAGATAAACGTCCTCACTCCGCAGAACTAGCTTGGCGCGGGAAGTCACTTCAAGTGTGATGTAACTTCATTCACATCAGTACTCCGGGAGATTCTGCGCGCGTACCAACACGCCCCGAATATTCACCCAGAGACAACTTTTGGTACGAGGTACGGAAGATCAAGAATGAAGAAGATTCACTCAGATCTGGATAGACATGGCGTCAATCAGATGGTGACACGTGTCGGAAGTGGTCCAACAACCACTGACGTGAATAGCGACATGACTGCTCCCATGCTTCCACCATGTTGCCGTCTATAGTACCGCACAGGCATGCTTACTTGCTGCCAGACGTCACATCAGACGCCAGCAGGTAAGTCAACCATGCTGTGTCAGGACAACATACTGCCGACGCCCCACCAGAAGGCGTCACGTGTCGTTTTGTCAGACCAACCCCAACTGCCAATGACGTCAGCAAGATGGGACTCCCTTTTTCCGCAAATTTCATGGGCCGGAGACTAATAGGCTCAACTAAGGCCTGGATCAGTCATGGCTCCTCATGGGCCGTCTCCTTGGCCCACGACTTCTCCTATAAATAGAAGACATCATCTCCTTTATCAAGGATCCGAAAATCATCACTTGTATGCAAGAGCTAGAATAAAATAATCATTGTAACTCTTTGAAATCTTCAAAGAAATGAACACTCGGCTCTTGACAGTGGACGTAGGTTATTAACGACCGAACCACTTATATTCTCGTGTTCCTACTTTCATAACACACACACACACTTTACTTTACTTTCTCGGTTACGGTTTAACCTCCGGTTTGAGTGAAGGATCGTTCCTGAGCAAACAAGAGTATTAACCACACGGTAATTAGTGTTAATCACCATTATACCCGTTCTTCAGTATTTGATCTTTACTCCTAAAAAATAATACGGTGTCATACTTTCATTTGTTTAAAACTATAGCCGTCCATGTCAACAAATTACAACGTCCACGACCTTCTACCGACTATATATGAATACAAATACATAGTCTTGTTTTGTTATAAAACACGCAAACTTCCATCTTCGTGGAAGGCGCGAAACCTAACCACCTGTATCCTCAATCATAATATTATTATACATAACCACCCTATAGAACATTCAAACAACATAATTCAATGGCTCTCCTTTCATACTTCACCTCCAACAACACCGATCGAGAAAAGTATGCATTCCCTTAGTCCTTATTTAATTTCTTTTATTTTTCCAAATTTCAGTTCTTCTATATATTCTCAATTTATATGGTTTGTTATATATAGATGATCGATCATTAAAGACTGAATTTGGTAAATTTTAATAATTTTGTTGAAGTGTTAGGGTCTTGAGGATGAAAACTGAAGACTTTGATCATAAAGGTAATAAAAAAGAAACTCATCTGTCCTCGATCGCAAGCGCGTTTGAAGAGATTGCTGATCTAATAAAAAGAAGTGATGGTAATGTTGATCTGCGTTTGAAGCCGTTTTGTGAGGCGTGTAGTTTGGTCTCTGTGCTCTTTAGTTCCCTTGGCATTGCTTTTAAGTTTGCTGAGATGGAATACACTGCTAAGGTTTGTTGTTTATTATTATTATTTTTTTTTAGAATCTTATTTGTGTTCACAGTTTCATGATGTGTTTATGTAGATGATTGGGTATATAGTTTATGAATTAAGATGCTAATTAGTTTAGTTTAGTTTAGTTTAATCTTGATACCTCTAGAATTAGGCAATTAATCAACTTTTGAGTTACTGTAATTGAATCAAGAATGGAGAAGAGAAAACTTTAGGCCTAGAAAAGATGTTTACGCGCGTCATAAAGAGTTGGCATAGCGGTAAGCTTTTGAGTCCCAAAGGTCAAAAGAAACTGCGTTTTACCTTATCACATTGGTTAACATGGTATTAGCAGGGCAGACTCAAGCCCAAGCCAAATGAGGCTAGGGCTTTGGGCCCCCATATCTATAGGGCCACAATTTTTGTTTCTAAACATTGAACTGGGTTGTGCAAGGATGGGCAGAGATCCAGATTTTAGGAACTGGGTTGTGCAGATAACATTGAACCTATGTTCTGCCACCAAATTTTGTTGCCGTTGTGGGACTGGGAGTGCAAGTGTGCAACAACCAACAAGTGTTTTTTTTTTTTTTTTTCCGAAAAGGCCCGGGATTTGAACTTCGCTTTAGGCCACCAAAATGGTTTAGCCGGCCCTGGGTATTAGTAGGGTCATGTGAGGTTACGAGTAACAGGCTCTCAAGGTCAAACGATTGTCAAGTATTTGAGTGATGCAAATATAATTGAATAGGATAATGTTAGCTGAAAGCTAGGTTTATGAAGAGACTCTTCAAAAGAGTAAAAGGTGTATAGATTAAAGTTTAGATTCGTCTTTCGTGAGTCTGATCAGGCATCTAATGCATCAATAATCAAACTTTAAGTAGTTTGACACAGAATAATTTCTTGATGTCAAGTTTAGGGACAGTCATTGCTTAAAGATGCTAATAAAAGGAACGAAATTGGGACCATTGGGAAAATATGCTATGGGGTCCTTAAGCATATAATGCCACTTTCACTCTTTATAGAAAGATGGCATAAGCATAAGCATATAGTAATAAGTTCTCAACTTCATTACTTTTGTGAGTTTATATTGTATTTATGTGGGGGCTTATTCAATATTGAACCAGTTTTTTATGTAGACAACTATGCTTGACAACTATAGTAATAGATGTGAGTCTTTAAGTGTTTATACGGGTTTCGTGATACTTATAGATATTATAATTTAGAAATAAAGTTGGGATTCTTGAGGCTGATCTTGTATTTAAGATATTAATAATTTATCTTTAAGTAGTTTGACATGGAATAATTTCTTAATTGATATGGTAAATAGAATAGAAATTGGGACCGTTGGAAAATTATGCTATGGGGTCCTTGAGCATATGATGCCACTTTCACACTTTTTAGAAAGATGTCATTAAGCATATATCTGTAATAAGTTATCAACTTCATTATTTTATGAGTTTATCTTTTATTTATGTGTGTGTGTGGGGGGGGGGGGGTGGGGGGGGGGTTGGGCTCATTGTTCAATATTGAACCGGTTTTTTAAGTAGACAGTACGCTGTGCATGAGTGCTTGACAGCTGTAATAGGATAGAGAAAGAGAGGTGGTTTTGTAGTTATATAACCACCTTATGTATGAGAGTCGAAGCAATAGATACAAGTGTTTATATGGTTGTCCTAGTTCTATACTTTATAAGATGCTTAGAAAGATACAAGTGTTTATATGTGCTCCAATAGCATATAATGCTACCTTCACGCTTTAAAAAAAGATGCCATAACCAATTTTAAGTGGAGCACTGTGACAAATATAGTGCGATAGAGAATGAGAGGCGTTTATATATAACCGCCTTATCAATCACCTTAAAGGACTATGTACAAATATTTATGTGGTTTTATATTGAACGACCCTCTATGAGGTGTGTAGTTTGGTGTCTGTGTTGTTTAGTTGCCTTGGTATTGCTTTTAAGTTTGCTAAGATTGAATACACTACTAAAATTTGTTGTCTGTTTATCATTAGTTTCATGATTGATTGGTGAAATTGGTTTAATTTGATATTGATATGTTTAGAATTAGTTCTCTAATTGGATTTAGAATAGAGAAAAGTTTAATGATCTGTGAACTAAAAAGTTGGGTTTTAATCTTGAGGCAAATCAGGTATTTATAATATACCAACAATTCATCTTTAAATGGCTTTGACTCAAAATAATTTGTTGATATCAAGTTTTCAAGAGTAGTTGATACTGAGAGATGCTAAAAACAATCGAAAATGGGATCATTGGAAAAATATGCTATGGGCTCCATGAGCATATAATGCCACTTTCACACAGTAGAAATTAAGATGTTCTAAGCATATATCTGTGAAGTTCTCAAGTTAATTGCTTTTATGAGTGTATGTTCTATTTATGTGGGGAGTGTTCAATATTGAATCGGTTTTTTTTTTAAAGACAACTTTGCATGACACAACTACAGCAAGATAGAGAAAGAGATAGCCACTTTATATATCAGAGTCCAAGCAATAGTTATAAGTGTTTATATGGTTTTCTCAGTACTATTGCTAAAAAGAAATTGAAAATGGCAGAGTTTTAAAGCATGCTTTAGTCTCCTATTAGTATACCATGCCACTTTCGCACTTTAAAGAAAGATGCTATATAAGATTAGTCCCATTGGTGACCTTTAGTTAGATTAGTTGTCACTTGTCAAGATTATATCGTTTCACATTAAATAAATAAAAAGTCACGACCTGATCGTTTGAGCGACCAAGGTCATGACCAAAACCATCCTAACTTTACTCAAGTCCCACGCCACTTGTAAAAATCTTATTAGTGAAGTATTTTAATTCTTTTTTATTTAAGTTTTTTTATACACATTCCCCCAATAATTTGATTACTCGTAAATTTTTTTTTTTTGAAAGGCGAATTTCTATTTAATCCTGTGGTCTTTGGGACTTGAACCCAAAACCTCCCACAACCTAGGTGTTTTAAAGGTTTTGTCTTTGTCAATGGACCACCACCACATTGGTTACTCGTAAAATTTATTAATCCTATGTTCTATATGCGGGGTGCATTCGACACATAATCAAACTTTAGGTGGAGAAGTGTGACAAATATAGTGGGATAGAGAATGAGAGATGGTTAGTCTGTTACATAAGTGCCTTATTAATCAGCGTTAAAGGACCGTGTAAAAATGGTTATATGATTCTTATATTGAATGACCCTCTCTATGTATGTGCTTCATATATCTTTTTTTACCGTTTTTGGTCAAAGAGGTTCCGTAAGCTTAAACTAAGCTGATGATTAATGGTGTTGCAGGTGGGTGATCTTCTTGAAGCATCAAAGAAGTTCAACACTTTAAGTAGTGTAGTTGACTTTGACCTAAAAAACAAGACGGTAAAATCACCGGGGAGCCATACTCGTAACCTCCGCAGAGTTAGGCAAGGTCTAGATCTCATACGAGAATTGTTTAAGAATTTTTTATCAGCCGAGTACGTTTTTCTCCCAATTTACATCGTCTTGCAACATATAAATTCCAAATTTTGTGGTAATTTTAATATTTGTTTTTGGTGATTTTTCAGGAAATATTCACTTAAAAAAGCAGCCACAACAGCATATCAACAAGTTTGTGCACCATACCACACATGGGCAGTTAGAACTGCAGTTTCAGCAGGAATGTGTACTCTTCCAACTAGGGATCAACTTCTATTGAACTTGAATGAAACCGGTATGTATCGTTAATTAATTGAGTATTAATAAGTATTATGCAATTAACGCGCAGTGTCATTCTTGTATTTGATTGCCTTGATATATTTTATTTTATAACAGATAAATCAGCAGATAAAGAAATGAGGAGATACATAAAAGCTTCGAATGATGTTATAAAAATAATTGATAATCTTTATATTTCCAGAGGGATTACATTGGATTGGTAATTTGTATGGTCTAACGGGTCGGGTTAGATTATGTACACAATCTAGAATTTATTTCATGTAACTTATAATAATCTCTAACTTGAATGCCTATGTGGCAAACCCCTGTCTTTTCTAACTTAATGTTTCTAATTTTATACGTAGTTGTGTAAAGATTTCTTTTGATACTTTATATAGTTAGAATACCTACTTGAGGTCTTTCTTTAGCTTTCAAGTGGTGGAGTTGGGTTTGGCTTGAAAATCCTTGAACTTGATCTGATAGCTCGACGAGCTTTGATGAGGTTCAAGTTCGGATCAAGCTTGGTTTAAAAAGCTCAAATGGTTACATTAATTACATTTAGATATCTAAATTATATATTATTTCAAAAATTTTGTTATATATTAATTTTAAAAGAAAATCAACTTGATACACTAACCTTCATGTTATTTAGCTTTTATCGGGACGCTTAAGGGCACCTCTAATGCTGCGTATGTGGCATTCGTTTGGAGTTTCAAACATTCGAAAAAACAAACGATCACCATTGTAGCCTTTTTTTGTTTGTGTGTTTGTTTGAGCTCATTCGGATGTTTAACACAATATCTTGTCTAATATATTTTTAAAAGGATGTGAAAATGTCTAGTTTTGAAGGATAATGCAAGTTTGGAATTAATTTAATATTTGTTTAAACACAAATCATTGATCTAGTATTAAAACGAAATACGAAAGTTATATCACAATAGAAAGTAGGCGGGCAACAAGCTGTGCCGTCACTCCTTTCTGAATTGTGAACCCTAGTCTACTAAAGACAAATATTTGCCCCCTTTGGAGATGAACTATTGCTGTGGACGACTCGTTGGACTCTGGTCAAGAAAACGAATAGCTTCTGGCGCTAAGGAGCCAAAGATATCAAATACCAGGGGGATAAAGACATGTGGACGACCCGTTGGACCCTTGTCAACTGATGTGTCGCCGTTTGGGACATTTCAAAGTTTAAAGTGTTTGCAAAGTCTCATAATTTTCCGTTAGAATAATACTTTGAACTTTTTTTTGAACGGCTAAAATTACATCAAACCCGTATACAACAAAACTCGCAGTCTTGAATTCAAGAAAACAACACCTTAAGTTCAATGAACGGGTTGAAGAATTCGACCGAACAACTAGTCAAATATTACAAGAAAGTTAACGGGGAACAAACCATTTTCATGGAAACTTCCAAGTTACAAGAGCAACGTGTGGTCACGTCGCGACAGACTACGGTAGGCACGTTGTGGGCGGCCTGCATAGTATTATTTGACGGAGGGAAGCGTCTTTTGACTGGATACGGCCCGTGGGCCCTGCTAGCTGTTTCTGTTCGTCTTCTTATTTATCTTTTCTTTTGACTTAAAAGGCCTCTAGCCGTTTGTTTTTTCTTTTACATTTTTTATTAAATTAATTGAGTACCCAAGTGGCTTAATGGACCTCGGAGTTTTATATGATAAAACATCATACTGAATTACTTTTTTTTAACACGAATTTTCTATGTTATGACAGAGATCATCACAATCTTCAGAAGGGGAATTCCCTAGCCACTTTATAATGGTCAGACTATGTTGTCTTAACTGGGCCCATGCTGACACGAGAGTGGCCGGCCCACAAACGAGTCGAGGCTACGCATAAGGGGCACTAAGGCTTCCACCCGAAAAATTTTCCGCCACCTGCCACTTTTGACAGATGTTGCACCCTCCACAAGAGGCAAGCCTCTCTGGAGTAAATGCATGGTAGTAGAATACCGGGAGGCTATCAGAATCGAACCTAACACCTGCAAGCAGGCTAGTTTTGACCATCACTTAGCAAATGTCCCCCATATGTTGCCTGTGGGGATCGAACCGTAGACATCCCAAAGAAATCTTTGGTCGCTGAAGATCCAAAAGCTGGCCGCACTTCAGAAGAAGAGTAATTGACGACTAGCTTGATAAGATCTTGGGTGAATTAACCTGCAAAACTAGACAAACCGTTAGGCTCGTCACAAGGGAGGGCTTGGAGGGCCTCTCTGTGACCACCCTCCGGCGTGAGGATAAGTATTTGTTTAGGAGAAGAAAAGTGAGTGTAGAGAGAGAGAGAGAGAGAGGTTCGGAGTGTGTCAGAACGTATCTTGCTTGTACTTGTATGGGGGTATTTATACTAGTCAGAATTTGTTGTACTATCCTTCTCCCAGGTGTACTAACCTTCGTCCTAGTGACCTCCGGTCGTTGTTGGTGTACACGTGTCTTATGAGTCGCGTCATATTGTTGTGGTGCCGCGTCCTAGGAGGGGTGAGGTTCGGACAGGAGGTTTTATACCTCTTCATGTCCCCTCAAGTCCATAAGTTAATTTATAACTTAATGGAGTTACTCGTTTTGTGTGAAATGCTTTCCAGCTGTTTGGAGGGACGCGGCACGTGGCAGTTCCCCAGCCCACATATCGTGGCGGTTATCCCCAGGTGATCTCAGCCGTTGATGCTTGATGATTTTGGTGAGCGATTGCGACACGTGGCACCGATTTGAATTCCACTTTTCTCGGGTATTTAAACCTGCCTTTTCCATTTTCTTTCTTACTTTCCTCATAAATTTTTCGCTTGCTCTCCTGCTACCTTCTTATCGTCTGCAACCATTCCTTTCAGGTTCGTCCCTTCATTTTGTTTCTTTTTCAGAATATTTTCCTTTTTTCTTCTTTACGGGTTCGCTATGGGGAAGGATAATATGAATGTCAGTTTTTCCACTCTGTCCAAGAAGAAATTAGATAAATTCTTAGCAGACTATAGGATTCCGTTAGACCTCCACCCTGAACTCCCTGCCCCTGATCGAGCCATATATCCTCATCTCTCGGGTAAATTTGGGTTTTACACGAGAGTGTGTGATTTCGCCAACTGTAGGGTCCCTTTGACGAAATTTTTGTTCAGAGTTCTTCTATTCCATGGGGTTCACTTTTCCCAAGTGAATCCTTTTGGTTTGGGACGCATCTGTCATTTCGAATTGAAATGTCGGGCTTTGAAGTCTAGGGCCGATCTAGATGTATTTAGGGCTTTTTACAAACTGAGTCAAGCCGGCGATTGGTATACTTTTGAGAAGCGGCGGAAGAAGCCTGAATGCCATATGAAGGACACCTCCAGCCTGAAGAACTGGAAGACGCAGTTCTTTTGGTTGGACGATCGGTGTCTTCCCAAGGAGATGTTGGGTTTGTGGAGGAAGGAGTACGTATCGTCTGAGTGGGAGCTTCCGGGTAACTTTGAGTGTGACTCGACTTTGTATAATAAACTTGTGACGCACAAGTCGAACATTAAGAAGTACCCGGAGCATATTCTGGTATTAGCTGGGATTAGTAGGATTTGGGATGAGCCTGACCGATGGCCAGTTATCCGATATAGGAAGAAAGGTGAGCCGCGTCCATTACTCCTAAGTCTTTGTTTTGTGAATCTTGTTTCTAACCTTTATCTTTTTTGCAGAGATGTCGCTGCTCGCAGCTTTGAAATTCGACGACTTTGATGATGATAATCTTTCTTTTACCAGCGAGCCCCTTGGTTCTAGCAAACCAATCTTGGAACAAGTGACCAAGATTCAGTCCCCTATTCGACCGATAGGAGAGGAGACGGAGCATACCGAGAAGCCTTCGGGAGAAGGAGATACTGCGGGCGAAGGTAGTAAGAGGGATGAGGGTGGTGACGATGGTGAGAAGGAGCGAACTTTAATTTTGGAGAGAAATGTGGATGAGGTTACTGTAGGCAAGGTTTTTCCGAACCCCGATCCTATCCAGTCTGTAAGTTCTTCAAGCGTCCATATTTCGGAGGACGATATTACTGAAGACGCTTCCTTAGATCTGAACGTGGAAGCTCGGAAGAGGAAGGCTGAATCATCTAAGGCCAAAAGGAGTCCGAAGAAGGTTAAGTTTGCAGGGTCGACCATTGCTATATCCGAACGTACCCAAGGTAACATTTTAGATGTATTTGATTTGCACATTTCTGGTGGGAAATCTCCTCGAGACGGTGAACTGATTTACATGCATGTTCCGGGGGATAAACTAGGTGGCGAAGGTGATAAGGAGGAGGATGATGTATTTAAGGATATTGCCAACAGCCCTCCCCGGACTTCGGTGGCTCAAGCATCTGGTGATTTTTCTGTGGCTTCCCCGGGTAAGTTGACCGGTCGTGTATCTAACTTTCGGGCTAGTGAGGAGAATGAATTTGGTGCGTCCTATTCTCCTTATTGGTTTGAGACTGAGACGCTGATCCTGTTTAATCTTGTAGACCCCTTGGATGATGCGATGGAGGTGGATCCGTCTACTGCGGAGGATGTGTTCATCCCTGATTGGGATTTGAAGAACGGATCTCGCGTGATTGATGCCTTGTCATCAAAGATGATGCTTTTTAACCTGCATACTCCGGCTGATCACGCCCACTATCGGAGGCTGAAGGATACTGATCTAGGGGATGCCTTGATGATTAATCAAGCCCAGTCTAATTTCTTGGTGTCGGAGGCATATAGACGATGGGTTGATTCTGAGTTCCAGCGGAGCAAGTTGGAGAAGAGGGGGGTGTGCAGCCATGGAAATGTGTTGGAGCAGGTTAGGTCGGCGCAGGCTTCTTTAGCTGCGGCTGGGGAAGAGAGGGATGTTCTTCAGGGCGAGTTAGAGGTCTTAAAGAAGAAGTTGCAGGATTCAGAGCTTGCTCACGAAGCTTCAAAGAGGAAGTACATTCGTTCTATTGAAGAGCTGGAGCAGGTAATGGAGAAGACCAAAGCTGCTGCGGACCAACTTGTGAAAGGTTTGTATTTCTTCTACTGTTTATTCTTCGTTCGTTTTTTGTACTTAGTAAAATTTTTTCGATTTTTCCAGATAGGGACGATGCCGGAGCTCGGGAGAAGGAAGCTTTGAAGCTGGTTTCGGATTTGAAGGCGAGCATTGAGAAGAAGGATATGGAGCGACTTGATCTTCTCAAAGAGTTTGAAAAGTTGTTGAGCTTCAAGCAATTCATCTTAACCGAAGGAGTGGAGCTCATTTCGTTGTATATCCGGAAATGTCCACTAATGAAAGAAGCTGTGGCCGGAGTGAACAATGCAATGAACGGTATTGGCTATAATGCCGGGGTACGTGCTGGTCATGCTGCGGCCTTGAAGGGCGTGGCTATGAACGCAGTCCCCAAGCTTGTTCCTAATGCTAAGCAAACTTTACTAGATGCCGTTCGAGCTTATGATGATATCGTCCTTCCACCTATCTCCAAGATGCAGGATCTTGTTGGCGAGCCTCCGGAATCGATAGTCCAAGCTTTTAAAGACTTACTCGTTCTTGAGGATGTTTCTCAGCATCCTCCGAAGTAGTTTTTGGCTTCGGATGTCCAAGTTCCACCCCCGTTCCTCCACATAGGTTCGGGGTTTTCTTAACTTTTTCTTTGTGAAGCTTTTTAACTCTTGTTACATTCGTACCTCTGTTGTTGGTACGACTTAGTATGAAGCCCACTTTGTAATAGGTATGAAGCCCTTCTTTAGGGTTGTAGCCATGGTTGGCTTTTTTGTAACTTTTTGCTATGTTCATTTTGTGAACGGATGTATATAATAACAGTGCTTTGTGGGTATGCTTTTACTTTGTATGTTCCATTCCCCTTTTTTTTTTTTTTTTTATTATTATAAGTCGAGTATATACCCTACCGAAGCTTTGAATCCTTCGACTGGTGTTTATAGAGAGGCCATATCATGCGTCCATGATTTTTTATGCCTCGGTAACAAGTTATGTCTTAAGTGTTTCAGAATTTTCTATTCTTAACAACTTATAACATTCGAAGTAGAACGTTCATTTTTTCGCGAAATAATTTGTTATGTAAAGATGCTACGCAGTCTTTGTGGGGCGTCTTCTAGGCTCGGCATTTTTTAGGTCCTCGGGCCTGTGTGACCAAGAAGTCCGGACGAAAGGGCCTTCGACACCCCCATGTCCTAATTCTTATCCCCCTTTTGCCGAAGTACTTTTACCTCGGTTAACGAAGTTTACTTGTTAGTTGTATATGTTAGATAAATATTGAAATTTACTAAGAGCATAAAGTTCGGAACATCGTATTTCATTCATTAATGTATTATAGGTGCGGAGCATGTCTCATTCCGCAGTACATAATTGAAGTTAGAAAATTTGTGGGGCATTCTCATCCCACCTTTACATAGAAGGCAAATAAAACAAAGTATTTATTATTCTAAGTAATCTTTCTTAGATGTAACATTTTTTGAGATGTACTCCGTTCCAAGTCCGGGGAATCTCTTCCCCGTCGAGGGTAGCGAGCCTGTAGGCTCCTTTATCTCCTGCGGAAGTGACGATGTACGGTCCTTCCCAAGTGGGGCTCATTTTGCCTGGTCTCTCGGAACCGCTTGCTTCATTGCTCCGAATCACATATTCTCCGATCTTAAACCTTTGCTCTCGAACCCTGGAATTATAGTATTTTTCCAAGGTTCTTTTGTATTTTGCCTCTTTAATGGCCGCGGTTTCTCGTCGTTCTTCTAAGAGGTCAAGATTGTTCCGCAGCTCCTTTTCATTTTCCTGAGGATTAGCCACCCTATAGGTTGGCATGCCTATTTCAACCGGGATCATTGCCTCGGTCCCATACGTCAAGCTAAAGGGTGTTTCACCTGTGCTTGTCTTGTTCATCGTGCGGTATGCCCAAAGGACATTTGGCAACTCATCTACCCAGCCATTTCTTTTCTTTCCTAGTCGCTTCTTGATTCCTTCCACTAGGCTGCGGTTTACGCGTTCAACTTGCCCATTTGCTTGGGGGTGGGCAACCGAAGAAAAGGCTTGCTCTATTCCGAGACTGGAACACCATTTTTTAAAGGGATTATGAGCGAATTGCTTGCCATTGTCACTCACGATAGTCATGGGAAGGCCGAATCTACACACGATGTTTTCCCAGGCGAACTTTTTTACTTCTGCCCCCGAGATCTTTGCAAGGGGCTTGGCCTCCACCCATTTGGTAAAATAATCCACCGCGACGAGAAGGAACTTTGCTTGGCCGGACGATGTTGGGAAGGGGCCCACTATGTCAATACCCCACTTTTGGAAGGGCCAAGCTGCGGTGACCGGAACTAGTTTGTTTTTTGCTCTGAGACTGATCGGTGCGTGTCTCTGGCAGTTCTCACATTTTTGTAGCTCGTATACTGCATCTTGATGCATCCCTGGCCAGAAATACCCTGCGTTCATGGCCTTTGTAACCACCATTCGTGGTCCAGCATGAATACCACAGATCCCCCAGTGAATTTCTTTTATGACGTACTTCGCCTGTTCTACTTCTAGGCATCGGAGCAAGGGACCTAAGAAGGTCCTTCGGTATAACGTGCCATCAATCACTTGGTATTGCAGAGACTTGATTTTTATCTTTCGAGCTTGTGCTTTGTCTGGTGGTAATGCATCATTCAGGATGTAGTTCATGATGGGAGCCATCCATGACTCTGTATTTGAGCTTACTGCACACACTTCTACTTCGGTTGTGGATGGGGTATTCAGTATTTCAAGCTTCACTTCTTGTGACATATGGTCCGGTGTGTTAGCTGCAAGCTTGCTCAAAGCATCGGCTTGTTTATTCTTCGATCCTGGCACATGCTTTACTTCACATTTTTCAAATTCTGTGATCAAACTTTTCGCCTGTGTCAAATGAAAACAAAAAGTTAGGAGCTTTGCCTTTTTTGTAGGAGATGAAGTAGTTTTTGAGAGGTTAGGTTCGTACCTTTTGGAGGTATTGAACCATGTTTGCCTCTTTTGCTTCATATTCCCCACTGATCTGGCGTGCAACTAACAATGAGTCCACATGGGCTATGATCTGTTTGCAAAAACATGGTATTTTAAGCATTAGACTATTTCATTCTTTTTGGAATGTCTGAAAAAGGAATCATCCTCGTTATGTCGAGGTATGTACCTTGCGAGCTCCGATCTTTTTTGCCAGTCGGAGTCCAGCCAAAAAAGCTTCGTACTCTGCTTCATTGTTGGAGCTTCTGAAGTTCAGACGGATTGAGTACACGAGTTCTTGCCCGTTGGGATCTTTCAAGACTACCCCGGCTCCAGAACCTTCGGAGCTAGAAGCCCCATCGGTAAAGATGTTCCACTCCCGTTCATTCGTCTCTATTGGTTCAGATGCCACCTCTGAATTTATAGTTAACTCTGTGAGGAAGTCCGCGACTACTTGTCCCTTGACCGGGCCTCTTCTTTTGTAGGTTATGTCGAATGCTCCGAGCTCGATTGCCCACTTAGCAAGTCTTCCGGAAACTTCCGGTTTTCTCAATATGCCCAAAATTGGTTGGTCGGTTTGTACCTCGATCTCAAAGGCTTGAAAGTATCGGCGTAATCTTCGTGAAGCATGAACAAGAGAGAGGGCGAGCTTTTCCATAGCTGGGTATCGCGTCTCATAATCTTTGAGGGCGCGGCTTACATAGAAGATAGGTACTTGGGCTTTTCCCCTGGTGACCATTAGTACGGAACTAATGGATGCTTCTGAAGCGGATAAGTATATGGTGAGCGTTTCGCCCGGCTCTGGTGCCGTTAATGTTGGTAATTCTGCCAAACATTTTTTGAGATCGTCGAAAGCTGCGTCTGCTTCATTCGTCCATCTGAACTCCTTCGTGCTTAGATACTTTTTTAGGACTGCCATAAAGGGCAACATTTTTTCCGCGGCTTTGGACAAGAATCTGTGTAGGGCGACCAATCGCCCGTTCAGTGTTTGTACTTCTTTTAAATCAGACGGGGGCTTCATGTTCATAACAGCCTCTACTTTTTCAGGGTTAGGTCGAATGCCTTCTTTAGACATTAGGAAGCCCAGAAACTTTCCCTCCTCTAATCCGAACGAACACTTCTTTGGGTTGAGCTTCATATTTATCTCCCGGAGCTTATCGAAGGTTTCTTTGATGTCTTTTAGCAGAATTTCTTCATTGGAACTTTTGATTACCAGGTCGTCCACATATACTTCTAAGTTTCGACCTATTTGTTTCTTGAAAGCTCGGTCCATGACCCGCTGATATGTGGCTCCGGCATTTTTTAGCCCAAATGGCATTTTCTTGTAGCAGTACAACCCCTGATTGGTGACGAAGGTTGTTTTGTCTTCATCAGCTTCGGCCATTTGGATCTGGTGATATCCCTTGTAGGCATCCAGAAAACATTTTAATTTGAAGTTGGCCACGGCATCAACTTTTAAATCTATCTCCGGTAGGGGATAGCAATCTTTTGGACAGGCATCATTTAGATCCTTAAAGTCAATGCACATTCTCCATGATCCATCATGCTTCCGAACCATGACCGGATTCGAGACCCAGGTATGGTATTTTACTTCTCTAATAATGTCTGCTTCGAGCAAGATGTTCACATCATGTGATATTGCTTTAATGCGATCTGGAGCCATACTTCGCCTCTTTTGGGCCACTGGTTTTTTGTCCGGATAGGTGTTGAGTTTGTGTTCAGCTAAAGCTCTTGGTACTCCGGTCATGTCTGATTGTTGCCAAGCAAATACATCAAGAGATGTAGATAACAACCTCCACAAGGACTTTTTTACCGCGTCTGGTAATTGATTGCCTATGGTTATCTTTTGTTCTGGAAATGCTGGGTTAATGGACCAATCTTCTGTCATCTTGACTTCGGAAGCTTTGTTTTCTGGTGGAGAAGAGCCTAAAGCCTGTCGTACTTCGGCTACATATACTTCTGATTCGGTGTGCATTGTTGCTACTCCAGTTTCGGTAGGAAATTTGATAGCTCCGTGAATTGTAGAGGTTACCATGCTGAAAGCTTTCATACCTGGTCTGCCCAGTATGATATTATGAACCGAGGGCGCACCTACCACCAGGAAAGTAAGAACAACCGTTCTTTTGTGTTCTTCGGTGCCAAGAGTGATCGGAAGTGTTAATTGCCCCAAGGGGTGTATGACTTCTCCGGAGAAACTGATCAACGGCATTTGAACCGCGACCAACTTGTCTTTGGTTGCTGGAGCTAGCTGTTGGTAGCACTGATAGTACATAATGTCAGAAGCGCTACCGTTGTCTATGTAGATACGCCGGACCTTGTGTCCTGCTACGACCCCAGAGACAATGATTGGAGCTTCTTTCGCATCTCTTGGGTCGATTGGTGGGAAGAATAATAACTTCTCCATCCATGGAGCCATATGTTCATTACTTCGCTTGGTTCCTTGTTCATGAATGGATCGCACCATGTGGATTCCAGCTTGATTGTTAGGATTGGCAATTTGTGGTGCGGCTGGTTTTCCTTCCTTCAATTCTCTGATCAAATGAGAAAGTTTCCCTGCTTTACATGCCTTGTCTATTTCTTGCTTTAAGGACCAACAATCATCTGTGTTGTGACCTTTTGCTTGGTGGTACTCACAATACTTTTTGGTATTTCGGTCGGAGGTGGGTTTCTGTTTTGGTGGAGTTGGGAAACGGATTTGTTCAGTGCTTAAAATTTCACTTGGTGTTTTGTTTAGGTCGCGGTAACTGGTATTTCGTGCGGAATGTCCGGAGCTGGACCTTTCACTTCTATCATTTCTTCCATACGGTTGTGATCTGTGTTTCGACCATGAATTGTTTCTTTCTACCGGGGCCGAGGCTCCCTTCTTCCAAGAATTTCCTCTGGAGTTGCTTTTATGGTCACTTTCTGTTGATTGACCACAAGCACTTTTTCCTCTTGCAAAAGCTCGTGCTCGTTCCATTAATGTTTCCATGGTCTTTGGTAAATCTTCGTGCAGTTTTTCTACCAGTTGGTTGTTTCGGACCCCATGACAGAAACCGGATATCCGTAGCTGATCAACAGCTCCGGGTATTTGCATGCTTTCTTTGTTGAATCTGTCGATGAACCTTTCAAGTGACTCTCCGTCTTTTCTACGGATATTGTGTATTTCGGTAATGTCTTTGGAACATCGTCGTTGTTGGGAGAAGTTTTGTAGAAAAGCACGACGAAGTTCGGTCCAATTTGCTATTTCTCCCGCTGGTAACCCGTCGAACCATACTCTGGCTGCTCCTGTAAGGGTTTGGGCGAACATGTGACACCAAGCGGGCATGGGCCACATTTCAATTTCCGCGGCTCCCCCGAAATCATGAATGTGGTCGTCTGGGTCCGAAGTACCCTCGTACCTTTTGATTGTGGTTGGCATTTTAAGTTTTGCTGGCAACGGGGCGCTAGCAATTCGGGGTGCAAATTTAGAGTACTGCGTCATATACGCTGGTCTATACGGAGCTGTGAGTTCTTCATCGATGGTATCGGAACTTGTTTGTTGCTTGGCTGGCTTCACTGATACGGAGGTCATTGGCCCCGTGGATGTGAGTCCAGTTGGCAGTGGTCCGGTGTATCCGTAGGGCATCAGGAAGCCATACGGTGTTTGCAATGGGACGGACGTTACCACAGTGGAGTATGTCTGCAGGCTAACAGGGGTAGACATTACTGCGGCTGTTGTTCCTTCCGAGGGGAACAAATTAACCTGCAGACTGCGGAGCTTTTCGTCTTTATCTTGTTGTTCTTTCAATTTTAACAGGAAATCACGATTTCGTTGCAAAAAGGTTTCATCGAACTCTAATGGCACAGTTTGCATCCCAGTGGGTGCAGTGACCGTGTCAGTAGTTGTGGCTGATACGAGATCTGATAACACCCTGGAATAACCAGCAACGTGCTGCTCAGAGGCAGTGGTGTCATCGCTTTCTTTGTTGGTGATGTCAATGATGTTTAAATTTTCCATAGCCATTCCAGATCTGAGTGGAGAGAGTAGATCTGCAATAGGATGGCGCCAATGAAGATCCAAAAGCTGGCCGCACTTCAGAAGAAGAGTAATTGACGACTAGCTTGATAAGATCTTGGGTGAATTAACCTGCAAAACTAGACAAACCGTTAGGCTCGTCACAAGGGAGGGCTTGGAGGGCCTCTCTGTGACCACCCTCCGGCGTGAGGATAAGTATTTGTTTAGGAGAAGAAAAGTGAGTGTAGAGAGAGAGAGAGAGAGAGAGGTTCGGAGTGTGTCAGAACGTATCTTGCTTGTACTTGTATGGGGGTATTTATACTAGTCAGAATTTGTTGTACTATCCTTCTCCCAGGTGTACTAACCTTCGTCCTAGTGACCTCCGGTCGTTGTTGGTGTACACGTGTCTTATGAGTCGCGTCATATTGTTGTGGTGCCGCGTCCTAGGAGGGGTGAGGTTCGGACAGGAGGTTTTATACCTCTTCAGTCGCCAACCACTAGACCACATGTGAAGGACATCATACTGAATTACTAATGTAGTAATGTTTGAACTTTTGATGCAAAACTAGAATCGTGCATTTGTTTGTTTGTTAAGAAAGTGAACGATTGTTTATGTGCGTTAATAATTTAACCAAACACAAATGAAAATAAAAGAAAAACAAACTAGCTTACATCAACTAAAAGCCAACAAAAATATTCAATTTAAAGTAGATAAGTATGTTAAAGCTTGTGCAGAGAACCAACATGTCTTTATCCCTTTGGCCTTTGATACCTTTGGCTCCCTAGCGCCAGAAGCTGTTCGTTTCTTGACCAGGGTCCAACGGGTCGTACACAGCAATAGTTCATCTCCAGAGGGGCAAAGATTTGTCTTTGGTAGACTAGGGTTCGCAATTCAGAAAGGGGTGGCGGCGTAGCTTATTGCCCGTCTACCTTCTATTGTGATGTAAGTTTCGTAATTTGTTTTTAATGGAAAGTATTCAACACTAAAAAAAAAAAAAAAAAAATTAAAGTCTAAAATACCACCTTCAGAATGACCCAAAAAATAAATATAATCTCAACTCTAGGGCTGGCATAACAGGTTACACGAACCTATTAAAATACGAACCTGTTAAGACACGAACACAAAACTTGTAAACACGAACACGACACGAAATCTAATCGTGTCATTTTTTTCAAACACGAACCTGTGTATAACAGGTTAACACGATAAGACACGACAAGACACGATAAGGAACACCTACTAAGATAAGTTAACACGACAAGACACGATAAGACACGATAACACACGATAAGACACGGCAAGACATGATAAGAAACACGACAAGGCACGACAAGACCTGTTAAGACACGTACACGATAAGACACGAACACGAAACAGGTAAACACGAACACGACACGAAAATAAACAGGTCTTAACGTGTCGACCTGTTATAGACACGAAACCTGTTAAAATCATGTAGGTTCGTATCAGGTTATCGTGTTCGTGTCTAAATTGCCAGCCCTACTCAACTCTCAACTTAGACGGATAGTTTTAAAATGTGCTTGGCTAAACTTCGTAATGAATGCATAAACCACCGTTAATGAACATCTATGAATGAATGAGATATGTATTCATATTTTTTTGAATTGGTAAAAAATCATTATTATTTAGGTTTATTCATTTACTAACCAGATGAACAATTCACAAAATGTTCAATTTATGCTCTATTAACATTTTAACTCTAAGCATAGGTTGGGGGAGGCATCGTAGGGTCTAGTTGACCCTAGCCCTCAACCCATTAGGAGTATTTACTATTTTGGGTAGAATATGGGTTTTAACCTTCTATAAATTAATCTCTTGTACTTGTAATGATTAAGAAAAGAATATCACAATTGCTCCCATGGACATAGGTCATCTATTATGGGAGACCTACATAAATCCTCGGTTTGTTTGCTTTTGTTATTTCTCATGTTTGTATTCTCGTTTTATCCTAAGATTGGACTATGTGGCTAATGTCCCCATCCAACTCAGATAATTAGCGACCGACACACTGCTTGAGGGGGTGGGGCATGTTGTGCTCCGCAAGCGGCACGAGAAGGGAAAAAAAGGGCTCCACCAAAAAGCAACCAATCACATTTTATCTAGTCTTTAGTCTTAAAAAAAATTAGTTAAACCAACGGGTTAATTAAAGACTTCGTTAAAACAATTGCATAATACAACAGATACTTTAATCGATTATCATCACCAATAATAAACTTAAGTAAAAACCAATTGTGTGATCTATCTCAATAAATAATCTTGAGAGAAGGTAGTGTACAACATTAAATCGAACACCTTCATCTGGTTCAAACTTAGAACGAATATACAAAAGCTGGGTTGCTCATGACATTATAGGCTAGTGACATTTTGGAAATGAGATAAGGCTTAGGAACCATTTGGTTCTGCGTTCGATTCCCACAATAGTCCGTTAGTGATCCCAATTTATCATTAAAAATGGTTTGTTAGTGACACAGTAATACTCCAATTATTTGTCAGTGATCCTAGTTTACGGTTTAAAAAAAACATAAGCGAAATGGTAAAAAAAAATAATATTTACACAAATCTATACCCGTATATACCGAGTTAAATCCGGGTAGACTCGCCATTATCCCCCGTCATCCCCGCTCCTTCCTGCCTCCACCAGTTATCTATTCAAAAACATAATTTCACAAAACCCTAATTTTCCCTCTCTCTCCATTTATAAATATCTCTTTCATTCATTCTCCTTCAGATCTGTTCTTCCCTTTACCCCCCCCCCCCCCTTCCCAATTTCAATCCAAACCTCCTCAATTTACACCACAATTTGTATATATACACACACATATACCAAACCCTAGCTTTTATTTATAATAATAATAATAACATTTACAATGAACAGATCTACGGCGTACGTTAATTGGCAAGAAGTCTGTTCCACAAACGACAGAGGAAGAAAAGAGGTTAGATATTATTTAAAACAACGGTGTGGGACTTGCGATTTGGTGGTTATTGGTAAAGAGAAGAAATTAGGGCACCGTTCCGATACGACGTCGTCTTCTTCTTCGTATCGGTATCGGTACGTGAATCTTGAAGAATTGATGTCTTTGAATTTGCCGGTTGAAGCTCCGGTAAAGATTAGATCTCGGCGTGAGGTTATTGATTGGTTAAACTCTGTTGTTTGTTCAGGTACACGATTTTATTTTTGTTTTTTTTTTATTTTTTTTAGTTTTTTAAGTTTTTTTTTCTGTTAAAAAGTTTGGATTTTGTTTATTGGGTTTTGTTTTGTTTAGGGTTTATTGGTTGTTTATCAATTTATATGAATTTTGTTTTTTTGAGGTTTTGTTTATTTTTTTTCTTGATTTATTAGGGATTTTTTGGCTTGTTTTGTTTAGGCTTGATAGTTGCTAAGCAATTTATGTGAATTTGGTTTTGGGTTTAGGAACTTGTTTGTAAAAAGGTTGAATTTACATATAAATTATAGTTTTTTATTCTATTTTTTGGAAGAAAAGTACTTTAGCTGCAATTATTTTGTTAATAAGTTGGATTGAATCTGCATAATTCACCTCTAGCAATCATTGGAATTTGTTGATTCAGGTACAAGATTATAGTTTTATTCGTTTTTATTAACTTTTTTGGGTTTTTTTTGTGCTAAAGTTTGAATTTTGTTTATTGGATTTTGTTTTGTTTAGGGTTTAATTGTTTTGTTTGTGTTAAATTTTAAGTTTCTGTATTTTTTTTTGTGTGTGTTAAAAGCTTTGCAATTTATGTGAATTCTGTTGTTTTAGGGTTTATGTGAATTTATGTTTTTTTGTAGATGTTAAATTTATGTTTTTATTTATGTGAAACTTGCTTGTAAAAATGTTAAATTTACATACTGATTTACAGTTTTTTCCCAGTTTTTTTGGGGAGAAGATTTCATTAACTGTAATTATTTTGTTAATAAGTTGAATTAAATCGTTATGTTGCTGTTTTCTGTATAATTCACCTCTAGTAATCTATGTGAATCTGGTATTTTAAAGAAGTTAGTAAAAATCTTAAACTTATTGATTACAGTTTTTGTTTCTATGTTTTCGTGAAGAAAATTACTTTAACTACAATTGTTTTGTTAATTAGCTGAATTGAATGTATATGATGTTTGTTTTCTGCACAATTCATATCTAGCAATCTATGTGAATCTGGTTGTTTTTTTGTTTTTTGTTTTTTTTTTTATATAAAAACCTGTTTGTAAAAATGTTAAATTTACATATTGATTACAGTTTTTAATCTATATTTTGGGAAGAAAGTTACTTCAACTGCAATTGTTTTTTTAGTAAGTTGAATCATTATGATGTTTGTTTAATTCACCTCTAGTGAGATGTACCTCAATATTGGTGTTTTTTTTTTTTTCATCGAAAACTGACGATGATATGGGCTGCAGGAAATATTAAATCAGATTCCAAGAGCTGGTTGAGAGCCTCGGAATTTCTGAGCCCTGATTACTAGGTTAATACCGTTTATGTTCTCTCTTACTCAACTTAATGTGTCATCCCTCATAGATAGTTTTATACCCAATTAGATCCAAGTCGCTCTTTATTTTGAGTAAAGATTGTTATTGGTTGTGTGTTCCGCATATCTGGTTTATGAATATTTCAGATACTTTACTTGCATTCACGTTATTCTTTGTAAATATTATTGGGCAAAGTATTGATTATTTGCTTTGTTAAATGGTTTAGATGGCTCTTTTCCTCTGCCACCCCAACCTGTGAATGGTAATCTGGGCTCAGGGCTTACCTTGAGGTTGAAGTCAGCGAATATTCAGGTATCATTTTTATTTTCGCATTATTTGGGGTTTTATCTGTTTCAAGTTTCTTATGAAGTGCTTTTCCTTTGCAGGGTATTCATTTGCATAACACGGGCCGGCATACTACAGATTCTGTGTGGGTCGGTTCTGCTTGGACTTGCAGGAAAAAGAGAAAGCACTTTGGAGCTTATACCCGTAGGGGTGTCAAAATCTCGGTGAGCATACACTCTTCTAAATTGTATTTTTAAATTTCTTTAATTTTTTTTACAAAAAAGAAAAAGAAAAAAAAACCATTAGACGTTATGTTAGTTGTTACCCAACTTCCACGGCTTTATGCGCAGGCCGCAGTAAGTTCTTGTCCCATATTTTGCTTTTTGTTTGATGGTTTGATTGTTGTTTGTTCAGGTTCATGATTTTGTATACGTATTAGCAGAAGAAAGCAAACGACTTGTTGCTTATATAAATGATTTGTACGAGGATCCAAGAGGAGACAAAACAGCAGTGGTACAGTGGTTTCACAAAATCGATGAACTTGGTCTTGATTTACCTTGTACATATCATGACAAAGAAATTTTCTTTTCGCTTTGTCTTCAAGATCTTAGCATCGAGTGCATCGATGGACTAGCTACCGTTCTCAGCCCTCAACACTTTGAGAATTTTCTCAAATCAAGTGCTGCTCACACAATCTTGGACCGTCCTTTTGTATGTCAAAAGCAATTTGAAGATGAAGTGGTCAGCCCCTTTGACGTTACTCAAGTCAAAGGATACTGGAACCAGAACATACTTAGATTATTATCTACTGATGATATCAACATCAGACCCAAGAAGAGACTTAGAAAGTTGGTTGATATTGAATATTCTATAGGTTCCGAAATTGAAGTGCTGTCACAGGATAGTGGGATTAGAGGCGTTTGGTTTAAAGCTGTGGTTATTAAAAAGCATAAAGATAAGCTTAAAGTCCGGTATCAAGATATCAAAGATGCAGTTGATGAATCTATTAATCTTGAGGTGAGCATTAGTTTATATAATTCTATATATTTTTATTCTGAAATGGTAAATTTAATAAAATTTTGTAACTAGTAAAATGGACCATCATTAAAAGTCTATTACTATTTTATATATTATTTTTCCTTTGGGATTTGTCTAAATTTGTTAACTTTTTTTTTTTTTGTAGGAATGGATTTTGTCATCCAGAGTTGCTATTATTGATGAACTGGGAATCCGCCATGACGGCAGGATGACGATTAGACCAACCCGATTGGACAATAAGATTGATGTTTGTTCAATTGATGCTGGTTGCATTGTGGATGCATGGTTGCATGATGGTTGGTGGGAAGGAATTGTGGTTCATAAAGAATCTGATGATAGAATCCATGTTTATTTTCCAGGTTTGTGACTGACCTTGATCGCCATATTATGTGATCGTACTATTGATCTATAAGCATGTTAGCTAATATGTATTTTTTATTTATATATTTTCAGGGGAAAAAAATAGATCGGTTTTCGGATGCACGGATTTAAGATATTCTCAAGAATGGTTGGGTGACTGTTGGAAGAAAATGGAAGACCGGCCCGATATTCTTGGTTTGATTTCTTGTTCAGCTAAAACCAACTCAGAAACTACTAAATCCATTGATAATGTATCGGGTCTAAGTTCCGAAGAAAATAGAGATTTTAAAGCGGATTTACTTTCTAATTTGAGCTGGAATTGGTCAACAACCAAGAAACGGCACCCCAGGAGTATTTGTAAAAATAACAGTTTAGTAGCAGTTGAAACAAGAAAACACAACAGTATCCAGATGACTGTTTCTGTTAAAGCGGGCTGCAAGTTCACGTGTGCTCAAGTTTCCTCACAGTTAACAGGCTTAGTTATGTCCAGGTGAAAGTTTTACATTTTTCATGTGGAGATTTGTACAATTTATTAGTTGGTTAGCCGGATATGTGACATAGTTTTTAGCGTTAAATGAGGCGGTAGAATGTTACATGTTTCAGCACTTAGATTAACCTAGTATAACCTAGATACTAGAGTTCTTTACATGTAGGTTTTCTAGCATGTTTTTGTTTTCTGTAAATCATGGATTCAGTTTGTGCTGAATAATAATGTCTTTCAATGCAAATTGAGGTCTTTTTATAACGCTTAGACTATATGGTGTGCCCCCTTTTTCCCCCAACTCCCCCAACCGCCACATCAGCGTCATGTCATTTCCCCCATTTTCTCCCCCAAACTTTGGAAATGGTTTCCCCCAACTCCCCCATTCCCCCTTCCTTTTTTTATTCTTTTTCCTTTTTTTTAATTATATATTTTATATTTCATAATTATTTTTTTATAAAAAATGTATAAAAAACATATAATTTATTTTTTTTAAACGGCAATAGTTAAAAAAAATAAAAAATAAAACCGAAAAAAAAAACTAAACATAAAGTTCATTAAATTAAAAAAAATTACAACCTACAATGCATGGAAATTTAAAAAATAACAAGAAAATTACATAAAAAAACCATCTAAAGCATATCTTTTCCAAGCCACTTGTTCGCGATCATGTTTCTCTTCGCCGCCCACCCCGCTCTTTCTTGCTCGGGAAGATCGTCGATATTTTTGTCCATCATCGCAAACTCCACCTTTTCTTGCTCGTACGCGAGCCGTGCCTTCTCCAACGCAAGCTTCTCCCGCTCTAGATCAAGTGCTTCTTCCTTCTCCTTCTTTCTTTCATTCCACCTTTCATTTTGCTCCGCCTTAAACTCGTTAAAGTTTGAAATCAACGAATCTATTCTATCAACCACACTTAATTTCGAAGCGGTGGCCTTTCCTTTTGAGCCCGATGCGGCTTTTTTCGCGCGGTCCCTTCCAATTGGCCGCTCCAAATCGGGCGCGGGAGCATCATCTTCAAACTCGGGGTCATCATTTATATTTATAGTACAACGAGCATCGGACCCCCCCGCACTATAACTTCCCGAGGTGCTCGTCTTTGTTCGTTTTGCTTGTGCCACTTCGTTTGGCACCACCCTCCATTTATCACATGCTCTCAAAATCTCATACGGCCTCATGTACGCCCACCCCCCACTAGCCTTTTTTTTGCAAAACATTCCAAGCGCATTCTTCAACACGTTCTCGTCGCTTTCACCGGTCTTTCTATTGTTCCAACATCTTTGATAAACGCCCGCAAATTCTCCACATTTTGCGTTCATCTCCCTAAACTTAGTACTAACGGCATGACCGGTTCGATAAGGCGTGCGTTGCATTAAGATGAAGAATTGTTCGCAAACCGCGTTCCAAAAGCTATCTTTGTTTCGATTCGTACCTACACGTGATAAATAAAAAAAAAATTAAAATCATCCATAAAACCCACGGCCAAAAAAAAAATAAAATAAACTTACTTCGTATCGGGTCGGTAGAAACGTTCACCCACGCTCGTGCTAAGGCCTCCAGCTCGTCTTGAGTCCATGGAACGCTATCCGCCTTAGAAGTGGCACGTTTCTTCCCCTTTGTGTCTTTTTTAGATGTTGGTTGAGTTTCGGGGATAACGTCGTCATCGACGCCTAACGATATAAAGTCGTGTTCGGCTTGAGTTTCGGGTCTAGCGGGGACGGTTGGCATTTGGTTCGGGGGTGGCATTTGCATATGAAAGTGTTGTTGGTGATGCATTTGCATTTGCCATGGATTTTGTGGTTGACTAAAACCGCCAAATCCGAATGTGTTAGGGTCGAGCGGTGTAGCGGGGAAGGGAAAGTTTGGAGCTTGTGTGGAAGGAGTAGCGGGGTTGTTCGGGTAAAAGGGTTGTGGGGTTGAACGCCTTGGATCCATGGGTGGTTTGGCTATAAAATTTGGAAGAGTAATTTATAAAATGTGGTGGTTTGGTTTAAAAAGTTGAGTGAGTTTGTGAATTGTGGGGTAAATTTTATATATATATATATATAGTAAATGTTTGATTTTTTTTTTTTTTTTTTTTTTTTTACAAACGGCTAACATTCAAAAAGTGGTGGGGCCCATTATAACGTTCAAAAAAATTGCACCAATCACAGTGCTCGGTTCAAACGGGATTATTTCCCCGTTTTCCCCGATTTTTTTTCGGGGGGGGGGGGGGGGGGGGGGGGCGGTGTTCCCGATCGGGATCGATGCCAAATCAGCTCCCCGCTCAAGCTCCCCGAGTGCACACCATTCAGTCTTAGCTAAGATCATGTACTTTGACAGTTATGTCATATGGGATCCAATGTGGGGCGAGTAAATAAATCTCATTTGCAAGACTTTTGGCTGGTTAGTAGTGGGATAACCGCCAGCCGGATCATTAGGGGTGTGTTTATAGTCATGTTCTGCTGGCTCTGAATGAAAATGTGCATACATTATTAGATTAGCAAACTACAGTTTAAAAGGTGGCAAATGGTCGGTTGGGTTGCCTAATGTTTAAATGATTCGGTTGGGACTGGTTTTGAAGTATTTTACCCTAAAAAGTTGGTTTGTATAAACGAGACCAAAAATAACGAAATAGAAATCAAAAGTAGGGCTGCAAACGAACCGAACGAACACGAATAAGGCATTGTTCATGTTCGCCTGTTAAGGAAATCATGTGTTTATGAACAGTTCATGAACACTTGCCGAACGAGATTTTTTGTTCGTGTTCGTTCGTTAAGAAAACACTTGTGTTCGTGTTTGTTTGTGTTCGTTTGTTAATTTTGTTCATGAACGCACACGAACATTAATGAACACAAACAAGTGTTCATGAACACAAATGAGCACAAAGAAATGTTCATGAACAGAAACAAACATAAACGAACGTATATTAACTTTGGAATAAGATATTATTCTTAAAACATCAGCTAGATCCACCCAAAATATAACTAAATTATCCAAACATACTTACCTCACATATATTATTTATTTGGATAAATAAAAGAAAATAAAAAGTTATAAAAATTATAAACCCTAGTAAACTATCGAACATAAACGAACACGTTACCGAACGTTCACGAACATAAACGAACGAACACGGCCTCTGTTCATGTTCATTCGTTTAACTAAACGAACAAAATTTTTAGTTCGTGTTCGTTCATTTATTAAACGAACGAACACAAACGAACTTCCCGCCGAACGGTTCATAAACTGTTCGCTGAAAGTTCAGTTCGTTTGCAGCCCTAATCAAAAGTATAACAATAATGATGGTACAAAATCATCGCACATTTAGTTATGCAGTTCTAAAATTAACAAAAAAAATAATAATATAGTAATAGTGAACGATTAGTAAAGTTTATGTGACTATTTGTGCTGTTTGATCGGTTTCAATTTTCAAAGGTGTATGAACACTATGAATGCACAAAATAACCGGTTTAGTGTCCTACCCAATTAGGACGAACCGGTTCAGATCCTTATTATACCAAAAAGTTCCTACCTAGTTCCAATTCTATTTTTCATTTTTAGTTCCTACCTGAACTGAAAAAACCTAGATAGTAACCGGTTTTGATCGTTATAGTTGTGGGATGTATTTGTTGATTACTTAACTCAAAAACACTTAAACGAATACCAATAAAAAATGCAAAAAAAAAAAAAAAAAAAAAAACTCTTGATGCAAATCAATGTCATCCATTGGTGTCGGTTCTTCACGGGTGGTGATAAACGAGTAGAAACAAAGGGTGTTCGGTTGTCGGGAATACTCGGTGCAACTTTGTGTTACTGTATCTAGTGCCCATAGTTGGTGAATCGAGGTCTCCCACTGTTCAAAGTCTGCTACAACCGGTTTGAGGTTTTTGATCCCAAACACCCTATGGTTGTGATTTGTTTCTATCTGGTTTGCGTTTGCATCTTGACTTTTGGTGGGCGATCCATTGGTCTCGGTTTGAATCGGTTTGTACACAATCGTTTCCACTGCATAAATAATAAAATGCATGTACAAAACCTCAACACTTCACCCATCGGCTCGTTTGGCCCCAATTTGTGGTTTAGGTTAAGAGTACACTCAACTAAACTCAACAACTAAATAACTAATCTCATACGTGGGGATGAGCTTCTGAAAAGTTAAGGGACTGAAACTTTAAAACCTCAATACTTTAGGGGTACTATTTGACAATTTACGATTTTCTGTTCCATTGGATAAGATGACGAAATCTCTTTTTGTTCTTCCTTGTACGCCTGTGCCACCATGGTATGAAACGACCGGCTTAATTGACTAGAGTTTAGACCGGATGGAGAGAACCGGTCAATTAACTTACTAAAATATAGCTTACATGGCTATGCCGTCAATCATTTTGTCTCATGATTAGTAAGTTAAGTACTAAAATATTTTAGACAAAAAACAACTTTGCAACTAAAGATTAAATATTAGTGTAACATGTTAAATGTTTGAATACTATATACATGAGCATGTACAAATGCGTTAGTTTTGAATATTATATAAATTTGGAAATATGTTTAAATGTGTTGGTTTCTGGTCACCCATGTATATCATCACTGGGGAATGATTACATGTCTGCCCTGTTATGGCTTCTCGAATTGTTTAAATAAATAGATTTCCAACTTAGGGGATTGGGCGAAATCAATCCAAAGAGTGATTATATATAAGAAGAAGTAACTTTCTACTTGGTAATGATGGACCTTTGTAACTTTTGGTTTAGTTTTTAGTAGGTATTGCCGTATTGGAGTGCCACTACATTCTAATATAAGCGAGACACGTAGGAAACAAACAATATACATTAGACCTACAATTAGGTTGAGTTATGGTCTTATATTTTTTCACTTCAAGTTAGTGTCATGTAGACATAAGCTGTTATAGGGCTGTACACGAGCCGAGCCAAGCTGAGCTCGAGCTCGAAATTAAACGAGCCAGCTCGGCTTGGCTCGTTTTTCTGGTCGAGCTGAAAAGTCGAGCTCGAGCTCGGCTCGTAGCCAGCTCGTTATTTTTTTTTATTATTTCTTTACAAAGATTTATAAAATAAAAATAAAAAAAATAATAAATAAAATTACACATATACATGTATATTTTTTATTTTTCTAAGTTAGGGTTTATTGGATTATGAAGGGGTGCGGTAGATAGGTAGTTTGAGTGAGACTTTCAAAATTTGAATTTTAGAATTGGGTTTGGAGCCAAAATATATTACTTTCATCTATATATTAATTACACATACACAAGCCTGAATCGAGCCATATGTTGAGCCATCGAGCCGAGCCACGAGCTGAACACCCCTGGCTCGAGCTCGGCTCGATTACAAAACGAGCCGTTTTGAGCGAGCTTTTTTTCGAGCGAGCCGCGAGCTTTTTGTACACCCCTAGCTGTCACTCACTTATTTTTATATTTGTGCGTTATGGTCTCACATTTTTTCACTCCACATCACTACCCACTATCATATTAATTCCATTGTGAAAATGAGGGTCACGCCCAAGACAAATTGGGTTACAGGGTTAGGGATTCACGGCGAGACTACTAATGCCCATTAAAAGTCACCGTGGGGCGATGTTTAACCTTTTTTCATGCCCTCTTGCTGTCACATCACTAGAGGGCGTTACCCCATAGCCTTAAGATCAAAACTTTATTAGGGTTAATAAACCACTACAAAAAAAAATCATTTATGTTTGGTCATTATGTTTTACTTATGTTTGGTTATATATATACTAGTGTGGTGTCTGTACGTTGTGACGGAAAACACCATTAAAGGTTGTTAATGAGCAAGTTTCTCTCATCAGGCTCCAATGAGTTCCAAACCGTACTGTGGTATTATTGAAAATATTAAAACTCATGTAAGAAAATAAGTCGTTTTTTTTTTGTTTCGATTAAACCATATAATTTAGTACATGCTGGAAGTTATTGATATCATAGTGTATATAAAATAGAAACAATGTTTAATACTTTTGGTAGTTACATTGATGATATTAACTTAAGTTGGCTCAGGAATAACATAATTAATAAGTGGAGTTGAAGTATAGAGATGAGTAATATCACAACAACAAAAACAAAGAACATTACTTTCCTCGATTGTGATACCAATAACAACCAATATGTTTGGCTAACAATCGTGCGCTATAGTCTTGATCGTTTGACAACAGGAGGCTCCAACATCAATGGTGCCATTGTTAAAGTAGGAAACAATTTCGTTACTACATGACGTGACATCATTATAAGGTCGTTCAACCGTCGCCAATCATCCTCATACCATTGTTAATAGTATTGTTTGTTCTGCCATCACCGAGTGAAACGAAAATGTCCTTTGATGAAGGGTGTATGCCAGGATGAATAAAGTGGTTAAGGTGATCAATGGTGTTATGTTTGCTATTATTGAAACCTATAAAAAAAGTTGAGGAACTGGTGAGGGTTTATATAAATGCTAGGAAGGTCGTTTGGAAATTTAAAACTGATGAAAATGATGAGGTTAATTTATTTCTACATCATTAATCAGTTATGCATTTGTCAATTTTGTTGTATTTTTTAATCTAATAAAATGTTGCATAATTAAACTAATAATGATGCATAACTAAATAAGTTAATTGTAATATTTTTTATAATCAAATAAAAGCCTTTTAACTACTAAATGTTTGAAATATTTATAATATCAAATCTTTCATCCTTTAAGTACCTAAGCAGATTATCTTGTGGTGCAATCTTAGTTTCAACAGGATTGGGTTCTATAGAAATAGGTTTGGGTTTATTGATGCTTTAGAATCATCGAGTGTTTTCATTAGAAAATTCGTGAATAGGTTTGGTTTATTATTGTGTGAGTACCAAAGTAAATGAGGGGAGATTCAAGAGACATCAATTTTCACTAGCAGGAACCCGCGCGTTGCAGCGAGGTTACACGTTGGTTGGTTGTTGCATTTGATCATTACATAGGAACCCGCTGTTGTTTCTGTAGGATTCGAAGCGTTGTCAAAATGGTTTGAAAAGTGAAGTGACAATATATGTAGGCTGGTTGGAGTACCTAAGTAATCCTAGGTGGTTAAGGCAAATACATAAAAACAAACAATTAATGGAAAATGTGGGTAGGTTTATAGAAATCAACCTTCCGTATGTTTAGGTACAACATCATGCTTTGGAGGTTGCATGTTTAGGTCGAGACCAAGGTGGGAAGATTCTACCAACATGTTGTTATATGGTCTATTCGATTTGTCATTACTAATGGTTGGGAAGTGAAGTGACAATGAATGTCGCTCAGTTGGAGTACCTAAGTAATGAGGTAATGATATGTGATCAGTGCAAATATAAAAAGAAGAACAATATACTGAAGGTGTGTCTTAGGTATATTGAAACGAACCTTCTGAATATTCTACCGCATCATCGTTACAAGGTGGGGGTATGTTTATGTCGAGAAGCAAGGGGAGGTTGGTGTCGATGTGTTTTCACTAAGGGGACGGTTAGTGCTATTCCCATATTGCAGGTGTTGCCTAATGGCTCTCTTTGCTACACTATAAGTTGAATGGAGTGTTATACATGTTATACGTTGTAGAAATACTTGAAATTTATATTGAATTAATACGTAGTTGACTAATATGTACAATATTATTAACTTTAATATGAAAAATAAAAAATTTGTAACTTTAATTTTTATGCAACATATTTGGTTGTGTTTTATGAGAAAATTATTTTTTTAGAGGAAGAATATATACTCTTAATTTATAAAAATTATAAAAAAAATCAGAAGTGCCATGTTTTAATAAGATGGATTAAAACAAGATAACGATTATGCATAATTATCTATCTACTAAAGAGCGTGACCTGCTCTTATTGTGAAAATGGTAAATTATAACCATAAGGTGTCTACTGCGACATTTCCAACATATTGATACCATACAACATTTTGATTATAATCATAATAAATTAAGGCAAGTGTTATTACTAATCTGTTTTATTAATAGTTAATAATGAAATATTTATAATATTTTTAGTTTTTACATTCAAACTTTAGATAATTTTTCTCCAATATTTATTCTCAAATATACTGTTGGTTGTATAAATATTTACATGTACTTTTGTTGATTGGGATAATGATATATTTTTTTCTTTTTGCTTTTTTATTTAGTATTAATATTGTTTGAATAAATAATGTTTTAAAATGCTAAACTTTATATTTTTTAAAACTTATATTTATAATTATACTAGACTAGTTTTTATCCCGGGAGCGTCCCGGGTTGAAATATCTAATATAACATAATAAAATATATTATTATTATTATTTTAAACAAATCTCTGTCATAAGTTATCATATTCAAATATAAAAAAACGAATCTCTGCGCGGGGGTATAAATCTAGTGCCATTACAAATGAATTCGGAAGTTTGTAATCGATCATTCTAAAAAGAACTAACATGAAATGTCACACCCTCAAATTTCCACTTGCGGGGTTTTACCGCGAGGCGCATGACAAACCAGGATTCAAGTCAACGGTCACAATAAACAACACTATATGCATAACACAAAACCCAAAAGATATAATTATAAAAGCATAAACTGTAGCGGAAGCTTTAAATGTTTACAACCCAAAAGACATAGTTCAAATGTTTAATGAAGACCATGCTCTAAACCCTAGACGCCCGTGCTGACTCGTGCGCCTAGTTCCAGTTGTTGCTACCTTAGCGACCTGAGAAAAACATGCCAAAAGACGTCAACATATAATGCTGGTGAGTTCACAGGTTTGTTCAAAAAAAAGTTACCAAGTGTTACCATGTCCATACTATATCAATGCTACCAAGTACGCTAGCTAGGCGTATGTTTTATTACTACTACGATTGGAAACCATTACTGGACACGTTTAGCAATGTTTAGCATGTTTAGCAGCCCGTAATGTTCAGCACGACAATGTTCCTGTTCGAGACAATATGCACCCGCCCGGCCCTCCAAGCCGACGAGTGGGGCAGGTCACGCCCAATAGATCTATCCACATTTCCCCCGTTGTGCAAACCCGCACATTCATGGTTTCCCCCGGGACTTTCCAAAAGATCGTATAGCAATATAAAGTTAAAACCATAGTATGACATATGTTACCAAAACTGTTTAGCGCATGTTTTCTCCCCCAAAAGTTAAAGCAGTAAAAGTGGGGCCGTGAACTCACCTTAGATAGCGTTCTTCAAATATAAGTAAAGATGTTTAGCCCTTGATAATCCCTCTACCGGAGATCTATCAAAATGTTCACATAAGTGTTCCGACTAATAACCATAAGGTTATCTAGCCCCCGATTGTCCAGATCATAACCGAGTATGTTTTAAAACGTGTTTAAATGTTTAACCGACACACTAGACCGACCCGACATCCCGTTGGTGACCCATTACCCTAACTAATCAAGTACACATAGATTACACGCAAGGTTCAAGCATAAAACACTTAGTTTGTATCAAAAATCTCATTTCTGCATCAGAACGGTCGAACCAGTCAGTTTAAGGCCTCCTTCGCACCTTTTTACTCTCCTTCGCCCGTTTTACCTCTCGTTCGACCGTTTGATGCTTCCTTCGCACATTTTGCCACGTTCGCCCACTGAAAAGCCTGGTTCGACCCTGGGGTTCCTCCTTCGCACCTTCGACTGGTCGAAGGAGGCCAGGTTCGCCCCTGTTGTTCTATTTTGCCTAAAAACGCTTAAAACACATTCAAAACGACCCGAAACATCACCAATCACAGCAGTCAATCATGATTATGTTATCCTAACAAAACCCCACTGATTTTGCCCCAAACCATATCCGTTTCAGCCCTTTCCCAAAATGGTAAAAATTATGGAAACGTCACTTTCATGCATGAAATCTTTACCCAATTTGGAAACTTTTGAAATCGACTCATGTTTGATTTAAAATACTCAGTTCATCGATCATCCGACCATCCCTATGGGTTCTATTGATTATAAACACCACATGTTACGTCTAGATTCGTCAAAACCCCCAATTTACACATAATATCATTATCCAATCGATTCTAACCCTAAACAACAATCAATCAGCATTAAAAGCAATCCTACATCATGTCTCTAACATAGATAAAGCAGCAAAGTATTGAATAACACATTACACCACATAATACTCAACTAACACATGTTATTTATTATGAAAACTCATGTTAAATGATAGGGTTTTGTTTTAGAAAGATGTTTAAAAGGTTTTTAATCATAAAAACACCCTTAGAACAGATCTGGACAATTAAGGTTAGATGAAAACGAATTAAAATGCTTCTAAAAGATTTAGGATTATGAACACACCTTGGATTCTTGTTTAGATGTTGTAGATAGGTTAGATTATGAAGAAGAAGA
Organism: Ambrosia trifida; assembly: GCA_028751855.1. Taxonomy (NCBI): domain Eukaryota; kingdom Viridiplantae; phylum Streptophyta; class Magnoliopsida; order Asterales; family Asteraceae; genus Ambrosia; species Ambrosia trifida. The sequence continues at coordinate 103,245,077 of CM054131.1, forward strand.
GCAAAAACTCCTTCCTTAGTGTTTAAGATCGTTTGAGAGCGTTTTGGGACGGTTAGGGTTTGTGAAATGATGAAAAAATGACTAAGGTTGGTATTTATACTGATCCTCCTTCGCACCAATTGATTGGTCGAAGGTGGTCTCCTTCGCCCCTTTCACAGGGTCGAATGAGACTTGTCCAGGTCGAAGGGAATTCTTCAACTCCACTTCCCTGGTTCGCCCACTTGCATGGGTCGAACCAGACAATTTTCCTCTCCTTCGACCACTCGAAGTGGTCGAACCAGAGCCCCTTCTTAACTAGTTTTCCAGTTTGTCGTGTTTAACGCATTCTAACACATCTTAACACATAAGCATGCATCCTTGGTCTATATTTAACACATTAAAGCACAGATAATCATTTACACATCATTTAAACACGTCTCTGTATATAAACCACCACACAACCCATAATCTACACATATACTTAATTAGTTCATGTAATGTCACCAACAACGGAACCCGGTACTAGTGTATTACCAAGACGACTCCCAATGATCCTCCAGATCATTGTACCCTGGACAATCCTAACTTGACCCAACTCAACTAACCCGGTTAAGTTTGTTTATAAACGTTTCTCGCTAAGGTAGACTTAGATGTTACTAATATGTTTAAGCCGAACATGCCGGGTGTCACATCATCCCCACGTTGAAAGAATTTTCGTCCCGAAAATTGCGCAAAGCCCAAAAAGAAAGAAACGAAAAGAACCGAACAAAAAGAAACTTACCGGATGTCACATCATCCCCACGTTGAAAGGAATCTCGACCCGAGATTCATTCCGCTTCAGTAGTAACATGCCTTGATTCAAATGCGCGCTTCGGAAAGAGATGAGGGTACTTAGCCTTCATCTGGTCCTCTCGTTCCCACGTGAACTCCGGTCCACGATCCGAGTTCCAACGAACTTTAACGATGCGGATTTTACTCCGCCGAAGGCTACGAATCTTGTAATCCAGAATCTCGACAGGTTCCTCCACAATGCGAAGACGATCATCCACCTTGATCTCTTCCAGTGGTACAATGAGAGATTCATCAGCCAAACACTTCTTCAAGTTAGACACATGGAAGACGTTGTGCACACTACCGAGCTCCGCCGGTAAGTCAAGTCTATATGCCACCGGTCCAATCCGATCCAGGATCGCGAACGGTCCGACATAACGAGGGTTAAGCTTGCCACGCTTCCCAAAGCGTATGACGCCCTTCCATGGTGAAACTTTCAAAAGTACCTTGTCCCCAACCTGGAACTCTAAAGGTTTTCGACGGCGATCGGCATAACTCTTCTGAGGATCTCGTGCCGCAGCCAAACGTTGACGGATCTGTACGATTTTCTCCGAAGTTTCGTACACGAGTTCCGGACCAGTGAGCTGGCTCTCGCCCACCTCGGCCCAACAAAGTGGTGATCGGCATTTCCGTCCGTAAAGAGCCTCGAACGGAGCTGCCTTGATGCTAGAGTGATAGCTGTTGTTGTAGGAGAACTCCACTAACGGTAGGTGGATCTCCCAACTTTTGCCAAAATCGATGACACATGCCCGCAGCATGTCCTCCAGTGTTTGTATCGTCCGCTCACTTTGCCCGTCAGTTTGCGGATGATAAGCCGTACTCATATCCAGCTGAGTACCCAAGGCCTTATGAAGAGCCTTCCAGAAACGCGAAGCAAAGCGGGAATCACGATCAGAAATGATAGAAACAGGCACCCCGTGTCGAGAAACCACCTCCTTAAGGTAGAGTCGAGCCAACCGCTCGAGTCCATCCGTTTCCTTAATAGGTATGAAGTGTGCCGATTTCGTCAACCGGTCGACGATCACCCAAATCATGTCGCAGCCACTTGGTGATCTCGGTAGTTTGGTGACGAAATCCATCGTGATCCGCTCCCACTTCCATTCTGGAATCTCAGGTTGCTGTAGGAGACCAGACGGCTTCTGATACTCCACCTTGACCTTAGCACAGGTCAAGCATTTGCTCACATAGGAGGCTATATCAGCCTTCATGTTCGGCCACCAATAAAGTATCTTCAGATCCTGATACATCTTATCGGAGCCTGGATGGATAGAATACCGGGATTTGTGAGCCTCATCCAAGACAAGCTCCCGTAATCCCCCGAGTAAAGGAACCCAAACACGCCCAGCGAAGTAGTGTAGGCCATCAGACCTAAGCTCAAGGTGTTTGTCCGCACTGTGCATCGTTTCGGCCTTAAGGTTTTCCTCCTTCAAGGCATCCACCTGAGCCGAACGGATCCGGTCAGGTAAGGAGGAATGAATGGTAAGCTGCAAGGCTCGAACACGGCGAGGGTTAACAGACTCCTTCCTGCTCAAGGCGTCCGCCACAACGTTTGCCTTGCCAGGATGATACTTAATGGCACAATCATAATCGTTCAGGAGTTCAACCCAGCGACGCTGCCGCATGTTCAACACCTTCTGGTCGAAAATATGCTGAAGACTCTTGTGATCGGTGTAAACTTCACACTTGGTACCGTACAAGTAATGTCTCCAGATTTTCAACGCAAAGACCACTGCACCCAGTTCTAAGTCATGAGTAGTGTAATTCTTCTCATGAACTTTGAGTTGACGAGAAGCATAAGCAATAACCTTCCCGCGCTGCATCAATACGCAACCAAGACCTCGTATGGAAGCATCACAGTACACAACGAAATCATCCGTACCCTCAGGAAGGGATAAGATGGGTGCAGAACAAAGTTTAAGCTTCAGCATCTGAAATGCTGATTCCTGTGGTTCGTCCCAGTCGAACTTTCGGTCCTTCTGGGTGAGAGCAGTGAGGGGTTGAGCGATCTTCGAAAATCCCTCAATGAAACGACGATAGTAACCTGCAAGACCCAGGAATTGCCGCACCTCAGATGGCGTCTTTGGTGCTTCCCAGTCTTTAATAGCTTCGATCTTAGCCGGATCGACATGAATTCCCAGTTCATTCACCACATGTCCTAGGAATTGAACTTCACGCAACCAAAAATCACACTTTGAGAACTTAGCATACAACTGCTCTTGTCTCAAAAGTTCCAAGACCAACCGCAGATGTTCCTCGTGATCCGCCTTGTTCTTGGAATAGATCAGAATGTCGTCAATAAACACGATGACGAACTTATCAAGGTAAGGCTTACAAACGCGGTTCATCAAATCCATGAACACCGCCGGTGCGTTAGTGAGACCGAAAGGCATGACCAAGAACTCAAAATGGCCATAACGAGTACGAAAGGCAGTCTTCTGAATGTCAGCTTCCCTGACGCGCAACTGGTGATAACCGGACCGCAAATCAATCTTCGAATAATAGCTGGAGCCCTGAAGCTGGTCAAAGAGATCATCAATGCGAGGAAGAGGATAACGATTTTTGATGGTCACTTTGTTCAGCTCACGGTAATCAATACACATACGAAGGCTCCCGTCCTTCTTCTTCACAAACAAAATAGGAGCTCCCCACGGGGAAGAACTCGGTCGAATGAAACCCTTTTCCAAGAGTTCCTGTAACTGGCTGGACAACTCTTGCATCTCGGGAGGTGCAAGACGATACGGGGCTCGGGCAATAGGAGCTGCGCCCGGAGTGAGATCAATACCAAACTCAACCTGACGATGGGGAGGAAGACCAGGTAAATCATCAGGAAACACATCAGAAAAGTCACGAACCACCGGAATATCCTCGATCTTCTTCTCATCGTCAGCAGAAACGTTAACAAGTGCCAGAATGGCCGAACAGCCCTTCCGAAGATACTTACGGGCTTTCATGCTAGAAATGATACTCAGCGGAGCACCGCTTTTCTCGCCACGAACCGAAAGAATCTCTCCATCGGGGAGAGGGATCCGAATAACCTTGTCAAAGCAAACAATCTCCGCACGATACAATGATAACCAATCCATGCCAACCACGACATCAAAACTACCCAAATGTACAGGCATAAGGTCAATGGGGAATGACAGACCCGACAGTTCCAAGTGACACCCCCTAAGGATATGAGTCGCCTCGATGTTCTTACCATTAGCCAATTCTATCAAGTACTTAGCCTCTAAAGGTGTGGGTACTATATCTAGCAACTGACTAACATCCACAGATACGAAGCTCTTATCGGCGCCAGAATCAAATAAAACAGAAACATAGCGATTGTTGAGAAGGAACGTACCGGTAACTGTGTCTGGATCCTGCCTAGCCTCCGCAGACCCAATGACGAAAGCACGTGCAGCCCTGCCTCCGCCGCCATTCCCGTTACCGCTACCGTTTCCGCCCCTCCCATTATCGCCCTGCTTCAGCTTGGGACAGTCACGCTTGAAGTGTCCCGTGTCACCACAGTTGTAACACCCCTGCCTCCCCTGAGTCCCCTGAGCAGCAGGAGCAGGAGTAGCCGCAGGAGTCTGAGTTGGGGTGAGCGCCACCTTGCAATCCTTAGCATGGTGTCCCAACTGATGGCACCGATGACAACGAGCTCGATCACAATTCCCCGAATGGTGAAAGCCACACTTGTTGCACTTGGGATGCTTCCCGACATACCCACCCGTCTTTGCCCCAGAAGAAGACCCAGACGTATCAAACTTCTTCGCCGGCTGAGCTGGCACCACACTCTTCCCCACACTCTCCCACTTCCTCTTGTTCCCCTCAGCAGCCTTCACAGTAGTACCCTTGGGTGGCAAAACGCCTTCCGCCACCTTCAGGTTAGTCATCCGATGAGCTGATCGGACAACTTCAGCAATAGTGGGAAGATTCCCAGCAGCTACCAACCCAGCAATCTCGGGCACTAGTCCAGACACATAGTGCTCGATCCTCCTGTACTCGGGTGTGTGTAAGTCAGGACACAACACCGCCAGCTCGTTCCTCCTCACAGTATACTCCTCAATCTCCGACCCAACCATCTTGTAACTCCAGACCTCCTGCTCCAACTTCTGTATCTCCTCCCTCGGACAGTACTCACCTCTCAAAAGCTGCACAAACTCCGCCCAAGGCATAGCAATAGCCTCTCCCAACCCCATATTCTGAGTAGTAGCATTCCACCACGACAATGCAGGCCCCTCAAATGTCGCAGTAGCATACTTCACTCGGTCCCCAGCAGGACAGTTACACATGACAAACACAGATTCCACCTTCTCTAGCCATCGGAGCAGTCCCACCGCTCCCTCAGTTCCAGCGAAGTTATGGGGCTGACAGTCCCTAAACTTCTTATAAGAGCACTGAGGTGGGGGTGGATTGGCACCAACACCTGAAACACGGTACGCGAGTAAAACACAAACGAAAGGACACGAAACCCAAAAATGAGGCAAGGTCGACAGAAATCAACTCACCACCCATGGCATTAATCCCGGCCTGGAAATTAGCCATAGCCATGTTCACTTGCTGCTGGAGCAAGTTGTTCAGCTCAGCTTGGGTCATGTTGATGTTCCCACGACCACCGCCTCCGGCACGACCACCGCCGCCACGACCACCACCACGACGTCCACCACCACGAGCACCAGACATGATCTAACAAACCAAGAAATCGAGAGATTCAGATTCACTTCCAGTGTCAACCACTAGAAATTTTTCAAGGGTTAACCTAGGGACAAATTCAGGACTATACATCCAAACTCGAAGTCCATCGGGATTTTCATGCATCCCAGTTTATTATTTCGTGTGCACCCGAAATGATAAACTGCTCTACATGGTCCTCCAGATGTACCCCTAATTTAGACCCCAGTCACCGAACATTGTCGCCTATGTGGCAATAGGTGCAAGTGTAAGAAGGCATGTGTGTGCAAGAACCAACAAATCAACCCCTCCTCCTTCAATCCAGAAGAAGAAGACAAGAGTAGGTAAGAACCCAAATAAAAACGGATGATGTAACAGAGATGTGTGATGATAATGTAACGATACCCCGACAAAGTTAGTACATGTTCCAAACCGACACAAGTATGTGACCGTCTAGTGTGTGCGACTCGGCTATAGACTAGACTCTAAATGCAATCCTAGTTCACTATAACCATTGGCTCTGATACCAATCTGTCACACCCTCAAATTTCCACTTGCGGGGTTTTACCGCGAGGCGCATGACAAACCAGGATTCAAGTCAACGGTCACAATAAACAACACTATATGCATAACACAAAACCCAAAAGATATAATTATAAAAGCATAAACTGTAGCGGAAGCTTTAAATGTTTACAACCCAAAAGACATAGTTCAAATGTTTAATGAAGACCATGCTCTAAACCCTAGACGCCCGTGCTGACTCGTGCGCCTAGTTCCAGTTGTTGCTACCTTAGCGACCTGAGAAAAACATGCCAAAAGACGTCAACATATAATGCTGGTGAGTTCACAGGTTTGTTCAAAAAAAAGTTACCAAGTGTTACCATGTCCATACTATATCAATGCTACCAAGTACGCTAGCTAGGCGTATGTTTTATTACTACTACGATTGGAAACCATTACTGGACACGTTTAGCAATGTTTAGCATGTTTAGCAGCCCGTAATGTTCAGCACGACAATGTTCCTGTTCGAGACAATATGCACCCGCCCGGCCCTCCAAGCCGACGAGTGGGGCAGGTCACGCCCAATAGATCTATCCACATTTCCCCCGTTGTGCAAACCCGCACATTCATGGTTTCCCCCGGGACTTTCCAAAAGATCGTATAGCAATATAAAGTTAAAACCATAGTATGACATATGTTACCAAAACTGTTTAGCGCATGTTTTCTCCCCCAAAAGTTAAAGCAGTAAAAGTGGGGCCGTGAACTCACCTTAGATAGCGTTCTTCAAATATAAGTAAAGATGTTTAGCCCTTGATAATCCCTCTACCGGAGATCTATCAAAATGTTCACATAAGTGTTCCGACTAATAACCATAAGGTTATCTAGCCCCCGATTGTCCAGATCATAACCGAGTATGTTTTAAAACGTGTTTAAATGTTTAACCGACACACTAGACCGACCCGACATCCCGTTGGTGACCCATTACCCTAACTAATCAAGTACACATAGATTACACGCAAGGTTCAAGCATAAAACACTTAGTTTGTATCAAAAATCTCATTTCTGCATCAGAACGGTCGAACCAGTCAGTTTAAGGCCTCCTTCGCACCTTTTTACTCTCCTTCGCCCGTTTTACCTCTCGTTCGACCGTTTGATGCTTCCTTCGCACATTTTGCCACGTTCGCCCACTGAAAAGCCTGGTTCGACCCTGGGGTTCCTCCTTCGCACCTTCGACTGGTCGAAGGAGGCCAGGTTCGCCCCTGTTGTTCTATTTTGCCTAAAAACGCTTAAAACACATTCAAAACGACCCGAAACATCACCAATCACAGCAGTCAATCATGATTATGTTATCCTAACAAAACCCCACTGATTTTGCCCCAAACCATATCCGTTTCAGCCCTTTCCCAAAATGGTAAAAATTATGGAAACGTCACTTTCATGCATGAAATCTTTACCCAATTTGGAAACTTTTGAAATCGACTCATGTTTGATTTAAAATACTCAGTTCATCGATCATCCGACCATCCCTATGGGTTCTATTGATTATAAACACCACATGTTACGTCTAGATTCGTCAAAACCCCCAATTTACACATAATATCATTATCCAATCGATTCTAACCCTAAACAACAATCAATCAGCATTAAAAGCAATCCTACATCATGTCTCTAACATAGATAAAGCAGCAAAGTATTGAATAACACATTACACCACATAATACTCAACTAACACATGTTATTTATTATGAAAACTCATGTTAAATGATAGGGTTTTGTTTTAGAAAGATGTTTAAAAGGTTTTTAATCATAAAAACACCCTTAGAACAGATCTGGACAATTAAGGTTAGATGAAAACGAATTAAAATGCTTCTAAAAGATTTAGGATTATGAACACACCTTGGATTCTTGTTTAGATGTTGTAGATAGGTTAGATTATGAAGAAGAAGAGCAAAAACTCCTTCCTTAGTGTTTAAGATCGTTTGAGAGCGTTTTGGGACGGTTAGGGTTTGTGAAATGATGAAAAAATGACTAAGGTTGGTATTTATACTGATCCTCCTTCGCACCAATTGATTGGTCGAAGGTGGTCTCCTTCGCCCCTTTCACAGGGTCGAATGAGACTTGTCCAGGTCGAAGGGAATTCTTCAACTCCACTTCCCTGGTTCGCCCACTTGCATGGGTCGAACCAGACAATTTTCCTCTCCTTCGACCACTCGAAGTGGTCGAACCAGAGCCCCTTCTTAACTAGTTTTCCAGTTTGTCGTGTTTAACGCATTCTAACACATCTTAACACATAAGCATGCATCCTTGGTCTATATTTAACACATTAAAGCACAGATAATCATTTACACATCATTTAAACACGTCTCTGTATATAAACCACCACACAACCCATAATCTACACATATACTTAATTAGTTCATGTAATGTCACCAACAACGGAACTCGGTACTAGTGTATTACCAAGACGACTCCCAATGATCCTCCAGATCATTGTACCCTGGACAATCCTAACTTGACCCAACTCAACTAACCCGGTTAAGTTTGTTTATAAACGTTTCTCGCTAAGGTAGACTTAGATGTTACTAATATGTTTAAGCCGAACATGCCGGGTGTCACATGAAATAAGAAAAAAAAGTTAATTATTGAAATATCGAACGTATTAGTCTAAGGGTTATGTGATGCGTTAAAAAATTCATTAGTATATGATCGGGTATGTAGTTCGGGTATTTGGGTATGTTGTCTCGGGTAATCGGGTCGGGTATCACCTAATCCCAGACCCGACCCAAACCCACATTTTTTTAAACTAATCCTAAACCCGACACAATACCTGTCGGGTTACAAAAAATAGTCATTTTTTTCTCCGATTTTTATATAGCACTATGGTACTCGTTGGAAAGATAATAAAACGCTCGTTAATTTGGTGTAATTTTTTTCTTTAAAAAATCTCGTATATAAAATATATTAACGTTTAAAAGTTATGGGATGAAACACGAGAGATAAAATAATAAAGGTTTAATATTTAGATTTAGTAGATTAAGTATTTAATAGATTAGGTTAGAGATTATAATAGATTAAGTTAAATCATATCTATTTCTTTTTTTTAATTGGTTTAGAGTTACCACATCACATCCTATGTGGCATCTCTCAAAGGAGAGATTGCATAAGAGTATGACATGTAAGATTAATCCCTTTGCAATATATATATATATATATAGATTATATCCCGGAAGTTTTCCGGAATAGATAAATCTAATATGATGTGATAAAATATGTGTTATGAAGTAACATAGAAATTAATGTACTATAATATGAAAGAACAACAATTTTAATCATGTGAATAAGAATGAAAATGTATATTAAAAAAATGTATGTTTGGATAAGGAACAGAGCTAGAAACAATCACTGCAAAGCGTGATTGAGGCGGTACTCTTGAAGGTGTGACTTTTTTTTTTAAAAAATGGGTGGTTTTAACCTATTATGCTCTTGATGAAAATAAAATTCCTAGTTTGAACATGATTAGTGACTTGCTAGACATGATTAATGGATTAGCTGAACACATTGTATTTTTTTTCCTGTATGAACAAAAACTGACAAAAAAATTGTTTTTGTTTTTTGTTTTTTGTATAGAACTATGTTACTCGTTGGGAAGATAATAAAACGTTCGTTAATTTGGTGTATTTTTTGTTTAAAAAATCTCGTATATAAAAGTTATTAACGTTTTAAAATTGTGAGGGAAACATGAGAGGGAAAGAGACTTTTAGATGGAAATAAGAAGGATGCCACATGACACACTTAAGGGCGGATGATGGTCTCTTTGAGTGCTATGTAGTATTTCATGCTTTGGAATATTAATATATGGGTGAGGCTAACGTAAAAAGCCTGTTGTTGTAAAAAGTGTAAGAAGCATATGGAGCGTATCATTAAATTTGATAATCAGGGGCACGATGGTAATTGTTAGCGTCATTAAAGTTTCACCCCAATTTTTAAAACAACCATAACTTTTTCATACGACATTATTTTTTAAAAAAAAAAAACACCATAAAAACAAACTTTTCATCCTCTTTCATTTCCATACCATATTGCTACACTTTTTTAAAAAAAAAATTGCTGGGTGGATAACTTGCGTTTTATTGAGGGTATACTTGCGTTTTAGAAACGCAAGTTATACTTGATAAGACGACCTGGTAAAACGACATGATCAAACGCAAGTTATACATGCTAAAACGTAAGTTATACATGCTAAAACGCAAGTAAGTAAATATCAAGTTTTTACAATTAGACGCAAGTTATTATTGTTTATTATTGTTTAAACGCAAGTAGGTAATATCAAGTTTTTACATGCATATAAGCAGGTTTACAGATTGATCATATGAGTAGGTAATAAGGATTCTCTTTCTTTATAAATCAATAATTTTCAAGGAACTAGTTTGTGGGAATATAACGACAACAATATCCCACCATCACATGAGGTGAAAGAAGATATTAGCAAAACCGTGAAAGAATGTCAATAAAGGTTAACGAAGGTGATATTCGAACATCCAGTTAGCAAAACCATGAAAGAATGTCAAAGAAGGTTAACGAAGGTGATCTTCGAACCTCCAATTATTATTCACCTCACAACCTCGTGGCTCTCCACCTAACAAAGAAACAAACTAAAAAAAAACAAAAAGCTATTGTTACATTTAGAATGTTTAAACGCAAGTAATAATATCAAGTTTTTATATTTAGACGCAAGTAGTATCAACCCAACAATTTTTTTTTTAAATATAACAATATGGTATGCAAATGAAAGAAGATAAAATGCTTGTTTTTATGGTGTGTTTTTTTCCTTAAAATTAATGTCGTATGAAAAAGTTATGGACGTTAAAAAAATGGGGGTGAAACTCAACCATTGTGGGTTATACCTATTTTGCCCTTCTCTTCCCTTTTTAGAAACTCAACATATACTTTTCCTCTTTTAATCTCATCATCCATTGATTTATTTTGATCAAAAGCCCAAAATAATTCTTATACTTTTTACGTTAAACTACTTTTTACACTAAACTTTCTCTTAATATATATAGATATAGATATAGATATAGATGATCTCACATAATTAGTTAACCCAAGTTCATTAATTCTTTAGTTTTTTTTTTTTTTTTTTTTTTTTTTTTTTTTTTTTTTTTTTTTTTTGGGAAGGTGAAGGTCTCATTCGGAGGTGGCAGGGTACTTCACACCCGCTCTTGCAGGTCCTGCCCCCACACACGCCCAGACTAAGTTGTCAGAACCGGTTTCACGCTGGGGTGGTGGTAGGCATAAGGCTCCCCCCCCATCCCCCCCCCCCCCCCCCCCCCGGAATATTTTCCGCCACTTGCCACTTAACAGATGTTGCACCCTCCACAAGAGGCAAGCCTCTCTGAAGTAAATGCATGGTAATAAAAAACCGGGGTTGCGATCAGGATTCTCTATGAGGGTAGGCTGTAACCATCACTTGACTTACCACTCCACCATAAAGTGGGTGGTTCATTAATTATTTAGTTAGATGAACCTTTATAAATGTTTAAATGTATTAATGAGTTGTTTTATATTTGTCTTAATATATAGTAAGAAATTACAAAAAATGTTTATCTACATAAATATAAAATTACTTTTATACCTATCTCTAATGCATTATATAGTAGTATAGATATAGTTTGTAATTCATTATGTTTCTTTAATAATAACTAATAGAAAATTGAAAATTGAACAAAACACAACACAAATAACTTGAATAAACATGGATAAAAATGTTGTTTATCGCTAAATGAGCGAATCATGAATATGAACAAAACATTTTAATTGAATATTCGGCTTGTTACACCTACCTTCATTTTTTATATGACTTTTGAGGTGTAGATTATTGAACAAACTTGCTATTTATATACCAAATTCTGATCCAGTTATTAAAGAATGAATTCTATTACTACTAGTTAGTTAACACAACAAAACGAATATATATATAAATAATATATGAAATACATACAAAAAAATGTAGTAGGTGATACTTGGGAGGCTGCCAATGTTCTTCAAGCATATTTGTCAACTCTTTCTAACATTTTTAACTCTCTCTCTCTCATACACACACATGCACATAAAGCATCATAAAGTTGGGTTTTCTCTTTTTTCATTTTGACCAAAGTTGTCATACATCCACTCCTCCCTTTAATCTCTCTCTCTCTCTCTCTCTCTCTATATATATATAGAGAGAGATTAAATTATAATATCAAGAACTATTAAACATGGTTTTTAATGATGAGAATGAAGAAGTTGAAATCCAAAAGAACAAGAACAAGTTGGCCATTCTTCCATCCACACTTGCCACCATTGAATCATTAACCTTCCCTATAGTAATCTTCTTATTTCATCATCATATATATATATATCTTTGTTTCTGAGTTTTGATTAGCTAATGGTGATCGATGTGATCTTGTAAAATCAGGTTCAAGAAGTTGTTGTTTCAGCTGATATTCGATGCAAAAATTGTCAAGATAGAGTAGCTGATATGCTCTCCAGATTAAATGGTATATATGTTTTATCCCTACATTCACCTTTGCAATATTTCTTGATTTGGAGGTTTTTTTTTTCAATTAATTTTATAAAATTTCTTGTCTTTTTAAGATTTCTTGATTTTCCAGCTACGGTTTTTTTTTTTTTTTTTTTTTTTTCTTTTTTTTTTACAATTCAGACCTTTTCATGATTCCTTGATTTTCCGGCGATGTGAGTTTTATTATTTGTTTTTATTAATTACGAAATCATAGCAAATTACGGAAGAATGACAGGTACACTGGCACTACCCATGGGAAAAATTAAATCCTGTAAGAGGTCTGGGAATTACTGTGAACGACCTTTTGCGCATGTCTTTTAAATATTTCTTGATTTTCAGGCGGACTGTGTGTGTTTAAACTTTAATCACAATTTCGGGTCTTTTAAAAGATTTCTTGAATATTATCCGGTGGCCGGACTTGATCACTAAATGTTCCTAGTATTACTTTTCTGGTGATTTAATTTAGCCATTGAAATTGACTTTGATAAACATCGACATCTTCTAGAAACAGCAGCAAGCCGTTGTAAATACGTAATCCAGTTTGGTCTCAAAAAGTTAAGAGTGGGCCTAGAAGTGACTTCGAGTCTCGAGTCTTAAACGACAAATTTCTTTAACCGTGTCTTGTACGAGGACTTTAACTCATAATCTTCAAACCTTCGTGCTACTAAAAGCTATGTCTTTGCGTGTGTGATTGCGCCACCAACCCAATGGTCCTTACATAAAAACATTACATATATAGTAATATATAGTTATAGCTATTCTAACATATATTGTAATTTAAAGAATTATATTATGTTATATACAATATAACCCTATAACAAATATGTAATAAATACATGAAGTACAAATTAAAGACACCTAGCTACTTTCTAGTTATACATCAATTTACATTTTCCCTCTTGAAGTCATAATGAATTTACATTTATGAAACCATAGATGAAGCGGAATCTATAGAGATTAGCTTGATGGAAAAGAAGGTAACCCTTACATTGACTCGAAAACATCCAAAAGCGACAACAATGCCTGAAAACGAACTTCGACAGGCAACAAGCTACAAAAGCCGAGCTAACAAATCTTCTTTCGTTAAAAGGATTTTTCGCTCCCCTTCTCGTTGATGTCATCATTGGATGGATTACAACATATACATAAACAGAAAACTGTTATATAAGATGAAATGTAAATGTTTGAGATATCAGTTAGGTTATACATGTTTATGTAGTTACCTTGTTAAGTTTATTATTTTTCATTTGTGTAAATATTGCTAGGATAGGGTTCTCATTAAGTATGTTAAGATTAGTTAATTTGTCAAATATATAATGTCTTTTTTGTATCATCAACTTATTAATAATTATATATAAGGGTGGATGGGGTGGTGGGTGATAGAATGAGAATCACACCATTATACTATCACACCCAGTATCATTTTGTCACCTCATTTTTATCACACTCTAACATATTCATCATTAAACCCATGTAGTGGAATGATACAATCACACTCAAATTTTTTTAAATAAAAATAAAACATTACATTAAATAAAAAAAATGAAAACAAATTACATAAATTAAAAAAAAAACTTACATTAAATAAAAAAAAGTTACATTAAATAAAAAATACTAGAAATTAAAGAAAACATTACTAGAAAATATAAAACCTAAAATTTGTTGCGTAGCATTCGCCACGCCGAAAAGTATGAAAAATCCACGCCGACCTTGGTAGCATAGTCGATTTTAGGGAAGTCTTCTTGCATATCTTCTGTCTCGTTGGGGTAGTTTAGCCTCGCTGCCTTAAAATTTTTTTGTCCTTTTGACACTTGGATTTGAGGTCCGCGTACTTGTGAGAGATTGAATCACACGTACGTTGTGATCCCCCGACAAGTGTACCAAACTCGGCTAACACTTTTTTTCCAACATGGAGTGCCCCGACCACGTCTACGACCATGACCATTGCTCGTTGATGCGCCGTCGTTAGGGTGTACGGTGTTGTACGTGATCACGAGCGCAATTTCCTCCTCTTCTGTCCACGTAACCATTGTGTGTGATTTTTGTGATTTTTTTTTGGTGAAAATGAGAATAATTTTTTGAATGTGTGTAAAAAAAATGGGGTAAATATGTGTATTTATAGTGGGGGTAATTAATTTTTGTTTTTTTTAATGTTTTTGACCGTTGGCTAACGGCTAGCTTATAGTTAGCGAGTGTGATGCATATCACAATGTTATTTGTTCGCGGGCGTGATTCACTTAGCGGGGCAGTGTTCATGATCATCATGGCCATCACGAAACACCCCGCCCACCCTAACAGTAAGCAATAACAATTTCCTATTTGGATTAATTAAAGAAGGCAACCTTTTATCTAGATTCTTTTTGTTTATTCACGACTAGGTTATATCTGGGAAACTTCCTAGGATAGACAAATCAAATAAATGATAAAATGTGTGTTACGATGTAGTATAGAAATTAATGTACTATAATATGATAAAGCAACAATTTTAATCATGTGAATAAGAATAAAATTGTATATTAAAAAGAGAATTGTACCTTTAAATGTGGAGCAGAGGAAGAAGCAACCATTGCAGTGCGTAATTGAGTCGGTGATTTTGAAAGTATAGCTTTTTAAAAATGACTAGTTTTGACCAATTCTGCTCTGGATGAGAACAAAACTCTCATTTACATTTTCATTTAGTGTAAATAATTCATTAGGAACTTATTTATCACACGGGTTATAGCATTTTTTTTGTTTTCTTGTTTATTATTAGGTTATAAAATTTAATATTACATGATGTTGGATCAGTAAAATATTAAATGATTTTTAATAAGTGAAAATATAAAAATAATTAGTAAAGAAAATAAATATTAAATAAACAAGAGATAAATGTGAAATTATTATTTAATAATATTATTTCATGTGAGAGAGAATTGAGATACTTATAAGATTTTTATTTATTATATAGTAAGTTAATAATTAATAATAAAGATTATAAATTAATAAATATTAGGTTATTTTGATTATTTTTAACCTAAAATTTTAGTGGAAATTCAAGGATGAGGATTGCCTCACAAAGTAACATGTGTCCTCACGCCAAATCTTTTATTATTATACTAGGTTAGTACTCGTGCGATGCACGGGATTACCTACATTATTATTCATAACGAATATAACTTATTCTATAAAGAAACCAACTTACAGTGTTAATTGATTATTGACATATTCAAACATAATGTCATAGTTGCATTGGTAAGTTCACATAGGAGACAGTGTTAAAAAAAAGTTTACTATAAAAAAGCATGGAAAAAGACAATACGACCTAATTATCCAACATTAAAAGTTTCTCTTTTAGCCTTGCACGGGAAGTCTAAATCATTTTTAATAGAATTAGCAAAGTCAATCATCTGTTGCAAGCAAAGTTTGTTTACTAAGGTCTGTTTCAGAGCAGTGGGTCTGTTAAGAAAATCTGTCTGAAACAACTATTGCTTCAAACAACTGTTACTAAGGTCTGTTTCAGAGCAGTGGGTCTGTTTCGAAGCAGTGGGTCTGTTAAGAAGATCTGTCTGAAACATCTATTGCTTCAAACAATTGTTACTAAGGTCTGTTTCAGAGCAGTGGGTTTGTTAAGGAGGCTTGTTGGAAACAATTGTTGCTTCAAACAACTTTTACTAAGGTATGTACCAATGTTTATGGAACAGACCTTAGTAACCGCTGTTTGAAACAACAACTATTTCAGACAAATCTCCTTAACAAACCCACTGTTCTAGAACATACCTTAGTAACAGTTGTTTGAAGCAATAGTTGTTTCAGACAGATCTTCTTAACACACCCATTGCTCTGAAACAGACCCACTGCTCTGAAACAGACCTTAGTAACAGTTTTTTGAAGCAATAGCTGTTTTAGACAGATTTTCTTAACAGACCCATTGCTCTGAAACAGACCTTAGTAAACAAACTTTGCTTGCAACAGATGATTAACTTTGCTAATTCTATTAAAAAAATGATTTAGACTTCCCGTGCAAGGCTAAAAGAGAAACTTAATTTCATGGATTTTGTTTCGTCTTCAGTGGACATACATCTTAATCCATTAAATTGTAACATCGCAAAATTTTCACGGAACTTTTATACGAAAAGCCCTTATTATCCTTAATTCTATACTAATGTGCCCAAGTCTATATTTACTTTTCCTAACTCACAATATATATATATATATACACATATATAATGCATTTTTTCTAATAATAATAATAATAATAATAATAATAATAATTGTAATAATAATAATAGCCTATAACTATAACTAATCTATTGTTAACCCAACCCAATCAGCGGCCCACCCAGATCCAAGCACCTACCAGGCCCAACTGGCAACCAGGCCCACTTGTCCCTCCTTCCCATTTCTGTTAAAAAAAAAAATAATAATAATAAAGGCTTGCTGCAGCCGGGATTCGAACCCGGGCAGCCTCAGTCACACCGCACCACCCTTAACCATCTGAGCTACACTTGAATCCTGATTTAACCCCAACCTTAATTATATTTAACCCTTTTGTCTTCCTTTCCTTCTTCCTTGTGGACGAGCAGCAGCAGACATGGATATGGGTTTCCTTTTTTTTTCAACAACTTGATTTCCTTATTTCACGCGTTTTGACTAGAATTAACACGGAATCAAAGTTTCCGGCCCTGTGTGACTCGATTACACGTTAATTACAACCAATCGTTGACCAAATTTGAAAATCATACGCGCTTGACATTTAATCGTGGTCAACTTTCCAATTAACCCAACCCATCGATCCACAGTATAAATTGATCACCTACGAACCTTCACAACTCGCTCACATCTCTCTCTTAACCTCCAATTACTTCTGAAACACTCTAATAATCATTTTTCTGATCAACGTTTGACTTCTGGTTTGACCGGGCAAACGAACACGATACAACACTGTGAGTTCAATTATTTATGTGGGTTTTGTTAGTCGGCAAACATACAACAAAAGCCCTAACATTAATCGGGTTCAAAGTGTATGATTTGTCTGATTGTAAAATCTAGGGTTCGTGATTATGATTTGGGGATAAACTCAGATTCGCATAATGTATTTATTTAATTTAAACCGGAAATCATCACAACCACTGGCCTAGGCCAAGTGGTTGTGACCATGGGTTATAACCCAAGGCTCCCCGGTTCGAGTCCGGCTACGGCCACATTTTTGGTTTCTTTTCTTTTTAAACAACAAAGCTTTATTATATATATATTAAACATTTTAAACTTATAAATTCATTTTTAAATATTAAAACTATTTTATAAATTCTAAAAAAAATTATATTTATTAAATCTGAGATAAAAGTTTTATTTACAATTTTTATTTTTCTGAAATTCATTTATTTAATATTTATAATAATTAAATCAATTTTATACTATTATATTTATAAAAATCCATTAAAATATCAAAACAACTTTATTAAATTCTACAAAAATTATCCTGAGTTTTTATAAAGTTAAACTTTACTGAAATAATTTTTAATTCAGAAAAATCAATTATTTTATATTTTTAATCAATTTTTGTTAGATTTATTCATAATTAAATCATAATAAATTCAATTTTCATTATTTTTGCACCAAAATTTTATACAAATTATTTTTAAATAATTAGAACAGAAATATGATTTTTAAAATAGAAATTCTTTAATTTTAGTATTTTTGAATATTAAAGTTAAATATTGGCAATTTGTAATAAATAGATTTAAAAATCTATTTTAAATGAAATAATTTTATAAAAATTATTTTTATACTCCAAACACTTTAATGTGTACATTCAAAATTCAAATTTTATAAAAAGACTTTCTTTTATTAATTATCAAATTTTCCTTTATTAATTAACATTTTAATTTAAATTCAACAATTGGATATCCCCAAATCGAAACCCTAGGATACACTTATAAATTAATTAGACTTAGACTTATTATATATTACCTTATTATAGGGTGATATTTGGAATCATTTTGGGCAACACTATTATTTCATCTTTTCAAGAAGTTTAACATTTGCTAAGGTGAGTTTTACATAGCCCCTTTTCTATTTATCACCGTTTTTGGGGTGAAACATGTTACAACATCATTTATGCAATTCAATCATCAATGTGTCTATGTGTTTTCTATGTTGCATTATGTCTTGAGCATGATTAGAGTAAGCACCATTCTAGCATAATCATTAACTCCGTACAAGCCGGCGGTAAACATTGATAGATCTATTGGACTGACAATCCCACCCAGATACGTGCCTCCTACAAAGGTAGCGTGGGTGTTTGTTATCGTATAACATATTCAAGTGGACCATGAGCGTATGGTATGTATCATATTATAACAGTCATCAGGGTTGATTATGCACTCGATTTATTTCTAGTATGTTCTCACATATGGACTAGATTGACATGACACATGAATTGCACAACATTTTTATTCAGTTATCAAAAACCTATGTAATTCTCACCAACTTTTGTTGACCCAAAACATTTTCAACTTAACATGTTTCAGGTTCTATTTGCTTGAAGATTTGAATTGATGCTTGAAGATATGTGTATAGTTTTATTCAATTTGATGTACAAATTCTAGAACAATTGTATGTGATTCATTTAAATTATTTAATGGAATTTATTATTCACCATGAGCTACTGAACAATCATCATTACGTGACATCCCGATGTTTCCGCCATCGGTTGGGGTGTTACAGATTGGTATCAGAGCCATGGTTATAGGGAATTAGGTTATTAGAAAAATAATCTAGTCTATAACCATAGGATTTAACAAGTACTTGCTTCTTTTACTTGCTATTCTCTATCTCCCTCCTACTTCTTATCCCTACTTTCATCCTTACAAGAAGGCTGCTCTCCATGGTTTAACCTGAACCCCCTTGAGATCTCGTCGAAGTTCTAGATCTTAATAACGAACACATGCAATCTGGAAGGGTGAACACATGTATTCTGAGTCTTCTGTCTAGGCTGGCATTGCGCATATATCCCAATCAGACGAGGGACCCGGATGCCTACCTGGGAATTCTCGGGATGAGTGTACACTTATAGGCTAAAGCATGTCTTCATATGTTATTAGAATCTGGAGTATTTGATAAGTCAACGTTTTCGTTTATTCGTTTTAATTAATGAATAAATGATTACATTCCTTATATCACCTCATTCATTTCATGCCACATTGAACCTTCATTGTGTCCCTTACGGATCATGTCTCCACGTCGTAGCACTCGTGTGACATCCGTCACCCTCAACTTTTATCTAATTTACAATTTTAGTCCTTCTAATATTTCCTGTAATTGTTGTCATTTTCAAATGCAATAAACGTGCGAACTCGAGTTATATTATTTTGCATGTTCTTTTTGAATCTAAATCTCGGTTTAAGTTTAACGCGTATGTTGCAACGTATTCGGGAAAAAAAAATATATATATATATATAAAAAAAATTCATGTTTTGAGTTAGATAATTAACTTAGTTAGTGAATATGAAGGGAAAACTAGCTAGGAAAACATTAAAACTAACTAAGAAAAGTATGAGGGGCCATTAGTGTCAATTGCTGAAAGTTTAAAAAAAAATAACTCTATTCTGCTGCTGCTCGATTTTTCCAGCCAAAGGCCATTTCCGGCCGCCGGATTTTTATTCCGGCGAGCCCTTGAATCTTCATATACGCGTCCGTTTCAATCTTTTAGCATTCCAAACGTTTTCTTCGTCAATATTCGACTTAATTGGATAATTATTACGCGTTTCAACAAGGTTTTAAGGTGTCTTTAATGACCTCAAACCTGAAACCGATCGGAAACTTTTATACCAAGAGAAACGCTCGTTTTTCGCTTATAAATACGAATTGGTATCACCACTTTACCTCTGCATCATTACACAACAAAACCCACAACAAAATTCGTACAAAAACGCGTCCAGGAAGCCTTGATTTGCGGTTTTTTGCGAGACAAAGAAGCTCCAATTGTGAGCCAAAAACGAGTTGTAAGTGTCTAATCTTGGTTGCTATGTTTTAGTCGAGTATTATAGGCTAAAACCCCCTTATTACAGATCACTAATATGAATGAATTGGATTTGGTAAGAATTAGGGTTCTTAGCTAGATGATTTGGGGAAGAAGACACGTTTTATTTTTAACATAAATACAATTCAGGATCTGATATGTTAACAAATGGCATAGGTGGACTAATGGTTAAGAGTGTTGGGTTACACCATGGGGATCCGGGTTCGACCCCCCTTGGACCCATTTCTTTTTTTTGGTTTTTGGTTTATAATTCTTTTCTTTAATTATATATATATATATTACATATAAACTTAGAATAATTGTAATAAATCCATTATTTATCCAAAAATCATGAAAATTTAAACATAACATCTTGACATTTAAAATAAGACTTCCACACTTTTATTTTTCGGAAAATGCATTAATTTTATATTTTTATTGAATTTAATCATTTTAATCATAATTAAATGATTAAAAATTCATTTTAAAAGATTTTAACCTCAAATTTTCTGGAGCTTTATTTCTATGAATAATAAACTGTAATAAAATATAATTTCTTATAAAATGATTATTTTTGTTATTTTTACTAATTTTAAATCATTAAAACATCATTTAATTTCATTAAAAATGTTTTAAATGCAAATAAATTAAAAGAAATTATGGAAATATTATTTTTAGTATTCTACATCATAAAATAATTATTTCTCATAATAATTTTGTTTTGGGATCATACCTTGTATTATTCATACTACTTATATTTAAATTAGATTTAATAATAAATTGTTTAATTAAATATAAATCATTAACTCTATTTCAAGGCTATTTTTCTATAAAATGGAATTTATATCTATATGTGAAATACATGAGAGTTTTAGTCATTTATTAAATTCATCGTATATATATTTATTTCAAAAACTGTCGTTCAAATCATTACTAATAACTTCATCTTCCCTAATACAAGTCTAGCAAACCCTAATGTCTTAGATGATTGATTGTCTTAGACTTTTAAGTCATTTTCCTCATTTAGTATTTTTATATATAGGTTGAATTCTTCGGAATTTTTAAGCCTTACGACGAACATTCTCGGAATTTATACGTAGCGAAACTGTGAGTATATCTTTCCCCTTTTTCATGTTTTACCATTTTGGGGCTACTCATGTACATTATTATCAAATGATATTCTTATTCTTAATGCAATTCTCATGTGTGTTTGCTTTATGTGAAATTGTGTGTATAATTAGTCAAAATCATTAACCGTTCTGCGGCCTAGCATTTCAGTGAATAGTACTATGGTATACCCCCTTGAGACTCTGTAAAGAGGATCTTGGTCATTGTCTTGTTAATTCATTATTCAGTTGGTTATTCATGTGTTAGTCATTTTTCATCAAGGCTTGGTTTTGACCGATATCATTTATTTCATATTTGCAAACGGTATACAACACAGGAATTGCGAAAAGTTTAAATATTATATTTCTCAAATGGATGTACTCACCAATACATTATATGTGTTGACGAAATTATTTTTGTACATGTTTCAGGTGCTGTTTGATCAAGTTTTGCTTTACACGCTTAGGTTTTGGACCTAGTGCTTTAATAAAATTGAACTATATTCAATATGTTTTGTGTTTCTTTGAGACAAGTTGTATTTTGGTTTGAACAATGGATTATGTTTACTATTTTAAATTTTACATTTTAGTCCATGTGCTATTGAACAATCGACACCTCGTGACACCTCGATGATTCCGCCATCGGTTGGGGTGTTACAGATTGGTATCAGAGCCATGGTTATAGGGAATTAGGTTATTAGTAAATGCTTTTGACCTAGACTATAACTAAGCTACCCATTATATGCTTTCTTTTATCCTCATATTTCTTTAGACAGATTTTTCTCCTTTTATTTCAAGAAGATCATATTCCACAAACGAAACGAAAACATCAAGTTAGGAGTGATATCCATATCTTGGTGAAATAGTTTCCCTCCTTACATATTTTATTTATTTATCTTGGAATATTTTCCTTTCGAGATAGGAGACGTCCAAATCTCAAGGAATCTATCCCTCCAAAAGAAACTTAAATCACTAAGCTAGGAGTGATATCCTTAACTTAGTGACCCGTTTCACTCCAACGTATTTTAAAATTTTTGGAAGTATATCCTTGAGTTAGGAGTAAAATCCACACCTCAAAGATATATTTCCACATCTCGAGATCCGCTAAAGTTTTGGAAAATTATTTGTGACGGGGCACGTGCAATCTGGAAGGGTGAGCGCCTGTATTCTGGGTTTTCTGGCTAGGTTGGTAATTCGCATAAATCCCAATCAGACGAGGGACCCGTTTACCTACCTGGGAATTCTCGGGATGAGCATTCACTTATAGGCTAAAGTACGCCCCCACAAGTCACTAATAATATTTCAATTTCTTTGGTTAGTCACCAGTTTCATGAGAAACAATCCCAAAATACCTCATTTTATTCTTGATATTTCATTTGCTTTATCATGATTTGATTTTCATTATTAATCTATTGGAAATTTTCTATGTTGATTTCTAGGTTACTCTTTAATTATGCAATTTATCGTATGCTATGTGTTGAATCTCATAGGTGTTGCTTTATTTTTGTAGATGTCTGATCGCGAATCCCGCAAAAGAGCTTCTAAGCGTCAAGCTAAGTTGAAGTCTGATCAGCGTATCGCGACCATGCTCAATGACAAGCTGGAAACACTTGTTCCTAACATTATTAATGCTATTATTCCAAACCTTCACCCGAACGGTAGCTCGAATGGGAACTCTAACGGGAATGCGGGTGGAAATGGTGGCACTAGTGAGAATAAGTGCACATTCAAACATTTCAACTCTTGTCATCCCAACAAGTTTAATGGCACTGAGGGAGCCACTGGGTTACTTGAATGGTTCGAAAGTATGGAGAATACGTTCATTAATAGCGACTGTCCAGCCAACCTACGAGTTCGTCATGCCACGGGTGTTCTTCAAAAGAGAGCGCTCACTTGGTGGAATGGTGAAAAACATGCTCGCGGGACGGAAGCTGCTTTAGCTATGTCTTGGGATGATTTCAAAATTGCCATGACTACTGAGTTCTGTCCTCGTAGTGAGATGAAGAAGTTGGAGGATGAATTCTATCACCTCAAACAGGATAGTGGAAACAACGTTCCCTACAACAACCGTTATCATGAGCTGAGCTTACTGATTCCTCGTATGGTGACACCACTGCCCTTAGCCATTGAGAAGTATATTGAGGGATTACCACCCCAGATTCATGATACAGTTATGGGGAGTAAACCTGCTACTGTAGAGGATGCCATTCGTCTGGCAGCATCTCTTACCGACAAGCATGTCAAGGATGGTACCCTGACTCGTAAAGGTACTAAGCGACCCACTGAAACCTCTTCAACCCCTGCTACCACTGAACCTCTCAAGAGTACCTCTGCCTCTACCTCTACTTCTGGATCCAACAAGAAACGAAAAGGTAGGAGTCAAAATTATGCTGTTGTTGCACCTGTTAATCAAGTTCCTGTTGCTAACCCACCTGTCGCACCTCAAGCCCAGTCAACCCCAAAACCTTATACTGGCACGTATCCCAAATGTAATAAATGCAACTGGCACCACCCTACTGACCGACCTTGCTGGAAATGTAACTCTTGTGGTCGGACGGGTCATACTACCTCTCACTGCCGCAGTACCCAGAAAACCGGTCAACTCAGAGCTTGCTATGCTTGTGGTGATCCTAACCACATGCAAGATAAATGTCCTCACCTAACTGCTTTTATCCAGTCTCGTCAACAAACTCCAGCAGCCCCAGCAGTTCCAGCAATCCAGGCAGCTCCAGCTCGCGGCCGTGCTTTCAATATTAATGCTAGTCAAGCTTAGGCTGCCAATGATGTGGTCAACGGTACATTTCTTATTAACAATTTATATGCTTCAATTTTGTTTGATACCGGGGCGGATAAGAGTTTTGTCTCGTTAGAATTTGAACCCTTACTTGCTCGTGATCGTTCTCACCTTGCACATCCTTTTACCGTGGAAGTTGCTGATGGAAATCCTATTGTTATAAAATCTGTGATCCGAAATTGCACGTTGAATCTAAATGACTATGATTTCTCTATTGACCTGGTACCCATGAAGTTGGGTAGTTTCGATGTCATAGTAGGCATGGATTGGCTATCTAAACACCATGCCGAGGTTGTTTGCTTCGAGAAGTATATTCGAATTCCACTTCCATCTGGTGAATCTTTATCTGTTTATGGGGAAACGACATCGAAGGGTTTGAAACTTATGTCTTGCACTCAAGCTCAAAAAAATCTTCGTAAGAAGTATATATCTTTCTTGGCTCATGTGGTGGAAAAGAAGGATAAGGGTAAGAGTATTCAAGACGTTCCAGTTGTGTGTGATTTTCCAGAGGTTTTTCCTGAGGATTTATCTGGGTTACCTCCTGTTCGCTCTGTTGACTTCCGTATTGATCTTGTTCCTGGTGCTACTCCCGTCGCTAAAGCTCCATATCGTCTTGCACCTTCGGAAATGCAAGAACTTGCTAGCCAACTTCAGGAACTAACTGACAAAGGTTTCATTCGTCCGAGTTCCTCGCCTTGGGGAGCTCCAGTATTGTTCGTTAAGAAGAAATATGGGACTTTTCGTATGTGCATTGACTATCGTGAACTTAATAAGCTTACGATAAAGAATCGTTATCCTCTACCTCGCATCGATGACCTTTTTTATCAGCTTCAGGGTGCAGTCTGTTTTTCGAAGATCGACCTTCGTTCTGGATACCATCAACTTCGTGTTCATGAGGATGACATTCCCAAAACCGCCTTTCGAACTCGTTACGGTCACTATGAGTTCATGGTTATGCCTTTCGGTCTAACCAATGCACATGCGGTATTCATGGATCTTATGAATCGAGTTTGCAAACCTTTCTTGGACAAATTTGTAATAGTATTCATCGACGATATCCTCATTTATTCCAAATCCAGGACTACCCACGAACAGCATCTTCGCCAAATTTTAAGCCTTCTTCGCGATGAACAACTGTATGCCAAGTTCTCCAAATGTGAATTTTGGCTTAAGGAAGTTCAATTCCTTGGTCACGTAATAAACGACAAAGGAATACACGTAGACCCTGCTAAGATTGAAGCCATAAAAAGCTGGATTGTACCCACAACTCCCACTGAAGTTCGTTCGTTTCTTGGTCTTGCTGGTTACTACCGTCGTTTCATTGCCAACTTTTCAAAGATCGCGGTTCCACTTACTTCTTTGACTCACAAAGATAAACCTTTCATATGGGGATCCAGTCAGGAAGGAGCATTTCAAACTTTGAAACAAAAGCTTTGCGACGCTCCTGTTCTCTCTCTTCCTGATGGTGTTGACGATTTTGTGGTGTACTGTGATGCATCTCACCTAGGCCTTGGTTGTGTTCTCATGCAACGAGGCAAGGTCATAGCTTATGCGTCACGACAATTGAAAACATCTGAGAAAAATTACACTACTCATGATCTTGAACTTGGAGCCGTTGTGTTCGCGTTGAAAATTTGGAGACACTATCTGTATGGTACTAAATGTGTGGTCTTTACTGATCACAAAAGTCTTCAACATATTTTTAACCAAAAAGATCTAAATATGCGTCAGCGTCGATGGGTTGAATTTCTAAATGATTATGATTGTGAGATTCGCTATCATCCTGGAAAAGCGAATGTTGTGGCTGATGCTCTTAGTCGCAAGGCATATACTCAACTTAACTGCATTCAGACTCATGATCTCAAACTTCGAATCTATGAAGCCCAACATGTTTCGGTTACTGAAGGCAATATGTACAACGAAATGTCATGTGGAGCTGAAAATCTTTTGGAAACGAAGCATGGTTTGCTCTATCTCTCCAATCGTCTATGGATTCCTGATCGTGATAATCTTAGAACCTTTATCATGGACGAGGCTCATAAGACTCGTTACTCCATTCACCCTGGTGCAGATAAGATGTATCAGGATCTGCGTCCCATGTATTGGTGGCCCGGTATGAAGAAGGATATAGCTCACTACGTGGCTAAATGCCTTACTTGTGCCAAGGTCAAAGCTGAGCATCAACGTCCATCTGGTTTGCTTGTACAACCAGAGATTCCTGTGTGGAAATGGGAGAACATTGCTATGGACTTCATTACTAAATTACCCCGCACTGCACGAGGTCATGATAGTATATGGGTCATTGTGGATCGTTTAACCAAATCTGCACACTTTTTACCCATTCGTGAGACTTATTCGGCTGAGAAACTGGCTAATCTTTATATCGCCGAGATCATTAGTCGTCATGGAACTCCTTTGAGCATCATTTCTGATCGTGACAGCAAGTTCACTTCTCGTTTTTGGCAAACTCTTCACGACGCGTTGGGAACTAAACTAAATCTTAGCACAGCATACCATCCTCAGACAGATGGTCAAACGGAGCGTACTATTCAAACATTAGAAGATATGCTTCGGGCTTGTGTCATAGATTTTGGTGGTAATTGGGATTCACACTTGCCGTTGGTTGAGTTTTCATATAATAACAGCTATCATGCCAGTATCCGTATGGCACCTTTTGAAGCCCTTTATGGTCGCAAATGTCGTTCTCCTGTGTGTTGGAGTGAGGTCGGTGATACTCTCATTACTGGTCCTGAACTTGTCCAGGAAACAACAGACAAAATTGCGCTTATTCGTGGATCCTTACTGGCAGCTCAGAGTAGACAGAAGAGTTACGCTGATCAAAGACGTAAACCCTTGGAATTTCAAGTTGGTGACATGGTTCTTCTTAAAGTCTCACCTTGGAAGGGTGTTTTTCGGTTCGGGAAAAAGGGAAAGCTGGCTCCGAGATATGTAGGCCCATTTAAGATTTTGGAAAGAGTTGGAAAAGTGGCTTACAAGCTAGATCTTCCCGAAGAACTCAGCAACGTTCACCCTACCTTCCATGTATCGAACTTGAAAAAGTGTTTGGCGGATGAGAATTTACATGTTCCACTGGAGGATATTCAAGTTGATGAAACGATGCGTTTCACGGAGAAACCCGTGGAAATTATGGATCGTGAAGTCAAGACTCTTAAGCGTAGCCGTATTCCTATTGTCAAGGTTCGTTGGGAGTCTAAACGTGGCCCAGAATTTACTTGGGAACGTGAAGACCAAATGAAGACGAAGTACCCTCATCTCTTTACAGGAACCTCCACTTGAAATAAATTTCGAGACGAAATTTTCTAAAGTAGGGGAGACTGTGACATCCGTCACCCTCAACTTTTATCTAATTTACAATTTTAGTCCTTCTAATATTTCCTGTAATTGTTGTCATTTTCAAATGCAATAAACGTGCGAACTCGAGTTATATTATTTTGCATGTTCTTTTTGAATCTAAATCTCGGTTTAAGTTTAACGCGTATGTTGCAACGTATTCGGAAAAAAAATATATATATATATATATAAAAAAAATTCATGTTTTGAGTTAGATAATTAACTTAGTTAGTGAATATGAAGGGAAAACTAGCTAGGAAAACATTAAAACTAACTAAGAAAAGTATGAGGGGCCATTAGTGTCAATTGCTGAAAGTTTAAAAAAAAAATAACTCTATTCTGCTGCTGCTCGATTTTTCCAGCCAAAGGCCATTTCCGGCCGCCGGATTTTTATTCCGGCGAGCCCTTGAATCTTCATATACGCGTCCGTTTCAATCTTTTAGCATTCCAAACGTTTTCTTCGTCAATATTCGACTTAATTGGATAATTATTACGCGTTTCAACAAGGTTTTAAGGTGTCTTTAATGACCTCAAACCTGAAACCGATCGGAAACTTTTATACCAAGAGAAACGCTCGTTTTTCGCTTATAAATACGAATTGGTATCACCACTTTACCTCTGCATCATTACACAACAAAACCCACAACAAAATTCGTACAAAAACGCGTCCAGGAAGCCTTGATTTGCGGTTTTTTGCGAGACAAAGAAGCTCCAATTGTGAGCCAAAAACGAGTTGTAAGTGTCTAATCTTGGTTGCTATGTTTTAGTCGAGTATTATAGGCTAAAACCCCCTTATTACAGATCACTAATATGAATGAATTGGATTTGGTAAGAATTAGGGTTCTTAGCTAGATGATTTGGGGAAGAAGACACGTTTTATTTTTAACATAAATACAATTCAGGATCTGATATGTTAACAAATGGCATAGGTGGACTAATGGTTAAGAGTGTTGGGTTACACCATGGGGATCCGGGTTCGACCCCCCTTGGACCCATTTCTTTTTTTTGGTTTTTGGTTTATAATTCTTTTCTTTAATTATATATATATATTACATATAAACTTAGAATAATTGTAATAAATCCATTATTTATCCAAAAATCATGAAAATTTAAACATAACATCTTGACATTTAAAATAAGACTTCCACACTTTTATTTTTCGGAAAATGCATTAATTTTATATTTTTATTGAATTTAATCATTTTAATCATAATTAAATGATTAAAAATTCATTTTAAAAGATTTTAACCTCAAATTTTCTGGAGCTTTATTTCTATGAATAATAAACTGTAATAAAATATAATTTCTTATAAAATGATTATTTTTGTTATTTTTACTAATTTTAAATCATTAAAACATCATTTAATTTCATTAAAAATGTTTTAAATGCAAATAAATTAAAAGAAATTATGGAAATATTATTTTTAGTATTCTACATCATAAAATAATTATTTCTCATAATAATTTTGTTTTGGGATCATACCTTGTATTATTCATACTACTTATATTTAAATTAGATTTAATAATAAATTGTTTAATTAAATATAAATCATTAACTCTATTTCAAGGCTATTTTTCTATAAAATGGAATTTATATCTATATGTGAAATACATGAGAGTTTTAGTCATTTATTAAATTCATCGTATATATATTTATTTCAAAAACTGTCGTTCAAATCATTACTAATAACTTCATCTTCCCTAATACAAGTCTAGCAAACCCTAATGTCTTAGATGATTGATTGTCTTAGACTTTTAAGTCATTTTCCTCATTTAGTATTTTTATATATAGGTTGAATTCTTCGGAATTTTTAAGCCTTACGACGAACATTCTCGGAATTTATACGTAGCGAAACTGTGAGTATATCTTTCCCCTTTTTCATGTTTTACCATTTTGGGGCTACTCATGTACATTATTATCAAATGATATTCTTATTCTTAATGCAATTCTCATGTGTGTTTGCTTTATGTGAAATTGTGTGTATAATTAGTCAAAATCATTAACCGTTCTGCGGCCTAGCATTTCAGTGAATAGTACTATGGTATACCCCCTTGAGACTCTGTAAAGAGGATCTTGGTCATTGTCTTGTTAATTCATTATTCAGTTGGTTATTCATGTGTTAGTCATTTTTCATCAAGGCTTGGTTTTGACCGATATCATTTATTTCATATTTGCAAACGGTATACAACACAGGAATTGCGAAAAGTTTAAATATTATATTTCTCAAATGGATGTACTCACCAATACATTATATGTGTTGACGAAATTATTTTTGTACATGTTTCAGGTGCTGTTTGATCAAGTTTTGCTTTACACGCTTAGGTTTTGGACCTAGTGCTTTAATAAAATTGAACTATATTCAATATGTTTTGTGTTTCTTTGAGACAAGTTGTATTTTGGTTTGAACAATGGATTATGTTTACTATTTTAAATTTTACATTTTAGTCCATGTGCTATTGAACAATCGACACCTCGTGACACCTCGATGATTCCGCCATCGGTTGGGGTGTTACAACTCTCAATAACAGTGGTGAAACCCAAGAGGAAAGTAACAACAACCACAAAACCAACCACAACAACAACAAAAACAACAAAGGTGTTGATGCCCGACTGGCTGCGATTATCCACAACCCTGCTCAGGTTACTAATCCTAATCGTCCTGGTAATTTCAACTATGGTCAATGCTATGAATGTGGAAACCCAAATCACTACCGTAACCGATGCCCTAAACTAAACCGAGATCAAGACTCTCCAGCTACTTAACAGCAAGTCCCACCATTTAAATGATGTTTGCTTTTAATTCTATGTAATGGCGCTTTTGATTCAAGTAATAAATTCAAGTATTATCATAACATCTGTGTGCATGCTTGTTTGAATGTGAACTAATTGCTATATCTATAATCATACGTGCTTACTTGTACAACAATTAGTTGACTACCAAACAATCTACTCAACGATTGGTAGAGGTTATCATGTCTTCCAACAGTCGGGAGAGGCCCTACCACCTGCTCAACGACTGGGGGAGACTATCAGACCTGCTCAACAATCGGTAGAATCATAAAAGGACGCAAAACCCTAATGTAAGGTAACTTGGTAATTACGGTCCGGAACGTAATCATGAATTTACAGGTACGTTAAGGTAGTGTGAAATTTTATCAAGGTTCCGGTAGTTGACCAATTGTAAACCTAGTGTTTCTCTTAACTTCGGGACGAAGTTCCTAAAAGTAGGGGAGACTGTAACATCGCAAAATTTTCACGGAACTTTTATACGAAAAGCCCTTATTATCCTTAATTCTATACTAATGTGCCCAAGTCTATATTTACTTTTCCTAACTCACAATATATATATATATATACACATATATAATGCATTTTTTTCTAATAATAATAATAATAATAATAATAATAATAATAATAATAATAATAATAATAATAATAATAATAGTAGTAGTAATAATAATAATAGCCTATAACTATAACTAATCTATTGTTAACCCAACCCAATCAGCGGCCCACCCAGATCCAAGCACCCACCAGGCCCAACTGGCAACCAGGCCCACTTGTCCCTCCTTCCCATTTCTGTTAAAAAAAAATAATAATAATAAAGGCTTGCTGCAGCCGGGATTCGAACCCGGGCAGCCTCAGTCACACCGCACCACCCTTAACCATCTGAGCTACACTTGAATCCTGATTTAACCCCAACCTTAATTATATTTAACCCTTTTGTCTTCCTTTCCTTCTTCCTTGTGGACGAGCAGCAGCAGATATGGATATGGGTTTCCTTTTTTTTCAACAACTTGATTTCCTTATTTCACGCGTTTTGACTAGAATTAACACGGAATCAAAGTTTCCGGCCCTGTGTGACTCGATTACACGTTAATTACAACCAATCGTTGACCAAATTTGAAAATCATACGCGCTTGACATTTAATCGTGGTCAACTTTCCAATTAACCCAACCCATCGATCCACAGTATAAATTGATCACCTACGAACCTTCACAACTCGCTCACATCTCTCTCTTAACCTCCAATTACTTCTGAAACACTCTAATAATCATCTTTCTGATCAACGTTTGACTTCTGGTTTGACCGGGCAAACGAACACGATACAACACTGTGAGTTCAATTATTTATGTGGGTTTTGTTAGTCGGCAAACATACAACAAAAGCCCTAACTTTAATCGGGTTCAAAGTGTATGATTTGTCTGATTGTAAAATCTAGGGTTCGTGATTATGATTTGGGGATAAACTCAGATTCGCATAATGTATTTATTTAATTTAAACCGGAAATCATCACAACCACTGGCCTAGGCCAAGTGGTTGTGACCATGGGTTATAACCCAAGGCTCCCCGGTTCGAGTCCGGCTACGGCCACATTTTTGGTTTCTTTTCTTTTTAAACAACAAAGCTTTATTATATATATATTAAACATTTTAAACTTATAAATTCATTTTTAAATATTAAAACTATTTTATAAATTCTAAAAAAATTATATTTATTAAATCTGAGATAAAAGTTTTATTTACAATTTTTATTTTTCTGAAATTCATTTATTTAATATTTATAATAATTAAATCAATTTTATACTATTATATTTATAAAAATCCATTAAAATATCAAAACAACTTTATTAAATTCTACAAAAATTATCCTGAGTTTTTATAAAGTTAAACTTTATTGAAATAATTTTTAATTCAGAAAAATCAATTATTTTATATTTTTAATCAATTTTTGTTAGATTTATTCATAATTAAATCATAATAAATTCAATTTTCATTATTTTTGCACCAAAATTTTATACAAATTATTTTTAAATAATTAGAACAGAAATATGATTTTTAAAATAGAAATTCTTTAATTTTAGTATTTTTGAATATTAAAGTTAAATATTGGCAATTTGTAATAAATAGATTTAAAAATCTATTTTAAATGAAATAATTTTATAAAAATTATTTTTATACTCCAAACACTTTAATGTGTACATTCAAAATTCAAATTTTATAAAAAGACTTTCTTTTATTAATTATCAAATTTTCCTTTATTAATTAACATTTTAATTTAAATTCAACAATTGGATATCCCCAAATCGAAACCCTAGGATACACTTATAAATTAATTAGACTTAGACTTATTATATATTACCTTATTATAGGGTGATATTTGGAATCATTTTGGGCAACACTATTATTTCATCTTTTCAAGAAGTTTAACATTTGCTAAGGTGAGTTTTACATAGCCCCTTTTCTATTTATCACCGTTTTTGGGGTGAAACATGTTACAACATCATTTATGCAATTCAATCATCAATGTGTCTATGTGTTTTCTATGTTGCATTATGTCTTGAGCATGATTAGAGTAAGCACCATTCTAGCATAATCATTAACTCCGTACAAGCTGGCGGTAAACATTGATAGATCTATTGGACTGACAATCCCACCCGGATACGTGCCTCCTACAAAGGTAGCGTGGGTGTTTGTTATCGTATAACATATTCAAGTGGACCATGAGCGTATGGTATGTATCATATTATAACAGTCATCAGGGTTGATTATGCACTCGATTTATTTCTAGTATGTTCTCACATATGGACTAGATTGACATGACACATGAATTGCACAACATTTTTATTCAGTTATCAAAAACCTATGTAATTCTCACCAACTTTTGTTGACCCAAAACATTTTCAACTTAACATGTTTCAGGTTCTATTTGCTTGAAGATTTGAATTGATGCTTGAAGATATGTGTATAGTTTTATTCAATTTGATGTACAAATTCTAGAACAATTGTATGTGATTCATTTAAATTATTTAATGGAATTTATTATTCACCATGAGCTACTGAACAATCATCATTACGTGACATCCCGATGTTTCCGCCATCGGTTGGGGTGTTACATAAATGGAATCAGGAACTCTATAACATAAGAAAATAAAGTAACTAATGACGACGATACCTTTAATACCTTGGCTCGTGTTCGGCGAAGATCTCGTTTCAGATCTGGAATGAGGATAAGGGTTTGCTCGTGCTAATCGCATAGCTACCAACCACCGCGTTCAATTAAGGCATCTTCAATTTGAGTCATGTGATTAAAAAAGTGATTTATTTATGGGTTATCTTCTTCCACTGAAGGTTGTGTTGTAAGGTTCTTCAACTCCAAAAGAGCAGTGAGATCGATTACTTTAGAAAAAAGAAGTGATGCCTGGAATGGAATCACTGATCGATTTGATTTCTAGGGTTTGTGTTAAGAGAAAGAGAAAAATATCTAGCCTCATACCTTGGATTCAGTTGCTTCGAAACACGATCATCAGATATGAATGGATTCAGTTGATTTTGAAATCTGAATGGTAGAGTGAGAGAGAGGAAGAAGAAAATAGAGATTGAAGATGAAAAATGAATGGGTTCTCTCCCTCCTTCTTTTTATATGGTGGAATAATCAGTGTTGATTTTTAAATTTTGAATTTAGAGCCCAAACAAACATCTGCTAATTTTGTCTTGAAATACTCAACAGATGTTGTAGTGTGGTTCTTCATAGAGGTTTTCAAGCTCAACAGATATTAAGAGGGTCCTTTAATGACTGACCCACATATTAAATTAATTAATTTATGACAACATATGTTGTTTACTAAAAAGCTCCTTTAATGAGTGACCCACATATTATTTAATTGGTAAATATTAGTAACAGATGTGGCTCACACAACAGATTTTGTTGACTTATACCTCCTTTAATGAATGGCCCACATATTATTTAATTAGTACTATTGATATGCCATGTGGCTTAATGAGAGCTTGAATAAAATTGAATTTGTGCTATAGACGTGCCATGTGGCTTAATGAGAGCTTGAATAAAATTGAACTTGCATTAAGCAATTGACAAGTGTCCAAATGAGCGGGAAAAACAAAAACTATGTTCCCATATAATGACATGTGTCCCAACTTTGATTTCATTTATATATAGTAGTAGAAGATATAGATTTGATCATAAGACAAGGGCCGACCCTTAAGGGGTGCAGGGAGGACTCCCGGTCCGGGCCCGATTTCTCAGGGGCACATTGACCCTCCGACAATCCAAGTTTTCTTAACATTGATGTCCTTACTTTGATGGATTTTTGTATGTTTGATCCCCAAAATTGTTAATCAAGTATTAATCAAAGTGAAGGGTAGTTTATATAAAACTGAAAGTAAATAAATGTTAAGAGAGGTTAAGAATTAAAGAAGAAAATAAAATGGTTTGAGAAAAAAAATTGCAGGTTTATAAATGAGTATAGGACAAGAGAGGATGAAGAAGATGAAATGAGGAAGGTTCACACTTGGTTGTTTTTGGTTTTTACCAGTTGGTTATGACTTCCTTTTTATCTTTTATTTTTGTTATGAAACAATTTTTTTTAATTGTCAGACTATCACTCATTTATATTAGACTTTCACCCATTTATATTTTCACCATTTGTGGGATTCGAACTCCCAACCTCCCCCAAGAAGGTTTGTTCCCTCTACCGTTAGACTACAAACTAAGTGGGAATTAAAATTTGATCCATCAATTTGATATTACTTTAATCGTAGCTTAAAAAAATAGTTTACATTATTTATTTCGTTAAGGCTAAGGGGCAAATTTTTTGCAACTCAACCCACACATCTAAATTTTCAGAACCGGCCCTACTTAAAACCATGTGTTACGGTCTTATTTTCTTTCATTCCACGTCATAAAATAACTGTTACCTGACATCTCAACCCATCACTTTTTTTTCACTTTTCCATTTCTTCGTTTCGCTAGTTTGCACTCTACCTCACTCATTGTTTTAATCTTTAGCTATTTATTTAAATCTTTTTTTTAAATAAACTTATTTACTGAAATAATTTTTCAATAAATTCATTTTATTGAAAAAAATACAATACATTTAAAAATATAAACTTAAAAAAAAAAATAGATTCAAACAAACAAAAGAATTTCAAAGATACTCTAAAACATACATAAATTTACAAGATAAAAATAGAAACCTAAAAACCTAATCTAAATCAACATCGCCTTCGTTGGCGGCATAATAAAAGTAATATCAGTAATAAGGGTTAAGATCAAATACACAAGACACTTTTTTTAGGAAGGGTGAGAAAGATTGTGATCTATTGATCATGTATTTGAAGGGTTGAGATTAGTTTGCTTGAAAAAAAAATAATAAATTAGAGGAAGGGCATAAAAGGAAAACCACATTTGTTGACTTTCTCTCTCCACATGCAATGCACATGTTAATCCCCCCCCCCCCCGCCCATCATATTAAAACATCTATAACTTTTTCATATGACATTTTTTTCAAAAAAATTTCACCATATTAACGAGCGGTTTTTTATCTTTAATATGAGTACCACATTGCTACATTAAAATTGAAAAAAAAAAAAATTCGTGCTAAATGGGTTTTCTTCTCCGTTGTGTCTTCTACTCGTTCATTATGTTATAGTATGCTTGTGTGCTTTATAAATATGTTATTTATGTTTTTTTAGTCTACACATGATTTAACTTTGTCTATTGTGTTTTTAGTATATTTTTTATTATGTTTTACGCAAATGAGTTTTGTATTTAGGTGTACATTGTGTTTTATTATGTTGTTCATTGTGTTTAAGTCTATTATTCATTGTGTTTTAGTCTTCTGTTCATTGTGTCTTTAATATGTCGTCTATTGTGTTTTATTAGACTGTTCATTGTGTTTTATACCCTATTGTTCATTGCATATTTAATTGATACTCATTGTGTTTTACGTTATCTCCATTGTGTCTTACGCAACTGGGTTTTCAACTTTTTTTCCAAAAGTATTCATTGTGTTTTAATCTTCTGTTCATTGTGTCCTTATTATCTCGTCCATTGTGTTTTACACAATTGGGTTTTTAACTTTTTTTTTTCGAAAGTATTGATTGTGTTTTAGTCTTCTGTTCATTGTGTCATTAGTATGTCATCCATTGTGTCTTACGCAACTGGGTTTTCAACTTTTTTTTTTCAAAAGTATTCATTGTGTTTTAGTCTTCTATTCATTGTGTCTTTAGTATGTCATCCATTGTGTTTTACTAGACTCTTGATTATGTTTTATACCCTATATTTAATTGATGCTCATTGTGTTTTACACTTCACTGTATCTTACGCAAGTGGGTTTTGATTTTTTTTTTTTTTTCAAAAGTATAACAATATGGTACTCATATTAAAGATATAAAGACGTTCAATTTTATGGTATAATTTTTTTTAAAAGATGGTGTATAAAAATGTTACGAACATTTAAAAATGAATGTGGAAATGACATGTTACTTGCATGTGCATATGTTTTTGACAAAATTACCCCTCCCACTTGTTTAATCCTTTGGACACATGTCATTTTCTAGTGGTTTCTCACCCTTCTCATTTTTTGTAGCCTTTGTAGAATAACCAACCCTCGGTAATAATACCTTAACAAAAATGGTAGACACTATCTCGGGAATATTTCTCGGACACTTGTACATATTCGTCGTACAAATCGGACGAAACACTGTACGCCAATGAAACAACATACGTTTTTGTAGACCGCTAAAACCTAGTATACGTCTCGTGTTTTCTATTTACTAAAAAATGATTTAAATCGCTGCTCAAAATTTTTAACAATTCACGTGAATGATTGGTGGCTCATACGAAAACGATGCCAAAAAATTTATGGAGAATAGACCGGATTCTTATAAAAATATTCATTTACCAAATTATTACGAGCACCTTCACGGTCCCTTTGGAGTCTCTTTACTTTTGTGTGTGGTTGTGAACTTTCGTGTTGTTGACGTAAAAGTTGCGGCCTCAACTGAACGGATGAAGTTATGATTTCATTTTCGAGATATGAATCGGATGAATCAAGAATAGATTTCATGTTTAAAAGTAGTAGGGAAAATTTTGAAAGTATGAAGAGGGGTGAAAAAAAGGTGTGTGTAAAATGAAATATGTGTTGTGTATATATAGGTTTAATAACTTTTTTTATTTCAAACGATCATGTTATCGTTGCTCATTGCCCCACATAGATCCTCGGCTCTTCACACACTGGCCAGCTCAACGTGACAACGTCCCCACCCTAACACGGTCTTCATGCCCCGTTAGTCGGTGCTCTCGGTGTTAAAAATCCAACATAAAGCGGGGCATGAAACAATAACACTAAGCCTAAAGGTGGATGGGTACCTCACCCGACTATATAAAGTGACTGATAAAATATTGTCACCTCAAGAGTACTAAAAGTACTTTCTTTAGAAGACACCTACTCAAATGCCTAGTACTTAATACATCTTTTTCTTAAAAAAAAAATAAATCAAACATTTCAATAAAAAAGACACTTTTATCAATTAAAAAAACAAATAAACAATAACTAAAAGGGAAAATAACTAGAAATAAAACTAATCGCCATCCGAATAATTAGTGTTCTAGTCTAGTAGGGTAGAAGGATCCAATAGGGTTCGAGAATTATAGGCCGATAAGTCTAGTTGGGGTAATCAGTAAAGTTGTATCGAAAGTGCTGGTTGAAAGGTTAAAATCGGTAATTGGAGGGCTCGTGGGGTCTGAACAATCGGCATTTTTATCAGGTCGCAGTATCACGGTCGGACCGCTCCTGATTAATGAGCTGTATGGGTGGATGAAAAGAATGAAAAGGGCTGGGTTTTTTTTTCTAAAAGTGGATCTGGATAAAGCCTATGATTCGGTGTCGTGGAGTTTTTTAAATGAAGTGTTGTCTCAGATGAATTTTCCTCATAAGTGGAGGGTATGGATTTCTGCTATCGTGACATCGGCGCGTGCCTCAGCCCTAATAAATGGTTCACCTTCAGCTGAGTTCGATTTTCATAGAGGATTGCGACAAGGGGACCCGATTTCACCGTTCTTATTCGTCCTGGTTATGGAAGCACTATCATGTTTTTTGAGGAAAGCGTGTCAGGTGGGTTTGTATCATGGGCTTCATTGTGGGTCGGCTGGTCTGGTGGTGTCACATCTAATGTACGTCGACGATGTTATGTTTTTTGGCGAATGGTCGAAGACGAACTTGTTGAATCTTAGAAGAATACTTAGGTGCTTTCATTTGGTGTCTGGGTTGAGGGTTAATTTGGATAAATGTCACTTGTATGGGTTAGGAGTGGGTGATCAAGAGCAAGCGGAAATGGCCGAGTTTCTACGGGTTAGGCTCGGGAAGTTTCCGTTTAAGTACCTTGGTTTGCAAGTAGGTGCGAACATGCACCTGGCGAAACATTGGGAACCGTTTATTGACATGTTTCGTAAGAGATTATCAAATTGGAAGGCGAAGACTCTTTCTTTCGGTGGTCGTGTTGTACTCATTAAGTCGGTTCTTAATTCATTGCCGACATACTACTTTTCCTTGCACAAGGCGCCGGAGAAAGCTATTGATGTTCTCGATCGGTTGAGGAGGGTATTTTTTTGGGGGGGCTCGGATGTGAAAGCGAAAATGAATTGGGTATCGTGGGATTGTGTGATCGCGCCGGTGGAGTATGGGGGTTTGGGTCTTGGATCGCTCAAAGACGCTAATCTTGCGTTATTAACAAAATGGTGGTGGCGGTTTAAAAGGGAGAAGGAAAGCCTTTAGTGGAAGGCGATTTGGTCCATTCATAGTAGTTCAAGGGGGTGGAGCTTTGTACCGGTCAAATCGACACTTTCGGGTCCTTGGAAACACATTGGCAATTCAGTGGGTGAGGTTGGGAGGGTTGGGATTGATGTTTCAAGCTGCATAATTGGGAAACTGGGTGGGGGTTGGGATATCGCTTTTTGGGTGGACATATGGGTTGGGAACACAGCTTTGCGACTCAGATTTCCTAATCTTTTCGCACTTGAGAAAGAAAAGAACTATTGGGTTGCTGATAGGGTGGGTCGTGGGGTTGGGTCGTGGAATTGGAAATGGAAGCGTACTCCGTTAAATGGCGTGGAATCTGCTGAACTGCAGCAACTTCAAAATCTGCTCGCAACAATCTCACTTGCAGCTAGGAAAGACGAATGGGCTTGGGTCTACAATGGGTTGGGAAACTTCTCAGTGGCTGGCATCAAAGAGGGGCTGGCGGCATGTAGATATACGGTTCCAGGTTATGTTTGTAAGAGGAATTCATGGGTACCGAGAAAAGTGGAGATCTTAGCATGGAGAGCGCAATTGGAGAGGCTGCCGACGCTAACTGCCCTGGCAAGAAGAAATGTTCATTTTGGTGCTGCTCTTTGTCCGTTTTGCAGCAACATTCCGGAATCAGTCGACCATATCTTCATTGGCTGTGACATGTCTCAAACAATTTGGCATCTTGTGGTCCAATGGTGTGGGCTAAAACCTTTCTTGGCGTTTAGTATAAAGGATATTTTAAATCTTGCAGGCTATGAGAATGGATCTACTAAAAAGAAGAAAGCTATTCATGCGATTTGTCTAACGACGCTTTGGTGTATTTGGAGAGCGAGAAATGAAACGGTTTTTAATCATAAGCAATGTTCTATAAGTCAATTCTTGGGTGAGATCAAAGGAAGAAGCCTGCTGTGGATAAAAAATCGGTCAAAGCAATTGTCATTGGATTGGGAAATATGGAAAGGATTTCATGTACACAAAGTGGGTTGGTAGTTAGGTGGATTTTTGTTAGTTATATGGTCTCTGTTCTTGTATTGGTGTATGTTTGTATCTTGGCGGGTCGCTAGTAACCCGCTAGCGATTTGGAATGAATAAAGATAATTTGTTGATCGTTCAAAAAAAAAAAAATGTGTTACGTAAGATCATATCAAAATCTAAGGTGTCGGCATTTTGCAACTCATAAATTAGATCATCCCCTATGAATATCTGGTTGGAGGGTCCAACATGTAATCGGGAGATATTGCATTCCTGTCATATATCATGCAATGTTGTTGTTAGCCGGTCTATGCAAAAATATTCTAGAGATTCACTAGAAGTTCTAGTATATATAGCTAATTATTTATTATATTTGTCAGGAACATTAACTGTAGAGAGTTGACGAGTAACTAATGTGTATTTCTGAATTGACGTTAGGCATTTTTTTAACCTCCCTTGTGACCGTTATGAATACATTTAACCCGTATATCTACTTTAATATCCTCAATGATTTTTAAAATTAATTCATTTGGTAAGCAAAATCTCCCTCTAAACGTGTTTGCGTCATACTTCGAGTTTTCAACTAAGTAAATCGTTCATTAGAACTTCATTACCAATTCAATCGTTAGACAAATTTCTTTGAATGAAGAATTTAAGTTAACTGTTGTAAGGTTGTTAATTGATATTTATTAACACGTAGCGTCTTGTCAATCAAATTCGTGTTTTTCTTAAGTTTGGACTTTATTAGTCCTTGCGGAAACAAACAAGAAAACTAATTAATTCCCTTTAAGTTAGTATATTTATTATTGAACGTACAAGTAGGTAGTCAGGACATGGAACCCTAACATTTTCTTTTAATATCAAGCATAGTGGGGGTGATGAGGCTTGATGGGGGGTGTGATCATCACCCATAGTATCGGAAACACCGCCCCCGGCGCTATGGGGGCTTGATAGGGTTGGGCTTGATGGCTATAGTGCGGTGGTGGTTGAATTGTCTGAGGATTTTGAAAGTTAGTCGACCGTTGAAAACGGTCACATTCATTAAAAAAAACCAATTATATATATATATATATATATACTAGCTGATTACCCCGGGAGGGTCCCGGGGTTGAAAAATCAAATTTTACGTGATAACCTATTGCAAATGGCTCAAGTTAACTAACCACGAAATCTCTCAATCATTGCATGTTCATAGTATTCTAATCAGTAATAACTCATATTCCCTAATCTAAACCTAATCAGTAATCATCTAAAGAATCACTTATGTAAGCTGCAACTATTAAAAAACTCATCACATCTCTCTAATTTCTCACATTCTAATGGCTCTTATAATTCCTAACCTAATCAACTAAACAAACACTTAAGTTGGAAGTTGTAATCATCGCATCTCATTATGCCACGTGGCATAATTAAGAGATGGTTGAGGCCACCATTGAACGCCACGTCAGCAACTATCAATTCTTTCCGGGAGCGTCCCGGGGTTGAAAAATATAATCATTCTAATAATACTAATACTAATAGTAATAATTATTACTCTTGTAATTAAATAAATAAAAAAATAACCTTGCTATAAGGTGACACCATGTGTTGCAGTGTTGCGCGATTCTTTCTCCTAACTTCTCTTGATGAAGTATACCTACTAAAATTCCAATGATAACATGGCGATTGGGCTGATTTTCAACATCGTAGATAAGAACCTGGTTTAAAAGAAAAAAAAAACATGATTAATGAATAACATGAACACTTTGTGTGTTTTTTTCCTGTATAAACGAAACCCCACAAAAAATAGTCAATTTTTCTCCGTTTTTTATATAGGACTATGGTACTCGTTGGAAAGATAATAAAACGCTCGTTAATTTGGTGTAATTTTTTTCTTTAAAAAATCCCGTATATAAAAGATATAAACGTTTAAAAATTATGGGAGGAAACATGAGAGAGAAAATTTTAAATTTATTTTTAAATTCTTTTTTTCTTAAAATAACTCAATTTAATTTAGGGTTTTATGTTTATTTTTTCTTTTTTTTATTTAAAAAAAGAAATAGTTAAAAAACACTAAAATCTTTCAATTATGATGCCACGTGGCACTCTCAAGGGGAGGTTGAGGCCTCCATTACACGCCACGTCAGCTTATACGTTTTCTTTTATATATATAGATAGATATATATATATATATATATATATATATATCTCAAACCAATTATCTCCTACACACAAAAAAAAAAAGCTTAAACCAACTACATATATTTATCCTCTACACTATAAAAAAATCCATTCTTTTAAACATCTAGTAAAAATGACATCGTGAAATGTAAATCAGGAGATCGTGTTAGTGACGGCGTGGATCAATGTCCAATACGTACATCATCATCCTCCTCCCGATGTCTTCGTTTTGGCGTAATGTGTTGGTGGAATTCAATTGACTAAGCGGTACAAATGACCACAACATGAATCGGCTCATTAGTAAGTGGCGGGATCTCTTTGGCAATTGTACGAGATGGAACACCCTCTTTGAAGCCATAATTACGGAACACCCTGATATTGCCGAGTACATG
Organism: Ambrosia trifida; assembly: GCA_028751855.1. Lineage (NCBI taxonomy): Eukaryota > Viridiplantae > Streptophyta > Magnoliopsida > Asterales > Asteraceae > Ambrosia > Ambrosia trifida. The sequence goes on from CM054131.1 coordinate 103,287,972, forward strand.
GCAATCCGACTCACACAAGTCAACTATGTGGCTATGCATGGCATCAACTTCACACATGTTGCGGCATGACAATTGTTGCGTTAGGTTAAAATAATATAGTTTGATAGTTGTGATTTCTATGATATTAATGTTTTTTTTTAATTAATGAAACTAACCGTTAAAAGAAAAAAAATAAAATTAAAAATCAAATATTATATAAACATAATTAAAAACATTACATAAACCTAAATTATATATTACACACTCATAAACCTAATTAAAACATTACTTAAACATAAACCTAATTAAAACATTACCTAAACACACCAACTAACACTTGTGATCCCAATCCTCTAGAGTAGTCTCTGGAGACGACACGTCACGATCGCTATCATGACCGTCCGACCTAGCGTCTTGACGGATGTATTCGAAGTCAGAACTTGGAAGATGATACGTACGGTTAATCGTCCATATTGACGTACTCTTCACTCGGGTCAATTTCGTATCCTTCAGCCCAGCTAGATACGACTTGTGTTGGACGAATGTTTGAAACGAGAAGGTTTGGGGTGAAGTTTGTTTGCATCTCCCCAACTTGTAGTTGATTAAATTGGAGTACAACCATAGTGTACTGATATGCCCAGTGAAATTCCTCGTCTGTAAGAGGAGGATTTGGATCGACACTTGATTGAGTAGGTGTGTAGGTTGGTAAAGGAGAGCGATTATTAGTTGCAAAGGAGTGTAGAGTAGACGAGGAGAAGTGTACACTGGTTGAGAAGAAGTGTAAACTGGTTGAGGAGGAGGAGGAGACGACACTGGTTGAGGATGGGGGAGAGGAGATGATACTGGTTGAGGAGGAGGAGGAGGAGGGGGAGGAGACAACACTGGTTGTGAACGTCAGCTAGCACGTCCTCGAGAATATCGCCTGAGGTTGGAAGGTCCAGCTGCTTCAGTAGTATATTAAATGATAGTATTGCACGTCGTCGAGAATATCATAAGTAAATGATAAAACGCGGATCCGGTTAAAATTGCCCCTCTCTCTACTAAACGTAATCCTTCCCATTGCGTTTTATAGGATTTAAAATCACACACTAATGACATGGATTGGGTACTAATAAAGCTTTAGTAATCTCATACCATTTGTAAAACTACATCTACTCGATGCTATACTTTTGGGCTCATTGTTCCACATGTGTATTAGAGGTTTTGGGGTCAAATGTTCCTCATGTGATCAGAGGTATTATACTTAGAAGTGTCACACCCTTAAAATCCACTTGCGGAGTTTTACCGCGAGGCGCATGACAAACCAGGATCCAAACCAACGATCACAATAAACAAGTCTAAATTAACATATGCAATTTCAAAAACATAGTTTAAATCTCCAGTTACAGCGGAAGCTTATTATTAAACATAATCCAAATGTAAACCAAATTGTTCAATGTTTGAAAACCATGCAACCCTAACTAGACGCCGTGCAGACGCGTGCGCCCTAGTTCCATTGTGCTACCTTAGCGACCTGAGAAAACATGTAAAAGTTTACGTCAGCACAAAAATGCTGGTAAGTTTACAGGTTTTGTAATCACAGTACCAAGTTCAACCTGTCCATACTATAACAAATCGAAAACCAAAGTACGCTAGCTAGGCGTATGTTTTGTTACTAATACGATTGGAAAACCATTACTAACTCCCAAACCAGATGCCGTGCCCGAATAGTAAACCTGTTGTTCCTGTTTGAGACAATATGCACTCGCCCGGCCCTCCAAGCCGACGAGCGGGGTTGGTCACTCCCAATAGCGCTATTCACATTTCCCCGTTGTGCTAACCCGCACATTCATGGTTCCCCCCGGGACTTCCAAAGATCGTATAGTAAACCATAGAAACCCATAGTATGACAGTAGTTACCAAACATAAGTTTTAACACATGTTTTCTCCCCCGAAAAGTGAAACCAGTTAAAAGAGGGGCCGTAAACTCACCTTAGGTTGCGTTACTTCGAAACACGAATAATATCAGCGAGCTATGCTAGTCCCTTAAAGCGGCGACCTAACATATGACAGTTACAAGTACTTAGACTAATAACCCGTAGGTTAGTTAGTCCCTAGATGTCCAGACCATAACCAAGTTCGTTTGAAAACACCGTGACTGTTAAATTAACCCAAAGTACATGACTCGACATCCCATTGGTGACCCGAGACTCCCCGTGTTATACTTGCACTCACAAACATACAATCATGCAATTCACACTTAACATACGTTAATGTCCAACAAGTTATAGCACGTAGTTCAAGTATCACGTAAATAAGTCCGATCACATGTTACCAAGTTATTAGATATGTTACGGGGTTCCTAGCATGTTCCTAGGTGTCAAATCGGGTCCCAAAACGCTATATTACACTTACCGCAGCAGTACAGGCGATTAGGAAAAGTCAACTAGTGATTACATGGGTCAACAGGCATTTAGGAATGCTAATCGCCTATACTATAGGCGATTAGGGCTATCTCATATGTAATTTCTGAGTTTATAGGCGATTACGTCGTAAAGCATGCAATTCGGGACTTAACTAGCATTTAGGATCGTAAATGCATGAAGTAAAGGGGAATAGGATCCTATTCGCCTATACTATAGGTGATTAGGGCTCCCCTTCAGGCGAATGGGCTCCTAATCGCCTATAGTATAGGGGATTAGGATTCCTATTCGCCTATAGCACATCTGTTCCGGTTTTTCGCGCGTTTAACACTCCAAATCGAATCCAGAACGTGTGTAAACATCAATTATCAATCAAATAACTATATCAAACATATATCAATCAAAATCCTTCGTTTAACCTTGTTCTATCAGCCCTGCATGCAATCATGTATCCCAAAAACAACACATATAGCATGAATCATCACATTAACATGCATAACCCTAACCCTAATGAACAATTACTCAGATTTTATCAACATGCTATCATTACTAATCTGTAACTACCTTAATATCATGTTACTAATCCTTCTTGAATCATAAAAATCCTATCTTTTAATCATAAACCCACATACAACAAGCATGATAGTTAGAATCCAATTAACAACAATTAATAACGAATTTCCAGAAGACATTTACGTTTATGAACAGGTCTGGACTATTAGGGATTTAATAAAAACGTTATTAAAGATTGCATGAATGAAAACCACACCTTAGATTTGTAATAGATTGATGTTATAGGCTTGAAATCTTGTGTTTTGATCCAAAATCGTGTTCCAGAGGTTGTGTGGGTGTTGGGATGAGTTGTGGGACGACTAGGGTTATTAATATGAAGTTTAGGAGGTCAAGTATTGTATTTATAGGCGTTTTTAGTCGTCCAGCACGTTATAGGCGATTACGCAGCATTATCAGGCGAATAGGGATCCTATTCGCCCTTAGTATAGGCGAATAGGGCCTATTCGCCCCTATGGGGACCATACTCGCCTACCCTATAGGCGAATACAGCCCCTATTCGCCTATAGGGTCTGGTTCAGCACAATTGGCGCGTTAAACTCCGTTTTAACATATGTTAACACATTTTCACGTACCGACAAGTCACATAATGATTGTAAACACATAATACTTGCAAACAAACACATTCACACTCGTTCACCAATTCCCGGGACTCGAGACTTGTATGTTCCCTATGTTCTGACGATTCTACGAATCGTCACCTTTTGTACACTTGATTAAGGACCGACATCTAATGAGCCTCTAGACTAACATCTAATGATCCTCTATACCAAACTAACAGTTCCCGAACCGTAACACGACTCAACTAACCCAGTTAAGTACAATATACGCGTGACTCGCTAAGGTAGACTTTCATCTAGACAACGTTGTTAACCAGAATTTGCCGGGTGTCACAAGAAGACCCATCGACTCATATTACTTTTTTGGGGTCATCGTTCTACATGTGTACCGGAGGTTTCCATTTATGATCTTAGCTGGTAAATAAATAACTTCTTGCCTCACTCTTTAGTGGTGTGGTGGTAAAGGTGTTGGGGTTCTAAATAGGAAGTTGGGAGTTTAAACCTTATAAGAGGCAAAAAAAAATGTACTTAAAAGGGGATGTAAAAAAGGGTGTAAGAAGGGGTGTAAAAAATGAGGAGAAATTAGCTGTTAAAAAAATTACTTCTTTGTTGTAGAACAACGGTCTATTAGCAACTAATATACAAGTTATAGAGATAACGTAGAGAAAGAGAGAATGAAGAATGAGAGAACTCTATCTATTCATTACAACATCTATATCTATATCTATATCTATCTATCTATATTATAAAGCATTTCCTAAGGACTTCTTAAATTTTAAGAGGTATAAGTCTAAATGTTTATGATACAACACATAATGCATAAAATAACTACTTTTTAAGGGTAAATATGTCTTTAAAACATCATATTAATTATAAGAAAGTCAAGAGTCATGAGATGCTTATGAAACCTCATAACATTCAATTTTATAATCAATTTAGGTAGGCCTATAAACGAACCGAACGAACACGAACACATGCGTGTTCGTGTTTGTTCATTTAACTTTAACCGAACACGAATACGAACACGAACACATAATCGAACACATTTTTGTGTTCGTGTTCGTTCATTAAGAAATTTGTCGTGTTCGTTTATGTTCGTTCAGCTAAAACCTAAACGAACAGTTCATGAACATAAACGAACATAAATGAACATAAACAAACATTAATGAACACAAACAAAAACAAGTTTAATAATGATTCACCACAATTCAACCAATTCTAATACATCACAATGCAACCAAAACAAAATTTAAATTAGTAGGGTTGTGGAGTGTGAAGAAGAAGGGAGGTAGGGCTGTGAAGTGTGGAGAACGGCTGATATGTTTAGAATGTTAGGGTTAGGATCAAATTTTAGAACATATCATATATATTGTATAAAATATAATATGAATTAAGGTTACTTAATCAAAGGGAAATAAATTATAAAAATAAAGTAAAGTTTAATTAAACGAACATAAATGAACAGAAATAAACGAACATAAACGAACATAAACGAACGTTCATGAACATAAATGAACGAACAAAACGATTTTATAAAATGGTAACCTGTTTTAGTGTAAATTCATCATGTCTTTGACACACCAAAATCATACTTATATAATCAATGAAGTGACAAGAACGTTACTTTTTAAGTTACATTTCTTATGTAGTAAATTATGACATATAAATTAAAATCTTGTATGAAAAGTAAGATAATTATACATTTATGCATATTTGGAGATGGAATAGAATACAAAATTAATACAACTTTTTTAAATAATCAACATTTTCAACCTCTATCAACGTTTTTGTTAAATTTCTTATTTGATACTATGAAATTTTTTAACAAATTAAAGTCTTATATCAAAAGTAATAACCATAAAGAAATAATAAATATAAGCCTCAATTTAATCAAGATTGTATGAGTTACTACTATATGGTTTATGTATAAAAAAACATCAATGAATAATGAATCTCAACATAACCCAAAATTGTATAAATTACAATATGGATTTTGTATGAGATAATGAATTAATTGAACCATATAAACTTACCATCGATAAGATGATCCAACCCAAAAACAACTCGTGCTGATAACGTGTTGTAGAACAACGGTCTATTAGCAACTAATATACAAGTTATAGAGATAACGTAGAGAAAGAGAGAATGAAGAATGAGAGAACTCTATTTATTCATTACAATATGAAATACAAATGCCTCTATTTATAGGCTCTTAGAGTAGTATAAAAGAAATGTAACATGGGAGTTAAGTATATGGAGAGTCACTATGTATGTGGAGAGTCACTATAATTGATGCATTTATAACATTCTTAAAATTTTCATTAACACACATCAAACTTATCATAATACTCAAATATAATTCTAACCATATTCTCTATCCCTAGCTTTTACTGTATTTTGATTTTAGTATAGTTTAACTATTAGAAATGCACCAAATTCTCAATGTTATTAATTGTATATCTTGAATATGTATTTTAAGTCAAAGTCTAAGTTATAATCATAGTCATAGTCAAAGTGTTTTATTACTATTAATTATAAGCTAGAGTAAAATGTGATTGGTCATTCTCTTATATGGTGTTGGATCAGTATAGCTCTTAGTATGAACTTGCTAGTGAACACTTAAGTGTCTAGCAAGTTCTTTATCAGTAATAGCACAGCGGAATGATATGAGTTTAAAGCTACACTTATCAACAGGAGTTATTATTCCCCCTGGACGTTTGATAAAACTAAAGACAAGTATTTAATGAGAATCTAAGCAATGAATGAGAATGAACACTTAAATAAATTCTCAGTAAATGAAATGGAAATCACAATGATAAGCTTTGAAGGATTTCTGTATTAAAAATCAATGTCTAAAACAGAGGGATGAACCCATCTATTTATAGACTTTACAAATACATGAACCTTGCCAAAAAGCAAGTTCAGAGACAAGTTGCAACAAGTTGCAATCTTGGAACTTGTACAAAAAGTTAAAGTAATACTAAACTAATAAACTACTGAAACATAAGGCGGTGGAAAGATTCTTGGATAAGTGCTGATGAATGACAAACTACTGATGAGTAGTTTGTCTTCAGTAGTTCTTCAGTGAACTGTCTGGTTTGGACTTCAGAACTTCTGATGTATTTCTCCTCAGTACTTGTAGAATCCTTCTTCAGTAGTTTAGTCTTCTTTCTTCAGTAGTTCTATACTTAGAATAAATTGACAGAAGTGAATTAGACTAAGGTTTGCAAAAGTGGTTTCACCAATCCTTTTTGTCCTAACATATGGTATCAGAACATTCTTGCTCCAACGAGTACCGATCCCTCTCTCTTCTAGAAACAATGTCTTATTTTTCTTAATCTAAGTCACAACTTCCATGCCAACTTTCAACCCCATCTTCTAATTTGCTTCAAAACACTCATGTGTTTCAATACCTTAGTCACTTATGTGCTTCTTACATCTTCTAGACTTCTACTATGTTGTGATCATCACCACCCCTAAATTTCATTAAAAACATCCCCTAGTATTACTTTTTATCACCTTTCCAAATCTCCAAAACTCATATCTACCAACATCTTCAAAACTCTGATCTCATCCCCTCAGTAAAATCAATCTACCTAACTATTACACTTTGTCACCCCTTCAAAGTTCATACATAACTTATTTTCCTTTTGCCTGATTTTGCAAAACCTGAAATCTTTTTTTTGTGCCACAACCTTTATGTTCCCGGCCAACTCTACCTCTAATCTTTTATCACCTATTTTGTTTACCCCTGATCGTTCTTCTCTGTTTCTCTTTTATGGCTTTTAAGTTTTTAACTATCTTTATTTCATTCATATTAGAGATGTATTAAATTCTCTTTTATTCATATTCTTTCTGTGCAATATTAAAAACAAAAAAATAAAAAATTTCTTTTGGTTCATCTGCTTCACCAACTTCATATTTGTTTACATCTTCAACTTCATTTTCTTCTCTTACTCTAACAACGACATCATCTACTTATATCCAAGATTGGACTTATTCCAAGACCCTCCATCTTGCGGGGGCATATTAGAGATGCATCAAATTCTCAATGTTATTAATTGTATATTTTGAATATGTATTTCAAGTCAAAGTCCAAGTTATACTCATGGTCATATTCTAAGTGTTTTATTACTATTAATTATAAGCTAGATTATGTCTTTTCTTTATTGTATATATATCTTGTATGAATTATAAATAAAATGTGGTCGATCATTCTCTTATATTAACTTATAAAACATGAGTAAAGATCAAATACAAAGTGTTTTTCGGTAAGAACTGTGAGAATCAAAGGGGGTAAAAAAATTTTATTTTTTTTTTTTAGAATTTTTTTTCCCATGTGCTTAAACATTCTTTCTAGATGAATAATACAAAAAAAAATTAAAATTTTTTTTAGTGTAATTACGTCATTAAAGTAAATACATTAGTTTACACTAGAGTAATTATGTAATTACTCTACACCATTTTTTTTTTTTTTAGTTTTCAATACCATAATACATGTTTAACAATATGGGAAAAAAATTTGAAAAAAAAATAAAAAAAATACCCTCCTTTGATTCTCACAGTTCTTAAAAAAAACACTTTGTACCGGATCTTTCACCTATAAAACATATATTAAAAAAATAAATTTCTCTCTCTTTTTTTTCTTCACAGTCTATGCTCGTTACATATACCGTATACAAAATACACCTATAATATTTTATTATTTGGATTCCATGAATCATATTAATTAAAATCTATTAATGTATAAACTGATTGAACAGTAACCCCAAATGAACAGTAAATTACAAGCATCTGTTAAATACAATTAGATCAGAATCTGGTTAAGATGTTATTCGTATGGTGTAGTGGTCAGGTGGTTGTTGTCTCAGCAAGAGGTATCAGGATCGAATCCGGTATTATACCCCGGTTTTGTTGTTTTTTTTGCTATTGACCTGGTTTGACTGGGACATTTTAACATTAATGAGGGGCATTTTTGGTATTGTCTTTATCTTCTACGTGGCCTGGTCGTCTATACGTGTCTTCTTCCCAGTTAACCTCTCTATCATTCAACTTCTTTGTGAAGACACAAAACCTTCTCTCTGTTCTCACTCTGTGTTTCTCTCTCCTAAATCTCTCCATCTTCTCTCTACAATTCTGGCCGGTTTTCTGTGGTTCCATGGGCTGCTTTGTTTCGTAATGTATGGCAACGGCCAACGGTCTTATTTTATAGAGAGAGAAACGACGGGACATATCGTTTTCTAGAGAGAGAAACAGGGATAGAGAGTCGGAAACCACCGTTGAAAGTTATGTGTCTTCTTCTTCCTTGAATCCTTTATTTGGCTATGATGTTTGCCTGCTACTTGGCATGGCAACTCGGGTTGCAGCCGTGGCGGCACTGAGCCATTGATTATTTGTAGATCTGAGTTTTTGTTTTGTTCAATAAATCTGATTAAATGCTTTTCCATGGTTGTTTTGATGTTGGTGACAGGTCCACCACCTAAGATATGGTGTGTTAGAATGAAGAAGAGTAGAGAGATGGTGGTGATGATCAGAGGCTTGAGGACTTGAGTCCACCAATAGGTTGTGGTACTATTTGTATCTTTATTTATTTATTTTTCCCAGATAGGTATCTTTTGTATGTGTTGTATATGATTTGTTCTATAAATCTATAATCTTTGTTAGTATTTTGGTTTATGCTGTAAAAAAGTTTTATTTTTTATTTTTTTTATCATTATAGAATTAGAGTTGGGATTGAATATCAGTTATATAGTTTATGTGTAAAATGCAGGCTTTTGGTGCTTGTATAAATTTTCTAATTTGTTTATTATTTAATTGAATTTTATGTGTTTTTAGGTTCAAAAAATGGCAGACGGAAAGAATGAGATTCCAATTTTGGAATTAAATTAGATGAATAAACATTAAATGGGATGATGTCGACTACAAACAAAGTCAGGTACAAATGCTATCAACAACCAACGCCTAAGCATTGATGAAAGGCGTCGGTGTTTGTGGATTTGGTGATCAATCTTAGCATGTATATATATGGTGGCATTAAGAATTGTAAGTTGTGAGCATGCAAAGTTTATGGATCCCTACATAGTCAGGGATTCTTTGAAACCATTGGGAAATCATGCTCCAAAATGATAAAAGATCGCCTCATGCAAAATAAAATGTGTTTTTAACATGTGCAGAAAGGAACACATGGGTATTAATGAAGTTTACAGTGAGGTGAGCTTTTGTAGGATTATATAAGATATGTTTTTGATGATATATAGAATTATCTTTAATATCACTGCTTGACATCTGTGCAGGTTGTTTCACTTTTTGATAACAACAGCCTGATTAATACAAACTGTGAGTTAGCAGTTAAGTTTGAAACATAATGTAGTTGTAAAAGTTTGATTATTAAGCATCTGAATGGCACAAACCTAAAGCGCTAAACTGTATATAAATTACACCTCAAATTCTCTAAATCAGGACACATAATATCCAGATAAAATTATCTGAATATAACAGGTTGCAGCTTGCGCCTGTGCTGATGTTGCAGCAGCTTGCGCAGCTGCTGTTGTCGCAGCTTGCGCTGCTGCTGATGTGGCGTTGTGTGTTGATGCTGATCTGATTGTCCTTATTGGACATTGAAGCCGACAACAAGGTGGTTCCGTTCTCTTTTCGGCGGCAAAAAGGCGATTAATAAAAGACAGTCGCCGAAAACCAGGCTTCATCATCTTCTGGTATGGTTTTGTACCCAAAACCAGGAGATGACAACAGGCATGCTATAGCAGTGGCTGCAGCCACGGCGGCTGTAGCTGAGGCAGCTCTGGCGGCGGCACATGCAACGGCGGAGGTAGTGAGATTAACAAGTGGCGGCGGCTGTAGTAGGGTGTTTTACGACGGTGAACGACCGAAGGGAGTGATGAAGGGGTGCTTCAAGGAGTATTTTGGTATGTGGTTCTTTTTTTATTTGGTGTTTGTTGTGTTGGTTGCGTCATTCATAGGGTATTCTAATGAATTTAGGGTTTTCCCGTTAACCACGATGACAACGGTGAAGGCGTCGTAGCAGGGATGCTGGCGACCATTTGGGTCGTCACAGGTTATGTTTATTTTTGTTGGTTATGGATATGGGTTTGCTTCTTCTATCTCTGATTTTTAAGGGGAAAAAACTGGTATTGGTTTATTGATTGACATGCTTTATTGACAGATCCAAGGCACGCTGATGAACTGTATATGAGAATTTGTAAGGGAATTAAACCGGCCTCTCATTTAGCCAGGTAAATTGTTGCACTGATCTTTTAAAAGCTTACAATTTCGAGTACCTTGCATATAGAGCTGCTGAAATAAAAGTTGAAGATGGCACTTATGTGGTTGACGAACGATGCCAATAAAATTTTAGATTAGTTTAGTGCTATTGGATGCTCTCCATTACTTTCTATCTTGGAGGCTGACTAAATGCTTATGAAGGTACCTATGTTTAAGCTTACCTTCGATGTAAGCTGGTACTTTGTTGCATAGGTTGCTTAATGCGTTTAAACTTTTAAAGTGTTTTATTATTTGCTGCCTCTGTAGTTTGGATTGTTGTATTTGTTTTTATAAAATTAATCAACTGGGTTCCCTTCTAAATATAGAAGTCCAATAAATTATTCCATGATAATATAAGATCACACGTGACTATCATATTTTATTTTTATTGACTTCTGCTTAAATTTAAATGTGTGCTTTTTATGTGTAGGTATAATTGGTTGGATAAGTTCATAAAAATTGCTTGCTTGGTAGAGAGAGACCTTCCTGTTCAGGTTTGTTATTCCTTTTTGTTTTGGCATTAGACACTCAGAAAGTATTGTCGCTGACTATTTTGACCCATTCTCAATTCCTATAAATGGGTTTAAGCATGTTCATTTAGTGAAACTGAAAATCTGCACTAAGCCATAACCAGAGAAATAAAAATAAAGTCATAAACAAACCAAGAACCGCAATGATTTAAAACAGTTTGATGTGTTTTAAGGTTCAATACATTGGGGCACTTGAAGTAAAATACAAGACAGTGAGTTTAGCTAAAGGCCATAATGAGTTTCCATTTAGTTTAATCTTTTTTTTAAAACTAAACAAGTATAATTTATATTCTCAAATGAAGTCATGATTTCAAAATAATAGTCCTAAAAGCCTAATCAATATTTGATTGATTTAAGAAAGGTATGTCTTTGGTTTATTTGTTATTTTTGCAATTATACAGGTAATGACCTTAATCCTTTGGTAATTATGCTATAGTTTCATTTCTGCAGTTTACTTGGCTTGATTTGTCGCAACACACGGGGTCACTATGGCGAATCATCAAGTGGACTTGATTACTCTCTTGATCAAACCACCAACATTAACAACCAGCATCACTAGGGATGAGATCGGTACCGTATCTGTACCTATACCCGTACTCGTACCGAAAATACCCATACCGAATTTGAACAAAAGTGGGTACCGAGTACCATACCGAATATATAGGTACGGTACGGGTACGAGTACGGGTATTGGTACCGGGTATATTGGTACGATACCCGTTTGGTACCATTTTGTTATTTTTTTCTTTTTTGAGCACTCGTACGGGTACCAAGTAGGTAAACAATTACGAGTATCAATACTATACGGGTACCAAATTGAAAATTTTGGTACGGGTACCAATATAGTACATGTACCAAATAAGTAAAATTGATACGAATACCCTAAATACCATATTACAAAGTAAAACATATAATCAAATTCAATAGTATATAGAATTCGGTATCCGTACCATTTTTACCCGTACTCGTACCCGTACCGATACCGAAAGTACCGAATACCGAAATCAGTAAAAGTGGGGTACCGATACCTATACCGAGTACTCAAAATCGGTACGGGTACGGGTACCGGTACAGGTACGGTATGGGTACGGGTATAGGCACTCGGGAAAAATTGTTCATCCCTAAGCATCACCACAAACAATCCACAAGGTTGTCTAATAGCCACGGAGATAATCTCATTCCACTTTTCTGTTGTGTCCATCCCATGTGTTGAGAATCTCTTTTAGTTTCTTAACTTATTGTGTAATAATAGTTTCATTTATTAGGATTTAAATATAGCTTATTGGCCGTTAAAACGTCTTAAAATTGCTAAGTGAAAATCATGTATATGAATTTTTCTACAAAATGCATGGTGATATTTTTTTATTTTTTTTTTTGATATCATGATATTTAGATGTAAAAGTTCTTAAAAATATTTCTTAGTGTTTTGGGTACGACAACATGTACTTCATAAACAGTAAGAATAGAATCAATTCTTTCAGTATGACGTCCAATTCTTCCGTTTACAAAACAAGTTTGTAAGGCGCGCAGCGCGCGCCATGGTTCACACTAGTTTAAATTAAATCACAAGAACACTTCATCATGAGTATATTCCAATTTTGTATGTTTAACGGGTACATCATATATTATCCTTGTATTCTTTCAATTTTATACTCATGTTCAACAAAAACACATTGACGTACACTTGTTTAAATATAACTACACCATCATATATTCATAGAAATAACAACCCAATGTAATAAATAAAGACGTTGATGATATATTAATATTATTTACTTGACCCATAGCTGTTAAAAATAGACACACTAATGACAATGAGTTGGATATAAGATAAGTTTTGATATTTTAATCCGCAATTTGATTGTAAAATTGTATCTTATAACTGGTACTATACTCAAGTGACATCTTGAGTTTGGGCTTGCCGACCCGATAAAAAAAATCCATTTGACAGTTTGGGTCCAACCTAATCCTGCAGTTTGGTACTAGTTCAGGATTTTGTGTTGATAAGCGGTTCAAACCAAACCAGTTTGAGTCTACCCAAAAGAAAAACTGATAGAACCCAATTTAAACTCGAAAACCGGTTTTTAACCAGATCCAAATCGGTTTAGGTGGGTTGTGGTTTTCAATCCAAATTGGTTTGGGCCAAACCGGTTTGCGCCCAAACTAAAAAAAAACCAGATCGGTTCATAAACCGAACCACTTAGGACCCAAACCGGGTTTTGTACAGCTCTAGGCTGAAGGAATGGACACCATCACGGTTTGTATGAGGTTTAGAAGTTATCCGTCCAAAGATGTTGGAATAGTGGGTGATTGTAGACTCAATGTCCACCAAAATGGGCTATGAGGCTACACTACATGCTCAATTATGGGCCCTAAATTCATATGGTACCTTTTGGGCTTTGTGGACCATTAAGTATGATGCTATGTTTAACATGGGCCGTATGACTTGTATTTGTATAATTGTATATATGGTTTTTGTATTTGTTTTGCTATAGATTGTCTTTCTTCCCGTTTTAATAAAGATTGGGCCAAGTATAAACCCAATCGTATGAGTCAAAGTTGCTTTGTTTTTTTCTTGGGCTGGATGGCATCTCTTTTGTATAAAGCCACGGTTAGTGGTAGAGGTGAACAAATCGAGGGTTTTTAGGGATGGCAATGGATCGGTTACACATATTAATCTTGTAAAACTGTGTACCATACTCGGCCCAATACCTTTTGGGTATTTGTCAGGTAATTACCAGTCGAGTATCGGATATACCCATTAGTTTATAAAAGATATCAATTAGGGTTTCCAAATATAGTTTTTACTATTATAATTATTACATAATTTTTATTTATGTAATTGTTATAAACTAAATATACATTACATACATATAACTTTTATCATAATAAATAATAACTTTATAATACTTATATAGTTTCATGTATATACTTCACAACATACGAAATATAAATAATATTATCCAATGCATATTCCATAAGAAAACTTATTTTTCACGTAATGAACATATTAAATGGGTATGTGTTTTCAGGTATATGATCGGCTAAACAGGTATGTGGTTTCGGGTAATCTGGTCGGGTATTACCTAATGGCATACCAGTCCCAACCCGCGAACATTTTTAAAACTAATCCCATACTCATCGGGTTTCTGGTATACCTCTTCCATATGTTTCGGGTATGCCCATTTGGGTCAGTTTTTTTTTTTTTTTTTTTTTTTTTTTTTTGCCATCCTTAGGTTTCTTTAAAACCTAGTTTCGGGTATGGAACCAGGCCCGTATATAATTAGGTATTGAGAGAAGCCGGGTAGGGTTTACGTACAGGTATTGAGGAGAAAAGGCGTAGCCTATGTACTAGGGTAGGGTATGATCGGTTTTGAGTATAGTTAGATATTGGAACTAGGAATGGGTCTAGTATTAATACCCAATGTAAGAAAATACGTTTTTTTACACAAAAATGAATTCGTATTAAAAATTAAATTTGGGTTGAAATTTGTAAAAATATTTAAAATTAATTATAATAACCTAAATTCACTCAAGTACAGATTATTTGCTTTATAATATGCACTAGGTTGCACTCAACCGAAATCTATACAAACTTTATTACCTAACATTTAATAAGTAAAAGAACTTGCATACAACAATATTGATATTTTCTTTTGTTTTACTTTTGTATGAAACGTGTTACACACGGGTCTTTAACCTAGTTAACAATATAGTGTTAGATGGAGTTAATAGAATTAAATCATTTTCTTGAGGTGAGATAGAATGAAATGGAGAAAAGTGAGTGATGTAAAATTTATGTGGAATTAAGAAGGGTTAAAATATACCTAGAGCCTGAAGAAGCTGAAGAAGAATTGAAAAGTACAACAAAACAAATGGCCATGCACTTAATTTTTGCCTGTCATTATGAAACGGCTTATCATAGTTCGTTCTTTTGATTCCACTTTTCTCCAAGCTTACACACACACACATCAACTTTCCTTTTCGTGTTATTTACATTTTTTCAGTTGAGAAAGACATTTGAACCTCATTGGTTGTGTGAAAACTATTAATATTGTAATCATTAATATTATAATCCAGTAATAAAAAAAATACCAATTTGACGATTTAGACAGAAGAGGTCATTTTCTCGACTTTAGGATAATAAAATCTATAATCCAGTAATATTGTAAAAAAATCAAAATGACGATCTAGACAGAAGAGGTCATTTTCTCGACTTTAGGATGATAAAAGCGTAATACTTATACATCACTAACATGTTTTTACTAGTTTATATTATTATTTTTAAATATTAATGAAATATCATTCAACTTTAAAAACAAGTTACATCTGGATAGTGGATAATCGAGCAACAGGATATGTCGATATCCCTTTTTGAATCGTGTTAAAAATATATCTTGGATTATAATTCATATGTTAAATATGTTATTTCAGGCTTAAGTATGTTTTGGGTCTGATCAATATTTGGGCCTGATTATTATTTATTATAGGTTTATGTAATGTGTTTGGGCTAACTCACTTTGTAGGTTGTTGTACTTGGTAATATTGACTTTGAATCAGGCGAGCTCACTTGTGGTTGAGCTAAGATCTGGATGGTTAAGATTGTATCGAGTTGTTATGAACGAATGGTTGAGACCTGGTTATTTATCTCGAGAGCTGGAAGCTTCTCGAGGCAGTATATAAGCATCCTTATTTCTCTCTCTAGATTCATTCACCCACTTTGTATTCTTTCTGTATTGTTTTAGGGTTTGCACCACAGTCTTCGTCTTCTCTGTATTGTTTAGGGTTCTTCACTGTAAGTTGTATTTGTATTTTCATATTCTTTTGTGTCAACTGTGATTATCAGTTGACACATCAGACTTTGTACTGATTCTTTGAGTTCTACATTCGTAGAACTCCTGGGTATTTAGGGGGTAATTTCTTTGGGTTGGTTTAATAAGATTTTGCCACCTATTTTGTCGCTATTTCTTTTGTTATGGTTGTATTGTGATTGTGGTTGTTCTGTCTATATTTGTATTACAAAAGTTTTCATAGTATCAGAGCTATTGCTCTTGATCCTGAGGTAGTTGTTTCAGTCTTTCGCTGTTGTCTTTGATTTAAGGTTTGTATATCTCGAGATCTGATCTTCCACATAGATCTGTGTCTTGAGTTTGTATTGAGATAGATATTATCTTTGTAGATATGGTCTATTTCTGATAGTCTTGGTTTTGTTTAGATCTGGTCTCTATTTGCCAATATTGTTGGCTTATTGGAGTGGATCTAAGGATTAGGCTGGAAGCTTGCAACCTGTAAGTGTTTCTTATCTTGTCTTGATTAGTTGTTAGTGCTTGCTGCTGGAGTACTCTGTAAGTATTTTTCTGATCTTGTTCTTTATTTCAGTCTGAGTCTAGGTGTCTTTGGCCGGGTTAGGGTGGACCGACAGATGTTGAAGTATTGTTTGTATTTGTCTTGTGTGTGGAAGTCTGTTTGTTTGGTTGATGTGCTAAAAGTAGTTTAATAAAAATAACTAAATTAAACCTAAAACTAGACACCTAGTAATACTCTAGAGTCTCTAAAACTAAACTACTGACAGGCAAGTGAACCTATCGACTCTAGTAAAGCTAAAGTAAGTCCGGATATCGAACCCACGAGACTCTAATGGAAAACGAAAACTAGACTCGATTACTTATCCTAAATACTGATTTTAATTAATTTATTATTTTAAAGGGGGGGGGGGGTTACTAAAAACTAAATTGCAATAAAATAAAGATTAACTAAGACGAGCTAAAGTGAACTAAAAACACGAACTTGCCTGAGCTGAATTCAGATGATGACAAGACACTACCTAGACCAGACTCCTAACTATGCCTGATAAGCTTCTATGGTTATGGAACTGATTTGGAACCGGGATCTTAAAATACTAAACATCAATAATAAACTAGACACCCTCGACCATTCTCAAGGGGAAACCCGAGAATATTGTTGTGCTGTTAAACTACCGGTTGGAGTACAAACCCTCACAGGTTATCTAACTCTTATGATCGAGTACCCGCTAGACAATCTACCTCACAGCGCGAAAGCCTCACTACACTAGGTGCAAGGGGTAATTATTGAAGCCTATATCTAACTTGATATGCAAGAACTGAAAGGGAAACTAGGTAGATCTTCTCACAAAGCCTCTAACCTAGCAATCTAACAACCTAGACATACCAACAAGTCCTCACCTCACAGCTATTGAACTTGGAAGAATACCTAAAATCTTCTAACCACCAAATATCACTCCTATGGTAAACTCGCGACTATTGACCATAAACTAGTTGCTACACAAAGTCTGCAACCTAACTAGCACTCATACATGAAAGACATTCACAAAAGTGTAAGTGGAGTGAATAAATGACAATAAGAAAAATAATAAATACGCATATACACAAGATCTAGAGAAATCAAAATCTTTACTGAATCATAAATCCAAAACACGTTCCAAAAAACCATAGAAAACGCAAATCAAAACGTAGTTATTTGTATTAGCCTAGGTAGCTATAAAAGTTTTAGCCACAAATCATCTTAAAAAGAGAAACAAAGTCAAATAAAAATTCAGCAACCATGGTCTAGAACAAAGATAATAAAGGAACGAAGAAACCGAATGGTTGACACCCGAGTAATCGCCCCCAAAGCTTAGAACCTTTGATCCTTGGCCTGCCTCCCTCTAAATATATTTGCTGCTCTGCTCTGTCACTTATTAATCTTCTTTGCGCCTCTCCAAGAAAAACTCTTCGTGCTCCGCTTCCTCTCTTCTTTATTGTCGAGCGCCCCCTGACGTCGATGTAATATTTGCTGCCCTCCTAAAAAATATCAATATTATGCGGCTCCTCTCCAGAATACTAATGTTGTGCGACCTCCTTATAATATTCTTCCAAATCGTGCGCCGCCTTCAATCGAAGATAATCAATAACCCTCAAATAATAGGTTCCAATTATTCTTATTTCATGTTTTGGGCTTCAATAGTGACTTTGACCAAAGTCACGTTATTTTGTCTATTATTATTACTAGTGGGAATGCCCGCGCGTTGCCGCGGGTACATATATTTTTTGTAGCATGTTGGACGACTGGTTTTACGTAATTTATTTTTAAAATCATTTGGATAATACAACAAACATATGAATTCACGAGGAAGAATTGAGTATAAACAAAAGAAAGCATAAAAATAACAATATAACAGATGATGTAAAATTTTCTATTCTAACTTGTTACCGGACTACGTTTAGAAATACAGACATATAATCCCAAGCTATACAAAAGATGATGAAGATACAATGGATTTTATAAACTTATTTTTCACCTTTTACGTAGTTGCGTTTACAGTCTTACCTGTTTTAGTATCTGGACTTCATGGTTGATAGCTCTTTTTCTATGAAATTAGCAAATTCAAGAGTTAATTTGAACTCCTGCAATCAAAAAGTAAGAGTGTACGAAGACATTTAAAATGTTAGTTAACATCATAATAATTAGAACCTAAAGACATAAATATAAATTAAATGATGATGTTGTGATAAAACTGATTATTGAGATAAATTAAAATTACCAACCTATCCTTGATTCAAATTCAACACATCAAGCTTGTTCTTTTCACTATGTGTGCTCCTAACAAGGTCCATTTTGGTGTGCAAAACTTTTTGTAGAATACTGATAGTTGATATCTTACAATTTAAAAGGGTTGATTGGTAACCTGCTTTAGTATTTTTGGGTAACCAACTTGTTTTAGATGTGAAACATCGATGTGTTCTTATTAGTTGAAAGAAACTTTTTACTTGGAGAGTACAAAGGTTCTTTCAACTAATTTGGAACCTTTTGGACTGAAACTTCTACCCTATAGTAGGAATCGAGCATTTTGATCAAGCCACAAAGCAAAACGCCCAGGTGTAAAGTATATGAGGATGGTAATGGGGCGGGTTTAGGACAGACAGGCTTAGGTAGTTGATTAAATAATTTTGTCTCAAACCCATCGAGTTTATATCGGATTATTGCCCGTCAGGTATTGGGTATATGTTTTTTGTCATCAAAACTTTCAAGAAAACTTAAAACGGAATAAATTTAAAATGATGAATCATGTGATTTGGTAAAACAGAATGTCATGAAAATTGGTCAAGTAAACTCTTTAAAATCTTTCTACCACCAACCTATAAGAAAAAAATAATTAGTGTTGTTATGCAACTTATGTAGGACAAGTTGCCTCGCCACTTGTACATTCTTTAAAATGGTCAAATGGGTCAAGTTTTTATATAATTTGACTAATAAAGAAACAACTCAGTTGGTTTAAAACTTAAAAGTAACCCAAAGCGTATTTAGTATTACAATTATGGACCAAGAAAAAAGTGTTAACCCAATTTAATCCGACCCATTTAGGCACATGTACTTCACATTGTCTTATTTAAATGAGTGACCGTCCCTAGCAATATGACTGTTGCTTATCCTTTAAATTTTAAAGAGCTAAAGATCTGATTAGATTAAATACCTTTCCATGAAAAAGTAGGATTGAATTGAAGCATGCAAGCAATAGTCAACAGAACAATAGGATCATCAGGAATAAGAGAAGAGCTTGATGAATCTTATGACATCTTGCAGCATAAAATTCAAAAAATCATCTACCAATAGAATTCCCACTTGTAGATGTCTCGTGAGTAGAATCCTCTGTGCGAGGTTGTACCATAGCTGAAAAAGGGATCATTTAACAATTTCTATCATCTTATGCTGCAAGTCTTAAATCCGACAAAACTTCGTGTATGAGGTGTGAGATTGTTTGATGAAGCAACACAAGAAAGCTACTATCCCCACCAAATCAAATTGAAGACGAACAACATTTAAGATGAAAGAATACAAACCTGTTCAAATATCCAAAGATTTTTAGGGACCAAGAAAGCATTTTATTTAGGGACCAACAACTTGTTGATCAATCATGTATTGTAAGTAGCCATCATCATCTCAATCACAAAAATGTTACAGGCAAAATCAACCAAATTCAAAACATCTAAACCCCAAAAAATCAGAAGCTTTCTTTTTCCATCTCTAAAAATATAGGTTAAACTCAAAATCACAAACACATATAAACCAAAAATGCTTCATGATGATTTTGTAGTGGTACCTATTCGACGAACGGTAAGGGGCAGTGGAGCAAATTGCATAGCGGTCACGGAGTGACACGTTTATAACAAAATGTATTACCCATAACTCAGGAGGTGCAATAACTTAGTATGGAGATTTCTACAAGACCATGTAGCATGACTAAAAAACTATTAATGGAACCTTAATTTTAAATTAATTGATTTTTTTCTAGTAAAGCAAATAAGGTGCAGACTGCCATCAGTTGCACAAAAGAGTAATAACAGTAGTAATAATATCTATTAGCATGCTACTATCTGAACTTCCACAAGGTAGATCTTTTCTTAAATTTTGAAAGACGATGTGTCTATAAAATTTTTGTTAAAGCATAGAGAAAGGAATATAAACTATTCACCTGACCAGCATATGTTCGTTGGAAAGGGCTTTTTTCAGCATTCAACTGCAAAAACCAATTATTAGTCAGTTGCGGCTTATCAGACTTGTAAAACCTTCAACAAAAATAACAAATCTTACCACATTTTTATCTTGGTAGGAAAAAAAATGAGTAGGTGGCTGAATTTACCCTGCAGGAACAAGTTACGTTTTATACCCGCTTTTAAACTGCAACAATTCCTCCCAAACTGAATTAGCAAAGGCGTTCCCCAAAGACTGAAACAAGGTACATCAAGTGTCAATGATCGTACCTGCAATCAAATGTTTCCATCAAGTTATTATCATAATCTTATTATTGAATGAGTCTTGATAAAGGTTTACCTTTGATATGTGAACACCAAGGTTACGGTGCACACCAGAACATTCAATGCAGACAAGAACTCCAAGATTCAAACAAGCCCAATCTGGGTCAGGGGCCCCACAGCCAGCACACTTGTCGTTTCCCACAAACCCTACGGAGCACTTCTATGGGTTTTGGACCCGATTGTAGGTGATGTGAAATTCTTGATAGGCGGCCTGGATTTGGGTAGGGAGGTCTCTCAGATGCGTGGAATTCCTCAACAACTGTGTTGTTGTGATCAAAATCAGAACTTTCAAATGAACTACTATCATTGGAATAATGAAGCGATAACTCCTGTTATCTTCGCTATCCAATCCATTTGATCCAGGGTGCTTTCCGCCTGCAAGTCATGCAACATCCCAGTTAAAAATGCTCTTTGATATCAACAGTGTGATGAGCAACAGATTTCTCATAATGTACTCCACCGCCGCCATGGTGATGAGAAGAAAGTCAACGACTTAGTAGCCCGTGACCCAGTTCAGAACTATTTCTCTGAGCAGAATTTTTAGTGCCAGAACCCTATTAATATTAATAATAACCATTAGATCATTGCCAAATAAGCATATACTTACAGAAGGTTTACTGCTTTGTTTGCGATAATAGTACAACATTCCTCGGCTATCAAGAACAAAAAACCTTCTTTTCCGGTCCTCCCTCAAGTTCGATGAGCGTTTTGAAAGATAACCTTGCCGAATTGTTTGAACCTGATACATAAAACCTTACATAAGATGAAACCTAAATAATCATCGATAAGTACCTTACGATTAACCTGAAAATTCTGTTCTGAAGCAATCTCACCATCAATGATCGAATTCTATAATAATCAATATTAACAAAAGTGAGCTAAACATTGAACTAAACATACAACAAAGTGTATAGTTTAAGAAAATCTCATAATCAGAAAAAGAAAGATGCATTACAACCCAAAACAATATGGTTGGAGCACTTTCTTTTAACGGCTTCATTAATCCTTCCATTGAAGTCATCCTTCGTATTGATGCCTTCACTTCTGCTTGCACCACCTGTTTCCATTTCTCAGTCATTTAGCACATCAGTTGCAAAGAAAGTCAACAAGCCCATAACTGATGTTTGTTGCAATCCATAGGTTTCTCTGTCCGGAGTGGTTGGTAACAGACGTCGGTTTCGCCCAATCCATAGGAAAGATAAGAGGAAGATGAAGATTGGACCTTTGTAGGAAAAAAAATAAAGAAGGAAGATGTTTCGAATTCCCCATTGATTGTTCAGCGTCTTAAAGAAACCAAACAGTATTGATGAAGACGGTTTCGATTAATAAAGTAAAGGAGGAGCTGAAAGAGATAGGATTGTTAAAAGGGCAATGATGGAATCAGCTTTTAGATTATAACTAAAAATTCAATATAAATTTACCACTTTACCCCTCAAGGTGTCTTAATTGTCACCAAGATCCCAATAATACCCTTATCAAGTGAGCTTAAATATGTTGTACATGTTGCTTCTTAAGTTGTACGGAAATGAAAATTACTATAGGGGTCATCACTCCTCCTTAATAAGATAATATAGATTATCTGTAACAAAGTAAACTAAAGAGAAACACAAGAACAAGCAGTGAAAATCTATAATCTGATTGAGAAACAGTCAAAACAGAAGCAAAATCTAGGGTTTTAAGGGAAGGTAATGAAGGTACCTGAAATGAAGCAGTAAGATATGATTTGGAATGAGAAGCAATTGTGAAGCCAATCCCATAACTGAAGAAAGAAGACCCATATAAAATTGTGTAAACCGCAAATTGAAAGGTGGGGTTAATTGGCTTGGTAGAGTATTGGTTTTGTAACATACAGCACAAACCAAAGTTGAATGGCAGTTTCAATTGTTTTTAATAGGGTTTCAATGATGAGTTGATGGTTTTGTTAATGCCGAAGAGTTACAAAACTATTGCATCAATCACTTGCATTAGGTAGTTGTAAAATTATCATAAAAAGTTGTATAATAGGGGCATAAAAGGAACAAATGGTGTAAAATATGGAGATGATAGTTGTGTCCCTTCACATGTCATCTTAAAATTGAGAGGAAATTACTATTCTAGACATATCTCTTCCTTAATAAGGTAACATAGATTATTATTATTATTATTATTATATAGTGGTATAACTCCGTGCTCTTGAACTCGGGTGTTCTTGACTTGACCAAAGTTGCTCGTTTACGCTCCAACGTTCATTCGAACACCTACCAAAATATAAAATAAATAAATAAGTATTACAAAAGACACAAAACCAATAAAAATCTATAAAAAACCTATACTAAATAAAATAGACCGGTACAAGCCTAAAACTAATAAAAGTACTATTTAAACGACTCAAAAACTGTACAAACTTTACACTGAAAATAGATGTATTTTACAGTACATCAAATATCCCCACACTTATCTCTTTTTCGTCCCTGAAAAAGAATTATGCAATGGAATCACAGTTAGGTTTACATCCAGTTTCAAAACATAGGTTACTTAATTAATAATCTACTAACGTGTTGATTGCGATTGCAGGTATATTGATCCTCTTAAACCCACACCGGTTTCCAAGCCCCTTTTTATTTATGTTAAGTTCATGTTGATTAGTCTATCTAGGGTCTCACTCGAAGGAAGCCACAGTTCCTCCTAATCCCGCCTCAAGCTTATGAAGCTAAAGGAACGACCAATTGACCATTTCCCAACCGTCTTATGTAGAAAACCAATAGAATTTAAAATCACTTTTTTTCGGCATACTTAACTCAGAGGGTGTGACCAATCCAAGTCGCTATCCCAGTGGCCAGGCACCTTAAGCTTCAGTATTTTTTTTTCTTCATCTCAGCATACTTAACTCAGAGGGTGTGACCAATCCAAGTCGCTATCCTAGTGGCCAGGCACCTTAAGCTTCAGCATTTTTGCTTTGATTTCTAATAAATTTTTTTTCAAAGTGATTAGAAATTCTAACGGCTTTAAACTTATAACGGTGCTTCTTATACTATTTTTTGCGGTTTCGGTCTCCCCGTTTCTCCTAGATGAGAACCCACAAAATAGCCTAACATAATTAATTTATTACTTTTCAAAGGAAACCTTTCTACCGGTTGAGCCTACCCACATATCCCAAATCAAACACGTTTCCAATCAATTTTAATCTCTTATTATACATACTATTTGAAAACCGGACACCTAACTTTACCTATCATCTTCCATATTTTATATAATGCAAACTTTAAAATCAGGGACTTTTTTTTCTCTCTTTTTTTTAATTAATTAATTTATTTTTTATTTTTTTTAGACTCAAAACGACTCTATATACAAACTAAACGACAGTTTCCCATCCCCACACTTAAACTCTACATTGCCCTCAATGTAGGAATAGAAAACGACTCAAAACAAAAGAATAAATTCCGAATACAAAAATTATAAAAATAAGGGCAAATTGGAAAGGACTTAGCTCGTAAAATAACGCGTAAGCTCCAAAAACTCTAGTCCAATACAGCTCGATCGTATAGCATTTCATTCGCGATCGGCTCTGACATAATGGTAAACTCTGGGCTTGCCTTGATAAATAATAACAGCTCCGGAATCACCCGAATGGAGATTGAGTACGGGTGGTGCAATCCAAACCTGCGCAAAACGAAACAAACAAAACTCGAGCATAATACCGAACCACACAAAAATAAAAAGCCTCAAACTACTAACTTAGACTCATAATATAACAATGAACAAGAAGACGTACTTGCTTAGCAAAATGGCAGTGAATGTTGATTGAACCAAATGGGTAGAAGAAAAAATATCTTGATTCTCGCTCAACGTGAAGGACACTGGTGATCACAACACGCGTTGCAAGCGAAAAAAATATAACTCTCCGGGGTAATTGCTGGTCGCATGAGGCGAATAGGTCAGCCCAGACTCCTCACATGACGTGAAAAGTCTTTTTTCACAGAAAGTTGATTATTTACTTATTTATTTTTTATTTTTTTAGAAAAGTTCTCTTTTATTACCCAAACCTTTACCAAACTCTACATATTTACAACCTCTAAAAAAATATAAGTATCTATTAATATATATAAAAGAAAAGAGCTTTGCTGACGTGGCGAGCAATGGTAACTTCACCACCCCTTTGAAACTGCCACGTGGCACTCTAATCAAAGGTTTTGGATTCTTTTTTAATTTTAATTTAAAACAATTAAAAAAACTAAATCCCTGAAATAAGAACGTGCGCTCCACCTGTTGTGATTAAATGAAAAACAAATTAAAAACCTCTAACCCTAAAATCCTCTTCCTATCGCCGCTTCTTCTCCACCTCAAACCTCTAACCCTAAAATGCCATCCTCTTCCTATCGCCGCTTCTTCTCCACCTCGCAGCTTCTTCTTCACCTGTTCTCTCATCTCTCATTGATTGTTTAATTTTCTTTCTATTTCAGATATATCCTCTCACGTTTGTCTCTCATCTCTCATTGATTGTTTAATTTTGTTTGTATTTCAGATCTATCGTATTATTGATCGTTTAATTTTGTTTTGTTTTTCAGATCTAGCTTCAGTGTTTCTGTGTTCATCAGTTGTTGAATCGGTATATATTCACCCTTTTTTAATACTTTTTAAGTATTATTGATTGTTTAATTTTGTTTGTATTTCAGATCTATCGTATTATTGATCGTTTAATTTTGTTTTGTATTTCAGATCTAGCTTCAGTGTTTGTGTGTTCATCAGTTCTTGAATCGGTATATATTCACTCTTTTTTAATACTTTTTAAGTAATATTGATTGTTTAATTTTAAGTTCTATTTCAGATCTGTGATAATTTATATGGTAATTAGTACGACAGATTTATATATATTATGTTGTCAGATATTTTTTAATACTTTTTAACTATTATTGATTGTTTAATTGTATTATTGATTGTTTAATTTAGTTTTTTATTTCAGATCTATTATGTATTATATGGTAATTAGTCAAGACAGATTTGTATATATGATGTTTTCAGATCTGTTAACGTAGTGTTTATATATGTTATCAATCGTTTGTTTATGTATACTGATTTTATTAACCAATAATTTCATTTAAGTTATTGTGAGTGTAGTTTACTTATAGGTGTTTTTTGTTGAATTGATGGGATTTTATGTAAATCAGAAGGATACTTAAAAAACTAATGTGTATTAAGTGATATATGTTATAAATCTTTTGTTTATGTATACTGATTTTGTTAAGCAATAATTTTATATAAGTTATTGTGAGTGTAGCTTACTTAATGTAGGTACAGTATACTGAAATCATATAGTTAAAAAAATAATGTTACTAACACTTTCTGATTGTTCTTATATATTACTCTTTAATATAGTTGTTTGTTTTATTATTTTTACAGAAATATACTTAAAAAAGTAATGTGTATTAAGTGATATATACTGAAATCATATAGTTAAAAAAATAATGTTACTAACACTTTCTGATTGTTCTGATATATTACTCTTTAAAATAGTTGTTTGTTTTATTATTTTTACAGAAATACAAGTATGGGGAAATCATTTGTAAAGTTGATAATTAACTATGACTACAAACAACAGGTATGATTTAACCTATAAGAATTTGTAACTATATCACTTAATTTGTTATAATGTGAAAAATATATAAGTTTAACATATTTATGTAATAATATGTAGGAACTTCCAAGCTGTTACCACATATTACATACAAAAGAAAAGTTTCCCATTGGTTCCGTTATTTTAAGAAGCAAGAATCATATGATTTGGGATGCGGAAATAATTGAAGAAGGTGAAACCTATACTATATGTAATGGTTGGAAACATATTGTTGAAGAATTAAAAATCGAAGAAAATGATTTTGTCATTTTTGAGCTAACTGGAAAGAAAACATTTAACTTGATACACTTAACTTCTAAAGATGTATCTAATGGTTTTCATTACTGGTTCGTTAGCGCAGCGACTGAAAAAATGGTATGAATTGTCATAATTTTTTTGGAAATAGGACTTATAATTGTTTATATTTAAAAGATTTAATAGTTTCATATTTTGTGTTATAATTTTCAGAAGGTGCCAATTGAGTATATTAGAGAACACTTCAAAGAAGAAAATGTGAATGAAGTGACTTACAAATTGAAATTTGGTTGTTACAATGAATGGAAAGTTGTTTTAGAAAAGAAACCAAAAGGATTCTATTTCACTTATGGATGGAATAATGTTTTCAAAGATCTATGTTTGCATATTGGTGATGTCTTAAGTTTTGAACAAGATGGGAAGGATACATTTAATATCCGTCTTTTTGTTTACACTGGTTTAGAAGTTGAGCCAATCTTAAAAGACAAAAATGAGGTAATTTTTTACTTTATAAATTAGATAATGTTAAGTTGTTTGATTGGAAATTTTAGTTGTTATTCTATTTAATGCAGGTTACAGCAAACTTTGGTGATTACTGCAACAATATCGTGCTTGCTGATGTAAGTTTCGCATCTTTATTATTAGTTACAGTTTTAACTAACCAGCTGGGTATAATATAATTGATGTCTTATTATGTTGTAAAGTACTGTGTACTGTAGCTACCATTTAACGGCTATAAACATTATTTAGTATTTATTAGAATTTATGCATTTTTTAAATTTAGGGAAGTGATGTGATTATAGAGCGGTCTCTGAAAAGTCAGAATGGGGGAAAAGTTTGCAATGATTTTGTCGATGCAAGCCAAAAGTGGTTAGATAAGATGAAGGTATGTTTGTCAATTATAATATTATTATTAAAAATAAATAAATGCATATTTTTTACCTAATGTATAAAATTGTGTTAATGTATGTGTGTTACAGAGATTAATGTGTTCAAACACTGTTACTATTGACACAAATAGATCTGAATTGGGAAGTTTTATTTCATCTGCATTGAAGTTTCCAGATAACTTTGTAGGGATTGTTGACAAATATGATGTATGAAGTATTCTTTACCTAATGATATAAATATAAATTTAATAAATTTAGCCTTTTACTTAATTTATAATTGTTTTCAATTAAATAATTAGGTGATCAAAAGTGGAATTCCTAACTTTTGTGCTGTTGCTCTCGCCTTAAATGATATGGGGTAAGTATTTTAAAGGTGTATATATTGTTTAAATTTATGTTTCCCATTTCCCATGATTATTATTGCATATTTACCACTAATTATTGGTGAAGGAACAGTTGGAGATCCAAATGATGGAGAAGTAAACATTAAGATACCAGATGATCTATTAATTTCTGATTCATCTGATCCTATACAGAGTTTGATTGACTTTGTTTATCCATCACTTCTTCAACAACATGGCAATCAATCATACTTTTCTGAAAGAGCAATTCTTGCTCCAAAAAATGAAATTGTTCATGAAATAAATGATAGATTGACCGCTTTGTTCCCAGGTGACCAAAGAGAATATCTTAGTTCTGACAGTATCTGTCCTTCAGAAACATTAAACCCTTTTCAAAAACTTTTATATTCTCCTGATGTACTTAATAATCTTCAAATTTCAGGTTCGACAATTCTTTATTTTACAATTGTAATTCTAATTTCTTAATTATATATTTAACTAATATTTTCTTTTTCAGGTTTGCCTAATCACAAATTGGTTTTAAAAGTTGGTTTACCAGTAATGCTTTTACGTAACCTTGACCAGCAACAAGGACTGTGTAATGGCACAAGATTAAGGATAACAAAACTTGGTAGACGAGTTCTTCAGGCTGAGATTATAACTGGTGCCAATGTTGGAACGAAGATTTTAATTCCAAGAATAAACATGATACCATCAGACACCAAAATTCCTTTCAAATTCCAAAGAAGGCAGTTTCCTTTATCAGTGTGTTTTGCCATGACAATCAATAAAAGTCAAGGACAATCGTTGTCAAGAGTTGGCCTTTACTTAAAAGAACCAGTTTTTACACATGGTCAGCTATATGTTGCCTTATCAAGAGTTAAAAGTAAAGATGGCCTAAGGTTGTTGATTCTTAACAAAGATGGCGAACCACAATCAGAAACCAAGAACGTTGTCTACAAAGAAGTTTTCTCATATTTGTAATACATCTATAGACTCTTTATATTTTTAATGATTAAACATTTTTTCTATATTACATCTTTTTTTATACTAATATTTCTTAACATGTGCACACTTACAATTTACGTAACCTACTTTCTCATAATACTGAATGCCAACCAACGTTAAATATTATTAAATTAAAAATATTATTATATTTCAACCCCGGGACGTTCCCGGGTTATTAGCTAGTAAATATATATTTACAAACTCTACATATCCTCCCCACACTTAAAATTTAATCAGGAGGCTTCTCTTTTATCTGGACCCTATCTAACCCGTTTAATTCCACCCGACTCTTATTAACAATTAAATATTTATTTGTGGAATTGAAAAATAATTTAACAATTCTTAACGGGTCAAACCACCAAAATTTAAACTTACATGGGATTAACCGGATGCGTGGCATGTAGCAGGAAGACTGATCGTGCTTGACTTTCACTAGCTTCTTCTTCTCCACATCGTGCCAGCCGTTGATCCTCTTTCGGTTTCGGTCCTTTCTTTTTTTCTTCTTTGCCCTCTCCCGTGGTGCTGTTGAAATTCCATCTATCACTAATACCACGGGCCAGCTATGGTGCGCTTCTTCTACCACCATTTTCATGGGACGATCCCCACACTTATTTCTTTCATCTGGTGCAGGTTCAGTCGTGTCTGTCTGTTCACCTTCAAGTAGGGCGTCCAGGTATGCTATGTCCCCATCAGGATCAGACTCCCCTACTTCTTCATAAGCAGGTAAACCCTCTAACTCCATATCTAAAAACTCATCCTCCGCAGACAACGACTCCTCACTATCCTCATTGTCTTCATCTGCACCAAACATCATACCTCTGGAGTCCCCCAATTCCACTTCTTCTTCTATCACTTCTTTCTTCACTAACGACCTCTGATATGCCACCCATTCTTCTTCGTCGTCCTCTTCATCAGAGTCACTCCCAAAATCATATATAGTAACCTGTGGCACCGGAGGTGGGACTCCAATGTCCATTTTTGTCTCCGCGATTGGAATGATCTCTTCATCTGACTCATCAACGTATTGCATGATCGGCTCTTTCCCTTCTCCTGGAAACGTTGGGAACAACTCCCCTCGAGCGTTCATGTACCCGAGGTAGTTGCCCTCCTCATCATATGTATAACCGACTTTCGGCAACTGCTCTTGCTGAACTTTTTCTTTTTCTTCTTCTTCATCTAATCTCCTAGATATGTCTTCTAATGTTCGTTGAAGATCCAAAATAGCAGCCTGTCGGTTTTTCAGGAGGATGTCGTGCTCTGCTAACATTTTCTGGGTATTTTCATCTTTAGCAACTAATAATGTCAACAGACTTTTGATTTCACTCCAATCGTTACCATTATCCTCACAAGAAGTGCTTCTAGAAAATTGATCAGGATACTGATTATAATGTGGCTGCTGATACGAGTCATCATAATAATTTGTAGGACAACCCTGTGAATAATATGGTTGCGGCTGCACAAAGGAATTAGCACAATAATGTGCAGAGGACCCCGCATTTTGTGGAAATCTAACGGTAAAATAGGGTCCTCCACAAATTTCAAACATATTTACAGACTCGACAGAAATTAAAATACACAAACAATTAGACTCCTACGACTCACTATACAAAAAGACAGACTCAACACAAAACACAAGTAGCACAGATATAGCAGATAAGTGTAATCAAAGCTAGTAAACGCAATCGCCAAGAGTCCCCGGCAACGGCGCCAAAAACTTGATGTGCTAAAAGTAGTTTAATAAAAATAACTAAATTAAACCTAAAACTAGACACCTAGTAATACTCTAGACTCTCTAAAACTAAACTACTGACAGGCAAGTGAACCTATCGACTCTAGTAAAGCTAAAGTAAGTCCGGATATCGAACCCACGAGACTCTAATGGAAAACGAAAACTAGACTCAATTACTTATCCTAAATACTGATTTTAATTAATTTATTATTTTAAAGGGGGGGGGGGTTTACTAAAAACTAAATTGCAATAAAATAAAGATTAACTAAGACGAGCTAAAGTGAACTAAAAACACGAACTTGCCTGAGCTGAATTCAGATGATGACAAGACACTACCTAGACCAGACTCCTAACTATGCCTGATAAGCTTCTATGGTTATGGAACTGATTTGGAACCGGGATCTTAAAATACTAAACATCAAGAATAAACTAGACACCCTCGACCATTCTTAAGGGGAAACCCTAGAATATTGTTGTGCTGTTAAACTACCGGTTGGAGTACAAACCCTCACAGGTTATCTAACTCTTATGATCGAGTACCCGCTAGACAATCTACCTCACAGCGCGAAAGCCTCACTACACTAGGTGCAAGGGGTAATTATTGAAGCCTATATCTAACTTGATATGCAAGAACTGAAAGGGAAACTAGGTAGATCTTCTCACAAAGCCTCTAACCTAGCAATCTAACAACCTAGACATACCAACAAGTCCTCACCTCACAACTATTGAACTTGGAAGAATACCTAAAATCTTCTAACCACCAAATATCACTCCTATGGTAAACTCGCGACTATTGACCATAAACTAGTTGCTACACAAAGTCTGCAACCTAACTAGCACTCATACATGAAAGACATTCACAAAAGTGTAAGTGGAGTGAATAAATGACAATAAGAAAATAATAAATACGCATATACACAAGATCTAGAGAAATCAAAATCTTTACTGAATCATAAATCCAAAACACGTTCCAAAAAACCATAGAAAACGCAAATGAAAACGTAGTTATTTGTCTTAGTCTAGGTAGCTATAAAAGTTTTAGCCGCAAATCATCTTAAAAAGAGAAACAAAGTCAAATAAAAATTCAGCAACCATGGTTTAGAACAAAGATAATGAAGGAACGAAGAAACCGAATGGTTGACACTCGAGTAATCACCCCCAAAGCTTAGAACCTTTGATCCTTGGCCTGCCTCCCTCTAAATATATTTGCTACTCTGCTCTGTCGCTTATTAATCTTCTTTGCGCCTCTCCAAGAAAAACTCTTCGTGCTCCGCTTCCTCTCTTCTTTATTGTCGAGCGCCCCCTGACGTCGATGTAATATTTGCTGCCCTCCTAAAAAATATCAATATTATGCGGCTCCTCTCCAGAATACTACTGCTGTGCGACCTCCTTATAATATTCTTCCAAATCGTGCGCCGCCTTCAATCGAAGATAATCAATAACCCTCAAATAATAGGTTCCAATTATTCTTATTTCATGTTTTGGGCTTCAATAGTGACTTTGACCAAAGTCACGTTATTTTGTCTATTATTATTATTATTATTATTATTATTATTATTATTATTATTATTATATATAGTGGTATAACTCCGTGCTCTTGAACTCGGGTGTTCTTGACTTGACCAAAGTTGCTCGTTTACGCTCCAACGTTCATTCGAACACCTACCAAAATATAAAATAAATAAATAAGTATTACAAAAGACACAAAACCAATAAAAATCTATAAAAAACCTATACTAAATAAAATAGACCGGTACAAGCCTAAAACTAATAAAAGTACTATTTAAACGACTCAAAAACTGTACAAACTTTACACTGGAAATAGATGTGTTTTACAATACATCATTGGTCTTTGTTGAATTTCTGTTAATTGTTTGTTTATATCTGTTAATTGTTTGTTTTTATTATACTGTATATATATATATATATATATATATAATAGATAATAAAGAACTCCCATGTAAGGATCTGCGTGGGCACCCATGAGTGATGAACTCATGATCTGAACACCTGCATAGTTTCGTTCTCTAGGGTTTTTTGTTGTGTTTATTTTTCAATTATTCTTTGGCTAACTTGTCTTGTTCTTGCTATCTGTTTGTTTGTTTGTCTGTGTGTTGTCTTCTTGTCTAATATGGGTGATGTTTCTGCTGGTGGTGTTGGTCCTGTTGTGGATCCTGCTGCAGGGGCAACTGGTGTTAGAACTCTTATTAGTAAACTTGATGTTAATGACCCCCTGTATTTGCATCCTAGTGACATAAGTAGTCTGTCTATAATTAGTATCAAGTTAAAAGGTACTTCGAATTATTCTGTCTGGTCTATATTGATGAAAATTATATTAGAAGCTAAAAATAAATATGGATTTATTGATGGAACTTGTGTTAAGTCTGTTAATGATGATGTCTTAGAAACACAGTGGGATAAATGTAATTCTGTGGTTATGTCTTGGTTGTTGAATTCTGTTAGTGAGTAATTATATTTAGGTCAAGTGTTTTCTCAACTTGCTAGAGATGTTTGGTTAGACTTAAGAGAAACCTATGATAAAGTTGATGGTTCAATTGTGTTTAACTTACATCAAAAAATTAATTCCTTAACTCGGAATGGTAGCACTGTTTATGAATACTATCATAAACTTAACACAATGTGGAAACAATTTGATTCTATTATGAAATTACCTGCTTGTAGTTGTCAAGCCTCTAAGGAATTCAATGATTTCAATTCATTAATCAAGTTAATGCAGTTTATGATGGGGCTTTGACATATATCAACCTGTTAGGACTAGTTTGTTAACTAGGGATCCATTACCTTCTATTAAAACTGCATTTTCTATTGTGTCTAGAGAGGAATCACATAGGGGATCTACTAGTAGTTCAAATGTGTCCTTTGTGTCTAGTTCAAACCAGTTTTCAAAAAGAGTTAACAGGGGACCCAACCCTAATCTAATGTGTACCCACTGTAATATGTTGGGGCACACTGTAGATAGGTGTTATGAAATTGTAGGGTATCCCTAAGGTTTTCAAGGGTTCAAAAAGAAAAATGTGGGTCAATTCACTAAGTCTAATAATTCTGGTAATTCTTCTAATAAAAGAGTTAATGCTTCTAGTAGCAATGTGTCTTCTTCTTCTACTGTCTTGCCTTTTACTTCTGAGCTGATAACAACTTTGATGAATTTGATCAGTGAAAAGTCATCAAGTGAAGTTCAAAACTCAAATGAAGGCGGTGGGAATTGTAGTGTAACAGGTTTTTCTAGTTTGTCTGTTTTAACTAGATTATCTAAAGTTTTTAAAAACTTTTCAAGCTGTTCCAATTTAGTTAAGTTTACCCTAAGAGTTAGTTGGATAATGGACTCTAGGGCACACCAACATATGGTGGGCAGTGATTAAAACATGGTAAATTGTGTTGATGTTTCACAATATAACTTGTTGGTTAAACATCCTAATGGCACTAGTGCCAAGGTTTCAAAGATATGTGATATAAACCTAGCTAATGGTGTTATTTTACATGATGTTTTCTTAATACCTGATTATTGTGTGAATCTGGTGTCTGTTCAGAAATTAGCTAGGGACAATAAACTTAGTGTATTGTTTGATGAGCATGCCTGTTATGTCCAGGATTCCACGGACAAGAAAATCCTAGTGATTGGTAAAGAATATGATGGTCTATACTTTGTTGGAACAAAGGTGAGTATGAGTAACTTGTGTTTTAATAGTATCTCTGATAGGAGTCTTTGGCATAGTAGGTTGGGTCACCCTTCGGATCAAGTTCTAGCTGTGTTGATAGAAAAGTTAAAACTGGATTTTAGGGAGTCTGAACCTTGTGAAATATGTCATAAATCTAAACAAGTCAGGGTTCCATTTCCTTTGAGTGAACACAAAACTAAGTGTCTAGGAGATGTTATACACTTAGATGTTTGGGGTCCCTACAGAGTTACTAGTAGGGAAGGATTTAGGTATTTTTTAACTGTTGTAGATGATTATATAAGGTCTGTGTGGTGTTACTTGTTAAAAGGAAAAAGGTGAAGTCTTTGAAAAAAATACAAAGTTCTTTTGAACTTCTTAAAACAGAATTTAATAAAAATGTTAAGGTGTTTAGAAGTGACGATGGAACTAAATTTGTAAACAAAAAAATGTCTTCTTTCTGTAATAAAAATGGTATTATTCACCAAACTTCCTATGTTCACACACCACAGCAAAATGGTGTGGTTGAACGAAAATATAGACATCTTTTGAACATAGCTAGAGCTTTGCTTTTCCAAAGTGGTGTACCTTTGTCTTTTTGGTCTGAGTGTATTCTAACTGCTGCTTACTTGATTAATAGGACTCCCACGTCTGTCTTAAATGGTAAAAGTCCTTATAAATTAATGTATGGGTTCCCCCCAACTTTAGAACATCTTAGGAACTTTGGGCGTTTGTGTTTTAAAACTGTTTTAGATGAAAAGGATAAGCTTTGTAGTCGTGCTGATAAATGTGTTTTAATCGATTATTCAAGTTTTAAAAGGGGATAAGTTTGTGGTGTTTAGAAACCAAACAAATTGTTTTTTCTAGAGATGTAAAGGTTTATGAAGAAATATATCCATTTAAGGCTGAAGTTAAAACTATTTTTGAAAATACTGAATTACGTCACTTAATTTTTTTTATAACATTGATCTGCAAGACACTGAGGTTCCTAATGGTGTTAACAATAATAATAATAATATTCCCAGTGATAAAGGGGGAATATGTACTACTCATGAACACACTCTTGGTCAGAACTCATATGACCCTTCCAGGGCTGCCAGGAGGGTAGATCACCTTAGTGATCAGCATGATGGTAGTACAGGATTTAGGGGGAGTGAGTTACCAGTTGAGAGTTGTTCAAGTGATGGGTGTCAGACTCCTGAGATAAATAACATACAATCTATTAGGAGGTCTTCTAGGGAGTCTGTTTTACCTAAAAGATTTTATGATTTTGTTATTGAGGGTAAAGTTAAGTATGGTGTAGAAAAAGTAGTAAAATACTCTAATTTGTCTGTTGAAAATAAATGCTTTATTTCTAGTCTTAATAAGGTTGTTGAACTTAGCAACTATAGTCAAGCTTCAACTGACCCCAAATGGGTTGAAGCTATGAATGCTGAAATGGAAGCATTGTATAGAAATCAAACTTGGACCTTGTGTACATTACCTATAGGAAGAAAACCAATAGGATGTAAATGGGTCTACAAGGTTAAATATAAGACAAATGGGGAGGTTGAAAGGTATAAAACCAGATTAGTGGCAAAGGGTTATAACCAAAGAGAAGGTTTGGACTTTGGGGAAACCTTTTCTCATGTGGTAAAAATGGTAACTGTTAGAGCTATTCTTAGTTTAGCAGTAGAAAATAACTGGCCACCTTTTCAACTTGACATAAACAATGCTTTTCTGTATGGTTCAATTACTGAAGATGTTTATATGACCTTACCTGAGGGTTATCATTCTAAGGATGATACCCAAGTCTGTAAATTGGTTAAGTCATTGTATGGTTTAAAACAAGCACCCAGAAAGTGGAATGAAAAACTGACAACTGTGTTGCTAGATATGAGTTTCATTCAAAGTATTTGTGATTATTCTATGTTTGTGTAAGTCTAGTGAAAATGTTTTTATTGTTCTGTTAGTTTATGTTGTTGACATTGTTATCACTGTTAACAATGAATCTAAAATTAGGAAGGTTAAGAAATTCCTAAGTGATAATTTTCAAATAAAAGATCTAGGGAAGTTAAAATACTTTCTTGGTTTAGAAGTTTTGTATGAAAATTCTGGTATTTGTCTAAGTCAGAGAAAGTATTGTCTTGAATTACTGAATGTGTCTACACCTATAGAACAAAATTATTCAGTAATTGTTAAAAGTGGGAAATCCAAGGAGCCTCTTGAAAATATTAGTGGTTTTCAGAAGCTCATTGGAAAGCTTATATATCTATCTTTAACTAGACCAAGATATAAGTTATACTGTTCAGTTTTTTAGTCAATTTATGCATAGGCCCACAAAATGTCATCTTCAGGTTGCTTTAAGATTGTTAAGATACTTAAAGCAATCACCCGGAAAGGGTATTATATTTAAGAAAGGTAAAAGTTTTGAACTAAAATCATTTGTTGACTCTGATGGGCAAAGTGTCTGACAACTAGGAAATCCATCATTGGATTTTGTGTCTTCTTGGGTGATTGTCTGGTTTCTTGGAAAAGCAAGAAACGGAGTACTATGTCTCGGTCTACAGCTGAGGCTAAGTATCGTGCCATGTGCTCTACATCTTGTGAGTTAATATGGTTGATGAGTTTACTTAAAGAATTAGGAATAAATGTTACACTTCCTATGAAACTGTTTTGTAATAGTAAAGCAGCAATATCTATTGCTGCAAATACGATATTTCATGAGAGAACTAAACACTTTAAAATCGAGTTACATTTCATAAGGGAGAAAAAATTTCAATTGGTGTTATTGAAACACTGAAAATTGGGTCAGAAGAACAGATTGCTGACATCTTTACCAACGATTTGGGAAGTGTTCAGCATGAGTATTTGTGTACCAAACTTGGTATGTATGATATGTTTAACATATGAATTAAGGGGGAATGTTAAAAATATATCTTGGATTATAATTCATATGTTATTTCAGGCTTAAGTATGTTTTAGGCCTGATCAATATTTGGGCCTGATTATTATTTATTATGGGTTTATGTCATGTGTTTGGGCTAACTCAGTTTGTGGGCTGTTGTACTTGGTAATATTGACTTTGTATCAGGTGAGCCCACTTGTGGTTGAGATAAGATATGGACGGTTAAGATTGTATCAAGTTGTTATGAACGAATGGTTGAGATCTAGTTGTTTATCTCGAGAGCTGGAAGTTTCTCGAGGCAGTATATAAGCATCCTTATTCCTCTCTCTTGATGCATTCACACACTTTG
Organism: Ambrosia trifida; assembly: GCA_028751855.1. Lineage (NCBI taxonomy): Eukaryota > Viridiplantae > Streptophyta > Magnoliopsida > Asterales > Asteraceae > Ambrosia > Ambrosia trifida. The sequence goes on from CM054131.1 coordinate 103,325,847, forward strand.
TATTCTTTCTGTATTGTTTTAGGGTTTGCATCACAGTCTTCGTCTTCTCTGTATTATTTAGGGTTCTTCACTATAAGTTGTATTTGTATTTTCATATTCTCTGTGTCAACTGTGATTATCAGTTGACACATCAAACTTTATATTGATTCTTTGAGTTCTACATTCGTAGAACTCCTAGGTATTTTGGGGGTAATTTCTTTGGGTTGGTTTAATAAGATTTTGTCACCTATTTGCTCGCTATTTCTTTTGTTATGGTTGTATTGTGATTGTGGTTGTTCTGTCTATATTTGTATTACAAAAGTTTACAAATCGCGAAACCTATTATATTAAATACAAACCTTTGGTTCATACAGCTCTGTGATTCACTGTGGATCACCTTGTACACTTGTTCTAAGAATCGAACTACCTCAGGGGCAGGGATTTAAATGTGTCAAAGGCAAACGGAAGGAACACGTGCTAATTCTCTAAACATGATGTCTCGTGCTTAGCGACCTTCTTAGCTTCCGCCCTCAAAACTGCATACCCCGGTACTTATTTTATTTTTGGTAACTTTGAATATTACTTATTTTATATATTATGTAATAATACATGTATTTAGGAATTCTAAATTATGTTTATGGTTTTATAATTTTTTTTTTTTACCGAAGAAACCTACTATTGGTACACTTAAAGAACCCTACCAATAGAATCATATAAAACACAATTTACGAAAGAGATCTAGGATTGATACACCATGTGACATCATGCTTACATCACCATCAAATTCCACACACCCATTAAACTCATTATTATATTATATACCCAACTAAGTTAATAATTAGGAGATAATTTATAGTTCCAATGCTTGCTTGCTATTTCTTTCTTTTCCACTTTAATATATTATATTTTTATTTTTTATTTATTTATTTATTGTTGTTATATTTACTTTTGGGTTTTTAAAGTCTAGAAACATGAACTTTGAACTTTTATTGCGTGTTATTATTGTAAGAATTTATTAAAAAAAAAACAGAAGCCTTTAATAACGTTAGAAAAATAAAATAAAGTAAAAAGTCGTGAAACCAGCGTATTTGAGACACGGTATCTGAAATTGGGGTGGACAGTCTGTATCGGGCGAACCGGTGGTGTGTTACTAAAATATAAAATTTAAAACGAAAATAATTTTTTTTAGTGTAGAGTAATTACGTAATTACTCTAATATAAACTACTAAAATTACTCTAATGACGTATAATTACTCTAATGACGTGATTACGCTAAAAGAATTATTTTTTTTTATATTAAAGAAAAGTATTCATGAATATGCTAAACTTGTTTGTAGATTCAACCTGCAACTTACTCGTTTATATTAAATCCAAGCTAGCGAAATTCACGTTAGGTTTGTGTTGTTAAAAAAAAGGTAACAAAACATAAATAATTGTATAGATAGGTATATGTCTAACTTCATAAAACCTTAAATCTATCTATACTTTCCATAATACGAGAAGCGTGAGTGACGTCAGAAAGCTGATGTGTCAGCCGGAGAGACTGACCACCAATGCCTGTATGATGCAAAAACTGACGTCATTAATCCCATTAAAAAATTCAAAAAAAGGAGTGGGCCACGTGAAACGACAGATGTTGCCCTCAACAGCGGTTCTCAATCCCTGCGTCTGCCAACCAACAGCAGACGTTTACTAATATCCTCTCAGCTGTTTTAGGCTCCCGTGAATTTCTTGACGGACCCACTTGACGGGTGGTCTACCTTGAGGCCAGCAGACGTTCTTGTGTTCGGATGGGCGCAAGGCAAGCATGCGTGCATTGACCTTACTGGGGTATCCCCATTGGTGGGACTCCGGGATTCGAGGTTTGTGGCGCAACTTGTGGTCCGTTTACCTACGGATCATTTGTAATTGGCTGTCTTTGGTTTAATATTAAGGTAATTAGTAACTAAAAAAATACAAAATAAATTAGATCAAATGTCTTGATGGATCAAAAATTATTATTAACTACATAAAAATATAACGGATAAAAAATTATTGTCTACTGCATAAAAAAAACAACGGATCAATCGTATAAAGGTTGGATAAAAATATTTTCGACTGTATACATTTGCTATTTAACTGATAGGTTGGGCATGATGAAAAAATATATTATATAAAAGCAATGTTTTAAAAACCGGTTTTTAAATCATACCAGATTTGGCCTAAAAATGGTTTAACCGGTTGAACCGGGTTGTGTCGGGTGGTTCAACCGGATTGGCTTGCTAATGTAACGACCTAAAGTGTTACGGGTCTCTTAAACGGGTCGGATCGGACCCGACCACCCGATTACTTATTTAAATATTCCAGTTCGAATCCCGCGACTAACCGTTTTAATCGATTTTATAAATAATAATTATTGGATTTTTATTATCTCGGTAAAACGCTCCTTATCTTTTATTAAAACGTTTCTTAATTTATTACTATACTCGTTACCAAACACCCGAGTTCCAGTAATTATCCCTGTAGCCAAACACCCCTTGTATAATTATCTTTATAAACTCTCCTCTCTCTCTCTTGGGGCGGAACATACAAAACAACACACACATATCTGTGTGTATTTCAGTAAGCAGAGAGCAGCCACACAACCACCATCAACTCCGGCCGCCGCCGGCGTCTTCTTCCTCCTCTCCGGCTATCCTATAAACCACCCTATTCATCTCTGTTTCTGTTCCAAAGCATACCCGATAACCTTTAATCTGTTCTGAACCAAACCCAACCCGATAATAATCCCAACCGTAACCCTTTTAATCTGTTCCGATGACAACCCGGTAAACCCCCTGTTCATCTTGTTGTCCAGTAAACAAGCCGGACAGTCACCGGTCTTGGTGACTGTCATCTATAACCACCCGATAACCTTTATTTATAACCAGATCTTGATAACCTCTGATTGGGAACCGGTGATTATTAAAGGGTCTTGTGTTAACCGGTTACCTATAATCTTTCAGATCCCCAAAACCATCGGAAACCTACTATCAATCACACACACATCAGTAGATGTGTGTGTGTTGTTATATGGTGATAAGGACCAAGTCAGTTCCGGGTAATTCTGGAATGAACCCGAAGCACCTTCTTCTGAATCTGTACCCGTAAACCGCCTCTTATTATTGTTATTCGGACAGTCACCAAGCTACGGTGACTGTCGTGAGTCCTTATAAACCCATCTGTTCTGCTCACTGTTACTGTTATCGGACCCTTATAATCAGACCCGAACCATAGTTATTGATGAAAGTGTGTTCGTGGGTTATAATCAGGCAGATTGAGGCCTTCGGTTGAGTCCCGTTATATTCTGATTGGTGTTATGTTCTCTGTCGAGCCTCCGATTAGTTTCCGGTTAGTCTCCGGTAAGGTCCGGTTGACCTCCGGTCTCATACCAACAGTTATCCGAGAGATTCGTCTTAATCTGATACGATTCAGATTACATACCTGAAAGGTATAATCTTTAACAGTTGTTATAAATATGTTGGTATTAATCGTTGATACCCGATTATAATACTGTTTCTGTGATTATTGCGAGGTACCGTTAATCCAATCGGAGAGTTAAACCGTTACCGAGTCAACTCAGTGACTCGGTCAACACCCGGAATAGAACCCGGTCCATTGACTAGACGAGGATTATTAGAATTATACGATTATATATATATAATACGAATAACGTACGGACTTGATAATAATAATAAGAGAATAATAATCATATATAGAATATATACGTTTATATATATAAGATTTGATATATAAAAGATATACTAGACTCGGGGTAATCATAATATTTTCTATTCTTTTATTAGCTACGAGTGCCAAGCTGTAATGGCCAGCTTATGAGTGCCAAGCTGTAATGGCCAGCTAGATTTTAGGATGTCCGTGTCGTGTCAATAATAAACCCGGGTTTAGGACTATCTAATATATACCGAATTCTATATATATATAAATTGTATATACGATATATATCCTAAATAATACAATCTAACGAGTCCCACGCGTAAAACGTATCAATATATATATTTGACATATAATTGTAATAAAAGAGACTATAGAAGACTATATGCAAACCTGTGAGTATCGTGAACTCCCCTCTTTTATTGTTTTATTAAACGTTTTAGGGGAAATACATGTCATTTATTAGAAAACATAGAAATGCTTTACATAATAGAATGATTACTAATAGAAGTTATAGAAAGGGGATAATAGAAACGACAAGGACAGTACTGACCGGTATCTCGCCATTTCCTTTATTGTCCAACTAGAGGATAATAACCAGTCTTACCCGAGTAGAGGGTAGGAATAAGTAAGATTGACCACAAACAGAGTGGTACCATCGATAGGAATGGCAACTAATAGAATATAATAGATTGACATATAATCGGTACAATTTAATCGAATTGGTATAATAGAATATATTTCCCCCTCCAAAATTAGAATAGTAAAGCATGTTTTATAGAAATGAATTATAAATAAATGAACTGGCCATTCAATTTATAAAATACACGACCTCACCAACTTTATGTTGACAGAAACTATTTTTGGCATGTGTTCAGGTAACCCAACAGATATGATGACGTGGATCCTGGAAAAGTCAAGACTGTCAATATCCTGAAGTCCGCTGCGTAACTCCGATAACCCGACCCGACGACCCGGCCACGTCAGACTGGGTCGTTACAGGTTGGTATCAGAGCGGCGCTTATGGACAGTCTTGAAATATTTATTAATCCAGGATCTACTAGAAATGTCTTTTAAAAGAAATCTTGATTAGAAATATGGATAGGTTAAAAGAATAGTAGAAGGTAAAATTTTGGGTACCTAAATGCCAAACCATCATAAAGTTGGTGAGAACCATAATAGTATATTAGAAATTAAAACAAATCCACTACAGAATATTACTAGAATGATTATGTGGGGTAAATTGACAATTATGTACACAATTGTGAATTTACATACACATTTAATTTCTGGGAAATCTTACAGGATAATAAGGCCATAAGAAATACGAAAGAATATATAACAGAAATCACTACCTTAAAAGAAATAAAACAGAAATACAGAACAGAAACCAGATAAATATTAAAAGAAATCAGAAAATAAATCGGGATATAAAAGAAATAACAAAAATTATAGAAGTATATATAAATAGAAAATAAATCACCAAAAATCATTCCTCGATAATTTAATCGACTTGTACGAGAGTTTAGAAATCATATTTCACTCTCTATAAAAACTTGTTGATTAATAATCATTCGTTGTATATTCCAGAAATTCCGTATAAATTAATGGAATTATTCCAGTCTTAGTGACTATTTATCTCTAATCTCAGATCGTTAACCTCACGATTATTCCGACATATATATATAAAGAAAATACGAATATACGCTCTAACTTGAACATTCCTATGCTCGAGTTTCCAGAAGTATTATTTTTATACCATAATTTCCGAAATTTTACAAAATCTGATATACTAGAAATATATAAATATCGTGTTTTTAAAGAATTTTCTTCAATTATTTAATTAAAGATTAAATATATTTTGCGATTATTTAAATGATTTTAAAATCTTTTCAGTATAAATTTTGAAGTTTATTGAATTTAGTATTATTTTTACAATATTTCAGTTTTGAGAAAATATATATAAATACTCTCCGTTCAAAATTTTAAATAAACGATTATTTAATTTATAAAATTAAGAGAAATCTATTAATATTATAACTTATTTAAGTATTGATAAATTTTTGAAAAACCCCAGAATCTATCTCAGGTTTTATTTAAATTTACCCGTTTAATCTTAAAGTTTTGATTTCGATATTTTAAGAAATTTATTTATTTTATCAATTCATAATAAGAATTTTATTTATTAAAAATTTAAGAATTCCGACACTATGAAAAATTTTTACAACGACCCTTTTCAGATAGTTATTATTTTCGAAAATAAGTATTATTATGAAACTTGAATCAGTATTATTATTATAAAATTATTCCTAAAAGTTTTTATATAAAAGAACCACGACCGTATTATTTTATCGAAACATATTTTATATCGCATTTAATGTTATTTTCATAGAGATTTATTCATCAATTCGTATTCGTATATATAAATATTAATAGCGTTCTTCCGTATAATTTTATATCTATGTTCGATTATATAATTTCTCGATATTATTCAATATAAACGATACCTATTATATATATATTCCGTTTTATAATCAAAATCCATCTCTGTAATTATATACAAATCTCGGTTAGAGGTCCTCCTCGATCCCTTCCAGAATTAAATAATATTTGGACAAAATATTATTTTCGAAATTCCGTAATCAACATACGCTGGTATCTGTCAGACGAAACCGAATTCTTACTCGCTCGATTATACGAAAATATAACTACCGTCTTAATCCTATGACTCGAACAAGTCAAGGGATATTAAGAAGATTAGATTGTTATATTGAACACCTTCTGACATGAACAAATTCTTGAATGATTGACAGTCTATTCCGTTAGACTTAGATCTATAAGTTCTATCCCGAATAATATAATTTCAACCCAAGAGAAAATAAAGAACAAAATATCGAAATAATATGTGAAGGACACATACCTATTGTGATTAAAATAAATAAGTACTGGAATGTTAGGTGAGGTGGAATAGTAATTATGATCGCGACATAATTATGAATGCCACAGGCACAGTAACATTCGAGTAGGAGTTTATCGAGATCCCAGTATGTTTGTATCATAAACATATTAAAAGAAATAATAAGAAATAATAAGAAGAAATATATATTCGAATCATCAGCGTATTATATGTGGGGAATACGACCACAGAACTGGCAATCTAGTTGGAATTTCTTCGTGAAATACAACTAAGAATATGTTCGCAGAATAAAAACCATCGATTGGTTAATTTCTACGAATTATAGAAATCAATATATTGATTTCTGATTGCCAACCAAAAATAGTGGTATGTCCTTTGTGCAATCTTCGGGACAAATGATATCTGGACCCTTACAAAAGGTATATCCGGACATTTGTCACCAAGTCACAGAATTCTTTATAAGGATATATGATGCTATGAACAAATCTTTGTAGTCACTTCGTATAAAGATTCGTGCGAGTTATAATACAGTCAAATTGGTAAAACGGTCAAGTATTACCAAGTTGAAATTCATGAATAAGAAGTGATGAAAGAATTGTTAAATCTTTAAAATATAATAGATATAAATTTGTATGGATTCAGAAACCAGAAATGGTAGAATCCAACGAATTATTAAAAGAAATAATTTATAACGAATATATCGAAATATAATTAATACCAAGCGGAATCGCGTAGAGATTCGCAAGGTATAATCGAAGTGAAAACGAGAAATGAATAGAATTATGCTCATTTTTCCAGTGAAACTCTCTGGCCAAGGAATGACGGAATTCCTGTTCCGAGTTAAAGGCTGTGAGAGATAAATTAAGAAATCACTGTTCTGGCAAGAACTATCTATACGATTATCCCAACGAGATAAGCTTCGCTTATAATAAGTTGAATTAAGAATCTACGATAGATTGCCTATATATAAGTTTATCGGAAAGTGTTGTCAGACACTAAAGGTATAAACTTTAATCGAATATATAAATAAGAAAAGAATCATTCCAAGCAGATATATATTATAGAAGTGATGGAATTTATAGTGTATGCTATAAATAGTATCAGTATTTGCTTGGCTATAAAGGAATATAAAGAAATAAATAATAGAACATAAATCGAAGAATAAAAAGAATTATAATCTAGAACAGACATCCGATATGTCTGAATAAAAGAAAGGCATAGGAAATGCCAGGTATCAAGAGAAGGCATTTGAAATGCCAAATATTATTTAAAAGGCATCCGATATGCCAAGAAATATAATAATTAGATAAGAATAATAGTCGTAAGGAAACGACTAGAAATTTTATAAAAGAATATTTTATAAAAAGAAATTATAGAATATTTAATCGAGAGTGTTAATGAATTCCGAAATAGTGATATCAAGAAGGAATAATTGCAGAAATACTTAACGCAATAAGTATTCATGCATTAAACCTGAATGATAATCATGATTTTGAGAAAAGAATAATTGATGCATTATTCTCAGAATCCTAAGTCAAAGAATCGTAACGGCAACTGTTACCGGTCGATTCTGAGACTATAAAGAGAAAGTTACATATATTGACTGTAGAATTGTGAAAGACCTCATTCACAATAATACACTAAGAAAAGTCAAAGAATATGTAAAGAGATACAATGCAGTTAATCATCAATGAAATAGTCAGTAAGACTATTATAGATGATTTAAGAGAAATCTTAATAATCGATTTCAATAAATCAAGATGATAAAAAGGAACTGTTGAAACCGTGAAATTCAACAAGTTCAATTAGTCTTTTCCGGCACCTTTAGACTCCGGATAAGACACATCTAATGATTTAAAGAAATCATTTCTACTCTTTAAGAATCGGAAATTACAATGATGACAGATTCTAAAGTTCGAATATAAGAGGTAGTAGCTCGGATCCCATTCAAGTCATGATAATGAAGGGACTTCCGTATCTATCTCTTAAGAACCAACTAGGATCCATCATTGTAAAGGAATCCGACGATGATAAATCGTATCGATTTGAGACTCTAGCGATGTTTACTGGAAGTTTATAAATCTTTCAGAGGATAAACGATTAGAATCCCAAAATATGTTCGAATCGTCTTTATATAGGAATAATATTCAGTCTGTTTCTCATTCTAATGAGAAATAAGATAAAAAGAATATTCGTAGTATAAAGAAAGATATCAATCTATACGGAAAACCTTTAATAGTCATACCAAGAAATACAGACAGTCCATGTATCTGTATTAACATGACTATAGCAAGAAAGGTTAAAACGTAGATGTGAATTGATATAAAGATCGATTTCCTCGCAAACCACGAGTACCGATTATGACTCGTGACGAGTGTTCAAGTTTGCATTATAACATCCTTATCGATCAAGGGTGTAAAATACAAGATCACTCAAATTTCGGGGACGAAATTTCCTAAGGGGGGGCGAATGTAACGACCTAAAGTGTTACGGGTCTCTTAAACGGGTCGGATCGGACCCGACCACCCGATTACTTATTTAAATATTCCAGTTCGAATCCCGCGACTAACCGTTTTAATCGATTTTATAAATAATAATTATTGGATTTTTATTATCTCGGTAAAACGCTCCTTATCTTTTATTAAAACGTTTCTTAATTTATTACTATACTCGTTACCAAACACCCGAGTTCCAGTAATTATCCCTGTAGCCAAACACCCCTTGTATAATTATCTTTATAAACTCTCCTCTCTCTCTCTTGGGGCGGAACATACAAAACAACACACACATATCTGTGTGTATTTCAGTAAGCAGAGAGCAGCCACACAACCACCATCAACTCCGGCCGCCGCCGGCGTCTTCTTCCTCCTCTCCGGCTATCCTATAAACCACCCTATTCATCTCTGTTTCTGTTCCAAAGCATACCCGATAACCTTTAATCTGTTCTGAACCAAACCCAACCCGATAATAATCCCAACCGTAACCCTTTTAATCTGTTCTGATGACAACCCGGTAAACCCCCTGTTCATCTTGTTGTCCAGTAAACAAGCCGGACAGTCACCGGTCTTGGTGACTGTCATCTATAACCACCCGATAACCTTTATTTATAACCAGATCTTGATAACCTCTGATTGGGAACCGGTGATTATTAAAGGGTCTTGTGTTAACCGGTTACCTATAATCTTTCAGATCCCCAAAACCATCGGAAACCTTCTATCAATCACACACACATCGGTAGATGTGTGTGTGTGTTGTTATATGGTGATAAGGACCAAGTCAGTTCCGGGTAATTCTGGAATGAACCCGAAGCACCTTCTTCTGAATCTGTACCCGTAAACCGCCTCTTATTATTGTTATTCGGACAGTCACCAAGCTACGGTGACTGTCGTGAGTCCTTATAAACCCATCTGTTCTGCTCACTGTTACTGTTATCGGACCCTTATAATCAGACCCGAACCATAGTTATTGATGAAAGTGTGTTCGTGGGTTATAATCAGGCAGATTGAGGCCTTCGGTTGAGTCCCGTTATATTCTGATTGGTGTTATGTTCTCTGTCGAGCCTCCGGTTAGTTTCCGGTTAGTCTCCGGTAAGGTCCGGTTGACCTCCGGTCTCATACCAACAGTTATCCGAGAGATTCGTCTTAATCTGATACGATTCAGATTACATACCTGAAAGGTATAATCTTTAACAGTTGTTATAAATATGTTGGTATTAATCGTTGATACCCGATTATAATACTGTTTCTGTGATTATTGCGAGGTACCGTTAATCCAATCGGAGAGTTAAACCGTTACCGAGTCAACTCAGTGACTCGGTCAACACCCGGAATAGAACCCGGTCCATTGACTAGACGAGGATTATTAGAATTATACGATTATATATATATAATACGAATAACGTACGGACTTGATAATAATAATAAGAGAATAATAATCATATATAGAATATATACGTTTATATATATAAGATTTGATATATAAAAGATATACTAGACTCGGGGTAATCATAATATTTTCTATTCTTTTATTAGCTACGAGTGCCAAGCTGTAATGGCCAGCTTATGAGTGCCAAGCTGTAATGGCCAGCTAGATTTTAGGATGTCCGTGTCGTGTCAATAATAAACCCGGGTTTAGGACTATCTAATATATACCGAATTCTATATATATATAAATTGTATATACGATATATATCCTAAATAATACAATCTAACGAGTCCCACGCGTAAAACGTATCAATATATATATTTGACATATAATTGTAATAAAAGAGACTATAGAAGACTATATGCAAACCTGTGAGTATCGTGAACTCCCCTCTTTTATTGTTTTATTAAACGTTTTAGGGGAAATACATGTCATTTATTAGAAAACATAGAAATGCTTTACATAATAGAATGATTACTAATAAAAGTTATAGAAAGGGGATAATAGAAACGACAAGGACAGTACTGACCGGTATCTCGCCATTTCCTTTATTGTCCAACTAGAGGATAATAACCAGTCTTACCCGAGTAGAGGGTAGGAATAAGTAAGATTGACCACAAACAGAGTGGTACCATCGATAGGAGTGGCAACTAATAGAATATAATAGATTGACATATAATCGGTACAATTTAATCGAATTGGTATAATAGAATATATTTCCCCCTCCAAAATTAGAATAGTAAAGCATGTTTTATAGAAATGAATTATAAATAAATGAACTGGCCATTCAATTTATAAAATACACGACCTCACCAACTTTATGTTGACAGAAACTATTTTTGGCATGTGTTCAGGTAACCCAACAGATATGATGACGTGGATCCTGGAAAAGTCAAGACTGTCAATATCCTGAAGTCCGCTGCGTAACTCCGATAACCCGACCCGACGACCCGGCCACGTCAGACTGGGTCGTTACAGCTAACTCTACGAATTCATAAATTACACCATGAACTCAAAATATAATCTAAAAGTGAATGACTACGATAATCCAAAAGTTATTCCACATAAAAAAAATAATCTAAAAGTATTCAATATTTTTTAACAAAGTTCTTTTAAATGAAAGTGTAAAATATATTTAAGTCATTGGAGTATTGAATACATCAAGTTCATAATTGTTTAAAACATGAAATTCACTACCATCGCCTTTCTCAAAATCTAGAGCATAACCATTTTCATCCTACATTATTACCTAAGAAGTTTTAGTAGAAATAGAGGGGTGCCCGCGCGATGCGGCGGGGACACAACACGATGATGGTTCCACGGAATGGTGACGACGACATCAGTTCTCGACGTAAATAACAGTTATTGACCAAAATTGTAAAATTTAAATAAGATTTAAAAATTAAAGAAATGATAAGATAAAACTAAATAGTTTGACTTGTATTATAACATAACACATCAAACGATATTTATGTCGTTAAGTAGCGATTGAATGCAGTGGCTTGTCAAAAGACGCAGGACAAGAATATATTGTACACGCTACTATGCATAAAATATTTGTATTAAATGCATAAAATCTTTTGAAGGGCGTCCTAAATTGATTGAAAATTAGCATATTGTCTTAAAAATGTATTTTATAGTAGTATAGCAATAGATTAATTGGTTCAAACCATCGTAATGGAGTTGAAATTATTTAAATCAATTATCCTAAAAGGCTAAAAAAATGTCATATAATTATTAGTTGTACATAATGATTTGAGGCAATTGAATTAGACCATCATATGAGAACGAAGTAGGATTTACACATGATCGTAAATCATCACCTACAGATAATGCGTAGATGTTCACAACGGTTACATAACATATTGTGGTGGAGTGGTTTGGATACGACGGTGCTTTCCAGGATGTTGACAAATGGCAGTGAAGGTGGATAACGATTTTGTTGACAACAGCGAGTGGTGCCATGTGTAAGACTTCTTGATTCCAATTGCTTAATATTAACCTAATTATAAGTTACAACATAAAAGCAATCATGCGATAATTAATTCATGCGGGTTACAAGAATTCGAATAGTAGGGAACCTAAAGAGTTCCAATTGCTTCAAGAGTTTTTTTTATAATGTATTTTTATTATATTTTTTTTATATGAGTGTAATAAATATTTAATTAGAAGTTTATTAGATAATGTATTAATGTAAGTTTATTAAATATTGTATTAATGTATCTTGAGCTTTGAAGTAAATTACAATAATACCCTCCTCAAATGAAGTTAAATTACTATGTTGCCCATTTAGAATGGATTATATAGTAGTATAGATAACAATAATCATATACTTAAACTACGAAAAATAAGTAACATATATAACAAGTAACAGTGTGTTTGAGAAACCGATTCGTGCTCTTCTTCACCAAACGTGTTATGTATATCATTATTATGAAGTTCTCCTTCTTGCTTTTTGTGAACCACAAACAAATCATTAGTTCAAAACACAAAAATTTACCTAGTGCCGGTATCGGTATAAAGGTTCAAACCGGTATATACCGTATTTTACCGGCGGTACGAACTTGATACCGTTTCGGGTTTATACCCGGGTGTTTCGTCCCGGGCTCACCTCCGAAAAACGGTATTACCGGTATAACCGGCCGGTACGTACCGGTTTTTAAAACATTGTATAAAAGCCATGCATTTGGAAAATAATATTATAAAAAATGAGCCTGTAGTCGTTTTGGGGGTTGAGCCTAGAGTGGCGTGTGAGTTTTTCAAAGTTAAAGCCAATAAATAAGGTAATTAGGATTCATACACCCCCTATTTAAGATTCGTACACCCTGACCCACATCACATACCAATAGGAGGCTGTCACATACTTCAGAATGTGATGTCACACCCCCAGAATATGACGTCACATGGTGTATAAATCCCATAACCCATAAATAATGGTTGTAACAATGATTAATAAATAATTAAGTAGAGGTTGTATGATTTCTAAACTAGTGGATGTATTAATCCACAATCCCTTTACGAAAAATATACGGTTTTCTAGATGATTAAAAAGAGAAAAGCATTGAGGTAGTTGTTTTTTAAAATTATTCTTTTCTGTATAAACAATGACAAAACTGAAAATCATGCATCAACACATGTATAAGAATGATAGAACTATACAGAAAAATTTTATTTGTAGCTTGTTATAATCATTACAGTAATGTTTACTTGCATAAGTAAATAGTAACAAAATATTCCCAAAAAAAAAAAAATATGAAAGTAAGGGGTATAATGTGTATATATATGATAAAAGAAGGTTCAGTTTGTGAATAAAAAATTGACCGACTATAACTCTTCCTCTGCAAGGAAATTGCCATCACGCGTCTTTAATTCACATACCTTTCCTCGTTTATACATTTTTAACAAAATCATTAAAGATATTTTGCCAGGGGGCTTTTCATAAATTATTGTTTTAGAATTCTAACTCGTAAATATTATCGTGACATATTTTTTATACGATTAAAAGACACAATAACACATTTTTAGTGAAAATAACTTTTTTTCAAATATATCAAATATTTTCTCCCGTCAAAAATTGATAAATCACCTATTCCAGTCGGATGAATCATTTAATAAAATGCCAAAATGATATTACAAACGAAAGACAACCACAAAGAGGAATAACGTTTCCAACAAAAACTTTGAGAAATTGGAAATGTAAACGGAAATGAAAATTCAACTACGAATCAAACTAGTTAAGTTTTAAAAAATATTTGGGACCGTTTAAATTTTGAACCCTAACTTTAAGTTGAGTTGCATGCTATAAAGAGTAGTAACGTTTGTAAACTAGCTATTTGAGATGGACTCACTAACAACATGTAGAACTGAGTATAAACGAACATGAGCCTCCGAATTTCAGTTTAAATTAGAGCTCATTTGATAAATTTGCTAGAGCTCCATAATCCTAGTTTAGGTATTTTATTTAATACACACTAAGAGTAATAGTATTATTGTGCATTACTATATAAAAATAAGAAAATAGTGGATGGTTCAAACAAAAAAAAAATGTCTTGTAAGAAGAAAATAATAATAAGTTTTAACTAATAAGAATTCTCAATTTAATATATGTAGTTAATGTTATTGTAAGGGCATAATTATAAATTTACATAAATAGTTAATTTATTGTCACCCCTAAATAAGTTAAATAAATAAAACTTATAACTCATGTACAAAATAAAACAAACTTAATTTATAGTTAAGGATAAATTTTAATGTGTAGTATAAATGTAGGACGAATTCTGATATATGTAGGATAAATATTATTAACTAATAAAATGGAGAGAAAAATAATTAGTGTGAGAAGAGTAAAAGTATTTAATCTTTTACCATTATACAAATTCTTCTTTCTCTTCTCATGTCAAAATTTTATCCTAATTAAATAATACATATTAAAGTATATATATATATATATATATATATATATATATATATATATATATATATATATATATATGGAAACCAACCATTATAAACATGCATAGCTTAAAAGCAGTGGTGAAGCTTAGTTTTCGAATGGGTAAGGATCAGACTCAATTTTTATCGATCGGTAGTGGCCGGAAGATCAAATCAATAGGGGCCGGACCCAACCTGGACTCAATTTACCTACGAAAATCACAAAATTCCACCACTGCGCCAAAAATCGGTGAGGGTTGGGTCCCCCTCGGGCCTTAAAGAAGTTGCGCCCCTACTTAAAAGATTAATATATAGTAAAACAAGCCGAGCTCGAGTTTAAATCTTACTCACAAACTAAGTTTTAGATATAATTACAGGCCTCGAAAAGAGTCAAGTCTAAACTAAAACTCTCTTAACTTAAACACGTCCTACCAAAATAAAGTTTTAATTGTATATACAACGAAACTTAAGGGCCAGTTATGTAAATACTTTCTCCATAAGAACCAAAAGAATGTACAACAAATTTCAGCATTCGTCACAATAAAGTCACAAATCGGCGTGTTTTGTGCGTCGTATTTGAAGGCTTTTTTTCCCACCTTTCATACTTATCATATTCTTCACCACCACCGCTATGGGAAGAAAGCTCGATCTTCTTCTTGGCCGGAAATTCAAAACGTCCAAGTTGAAAGCCACGGTTAACCTCGCGGTTTCGCGGGTAACTGTCCTTAAAAACCAGCGCCAGGCTCGGCTCGCGGTGGCCCGCTCTGATATTATCCAGCTTCTTAACCGTGACCACCATGAACACGCCCTTCTTCGAGTAATTTTAATATTTGTTGAATTCGGTTAATTCGGTTTTTTCGGTTATGGTGAATTAAATTTGGAATTTTTGTTTTTACTAGGTTGATCAAGTGATCAAGGAGCAGAACATGTTGGATGTGTTGGTTATGGTTGATGGATATTGTCATGTACTGATGCAGATGGTTAATCTTATTGAAAAAGAAAAGTATGTACTCATTTTTTTTAAACTTTAGTTTTGGTTTATAATTATAAGGAGTCTACTAGTAAAAATAGCAAAGTTTTTTTTTTTTTTTTTTTTTTTAATTTGAGTTTTGCCATATCATTAAAGCATATTCTAGGATTTCTTTTGACAGGTGAATATCTTGTCAGATTTTTTGAAACTTTTTTAGATACTAAAACATTTCTAAAGACACTCATTTTGCTAAATACCTTAGAAATGAAAAAAAGAAAATTGAACGGCCAACAAATTAATCCCAAGCACTCTCGAAGTACCCACTTGACAAATGAGTATTCCGAGAGTAACCCGGGTCCACAAGTAATTTCACACCAGTTTCTGGAGAAAACCCGCCGCCCAAATGCCAAGTGCGGTAAAACCCGGCCCACCAGCAGCATTTTGGTGCCGGTAGGACTTGAACTCCCCACCTCCCATAAGGAAAGCAAGATGGGTGCCACTCCACCATAAGGGGATAGCTTAGAAATGAATGTAAACTTTAATTTCTAATTTATTTTAACATTTTGTGTAAATTAAATTAGGGATTGCCCTGAAGAATTGAAAGAAGCAGTATCAAGCTTGATGTACGCAGCTCCGAGATGTGGGGAGTTCCCGGAGCTACAAGAGGTTCGGGAAATCCTCACATCTCGTTACGGAAAGGAGTTTGCTCATGGTGCGATAAATTTACGAAGTAACTGTGGCGTTAATACGAGGGTAAGAAAACAGTGGTTGATTTAAATGATCAATAGCTTTTTAAGAATTTATTTATATATCTAGGTGGTCTAGAAGAATCATAAGCGTTTTCAAAATGTTTTTGAACTTGTTTTGGTTTCTAGGGTGTCCCCTGACTCAATTTTAGAGTATTTCTATGTCAGCGTATTCAAGAAGTTGTTTACCACGTGGATATCAGTTGTCAGCTAACTTCCTAGAAGCTGAAATACTTATCATTTTAATAAAACACCTAGAAAAAAAATTGTGTTTTCATGTTTATTTGTCTGACATTGAATGTGTCCTTGATGGTGTTAGATGATACAAAAACTGTCAACGCGACAGTCGAGCTTGGAGACCAGAATGAAGGTCCTAGAAGAGATCGCTGCTGAGAACGGTGTCGTTCTGAAACTTGAAGATTCGTCTCCGGTGGTTAACGAGGTAAAGAAATAAAATTCATTCAAAATTAATTAACTATTAAGAGTTAAAGTGTTGCTCCCCTTGAGGTCAAGGGTTCGAGTCCTAACAAAGACATATTTTATGTAATATAAGTCAATTTAAAAAACTAGACAATAAATAAGAAAAACATATAGCTAAATGGGCTAAGTAAAAGCCCGGTAACTTATTAAGTTACGCTATTTTATGTAAAATAGTTAAGGTGTTGCTCCCCTTGAGGTCAAGGGTTCGAGTCCCAACAAAGACATATTTTATGTAATATAAGTCAATTTAAAAAACTAGACAATAAATAAGAAAAATATATAGCTAAATGGGCTAAGTAAAAGCCCAGTAACTTATTAAGTTACGCTATTTTATGTAAAATAGTTAAGGTGTTGCTCCCCTTGAGGTCAAGGGTTCGAGTCCCAACAAAGACATATTTTATGTAATATAAGTCAATTTAAAAAACTAGACAATAAATAAGAAAAACATATAGCTAAATGGGCTAAGTAAAAGCCCAATAACTTATTAAGTTACGCTAACAAATAATTTATGGTGTCATTTATGTTTTAGGTGGAGGAAGAATCAACACAAAGTGCTTTGGATGATGAGATTGCTGAAGCTTTGAGTTTTTCAGAGTCTAGGAAGGGGAAGAAAAAATACAGGGACGTAGAAGACGCTGCACAGGCCGCGTTTGAATCTGCGGCCTATGCAGCAGCCGCTGCCAGGGCGGCTGTGGAGCTTTCTAGATCACGATCTTTTGGTTCGGATAATCCTGATAGCCCAAACTCGCGCCCAAGAAAAGTACACGATTCTAATAATGAGAAGTCGAGACTTTGGATGGAAAATGAGAAAACACAAGAGGGTGGAACATCTACGAATAATACTACGGTAGCCGAAGACGTCAGTGGGGATGATTCGGATGAGTATACACCGTTGGAGAAGAGTATGGTTTTTGATGAAAGTGACGATGAGATTGAGAACGAAACTAGTGAGTTTTCGTCGTCAAAGCAACTAAATCCCGATCCTGGAAACACTGAATCATATAATGGGGAAGGGTTGAAGATGCATCAACAGCTAGATTTGACGAAAAGGCCTATATCTGTGAGGACTAGACGAGTGTATGGACAATGACAGATGTAAAAAAGGCTAGATGTGTTCTATGTTTGTTGTATTTTATTTCTGATATGTTTTTTGGTTTTGAGAATGATATGTTTTATTTAAGATTTTTGGTTGATATATACTTCTGTTACTGAAGTTGATGTAAATTGATCATATATTACATTTCAGAGAGGTTTTTACTTTCACTCGACTAGACATCTCCTATGTTGTATACCCAACGCAATTATATATGACATGCTTGATCTTCGAAAGCAATACTTTAACGCCCTCAAACCCGTCCTACATTACATTATAAGGGCAATGGTCATGATTTGTAACTTTTATGCATATACAATGTCCCCTTCAGATAATACTATGATGCATTCTGGGGTGGATGGTTAGAAAGATGTCATTACATTAGTGAGGCCTTGATACAGTATGACTACAAACCTTTTTTTTTTAGTAAGAATCAAAAGGTTTGTAGTCATGCGGTATGAAAATTCAACTCTTTTTAATTAAAATAGGTCGAAGAAAGTTTGATGAATAATTTGAACAAATTTAAAATGTTTGCTAAAATAACCCTTCGTATAATTCACTCTTTCCTTTTTTCCCTTCTTGTGGCTTATACCAAATAGTAGTTTTGGAATTGGATTAATTACTAATTAAGTTATATGGTGTTAGCTACATCTAATTTGACTAATGAGGTTAACTAATAGTGGCAAAAGGAAGTAATAAAACTGAAGTTTTCGAAGTAACAATACACTTGTATCATATTTGTTGCTTCTAGAAAGTAAACTTGTATGTGTTATGTGCGGCTCACTGTGTATAAAAGCCATTTTTTTTTAATTCCAACTTTATGACAACTAATATGTTGACTCAAATGCCAATAACTAGAATAAACAATTTAATTAAAATTAAAAGCATTTAATCTTAATAAATAAATAAGAAAGCCATTGGGGTTGGTGGCCCAATGGTAGAAGCAAAGCTTCTAGAAACATCTAAGGGGGACGGGGCGCTACCAGATTTGGTGTACGGGTACCTCACTGCCAGCACGGTAACACCGTCGCCACCTGTGCTGGTAGTGGATCCGTGGACCTTTTTCTGGTTCTAGTTAACGAATTGGAACCCGTGAATGTGAATAAAATATTATTTTTTTATCCCACTGTCCCTTACCAGATGTGAAACCATAGATCTCAATAGATGGTGAAGATGAAGAAGAAGAAGGAGGTTTGAAATGGACACATAAAAATGATGTCTTCTGAGAATGAGAAGGACATAAGGTTTGAAGAAGGTTTGAGAAAGAAGAAGAAGAAGAAGGTGGTTTGAGAAGGAGAGGTTTGACTAAAAATAAAAATGAAGACTTTTAATTTTTATTATTATTATTATTATTATTATTATTATTATGTGTGAAAATAATTGATAGTCGGGTAAAGAATCAGTGGAGTGCTGCCTATAAAAAAATGTTTCAGTAAAGGAAATCAGTGAAGTGATGTAGCAGTGCAGGATTGGTAGAAATCAGTGAAGTGAAAACAGTTTCAGTGGAGCGCCCCTTATGCCCTAAGGGGAGGTCATGAATTCAAGTACTACAAAGAGTAGAAATTTGCCGTTAAAAAAAAATAATAAGAAAATAATAAATTGTTTATTTCCTCATCATTGCCATTTTGCCATTTCAATTTGTAGCTAAAACATGAAGAAATTAAATATCATAGAAAAAGATACTACAATTTTTTTTTCGTGTATATATAGATACAAGTATACAACTACATGGGTTTAAATGAGAACTTTATTGAATTGTAAGAATTAGAGAACTCATCTGGACCATTCACTAAGTGATACATTACCCCATTTATAGTTTTTTGTATTTTTTTAATTAGGGGTGATAAAGTCTTTTTGCACACAATATCTATAGGTATTTTAGTAAAACACCCTACCTCACCCACACCTCAAATAAAACTCTTTTAAATAATAATAATAATAATAATAATAATAATAATAATAATAATAATAAACTCTTATCTCTCTCTCTCACACACATATCAGACACACACACTGTCACACCCCGCCTAAGGCGGAAACACGGGGTGTGATGTGCTCAAAGT
Organism: Ambrosia trifida; assembly: GCA_028751855.1. Classification (NCBI taxonomy): domain Eukaryota; kingdom Viridiplantae; phylum Streptophyta; class Magnoliopsida; order Asterales; family Asteraceae; genus Ambrosia; species Ambrosia trifida. The sequence continues at coordinate 103,346,143 of CM054131.1, forward strand.
GGTGTAATAAAAACTAACTAAATTAACCTAAACTAGACACTAAGTAATACTCTAGACTCTCTAAAACTAAACTACTGACAGGCAATTGAACCTATCGACTCTAGTATAGCTAAAGTAAGCCCGGATGTCGAACCCACGAGACTCTAATAGAAAACGGTAACTAGACTCGATTACTTATCCTAAATACTGATAATATTAATTTATTATTTTAAAGGGGGGTTTTACTGAAAAATAAATTGCAATAAAATAAAGATTAACTAAAGTAAACTAACTGAACTAAAGAAGCGAACTGAGCTAAATCAAATTCAAATGATGGTGAAGGTACTACCTAGGTTAGAATCCTACTCATAAATGACGAACTTCTATGGTTATGGAACTAGCTATGGAACCGGGATCTTCAAATATTAAACTTACAGGATAAACTAGAGGACCATCGACCCTTCTCAAGGAGAAACCTAAGGTTACCTATAAGCCGTTAAACTACCGATTGAGATGTCACCCTTACAGGCTTACCTACTCTAATGATAAAGTACCCGCTAGACAGTCTACCTTACAGCGCGAAAGCCTCACTACACTAAGAGTGCAAGGGGTAACTATAGAAAACCTGACCTGACTCGATACCCAAGTAGTGGTAGGGAAACTAGGAAGATCTTCTTACAAAGCATCTAGATCTAGCAATTTAACACCCTAGACATATAGACAATCCCGTACCTTACAGCTATTGGAATTGGAAGAATACCTAGAACTACTCAATCAACAAAAACCACTTATATGGAAAACACTAGCAATTTACCATAAACTAGTTGTTAACACACAGTCCACAATCTAACACACATTCATACATGAAAGACATTCACAAAAACGCTTGTGGAGTAAACAATTATTAATTGAACAAAACTAGGTACGCATATACACCAGATCAAAAATAATCAAAGTCTTTACTAAATCATCAACCCATAGTCAAAAGTTCCAAAAACCATAAAAACGTTCAATCAATCATGAGTATTCATCAAAACCTAGGTAGTAATAAAAATCTAGCCAATAAAAGTCATGATAAAATCAAAACAATAAAAGCCAGTTAAATTCATGGTGTTCACAACGGGTAGCAAATAAATAAATAATTAAAGTAGAAACAACCCGTATTCGCATCAGTGCTTCACCCTTTGACCCGTGTCTCTAATAATTCTGCACTCCAAAATAATGTTCTCCTCCTGGTATATATTTCTGTTCTGCTGTCTCGTCGATGATGTACCGCTCCTTTCTGAAATAATATGGCCGTTGTTCTCAGACGTGCGATCTCCCCTCAAATAATATTAATTCTCCACCGCCTCTTATTCTCTGCTTCCCTATAATATTTGCCTCAAATATTTGTTGTTTTGGGCCGTGACCCAATGTGACACAACTCATGTTTTGATTATTATTATTATTATTATTATTATTATTATTATTATTATTATTATTATTATTATTATTATTATTATTATACCTTCGTGCTCTTGATTCGGGTGTTCTTGACTTAACCAAAGTTGTTCGTTTACGCTCCTACGCCCATGAACACCTACAAAATAAAAAAATAAATATATAAATACTAAAAATGACCCAAAGCTAATAAAAATCTATAAAAACCTATAATAAATAAAATAGACCAGTACAAGCCTAAAACTAATAAAAAGACTATCTAAACGACTCAAAAACTGTACAAACTTTACACTGAAAATATATGTATTTTACAATACATCAAATATCCCCACACTTATCTCTTTTTCGTACCTAAAAAAGAATTATGCAATGGAATCACAATCAAATAATCTGGCCTCAAAAGATAAGTTACTTTAATATTAAAAATCTAATCACATGCCAACTGCGATTGCAGGTATATTTGTCCTCTTAAACCCAAACGCCGGTTTCTAAGCCCCTTATCTTGTTAGTTTAATTTTAGGTTCATTTAGTCTACCTAGGGTCTCACACTAAAGAAGCCACAGTTTTACCTAATTCCACCTCAAGCTTATGAAACAAAAGGAACAACCAATTGACTATTCCTAATCGTTTTATGTAGAAAATCGAGAGAATTTAAAATCATTTATTGTTTTTTTCTCTTTTTTTTTCCATCTCAGTATACTTAACTCAGAGGGTGTGACCAATCCAAGTCGCTATCTCAGTGGCCAGGCACCTTAAGCTTTAGTATTTTCACTTTGATTTCTAATTAATTAATGAGCTTTTTAAGATATTTATTTTCAGACAATCCTAGAGGGAGTCGAGTCCAGAGTCACTATCCCTAAAACGACACCATTGGCCTTGTTCTTATTTTATATCCAGCTCTTTTTTTTCAACTTTTGATTAGAAATTCTAACGGTTTTAAACTTATAACGACATTCCTTATACTATTATTGGCGGTTTCAGCTTCCCCATTTTGTCCTAGATGAGAACCCACAAGGTATCCTAATATATTTTGGTGTATTAGCACAAAGGAAATTTTTCTACCGGCTGGGCCTACCCACACATCCCAAGTCAACACGCTTTTGATTATTTATTCTTCTAATACATATAATATTTGAAAACCAGACACTTGACTTTACCTATCATTTTCCATATTTTATAATGCAAACTTCAAAATCAGGGACGTTTTCTCAAATTTTTTTTTTTTTTATTTTATTTTTTTGGTTTTTTTTTGAACTAAAAACGACTCTATATGCAGACTAAACGACAGTTTCTCATCCCCACACTTAAACTCTACATTGCCCTCAATGTAGGAATAGAAAACGAATCAAAACAAAAATAAATTCCGAATACAAAAATAAAATACAAAAATAAAAAGACGAGGGCAAATTGGAAAGGACATAGTTGGTTAATTTTTCTTCGTAATTAGCTCTAGCACTCTAGTCCAATCCAGCTCGATCGTATAGCATTTTGGTCGTGATCGGCTTTGACACGCTGGTAAACTCTGGGCTTGCCTTGATAAATAATAACAGCTCCGGAATCACCCGAATGGAGATTGAGTACGGGCGGTGCAATCCAAACCTGTGCAAAATGAAACAAACAAAACCCAAGCATAATTCCGAACCACACAAAAATAAAAAGACTCAAACTACTAACTTAGACTCATAATATAACAAGCAAGAAGACGTACCTGCTTGGCAAAATGGCAGTGAATGGTGGTAGGACCAAATGGGTAGAAAAGAAAAAAAAATATAGTTGTCGCTCAACGTGAAGGACACTGGTGATCACAACATGCGTTGCAAGCGGAAAAAAATATAACTTTTCGGGGTAATAGCTGGTAGCATGAGGCGAACAGGTCAGCCCAGACTCCTCACATTACATGAAAAGTCTTTTTTTTTTTTCACAAAAAGTTAATTATTTTTTTTAAGAAAAATTCTCTTTTATTACCCAAACCTCTACCAAAACTCCCAATCATAAAATATATATAAAGATAAGGGATCCACTCATGGTGACATTTCCTCTACCTAAGCAAACACGCAAACATGCAAACAGACTCAAAGACACAAAAACAAAGATGAAATAGAAAGATATCCACTACCAAACGACGGACCAATCGCCTCTAATACAAACTCTACACAGCCTCCCCACACTTAAACTTAATCAGGGGGCTTCACTTTTATCTGGACCCGATCCAACCCGTTTAATTCCACCCGGTCCTCGTTAACAATTGAAGATTTATTAATGGGAGTGAAAAATAATTTAAGCATTTTTAACGAGTCAAACCACCATAATTTAAACTTACCTGGAATAAACCGGATACGTGGCATATCGCAAGAAGACTGATCGTGCTTGACTTTCACTGGCTTCTTCTTCTTCTCATCGTGCCAACCGTTGATCCTCTTCCGGTTCCGGTCCTTTCTTTTTCTCTTCTTTGCCCTCTCTCGTGGTGCTGTTGATTTTGAAGTTCCATCTATCACTAATACCACGAGCCAGCTATGGTGCGCTTCTTCTACCACCATTTCCATGGGATGATCCCCACACTTATTTCTTTCATCTAGTGCAGGTTCAGTCATGTCTATCGGTTCACCTTCGAGTAGGGCGTCCAGGTATGCTATATCCCCATCGGGATCAGACTCCCCTACTTCTTCATAAACAGATAAACCCTCTAACTCCATATCTAAAAACTCATCCTCTTCAGACAACAACTTTTCACTAACCCCGTTGTCTTCCTCTGCACCAAACATCAGATCAATGGGATCTCCCAATTCCACTTCTTCTTCAATCACTTCACTCTTCACTAACAACCTCTGATACGCCGCCCATTCTTCTTCTTCGTCGTCCTCTTCATCAGAGTCACTCCCAAAATCATATATAGTAACCTGTGGTACCGGAGGTGGGACTTCAATGTCCATTTTCGTCTCTGTGATTGGGATAATCTGTTCATCTGACTCATCTACGTATTCCATGATCGGCTCTTTCCCTTCTTCTGGAAACGTTGGGAACAACTCCCCTAGAGCATTCATGTATCCGAGGTAGTTGCCCTCCTCATCATATGTATAACCAACTTTCGGTAACTGCTCTTGCTAAACCTTTTCTTCTTCTTCTTCTTCTTCTTCTTCTTCTTCTTCCTTTAATCTCCTAGAAATGTTTTCTACTGTTCGTTGAAGATCTAAAATAGCAGTTTGTCAGTTTTTAAGGATGGTGTCGTGGTTTGCTAACATTTTCTGGGTATTGGCATCTTTCGCAACTAATAATGTCAACAGACTCTCTATTTTACACCAATCATTGCCACTATTCTCACAATAATTGCTTCTAGAAAATTGATCAGGACACTGATTAAAATATGCCTGTTGATACGTGTCATCACAATAATATGTAGGACAACCCTGTGAATAATATGGTTGCGGTTGCACAAAGGAATTAGCACAATAATGTGCAGAGGACCCCTCATATTGTGGACATAAAATGGTAAAATGAGGTCCTCCACAAATTTCACACATATTTACAAACTCAAAAGACACATAAAATTAGACTCTTACGACGCATTATACAAATAGACAGACTCAAAATAAAACACAAGTAGCACGGATATGGCAGATAAGTGTACTCAAAGCTAGTAAACGCAATCGCCAAGAGTCCCCGGCAACGGCGCCAAAAACTTGATGTGCTCAAAGTGGTTTAATAAAAACTAACTAAATTAACCTAAACTAGACACTAAGTAATACTCTAGACTCTCTAAAACTAAACTACTGACAGGCAAGTGAACCTATCGACTCTAGTATACCTAAAGTAAGTCCGGATATCGAACCCACGAGACTCTAATAGAAAACGGTAACTAGACTCGATTACTTATCCTAAATATTGATAAAATTAATTTATTATTTTAAAGGGGGGTTTTACTAAAAAAAAATAAATTGCAATAAAATAAAGATTAACTAAAGTAAACTAACTAAACTAAAGAAGCGAACTGAGCTGAATCAAATTCAAATGATGGTGAAGGTAGTACCTAGGTTAGAATCCTACTCATGACTGGCGAACTACTAAGGTTATGGAACTAGCTATGGAACCGGGATCTTCAAATACTAAACTTACATGATAAACTAGAGGACCCTCGACCCTTCTCAAGGAGAAACCTAAGGTTACCTATAAGTTGTTAAACTACCGATTGAGAGGTTACCCTTACAGGCTTACCTACTCTAATGACAAAGTACCCGCTAGACAGTCTACCTTACAGCACGAAAGCCTCACTACACTAAGAGTGCAAGGGGTAACTATAGAAAACCTGACCTGACTCGATACGCAAGTAGTGGTAAGGAAACTAGGAAGATCTTCTTACAAAGCATCTAGATATAGCAATTTAACACCCTAGACATATAGACAATCCTGCACCTTACAGCTATTGGAATTGGAAGAATACCTAGAACTACTCAATCAACAAAAACCATTCCTATGGAAAACACTAGCAATTTATCATAAACTAGTTGTTAACACACAGTCCACAATCTAACATGCATTCATACATGAAAGACATTCACAAAAACGCATGTGGAGTAAACAATTATTAATTGAACAAAACTAGGTACCCATATACACCAAATCAAAAATAATCAAAGTCTTTACTAAATCATCAACCCATAGTCAAAAGTTCCAAAAAACCATAAAAACGTTCAATCAATCATGAGTATTCATCAAAACCTAGGTAGTAATAAAAATCTAGCCAATAAAAGTCATGATAAAATCAAAACAATAAAAGCCAGTTAAATTCATGGTGTTCATAACGGGTAGCAAATAAATAAATAATTAAAGTGGAAACAACCCGTACTCGCACCAGTACTTCACCCTTTGACCCGTGCCTCTAATAATTCTGCACTCCAAAATAATGTTCTCCTCCTAGTATATATTTCTGTTCTGCTCTCTCGTCGATGATGTACCGTTCCTTTCTGAAATTATATGGCCGCTGTTCTCAGACGTGCGATCTCCCCTCGAATAATATTAATTTTCCACCGCCTCTTATTCTCTGCTTCCCTATAATATTTGCCTCAAATATTTGTTGTTTTGGGCCGTGACCCAATGTGACACAAGTCATGTTTTGATTAGGCTCTGGCTATTTGGACACCCAAGGAATCTAATTTGACACCCTGCTCATGCATCGTATAGAGCTATACGAGGAATATAGGGTTCAAAAAGCTGAAACACTGACTCCAAGGCACGTATAGTCTGCAACCTCGTACTTATATGCCTCGTATAAAGCTATACGAGGCATATACGGTTAACTTTTTTAATTTTTTCATACTTAGGGTTTTGTGGAATATGTGGGTCTGATATTTCAAATATTGGGCTATACAAGGGCAATACGAGGTTTTTTTTTTTTTTTTTTTTTTTTTTTTTTTTTTTGAACGTGCAATAACAGTCTGATACATATCAGTCTGAATTTTTAACGTATAATTTTATAAGTTGAATTGACTCTTCTTAACACCAACAACCACATGATTAAAAGTCATGAAGTTGCTAATCTCAATCTCCACTATATTCCCTGGCAAATAGATAATCATCTTCACCCCTTGAATTGACTGTTCTTAATACGTTAATATCAGTCTAAATTTATTACGTATATTTTTAGAAGTTGAATTGACTCTTCTTAATACGTCAATATCAGTCTGAATTTATTACGTATATTTTTCGAAGTTGAATTGAGTCTTCTTAATACGTCAATAACAGTCTTAATTTTTAACGCATAATTTTCGAAGTTGGGTTTGTTTTTTAAACATTGTTTCTATTTTTTAAATAGTTTTGATTTGTAGCAATTGTATATACATCACAAAGATATATAACTTAAGTTGATTTGTAACTGAATAACTGATCAAGAACTATTAACAACAGTAAATAAACATCACAAACATAAATATCTGAACTGTATATATACATATCAACTAACAAGTTCATACAAAAGAAGTCATAATAGTACTGAATACATTCAAAATAACTGAAGCATAGAAAATAAAAAACTAATGATCTGCATCATCTGCCCCACGTGGCGCTGGTGGTGGTCGTGGTGCTGGTGGGGGTTTGACCGGTAATCCTGCTTGCTGTCTCCTCTCTGCCTCCGACTCAGCCAGCCACGTCATCCAGTCTAGAATAGCGTCGTGACCACGGCGCATCTCCTCCTGATCGCGACGCAGATCACGAATACTGCGCTCCATACGACACATCCTCTCTACAACATCAAGAGGGGCACCCTGGTAAACGTGAGCCGGGTACTGAGGTGGCTCTCGAGGCACCGGCTCATCCTCTACCTCTGGCTCCAGATCAACCTCAAACGGACCATCCACGTCCTCCACCATATCCTCCTCAACATCCCAAGGGTAAGGTGGGATGACCTCCGGTAACTCCACCGGCACAAAAAGCTCTCCCTCGGCGTTCTTAAAATGCCGACCCATCCCAGCGAACTTGCGCGTAACGCGCATGCCAATGATCGTCCTACGATCCAAATGAGATGGCTGGAGCAGAGGACGCAAGTGGGGGTCACCATCGGGCAGAAGCCCCAAGTAGGGCTGGCAAATCGTGTCCCTAACAGGTTAACAGGTCTCTGACGCGCGCGAACAAATCAAGTTCTAAACATGAACACGACTCGTTTAACTCATTTATATCTCATGTTTATAACACAGTTTTATGTTTTATGTACCAAAAAAGGGAAATGAAAGATTTTTGCCTCTTAATTCTAAGTATTAAAAAAAGTCAAAAAATCAAATAGTGTACTTTTCAGTCAAATAGGTCTTATCGTGTCTTAACAGGTTACCCATTGCCAGCCCTAGCCCCAAGTGACGAGCGAGGATGGTGACATACGCACCACTGTATAAATCTCCCCGCTGCTGATGGTGTATGGCGGAGGCAAACCACTCCGCCATACAACGCGCGAGCACGCACGACCTCCGATATAATAGACAGTAAAGATAAAAGAGGTCCGTCCTCGTGCACCACTCGCGGGAGGACTGGCGTGGCTGGATCGACGTAGCGATCAACCGGTGCATATATCGATGGAGGGGGTCACGAATGGCGGTCACCCTGCCCTTGTCCTTCTGAAATCGGCGACCAGGAGCTATGACCGCCCAAAACCCAAGCAACGTAGGCCTAGATGCCGCGCGTATAGCATCTCGATATAACGCGGTATCTGTCTCAGGATCCGTGTAAAACCCCAAACGGCACGCGAACGAGCGTAGGGACATCCTGAACGTCTGCCCCACAAGCCGGAAAGTGATCTCGAAGAAAGGATCCTCGGGATCATCGTCCTCCTCTGGTCGATCTGCTGGTCGTGGGGTGAAAGTAAAGGAAGACAAGAACTCCACGGTCAGCTCCCGAAACGTCGGAGTATGGGCACCATCAAACATACGGCTCCAGGGCGTATCAACACCGATGATATCACGTGCCCGGGCCAGCTCACCAAACTCTTCCAACGCAGTATAAGAAACGGACTTGTGAGCCGCGACCTGCATTATGTTAATAACAATAACAATAATAACAATAATAAATAATAAAGAATAAATAATAATAATAATAATAATAATAAAAATAACAAATAATAAAGAATAAATAATAATAATAATAATAATAATAATACATGCATCCTCCTAAGCTTCTGACAGCGGTGCCACGCCTGGCTGCCAGCAGGAAACTCCAAGTACGGGTGACCTAGAAGTGGGTCAACCTGTCGTGGTGGCGGCGGTGGTGGTCCCCCTCCCTCCTCCCCGTCAAAGTCCGCGTCCTCACCATCAAATATATCCGCCATACTACGTAATTTTAAAAAAACATATGTTATTTTTAAAAAAATAATGATATTTTAAAAAAATAATTTTAAAAAATAATGTTATTTTAAAAAAAATAATGTTATTTTAAAAATAAATATTTTTTAATAAAAAATTTGCATATATATTATTATTGTTATTATTAAAGTAAAAGATTAATAAAATTAAAAAAATAAAACTATGAATGAATATGCATCGTATTGCCCTGTATGAGGCATATTCATTCATCTTCAATAAAGAAACCCAGATCTGTTCATCTTCATCAGCCCCAAATTCAAGTTTCATGAATGAATATGCCTCGTATTGCCCTGTATGAGGCATATTCATTCATTATATCCACATGAATCCCATATCAGATCCCCAATTCAGCCCCAAATTCAAGCCCAACTAATCTAACCTAGATCAATTAATCAATAAATCTAACCTAGTATCAACCCAATACGTGTGAAAAATTAAAGAAAACATACCTTAATACACTGATGGTCCACCAACGTTCGTGTTTGAGGGTGTGTTTGATCGTTTGTGTGTGTGTTTGTGTGGTTCGTATGGCAGATATGAGACTCGTATTGGGGCTGATATGGGTCTTGATACGATTCGTATAGACCAATACGAATCATATAAGGGTCCAGTATTGGTTGCCAGCCCAGTATCAACCCAATACTAGGCCTGTTATATGTCTAGTATAGCTCTATACGAAGCATACTTAGGTTTTCCTTTTTAATAAAAAATACTAATTTTGCTTTAAAAATTCTAAAAAAAATATATAAAAAATAGCTTTATTTATTTGAATAAAATTTGATAAAAAAAAGCCTAAAACATCAATTTTTGTAACCAATACGAGACGTGTTCCGCGTTTTGTGACGTTTTGCTAAACCTAACAAAATAAGCTAAAAAACACCGAAATGCATCGATCAATCGATTAACGAAATACAACATTTTCCGAAAACAGCAAAAATGCATCGATCAATCGATTAACGAACTAAAACACCTATGGGGTATAGACAAGTCCAACTCTACAGAAACAAAGCAAACATCTTTAAATAAATAAATAAATAATAATAATAATAATCAATAATCAATAATCAATAATAAAAAATAAATAATAATAATAATATTTTTCAAAGTTAGCTTAATATATTTAAAAATTTATAAAATATAAAAAAGAAAAGCACCTATGGGGTGTAGACAAGTCCGAATCTACAGAAACAAAGCAAACATCTTTAAATAAATAATAATAATAATAATAATAATAATAATAATAATAATAATAATAATAATAATAATAATCAATAATCAATAATCAATAATCAATAATCAATAATAAAAAATAAACAAATAATAATAATAATAATCAATTTTAAATAATAATAATAATAATAAATAATAATAATACTAATAATAATCAATAATGAATAATAATAATACTAATAAATAATAATAATATTTTTTAAAGTTAGTTTAATATATTTAAAAATTTATAAAAGATAAAAAAGAAAAACACCTATGGGGTGTAGACAAGTTCAACTCTATAGAAACAAAGCAAACATCTTTAAAACCTAACAAAAGAAGCTAAACAAAACCAAAAAACCGAAACGCATCGTATCGGTGACAAAAACTGAGAATTTTTGTCACATTGGGTTGAGAATAATAAAACTAATTTTCTGTAATGTTTTTATATTTTTTTAAGTTAGTTTAATATATTTAAAAATTTATAAAAGATGAAAAAGAAAAAGGAAAAAACAAGGGTATTCTTCGTATAGCCCAATATGAGGCATATAATGGGCCACATATTGGGTTGATACTAGGCTTGTCACCAATACTGGACCCTTATCTGCCTCGTATGCTATACGAAGAATACCCTTGTTTTTTCCTTTTTCTTTTGCATCTTTTATAAATTTTTAAATATATTAAACTAACTTAGAAAAATATAAAAAAAATACAGAAAATTAGTTTTATTATTCTCAACCCAATGTGACAAAAATTTTCAGTTTTTGTCACCGATACGATGCGTTTTCGGTTTTTTGGTTTTGTTTAGCTTCTTTTGTTAGGTTTTAAAGATGTTTGCTTTGTTTCTATAGAGTTGGACTTGTCTACACCCCATAGGTGTTTTCTTTTTTATCATTTATAAATTTTTAAATATATTAAACTAATTTTAAAAAATATTATTATTATTTATTAGTATTATTATTATTCATTATTGATTATTATTATTATTATTAGTATTATTATTATTTATTATTATTGATTATTGATTATTATTATTATTTAAAATTGATTATTATTATTATTATTTATTTTTTATTATTGATTATTATTATTATTATTATTTATTTATTTTTTATTATTGATTATTGATTATTGATTATTATTATTATTATTTATTTATTTTTTATTATTGATTATTGATTATTGTTATTATTATTTATTTATTTTTTATTATTGATTATTATTATTATTATTAGTATTATTATTATTGATTATTGATTATTATTATAATAATTTATTTATTTTTTAATATTGATTATTATTATTATTATTATCTATTTATTTTTTATTATTGATTATTGATTATTATTATTATTTATTTATTTTTTATTATTGATTATTATTATTATTATTTTTTATTGATTATTATTATTATTATTTATTTAAAATTAATTATTATTATTATTTATTTATTTTTTATTCTTATTATTATTATTTTATTTTTTATTATTGATTATTGATTATTATTATTATTTATTTATTTTTTATTATTGATTATTATTATTATTATTAGTAATATTATTATTGATTATTGATTATTATTATTATTATTTATTTAAAATTGATTATTATTATTATTTATTTATTATTGATTATTGATTATTATTATTATTTATTTATTTTTTATTATTTATTATTATTATTATTATTGATTATTGATTATTATTATTATTATTAGTATTATTATTATTGATTATTGATTATTATTATTATTATTATTAGTATTATTATTGATTATTATTATTATTATTAGTATTATTATTTATTTATTTTTTATTATTGATTATTGATTATTATTATTATTAGTATTATTATTTATTTATTTTTTATTATTGATTATTGCTTATTATTATTATTATTTGTATTCACAAATGCAAATAAAAAATATAAACGTAAATAACTAAAACCAAAATGAGTTTTATAACACATAGGAGGCGGTTCTACATACAAAATTACCGACGTAGCTGTCAACCTTAATAACTAAGACCAACCTCCTATTTATAACACATAGGAGGCGGTTCTACATACAAAATTACCGACGTAGCGGTCAACCTTAATAACTAAGACCAACCTCCTATTTATAACACATAGGAGGCGGTTCTACATACAAAATTACCGACGTAGCGGTCAACCTTAATAACTAAGACCAACCTCCTATTTATAACACATAGGAGGCGGTTCTACATACAAAATTACCGACGTAGCGGTCAACCTTAATAACTAAGACCAACCTCCTATTTATAACACATAGGAGGCGGTTCTACATACAAAATTTGAACCTGATCCGGAGCTCTTATTAGCGTCGTTTTGACTTTTATTTCCTCCCCATCGAGGCTCATCTGCAGTTTGAACCTGATCCGGAGCTCTTATTAGCGTCGTTTCGACCTTTATTTCCTCCCCATCCAGGTTCATCTGCAGCGACACGCTGCATAAAGCGAAAAAGGACAACCTGCCTGCACGTCGTTTTCAACTATAGTAGGAAAGTCATCAAATGTTGCGGTATCCGATGGATCATCATCATCTCGACACGATGCATAAAGCGAAAAAGGACAACCTGCCTGCACTTTGTTTTCGACTAAATATGGAAAGTCATCAAAAGTTGCGATTGTTGGATCCGGTGGATCATCATCATCTCGAACTTCAATCGTCATTGCTACAATAATAAATACATAATTAATAATAATAAAAATAATAATAACAATACATAATAATAACAATAATAATAATAATAAAAATATTTTCGGATAATAATAAGAATAATAACAATAAATAATAATAATAACAATAATAATAACAATAATAATAATAATAAAAATATTTTCGGATAATAATAAGAATAATAACAATAAATAATAATAACAATAATAATAACAATAAATAATAATAACAATAATAATAATAATAAAAATATTTTCGGATAATAATAATATTTTCGGATAATAATAATAACAATAATAATAATAATAATAAAAATATTTTCGGATAATAATAATAATAATAATAATATTTTCGGATAATAATAATAACAATAATAACAATAATAACAATAATAATAATAAGAAATAATAATAACAATAATAATAATAATAATAATAAATATTTTCGGATAATATTAATATTTTCGGATAATAATAATAACAATAACAATAACAATAACAATAATAATAACAATAAAAAAAACGATTCGGGTATCCCTTGTATTGGCTTGTATGAGGCATATTGATAGTCAAAATTTTATAAAAAATCCAAAAACAAAAGAAGAAAACCGGTTTATCAAAACTAATCAACAAACAATATCAACAATATCAACAATCTATCCTAATGTTGATGAAAATAGCTAAAAATCACATACCTTAGGTCCAGGCAATGAATCGGGTGTGTTTGAAGCGGGTCGGGTCAGCTCTGTTTGACTCGGGTGTGTTTGATTCGGGTCGGGTCGATCTGTGGGTGAGAGGTTTTGTCTGAATGTGTTGACTCGTATGAGACCAACAGCCTGCGTATTGGGGATAATATGGACCAAGGTATGCCTTGTATAGACCTATACGAGGCATATAATGATCAAATCTCAAGGCAAGTGGTTGACAGTTGGATCTGATGGGATATTGACAGACATATGTCTCGTATTGGTCTATACGATGAGCTATACGAGGGCAGCATATGCAACGTATTGACCAATACGAGACATATAGGGGTCTCGTATAGGGTTCAAGCCTCATATCAGCCTAAATGTTGACTGGAGTATGCCACATATGCAACGTATTGACCAATACGAGACATATAGGGGTCTCGTATAGGGTTCAAGCCTCATATCAGCCTAAATGTTGACTGGAGTATGCCACATATTGGCCTATACGAGGAATATTGTCACTTTTTTTTTTCTCAGCTATTAACTATTAAAATACATAATTTTTTTAGTATACATAAGTTATAAAAAAATTGAAAATTAACTAATAAAACACATAAAATGAATAAAAAGTAATTTTATTCATTCAAATAATATTTTTAGAAGTTTACATTTATTCACCACTCAAAGATTGTAATTAACCAACATCCTCAATTGAAGGATTTTCCCGTTTCTTAGCTTTAAGCGCTTTAAACCATTCAATCTGTTCCGTGTACAATTCTTCCCATTCCTGCGCTGCGTCACATCGGCAAAGACTCCACATGGGGTTTGGTGCTGGCATGGGATAGTATCCTGATAGTACTACGTGGATAAAATGGTTTCCATTAAATACAATTGTTATAAATTGACGAGGGCCCCTCACTTGATTTGGACCAACCAATAATGGGAAAAAAGTCTGACTTTGCGCAGCGCTTAACAGGTGAACAATAACTCCCAATGCGGTAGAAATTAGGAGTCCTGCATGAGGCATCTCCATCCAATTCGATTCGGGTGCTCTTCCTACCCCAATAAAGGTTGTTCTATGCAGTTGCCGCTCATATTCTCCGTACGTATAGAATCTTTCAAATATCTCTGTCCAAATATCTTTGTGGGTTTGAAGTTCATTTATAATTAGTGCCGAATAAACATATACTGGCTCTGCTCCATCCCTAAACCCACAGCTATCGCTCTATAGCCACAATGACCATCAGGCTTGACATCCTTTATCCGGGATATATATGGGTAAAAAATTTCTGGAATATGTTCCTTATATGTTCTGACAACGTTCATTGATTCAGGTTCTTGGATCAAGGGAAACCCATGATCAACAGGTGACTCTGCTTTTTTACCGCGTCGCATTGCAAACTTCTTGGATTTTACTATGGAAGCTGTTTCTTTAGATTCCTATGACGATACATATGAGCTGTGTCGGGCTTTATCAAAATGGCCCGGTGACGATAGACCGTAGGAGCTGTGTCGAGGATCATCGAACTTGTGCGGTGAAGACGGAACATAGGAGCTGTGCCGGGAAGGATCGTACCTGAATTATAATAAATAATAATAATAATAATAATAATAATAATAATAATAATAATAATAATAATAATCAATAATCAATAATAAAAAATAAATAATAATAATAATAATAGTAATAGTAATAATAATAATAATAATAATAATAATAATAATAATAATAATAATAATAATAATAATCATCATCATCATCATGCTCGTAACACGATACCTAGTGCTTTCCGATAATGCAAATGATGCGTCTCCAGCACTGTGAGCTTTATCTTTTTCTTGTTTCTTCCTCCTTTGTTCTTGAACCTTCAATGTTGGCCGGCTACGGGTATTTTGTTGTACAATCGGGGGCTTTTTGTTACTTTTTAGTGGGTTCAAGACCGTCATAATCTTTGCCAACATGCTTTTTTTCACCTGTGGGGGTTGAGACATAATTGTCTTTTTTACCTCATCTAATCCTTCTTCCACGTTAATATCATCATCTATTATCTTTGCTGCTCTAAAATCAAGCTTCCGCCAGAATTGGTCTATTGAGTCGAGCGCAATCTTTTGACCTATTAAAGATGATTAAACAAGGCTATGTCAAAAATTTAGTTGTATACACACAATAAGTAAAAATGATTAGTACGTATACCTTTATTTATATATCTTTCGAGGCAACATGCGCATACTAACCCACAGCTCGTGTAAAGTTGGCAACCACATGTTGAATCAAATGTCCTCAAGTTTTGTAACCGATAAAATTCGTTTTCAATGAGGTTAAGAGCATGGATGGAAACATTAAGGCGTAGTTCATCAAGGAAGGCTAGTCGCTTATGGTCGTTCATTATTTTGTTTCTGCTTTCTTCAAAACATTTCCTTATATGGGATTCCTGCTTTACTACAACATCATCGATATACCCTACTATTCTTGTCAAGCTACTGTTCGTGCTTGGAAGATATCTCTTTAAATCAGCATGTTGGCTCTCTACTCTATTTGTTGTAGTTTGGTGAAAATTTATTGATCTATTGGTCCAGGCAGATACAAATTTCTCAAGGTATTGGTCCAGCCATTCATTAAACAAATAATCAAAAACATCTGCAAAATATATAATAATTAGAATGGACACCCTTAAATCTATTCAGATACCCTAAACAAAATAGTAAAAACTTACACTTCCTTCCATGTCTAACAAGTGCTTTATAAATGTTGTTCATGTTATATTCGTATATTTGAGTTGTGGGAGACTCGCATAATGTAGACCATGAACGTGCAAATTCCTCCCAATCAGGGTGTGTAAATGATTTCTTGCAGCGTTTTGAAATATTCTGATAAATGTGATACCTGCAAAGAAATTTGTTTGCGTTTGGGAAAACTTTGTCAGCCGCGTTCATAAGCGCCCGGTCTCTGTCAGTTAAAATAACACGCGGCTCCATACAATGTTCCAACATAGACTTAAGATGCTCAAGGACCCATATGAAGTTTTCTTCACGTTCCTTATAAACAATGGCATTAGCGGCACAAAATGACTGGTTTGTGGACGTCAAACCGACAACTTACACTAACGGTAAACGGTACATGTTGGTCTTGTAGGTTGCGTCGATCAACAATACATGCGGGAACGCCCGCCACATTTTGAAAGATACAGGATGAACAAAAAAAATGTCCTCAACCGTATTTTTTAAAGGATCCTCCCGAGTGTAATACGTGTATTTTTTCTCAACCAGCAGGTTTTCCAATTCCTGCATGGGTGATCCACCTCGTTTCTTTATAGCACTAATCTTTTGACACGCATTGTGTATATCTTTCAAAACACACATGCTCTTCGGGAAGTGTCCCTTTACGATTTTCCAGATTTTACGCGGCTCCATCTCCTGTGCCCACAGCTCCTCCACCAAATTTAATTGTTCGGGAGACAATCTTCTTGCATACGCGTGGCCCTCCAGATATTCAACAGGACCATAATTATGTTCGGCATTCCTCACCTGTACCCTCCAGGCGTCACGTTTCCCGTCATATAACCCGATCACTAGAAAAGGGCAACCAATTTTTTGGCTGCCTGTTTTCCTCTCGGTGGCTATACTCTTGTGCTCGCTACCACGGTTGCACGCTAGCCAAACCTTCACGTCCATATTATTAACTTTTTTGGATCGTCGGGTCACAATGACGTAACCGTTATCTTTTCCCATTTTCTTAACCCACGTAACCAAATCTTTTCGGGAAACGAAATCTTGTTCAGTTTCATACGAAACTTGCGAACACCGTGGTTGCTCGTCTGAAACATGCGAGTTGTGGGGTTGCTCTTCTCGAACTTGCGGGTTTTGTCTCGGGTCGTACAAAGAGTACTGCGGTACGTACGCATACTCACCATCGTGCTCGTAGTGCTGGTAGGTTTCCCCTACGTATGAATGTTCAACATTGGGTTCATAGAATGGCTCGTTCAGGTCTGGCAACAATGGTTTTTTGTAACCAGACACAACCTCTTGTGAATAATGAATACCCGCTGCTTCAGAATTAGGAATACCTGTCGTCTCGTGAGAATTAGGAATACCGGATTCATCGAAAATATTAGCCCACCATGCCATTTTGGAGAAAAAAATCGCCCACCATAAAATTGAGAGAAGAAGAAAAATTGACGTTTGAAAATGAAGAATAAAGGAAGGGAAGAAGAAGAAAAGGAAGAAAATAATCAACTTTGGTTGAATATGACTCGTATTGGTCTATATGGGGAATATAGGGTACGAGTGGCAGCTGCTTTATGTTACATCGTACCGGACATCGTACTAATATTCCTCGTATTGGTCTATACGAGGGATATGACACCAATAATTGGCCTGCCAAGTTGACTGAAAAGGACACACATGAACCCTATATGCATCGTATTGGCCAATACGAAGAATATAGGGTTTTTTTTTTGTCAGAGTGTTGTCTGATTGGGGGACAATAAAGCGTATATGCCTCGTATAGAGCTATACGAGGCATACCTAGGGTGTCCAAATAATTTTTTGGGTGTCCAAATAGTATCACCCTTTGATTATTGTTATTATTATTATTATTATTATTATTATTATTATTATTATTATTATTATTATTATTATTATTATATCTTCGTGCTCTTGACTCGGGTGTTCTTGACTTAACCAAAATTGTTCATTTACGCTCCGACGTCCATGAACACCTACAAAATAAAAAAATAAATATATAAATACTAAAAATGACCCAAAGCTAATAAAAATCTATAAAAACCTATAATAAATAAAATAGACCAATACAAGCCTAAAACTAATAAAAACACTATCTAAACGACTCAAAAACTGTACAAACTTTACACTAGAAATATATGTATTTTACAATACATCAGGGTGCAACTGAAATGATTTTCAAGCATAAAAGTCACACGAGCATTATTTAATAAAACATGAATTACCATTTAAAACATTCAAGTCTTACAAAACATAACGTTAATTGTTTGAATTAGAAACCATTGTTAAAAGTGTTTAGATCAAAACATCACAACAATAGTTCAAAAAATGGTATCCTTTGAATGCTCGTACGCGACCTTCCCAAGTTCCATGCTCCATGCTAATTTCCTGGAAAACATGCATGAAAAATATATGGGTCAACATAAAGTTGGTGAGTTCACTGGTTTTTGTATGTTGGACATGTGATCCCAAATCCGACTAAATTACTGCCTAGCTAGGGCACTAATTAATACGTGATCTGACATGAGCCCATAACCAAACCTTGACATGTTGTGCCTCACCCATTGTACACTCAAGACAGTGAATAAATGTGAAATACTAGCACTCTTTTGATATCTGTCATCCGGTCAGAGCGACTGACCAAGAGTGGGGGTGTCAACCCAATAGATCTATTCTGGTGTTTCATGGCTAAGTCCATAGCTAATAGTTATGGTATGATGTTGACACGAGTGCTTAATGGATCCTGAACCTTGATGTCTCATGTTCACATAATAGTCATGTATGTAACTGAAAACTGAACTTTGTACGCATGTTTTTCCCCCCGGGAAAATGTAAAAACAGTGAAACGGGGCAGTGAAACTCACCTTATGGTATGTCTTGGAAATGAACTAATGAGTCTGAGCTAGATCGACCTACGTGTCCTATGTAAAAGAGACATTTTAGGTCTATGTTACTTGTATTGTCTACAAGTTGTTCTCTTGTTACGCTTGTCTTTGTAACTTAACACTTTATGTTAAATGTGGCTTTAATGGATAGACTTGTAAGCTAGTGATCTTTGATAAAAAGATAGCTTAATTTCTTGGAAAAACATTACTTTTATTTGTGAAAAGCAAGTGTTTTATATACTTTGATGTACTCATGTGTTGAATTTTTCACAATTTTGTTTTGTCAAGTGTGTAGATCTACCATGTTTAAGTATGCTTAACTTATTATTTTCATACTTGACATCTTTTGTGAAAATAATAATACTTCTTGTCAAATATTACTTTCCTTGAAAACACATGGATTTTGTAATGCTTGGTTATGACTAACATCATTCAACACTATACCTTGTGTTAAGGAGTTTAGAAAATGTATCCTTTTCTTTATAAAGTTTTCGGCCATATATATATATATATATATTCACATATATTTCGGCCCTTAGGGGTGTAAAACACATATATTCTTTAGTCAACATAATGTAATTAAAACATGGGTTCACCCACTTACTTGATTAAGTTACAAGAGTAAACACACTAGTGAACAACTTTGTATTTTAAAGACTATGTAAAAATAAAAACATAAGTTTAAGAAAACAATGTTATACCTCCTAGTGTCTTAAGAAAAAGAGGGAGTTAGGGGCCTTGTACAACCTTGTTATGCTCCATGTACCCCTGATGATCCCTTGAAAGTTAATGTTTATGTGTAAAGGCTTGGGTGAGAGGTGGTTTTGTTGTGGTGGTGGAGCCGTGGGGTGTGGTGGTCCGGCGGTGGTGGTGCGGCCGAGAGAGGGAGAATGGGTGGTAGAGGAGTAGTGTTTAGTTGTTTGGTGCACTAAACTCACTAAACCTTGGCCCTATACATACTAAGTATGGATGGCAAGTCATAATGGTTTAGGAAAGGTGAAAGGAAGAATCTTTCTAAACATGGTTTAAGATCCAACAAAGGTGATCTTGGGTAGATTATGAAGAGATTATGGACAAGATGGATGTAACAACCCGACCAGGAGGGGCTGGACGAAATAACAGTTTGGTAACAGACTTGCTCAACGGAAGCAACGATAGATTAATATTTATTGTTTAATACATATTCTAATCCAAAATATAATATAAATACAAGATATCATTATAGTAAAGTCTATTGCAGGGACGAGACGCGGCGGTCGTCGAAGCAGCTGGCGGGTTGCAATCCACTAATCGAAATAGTTATCCAAGCTTAGCACTAATCCTCAAGTAGAATAGCCTTGATAACGTTCCATACTTGATCATCTATAACTCATACCTCATTTCCAATCCAATCCATTAGCGGTACCTGAACACATGCTTAAAAGAGTTTGGGTCAGCAATTACGCTGGTGAGTCCGTGTAAGTAATAAGTGGATCCAAAACAGTTTTATCATTTCATAAACAAGTTTACACAGTTTAACACACGTGATGTACAAGCGACCCCTCAACCCTAACACTAGATCTATCTACTGCCATTATAGATCTACAAGGCATAATATATGCCGCAACGGTCCACAGGCCTCAGTGGAGGGTTTCCCGGTTCCCTAGTCCCGAGTCCACTGTGCGTGGGGGTTTCCCCAAGTAGTACTACCCATATATTAAGCGGCTCACTTATGAGTTAATGAGTGTCAGTATTATCCGGCAGCTAGTATCTTGTCACATCACAAAAATTTAGACACACAAGCATATGTTCACCCCAAAACAGTAAAACATAAAGAGAGGAATGGTACACGAAACTCACCTGGCATGATATCACACCTTGTCATGCGGCCGTATGATACTCCAAGTCAGGAACCCACCTATCTATATTTATAAATATTAGTGAATGTAACCATATCTCGCGGTTACACGTGTGGTCGAGCTAGTGTCTTCGGTTTTCATAGTTTAGTTGTAGTAGTCAATGGGTTATAGTCTTATTCATTCTAGTGATGCATATGCATATGTTAACACTAACTAATGTAATGTATATTTTATTATCATTAGAATAATAGTAATTATTATCAGGTACAGAACTATTGTATTATAGAAATACTACCTGATGTTACTTATAAGTAGGTTGGTGTCCATAGTATTAACACTATTAGTACTTAAAATAGGGATACTATAGTCGAAATATATTATAAATGGTCAAAGTTCATTTCCATGTTTTTATTATATTTCAGGTCTTAAAGTCCTGTATGTCCAATCACATGCTTATGCGAGTACCTAAGGTTCGGTGGGTCACAGAATGAGCTTCTACATCTTATTGTCCAAGTCCCTTGTAAGTTAGTTACCACAATTGTCATACTATTCGCCTAAGTGTCATAAATGTACATAAACTCTCCCAACACCTTATTTGTCTATCATTATAATTACAACCATGTTATGCATACGTTCAGGTCCTTAACAACATCGTCACCATTTTCTGTGTATAAAAACAAGTTAGCATAGTATACATTTGTTCACCTATTTGGTTTATATATTTGATATAAGTTTGTTAATTATTTTAGTATTGTTAGTCGGGTTGGTCCGGTCTTAATAAACTCGTCAATGTTCAACACGTGTTACCCGCGCTTTGTAATAATCTAAATATGTGGTTGAAGAGTTTTAGGCGTGTGTTTGTACCTTTCGCTTGTACTTAACCCGATTGACTGTTTAACCATGGCTCACTGGTTTGACTTCTGTTGACCGTTGCTTGACCCGTAACCATTCTTCATCAGTGACCATCCCCATAGTTCACATATCCTTGCCTATCACTAACCAATCACTGTCATCATCTCTAACAATCCCAATCACCATAGTCTTATATATTACTATGTCCAACCACCTGATTTCATCATCCCCTTATATAAATTACTAATCATCACTTTCACAGTTGGTAAAACGAAAAAGGAGGGAAACCTGGAAGTGAGCTGATGTCACCGGGTTCTTCACACGAACATGAATAGTCGCGGATGGGTTTTCCTAATAAATCTAGCCACCGATACAACCACCACCACCTAAACTCACCGCTGCCAGATAATCATCACCACCGACGCTTGACACCACCATAACCCCTAACCTCTAATCTTCTATCATCAACATCTACAATGCTCTAACCTGTATCACAATCGATATGCCTGCTTGTCAGACTCCTGACATCCCCACCGCCGTGCATGCCGCCGTCAGCACCTACAGCACCGGCCGGTCAAAGACCCGGCCCGGCCTCCTTTTCCGGTTGCTCCTTCGATCTACTCTCTCTCTCTCTCTTTCTCTCTCTCTCTCTCTCTCTAACTAGGTTTTTCTTTCTAAACAGATGGGTGTGAGGGTGGTGAGTGGTAGTTGGGTTGGTGGAAGTGACGCCGTCGGTTTTCGTCGGAGGTCCACCGTCATCGGCGGTGGCAGGAGCCACCGGCTCCTTTCCTGCTCTCATTCTCTGCTGTATTTGTGTGTGTGTTCATCAAAAAGGAAATAGGAAAGAATTGGGGTATAAATACTGAGATGGGCCGATGGTTTCTTCAAAACCATTTGTTTAACAAATGGTTTTGTAAGTGATGTTGTCAAGAGAAGGGGGGGGGGGGGACAAGTGTCCCCTATTGGATGACTAATCACCCATAAGTCGGGTAGGTTCGTTGTCGGGTTTCGGTTCGGTACCACGTATAATATTATTTCCCTCATCAAATTAATTATATAACTCACCGGTTTAGCTTAATTATTTTATAGATCGTTTATTTGTCACGTTGAACTTTTATATGCGAAAAATTTTAGGGCCTTGAACCGGGGTGTTACAATGGATGCATGATTTCTTGGTATATGGGGGTAGAAAATCTTAAGATGTTGGGAGGTTTAGGCTTAGTCAACTCACTTAAGATTTGATGCCTCATAATCATGATGTTTAGCTTGATTAGAGGTGTCTTATGTTAGATATGGTAGGATATTTGGTGGAAGAGTTGGTTTACAAATGGGGTAAGTCAACTTAAGACTTTCCTAGATGTCATAAGATGCCTTCCTTATTGGTGTAAAGTCTAGGAATGTGATGGAGGTGACTAAAGCTTGTCTTATAAGATCTTGGTGGAAGAATGTCTTGAAGGGACTTGTGTAAGAGTGGAAGACACAAACACTACACACACATGTACATGTGTGTCGTGTATATATGTATGTATGTGTGGGGTTTTATTTTTTTGGCAAATCAACTAGTATGGAAGGAATACAAAGTCAAGTGTTTAGCCAAATTTGGTGGAATCTAAGGTGGACTTAATGGATCATATAAAGTGGAAGTGTTCAAATATTGGGAAGCACATAGACACATGTATATGTGTGTGTGCCGTCGCATATACACACATGTATATATTTTTATTTTTTTTGAACATTTAAAACTCATGTCTTGTACAAATGCATATACATGTGTTGTAATTAGATGTTAGGTGTGATCTTTATACAAGTTTAGGTGCCTCAAATATATATAATTGTGTTCAATATATATATTTTTAACTAGTCGCATGTGGGCTTTGTGTTCATGTGATCCTTGTATATGGACATTGTTTGATTTTGTCCTTGATTGAATCACAATTGGAATGTTATGTACCATTGTATGAGTTTTCCAAACTAGGGTTTTTGATGTGATCTCCCGATAGCTAAGATAACTACTCAACTAGTCATGAAATTGTATCAACTAGTGAACCTAATGCTAGACTGTAAGCATCGAAACTGACTTGCTGAGGCCCTGTATGGCTCAATTGCAATAAAACATGAAAAATGAAATGTCATGCACAATGTGCATGTGTAACTAATGTACGGATATGACCAGTGATTTCGACGGGTGTCACACACACACACACACTCTTTCTCTCTCTCTAAAAAAAAAGTAACGACATCTGTGGGTTTAGGGTCAGGATTTTTATGTTGATGGTGATGATGACGAAGATGAAGATGACGGTGGGTAGGGGACGGGAGGGGTTCGATGGTGCAGAAGGCGGTGGTTGAGGGGTTCGATGGTGCAGAGGGCGGTGGTTAAGGGGTGGTCGTTGGGTGGTTTGAGGCTGTGGTGGATGATGGTTTCAGGGGATAGGTTTGCTTTGGGGTGGTTCGTTGGGTTTCAGGGCCGAGGACGCCGGAGAGACGGCGGAGGGGATCTGGAACGTGGGATCGTGAGTGGTGGAGGTGGATTTGAACGGTGGATCTGAACGCCAGAGAGCAGCAGGTTTATTATTATTATTATTATTATTATTGTTGTTGTTGTTGTTGTTGTTGTTGTTGTTATCATTATTATGTTTTGTTGAAGATGAGAAGTTTTTTTTGTTGATGATGATGAAGTTTTTTGTTGTTGATGATGATGTTTTGCAGATGATTTTATTTTTGTATAAGGTAAATAAAACAATGGTGTAAAACTCTTTGATTTATGTGTAGTATGATTTCTATAGATGTTGGTTTTTTTACAATGATGTGTAATACAATGTTATAGATGTTTGGTGATTTATGTGTAATACAAGAAAACACTGGTGTAAACACTAGTTTACACCACTGTAAATATGAATGTATAGATGTTTGGTGGTTAATTAACACCACCATAATACGAATGATATAACAAAAATTATAGATGTTGGTTTTTTACACTAGTATATTTTTGTAGAAGTTTGTGTATGGGAGATTTACACTAGTGCAAATAATTACACCAGTGTAAATCATCCTCATCATATGTTTGTTTGGTTTTTACACTAGTGTAATTTTGTAAAAAGTTTGTGTAAGGTAGATTTACATTGTTGTAAATAATTGCACCAGTGTAAATCATAAAAAAAATATAAAGGTTTAAAAAAAAAGTAAATTAATTAAAAAATATAACAAAATTAAAAAATGAATATTTTTAATAATGGAATAAAAAATTAAATGAAATAAAGTTTAAAAACATAAATATTTTTAAAAAGTTTGGTTATGACAAAATGTACAATTTGGTTTTAAAAAAAAGTAAATTAATTAAAAAATAAAATAAAGTTTAAAAAAATGAATATTTTAATAATGGAATAAAAAATTAAAAAATATTATATTAAATTAAAGTCCAAAAAACATGATTATTATATTAATTTATTCTCTCCCATGGTTTTTTACCTTAATACCCTTTAATGTACTTTATTACATTAAAAAATACATATTAAACATGTGAAGACAAAAATGTCTCATCTTTTGATCTTAACTATTGGATCATAAAGATCAATGGTCCACAAAAGTTTTTTAGTTCTTACAACTCATTTGAGTTCTCATTTTAACTCAACCCACTACAGTTTTTAAGTGTGTGTATATGTAGGATAGAGTCATTATTAGCGAAAAACTTGAAAATTCTACCGACAAACCGTTGCAAACCGTATTGGAGGGAGCTTGCGGTCCACAATGTGTGTATATATAAAACGTAATTTAAAATATAGTTTTAATTGTTCTTATCATGAATATAAATCAAAAAGTTGTATATCAAATAAAGTTGGTCTATTTATATCAATAAAAGACACGTGTAGGCTTGTAAGCCTAGTTAGGCTTGATATATAATAGTCGGGTTTGCACATGGTTTTTGAACGAGCTTCACTTTAGCCTTGAGCTCTAGTTCGAGTGTGATTGACTTAAAACCCTAGCCGTCATCACCAACTTCAAACTCTAGAAAGGGCGGCGTGCAACCACCGTCGCCCTATCCCACTCTCGTTTTTCTGTTTCCTTTATTTATCTTTAGTTTCTCATTCAAATAAAGTTGCATTATCATTACAAGATCCAACCCACCACAACCAATATCAAAACCCCCACTAGACCGCCGCCATCAAAGAATTAATATTGTGTGGTTCACGTGAGCACCTTCTGCTCCCTTCAATATTGGTTTGCGCAAAAGCAGAAGCCACATGTTGCCTCATCCATGCCGAAACAATTTATGGCTTTTGTTTTGCAATTTTAAGGTCAAATCCATTGTTGGTTCGTAGTTCATTGTTGGCAATAACACCATCTCAGCCACCATGGACTCACCTATCATACTCCTCAAGCCGTTCTTGGTCACCACGTGGCTGCCGTCCTTTTTTTGTTTATATTTATTGCAGCCGACTTCGGTCCGCTGCTTATTGGGCTACGGGTCATACTATTGTCGCCGACTTCGATCTGACGCTTATTGGACTTCGGTCTTCCACCGCGTTGCTGGTTAGTTAGGTTCCTACCCACCACCGCCGCGCTACCGCATTGCACGCCTCTTGTAGGACTACATGATCTGTCATTGAAGACTATGGATGGGGAAATCAAGCAAAAACATGAATTTGTTGGAAAAAGTTTGGAGTTCTTAGTCAATCGAAGCATGTTTATCTTATTATTTTTTTAATGTTTTTGTTTTACTAGTTTGAGCTTTTGGTTTCCTTCCGCTCTGACTGCGGGGGAGTATTAGATAGTATTATCAGATTAGGGTTTATTAGTGTTAGCCCACTTTAGGTATCAAGGGTTTGTTATGATGTGTGTGTGTATATATATATATTGTAACTCAATCCCTCAATAATAATAATATATTCCAATACACAACAGCTTAATGAAGTTAGTTTGAGGGCAAAATGGTTTTTCTACATGAGTTGATTAAATTGATAAATACAATTTAGTTGATAAATATAATTAAATTAATAAATAAAATGTTATTAAATACAATTAAGTTAATAGGTAACCTCTGAATCGCTCCATTCAAAGGTAACCTCTGAATCGGTCAGAGATGGGTGGTGTTTGGTTGTTAAAACTTGCCCTCTGAATTGAACCATTTAAGTTCTTAATGGTTCAGCATGTCTAGGATGCTGAATGGAAAATGGACAGAATTTGCCCTTACCTCTGAACAACCCCTTCCTCCTTCACCTTTCTCACTGTCTCCACCGTACCGGAACCACACCATCAGCACCCCTCCGCCTCCGCCGACATACTGTCGCTGCCATACCGGAACCACACCGCCTCCGCCGCCATACCGTCTCTCTTCATCCTCCCCACTACAACACACGTCTCTTCATTCGATCTCTCTCTAGTTCTCTGGTTATCTCTCTTTTAAAAACAAGAAAAAAAGGAAAAAAAAAAGAAAGTATATATGTGTGCAGTGTGTGGGTTAAGAACAAGAAAGAAAGAAAGGGGTAAAGAAGAGGAAAGAAAAGGAAGAAGGAAGCAAGAAAGAAGAGTGGGTAGGTGTGTGGTGGTGTGTGACTTTTATAATTTTCTTAATTAATTTATTATAAATTTTAAAATAATAGGGTGAGGGATAAAATAGTCATTTTACAAATCATTTAGAGATACAACCATCAGCACCCCTCCGCCATGCAGACGCGAGCAGACATTTGAGGTGGGCAGCTCGTTTGATTTTTAGAAGACATAACCTCTTCTAACCTCTGCCCCTCATCTTCCTCATGCAGACCATAACCCATCTCTTCTCACCCACATAACACAAAATATAACACACAACAGAAAATCATCTTCTTCATCATCATTCTCCTCCTTCTTCCTCCCTCCCCTTCCCCCTCCTCCACTCCACCGCCGCCGCCTCCTCCACCACCATCGTCGCCGCCTCCTCCCTCCTCCCTTCACCACTGCCGTCGCGGTTTATTTGTGCATGAGTCAAATCACTAACCAAGTGCAAGATACAGAAGCTTCTGTAATTTAATGATAGAGAAGACTCTGTCAATGTATTCCATAACAAAGTGGAAAACATTATTGTAAGACTTAGGTCAGGGTGTGCACCAAATTCATATTTCAATTCAATAATAATATCATTGGTTGAGAAGTGATAATATTAATGAGTAATAAGTTATGTACGGTACCAGTTTTGAGAGAGGGGGAAGAACAGAGGGAATGGTTTGTGTTATGTAGGTGATTGGTGTGTGTGTTTTATTTGTTTATGATTTGTGGATATTTGTGATGGATTATGCTTATGGTATTAGGTTATACTGCAGATGTTAAAAAAAACAGTCTCCCTCTTGCAGACTGCAGACCTTTGGTCCACCTCTTCTTCTGCAGATGTGGTCCGCAGACTGCAGACCTTTTGCCTTAGAAAAAACAAATAACACCTTAATGGTTCAACACTTTACCGATTCAGAGTCTCTTACCCATTCAGGCCTCTTACTGGTTCAGCACTTAATGGTTCAACACTTACCAAACAGCCCCTTAGTATATATAAATGTTTGAAGTGATGGGTGTACTATGTTAAATATAGAAACCCAAAAGTTAGATGGCTAGAAATCAAGAATGTAGAAAAGTTTAGTTACAAAGAACAAACTCACTCTAACCTAAATTTTATTTTGGAAATTCGAAATTGTCTCTTTGAGTTCCATAACTCCATGTTCTTGCAATATAAGTTATTCCATAACCCATCCAACCAGATGTTCGCACCTTGCCGATTCTATTCTTCAAGTCTTTAAACGATTTGTTGTTGCTACTAAGGTTGAAATTCTATTTTGTTGATGTTAATTTAGTTATTTGTTCTAGATTTTTCTTGTTGCATTTATTTGATTTTATTATATGTGGCTTTGAGCTGGGTAGTGGTTTCTTTAACTTTATTATTGGGCTTAATTAGTAACAATGATTTGCAGCTGCTTTAACTGGAATTCATTTTGTTAGTTCATGTGCTTCAACAAGACTTCATAAATGTAGTTTACAACTTCAGGAAATATTATTGTAAATATAAATTTCCAGTTTCATTGTTATATAGTGAAATTAGGGGTTTTGCAGAGATGGCTATCTGGCTGTATCAAACGTGATTTTCCGGGGCTTAATATCAAACTAAACTTTTCATTTTTAATGCTTGATACATACTTAAGTTTATAAAATTAGTAGCAAAACTTTTATTGCTTAACTAACAGGAACCCGCGCGTTGCGGCGGGGTTTGCGGGTGTTCTGATTTGGTTGTCAGATTGAGGATGCATAATATGTTGTTTCAGGGTGTAACCAATGTTATAGCGATTATACATGGCATGAGAATAGTGGTTGTAACATCATTTGTAGATGTTATTGGTCGTTTCTAGACATGGAATAATTTATAGTTAAACTCATTGTTGCTCGTTTCTAGACTCCTCTTGACAAAAACTTTATTTCCGAATTCATGACTTCCAAATAACTATTAAAGCACCCATATGATCATGTTAATAATACGCATAAGCAACAATAACATTCAAATGTATGTTTTTTTAAACCATATGCCATCTTTCCTCATCTAACTTAAGCATACATCGACTTATTGACATCACTTAACTCTACCCTCTAGTGTTATGATAATAGCCACAAGACTATAAGGGATCTATGTATCCTAAGCACAAGGCGGAAAAAAGGCTCACGTCCAAGACCAAAAAAAGGGAAAACAAAAGTGCAATAGTAAGAAAATTAAGAAGTTGTACA
Organism: Ambrosia trifida; assembly: GCA_028751855.1. Lineage (NCBI taxonomy): Eukaryota > Viridiplantae > Streptophyta > Magnoliopsida > Asterales > Asteraceae > Ambrosia > Ambrosia trifida. The sequence goes on from CM054131.1 coordinate 103,376,042, forward strand.
ATAGGCATTAGAAATTCAATAAAATTTCTTTTCGGAATGGCAACGACAACTTTATTCCATTAAAACATCCAGTTCAACATGGCAAGTTGCTATAATGAAACACACATATGTAGCAAAGTTTGAGGCAAATTACAATACATAAAGTATCACTAAACTAAATCAAAATGTCGCAATTCCTCCCAAGTTGGGCTTGTGATTCTTGGTCAGATCAATATCCATTCATATGTCGTTACCTTTATCTCTTCAACTGCCTTGTATATGGAGACGTTTCTGCCTTTGAAAATTGTTTCGTTTTTCAAACTCCATATAGTTCATAATACGAGCAGATAGACAACATGTAATACCTTCTTTTTTTTAATGACGCAACAACCTATTCACACATTGTATATGTTTAGCCACCAACCAATGTCTACTGAATATAAGCAAAAAGCAATATTTCGACATACAGTACATAGTACATTGATCGAGGTGAAAATCATAACAATAACTTAAAATAAAAACTTGATTGAAAAACAACGGAAGTAAGTAACATGTAACTTGATTCAAGCTTGTTGTGTACCAATCGATTCTCCCATGGCCTTCTTCAATACTTTCTAAATGATTACACACGAATAATGATGAAATTGAAGTTTGTAAGTTTGGAAGAAGAAGAGGAAGAAAGACGATCAAATCGAAGTGTGCAGGTTTCGGAAAAATAAGAACAAACGATTAAAACGAATGGACTGATTAAATTCATGTCTATAATGTGAGGGTAGTTACTGCTTCAATTCGTGATCGATTGAGATTCGCACCATGCACTTTGAATTTTGCTGTGAATCCCATTCAATTGGTCTTAAGAGTGAGGGAAATTGAAAAGACAAAGATGCGGGTGATCAGAATTAGCGTATTGAAAGAATCCAAGAGACGCGTCTTACTCATGGGATGCTGTAAGTGGTCGTACATACAGGTTTAAAACTTGTTTTGTTATCAAGTTACTATTTTAACCACAAGGGAGATGTCTTTATATAATTTATAATAAAATTAAATTAAATTAAAATAAAAAGCATAACCTAATTATTCTTTTTAATTACTTCAAAGTTATTTAATAGTTGCTTTAAAATTGTCTTGTTAATATAATAAAATTATAATTTTGCCCATATAGGTGATTATAAAATGACTTCCTTGCTCGTTCAAAACTCACTATATAGTAGTATAGATAGATAGATATAGATATCTATACTCTATACTTACTACTATATAGTGGGTGCTGGACGGGTAAAATTGTCATTTCATGTTTATGCATAAGGGTAAAATTGTAATTTCATTAGAATGATAAGACAAATTTAATACAACTATTAAGTTCTATTAATTAATGACAAAAAAAAAAACAAGAAATTAATGATTAATAGTTTAAGGTTAAAAAAAAGGCAAAAACAAGAAACAAAAAATTAGTTTCTATGATATTATACCATTCACAATTTTAAACCCCTATATTTTGTATGTCTTATCCACAATAAATTAACCGCAAACAAATTCACATGTTCGTTATATAATTTTTGGAATTAGCCTGTGGAGATTAACAAACAACTAGCAAGAATACATTTTACCCATCATGCTTTCGGCTAACAGCGTAATGTTCTTTTTTAAACAATAATAGAGGATAAATTTGATCCGATTATAAGTTGGTTTGAATCTTTATAATATAACAGGTAAAGTAATAGGTGGAATATGGATGTTTAGCGCGACTGTTTTCGGGTTATTCAGGTTATTTAAATTACAATTTGATTTATGTTTGGATTCGAATCGAGTTAAATAAACATAATTATATATATATATATGTACTTTTTATAAAAGAAATTCAAGTTATATATAATTAAATTTGAATTTCCAGGTCGAATCGGGTCGAAAATCATAAATTTGCCCAAACGCAACATCCAAACATTCCATCATGCTTTCAGGTAACAGCGTAATGTTCTTTTTTAAACAATAATAGAGGATAAATTTGATCTAGTTATAAGTTGGTTTGAATCTTTATAATATAACAGATAAAGTAATAGGTGGAATATGGATGTTTAGCGCGACTGTTTTCGGGTTATTCAAGTTATTTAAATTACAATTTGATTTATGTTTGAATTCGAATCGAGCTAAATAAACATAATTATATATATGTACTTTTTATAAAAGAAATTCGAGTTATATATAATTAAATTTGAATTTTCAGGTCGAATCGGGTCGAAAATCATAAAGTTGCCCATACGCAACATCCAAACATTCCATCATGCTATCGGGTAACAGCGTAATGTTCTTTTTTAAACAATAATAGAGGATAAATTTGATCAAGTTATAAGTTGGTTTGAATCTTTATAATATAACAGGTAAAGTAATAGGTGGAATATGGATGTTTAGCGCAACTGTTTTCGGGTTATTTAGGTTATTTAAATTACAATTTGATTTATGTTTGAATTCAAATCGAGCTAAATAAACATAATTATATATATGTACTTTTTATAAAAGATAATTAAATTTGAATTTTCAGGTCGAATCAGGTCGAAAATCATAAATTTGCCAAAACGCAACATCCAAACATTGTACAGCACCGCCGCAACGCGCGGGCTCCTGCTAGTAGATATATAAAGTACCGTAATAGTTAGATTATTGTTATCAATTTGGTGGATTATTAGTTTCTAATATAAGTTTTGACTTTGTAAATATATTTTTATTGTAGAATATGTGATGGATATTGTAACAATAAACCATTAATCGTTGATGATTAGGGCTGCAAACGAACTGAACGAACACGAACAAGGCCATGTTCGTGTTCTTTCGTTAAGAAAATTATGTGTTCATGAACAGTTCATAAACACTTACCGAACGAGATTTTCTGTTCGAGTTCGTTTGTTAAGAAAACTTTCATGTTCGTGTTCGTTTGTGTTTGTTTTGTTCATGAACGCGCACAAACACAAACAGACATTAATGAACACAGACAAGTGTTCATGAACGAAAACAAACACAAACGGACATATATTACTTTTAAATCACATCGAATTCACATACATTAAGACATTAGCTAGATTCACCCAAAATATAACCTAATTGTCCAAACATACTTAGTATTGGAGAAGTGCATTGGAGGTGGAGAGCATCAACACTGGAACGTGTAAACATATATTGAATACAAAAAGTAGGTTTATTGATCTCATAGAATCATATATTTACCTCATATATATTATTTATTTGGTAAAATAAATAAAAATAAAAGAATATAAAAATGTATAAAAATTAAAAAACCTTAATAAAACTATCGAACACAAACGAACACATTACCGAACGTTCACGAACATAAACGAACGAACGCGACCTTTGTTTATGTTCGTTCATTTATTAAACGAACGAACACAAACGAACTTCCCGCCGAACGGTTCATGAACTGTTCATTGAAAGTTCAGTTCGTTTGCAGTCCTATTGATTATGAATCTTTAAACTCTAATATATAGTTAAAACTTTCGTGAAAGACTAGAAAATAATTTACTATTAGGGATTTAAATAAATTAGCAACTCATTTTTAATTACATGGAATGTATGATCAAAATTTTGAAACTGAACAATTATTTGCATTGTTGTGTTTTGAGATCTCCAACCCTTATATATGTTTGAAGCTAAAACTTAATTACACTACTAATAGGTGATATAAATGTGTGACTTTGCCATACCAAATGTTAAGTTTTCAATAACTATTGTAAATGAACAATATTTTAGATGACATGGAGTATACACCTTAAATATTATCTATAGAGAGGTGTGTTATATGATCGATGAATTGCTTGTGAGCGACAACGTAATGATTTTTTATTCCATTTTGTGGTTTAACCAATTATATTATAAATATAGTTACATGATGTTATTATTTTACACATTTTGGTCACTTTTACTCACTTGTAGAAACATAAATTGTCTATTGCATAAAATTAGTTATTCGTACATCCTACCGAATTATCATTATGTTTATGCTTGTAAATCGTTCACCTCACCGTAATACACGGGCTCCCACTAGTAGTTAAAATTAGGTTTGAAGAGATGTATTGAACTTGAGCAATATCTTATTACGTTAGGAATGAGGGCTAATGCAAGATTGCTGACCCCGGTTCTTGTGTATAGTGGTTTGAAACATTAAAAGCCCAATTACAAAGAAGAAAGTTCTAGGCCCAAGTTGAACTGTTGAAGAAATGTATGTGAAAGACATGGACTTGTTGCATATAAAAGTTGGCTAAAAGGTCCAACTTAAGCATATCATAACTTTCCTTTGTTTGAAGTTACTTGGCTCATAGGTGGGTTGTCACTTTGGGGCCCAAATTTCTTCTTAGAGCTTCGATGTTGAATTTCAATATTTGCTTTTTAATTGTAAAAACTCTTATTTAATCTACGGGTTTATTTAATTACTAGTAGGAAGCCCACACGTTGCCGCGGGAGCGATAATATAAAATATGATATTCTATATTTAGTTTTATCAATTCTCTCGTGTATCGTGTTCATGAGGATTTATGTACCCTAACTGAGCCTTAAAAAATGCTAAAACTATGTAGAATGCATATACATGTGTTGGTAACTATAAATACTCTAAATCATTATGTCCACCATTCAAATTATAAGTTTTTTAATCAATTCATAATCGAATTCCATGTTTAAATAAGTTTGAAATTAGGAGTGGAGGTTAGTGGTCGATTGAGGGTGCCCCACCCCACTCTCATTTTCTTTGCTCAATAGTGTAAGTTTACGTGTCATCAGCCTAAATTTTAATACTCAATATTGTGTCCAACCCCTTCCGTTTTAAGGGTCGTCCCTGACTGTCGTTGCGATGAGGATCCGGTGTGTGTGCAAAGCACTTAGAACCATGTAGCAAACTAACCATGCTTCTAATCAAATTCTCACTTCTAAATGAGAATGAATTTCCCTATGTTTCAATACTTATTTAAAAAAAAAAAACATAACATAGATGAATAACCTATTAAAAGCTCAATTTAAGATTCATATTATTAATCAATACATGAAATGAGTTCAAAAATCATTAATCAAAGTTGTTGACTCTAATTATACATCACACCTAAATGATTGTAACCTTTGATATAGTTATTTTAAAAAGCATAACATGCATGAATAACCAATTAAAAGCTCAATTTCTAGTCTAAGTTAAGACTAAAATATTGATGTTACCAATCAAAACAAAACAGGAAATATGTTAATAAATCATTAATTAAATTTGTTAGTTGTAGTTATACAACACAACTAAATGGGCGAACCAATCCTCATGATTAAAGATTTAAACATTTTTATAGTCTTAACCAGACATAGCATAGATCAATAACAAAAAAAATAAAATAATAATTAACAGCAAAAAAAAAAACATATCAATTCGTGTGTTTGCTACAAATTTAGATTTTTTTTTTCTACAACAACAACAAAGCTTGCTTCCAACTGGAGCTCCTCTTACTCGGTCCAGGCGAATTCTTTAGACCACTTACTTGAAAAATAGCACTGAATTTGTATTATAAAAGCAAAGAAATACAACAAGAAAAATCAAGAACATATAACTATAAAAACAATAAAATAGAAATCCAACCTTAGCAGCATCAACAGATTGTCAATCGAAGAGAAGAACCAGCAAGATGTGAACATCCAGGTGTGATGGGTATGGAAGAACTTATAGTTTCAAGAAGATGGAGTTATGGAACTCGAAGAGACGATTTCGAATTCCGAATTAAATTTTTGGTTAAAGTGAATTTGTTCTTTATAACAATTTTATGCCAATGATGATTGGAATGTGAACTAATCACCATTTGTGTAGTTAATATTTTATTCATTATGATGAACCACTAAGGAAGATGAAAGGTTAGTATGAATTGAATTGACTAAGATGGCTTTAAAGTGTCTTAAAAGTTTAATAAATGTCCAACTTTAATCCCTCTAAATTGGCTTTAAGCGTATTGTAAATTATGCTTAAATATTTGTACACAATACAAAATTACAATGGTGTACATCTTTGGACATAATATTTATCAAACTCTTTGAAAGGCACTCAAATTCTATTTACAATGTATACAACTTCTTAATAATTGAATATGCTATATTGGACACTAAATAAAGGTAAAACTTGGACAAAAAAACAAATTGTATGCAAGGCAACCAAATCCTGAATCGGCCTGTTTCAACCAAACAAACTGTATTAAAGCAGCACTGAAATAAAACGACGAGAAGATATTACCGATCCAATCTCGATCTCCAAGAACATTTTTAGTTTAGCGTTGTGATTCTTATTGGAAACTTCCCTCAATTACCCAACCTACAGTTCCAATAACAATTTTGAGTTCAGCTTGTTAATAAAACCAATAGCAACATGATAAATATTGATCTCAACTCTATAGATAAAACACACTAACATTTATAAAAGATATTAGCAATTAAAGAAAAACAATTCCGATTGGGTTTCCTACAAAGCTGTTGAAGGTCGATTAGGACGATGTGTGTGGTCATGCCTCTTTGGCCATACAAGAAGTGTTGAAATTGAATAGGCACACCAATTCTTTAACAACCTTATCCTGTACATTATAAATATTTGATGAATATAAGTAAGTGTATATTTCCAACAACTAAAGGTATATTATTAACAATGTAAAAGGACAAAAATTACAAATTGACAGTAAAACAAATCGAGCAATGAAAAATACCTCGAATTGGTTAAATGGTGTTTCTTTCTGTATGCGAAATCTATGAACTTTGTCATGGTTTGCATCATGAGTAACCTAGACATGTCAAGTAATGATATTAGTAAGATGAGTTTCTTGAAAAGAAAAACAAGTGTAGAAGACAAGAAAGCAATGACTATAAATGAGTATTCAAGACTAAGAAAATGAGTTTTATTGGGTGTTATGAATGTAGGTTACATCTTGAGAGACATATAAAGTGTGTATTATACACATATACAATGTGCATAATATGTTATACATTAGGGGCAAAAAGGGTAGGAAATGACAAAAACATAGAGATTTGTAAAGAGGCTTTTCATATGCCATCTTAAAATTGAGAGAAAATTACTTTCATGGACATGCTTCCTCCTTAATAAGGTAAAATCTAGATATAATTTCATATTTCTGAAGTTTTTTTTTTATTTTTTTATATTAAACGAAATTTAAACAAATATTCAATATAGTCGATGACAATTCTTAAGCTACACGGCGCAATACTGACGCCCCCTCAACACTTTCTCCTCAATAACGCGCCCCAACCTGCTTTCTGAGTGTCATTTGGTGGGTTTCTAACAACCCAGTTTAGTGGAATTTAATATATTTTAAATTTTTTGCCTCATTTCAAACGGTAATAATTTAACTAAAACATTACCATATATATATATATATATATCATTATCACACACTTCATTTTTTTTAACCAACCCCATTCCACATACAGTCATATTATAGTTACTTTTTTTTTTTTTACAAAATCCTCCAATGGCAAACCAAAACCCAAATCCAAACCGTAGAGAAAGAAATCGCCTTGGCTAACAATTATATTACCACATTTGAGGAAAATGGACATGACGATTCGGCACAATTTTGGAACACGGTTGTGACTAGATTCCGTCAACAAACGGGTAACAACTGTGACTCCCAGCAAACTCAGGTTAATACTTTTTACAAACATATAAGTCTACCTTAGCGAAGCATTTTATATAACACACTTAACTGGGTTGGTTAGTTAAGTCGGTTTGATGATTCGGGGAATCAACGAGAGTTGGTGTTCAATGATTCGGTGAATCATTGGGGAAACACACACGTACACACGAGTCTTGAGTCCCGTTGTTGGTGAAAATATATAATTGGAGTAACTTATCAAGTATTAGTGTGCCAATGGGAACAAAGTATGTATGTATATATATATATATATATATCGCTTTGCCTTATTCTCATCATTTCACAACCCCAACTCGCCCCCAATGCTCTCTCTCAAACCTAAAGTTATAGAAATGAGTTTTCGTCCTCATTTCTTGGATCCTAAAGCTAAAACAAATTTTACAACAATATCAATAGACGATTCAAGGTGTGTTAATCATCTAAACCTTTTTTCATCACATTTTTATGTATTTTGACAAACCCTAACTGTCAAGATCTTATTTCAATGTGTTAGCCTAAATAAAAACCTTTTCAACATCTTTCTAAACTAGATCTAGACCTAAGCAATGAATTTCTTCATAAAAACCTAAGTTCAAATGATGTTGGTGACCATATCTTTGGGGTTTATGTGTTATATGTTGATTGAATGATATTAGATGTTGTTGAGGTGATTGTGGACTGTTTAGGAGCATGATTAAGTGTTGTATGAGTGGTTTATTGTTGTTTTGTGGACTTTTACACATTTTGGGGGTTTATTTTATAGATCTAGGGTTAGTAACATGAACATGATGATGGTGACATGGTTAGAAATTCATTAGTAAGAGTTAATCTACGTTTGATAACCTGAAAATGAAGTTGTTTCAATTATTTCCATTTTGGATAATATGTGATTTGGTATGCAAAACGGATAAATTGATTATTGAAACAGGTGTAGTAACATGTTATTAGGATGGGTAAATGTGACTGCAGTGTTTGGTTGTGTTTCGTGAAGTTTTCAATTGGGTTTGAAGGGTTTATGTTCGTCAAAATAGCTTAACAACTGAACAGGTATGAATGGGTTCCCATTCGCACGATCTATGGTGTGAATGAGTAGGAGGTTCCCTCATTCGCACGATCGACTATGTGAATGAGTGGAGCTTATATCCATTCGCACCAAATTGACTCATTCTTACCAAAGGTTCATTATGTTTATGCGAATGACTCGACATTGGACCCATTCGCATGGAAAAAGTGTACGAATGAGACTGGAAATAGTCTCATTCGCACCAACGTGGAAAATTGTGAATCATTGGTATAAACTAAGTATTTTATGTGCATTGCTTGTGTGTGAACTGATGTAACGGGTCACCAACGGGATGTCGAGTCTTGTGTGGTTGTGTCAAACATTAAAACACATTTTCAAGTGTACACGGTCATGATCTGGACAATCAAGGGCTAGTTAACCTATGGGGATTGGTCAACACACATATAAGCCTTCTATGATAGGTCGCCGGTATTAGGGACTATAATCACACGGTCGGTTTAGAAGAATGCAACCTAAGGTGAGTTTCACGGGCCCACTTTGATACGTTTTAACATGGGGGAGATACATGCTACACACTTGGTTACTTAAAGATCAATATTGCTAGCGTTATCATTTGTTTACTATGCGACTCATCTAAATCCCAAGGAAACCACTAATATGGGTATATAGCGGGAAAATGTGGATAGATCTATTGGGCTTGACAAACCCCACCTGGGTCAACTAGAGGTTGGACGGGTGCATATTGTCCCAAAGATACAAGGCCTTCCGGGGATGATGGTAGTCTGAAGGATACACACTTATAAGGAACAACACAATCAGCAATGGTTTCAATCGTAGTAGTAACATACTTAATGTCTAGCTAACGTTCATATAACACAGTAATAACGAATATGATCTTTCTTACTTATGGAACTGTTTTTGAAAACCTGTGAACTCACCAGCTTATGTTGACACTTTTAGCATGTTTTCTCAGGTCGCTAAGGTAACGGAATTGGATTAGGTGCACGGAGTCTCACGGCATCTCGGTTTCACTTGCATATCTCTTAAACGCTTTTCAAACTTATCACTTTTACTATTTTGGGATTGTAAAGTTAATTTTGTTTCCGCTAGATTTGGTTAACTTTTTTTTTTAAACGCGCGGTTGCTTTATGTCAATTTAATTCGTATAGTTGCCGTTTGTTATGACCGTTGACTTGAATCCCGGTTTGTCACGCGCCTCGCGGTAAAACCCCGCAAGTGGAATTTGAGGATGTGACAACAACCATCGTACCTGGGATACCATAGCAGGAAAATTTATTACTCTTCGGACAAAGGTCACAATATTTGACATGTTATTTAGAAGTGCTAGCTTTGAACCGCAATGCGGGTTTAAATGAGGAGAGTAGCGGACAAAAATTTATCGCTATCCGGAGAAAGGCCCTTAACGAGTACCGTATCGTGCACAACGATAACTATCCGAACGTTACGGTTTGGAGAGTTATGATAACCCGCCTTTAACAATAGGCGGGTCTTTAATATTTATTTGTTGGTTTTAATATTTTAATCTCCAGCTCAGCTGGTTTGAGGTAGGGTGGGTTTTCCCTTAGGGGTTCCCATCCTGGGGGAGGTCACAGGTTCGATCCATGCACACCACAAAAAAATTCCCCGTGACGGTTTGAGCTTAGGCAAGGAGGACACCGGTGCGTGGGTAGGGATTCGAACTTAGGACCAATAGGTTAGGGTTGTATAAGGATTTCCATTGATCTAAACCTTTAAAAAAAATGCTATGTATCTTTTTAAATGCTATGTAATTTTATTTGTTTTATGCATTTTTTATTAAAATTAAATGCACAATGAAAACAAAATAAAAAATAAAGAAATAATTGGGCAATGTAGAGGTGCTCGTGGTTATGTATGGATATGTTAGTACTAGTTTGGTCGGATCAGCCTAGGTAGCCTCTTGCTAAATGTGCCTGGGTGTAGAGGTGATCAAAAAAACCGGTTTGAGGATCGAACTAGGTGGAACCGAACCGGTTCCTACAGGAACCGGTTTTTACCCAAACCGGTGCTAGGACAGAAAAAACCGTAGGTTCCTCGACCGGTTCCCCTTCTCCACGATAAAAACCGAATCGAACCGGTTTTAAACCAAACCGATTTGGTAACCGGTTCAAAAAAACCGGTATGAAAAACCGGTTTGAAACCGGTATTTTTATTTAAAAAACTGAATTTTATATTTAAAATATATATATATATATATATATATATATATATAATAAAATTATACAAAAATGTTTCCACATACAAATTTATACCCATACACCTTAAAAAATTATAAAAATCAATAAAAGTTGAATTTTATGTAAAAAAAATTTTTTGTGTTGGTTAGCTAAAAGCGGTGACTAAATGGTGGTCTATATTGTGGTAGCCAGCTAAATGGTGTAAAAATGATGGCAAAAATTCTGTTACAACTCGGTAGCAAAAAGGCTAGCAAATAAGAAGCGGTCACAAATATTTTGACGGATTTTATGGTAGCAAAATTTTGGTGGCAACATATAAAATGGTCGCTATTTGGTGACATTAGGGCATTAGACACGTGCGTTTTTGCCACCCGCATTTTCGGTTGCAAAACGGTGGTAACAAGGCAATTGCAACCGTTTTGTGACCGAAAATGCGGTGACAAAAACCTTGTTTTCTAGTAGTGTTGAGCAACATGAGAGGCTGACTCGTCATCACCGCCACTATTCTCAATGGGAGAATTCATAAGAAAAGCAGACTCATCGTCACCATCACCATCACCTAGATCACTAGCTAGACCACCACCTCGATCACCCGCTTGACCACTACCTTGATTGCTACTTATGCCACCACCACGCCCAACACCTCTATCACCCACTTGATCGCTGCTTTGATTGCTACTTATACCACTATGTCGCTCAACAGATCAATCACCAGCTTGACCATCACCGTGCACAACAACCATAGTTATCAAAGGCGCTAGGCGCAAAAAAAGCGAGGGCCTGAGGAAAAAAAAAAGCACACTTAAATGAAAAAAAATAAAAAATATATTATGTGTCAGAAAAATAAAATTATTCTTCAAGTATAATTAACAAAAGCTTATATAATATTTAATATTATCTAATTAGTAGCAAAAGTTTTAAAATGTCATCTAGTTAGTACCAAAACTTGAATGATTCAACACCCTAGACAGACCAATAATCTCGCACCTTACAGCGATTGAGAATTGGTAGAACACTTAAAATTACCTATCTAACAATTACAACTCCTGTGGATAACCTGCAGAAATTAACCATAAACTAGATGCTAACACTCAGTCCGCAACCTAACCCGCATTCATACATGAAAGACATTCACAAAAACGCAAGTGGAGGTTATAAAATTATTTAAACAAAACTAAATATGCATATACATCAAACCAGAAAATAAAAAGTTTTTTTACTTCAAAATTAAACCCACAACCAAGATCCATACCTGAAAGAAATAAATATAAAACAAGCGTCTTACGAATCGACAAAACCGGTCCAAAACCGAACTGGTTTGAAACCGAAACCGGTTTGGCCAGAAACCAGTACTGTAGCGAACTGGTTTGGCAAAAAAAAAACCGTTTGATCACCTCTACCTGGGTGTTGATAGGTTGTAATTTTATTGGTGAAATGAAAGTTCCGTTTGATTGTTCAAAAAAAAAAAAAAAAATTAGGTAATGATTAAGGAGCTTTATTCTATTTGTTGATAGTTATTGAGGGGCTATCATGTAGCCTTGGTGCAATTTCTTTACTTGCTCCTGTTATGGGCTCAGAAATTGTTACTATGCCAAAGACAATTATGTATCACAATGATCAACAGTAAGAGTAGATAAGACGATCAACATAATAATGAAATCTTGCTTAAAGGAAACAAAGTAAATGGTTGAATTTTAATGCATATAATATTCTAAACCATTTTATTTAAATACTTGGTATTATAGTTAGATATCATAATATGTAATATGAACTATATATACATAGACAAAGTGAACACGCTTGTTACATGTACAATATGTCATGATAGCCAGTTCATGTCATCTATGATTCTTCTTGTTAATAAAGGCCTTAATATGTAAAATCATTTCTTGAGTTTGCATCTGTGCACGTGGAGATTTGTCAAGGATTTGGAATGCATGACCAACACCTTTATACACCACATGATCAACTTCTATCCCTGAGTTTCCCAAAACCTTACAAAATTCTATGTTTCTGTCTTTTAAAATATCCAATTCTGATATACACACCATGGTGGGAAAATATGCCATGTTTCCCAACTTAATCGACCTATCTGCCATTGGGTTGCACCATGGATGGTCACGGTTTGCCCCTTTTGGCAACGAGAGTCTCCAATATGTATCCGAGGCTCTTAAATTGAGCTTAGAGCCCGGTGGTTGGACCATGAGAGATTCTGAACGCGTTCTTGATTCACCACCAAAAAAGGGTTGGATTAGAATGTTACCTTTAAAGGTTAATGGTTTTAGATGCGCCTGATTCGCACTAAAACTTAACGCCACGTTATGTGCTATATTGCCACCAGCACTATCGCCTGCTAAATATACGTTGGAGAAATCACATTGCTTTAACCACCATTTGTTGGAACCACTTAAAGCTTGTTGTTTCACCCACAATAGTGCCTTTTGTCCATCCTCATACGCGGCCGGAAGAGGGTTTTCTGGGGCTAAACGATAATCTACCGACATGATCACACAACCAACTTCACTAGCTAAATGTGCAAGAAATTCATGGTAACAACCCCATGCAGCCGAACCAACACAAAACCCTCCTCCATGGAAATAAACAAGCAAAGGGACCTTCTCGTTGCGTTTTGGGACATAAAAGCGTGCCCAAATATTTGTAAACATGTCGATCACTTGATCTGTGCATGTTACTCCATATTCAAGGGGTAACGTGCACATGACACGTGGAACAATCTGAGGTCTTTCCACATGCCCATCTTTATAAACCCTAATAAGACCGCGAATCTCTTCAACTACAATTCCAGGATTTTGAGGATTTTTGGTAACTATTGGAAGGTTTAGAGTTGAATCTAAGCTTATGATAGATGTTCCTTTTCTTCCCATAGCCTTGATATGATTTTGTTAAATGAAAGAGAACAACTTGCACTGCTTTTACCCATTGCATGCATCATCTATATATAGGAAATATCTACCAGGATAAGGTTTGGAGTCTACCCCTTATGAGGGCATTACTGGAATTAACAATTATGAGAAGCTAACATTTGGATGCCAAACAAATAGGAAGTTGCCAAGTTTCTTCAAGGAGTCAACTTTGATGTGGCTAAAGAATATTATTGAAGCATACAACATTTAACACATTATGAATATTTAATTCAAGTTATAATAATGCACATAAATATATAACTGTGGGTACAATCTTAGTCACAATATTTGGCCTAAATTTTTGTTGACTCCATGTTATATATGCTTTAAATGGGGGCGAAATTTCGTGCTTCCAACCCAATATGAATATTATTTGGGTTTGTATGGCTAGTGACTTTTTTTTTTTTAAATAAATTGTTAGTATTCGGATTGCACTAAAGTTAAATGGGTCGACTCGTTTCTAACCAAAAAAAAAAAAGAAATTTTTGTATTTATAATTCCAATTTTTTAACGCGTTTGTGACTTGTAAACCGTTTGCAACTTGACCCATTTAAAAATCATCATCCCAAATATGTTGTGTTTTAGTTACGTGGTTTTAAATGTGCCCATTTAGAGAGAGAATGATCTCCTTGACAAAAATGAGATTTGGTTTTGTAAAGTTCATCGCTTTTAACTTGCTAATCCAAGCACATCAACGCGCTATTAATATGTTACAATTAATTAACACCCTACTATTTTTTTTATATGTTTAACTAGGTTATATTTCAGGATATTCCCGAAATAGAAAAATATAGTATTAACATAATATATGTGTTACGATGTAGGAAAGAAATTAATTTACTATAAAATGAAAAAACAACATATTTAATCATTTGAATAAGAATGAAATGTATATTAAAGCGAAAATATATGTTTGGATGAGGTGCAAAGACAGAAGCAACCATTAAAGGGCGTGACTGAGGCAAAAGTCTTGAAGGTGTATCATTTTTTATCAATAAAATATTAAATAGTTTTTAATAAACAGAAATATAAAAAGAATTAGTTAAGAAAATAAATATTAAATAAATAAAAGAAAAACGTGAAATTATGATTTAATAATATTAATTTATATGAAAGAAAATTAAGATAATCACAAATTTTTTATTTATTATATAATAAAGATAAAGATAAAGATAAAAATATAAATTAATAAATATTGGGTTAATTAGGTTATTTATAACTTAATTTTTTTTGCGAAAATTTAAGGGTGAGAATGGTCTCACAAATTGTCACGCGTCATCACCCCAATCATTATATCTATCTATATATTATAATAATTGTAAGCAATAAATCTCACATGACCTTTAAAGAGGCCAACCTCCTCCTTTGAGTGTCCATGTGGCATTAAGTAATTTTAGGGAAAAAGAAATAAAATCAAAATTGGATTTTTTTTCTCTCATTTTTCCTCCTATAATTTTTAAACGTTAATATCTTTTATATACGAATTTTTTTAAAGAAAAAAATTACACCAAATTAACGATCGTTTTATTATTTTTCCAACGAGTACCATGTATAGGCAAGTCACTAATTATGTTCAAAACCGATAAATATAAATTCTTTTTTCATCCAGAGCAAAATATGTTAAAATCACTCATTTCCACAAAAAAAAAAGTCACATCTTCAAGATAAGTGCTTCAATCACACCCTGTAATAATTGTTTCTGGCTCTGCTTCTCATCTAAACATATATTTTCTTTTTAATATACATTTTCATTCTTATTCAAATGATTAGTTGTACATTGTTTTAAGTTAGGTATTAATATTAGAGTTATACATTATTTTAGGTTACATGTTAACAACGAAGTTATACACTATTTTAGTTTGGTGTTAACATTGGAGATATACATTGCTAATTGTTTTAGGTTCCTGCATGTATATATGACGCGCATCAGTCTATTTTATATGTAAAATTGATGTGTCATATTAGATTTCTCAACCCAAAACGTTCTCGGGGTATAATCTAGTTATCTATATATTTGGATGCTTCCCCACGAAGTTATGCACAACTAATGTATGAGAAGACGTTTAACATCCATCATATTCACTTCAACCGAACGGCGGATCTTATCCAAAAAAAAATACTTTTTTTATGGATTACTAGCAGATCTAAATATGTTAATCGCAATTGAGATAGATGGTGTGAGTTTAACATTCGTGATGTAATCTTCTAACTTTCAGAGTTCCAGTCGCTTGCTGGCCCGGTTTTCTATATTTTTTTTTATAGAAGTATCGCCGTTCAAAACAAAACTAATGTATGAGAAGCTAGTGAGGTATGCATTGTTGACACAACGGTACCAAAAAAGACAAAGAGCGTTGACATTATTGAAAATGTGGCAAAGTGTCAAAAACCAAAGAGGCCTAATTTCAGGTTGTCCCCCAATAACATATCCCTATCAACTTTTAAGCACCCTAACTCCATTATTGGAAGTCTCTATTTTCTTCTACGTCTCATCATATGTGGACTATATGGTAACAAGTCACAACTCATAAGCATTCGTTTTGCTTTATCTTAGTTTGATTTGTTTTTTTTACCAACTTATTATTACTTTTATTAAAGCATCAAAACAATTATGATTTATATAAACATTATCTCGATGTATATAAACATTATGAAAAGTTAGAATAACATAATGAATAAAATAATAAGGTTAATCCGTTGACAACTAGTTTAACTTATTTATTACAAACGATTAACCTGTTTGTGATCAGTTTAGTCCGCTCACTACATTATTACAATTCACTATAGCTTGGAACCTGTTTTCAATCCATTTGACTCATTTATGTATATGAATAGGTTACAACTTACAAAGGTTGTGTTTGGGTTATACATTACATGATTTTAAGCTGGATTAAGGCTAACGTCAACACGATAAATATGTAGGACGTGTTCAGATTAAGTCGGTAGGCTGGCACAATTGAAACTGTAAAAAGTTATGCTTAATAACATTCATTTAACAAATGAGAAGGACACACACAAACATACCTTACACTACCACCACCGCAAGGGCACTAGTGCACTACCCACCGTCTAAACCCATCCGTCCATCACCCGACATGGAGTTACTTATTTAATCTTTTATCACCTGAGTGTAATTCTAATGTATCAATTATTCGAATCTCGATAACATCATCTTCATAAAAATTCGAATTAGATTTGAAGATGGGTTTAGGATAAGAATTTGTTTTTATCTATACTATATTATTAAGTATCAAAGGTATATAAGACAGTAATTTTGTACACCATCCAACTATTAAAGCAACATGTATAAGTAAATTAAACTTATATGATGAAGGTATAATTGGAACTTTAGGTACAATTAAGATGGTTAGTAGGGTATATATACTAGTAAATTTAAGGGCAACCATACTCAAATCCTTTAAAACTATTCCATTCTTACCCTTCTAATCCCCTTCTAACCTTGTTTATAATTATTAGTCCCCCACTCCTCTTTAATTGCATCTATGAGACCCTCACCTCTTCATTTCTTTCTTTATATCTATAACTGCCATGTACAATGGAGAGTACAATCCATTTACCTTAAAAGCACTTAAAAGCACTGAAGAGACATCGTTCGTCTTTTGGGATGCATGCCTTCTGGCTCAATTAGTTTATGCCATTAGATGCCTTCAAATCATTAGTAAAAAAAATGTTGTTGATTGTCAGTAACACAAAAGGTAAGCCCTTTTTGTGAATGAGTCAAAACCCATTTCCCTAACTGACGTATTTATAACCATGCTAAGAAAATCATATATTTTCTATGTTATTAATCTAAAAATGATTCTGGTGTGTTTAACTTCTATTTTTAGCTTTACATGTGTTTCTTGATTTCAGATTCATGAGATTGGATGGTTAAATTTGTAGGATCAGTTTGTAGCTTGTAAACAGATTCTTATCAAGAACACTTTCTAGGATTTATCAAAGTGTTTAGCACATCGGAATAAGTATAAGTGTTCTAAGTTAAGATTCCACTTTTAACAGGAGTTATTACCCCCCTCAGATACTGCACTAAAGTAGTAAATGAGAATCAAAGTAATAAGTAAATAAAACAGTAAAGACTGTTGAATGATTCTCAAGGTGTATATATGAAGATGTTACTGCAAAAGATTGTCTAAAATAGAGGGGATGAACCCATCTATTTATAGACCAAATAGTATGAACATTGGACGAATACAAGTGATTAAACCAATACTACAACAGGCTGTAGTAACTGCAACCTGTTCATAAAGTAACATATAACAATATAAAACTAAACTACTGAAGATCAAGGGCGGTGGAAAGCTTCTAATGAAAGTGCTGATGAGAGACAAACTTTTAATGAGTAAACTTCAGGAGTTTGTCTTTAGGAGTTGTTCTTCAGATGTCTATCTGGTTCATCTTCAGAACTTCTGATTCTTTACTCTTCAGGACTTTGTTATCAGCTTCTTCAGGACTTCATTGATCATTTACTTTAGCAGCTTAATACAAAACATTTAAGAGGAAGTAAGACTAGGGTTTATACTGGCTTGTCAATCCACTTTGACCTTACAATCTCCCCTGGATTGATGAAGCCAAAACCTTTGTCTATCTTTATTTATAAGATCCTCTTTTCCTTGAGTCAAGAATTCTCCAAATTTCCTTGATTATCTGAAATTTGAGTTTTCTTAGCTCTGGTTCTTTAATTAGTCCTAACTCTAGTACAGTGTTCTGAATGGCTAGAAGATCTTCATCTGATAGTTTCTCCAATTCAGATGTGTAGTGCAGGACTTTTGTAGTGCAGTCTTTTCTTTCAAGAACCAAGAAATTGGACTTGTAGGTGAAGTACCATTTGAGAATTGGAGATTTGGAATTAAAAAAGTTGTCTTTGTATGGTACTATTTGCAAATTTGAAGATAGGTCTGATGTTGGTGGTTTTTCTTTTTCAGCTGTGATCAGATTGGATCTCCTTCTTCGTTCAACTAGTACAGTGCCAGGTGTATCACTAGAAATGGGAAGGTGATGTTCAGTGATTACCTTGGTCTGTTTTTTATTTGTGATGGTCTGTTTCAGTTGATATGCAAATGTTGCAGGATCCCTATCTTGTGTTAACAGAGGTTTTTCATCAATTGTGAAATCATCTTCAACAATGGTGTTCTTTTCAACCAGCACCATTTTGAAATCTGTTTTGACTTGTTCCTCTGGCTTCTTCTTGGTAGCAGGCTTTGCAGAAGTTTTGAACTTCTCTGGATTTGCAAGTTTTTCAGCCTTGAACTTCTTATAGGTGTCATAAAGTACATCTTCTTTCCATCTGCAAACTTGATGTTTTGAACCATACTTGTTCTCTACCAATTCTTGTATGATTTGGGCTCTCTTCATTTTCCTTTCTTTTTCTGTAGCTAGCCTGTCAGATACAAGCTATGCTTGGTTAGTAAGTTCCTCAGTTGAGAGTCCCTTAAGTGAGTATTGTCTTGCTGTTCATCAGTCGGGCAACTTCTCCCGGTATAGTCGGTAGCATCGACTGTACCCACATCAAATGGAGAAGTTTCCCGACGGGTTTGCGAGGTCAGTTTATGATAGGTGACCATAAAAAACCGACGATAATGCTCGAAGCCGTTGCGTCAAACGATTTATGGATTTGGCATGCGTACTTTGGTCCCCCCGGCTCAAACAACGACATCAATGTTCTATATCAATCACCGCTTTTCGATACAGAGATACAAGGAACCGCCTCGACGTGTCCGTTTACGGTGAATGGGCGACAATATAGATGTGACTTCTATCTTGTTGATGGCATCTACCCCGCTTGGTCAGTTTTTGTGAAAGCTTACTCGTTTCCGACAATCGAAAAAGAAATATTGTTTAAGAAGCTACAGGAATCTGCAAGAAAAGACGTTGAACGGGCGTTTGGTGTATTGAAAGGTAAATGGCGCATAATAGATCGCCCGGTGCGTTTGGTTGATCAAGCGAAAATAAGGAGTGTTTGTGTACGCGTGTGTCATATTGCACAACATGATCATAAAGGAAGAGGGGCACGCAATATCTTCGGATTAAGTTATGGATACGGATATACCAGCAAACGTTCCCGATGATGTTCTTTTGGAGTTGCGGAATGAACAAACCCACTACCAGCTTCGATCTGATCTAACGGAACATGTGGGTGGTTTAGATATCGAGTTCGAGGACCCTCATCCACCGCTCACTTAATTTTTTTATTTAATGTATTTTTTTATTTAATGTATTTTTTTTTATTTATTCTAACGTTTTGTTTATTTAATATAATGTTTTTTATTTAATTTAATATTTTTTATTTAATATAATGTTTTTATATATTTTAAAGAATTAAAAGTTTAGTGATGAAATGTGATGGAATGTGAACACCGCCGCATGGATTTATTGATGGAATGTGATAGAATGTGATAAAATGAGGTGACAGAATCTGATTGGGTGTGATAATGTGATAAATGGACAACCACCCCATGTGCCCTTACAATGAAAGAATTATAAGATTACTAGTATTTTGGGGTGAGATAAAGCTTAGGAACCAATTGTTTATGGGTTCGATTCTTACAATGGGTAGATTCATTGAGTTCTGGGGCAGACATATCATACAACGAGAGGTGGCGTCCGTTACCCCTCAACTTTTACTGCATAGTGTAAATTTTTTCCTATTTTTATGTTTTTTCTATTACGTTACCCCTGCAGATTATGTAACGTTACCTCTCATTTTTTTTTAAAACCCAACACACCCTCAAAGTTTTTAATATAAGCTTAACATAAAAGTAGATAGAAAATTATAGGCTATAACTCATTCCATTTGTAATTTATTAATTAAATATACAAGCTCATTGACCATGGTTTATTAAATAAATAATAAACAAGCCGAGCTCGAACATGAGACACTACCAACGAGCCAAGATCGAGCTCAAGCCTGGTGATGTAAAATGTTTTGACAAATCATTGGTTAGAAGATAGCGCTAATCAAGAAAAAATATATTGGTTATGAAAGTATGGTAAAAAAATTGAACATTATTTATTATCGTGTTTTTATTTTTGTTTCGTTTACATTGTATGAAAGTAGCTAGTACGGTAATAAAAAAGCGTTACCCCTGAAATTTTAATTTAGATCCGCCACTGATTGAGTTTCCTCCTGAATTAGTGTATAGGCATTATTGCCTAATAGAGATAGATATGATTGGGTAGTTCCGTTTGTGGCACGACAATATTCCAATAGTCCGACAGTGATCCGTTAAAAAACTACAACATATAAAAAATTCAAAAGGTTAGAAAAGGTTAAAGAGTTTGCAAACTAGACAACATAACGGCAAAGAATAATTCTAATTTAAATATTTTCAAACACATTCAGTGAACCATGTCCACCGTCTTTTTCCTTTTATCACATGTTAGAATAAGGATAAGCATATATTATACTTTTATTTTGGAATAAAGTAAATATTGTTTTCATATACGACCACAAATAACATGTATCAATCTGACTGAAAATTGCAATTTTCTTTTTATTTCAAAGATATAATGATTATGTGTGTTTATGTTTGACTAGTTTCCTTGGTTTTAGGACATCCATATAAAATGCTCTCTTTTGGAATATTTATACATATCCTTATCCCATATCCCGAAATATATGCCAATACAAAGCAAGTTTTTGGACATTAGGGGATTTTTCAACTTTTTAAGTGGTGCTTAATTTGACATTCTTACGGGAGCATACTGCCTTATTTTGGCTAGACTATGTTGTTTTAACTAGACCCATGTTAGTATTAGAGTTTGACCTGACGTACACTCGAAAAACCCCATAGAGATCAGCCCTACGTAAGGGGAGGGCATGTGGGCTACTCCTCGTAAGAGTTGAACTCGGGTCTCATGAATGAAATCAGGATGCCTCAACCATGTTGCCATGGCATCATTGACTAGAAGATCTTGTATTAAAGTTAAAAACAAATGTTATTGGAGTGAAGACTGAAGAGGCACCTTAAGATGGGGTTCAGTTTATTGGGTTGGACGGGATGGGCGTTGCAATGGCATGAGATGTGATTTGGGATGAAAATGTTTCATGTAATGTTTGAGAGTGATACCAAAGAAGCATCTTGGAAAACGGTTTGAAATTGGGTCAGGGTTTATTAGTTGAATATAGAGGTGAGCAAAAAAACCGGTTCGGGAACCTAAACCGGTAAAACCGACCCGAACCGAAACCAGTCAAAACCGGTTTCACGTGAAACCGGTACTAAAAAATCCCAAACCGAACCGAACCGAAAACCGGCCTAAAACCGACAAAAAAAAACGGTCAAAAGAAACCGAAACCGAACCGAAACCGGTACACAAACCGGAACCGAACCGAAACCGGTATCGCTAAAAACCGGCCGAAACCGGTTTAAGAAAAATACATTTTTTGGCCATAAACACAAATAAAACATTGTTTTTTTGTATTAATATTCAATTTCCTTCATTAAAAAATCCTAAAAGTTATTAAAAGTTAAATTTTATGTAATTTATACGATTTTAAAAAGTGTGCGAAAAAACCGATTAAGAACCGAAACCGGTCTCCGAAACCGGTCTTACAAATCGACAAAACCGGTCCAAAACCAAACCGATTCAGCCAGGAACCAGTACTGTAGTGAACCGATTTGAAACCGAAACCGGTTAAAAAATAAACGATTTACTCACCTCTAGTTGAATGGAAACACACTCATTCGGGTTGAGTGGATGTGCTAAGGTGTCACTCCGAAATATTGATTGGTTGATTTGAGTTCATCGAATAAATTGGGTTACCCCTTCAACCATATTCATGTGTTTATTAATTTATAGAGATAGTGATGTAATCTATATCTATATCTATATATATAAAAGAAAACGTATATGCTTACGTGGCGTGCAATGGAGGGCTCAACCTCCCTTTGAGAGTGCCACGTGATATCATAATTGAAACATTTTAGTGTTTTTGAACTATTTCCTTTTTTTAACTAAAAAAAAAAAGATAACCATACAACCCTAAATTAAATTGAGTTATTTTAGGAAAAAAAGAATTTAAAAATAAATTTAAAATTTTCTCTTTCATGTATCCTCCCATAATTTTTAAATGTTTATATCTTTTATATACGGGATTTTTTAAAGAAAAAAATTACACCAAATTAACGAGCGTTTTATTATCTTTCTAACGAGTACCATAGTCCTATATAAAAACGGAGAAAAATCAACTATTTTTTGTGGGGTTTCGTTCATACAGGAAAAAAACACACAAGGTGTTCATGTTATTCATTAATCATGTTTTTCTTTTAAACCAGGTTTTTATCTACGATATTGAAAATCAGCCCAATCGCCATGTTATCATTGGAATTTTACTAGGTATACTTCATCAAGAGAAGTTAGGAGAAAGAATCGCGTAACACTGCAACACATGGTGTCACCTTATAGCAAGGTTACTTTTTTATTTATTTAATTACAAGAGTAATAATTATTACTATTAGTATTATTAGAATGGTTATATTTTTCAACCCCGGGACGCTCCCGGAAAGAATTGATAGTTGCTGACGTGGCGTTCAATGGCGGCCTCAACCATCTCTTGATTATGTCACGTGGCATAATGAGATGAAATGATTACAACTTCCAACTTAAGTGTTTGTTTAGTTGATTAGGTTAGGAATTATAAGAGCCATTAGAATGTGAGAAATTAGAGAGATGTGATGAGTTTTTTAATAGTTGCAGATTACATAAGTGATTCTTTAGATGATTACTGATTAGGTTTTAGATTAGGGAATATGATTTATTACTGATTAGAATACTATGAACATGCAATGATTGAGAGATTTTGTGGTTAGTTAACTTGAGCCATTTGCAATAGGTTATCACGTAAAATTAGATTTTTCAACCCCGGGATCCTCCCGGGGTAATCAGCTAGTAACATATAAACATAAATAGAGTAAAGATGTTACAAAGTGTTTTTTTGGTAATACTGTGAGAATCAAAGGAAAGTATTTTTTTTTTAATTATTTTTTTCAATTTTTTTTCCCCATATTGTTAAACATGTATTATAGTATTGAAACTAAAAAAAAAAATTGGTGTAGAGTAATTACGTGTAGAGTAATTACATAATTACTTTAGTGTAAACTAATGTATTTACTTTAATGACGTAATTACACTAATTTTTTTTTATTTTTTTTTGTTTTGTATTAATCATCTAGAAAAGATGTTTAAGCACATGGAAAAAAAATTCTAAAAAAAAAAAAAAAAAATCTTTACCCCATTTGATTCTCACAGTTGTTACCAAAAAACACTTTGTATTTGATCTTTACTCAACATAAATAAATCTTAAATTTAACAAAAAAATAGCCAAACCCGAATCTATTTTAATCCGGGTTAATTAGTATCGTTTTAAATAATTTTGGATTTTCCAATTAATACTTTTACTCACTTTTTTTTAAATTAAAACAAAAACCATAGGTACCCAGCCCATTAAAAGGGAATAGGGCCCCTTTCCTCATTACTTGACTGCCAGTGGGGGGCGCTATTACGTCACTTGCCACCCAAATAACGGAGCTTTACGACTTGATTGAGAAGCCCCTGTGTTTTGCCGATTATCCAACAGTCAAATATTTAAAAAAAAATATTCATATATTTATGCCATTTCACTACTTCATCATGTTTTTATTTCACTACTCATTCATCATGTTTCTATTTAACAACAACCCGTGTTTGATCCGAACCACCTACACTACGCAAACACTCAAGACAACCCTTTGGTGGTCAATATCTATACCGACCAAGGTGAATATCGACCACCACTGATGTAAATTCACCACGATGGTATACATCATACCCACAATCTCGACTAATGTCCCCAACTATATAAATGCCCAGTTTTCATTATTATTCATCACAAACCCTATTTAGCTAATTTATGTCTCAACCCATACTCGAAGCCCAACCCACTCCGAAAGTCTCCTAAATTCATTCACATTTAGACATCATAGAAAGCGACTGGATGAAGAACATGTTCTAAAGTCACACGTAAAGTGGTCAATGAAGGTAGAGTTAGCTTTGACAAGAGCGTGGCTTGACGTTTCTAAAAACCCCATTGTTGGTATACTTTTTCCATCAATTAAAATTATTTATTTAAAAATAAATTTGTTTATATAATTTATATATTTAAA
The DNA here is from genome assembly GCA_028751855.1 of Ambrosia trifida. Lineage (NCBI taxonomy): Eukaryota > Viridiplantae > Streptophyta > Magnoliopsida > Asterales > Asteraceae > Ambrosia > Ambrosia trifida. The sequence goes on from CM054131.1 coordinate 103,401,002, forward strand.
AATAACCTTATTTGTTTACTTAAACTGTTAAACTGCTTACATAGGTGATGATTAATAATTATTTGTTTTTGAAGTGCATTTGTGAAAATAATCGCCGCAATGAACCGTGATTCTTACCATAGTAATGATTCGTTCTCGGGCAAATGGATCACAATACAAACACAAATTAGAAACTTCAGCATCATTGTCAACCGCCTTACTAACAATCGTCAAAGACCAAGCAATTCAAATGACGTGGACGTTTGACGACCGCCCATGATAGGGGTTTAACATGATAAAATCTTGGTAGCTACTTTGAAATTCTTTATAATGGCATCTTGTGCTACCAATAAACACACGTCGATCGTCTAAGCGATCCAAGAGTACTTGAGGTACCCGAGTGTCGAACTCGTCTGTATGTGGATCTGATGTTCATTCCTACTTTAACTTAAACGACAACGCCGACGACCTTGAGTTTGGGGAACCAGTAGAATTGCAACGCTTGCCTGGTAGATCTAAAAGCTAGGCAGCTGCAAGAGCCCATGGCAAATCCACATCTACAACAACATTGAATACCCAGTGTGGATCAAACTTCTCCAAATTGGACAACAAACCTATTCGATTTCTCTCGACTAAGCAACAAGAACAACAATTGCAAATGGATAGGCAAATGACACGTTATTTTAAGTTCCTGTAGAAAGACCTATCGCATCTCGACGAGGAGAACCGTGTGATTTGCAAACTTGAGAAACAACGAATTTAAGCTAAATATCTTCAATTACTAGTAGTTTTTTTTATGTTTTTTTATTAGTTCAAATGTTTTGTTTATTTTATTTTAAATTAGGTTTGTATTTTTCTATGCTTGATTTTTATTAGTTTACAAGTTATGGGTTTTGTTTTTTTTTTATTAGTTTAAAAGTTATGGTTTTTTTTTTTAAACTTGGTTTGTATTTTTCTATATTTAATTTTAATTAGTTAAAATGGTATTTATATTATTGTGACTTGTGACACTTTATTTCATTGTTTGAGTGCTACTAAAATGAGGCAATGGGGGCCATGCATACGCAGCACTAACGTGACGCAATGAAAACCCTAAATGCTCCATTTCATACCACCTAACCTTAATGATTGAAATTCACCTATTCAATCAACTAGATGGTGGTACTAATCAAATACAAGAAGACATCATGCTATAATCTATCTACCAGGATCTATTTTTTGTTAGGAGCTTTTAGAGCATTCACAATAGGTTCTTCATTTCCATCCTTATATTACACTAAAAAGCATTACATTTTCATTCTCATTTTTAATTAGATAATTTTTTATGACTTTATCATTACTTTTTCTCTCTCCCCACTCACAACCACTTTAAAAAAAGTATTAAGAAATAAATGCACGGAAATTGTGCTCCCCAAATATACGGATGAACATTAGGTTTCCCATTTTCTCCACTCACAACCACTCACAACCTCATCCAAAAATATAGGTGATTCACTCACAAAAAACATGGGTAACCTAATATGAATGCTCTTATCTTTTGATGCAACGCCCTACCACTCCTCTCACTGTTGCTAACATTATCGGTCTTTTCCTTGTGTCAAACATGTTTACTATATGAACCAGATTCTTTAATGCATATATCCCACATGATCATGTTGTGTATATGGTCTATGATGTTAGAATAAATATAACTTATGTTTATTATATTTATTTATGGTTATCACTATCATTAATATTATATTGATCAATTATTATAATATAGGGCTTGCAATTCAGACACGAACATGATAACCTGACACGAATATACACGACTTTTACAGGTTTCGTGTTTGGCCTTAACAAGTTTCGTGTCTATAAAAGGTCGACACGTAAATACCCGTTTATTTTCGTACCGTGTTCGTGTTTACTTGTTTCGTGTTCGTGTCTTATCGTATTCGTGTCTTAACAGGTCTTATCGTGTTTCTTATCATGTCTTGTCGTGTCTTATCATGTCTTGTCGTGTTAACGTGTTGTACTAGGTATTCCTTGTCGTGTTAACCTGTTATACATAGGTTCATGTTCGTGTTTGAAAAAAATGACACGATTAGATTTTGTGTCGTGTTCATGTTTACATGTTTCGTGTTCGTGTCTTAACATGTTCGTGTAACCTGTTATGCCAATCCTACTATAATATGATCCCTAAGTTAATAATAGGTGATTATTTGATGGACGAAATTACCCTTACTAACATTATTAGGGTGTCCCTGGGTGTACATATGTAGAGATAGCTTATTATAAGATTAGGGGTTGAGACACAAGCATAACACCACAACAACTAATGTTATCATCCCCCACCATATCTCATCTCTCTCTCAATCGTGTTCATAACTCAAGAACACATAATTCCATAAGAACAATACATTCTAAAGGGAACCTGATCATAATGACAAAGTGTCGTCTTCCTTCTTTGTTACGGTTACTGGATTCACTGACTAATCAGGTGTTTATTTATTATTATCATATTTTTTTTTTATTATATACATTCAGAACTGATCAAATATGAAACTATGTTTGGAAGAATAAACGATGTGTCATCAAATATAGAACTTGATTTGTCAAGATCTAGAAAACTTATTCCTTGTTATCAACCATTATTTTATGCTTTACACTTTGTTCTTGAACATAATCCTATCGTTTAAGTTGTTTCCAGAAAAAAAGAAAGCACGCGGAGAATATTAGAATATATGACGGATACAAAGAACAAAATCTACTCAACTTGATTAGTCTATAATCAAAGCTGTATCTAAAAAGAGAAGTCAAATTATTTTTAGAAGGATCCGAAATTAAAAATGCTATAAGTTAGATCTAAAACCAATAAGGTTAAGTTTTAAGTTATAAAATCGTTAAAAGAGGTGCATTTCCAAATAATTTTTCAATTATTATTGTATTATTGCCGTTAGATATAATTAGTATTAAGCTTTCCTCGATGCGACGAGGCGTAAAACATGTAGCACCAATGGCATCGGGCTCTAACACCGAAAAGCCTCGTATTAAAAAGATATAAAAAAGCGAAAAAAAATGAATCTGAACGAAAAGTAGACATAAAAACGTTGAACACACAAGCTAAACGTAAAATATGAAATACAATAGCTTAGTCGATTTAGGACTAGCGCATTGCGACAGGGCCGTTAAAAGAGAAGTAGGCATAAAACATCAGTTGAACCACTGCACACACACATGCTTTGGCTAGTTAACTTGTAAAATTTAGACTAAAATGTAAAATGAAAAATGTAGAAAATGAAATGTATAGAAAACTAGAGTTGAATGAACATGTTTTGGGGTTAATTGTAAAATTGGTAAAAGTAATGGTTTAAAATTATAAAATTTAAATATAAAAAATAAAAGGTGGGTACAAACTCTTGATCTAAACCTAAGTTGCAAATTAGCATATAACTAGTATTAAGCCAGTCACATTGCAACATGGGCATATAACAGTGCCGAGTAACATTATTGTCACACTGCCATCAGCAACCAACAACACTAAATGCTCATAAAATGAAAGAAAGAGTAAAATGTCATAAAATGTTGAACAATGCATAACCATATTGATGCACAAATATTAGAGCAAAACGTAAAACGCAACGCAGTAGCTAGACAGGGAAAAAAATAGAGGTAAAAGCGTTGAACCACGTACACATATTGTGAGGTGTTAACTTGAAAGATTTGGAGCGAAACGTGAACTAAAAACTTGTTAAAAACAAAACGTAAAAGGTACAACATCATTAAGCACAAACAAAATTAAGACTATGTAAATTATTGTTATTTTTCTAAATTGTTACACATACAATATTCCAATAATAGTGAAACAGTCGACTCCGAATTGATTGGGACCTGGAATTCGGATGGAATCCCCTTTAACGTTTGTTTGCTGTTATACAGAGGAAACTTGTATGAAACCTGATAATATAATTATTAGTCACGTTTTTTCCCTTCTATATATGGGTCACGTTTTTTCCCTTCTATAAAAGCAAAATATACTGAGGATGGCTACATAATTTTACGTCAATTGAATATAGTGTAGTCATGTTTATTGGTGTTTTGTGAGGAAAAAACAAACCTTTGGGTAAAATCAAATGTACAACTCTCATTGTATCTTCTTGATTAACAAATTAATTCTTTATATCTCAAACGCCTTATGCTTAGGTAGTGTTTGGTATGATGGAATGAAATGGGGAATGGAATGGACCATTACAAGGTAATGAAAAATAATGTGTTTGGTTGGCTAAAGGAATGAAATCACCCATTCCACAAGACATTCCATTCCCTTAAAACCATTCCATCCACCCCCCATGTTTTTTTTTCATTCCATCCCCATTCACCCTTTACTAACAAAAGCATAACCCACCACCACCACCCACCACCACTATCGCCACCACCCACCGCCGCCGCCACCACCCACCGCCGCCCCCACCACCCACCACCACCGCCGTCACCACCCACCACCACCGCTACCAACCACCGCCACCACCCACCACCGTCACCACCCACCACCGCCACCAACCACCACGACCGCCACCACCCACTACCTTCACCCTCCCACCATCGCCACCACCCACCACCGTCACCCATCCACCACCGCCGCCATACAAAACCACCCACCGCCGCCTACCACCACCCACCGCCACCTCCACCACCTACCACCATCACTCACCACAACTTCCTTTACCCACCACTACCGCCGCCTCCCATCACCGCCGTCTCCTCCACCCACCACCGCCACTACTCACCATTGTCACCCACCCACCATCACCGCCATCCACCTCCACCCATCGCCACCGTTGCCGCCACCCACCACCGTCGTCGCCACCACCTATGACCGCCGTCGCCATCCACCACCACGCTACCGTCACACACCACCACCTACCATCACCACCACCAACCGCCACCCACCACCACCGCCACTACTCACCATCGTCACCCACCCACTATTACGACCATCCACCTCCACCTTCCACCGTCGCCGCCACCGACCACAGCCGCCGCCACCCACCATCGCCGCTACCCGCCACATATCACCACCCACCATCACCGCCACTGACCACCACCCTCCACCGCCACTAACCATCGATTTTATTCATTCGTTTTTTCTTGTCTATCCAACAACACAAAGTAATGTTTTGTTTCATTCCCACATGACAACCAAACAAGACATGGAATGGTAATGATCCATTCCATTACCTCGTCCATTCCATTCCCTCATCCATTCCATTCCCTCATACCAAACAGACCCTTAATCTCATTCTTTCATGTACGGATATGATTTACATTTCATATGTGCCCAAAAAGTGGCACCTTTTACGCGTTTTGTGACAAATAAACAAGCGTGTGTTAACCTTGATATATTATCATGACCAAATATGATTTTCGATCAACACCCACAAACATTCAACATCTCTATTGACTATAGGACAAATCTTTTTATCTCAAACGCATTATCATTATTCTCATTCCTTCATGTAAGGATATGATTTACATTCATATGTCGATTGGTGCCCAAAAAGTGACACCTTTTACGCGTTTTGTGACAAATAAACAAGTGTGTGTTAACCTTGATACATTATCATGACCAAATATGATTTAACACCCACAAATATTCAATGTCTCCATTGACTGTAGACCAAAGAATCGTTGTTGTACTTAGGCTTTTCCAGTTGAGTTGCTTCCCACCACCACCACCACCACCATTAGTTCATGTGTACCGTGTACGTACTTAAACTTTTGAAGATATGAAATATAAACTTTTTTTTTCTAGAAAAATAATAAATTAGCGATAAATTAAAGATCATACAAGAAGTAGTTGATCAATCATACTTCAAGATATGATATTGGTCAACTATCCAAACCAAATTCAAATAACTATATATACGTGTTATAATCTGAATCTTTGGCACACTTTACTATTAGTGTTCATGTATTATGACTAATACACTATGACTGAGAAAATTACATCAAGATAGCGGGCAGACGGGAAATAAGCTACGTCGTCATCCCTTTCTGAATGGTAAATACGAGCATAATACACTACGACTGAGAAAATCTGAATTCTGAACATCATATACGGGTGTCTATTATACCCAAAACCATATTAATGATATGTAAAAGGAAACTGTAGAAATATTATTCTTGATTGATTTTTACATAATGGGTATAATGAATATATAAAGATGATCAACCGACTCTCATAAGTTGGTGGGGATATACACAATAATATTTACAATCCTTTCCTATAATACAATGATTCTATTACACCCCGCAGTCGAAGCATAGGGTAGCCGAATGCTGAGATTGGACATGAAGTCGTCGAATAGAACACGTGGAAGCCCTTTAGTAAAGATATCTGCGATATGATGACGTGAGGGAACGTGGAGTATACGAACACGACCATGTTGAACATGCTCACGGATGAAGTGAATGTCAAGCTCGATATGTTTTATGCGTTGATGTTGCACCGGATTTCTCGAGAGATAGATGGCGCTGACATTGTCACAGTAGACAAGAGTCGCGCGAGTCAGCGGGTGATGTAATTCGAGAAGAAGATTGCGAAGCCAGCAGATTTCCGTAACTACATTGGCAACGCCGCGGTATTTAGCTTCAGCACTGGAGCGGGAGATGGTGGACTGTCGTTTGGATGACCAGGAGATGAGATTGTCATCCAGATATACACAATAACCTGATGTAGAGCAACGAGTGTCGGGGCAGCCGGCCCAATCTGCATCGGTTTAAGCAAGAAGAGAAAGATCATGTGTCGGACCAAGATTAAGACCATAGTCAGAAGTGCCTTGTATATAGCGGATAATGCGCTTTAGCGCATTCCAATGATCGACCCGTGGGGAGTGCATGTGCATACAATATGTCAGGGAACAATAGCTTTTAAGTTTTCAAAGTTTGATCACTAAACTTTTTGAAATTGCAAAGAAGCCTTTTCATTGACTTTGCGTTTGGTACACATTTGGTCCTTGGGTGAGTTTTATTTAATTGTCGTGTCCAATCAAACATTTTCATGTAATATATGATGCTTTACTTGAGTAAACTTTGTATTGAGATAGAACAAGCTAATCGAATGAGTTACAAAGAAAAAAAAAAACCGCATTTGGATATATAGGTAAAAACTGTATCGACTTGGAACAAGTTATTCACTTAAACTTTCTAACAAGTGGTCAAACATGTATCAACATGAGTTTGGCATATTTGTGTTCTCTTTTCGTTGCCATGTCGAGTGACGGTACTGTATTGATAACAAAAATGTGAAGCTACAACCCTACTTCCCTGCCGCGAAGCGCGGGATCAAACCCTAGTTCTATCACTAATCATCATATGATATATAAGCAAACCGAAACCATATATTAACAAAATATAAAAACTCTTGCAAAGCAATCTAACTCATTTTAAGTTTTACACACGACATAACATTCTTATACATAGACCTTTTTTTAGACAGACAAATCATTTTAATTAAATTTTAACTTATTATTATAGGGCCTCACCCTTGTGGTGGAGTGACATCCAGGTGAAGAGCGAATACGGCTGGTGTCAGTTCGACTCAGATGGGAGACGAGGTTTTACCGATTTTCCACTGTCGTGCCTTCGACGGGTGGAGTTCAGGATTCTGCGAATCTGGGAGAGCCAAGGGACTGGCGGCGATCGAGTAGTCAACCTTGGCCACAGCGCCCGGTGTCACGTTGGTTGATACATCGTTCCTTGCCGTTAAAAAAAATCTTATTATTATAGGTGCGGGTCCATGTAAAACGTTACATACCATAAAAAAACTAGAATGTCAAAACCAACCTTACCCGTTATCTAACCCCTTTTGGATTCTTGTAATGTAGACATGATATGACTTCTTTTTGGACTTGTTCGATCAATCCCCACATGAATTCAAGTGTGAACGATGCTACTACTTAATGTTTATTGATTTAATTACATGTAATAAATACATCAAACACTAAATTCCAAATCATCAAATCTCGGATAAAAGGTCAATCTACAATTAATCTTGAATTCAATTCAATTCAACCAATTAACTTCCAAATTAACCTTCTTTTTGTTCACACCAATGACTATTTAAACTACCAATCATCATGTCAAACAATCTCACACTCAAGTCAAAATGGAGACAAACATGATAACAATGCAAACCTCGGAAATTGACCCGACAAATGACTTTGATTCTTTCTATTATGAGCTTGAAAGGCGAATACTGAAATTAATAGACGACGATGAGAGTAAAGATTGTGTTGGGAGTGTGATCCTCAAACGTCCAACTCGTCCAACTCCTACGTCTACCAATAGACAAAGATTCATCTTGGAGCAACAAACCGAAAGCTATTTTTGTTCGAAACATGATTTTGAGAGTTCTACAAGCTTAGTACCCGTTTGGCTCGTGAACATGTGGAGGAATAAGAGCAATGGAACTGGCGTTTTCTTTCCTCGTACAACCGTTATTGGAGGAGGATCTAAACCAAGTATGTCATTTTTTTAATTTATTTATTTTTATATCTTTCTTTTCTTCTTTTTTTTTTTTTTTTTTTTTCTAGACTAGTATTTTTTTTTTTTATAAAAAAAATAGTAATCTGACATATTGATATTTGGGATGGTGATTTACAGGTAGAAGATGCAAAGGAAAAAGGAAGAATGTATAAATGATTAGTTGATTAGTATGCAATGCAAGTTATGGCATGAATTTGTAGGGATTTTGTTGAAACTGTAATTGGTATAACCACATCTAATAAGTTAAAGCGACATCTTTATGAACTTATTTGGTATTAGAGCATTGTGTAGATCGTAATTGTGGACGGTTGAGTTGTTACACGTTAAGTGTTAACAGGGAGAATAGACTCATGAGTTTGACTAAAAATAAACAAAGTTAACTTTTAACTATAGTATTAAGTTATTTTGTAAATTTTATGCAACTTGATAGGTGTGATTTTGTAAACTTGATGTTGATTCGTCATTTGAAACGAATCAGCACCAGGTTTATAAACAATACTATCGTAGTATCATTATTTCTCGATCTATATCAATTTTACCACAAGAATAGAACTCTCAATCACTTTGAGAGAATCATTTAGGAAAAACATTCAACTTTCAGTCCTTCACTACATAAACTTGATACTGTTAAAATACAAGCCTTTTAACAAAAGCATGTTGTTTTTCCAAAGGATAGTTTTATTATTATTATTGATTGTTTAATTTAGATGTAGATTGTAGTAAGACCCTAATAAATAGGTCTCGACAATTGTGATCCAACAAAAGGACTTAATATGTGAAAGCAAACTATGTTGGCCCGTAACAAGTCTTTTTTTTTTTCATAAAAAAACTTTTCTTTTGAAACATTATTTTAAGAGTTTTACCTGTTGGAAATTATATATGTGTGAATGTGAGTTTGGTATTATCTCATATTGGTTAAGGAATGAAAAGGAGATGAGTTTATAAGGTGAAACAAAATGGAAGAGATTAAATTCTTTTACTTACATTATACTTGAGCATTTACTCGCACGCGCAGGGGGGGGGGGGTGCAAAAATGTAGCTCGAAAAACCCGGGTCCGCGTGACGCTAGGTTTTGCTACCTGTTTATTTTTATTTTGTAACTTAAAGAAAACGACTCTACACAGTTACTAAAGCTGCAAACGAACTGAATTTCAGCGAACAGTTCATGAACCATTCGGCGGGAAGTTCGTTTGTGTTCGCACGTTTAATAAATGAACGAACACGAACAAAAAGTTGTGTTCGTTTAGTTAAACAAACACTAAACGAACGAACATGAATAAAGGTCGCGTTCGTTCGTTTATGTTCGTGAACGTTCGGTAACGTGTTCGTTTGTGTTCGATAGTTTATTAAGGTTTTTAATTTATATAATTTTATTTATATTCCTTTATTTTTATTTATTTTATCCAATAAATAATATTAAGAGGTAAATATATCACAATATGAGATCAATAAAACTACTTTGTATCCACGCTCATTATATGTTTCCACGTTCCAGCGTTGATGCTCTCCACCTCCAACGCCCTTCTCCAGTACTAAATATGTTTAGACAATTAGGTTATATTTTAGGTGGATCTAGCTAATGTCTTAATGTATGTGAATTCGATGTTATTCAAAATTTAATATATGTCCGTTTGTGTTTGTTTCCATTCATGAACACTTGTTTGTATTCATTAATGTTCGTTTGTGTTCGTGTGCATTCATGAACAAAATTAACAAACGAACACAAACATGAGTGTTTTCTTATCAAACGAACACGGACAGAAAATCCCGTTCGGTAAGTGTTCATGAACTGTTTGTGAACACATAATTTTCTTTACAAACGAACTCGAACAAGGCCTTGTTCGTGTTCGTTTGGTTCATTTGCAGCCCTAACAGTTACGATTCACAGCAGTTGCAACCAGACTTTCGATTATTTTTCAGGCAAGTGGGATAGTCCGGCAGTGCACCACAGTTACTGTTAGCAACCGGTGTACCCTAAGAACAGACGACGAATCTGTTTAAGGGAATTGTGTCAAACACGAGCCCGGTTTTTATGTCATTCTTTTCTACGTCTTCTTCTCAGTTTTGTAAGCCATTTCTAACAAACTTAAACAGATTTTTGTTCTAACAGTTTTGGTTTGTTTTTCAGTATTGGAGAACTCGCAGCCCATGACTACTGCTCCTCTCTCGAACTCCACCGTCACTAGAGTTTCTGCAGTGTTTGCTTTTGCTTTTGTTGTTACCACTGCTTTAGTGGCACCGTTGCCTACTGCGGTAGCGAGCCACGCTGAAAAACCAGAGAAGTTCGTCGGTAGGAACTTCAAACGTTGGCAACAAAAGATGCTCTTTTATTTAACAACGTTGAACCTTGTGAGGTTCTTGACTGAATCTGTTCCTCATATTGCTGAAGAGGAAATGGATTCTCAAACTGTGAGCGCGATTCATGCTTGGAATTATTCGGATTTTCTGTGCTGAAACTATGTCCTTAATGGAATAGTGGATTCGCTTTACAATGTGCATTGCAAAGCCGCAACAGCCAAAGAGTTATAGTTATGGGAGTCTTTGGAACGAAAGTATAAAACTGAAGATGTGGGCACAAAGAAATTTGTGGTGGCTAAGTTCTGGATTTTTCTCTGGTGGACTCAAAAACTGTCATGAGTAACTACTAGTTGTTCTTCATGATATTCATGCAGAAGGAATGATGCTTAGTGAGACATTCCAAATTGCGGCTATTATTGAGAAATTGCCACAAAGTTGGATTGATTTCAAGAACTATTTGAAGCATAAGCGAAAGGAGATGACAATTGAAGACTTGGTTGTGCATCTTCGTATTGAAAAAGACAACAAAGATGCTCAAAAGAGGAATGTCGTTCCTGAAATCGCAAAGGCTAATGCTGTTGAACATGGTCAGTCATCTAAAGATAACAATGGCAACAAACGGGTTGGGTTCAAGAAAACCAACGGGAAAGGCTCTCACTTTGGACCTAAAGGTGGAATTGGGAAGAAGAAGTTCAAGGGAACATGCTTCAACTGTGATAAACCAGGGCATAAGGCAAGTGAATGCAAGCTTCCCAAAAAGGAAAATGCCCAACAAGCCAACATGGTTGATAAGTGTCTTTACTGTAAAACTTGACTCAAATCACGATGTAGAAGTAAGAAACTTTTTCAAGTACAAAGATTTGTAATGATTCTTTATGGATTGAATCTTTGGGAAGTTTGGGGAAGTTGGACCGGATCTAAGCGTTGGCTAGGTAAGCGCCCTGTAGTAAGAGGAGTAGTTATGAACCCTGTAGACCATCCACATGGGGGTGGTGAAGGGAGGGCCCCAATTGGTAGAAAAAAACCCACAACCCCTTGGGGTTATCCTGCACTTGGAAAAAGAAGTAGAAAAAGGAATAAATATAGTGATAATTTGATTCTTCGTCGCCGTAGTAAATAGGTAGTAAATAGGAGAGAAAATAGAATTTCTTTCTTCGTCTTAAAAAAAAATAGGAGGAAGCTGTGACACGTTCACTAAAAAAAAATCCTTTTGTAGCGAATCATTTATTAAAAAAAATAAATAAGCTTAACACAAAAGAAGAAAAAGAAATAATAATTTGGGCGAACGACGGGAATTGAACCCGCGCATGGTGGATTCACAATCCACTGCCTTGATCCACTTGGCTACATCCGCCCCTCTACTGTTATCTAGGCGTGCTATTTGTTTACATCCATTAGTTTGTAAGGGCTTCAATGCAGACTTTGACGGGGATCAAATGGCTGTTCATGTTCCTTTATCTTTAGAGGCTCAAGCAGAGGCACGTTTACTTATGTTTTCTCATATGAATCTTTTGTCTCCAACTATTGGAGATCCCATTTCTGCACCAACTCAAGATATGCTTAGTGGACTCTATGTATTAACGAGTGGAAATCGTCGGGGTATTTGTGTAAATAGGTATAATCCATGTAATCGTAGAAACTATCAAAATGAAGATAATAACTATAAGTATACAAAAAAAAAAGAACCCTTTTTTTGTAATACCTATGATGCAATTGGAGCTTATCGGCAAAAACGAATCAATTTAGGTAGTCCTTTGTGGCTGCGGTGGCGACTAGATCAACGTGTTATTGCTGCAAGAGAAGCTCCTATCGAAATTAACTATGAATCTTTGGGGACCTATTATGATATTTATGGACACTATCTAATAGTAAGAAGTATAAAAAAAGAAATTCTTTATATATATATTCGAACCACTCTTGGTCATATTTCTCTTTATCGAGAAATAGAAGAATATTTCTGATCTTTAATTGATGATCACTGAAGCTAACATGTTGCGTACGGATGCCAAGGATTGGTGGATTGATACCGGGGCAACCCGGCATGTGTGCTTTGACAAGAGCTTTTTCAATACCTTCAAGGATGTTACTGGTGAAAAGCTCTTCACGAGAAATTCTGCTACAGTGGATATCAGAGGGGAAGGAAATGTGATTTTGAAGATGACGTCGGAAAAGGAACTTACTTTGTCAAATGTGTTGTATGTTCCTGAGATTCGTAAGAATCTTGTGTCTGGTTAGCAGTTGAACAAGTTTGGGTTTAAAATGGTGTTTGAGTCTGATAAGGTCGTATTGACCAAAGGTGGAATGTATGTTGGTAAGGGCTATGCCCTAAATGGTATGTTTAAATTAATTTTAACTATGATGAATGGAATGAATAATGCTAGTTCTGCTTACTTACTTGAGTCTTCTAATGTTTGGCATGGTAGAATAGGTCATGCAAATTTTAGCTTTATTCAACATTTAATTAAATTGAATAGCATACCAAAAATTGATATTGACTCAAACCATAAACGTGAAACCTGTGTCAAAGCAAAACAAACACGAACGTCATTCCAAACGGTTGAACGAATCACCGGTCCCCTTGAGTTGATCCACACAGATTTGTGTGATTTAAAAGCTATTCCTACTAGAGGTGGGAATAAGTATTTCATAACATTTATGGATGATAGCACACGATTTTTCTATGTGTACTTACTTAAGAGTAAGGACGAGGCTATTGACAAATTTGTTGTGGTCAAGGCCGTCGTTGAAAATCAACTTAACCAAAAGATAAAAAAGGTAAGGAGTGATAGAGTTGGTGAGTATGTTTCACCTTTTGATAAACTTTGTGCAAAAAGTGAAATCATACATGAACTCACACCTCCTTACTCACCACAATCAAATGGCATGGCGGAACGGGAAAACTGAAACTTGAAAGAAATGATGAATGTCATGTTGATAAGCTCTGGGGTGAGCGAGGACATGTAGGGGGAGCGCTTAAATCAGCAAATTTCATTCTAAATTGAATTCCTTGTAAGAAGAAGGACGTAAGACCGTATGAATTATGGACGGGAATCAAACCGTCATACAAACACTTGTGAGTGTGTGGGTGCCTAGCTAAGGTGGTTGTAATACCACCAAAGCGTCTTGTGATAGGACCCAAAACTGTAGATTGTGTGCTCATTGGATACACTCGTTTGGGTTGTCCACGTCGTTTTCTTGTGCATGACTCGAAGAATCCTGGAGTGTCTAACGGCACTATATTGGAATCTAACGATGCTTCTTGGTTTGAGCATATATTCCCATGCTTTGATTGGCCTAAATTGGGTTCACCAAACCCATTTGATGAGAATGTTCTAGATGATGAACTGGGCCCATCAAACCCAACTAGGGAAAGTGTTTCAAGAGAAGATATTGCAAATGATGAACCTCAAATCGATGAAGGTGAAATCCGAAGGAGTAAAAGACAAAGGACTGAAAAATCCTTTGGTCTCGATGTCCTCACCTATATGGTCGAGGAGGAACCGCAAACTTACCAACAAACGGTAAATTCCTCAGATGGACCTTAGTGGAAGGAGGCCATAAAATGTTAAATAGATTATATTTTACAAAACCACACCTGGGAACTAGTGGATCTTCCTGCGGGATGCAAACCACTAGGATATCGATGGATCTTCAAGAAAAAGATGAAGCCAGATGGCACCATTGATAAATACAAGGCAAGATTGGTGATCAAGGGATATAAACAACGAGAAGGCTTGGATTATTTTGACACATATTCGCCTGTAACGCGAATAACATCCATCAGGACGGTACTTTCCATTGCATCCATTAGAAATTTGAAAGTTCACCAAATGGATGTGAAAACGGCTTTCTTGAATGGAAATCTAGAGGAAGAGGTTTACATGGAACAACCCGAGGGTTCCATAGCCAAGGGAGAAGAAAAGAAAGTATGCAAGCTTGTAAAATCCTTATATGGTTTGAAACAAGCTCTAAAATAATGGCATCAAAAGTTTGATCATGTCATGCTTGATTCTGGGTTCAAGATCAACGAATGTGACAAGTGTGTGTATGTGAAAGACACACCAGATGGATATGTCATCATATGTTTATATGTGGATGACATGCTCATTGCTGGAAGTAATGAGAAAATGATAAAATCTACAAAGGACTTCCTAAGAGCAAGGTTTGACATGAAAGATATGGGATTAGCGAACGTGATTTTGGGAGTACAAATCACACGAACCCGGAATGGACTTGTGATAACTCAGTCTCACTATGTGGACAAAACTAAAAGCTCTCGTAGAACCAGGCACGTGTCCATGACCACAACAGACACAAATATGAGGACTTGACGTTGTCAGGGAGATTTTTGTGTGAAGCATATTGTCGTCTACTTAAACGACAAACTAGTTCAAAGACACGAGGGTGAACTCAGTTAAGTTTTAAATAGGTTAGTCCCTAATACCCGACGTTTTCAGGGAGATTTTTGTGTGAAGCGTATTGTCCATGACTATAATGCCGGTGATTTTGGGTTATCGTCGGAGAAGAAGTACAGTCCAAGAGTGCTTGTGTGTTGTTTTTTTTTAAATTGATTTTTAATTCTTTTTTTTGTAGTTGAATGGACCATAATACCCTCACGTGCAACTCACGTGAGGGTGAACTCATTTAAGTTTTAACTAGGTTAGTCCTTAATACCCGACATTGATACAAATTAAAAGGTTAATACCTTAAGCAGAAAAAATAAAACCTTAGTACCTTACATTGAAACTAGGTGGAAACCATAAGGACTAACGATGTAATTTTTTCTATGTGTAATCATTTGGTATTTGAGCGTTATTAGATTATAATTGTTGACAATTGAGTTGCCACTTAAGTTTGGACCGTGATAACTCAGTAGAAGTTTGACTAAAACTTTAAAAGTAGAGAAAATTGCTCGAATAGTCCTTGTGGTTTGCCCAAATTTCACCTTTAGTCCTCGACTTTTTAAAATTACATCTGTAGTCCCCAACTTTTGGTGTCACTTAACTCGGATAGTCCTTTAAATGGAGGTTAAATAATCCAGTTACGTGGGTGTATAATTACTAAACTATCCTTATTAATAAAAAATATAATTAAAAGCAATTAAAAATTATGTGAGCCCCACCCACTTCTTCTTCACTTCATCTTCCTCACCTATCACCTCTACAAACCACCACCACCTCCTCGCTCCTCCCCAAACCACCACCACGACTCCACTTTCACCACCACTACCACCCACGTCCGAACCAAACTCTTGCTATGACCAAGACATATGTCGGTCACTTTCTTAAGTGAAAAAAAACCCCTTTGCGTGAACCTTGTTTTCTTCTTTTGTTGACTTTTGTGACACCTTTTAATTCTTTAATCACAGCACATAAAAACGAAAATCCGAAAACCGATCGAACACTGTAACATAACCTGCTGATGTTTCATCTGAACTTACCTCTGTTCGAATAGATTGTGCTTCCGCTCATGGCGAATGGAAGTTTGTATCCAGATCCAGGAGCGTTAGGGTCATGTTCTTCGGGTTTAGACCTAATGCAATGAGTGAATATATGTAGTGATATAGTTAAAGGAATGGCGTACCTGCATCATCATTCACCGGTTAAGGTGATACATTGTGATCTGAAACCTAGCAATGTGCTTCTGAAAGATGAGATGACTGCTTTGGTGTCTGATTTTGGGATAACAAAGCTGGTGATGATGATTGGTGGTGTGTCTGAGAATTTGGGGGATTTCACTGCTGATATCAATGTTTTTATGACCGGACCGGAAAGCGAACCGGTCTCCTTACCGGTTCACTGGTCGGACCGGTCGAACCGGTCGGACCGGATCTAAGAACCGGAGCATGTGTATATATATATATATACAAATAAAGAAAGCCCATGTATTTTTTAGATAATGGGCTGCAGCCCATCTAATCCCTTTGTAAATTATTACCCTAACAATTTACCCTAACACTCATCATCACTTTACACATAAAAAAGATTTGGATTTCTACAAACCCTTTTATTTCCACAGATCTCATGTCGTTTTCTCTGTCTCGTAACATTTTCAACATCCCTTTGCTCAAAGTCTAACACCATTTTCTACATCTTAAATCCCCTCTTACTTTATCAGCAGGAAACCTGCAAATCGAATAGAGACCTACAAATCGGAGGCTGCAACTCTGTAAAAGGGACCTGCAAATCTTATAAATTCAAGACCGGTCCGGCCCATTCAACACCGGTTACCCGGTCCGACCTCCGATCCACGGCCCGACCGGACGGTCCTTTGCAGAAACGGTCCCACCCACCGGACCGGCCCGGAAGAAACGCCGGACCCCGGTCCGACCGGTCGAACCGGCCGGTCCGGTCCGGGTTTAAAAACACTGGCTGATATACTTTGTGGATCCATCGGTTACATTGCACCATGTATGGATGGGGTGGAGGACGGTGGTTGTGGTGGTGGTTTGTGGAGGTGATGGGTTAGGGAAGATGAAGTGGGTGGGTCCCACATTAATGGTTTTTATATTTTTTAATAGCAAGGGTAGTTTCGTAATTTCACATACACTTAACTGGATTATTTAACCCCCGTCCACTTCAAGGACTATCCGAGTTAAGTGACATCAAAAGTTGGGGACTACAAATGTAATTTTGAAAAGTTTGGGACTAAAGGTGAATTTTGAGCAAATCACAGGTACTATTTGAGCAATTTTCTCTTAAAAGTATTTGATTTTTAAGTATCTAAAAGTCTAAAACCTCAAGAGTTAACTGAAATTTTACTTTTAAGAGTCCACTACTAGAAAAATCGACCTCCACCAATCAGAAAATCATCAACGGATGTGTTTGTCAGCGACATTGATCACTAATCAATGTTATATTGCAACGATAATATGTCACATAATATTTGTCGTTAGTCCGGTGACAATATCAGTCGTTGATCTCTCAAGTATGCCTTTACCCATGCCCGTTTACTCATGAGCCATTACCGGCAGGGGCGGATCCAGCCTTATACAAGCGGGTTCCCAGCAATCCAGTCGGTTTGGAAATTTTAGTGTTAACCTATGTAGAAAAATTATAAGGAACCCATAAATAAATACAGAAAGGAACCCATAACCAAGTCAGTGAAGTGATCTAGTGGTTGTGAGCGCGCTTTTAAATCAAGAGATGCCTGGTTCGATTCCCAAATGTAGCATTTTTTGTCCGTCCTTTTTAATGCCTTTTTTTTTTTTGCATTTAAAACATACATTAGCTTCCATATAAAAAACCTAGGGTTTGTAAACCCAAACCCATCTCCTCCAAACACTGCAGGCTGCACCACATCCCTCATTCCTTCTCCCTGCATCCTCTCCAAGTCCAAACAACTCTCGTTTTGTCCCTCCCGACCTCCTCCTCCTCCACCCGACCAGACACCACTCCGGCCTCCTCCTCCACGTGACCAGAATAAACCAACTGACATCGTAAGCTTTCTTAAACTCTTTACTTTATTACCCCCATGGGCTTCTTATTATTATTTAAAATTAGGGCTAAAAAATGTCATGTGATTTTTAATAATGTTTAGTGACCCTTCTGGGCTCAAGGTAGATTTGCTTATGGGGTTAAGTCAGTTATTTGACCATGATACTAACCTTTTAATTCAGTGATGTTTGCGAAATGGCATGTTTAGGCAATTTTGAAGGTTTATTAGGGCCAATGTGATTATTTCTCATGAAAATGTCACAGATTTTTTATTTGGGAATGTTCTTAACACTTGCGTTTTTCATTTGTTTGAAGATGTAAGCTTGATGGCAGTAGCACACTCTTTTCAATCCCATGAAAGTTGCAAAAATTTTGTTTTATCACACAGCTTGATAGCAATAGTACACTATTTTGGCTCTGTATTTAGCAATGAGAAGATAGTCCATCTCATGGCACATCTTTTGTAATTTTTAGATTAACTGATGTTTAAGTTCAATATGTATGTTTATAATACATTTTAGGTTCTCTTTGACATTGGTTTAAAAATCTTATATTTGACTAGTGGTTTTTTTAATAGGTTTGCAAAAAGTTCCTTGATAGAGTTGAGAAAAAGCAATATGGTTGGTTCTGGGTTTGTCCAAATGGTAATATAGAGTGTCATTATTGATGATGGATCTCAAGAAATTAGTATATATGAAAAAAAAATTAATAGGACTTAACTATCCTGAAAGGGGATTATAGATCAAGCAAACTGAGTTGGTCTCTACAGTCGTATTAGTTGTGTTATTTGTTTTGGTTATTACTGTGTTAGTTATTTTAGGGATGTAAAATTTTAACATGTTGAAACCTAAACCGACCCGACCCGAACACATGTACCGACCCGAATTTTTTTATGTTCGGCCATATGAAGTTAGAGCATCTAAAAAGGAACCCAGTAAAAAAAATTCTGGATCCGACACTGATTACTGGCTGATTACCGAGGGTGCCACCCTCAACGTTCGTTGGTGCATAGGTGGCTCATCTATTTTGTGTGTGTGTTAAAAGTTGCATTGGGGTAAGATTAGACATATTTAGACTAAGAAAAACTTGGATTGGACTATGTGTATAACTTTTTTTTTTAATTTGGAGCACTAGGCCCATACCTAAAAAAAACCCAAAACATCGAGCCAGCTATGCATTAGTGAGAGTTCTTTGATTCGTAAAGAAAGATCCAGTTATACGTGTATATAGATGTTAACTTTCATATGAAATGATGTCGAGTACTATAAAATAAATATTTATTTAATATTTTACGGTCATATTTTACAGTCAATTCGTGCTCACTCCAAACTTTTTACAACTTTATTATGCATTTTTAGTGAAGATTTGATAAAAACTAGATGAATAAACTATGTAAGAGGTGTTCAATTATAATGGTTATTTTAAATTTGACAGGTTAGCCAAATTGTTGAAATAATAACCTGAAAAGTAACTCTTAATTAAACTAAAACCATATATAGATGTGTAAATTATACTAGCAGGAACCCACGCGTTGCGGCGGGGCTGCACTGTGTTTGGTTGTTGCGTTTGGTCAATCACGTTGTTGATGTTGTACATTATACAAACATACTGATAATGTGTAATATGTGATTGTATGGTATACAATTTTAGTAATAAATAGGTGTAGATATTGTATTAGAATAATACGTTAAGTTTTTAATAAATATCGGTGTAATAGTAACCAAAGTGTGAAACAATAGATAACACCTTAGAGTTTTCTAAATACAAAAAACATAAGTTAAAAATAATTATTAATAAGTTATTTAAGTCCAACACTTGTAGCCTAGTTGGTCGAGGGCCTAAAGTTTCCCATGGGAGGCTTGGGTTCAATTCCCACTAGCTACATTTGGAGGACATTGGTGGATGGGAAATGAGGGATGACCCGGCCATTGGCTTGGGTTCGAGTCCTGATCCCGACCGGTTTTACCGACTATTTCACCGTCGTGCCTTCGGGCGGGTGAGAGGTCGGGTTTTCCTGGGAATTGGTGGCAATTGGTGGCCCGGGTACTCTCGAGTACCTGATTCGCCAAAAGAGTGCCCGAGAGTGCTCGGAATTGATTCGTTGGCCGTTCAAAAAAAAAAATAAGTTATTTAAATCATAAGTTAATAAGTCATTTAATTTTGTATTAAATTTGTCTTGCAAATTTAATGAAATTACACTTTTATCCTTATAGGTGAATATGAAATGACATTTTTATCCATTCGGAACCCACTATATAGTAGTATAGATATAGACTAGTCAATAATTTTCACGTTTTAGGCCATAAATGATAAGGACTAAAGCTTGACGAAATTGAGGGTAAATCTTTATGGCGCAATTGAAGCTTAAAGTTAAGGAATTTGGGCTAAACAACTAGGACAAACTGCCTACCACTGATGCATGGAAACGGCTAATAGGTGCCGTACCCCGTACCCGAAACTCGCCGGGGACGGAAACGTGTACGGGGACGCCGGGAAACGTTTCCAGGCCGTTTCTTGACCGATTCGAAAAGTCAAAGAGCGTTTCTGATTTCGTTTCTAGATTTGGGGACGTTTTTTTAAAGGTTGAAGCCTGAATTCCGACGAGAATTCCGGCGCCGGTGCTGGAAGTTGCCGGAAAGGTTGAAAGGTTGAAGAAGATGTTGAAAGGTTGAAGAAAATGGATGGCGGCTGTCATACTGATATTATTCTTTTTAGGGTATATAAAGTTTTAATAATTTTAACATTTAACCCCCTATCTTTCACTACTTTACATTTATTATCTAAATTTGTTAATTTTCACTAAAAAGTGTGAATTTTGAAGTTACATCAACATATAAATATATTTTGGGGTTTGTGGTACATTATCTATAATATGTATTTATTTTTTTTATGTATTTATTTCCGTACCCGTGCCGTCCCCGTTTCTTGATTTTTTGAGTTTTGCCGTTTCCCGTTCCCGTACCCGTACCCGTTTCTCGTTCCCGTACCAGTTCCCGTGCAACATAGCTGCCTACTAGGGATCGGGACGGTATCGGTAAACCAATCCCGATACCGAACACATACGGTACGGTACCGGTATGGTATCGGTATTTTACCTTAAAATACCGATATACCATACTGATCCCGTACCGATACCGATAATACCAAAACCGAAAATCCATAAATGTGGGTACCGATACCAATCCCGAAACCCCTCGGTTCAGTATCGGTTCGGTACGGTATCGGAATCGGTATTCGGCCTTGTATGCTCATCCCTACCGCCTACGATCATGAACTGTTGAGCAGTTTGGTTTACACAAATACAAGATCGAATTAACTGTTACACTTATCTTTTAGATCATGAAGAGTTTGTTGAACAACAAAAACTTATTCCGAATGTAATATCCGAGTAGCTTGTTTAGATGCCACGCTATGTTTTTATTATTCGAACCCACTAACGTAAACATAATAAGGGGAAATTCAAATTCAAATAATAAACAAACCATATGTCCATATTTGACTTCTTATCTATACTACATTATAAAAGATGAGGCATTGACAAATATGTTCAAATTGTCTTTAGATGACAAACAAAGAGTTTCTTTACAATTTCCTAAATTTAACCACTTTTCTTCTCTTAGAGGGTGTTTGGGATTGAGTTTCAAAACAACTTATTGACTTATTGGCTTTTCCAAAAAGCCAATAAGTCAATAAGTTGTTTGTGTAACCCAAAAGCACTTTCTGTTTTGACTTTTGGCTTTTGGTTTTTAAGGGTGGAAAAGCTGTTTTTGAAAAGTTAGAAATCCTGGCTTTTGGCTTTTGAATTTTTGAAAAAAATTACAAATATACCACCCATACAACCAATATTCACAATAAATTAAGCGAAACACTTAAAAAAAACAACAATTTATTGACTTTTTGACGTTTCTCGTCCAAAAGCTAATCCAAACACTTTTTTTTAAAACTCCTTTTCAAAAAGTCATAAGTCAATAAGCACTTTTGCATCTCCAAACTCAATCCCAAACACCCTCTTAATACCTCTAGAAAATAATCAACTTTTATATGAAAATAGAACCCATCCAAACTAAATATACACATGGAATAACAATATTTTTGAACAAATTTCATATAATGGCGATGAAAAATATAATTTATGTTACCACGATAAATAATCTTATCTCAGCTAAACTTGTATGAGTTTTAAAACTTTAAAATATAGTGACTGAACTCTTCCCAGAGTTAAAGTCAAGCTAACCTAAGCACCTTTTTTTTAAATCATTCAACGCAATCATTTTTGTTTTCAAATTTTAATCATGATAATTACGGGAAATTAGGCTCTATAGCTTGTATTAGTTGATTAATTTTTAGGCGTTTATGATAGATTGATGGTATGATATACGTGTCGTTCATTAGGTATTGGTTAAATGATTGTCTGCTTGTTTAGAAAATTTAAGGTTGGTGTAGTCTTTTATTGATCTGCTTTGTTAGGAGAGATTCTATGGTCTGAAAATTATTATTTCAAATATATCCAAGTCCAGTCTTTGTTCTTGATGATTCAGTCTATATGAATAACTTATCTTCACCAGTGAAACGTACCCCAATTACAAAAAATGCCTAATCCATCATTGTCTTGAATTACAAACTTGTAGATGATAATTAGTTTGGAAATAAAAAAAAACTCAAAGGTGTATTTTTAATGAACAAAAGTACAAAACATATATGCTACACCAATTATTAACAAAAATGTTTCTAATCTACTTGACCGACACATTTTAACATGTACGCTAATATCTTTTGGCCTGTTAACATCTCTTAAAGATGGTATAAGGATGCCAACTCCTCCCCCCTCTCTATGTATATATATACACATATATATTAGTTCTTTTTTGCTTCAGTTTTATTCCAAATTATAAAAACAATAAGCGTTGGAGGTAGAGAATTCAAAGGGAGGCAAGAACAAAGGTAAATTTCTATGACTTTTATCAGTTAATTTTTTCCATCTATTTTCAGTTTGAAGTTCATATTTTGTGTTAAAAATGAAGAAAAGGAAGCAAAACTGAAGCAACTCAAAAAGAGATTGTTATTTAAGGCAAACCCAATGCCAAGCTTCTACCATGAGCATCCATCACCAAAGGTTGTGCAAAGAAGGTAATTAATAAATCATTTAGCTTTTAATGGTTTGTTAACATATATATTGTTGTCACTACAAAGTATTGATTATATTCGTACAAGTGGATGTGTTCTATTTAACTAAACAATTCTAACGAGCATAAAGTCTCCCAAAGTCTTATCTCCAGTTCATACAATCTCACTAAGAAAAAAAAATCCACTATTAGCTTTATGAGGGTGTTTGGATGTGCTTTTTCCAAGTTACATGAACTTTATCATTTAGAAAGGTGTCTTCAATGACATTGTTATGTAGATATGCAATGGCCGAACAACTTACACAAGAGTGATGTTTATGTTCATATTGGTTTGTTACAGTAACATACATTTGGCTTATTAAGATTTGTTCAATAATGAGTACATAGTTTTTGTGGTGAACTGCAATCAGTTGTAAGTGGCGATGCACATTTATTTTTTTTTCTTTCTAAGAATACTTGTTAAAACATAGTGTGCACATTTATATTCTTTTTGCGTAACTTACGGTAAAAAACCTAAGTATCATAATGTTGTATTGCAATTTGCAACTCATTTGTGGATTCCGCTGCAACGCGCGGGTAAATCCACTATAATATTTGAAGTTGCCCCGTAATTAAAAATGAATTTGTATTAATAAGGAATTACATTAAGGTGGTAGGTAAGCGGACAACAAGCTACGCCGATATCCCTTTTTCTTTTTAAATAACAAGAAGTTGCCCCGTAATTTAGATGACCGACTTGATTCAAAAAAAATATTCTTAATTAGAGATACAAATACCGATAGTTCATGATTTAACAAAAAAAAATTGGCACACCGGTCCTTGTAAATATATATATATATATATATATATATATATATATATATATATATATATATATATATAGGGGAAGGTTCAATAGAAAACTCATAGTTAGGGAGAGAACTCGAGAACTCCTTAAGTATAGGGGTATTTTTGTCAAGTTTTATTAACTTCATCTTCCCCAACTTTAGAAAACTATAGAACCCTAAATATCTTCCCCAACTTTAGACCTAGATCTCTTACTCCAATCACATCTATCAACAAGCTCTTACCAGATTATAACATGTTTGCATCGATTCAAAACCTAATACGTGTTCATACATATACGAATTCGTATTACGAATTTTATTCATGTCGATTGAAGGTACATGCTCAAAATTCTCAAAACTGAAGCACGCATCTCATTTGATTTCATATATCTTGTTAATTGATACTGATTTATTAGGATTTTGTATGTATTGTTGTTTTTAAATCAAGTAGATACAGATTGAGATGAATTCAAACATTTTTTTGTCATTAATATGAACTTAGTATCAGAAATTGATGGTAAACGAGGATAAAAGCATATATAGTTTTACATGAGAATTTAGATTTGAGATTGTATGATGCTACTTCTTTCGATTTCTACTAACACCGCATATGATAATTTGGATTTTGACAGTTTTCAAACAGATGTACATGTCCTAATCCATGTATTGCATATGTGTATTATATGTGTCTGTTTTTTTAATGATATGTACTGCATATATGTGATACAAGGGTGTGTATTTGCATGTGTGCAAATATGAATAATGATATATGTGTAGAAGGATGTGTATTGCATATGTGTATTATGCTTGTGCTATCTAATGCTATACATGAATAAGTGCTTATGTTTTGTACTGCATATGTGTTATTCAAGTAAGTTGTATCACACGTGTGCATCAGGCGTGGACTATTTAATATTAGTTGCAACCAGATGTTTCTATTTTGTATTGCGTATATGTGACACATGAAGTTGTATTACACATGTCCATTATGATTGTGTTATCTAATGCTATTTTCTATATGTAGTAGTGATCTTATAACTATTCCATATTTCTTACATTTTTTGTCGTATGTAATATTGTTATCACACGTTTACTATTTTACTAATTTTGCATTTTATGTTTTTATTTTAGGTATAATCGATCCACGTTAAAAGGCAATGGAAAATTTTCAAGAAAAACAATACAATTTTGCATTGTGCGTGTAACGGATACGTGCGTGACAATGATCTACGCAACTATAAAAAATACAAGACGCTATAGAGGTTGCAGCTACTACTGCCGTCAAGTCATCATATGCTGATATTATACGTGTTGTGCATCCTTATGCCGAAACATCATATCGTGTTGTTGCTGACCGTTCCTTTATACGTTGTCTGATTCATGGATTGTATTAAATTCATATATTATTAATGATACCGTTTGTTTTAGACATTCCTTTACATGTTTAGATGTTATATGTATTTTAGTTTAACTTTATACTACAGTTTGTATACATCTTATTATGGATTTCAATGTAATTTAGTAAAAATCTGCAGCAAAAAACTCCAACAAAAAAAATTGCTGAAATATGTTAAAAACTGCAGCCAAGTTAGTGCCAAAACGTGTTAAAAAACTGCAGCAAACTGTGACAATACTGCAGCCGAAATGGGTCATAAACTGTAACAAAAAACTGCAACAAAAATTTACCGAAATGGGTCAAAGACTGCAGCCAAAAACTGCAGCCGAAATTGGTCAAAACTGCAGAAAAACGTATCAAACTGCAGCAAAAAACAAAGTAAAAATGAGACATTATGCAGCAAAAAATGTCATTAGAATTTAAACAACCAAACTAATATTAACACGCCATACATTCATCCGTTAAACTTGGTACATACATAAATTCAAAACACAGATCCATTAAATCATACATATAAACTTAGTACATAGGTTAATTCGTTGTAAAACAAAATATACGATAAAAAGGACTCAACTAAAAAAAAACTTCAATCTTTTATTCTTTAATGCCACAATCCTAGCTCGTTCATCATGTCGCCTAATATGAGCTTCCCATATCCTAGCTTGCTCTTCGTGGATGTTAATCGATCTCAATAGACCTGATATCACTTCATCATCTCCTCTATACAATGGAGTCTCAGCCAAACCCACAAACCCGTAACTCTTTCCCTGTAGCATTACACCATGTCAAATAATGTTCACATTTAACATTGGCAATAACAGTCACATTACACATGTGAAATACAGTTACATGTATATATGGAAGCACATGACAAACGAAACATTATATCATTTTAACATTAACTATCTCAAATTAAATTACCACACATGTGAAATACATTAAACATTTAGAACACATTTGTATTACATTACATACAAAGCCTATTCACACTAAACATTGACTAAAACAAGACTACTGCACATGTGAAATACAGTTAAAGAGATATCTCATATATCCAACATATGACAAACACGTACATCAGTCTAACTTAACACTGAGTATCACTAATAATATTATCACACATGTGTAATACATGGAACAATTATAACACCTGTGCAATACATGTCAAACAATTCCCCGTTCACTATTAATATTAACTACAACAGGCATATTACACATGTGAATTATAGTTACATCTATAACATATGTGCGTACATGACAAACAAAACATAATCTCAATAAACACTATCACAAATTGTACCATCACACATTTGTAATATATACACATTAGTAACACATGTGTAGTACATTACATACAAATAATGTTCACATTTAACATTGGCTAGAATAGTCGCATTTCACATGTGCAATACAGTTAAATCTGTAATATATGGCAACACATGACAAACAAAACCTTGTATCATTTTACATTAACTATCACAAATTAAATTGTCACACATGTGTAATACATTAAACCTTTATAACACATGTGTAGTACATTACGTACAAAGCCTATTCACACCTAACATCAACTAAAACAAGCCTACTACACATGTGAAATACAGTTATAGATATCACATATCTGCAACGTATGACAAGCACATCAGTTTAACTTAACACTAACTATCATAAATAATATTATCACACATGTGTAGTACATGGAAAAATTATCACACCTGTGCAATACATATCATACAAAGCCTGATCATTGTTAACATTAGCTGAAATAATCATACTACACATGTGTACTGCAGTTACATCCATAGGCCATAGCACTTGACAAAAAACCCATAATATCATTTAACACTAACACCAACCATATTTAACATATATTTCATGAATAAAACATGAAATGTTGTTCAACATTTCGTTATTTTATACAAAACACTCGAAAATCGTTGCAATATACGAGATGATGCGATATGTGTGTAGTACACCAAATATATTATGATTATATGCGAATAAAACGGTTTGCAAGTATGAGATTGTACCTATATCGATCGTTTATGAGTATTGGTTGATTTTTGTGGTAAATTGTTGATCGAATAAGAGTTTAGTGAAACCCTAGGATGTTTGTTGAGAGAGTTAGAGAGATAGGGGGGATATAGGGAAAGAGAGAACAGGTGAGGGAGTTTTTTATTTTGTTTGATTGAGTGTGAAAATAGGTTTTGCAAACTTTACTTTTCCAAAACTACCCTCCCTTGTAAAATCTTAGCCTTTTTTTAATCCCCACATCCTTTTAATCACAGCCATTGATCTTGTAAGATCAATGGTCATTATTTAGTTCTCGAGTTCTCTCAATAAAATGAGTTTTCTATTGAACCATCCCCTATATATATATATATTTAAATATTTCTAGAAATTAAGTCCGTGTTTTTTTTTATGTAGTTTCCAAGAAGGCCGACGTCCATTTGTTGTCACATGAAGTGTGTGGACCGTGTAGTTCACACTTTTGACTCATTACAACTGAACACATCACCGCATGATGCAAAACACTTGCAAAGGTTTTTAATTATCTAAGTGTACACTTGTCATCTTTTGACCACTTGTTTCCATTCATTTTCTTTGATCCTTTCAAGTGGATTCCATCCACAATACAGACATGTTCTTGGATATTACTTCCATTTGGACCCTCCAATTAACACTTGCGTTCATTGACCTTTTCTCTAATAAAATAATTATTCATTTTCTCCCAATGTTATATGTATATATATAGACACCAACCACTCAAAACATAACCATCAATATTCATTATCACTTTCATATAACAAATAGTATTCATATCATTAATTTTCTCAATCTTATATATCTTACCAACATGAACATGGAGTACTACTCGCCAGACGTTGAAGATAGCGCGTTTTATGCTGAGCTTACACGACAAATATTGATGATCATGGATGATGAGGATGAGACGAATGCGAGGAGAGACATAAAGGGTGCATCTGAGTTTCAAAAGAGATCGGTGGTTAGCCGTGGTGTAGTTTCGGGCAGCTACTTTAGCTGGTCGGAGAGTGGGAGGGGTGTGGAGGTGCCTGGATGGATGGAGAGGTTGTGGGCGAGTAACGGTGGTGGCGGGACAGGAGTGTTTATACCTCGGGTGGTGGCGGCTGCAGCCGGAAAGACGAGAAGAAGAAGACGGAATAAGGCTAGGAAGAATAGCGTTAACAATGGAGGAATTAGGATTCATGCTTGATTGTTTAGTTATTAGTTACATTGATTTATTCTTTTG
Source organism: Ambrosia trifida (assembly GCA_028751855.1). Lineage (NCBI taxonomy): Eukaryota > Viridiplantae > Streptophyta > Magnoliopsida > Asterales > Asteraceae > Ambrosia > Ambrosia trifida. The sequence continues at coordinate 103,429,858 of CM054131.1, forward strand.
TAGATAAAGTTCTGATGAAATATGAGTTTTTGTGAACGTTATAAACTCAGATATCCTATATGATAAATTTATGTCAAGTTTATAAATGGAATTCATACAAATAAATAATAATTCATTTCTTTAAAAAGTTATAGTTTGTAACTTAACTTTTAATGTGTTAAAAATTGGGGTTGGCTAAATGCACACCCTCTAATTACTTTTTGCACTCTCTTTCTAAAAAAAGTATTTTACATATTTTCAAATTTCATCCCTTTAATTATAAAACAAATTAAATAAAGCACTATATTTTTATTATTTGAGATATCGATGTTGTCATTAATTAACATATTAAAAGGTTCTAATCATAAGTAAAAAAAATCTTTTTTTTTTTCACAACAAAACAACTCTATTTGCATAGCACAGCAAACGAACAACAACAAAAAGTCAAACAATTTATTTGATATTCTATATTTGTTTTATTCTTGCCCATCTATATTTGTTTCATCTTCCCAAACGAACAGCAATAAAAAGCCTCAAACGATTACGTCTATTATGATGGGGCACAAATAATTAGGTCCAGTCAAGCAATTGTCATTGTATTATTTAATTTTCTATATATTATATATATATACACAGATAAAAAGTAGAGCATTTTCACACAAATAACTATACGTACAAAGAGGACTCAATCAAAAGGTGTAGTATATTATTCAAAGTTGAATTCTATGTTCCTTGTAACAACCTATAGACACAAAAAAATGTTTTTGGAATTCAACATTCATGTTATGGAAAGTGGATAAACCCTCAGAATAATTAGGAATACTTATTAATGCAATTTTTAATAAACTAGAAAATGTAAGGCTATATTGTATTTATTTATAAACTTTAGGGGGGGAGTGTAAGCAGTAAAAATAAAGAAAAAGGGAGTGCATTTAGCAACACCTTAAAAATTATATGATCTCCCGATAATAATCTGGACCATACAGAGCAATTAATAAACAATAGAAGTGAGGATACTCCCACCATTAAGTGCTATAAGGAGAGAACTCGTAAGCAATTCAAACTTTGAAAATGACACTCTAAATCAGTAATCATAGAAGACTTTTGGCTGTATGCCAAAGAAAGGAGTTTGGGTTAGATATTGTGATAACACGTCAAAGTTTTATGTGTTTGCACTACAAGAATTCTAACCCGTGAACTTTAGCGGCGACTCGCCTTTTTCGCCGCTAAAGGTTCAGACCTGACACAAACACACGCTAACCCTTGATAAAAAAATCAGATCCAACGGTCACGATTTTAGCGTACAATTAAATCATTAGCGGCAACAGGTATCACCGCTAAAGATCAGAAAACTTTAGAAAACTACCAATCTCCTATTATTTCCCTCCCTGCTTTCCCTCTATCTATCTCAGCTCCCTGCTTTCCCTCTACCGATCTCTCCTCTCTCTCGCCACCTTCCCTCTCTCTCGTTCCCCCCTCTGCCAATCTCTACCACCAGGAACCACCACCACCACCGTAAAGCTCCATCACCACCACTGTAAACCTCCATTGTAGTGTTGATTGGGTTTTCATGAACTTAATGAATAAATAAAGCAAAAATTTTAAGAACTTTAACACCTACATTTTGTATGTTCACTAGTGAGATCCCCCCGTTTTATGTTGTGGGGACACGGCTAGTATAGATTTGGTTCGTTAAAACTTATATATGTACGGTGCCGAAACTCGGTGTAGCAACTAAAAGAGAAAACCAAAATATATAAAGTTATGATATACCTAAAAGGGTATTAACATGTGGTTTAAATTGAACAAAAAACATAATATTGAATACTGGTGTCGTTTCATGTAATACTGATATCGGCAACGATATCGGTATGGGTTCAATTCGTCAAGGTACCAATACGGTACCGGCTCATTTTGAACACAACTCCGTTCTCAAAAAAAAATCTACACCGTAATGTTGAGGAAAATCTGAACATGTTAGAGTACGAGTGTGTGTGTGGTATATGAGCAAAGAGAACGAGATTGTGTTAATGGTTCATTTAAAAGCCTTGGCCTTCTATTCATTGACTGCTCGGAGGTGGACCGCTAGAGAAAGCGGTGGCGGTTTGTTGCCGGCTAATGAGGATGAAATTGCGGTTGGTAGTGGTCCTATCCATGCCGAGTCACCAGGCACGTAGCAAAATTGACTATTAGTTTCCTTGAAGGAGCATATTTTTTTCCCCATAGTCACCACCGTAAAGCTCCATCACCACCACTGTAAACCACCATTGTTGTGTTGATTGGGTTTTCATGAACTTAATGGATAAATTAAGCAAAAATTTTAAGAACTTCAACACCTACATTTTGTATGTTCACTAGTGAGATCGCCCCGCTTTATGTTGTGGGGATACGGCTAGTATAGATTTGGTTCGTTAAAACTTATACATGTACGGTGCCGAAACTCGGTGTAGCAACTAAAAGAGAAAACCAAAAAATATAAAGTTATGATATACCTAAAAGGATATTAACATGTGGTTTACATTGAACAAAAAACATAATAATGAATACTGGTATCGTTTCATGTAATACTGATATCGGCAACGATATCGGTATGGGTTCAATTCGTCAAGTTACCAATATGGTACCGGCTCATTTTGAACACAACTCCGTTCTAAAAAAAACATCTACACCGTAATGTTGAGAAAAATCTGAACATGTTAGAGTACAAGTGTGTGTGGTATATGAGCAAAGAGAACGAGATTGTGTGAGTGGTTCATTTAAAAGTCTTGGCCTTCTATTCATTGACTGCTCGGAGGCGGACCACTAGAGAAAGCGGTGGCTATTTGTTACCGGCTAATGAGGATGAAATTGCGGTTGGTAGTGGTCCCATCCATGCCGAGTCACGAGGCACGTAACAAAACTGATGATTAGTTACCTTGAAGAGGAGCATATTTTTTTTCCCCATAATTTTACTTCAAACTTTTGAGTTTAACTTTGGGTTAATTACAACTTAATACCTTGAATATAAATTTGCTCAAGTTGGACACAAAATTTTGACAAATGTTATAGTGATGCTAGAGGTAAAAGAGGATTTAGTACTTTAGAAAAGATTACCCTTGTACTTCATCAACTAGCTTTTGACACTACACCTGAGTCATTAGATATTTAGATGAATACATAAAGGTGACTCAGAAAACAGTTTGGTTAATTTGTGTCTATGCATTTTGTAAAGACATCATCAAGCACGCCATAATATTTATGCTAACCTACTATCATCAACATGTAACAGTTGTATAATTGGCATGGCTCGATACATGGTTTTCCCAACATGTTGGGTAGCCTAGATAGTATGCCATGAGTCAAACATTGGCCGGAGAAGATCTATCCATAGTCGGTAAACTGTCCATCGGTGAATCTGATCGAAAAAATTGTTGGTGTTCCATCGTTAAGAACATTACCCCATGGCCATCATAACGATAGAGCTTCACCGATGAATGCAGGTTGGTGATTGTTTCCAAAGACGGATTCACTGACGAATGCAGGTCGGTGATTGTTTCCAACGACAGATTTCTACACAACTAAACTCTCAATTTTCTTAAAAAATAATGAAATTATAAAAATATTAACATTTATGATGTTTCTTATTTTCCCTTACAATAATGTAAGTCGCCCGAATTAATTATGAATTATCTTTTTTTTTTTTTTTTTTTTGAAAGGCTTAGTTCAGTGGAAATCCTTGTACAACCCTAACTTAGCGGTCGCAAGTTCTATTCCCTACCCACACACCGATTTCCTCCTTGCCTAAGCTCAAACCGTCGTGGAGAATTTTTTTGTGGTGTACATGGATCGAACCTGTGACCTACTCCCATAATAGGAACCCCTAAGGGAAAACCCACCCTACCTCAAACCAGCTGGGCTGGAGATCACTGGCAATTATGAATTATCTCTCTCACTGATTCAATCTATACTACTATATAATGCATTCTAGATGGGCAACATAGTAATTTAACTTTATTTAAGAAGGATATTATTGTAATTTACCTCAAAGCTCCAGACACATTAATACATTATTTAATAAACTTATATTAATACATTATTATTTCTTTTGAAAATTAAACTTCATTCAACCACAAAAAGCGCACCAAGCGGTCCTCAAAGGAGGACCCCCGGGGAAAAAACGAGTTACATCAAATCCAATGTGTATGTACACCACTTATTCCAATCTAAACTATTCAATCTAGATTTATTTTTAATCCAGAAGAATGTAACCGACTTAATATTATTTTTAATCCAGAAGAATGTAACTAAACTTAGGTGTGTCATGGGCCGATTACAAAGTGTTTAAGGGCCGGGGGTTGGGGTAACATAGAGGCCGATTGTTTTGAATATTAAATTAGAAGTTTTGGTTAGTTAGAGGTACCTAGTTAAAGGGATTGTGTAACCAAATGCTTGAACCTCCAAAGCTTCCAATCCAAGTGAGCCGAGTCTCCAACCTTGAGTCTTTATAGCTTGAGGTGGGAAATGATTATGGTTTCGGTGTGATGGGAATCGGCCGAGAAGTAGCAAAAGGGAAAGAAAGATTTTTTTTGTCTCAAAGTGGTGAGTTCTAATCTCCTTATATAGGCCGAAGCCTTGGGAGGTTGGTTTGGATGTTTGTGAAGTTTTGATCATGACAACTATCCTAAACCTTGTCAATATTCAAGTATATGCTAAATGGGTATAAAACATGGACAATGTGATAATGACTTGAGCTTGATTGTGGGTTAGGATCTTCGGCCGTATGCAATGGGTGAGGGAAGGGATTGTTTGGGTAATGGATCATACCTTGGGAAGTGCCATGCTAATATATTAGACCTAGATTAGTATAAGTGAGTTTTTGGATAGTGTTTTGTCCTCTAATTGCATGCATGAGGAATGTTAATTTGTCTTGTATCACTAACCAACCAAGTGAATGCATATGTGTTTGTTTTGTTTGTTTCTTCGGCCAAGAAAGGAAAGATGTTAGGACAAAGAGGATTGGTGAAACCACTTTTGGAAACCTTAGTCTAATTCACTTCTGTCATTTTGGCTAAGTATAGAAGTACTGAAAAGAAAACAAAGAACTGCTGAAGAGAAGATAAGAGAAGTGCTGAAGAAGAAACTTCATCAGAAGTTCTGAAGTCCAAACCAGACAAGTTCACTTCAGAAGTACTGAAGACAAACTACTCATCAGTAGTTTGTCATTCATCAGCACTTAGCATCAGATATTTTCCACCACCTTTTTGCATCAGTAGTTTATTGTTTATTATTACTTTTAGATGTATTTGTTAGTTTCAATGTTGCAACTTGTGCAACTTGTTTCTGTTGTTTCTGTACTTGCTTTTTGGCAAGATACATGTATGTAAACGTCTATAAATAAGAGGCTTCAACCTTCTATTTTAGACATTGATTTTAATAGAAAAATCCTTCAAACACTATCACTGTTCTATTCCATTTCAGTATTTATTGTGAATTTGTCTAAGTATCTAATTCTCATTTACTGCTTGGATTCATAATAAATACTTGTCATTTATTAGTTTCAATCATCAAGGGGGAGTAATAACTCTTCCTTAGTATAAAAAGTGTTGCTTTAACTTATACATTCCGCTGTGCTTATAATCTGATTGACAAGGGCTTGCTAAACACTTAAGTGTCAAGATAGCAAGTTCTTACTTAGCAAAAAGAGCAAAACTGATCCCAACAATTGGTATCAGAGCATTGGTTTATCTGATCACATATCAATCTAACAAATTGAGAATCAGACACAAAGCTCTTATTGATACTCAATAAAAAGATCAAAAGTTCACTTTTTATCAACATCCATCACTTAAAAGAGTCATCTGACAAATCTATACTCTTTAAAATGGATCCACATAATACTGGTTCTGCCACTAAACCTGCCATGCTTGTTAGAAATGAATACAACATATGGCAAAAGAGAATGGCACATACCTTGTCACAAACCAACACAGGTTGTTGGAGATCTGTGATATATGGTCCTCACAAACCAGTAAATGTTAATCTTGAAACTAATGTTAAGGTCCCTAAGGACCCTAAAGAATATACAGATGATGATTTCCTAAAACTTGAGCTAGATGCAAAAGCATTCTCTATGTTGGCAATGGCTCTCCCAAATGAGATATACTCTGGCCTTTTACATTGTGAAAGTGCCAAAGAACTCTGGGATTGTCTTAAAGAACAGTTTGGAGGAACTGAAGAGGTGATTGCCAACACCAGAGAGATTTTAGCTCAACAATATGAAACATTTGCTCATATTAATGGGGAAACTTTAACTCAACAATTTGAAAGATTCTCCTCATTAATATCTGAGCTAAAGTTAAATGGTCAGACCTATACAACAGTATCTATGCTACATAGATTTTTAAGGTCTTTACCTGACAAATGGGAAACATACTCCATTGTTTTAAGATCCTCACCAGATTTTAGCTCCCTCACTCTTACAAAACTCTATGGGAGATTACTTACTTTTGAGAGAGAAATTGATCAAAAGAAGAAATTACAATCATCTGGTAAAACTGCTGATGACTACCTACCAGGTAGTACAACACTTTTGGGACAAGATTCACCAACTTGTTCCTATGGATCTTATGACAATATTGACATAACCACTGGGATCTCATCAGAAAGATCTTTCCCAGGTTATGACAATAATGACCAAAGTCAAACTGCTGATAATCTATGTTTTATCATGGATGATTTGAAAAACTTTAGCAGTGATGACTTAGAAGAAATGGACATATTACACCAACTGGCCATGCTAAGCATTAAAACTAACAAGTTTTATAAAAGGTCAGGAAGGAAATTTCCAGGATTGACCAGTAATACAAAAATTGGTTTTGACAAATCTAAATTAAGATGTCACAAGTGTCAGAAGTTGGGACACTTTGCTAGAGAGTGTAGAAGCTCTAGCTTTAACCAATCACAATCTGGAAATAACTATAACCCCAATTATAATAGGAATAATGGAACTCAAGGGAGTGCTCATTTTGTACAGGCACAAGCTCCTCAACAGCAATACATGCCACAAGTACAATATGTTCAAGTGCCTGCTCAACAGATGCAGAGTTAACAATCAATCCCTTCCTTTCCAGCTGCTCAACATCCTCCACAGCCTCAACAACCCTCTCAACAAAGTCTTTTCACCTCAGGGTATGTTGACTGGAGCAGTCTCCCTTTTGACACCACAGAGTGCAATCCTGATGCAGACAACAAAGTGTTTGACATCAACTGGGGAGAACCAGACAATGGCAGAAAGAACTTTGCCTTAATGGCATTTGAAGGCTGTACTTCAAAATCTGCATTGTCACAGGTATCAAAAGAATCTTTGACAAAACTTTGCTCAAATTCTTGCAAAGAAACTTTTGCTCTCATAAGAGAGACAAATGTGCACTTACAAGGTAAAGCCAATGATTTAGAAAGAAAATACACACAGATAAAATGTGATTTAGAAAGAAAACTGTGTGCTAAAACAAAAGAAGTTTCTAAATTAACTGACTCAGCTATTGAAACCCAAGCACAAATTAAAATCATGCTAAATGACCTGGGAGATGTCAGACAAGAGCTTGCTGACACCAGGATCACATGTGAAAAATGGGTGGAATCTTGTAAGGGGTATCAATTACTGCTAAACAAACAAAGTGCTTCAAATGTTAAGTTTGGCATAGGATACCATCATGTTGAAACACCAACAGATTTCTCTCCCAAAACTACTGAAGATGGGAGAAGAATTGTTTCAAATGAAACTTCTGAAGTGAAAGACTGCACATCTTTCCATGAAAACTTTCTAAACAGAAATCCTGGCATTTTTAAAGAAAGTACTTCAGAAGTATTAACAAAATCTGACAATGAGCCATCAGTAGTTTCATCTACATCAGGAGTTGAGACCCTAAAAACTACTGATGAGCAAAATCTTTACACTAATGTCAGAAATTTGCCTTTAGATCAAAAACAAAAGGCAAAAGAGTGTGAAATTTGTGGTCTGTTCAACCACAAAACTGAATTTTGTAGATACAGAAAAGGAATTCAGTTCAATCAAAAATTTAAACAACAGGTTGTGGGAAATCAAATCAGAAATGATTATGAAAGAATCTTTAAACCCAAGAAACAACAACCTGAAAACACCTTTTCTCAGAAAAAGATAAGATCTCAACCAAAATCTTTTTCTCAAAATTCTTTGTCAGTAGTTAGACCAGAATCATCAGCAGTTTCACAAACTGCTGAGATACAAAATCTAATGAACATGGTACAACTACTGATGACCAAGGTTGATGGTGGTCCTGAAAAGGATACCACCATGGTTCTTAATGAAAAATCCATTGCCAAAAAGACATGGATTTCTCAACCTGGTCAAGAACAAACTGTAACTGTTCTCAAGAGCAAACCCAAAGCCAAACAGGCTTGGGTTCCTAGATCTAACTAATTTGCTTTTATGTGTAGAGAGTTTCCAGGGGCTTAAACAACATATGGTATGTTGATAGTGGAGGCTCTATGCACATGACTGGATGCAGATACCTGATAAACAACTTTATCAGCCAAAGAGAAGGATCTGTATCCTTTGGGAACAATGCTAAGGGATATGTGCTAGGACATGGCAATGTCTCCTCTGGCAAAATACAGTTTGACAGGGTCAATCTGGTGGAAAACCTTGAATACAACTTGCTGAGTGTGTCACAAATGTGTGATAAAGGATATTCTTCCTTTTTCACAAAGATAGCATGCAAGATCATCTCACCAGAAGGTCAGAAGTTGATAGAGAAGATTATTGAAGATCATACTTTGCTGATTGCCAAAAGATGTGGCAATGTCTATGCAGTAGACATTGAGAAAGACAAAGTATTGAACAACACTGCCTGTTTCTTCTCAAGGGCACCAACTTCAGAAACAGATCTCTGGCACAGGAGACTTGGCCATGTGAACTTTAAAACCATAAATAAAGTCACAAAAATGGGCTTGGTCAGAGGTCTACCTTTGAAAGTATACCAGTGTCAAGAACACTGTGTATCCTGTTTAAAGGGAAAACAGCATAAGTCCTCCTATAAGTCTATTGAAGAATCAAAAACAACTGCATGTCTTCAACTACTCCATATGGACTTATTTGGACCTGTCAAGATTATGAGCCTTGGTAAGAAGAAGTACTGCTTAGTCATCATTGATGACTACTCAAGATTCACATGGGTATTCTTCTTATTCTCCAAGGATGAGGCTGCTGAAATCATCAAATTCTTCATTCCACAAGTAGAGAAACAATATTCTCTATCTGTCAAAACCATTAGAAGTGACAATGGGACAGAGTTCAGGAACAAAACTCTGGATGAATTCTGTTTGTCTAAAGGGATTATTAGACAATACAGTGTTCCCAGAACTCCTGAACAAAATGGTGTAGTAGAAAGGAAGAACAGAACATTGATAGAAGGAGCAAGAACAATGTTGGCTGATTCTGGACTGCCCTTGTACTTTTGGGCAGAAGCAGTTAACACATCATGTTATGTTCAGAATAGAGTTCTTGTGGTCAAGAGACATTCCAAGACTGCCTATGAAGTTCTTCATGGCATGAAGCCCCTTATATCCTTTTTCATGGCTTTTGGGTGTCAATGTTTCATCTTGAACATCAAGGAATCTATTTCAAAGTTTGCTGCCAAAGTTGATTCAGGTTACTTTCTTGGTTACTCTTCAACTAGAAAAGCCTACAAGGTTTTTAATTCTCACACCAGGATAGTAGAAGAAACATTGAATGTCAAGTTCAATGAGTCAAAACACACTCTTATTCCAGCACATCCTGCTGAACTCTTTGACCTTGACAACTTCCACTTTGGACCTGAAAAGACTGTTACTTCTTCCAAACCTACTTATTATGGTGATCAAAGGTTTGAAGATGAGGATCCTACACCATGGACTCCTCAAACAGTCATTAAGTCAACTTCAACACCATCAGAAGTTTCACAAACTTCTGATCAAACAAATACTGAAGGCCAAACTCAAACATCTGCTTCAGCACCTGCAACTACTGAAGAAGCTAAAACTGCTGAACCAGATATTATAGACCTCAGTAGTTTGTTTGAAGAACAAGAGCCACCTACACCTGTCAGTGGTTTACAACAACTGATTGAACACAGAGATCATCCACTTGATCAAGTCATGGGTGATATAGCTTCAGGTGTTCTTACCAGAAACCAGCTCTCCAACTTTTGCCTATTTTCAGCCTTTATTTCACAGTTGGAACCAAAGAAGTACCAAGAAGCCCTCAAAGACAATAATTAGGTGCAAGCTATGCAAGATGAACTGCTTCAGTTCAACAAGCAACAGGTCTGGGAAATCTGTCCCTTACCTTCAAACAAGCAACCAATTGGCACAAGATGGGTTTTCAGGAACAAACAAGATGAAGCTGGTATGATAATCAAGAACAAGGCAAGACTGGTAGTTCAAGGGTACTCTCAAGAAGAGGGAATTGACTATGATGAAACCTTTGCTCCAGTTGCAAGGCTTGAGGCCATCAGGTTATTTCTGGCCTATGCCATTTCCAACAAAATTAAAGTTTATCAAATGGATGTGAAAAGTGCATTTTTGTATGGAAAAATAAAAGAGGAGGTGTATGTCTGTCAGCCACCTGGGTTTGAGGATCCTTCTCATCCTGAGTGGGTGTACAGACTAGACAAAGCTCTTTATGGGCTCAAACAGGCTCCAAGAGCCTGGTATGATACACTCTCCACCTTTTTACTCAAAAATAACTTTACAAGAGGTGCCATTGATAAAACTCTTTTCATTAAACATGTTGGAAATCATGTCTTACTTGTTCAAATTTATGTTGATGATATCATTTTTGGTTCAACAAACACAAAACTGTGTGATGATTTTAAGAAACTCATGCAATCAAAATTTGAGATGAGTACCATGGGAGAACTGCAGTACTTTCTAGGACTGCAGATCAAGCAACAAACAAATGGAACTTTTATACATCAATCAAAATATATTAAAGAATTATTGAACAAATTTTCTTTAAAAGACTGTAAATCATGTTCCACTCCCATGACACCAATCACACAAGTTGAACCTGATGATCAAGGAAAACAGGTTGATCAAACCATGTACAGATGCATGATAGGTTCCCTTTTATACTTAACTGCTTCTAGACCAGATATTATGTTTTCAACATGTGTCTGTGCTAGATATCAATCAGCACCAAGGGAATCACACCTTATAGCAGTCAAAAGAATTTTCAGATATCTGAAAGGAACTCCAACACTTGGAATTTGGTATCCTGCTTCAAGCAATACCAAGTTATCAGCTTTTTCAGATAGTGACTATGCAGGATGTAAGATGACAAGAAAGTCAACATCTGGTGGTTGTCAATTCCTGGGTAACTGTCTAGTGTCATGGCAATCAAAGAAGCAAACATCTGTTGCAACTTCAACTGCTGAAGCTGAATACATTGCAGCTGCAAGTTGTACATCACAGATACAATGGCTCCAATATCAACTTCTTGATTATGGAATCAAAGAGACCAAGACACCTTTGTTTGTAGACAGCAAATCTGCCATTAGCATCATTCAAAATCCGGTACAGTTCTCAAAAACCAAACACATTGAGATCAGGTACCATTTCATAAGAGATTGCTATGAAAAAGGCAAGATTGAGGTGAAGCATGTAGCAACAGCTAATCAAATAGCTGACATCTTCACAAAACCCCTTGACACATCAACATTTCAGAAGTTAGTATCCATGCTTGGGATGCTAAATTTGTAAGTGTTTATTTTCTTATTTTGCAATTTTTCATTTTTCACTTACAAAACAGACAAAAGTCTGAAACAAAACTTCTGAAAAGAGAGAAACTACTGATGAACAAACATCAGTATGGGGATAATTTCTGAAAAGTGTGTAACTTCTGATAAAATAACCTTCAGAAGTTATTAATAAAAGTATTTATAAAAACATTTCTCATCAGCTGTTAAAACTACTGAAGAGGAAATGGGAACTACTGATGAAGTAATCCTTCATCAGCAGTTTAAGTCAAAAGGGCAAATCTGACTTTTCCCATCATCAGAGGTTTGACCTAATCAGTTTAAAACCTCTGATAAAAAGATTTTTAACCTATGGCGGTTTAAAAACTTCTAATAAAGTAGATTCAAGCGGTTAAAACTTCTGATAAATACCTTTTCTCCACACTTATCCTTTCAAACTCAAAAATATCCCTCCTTCTCTCTCAAAAACTCTCTCAATACCCTAAACCTGCAAATCCACTGTTCGATCAAAACCCAAACCACATGGCTCTAGTTCTAAAAAAGGGACACAATCAAAGGGCCTTTCTTGAAAAACAAGAAGGCTGGTCCCAATACGATGAGATCATTGATCTTGTCGTAAAATCCCAATATTTTACTGCTCTCACAATAAACCCACCAATTCACACTGAAACTCTGAATGAGTTCTGGGCAAATGCTGAGACGGTGACAACGGATGATGAGGTCATTTCCCTCAACTCAAGAATAAAAGGGAAACCACTGACCATCACACCGGCCACACTGGCAACAAGACTGGGTCTGGATGATGTAACTGCCCCTGACCATGTTGCTAATTCTGATATTCACCTAACCATGACTGAGTGTGGTTATCAAGGTACTCTCTCCCATGCTACAATTTTCAAAAAATATTTTGAACCAAAATACAAGCTTTTGTTTCATTATATTATTATGTGTTTGAGTCCTAAAACAGGGTCTTATGACCAGATGCCCTCCACTTTTCAACCAATATTTCATTCCATTGTGAATGAAACTAAATTCAGGGCATCAAAACTATTTTTCAATGAGTTGGTGTTACATCACAATAATACCAAGAAAAAGTTTTTGTTGTACCCAAGGCTCATTATGCAATGCATAATAGGGGAACTGGGTAATGAGGTGCTTGTGGGAAAAATTTCAACTCAAAATCCTTTAACATCACAAGCATACTCAAGGCATAACAAACCGGCTGCCTGGCCAGAAGATGATCAGGGAGAACAACAACAAGTCCCCCTGAAGCCCACATCTTCCAAACTCACACCACCAAAAGCCAAAAAGCCTAAGCCAACAAAGACTAAAACCCACCAACCCAAAAGAAAAGCTGTTCAGGAGGTTGAGATGCCTGAACATGCTCATGAGCAGTCTGCTCTTCAAATAGGTGAGACTGAAACACCCTCTCAGTCTCATCCATCTCAAACCCCACCAAGAGCACCCATAACCATTTTATTCAAAAGAAAAAGACTTAGAAAAACATATGAAACACACTCTTCTTTTGAAACTGCTGAACAACAACTTTCACCTATTGCCCAAACTACTGAACCAACCCCACAAATTTCTGAACAAGAGGCAATAGAAATTGCCAAACTTCTCTCTGGGCTAAAAGAGAAGGTCCCATCTGATCGTGTCAGTCCCCTACAACCACAACAAACAGGGGACATAACCACTACATCAGACATGGATATGGACATCTCTAGCCCTATCCCAAGAGATGAGGGTGGACCAGAGTCTTTAAGCCCAATCTTAGAGACTCTTGGGGCATCTGAGGCTGCTACTACTCAGTTACCACCCAGTGGTGGATCTGAGGATAGAAGTAACATAGCTAAGACCTCAGATGTGGCAACTACTGATGAAGGCTTAATGCCTGAAGTAGGAAATCCTCAGAACCAAGAACAAGAGGTTCATGAGAGAACTGAGTTGGGCTCAGCTCATGATTTAACTGAGACAGTCCTCATTGAGGGCAACATCAGGGATTCAGATGATTCCATTAATTTGGATGATGTTTCAAAAACACAAACTACTGAATTGATGACACTTTCTGAAGGTCCTGTTTCAGGGGTATCCAGGCTCAAGAAGCCAGTCACCCCTGCACAGGTTAAAGCCCACTCAATCCCTAAAACCACTAGAGTGGCATCCTCTGTACAACATGAGGATCTCCCAAAAACACCCCCTTCACAACAAATGCCTACCCAATTCCCTTGGCAAACAAGCATAGACCTGAACCAGCTATGCAGCCCAGAGGGTCCCCTGTACCACATGATGAATACACTCATCAGAAATCACTTCCAAACATACACAGCTGACTTGGAGCTGTCTATCAAGAATCAATTTGGAGTGATCAAGACCAAGATGAATGATCTGTCCAACAAAATAGACTTCAACAGCAAACAAATTGCTCATCTTCAAGGACAATTCTCCCAACCCTCAGCTTCAAGGGTTAAAATTGATGAATCCAAAAAGGGGGAGAAGATCAGGGAACCTAAGGAGTCATTCCAAGCCAGGATAAGGGCAAGAGTGGCCATCCTTGAAAGAGATCAAAAAGATCAGGCTAGGAAAGAAAAACTGGCCAAACAGTTTTGTGTCTCAGTGGAAGAAATTGAAGCCACAGAAAAAGAAGATGAGACCCAAACCTCTGAAGAATCCCTAAGGCACAATGAAGAAACTTCTGATGGCAAAAGTTCTGATGAAGAATCAGAAAGTACTGAAGACAATCCTTCAGTAGTTGACAAACCATCAGCTGTTGTCAACCCATCAGAGGTTAACACTTCTAAACCTCAAACCACTGAACCTTCCAGATCCACTGAACAAATCAAACCAACTTCTGCTCCTCCAAGGCCTACAACCACTACCATGACTGTCCTAACACCTGCTCCAATCTCTCAATCAACTGAACTTCTTGAGCAGAGGTTAAAGGCAGTTCAACAAAAGGCCAAGGAAGACCAGATTTGGAAAAGTCTGGAACAAAGGGATGATCTAGAGTTTGAAGAGAAGCTCCAGGCCTATCAAGCTGAACTGGAGAGACAGGCTGAAAAAGACTATGTTGCTGAAGAAGACAAAAGACAACAACTGATGTCTTACATTACCAAGAACAGCAAGACTAAAGCCTATACACTCAAAGGACTCTCTGTGCAAGAGCTGACAAGAAGGGCACAACTGCTTGCAGATAAACTGGCCACTAGCAAAGAAGGAAAGGCCAAGAGAGCCCAGATAATAGAAGAGTTAGTAGCAGAAGGCTATGGTTCAAAAGCCTCAGTATCCAGATGGAAAGAAGATAGACTAATGGATACTTACAAGAAATACTTGGCTGCCAAGGCTGCAAATCCAGAGAAGTTTCAAACTACTGATCCTCCAAGATCAGTAGTTAGAACTTCTGGTGTATCAAGAAGAACTGCTACTTAGAGAAAGAAGGCAGAGGACAATGTCAAAACTGACTTCAAAATGGTACTACTTGAAGGAAGTTCAATAGTCCATTCAGATTTTGACATTGAGGAGAAACCTATGTTAACACAATTCAGGGATCCTTCCACTTTTGCCTACCAAATACAAAAGACCATCAAAGAAAAGCTGCATACCAGAGTAGTGACTGAACACCATCTCCCAACTGTTCAGATGCCTGATATGCAACAACAACAAGGAAGAGAATCCCACCTGAGGCTAACTGAAACTGAAAGCATCCAGCACTCAGGACCATCAACCCAAGGGACAAGTCTGGTTCCCTATTCTTCTGACTTTAACAAGTCAAAGATACCTATCATCAGATGGTCACTTACTGATAACAACTCAGTATTGTTGACAAGAAGAGACCTCTCAAGCAGGGCTTACAAGAAGATCAGTGATCTGAAGAAACTGTCAACACAAGACCTGCTCACAATTCAACATCTAGAACCACAGAGAGGATCTCTATCTGATGGTCAGTTAAACCAGCTCAAGAACACCATGTACAAAGAGATATGGAAGATTGTTCAAGACAGAAGAAAAACATAAGGAATTAGTAAGGTTTTGGCTTCATCAATCCAGGGGGAGATTGTTAGGACAAAGAGGATTGGTGAAACCACTTTTGGAAACCTTAGTCTAATTCACTTATGTCATTTTGGCTAAGTATAGAAGTACTGAAAAGAAAACAAAGAACTGCTGAAGAGAAGATAAGAGAAGTGCTGAAGAAGAAACTTCATCAGAAGTTCTGAAGTCCAAACCAGACAAGTTCACTTCAGAAGTACTGAAGACAAACTACTCATCAGTAGTTTGTCATTCATCAGCACTTAGCATCAGATATTTTCCACCGCCTTTTTGCATCAGTAGTTTATTGTTTATTATTACTTTTAGCTGTATTTGTTAGTTTCAATGTTGCAACTTGTGCAACTTGTTTCTGTTGTTTCTGTACTTGCTTTTTGGCAAGATACATGTATGTAAACGTCTATAAATAAGAGGCTTCAACCTTCTATTTTAGACATTGATTTTAATAGAAAAATCCTTCAAACACTATCACTGTTCTATTCCATTTCAGTATTTATTGTGAATCTGTCTAAGTATCTAATTCTCATTTACTGCTTGGATTCATAATAAATACTTGTCATTTATTAGTTTCAATCATCAAGGGGGAGTAATAACTCTTCCTTAGTATAAAAAGTGTTGCTTTAACTTATACATTCCGCTGTGCTTATAATCTGATTGATAAGGCTTGCTAAACACTTAAGTGTCAAGATAGCAAGTTCTTACTTAGCAAAAAGAGCAAAACTGATCCCAACAAAAGAGAACTGTGTTAGCATATTATCAATCATAATTGTCCTTACTAGTTTGGTGAAATCCATTAGAGTGACTTGTGCATGCAACACCTAGTTTGGTCTTCCTCCTTGATATGTAATCGTGCATATATATAAGAAGATGGGATATTGTTTTGGCACATGTCAATTACAATTGGAGA
Organism: Ambrosia trifida; assembly: GCA_028751855.1. Taxonomy (NCBI): domain Eukaryota; kingdom Viridiplantae; phylum Streptophyta; class Magnoliopsida; order Asterales; family Asteraceae; genus Ambrosia; species Ambrosia trifida. The sequence goes on from CM054131.1 coordinate 103,446,541, forward strand.
AGTAAATCTTCTCTTGAAAGGTGTTTTAAAACATGAAAGACCCTTATTAGTATAATAGGTATAGTTTTCTCATCCTTCACTTGTTCCTATCAATATACATGCGTACGTATGTGTGTACATATATATATACATATATATATATATATATATGGTCTTGTCCCTTTCCATCTTTTATAAATTTCGTGTCAGGGGCGGACATATCGTTTAATGAGGGGTGGCTTCGGTTACCTTTCAACTTTTACTGCGTTAGTGTAAATTTTTTCGTATTTTTATGTTTTTTGTATTACGTTACCCTTGGATATTATGTAACGTTACCTCTTGATTTTTTTAAAACCCAACACACCCTCAAAGTTTTTAATATAAGCTAATATAAAAATAGATAGAAACTTATATGTCATAAACTATTTCATTTGTAATTTGTTAATTAAAATATAAAAACCCATTAACCATGGTTAAAGTATTGAATAGGAGTGCAAACGAGTCGAAAAATTTGCCAGCTAGTCGAGATGAGCTTAATAAAAAGTTTGAAACGAGCCGAGCCTTATTGAGCCCGAGACGAGCTTGAGCTTAAAACAAAGCTCGATTATTTTTCGAGCCCGAGCCCGAGCCTGGCATGTGAAGCTCGTCAGGCTCATGATATTAATTTTATTAATATTTTATATTATTTACCCTTAATTTAAAGTTGTTTAATAAACGAGTCGAGCTGAGCTTTTCACTTATCGAGCTTGCTAGCCTAAACGAGTCTATTAGTTATATTATTTTTATTTAGTATATTAAATAATAAATAAGCCCTGCGTACGGCTGTGCCCGTATAATGTATATATATGTATGGCCATCGTGGGGGCAAAAGTAAAATTGTGCTAATTTTAACGTTATTTTACTAAATTCGTGAAAATAACGTTAAAAATGACGGACGGTTAAACATGCATCATGTGGTGGCGTTGATAGCCAAAACACAAAGGGGTACATGCACCAATCGGGTTTGTCCCGATTGCTAAATGTTATGTGCCTTATGTCCAAGGCTTGATACAACCACTATCGAGCCGGGGGTCTCACTGGAAGCAGTCTCTCTATTCTCACGGGTAGAGGTAAGGCTGTCTACATCTTACCCTTCTCAGACCCTACCTTAGCTTTTGCTATTGGTGGGATTAACTGAGTATGATGATGATGATGATGATGATGATGATGATGATGATGATGATATATTAAATAATAAATATTAAACGAGTCGAGCCGAGCTTTTCACCTATCGAGTTCGCGAGCCTAAACGAGTCTATTATTTATATCATTTTTATTTAATATATTAAGTAATAAATAATAAACGAGCCGAGCTCGAACTTGAGACACTACCAACGAGTTGAGCTCGAACATGAGCTACTACCAACAAGCCAACCTCGAGCTTAAGCCTGGTGATGTAAAATGTTTTGGCAAATCATTGTTTAGAATATAGTGCTAATCAAGAAAAAATATATTGTTTATGAAGGTATGGTAAAAAAAAATTAACCATTATTTATTATCGTGTTTTTATTTTTGTTTTGTTTACATTGTATGAAAGTATTTAGTACAGTAAAAAAAACGTAACACCTAAAGTTTTAGTCTAAATCCGCCACTGTGTCGTGTGTGATTAACAAGCTTGACTAGTCATTATCAATGATATACAATTGTACATAAACATAAATGGATGTATAAGAATCGGATCTTGTGTGTTTGTGTGTGTATATAAGTGTACGTATGTTGTCACATGTAGTGTGTGGACCGTGTAGTTCACACTTTTGACTCATTACAACTGAACACATCACCGCATGATGCAAAACACTTGCAAAAGTTTTTAATTATCTAACTGTACACTTGTCATCTTTTGACCGCTTACTTGTTTCCATTCATTTTCTTTGATCCTTTCAAGTGGATTCCATCCAGAATACAGACATGTTCTTGGATATTACTTCCATTTGGACCCTCCAATTAACACTTGCGTTCATTGACCTTTTCTCTAATAAAAATATTATTCATTTCCCCTAATGTTATTTATATATATACCACTTACAACTCAAAACATAACCATCAATATTCATTATCACTTTCATATAACAAATAGTATTCATATCATTAATTCTCTCAATCTTATAAAACTTATTAACATGAACATGGAGTACTACTCGCCAGATGTTGAAGATAGCGCGTTTTATGCTGAGCTTACACGACAAATATTGATGATCATGGACGATGAGGATGAGACGATTGCGAGGAGAGACATAAAGGGTGCATCTGAGTTTCAAAAGAGATCGGTGGTTAGCCGTGGTGTAGTTTCGGGCAGCTACTTTAGCTGGTCGGAGAGTGGGAGGGGTGTGGAGGTGCCTGGATGGATGGAGAGGTTGTGGGCGAGTAACGGTGGTGGCGGGACAGGAGTGTTTATACCTCGGGTGGTGGCGGCTGCTGCAGCCGGAAAGACGAGAAGAAGAAGACGGAATAAGGCTAGGAAGAATAGCGTTAACAATGGAGGAATTAGGATTCATGCTTGATTGTTTACTTATTAGTTACATTGATTTATTTTTTTGTAGATAAAGTTCTGATGAAATATGAGTTTTTGTGTTATAAACTCAGATATCCTATATGATAAATTTAAGTCAAGTTTATAAATGGAACTCATACAAATAAACAATAATTCATTTCTTTAAAAAAATATAGTTTCAACAGCTAGTTTGTAACTTAACTTTTGATGTATTTAAAATTATAGTTTGTAACCGGGTGGAGGCTTGGTGTCGTTTGCAGCAGGGGCGGATCTATAGTAACAGCAGGGGGTGCGGACGTTGCGGCTCAACTACGCGTGCGTAGTGGAAAATTAGTGGAAAATTTGTTTTTTTTTTTACGAAATTTGAAAAACGTTGCCACTAAAATGAAAAAAAATGAAAAACGTTACTACTGAAAAATGTTTCTAGATCCGCCACACTTTGCAGCCTATGGTTATTTTGGATGTTGAGGATTTGTTGAAGATCACTAGTTCCCAGCCCTTCTCTAAAACAGCCAAGTATTTTCTTCGTGGTATTATCTATGTTGTTATGTGGACCATTTGGATTGAGCGCAACGATCGTATTTTTAAAGGAAAACGGCGGCGGGCGATTGAAGTGGTTGAGAGTATCAAGATGTCATCGTATTTCTAGTTTAAACATAGATCTAAGTTGAAAACTTTACTTTGGGTTGATTGGTGTAAATATCCATTAGACATGATGTAATTGTCGGTTTTTGGCCCGGGGGTCCTTTCTTTGAGGACGCTCGTGATTGTTTTTTTTTAATGAAATTTACCTTCCAAATAAATGTATTTAAAATAGTTATATGATGTCCCGATAATAATCTGGACCATACAGAGCAGAGTAATTATGAAATAAATCTGAGCAATTAATACACAAATAGAGGTGAGCATACTCCCACCATTAAGTGCTATAAGAAGGAAAGAACTCGGAAGCAATTCAAACTTTGAAAGTGACACTCTAAATCAATAATCATAGAAGACGTTTGGCTGTATGCCAAAGAAAAGAGTTTGGGTTAGATATTGTGATAACAATGATTTGTCTAACGTCAATGTTTTATGTGTTTGCACTACAAGAATTCTAAACTTTAGCAGTGTGACCTTTAGCGGGGACCCGCCTTTTTGCGCCGCTAAAGGTTCGGACCTGACACAAACACACGCTAACCCTTGATAAAAAAACAGATCCAACGGTCACGATTTTAGCGTAAAATTAAACCATTAGCGGCAACAGGTGTCGCCGCTAAAGATCAAAAAATTTTAGAAAACTGTCAATCTCCTATTCTTTCCCTTCCTGCTTTCCTGCTATCTATCTCAGCTCCCTGCTTTCCCTCTACCGATCTCTCCTCTCTCTCGCCACCCTCCCTCTCTCTCGTTCCCCTCTCTGCCGATCTCTACCACCAGGAACCATCACCACCACCGTAAAGCTCCATCACCACCACTGTAAACCTCCATTGTAGTGTTGATTGGGTTTTCATGAACTTAATGGATAAATTAAGCAAAAATTTTAAGAACTTCAACACCTACATTTTGTATGTTCACATACCGCTAGTATAGATTTGGTTCGTTAAAACTTATATATGTACGGTGCCGAAACTCGGTGTAGCAACTAAAAGAGAAAACCAAAACATATAAAGTTTTGATATACTTAAAAGGATATTAACATGTGGTTTACATTGAACAAAAAAAATAATAATGAATACTGGTATCGTTTCTTGTAATACTGATATCGGCAACAATATCGGTATGGGTTCAATTCGTCAAGGTACCAATATGGTACCGGCTCATTTTGAACAGAACTCCGTTCTCAAAACAAAAAAAAAATCTACACCGTAATGTTGAGGAAAATCTGAACATGTTAGAGTACGAGTGTGTGTGTGTGTGGTATATGAGCAAAGAGAACGTGATTGTGTGAATGGTTCATTTAAAAGCCTTGGCCTTCTATTCATTGACTGCTCGGAGGTGGAACGCTAGAGAAAGTGGTGGCGGTTTGTTGCCAGCTAATGAGGATGAAATTGCGGTTAGTAGTGGTCCCATCCATGCCAAGTCACCGGGCACGTAGCAAAACTGACGATTAGTTACCTTGAAGGAGCATATTTTTTTCCTCATAATTTTACTTCAAACTTTGGAGTTTAGCTTTGGGTTAATTACAACTCAATCCCTTGAATATACATTTATTCAAGTTGGACACAAAATTTTGACGAATGTTATAGTGATGCTAGAGGTAAAAGAGGATTTAGTAATTTAGAAAAGATTACCCTTGTACTTCATCAGCTAGCTTTTGACACTACACCTGAGTCATTAGATGAATACACAAAGGTGACTGAGAAAACAGTTTGGTTAATTTGTGTCTATGCATTTTGTAAAGCCATCATCAAGCTCGCCATAATATTTATGCTAACCTACTATCATCAACATGTAACAGTTGTATAATTGGCATGGCTCGATACATGGTTTTCCCAACATGTTGGGTGGTGTAGATAGTATGCCATGAGTCAAACATTGGCCGGAGTGAATTTGATTGAAAAAAGTGTTATTGTTCCATCGTTAAGAACATTACCCCATGGCCATCATAACGATAGAGCTTCACCGATGAATGCAGGTTGGTGATTGTTTCCAAAGACGGATTCACTGACGAATGCAGGTCGGTGGTTGTTTCCATTGACAGATTTCTACACAGCTAAACTCTCAATTTTCTTAAAAAAATAATGAAATTATAAAAATATTAACATTTATGATGTTTCTTATTTTATCTTACAATAATTTAAGTCGCCCGAATTAATTATGAATTATCTTTTTTTTTTTTTTTTTTTTTTTTTTTTGAAAAGCTTAGTTCAGTGGAAATCCTTGTATAACCGTAACTTAGCGGTCCCAAGTTTGATTCCCTACCCACACACTGGTTTCCTCCTTGCCTAAGCTCAAACCATCATGGAGAATTTTTTTTGTGGTGTGCATGAATCGAACCTATGACCTACCCCATAATAGGAACCCCTAAGGGAAAACTCACCCTACGTCAAACCAGCTGGGCTGGAGATCACTGACAATTATGAATTATCTCTCTCACTGTTTCAATCTATACTACTATATAATGCATTCTAGACAGGCAACATAGTAATTTAACTTTATTTAAGGAGGATATTATTGTAATTTACCTCAAAGCTCAAGACACATTAATACATTATTTAATAAACTTACATTAATACATTATTTAATAGACTTCTAATTAAATATTTATTACACACATATTAAAAAATAGAATAAAAATACATAAATAAAGAACTCTTTAGGCTCTAGCTATTCGATCTAAATAATTCCAACTGCATTACGATAGTTTCAACCAAATTAATCTATATCTATACTATTATAAAATACATTTTTAAGACATTATGCTATTTTTCAATCAATTTAGGACGTCCTACAAAAGGTTTTATGCATTTAGTATAAATATTTTATGCATAGTATCATATACAGTACATTGTTGTCTTGCGTCTTTTGACAAGCAGTGCATTCAATTTCTACTTAACGACATAAATATTGTTTGATGTGTCTTATTATATTATATTATGTTATAAGTCAAACTATTTAGTTCCATCTTATCATTTCTTTCATTTTATTTAAATTTTACAATTTTTGTCAAGAACTGATGTCGTCACCATTCTGTGGAACCATCATCGTGATGTGTCCCCTCCGCATCGCACGGCACCTCTCTAGTTTGAATAATGTTTCATATAATTTTCTAACCCTCTATGCATATTGTATATATTTCCCCTTCAATATTCTCTAGCCTTTAACCCAAATTTTCAATTCTCCTCCAGTCATGAGCAAAGGATATGAATTTCCCCGTTTTTATCCGATTTTCTTTATATTGAGTCCAACCCATGCCGATTTGATGTCGCGTAAATATTCTAGGCCTCCACTGGTTTTCTTGTCCAAGAATTTTATATGCATTGGGTTATAAAAAAAATGTGAAGAGCAGGGCTTTTACTTAATTTTTGTACTTGTTTCATAACTTTAAGGGGGCTTTTACTAAAAATTTAACCTTGTTTTTTAAACTACTAAACTTGAAGGGGGGTTTTAGTCAAATATGAAACTTATATATAAATGAAAACTAATCGTGATAATTGGGGACTTAGGGCTGGACCTGATCGATGTTTTTTTTTTTTTTTTTTTTTGAAAAAGAGTCCATTCTTTAAGTTCAACAAGCACAAAGCATCAATAAATCGACATTCAACAACCAATTAGGAAGAGGATAAATGATTAGTTTATAGGTCATTAATCAACAATAATCAATATAGGTAAACCTTTTTTAGCTTCTCATTCACCATTGTTTAGTTCTTGAAGGTAGTTTGTGAACTAGGGTTGTTGAGTGGTTGTCACACCCCGTTAAGGCGAAAACACGGAGATGTGATTCGAAAGGTTTTCAAGCACAGGGTTCGAGCAACACATAAGATGTAATTTCAAATAGATATCATCAAACGGTATATGTATTCATACAATAGTTAAAAATAAAAGTAACATTGTCTAAAATTATGGACCAAATGCCGAAGGCATGACATGACCAACGTTATTAAAACTCAACCGGTGTAGGTGATGATACCACGATATGCACACTTGAACCCCTCTCCCAAGTTCCTACTCCTCATGATCAATTACCTGAAAAACATGCATAAAAGATTTGTCAACATAATGTCGGTGAGTTCACATGTTTTAATGTACTATGTATAGTGCTTGTAAAATTCGTGTATGACCAATCAAGGCTAGCTAAGCAAATGATTACTTTGCAAACCATGAGTCACATAACCAAATCTCTTGACTGTTGTGCCTCGCACATTGTTCAATAAAGACAACGTATATATATATATATATATATATATATATATTAGAATACTAACACTCTCTTGTATGTAACCGGTTAGAGCAACTAACCAAGAGTGGGGTTGTCAACCCAAACTATTTAAGTGTTCCATGGCTACTGTTAGCTAATGGTTACAGTGTAAATGTAAGTACGAGGACTATTAAGCTCATGAACCGAATATCTCATGTTCCACATGGTAGTCACGATAGAATATCACCAAAAAATGTATTGTACTAGAATTGTAGCATGTTTATCCCCTAAAAATGTAAAATAGTAAAACGGGGCTAGGAAACTCACCTGGTGACTGGATGTGTGGTCTAGTAAAGCAGATAAGTGAGGCAACTACCGTCCCGACAATAAGTTCCCTATGATTATCAAGAACATAGTAAGTTGTACGTTCTTGTCGTTTACCATACAAGTTGTTCACCCGACTTGTGGACCCTTGTGTCTGTAATATGTGGGCCATTGTTCGTGCATGTGACAATTATTACGTGTTTCATGTGTACCTTGTAAAATGTACGGTTTCGTGAATTCCGGGTGTTTTATTGTAAAAACATATCTATTGTTAACAAAATGGTCCCCACATGTCATCATGGATGTAGAATATTCCCAAACTTAACATGTGTGGTTGTTTTATGGAAAAACGAATGTTTTAACATATGTTTATATCTTATAATGTCAAAAGATAGTACTAACTCATATGGCTAGATTAACATATGTCACCATGTATACTCGAAACTTATAATAATACATGGTTCCAAATTTGTGGCTAATAACCGATTATCTTGGCCTCCATTTGCTCTTGTGTGGATGTACGTGGAGTTACAAGCATGTGGGTGTATGACATTATGCAAAAGTTGTGAATTTCTCTTGTATAAATATCAAGTTATGTGAATGTGCATATATATTCACTATTTTAGTTTTAAAAACTGGATCTTTGTTAAAACACATAACCTTTATACACATATCTAGTTCGACCTTGGGTGCACATTATACATTTGGTCGATTTTTTTGATGTGTGTGCTTTGTGATTATGTGTGCGTGTATAAATAGGTATGCATGTATGTAATTGATAACAATTAACATCTAACAAAATAATGTCTATAAAATAACTAAACTTAGGTGTGTCATGGGCCGATTACAAAGTGTTTAAGGGCTGGGGGTCGGGTTAACATAGAGGCCGATTGTTTTTAATATTAAATTAGAAGTTTTGGTTAGTTAGAGGTACCTAGTTGAAGGGATGGTGTAACCAAATGCTTGAACCTCCAAAGCATCCAATCCAAGTGAGCCGAGTCTCCAACCTTGAGTCTTTATAGCTTGAGGTGGGAAATGATTATGGTTTTGGTGTGATGGGAATCGGCCGAGAAGTAGCAAGAGGGAAAGAAAGAGTTTTTGTCTCAAAGTGGTGAGTTGTAATCTCCTTATATAGGCCGAATCTGTAACACCGCAAAATTTTCACCAAATTTCCATACGAAAAAGCCCTTATTTTATCCCTAATTCTACACTAATGTGCCCAAGTCTATATTTATTTTTTTTTCCTAACTCGCAACCTATATAAATATATATATATATAATGCATTTTTTTTATTAATAATAAATAACAATAATAATAATAGTTATACATTATATTGTTGAAACAAAGAAAAACTAGTTGGATAAAACATCCTTAACCCAAGAAACAACCCAAGCCCACCTTCCTTGTTCCTTTACATTTCTGAAGCCCAAACTCCTTAACCCCAAGCCCAAGACAGACCTCAGCCCACCCCTTTGATCCGGCCCATCAGACTCTTTCCCTTCTTGTTTAATAAAAAAAAGGGGGGGAAACCCTTGCAGCGAACCGGGATCGAACCCGGGCCACCCTCCACACAAACACACGCCACCACCACTGGTCCATGCTGACATATGTGATCAGATCTAGGATTATTATGTATTTAACACCTTCCAGATTGCGACCTATTCCTTCCTGCTACTCTCCTACTCTGCGCGCTGCTGTGTTAATCAAAGGAAACCACAATCTCGCTGTTAATTGATATTAATCAAGGAAACAATTGACTGTCGAACTCGCCACGTCCATTACACGTCTAACATACGGATAATTAGCATCAATTCCTTTCAATTCTGTCCAATTATAATCGCATATTTTCAATCGAGTCAAACATTCCAATTTCACAATCCAGACAACCTCACTATAAATTGAACCTCTGAATACAATCACAACTCGCCATTATCTCTTTCTCCATCCACAATTCCACTTAAAATCTTCTGTTTTGGTGATCTTAATCGCGGGTTGACTTTTAAAGTTGACCGACTAATTCGTATCACAATCGTGTTTGTAAGTTCGATTTTTGTTATGGGTTTTATTCATCGGCAGTCCAAGATCAATAGCCCCAATGATTCAGGGGTTATTGATCACTAATTGTATCGATTGCAAATCTAGGGCTCGAATGTGTTAAATTGGGGAAGAACACGATTTTTTTTAATGCAATATATATTAAACGAACCAAACACAAACACAACCACTGGTCTAGACCAAGTGGTTGTGTCTGTGCCTTGTAACCGGGACCACGCAGGTTCGAAACCTGGCAGCCACAACCCTTTTGTTTTTTTGTTTTTTTTTTCTTCTTTGATTATCAACTTTATATATATAAGTTATTTATATCTTATAAATTCATTTAAAAATACTAAACATTTTTAAAAATTCTACAAAAATTATCTTGTTTTGATCTGATGAAAAAGTTCAACTTACAATTTTTAGTTTTCAAAAATTTATTTATTTAATATATATAATAAATAAATCAAGATTATTCTATTTTATTTATAAAAATCTATAAAAATATCAAAACGATCTTATTAATTTCCACAAAAATTATCATGGGTTTTTATAACATTAAGCCTTTCAGAAATGATTTTTATTTCTGAAAAATTTTTATTTAATTTTTTTAATCAATTTTTGTTAGTTTTAATCATAATTAAATCATAATAAATTCAATTTTCATTATTTTTGCACCAAAATTTTATACAACTTATTTTAAAATATTTAGAACAGATATATGATTTTTAAAATAATAATTCTTTAATTTTAGTATTTTTAAATATTAAAGTTAAGGTTTGACAATTTGTAATAAATAGATTTAATAATCTGTTTTAACGAAAATAATTTTATAAAAATTATTTTTATACTTTAAACATATTCTTGTGACCATCTTGGATTTAAAACTTATAAAAAGATTTTTGGTTATTTATTTACTAAATTCCTCTCAATTGTCGAATATTTTTAATAATAATCAAACGAGCAATTATCCCCAATTCGAAGCCCTAGAAACTTATACATTTGTAGATTTGATAGACTTAGACATATTTATTATCTCATTATAGGGTGATACTTGATACATTTGGGCAACACCATTATCCAATTTTTCAACAGATATAACATTTTACCAAGGTGAGTTTTACATAGCTCCTTTTCTATTTATCACCATTTTTTGGGGTGAAACATGTTACAACATCATTTATGCAATTCAATCATCAATGTGTCTATGTGTTTTCTATGTTGCATTATGTCTTGAGCATGATTAGAGTAAGCACCATTCTAGCATAATCATTAACTCCGTACAAGCCGACGGTATACATTGATAGATCTATTGGACTGACAATCCCACCCGGATACGTGCCTCCTACAAAGGTAGCGTGGGTGTTTGTTATCGTATAACATATTCAAGTGGACCATGAGCGTATGGTATGTATCATATTATAACAGTCATCAGGGTTGGTTATGCACTCGATTTATTTCTAGTATGTTCTCACATATGGACTAGATTGACATGACACATGAATTGCACAACATTTTTATTCAATTATCAAAAACCTATGTAATTCTCACCAACTTTTGTTGACCCAAAACCTTTTCAACTTAACATGTTTCAGGTTCTATTTGCTTGAAGATTTGAATTGATGCTTGAAGATATGTGTATAGTTTTATTCAAATTTGATGTACAAATTCTAGAACAATTGTATGTAATTCATTTAAATTATTTAATGGAAGTTAATATTCACCATGAGCTACTGAACAATCATCAATACGTGACATCCCGATGTTTCCGCCATCGGTTGGGGTGTTACAGATTGGTATCAGAGCCATGGTTATAGGGAATTAGGTTATTAGAAAAATAATCTAGTCTATAACCATAGGATTTAACAAGTACTTGCTTCTTTTACTTGCTATTCTCTATCTCCCTCCTACTTCTTATCCCTACTTTCATTCCTACAAGAAGGTTGCTCTCCATCAGTGGATCTACTCTTAGACTAATAGGACAAAATCCTCAGGTTTAACCTGAACCCCCTTGAGATCTCGTCGAAGTTCCATATTTTAATTACGAACACGTGCAATCTGGAAGGGTGAACGCCTGTATTCTGAGTCTTCTGTCTAGGCTGGCATTGCGCATATATCCCAATCAGACGAGGGGCCCGGATGCCTACCTGGGAATTCTCGGGATGAGTGTTCACTTATAGGCTAAAGCATGTCTTCATATGTTATTAGAATCTAGAATCTTTGATAAGTCAACATTTTCGTTTATTCGTTTTAATTAATGAATAAATGATTACATTCCTTATATTACCTCATACACTTCATGCCTCATTAAAAACTTCATTGTGTCCCTTACAGATCATGTCTCCACGTCGCAGCACTCTCCTTAACAATGGTGACAATCAAGATGAAGTGAATAGCAACGACCACAACACTAACCACATTAATAGGAGTGATGCCCAACTAGCTGCGATTATTTCCCAACAATTGGCGCAACAAATCACAACTCTGGTTTCTAACTTGTTGACTCAAGACATCCAAATGGATGGGAATGGCATTAGAAATGGCGTTGGAAATCACGAAAGGAACAGGACCTTAGTTCGGAAAGGCAAGAAAACAAGTATCGTGGCCGCGGTAACTACCAAGAATCAGAAACGTAAGACCAGGGATCCTGATGTAAACCTCACTACCCAAGTTTCTAACAAGAAGCCTTATACGAGAAACTTTCCATTGTGTAACACATGCAATCGACATCATCCCACTGTTTCAGCGTGTCGCTTGTGCACCAATTGTGGTAGGTATGGTCATCTGGTCAACACATGTCGCGAGACCCCAAACCCTAATCAACCCACCAACCCTGCTACTTTGGAGGAAGCAAAGCGGTTGGCTGCCACCTTAACAGACGATCATGTAAAGGCAGGAACCCTGACCCGGAAAAGGGAGAAGAAAACTGTTGCAAAAGATACTCCCCAACCTACCGTTAAAATCAAAACTGAGGCCTCAACCAACGGAAAGCGCAAGGCCAGGAATTTTGCAAGAGACACCACTACCCCACCCAACAAGAAACAATACCGCGGGAAGCTACCTAAGTGTGACACCTGCCAGTATCACCATCCAACCCAAGTGCCCTGCCGTCAGTGTACCAATTGTCAAAGGTATGGACATCTTACGGATGCTTGCCGAATTCCTGCTACAAACACCCTTGCTGCTCCAAATAACCCACTTGAAACCCTCCAACTACTTAACAGCAAACTCTACTATCTGAACGATGTCTATTTTTCTCTTTAAATTCCATGTATTGACATTTTATTTTCTAGTAATAAAATTCAAGTATTATCATAACATCTGTGTGCATGCTTGTCTGAATGAGAACTGATTGCTATATCTATGATCATACTTGCTTACTTGTACGACAGTTAGTTGACTACCAAACAACCTACTTAACGATTGATAGAGGTCATCATGTCTTTCCAACAGTCGGGAGAGGCCCTACCACCTGCTCAACGACTGGTGGAGACTATCAGACCTGCTCAACAATCGGTAAAGTCATAAAAGGACGCAAAACCCTAATGTAAGGTAAATTGGTAATTACGGTCCGGAACGTAATCATGAATTTACAGGTACGTTAAGGTAGTGTGAAATTTTATCAAGGTTTCCGGTGGTTGACCAATTGTAAACCTAGTGTTTCTCTTAACTTCGGGACGAAGTTCCTAAAAGTAGGGGAGACTGTAACACCGCAAAATTTTCACCAAATTTCCATACGAAAAAGCCCTTATTTTATCCCTAATTCTACACTAATGTGCCCAAGTCTATATTTATTTTTTTTTCCTAACTCGCAACCTATATAAATATATATATATATAATGCATTTTTTTTTAATAATAAATAACAATAATAATAATAGTTATACATTATATTGTTGAAACAAAGAAAAACTAGTTGGATAAAACATCCTTAACCCAAGAAACAACCCAAGCCCACCTTCCTTGTTCCTTTACATTTCTGAAGCCCAAACTCCTTAACCCCAAGCCCAAGACAGACCTCGGCCCACCCCTTTGATCCGGCCCATCAGACTCTTTCCCTTCTTGTTTAATAAAAAAAAAGGGGGAAACCCTTGCAGCGAACCGGGATCGAACCCGGGCCACCCTCCACACAAACACACGCCACCACCACTGGTCCATGCTGACATATGTGATCAGATCTAGGATTATTATGTATTTAACACCTTCCAGATTGCGACCTATTCCTTCCTGCTACTCTCCTACTCTGCGCGCTGCTGTGTTAATCAAAGGAAACCACAATCTCGCTGTTAATTGATATTAATCAAGGAAACAATTGACTGTCGAACTCGCCACGTCCATTACACGTCTAACATACGGATAATTAGCATCAATTCCTTTCAATTCTGTCCAATTATAATCGCATATTTTCAAACGAGTCAAACATTCCAATTTCACAATCCAGACAACCTCACTATAAATTGAACCTCTGAATACAATCACAACTCGCCATTATCTCTTTCTCCATCCACAATTCCACTTAAAATCTTCTGTTTTGGTGATCTTAATCGCGGGTTGACTTTTAAAGTTGACCGACTAATTCGTATCACAATCGTGTTTGTAAGTTCGATTTTTGTTATGGGTTTTATTCATCGGCAGTCCAAGATCAATAGCCCCAATGATTCAGGGGCTATTGATCACTAATTGTATCGATTGCAAATCTAGGGCTCGAATGTGTTAAATTGGGGAAGAACACGATTTTTTTAATGCAATATATATTAAACGAACCAAACACAAACACAACCACTGGTCTAGACCAAGTGGTTGTGTCTGTGCCTTCTAACCGGGACCACGCAGGTTCGAAACCTGGCAGCCACAACCCTTTTGTTTTTTTGTTTTTTTTTTTCTTCTTTGATTATCAACTTTATATATATAAGTTATTTATATCTTATAAATTCATTTAAAAATACTAAACATTTTTAAAAATTCTACAAAAATTATCTTGTTTTGATCTGATGAAAAAGTTCAACTTACAATTTTTAGTTTTCAAAAATTTATTTATTTAATATATATAATAAATAAATCAAGATTATTCTATTTTATTTATAAAAATCTATAAAAATATCAAAACGATCTTATTAATTTCCACAAAAATTATCATGGGTTTTTATAACATTAAGCCTTTCAGAAATGATTTTTATTTCTGAAAAATCTTTTATTTAATATTTTTAATCAATTTTTGTTAGTTTTAATCATAATTAAATCATAATAAATTCAATTTTCATTATTTTTGCACCAAAATTTTATACAACTTATTTTAAAATATTTAGAACAGAAATATGATTTTTAAAATAATAATTCTTTAATTTTAGTATTTTTAAATATTAAAGTTAAGGTTTGACAATTTGTAATAAATAGATTTAATAATCTGTTTTAACGAAAATAATTTTATAAAAATTATTTTTATACTTTAAACATATTCTTGTGACCATCTTGGATTTAAAACTTATAAAAAGATTTTTGGTTATTTATTTACTAAATTCCTCTCAATTGTCGAATATTTTTAATAATAATCAAACGAGCAATTATCCCCAATTCGAAGCCCTAGAAACTTATACATTTCACTACGCCAAAATATGCCTACGGCCACACAAAAAAAGTGTGACCATATGCCTTTCGCCACACTTTTTTTTTCCAGCTCAAGTGTGACTATAGGTCGAGTCATCGTAGGTATCATACGGCCACATTCACATTTAGTGGCCATAGCACTTCAAAAGTGTGGCTAAAGGATACCAATATTTCTTTTTGAAATCAAGCATTTTGTCTATTAAATATGACTAAAGGGTAGTAACGGCTACATGAAATTACTCTAAGTGTGGCCATTTTAGTTATATAGTCACTAAAAGTTTTATTTTAGCCACATCAATTAAAAAAATGTGTGGCAAAAATGATCGTTTTAATAAGCTTTTCATCTATTAACTGTGGCTAAAGGGTAGGAATGGCAACATGAATTCACTGTAAGTGTGGCCGTTTTTATTATATAGTCATATGAAATTACTGTAAGTGTGGTCAAAAACTATTTATAGACACACGAAACAATTTTGTAATTATATGTATGACTATATTCTAACTTTCGGTCACACATATTTTTTTTTCCTACGACATTTGTTATTATTCCGTCACATAAAAAAAAACAAATAGAGGATAGTGTGACTAATGATTATATAAAGCCACTTGAAATATTGTAATTTTATTTGTGACTATTGTCCAACATTTGGTCACACTATTTCATTTTACCCATGGCAATTGCTATCATTCCGTCACACAAAAATAAACAAAATTAAGATTGTGTGGCTAATTGTTATGTAAAGCCACATATACGAAATTTATAATTTTTAGTATGACTATTGTTCAACATTTGGTCATACATAATTGTTATATAAAGCCACATGAAATATTATAATTTTATGTGTAGCTATTTTCTAACATTGGTGACACATATTTTCTGTGATTCTATGTGACCATTAAAAAAAATGAAAAAACCAAAAGATATTATAAAAATAATAAACCAAATTCCATACATAAGTTTCAAGCTTAAATACTAAATACTAATTCTCAGCCGGTTTTCATCTTCTTGTTCTTTGCGTGTTGTTTTTTTAATCCATCTAGAGTTGTATAACTCTTCTTTTGCTTCGTGGCGAACTTAGTTGTGATGTTTTGTGTTTGATTGGATGGTGAATCTGTAGCTGGAGAAGCAAAAACAAGAAAACATATATTAACTAACCAGGTAACTCTGACCAAAAAAAACCTTGAGTCGAATATATATTAACTAACCATATACCAACAGCAAAACAAATTAACAGAATTTATTTTGTATCTTGATGTTGTAAAGCCATTAAATTCTAAAAGGGGCTGATACAGATTTGACCAACAGGGGCTGATACAAATTTGACCCATATGAAGTGATCAAATTAAAAGGCATACAAGAATTCACAATTTTCAGTTAATAAATTACAAGCATCAAAAATTTCTCACTATGTGTGTAAATTGTAATCAACAATCAGCTTCTATTCGATCAGGTTCATCTCTTCATCTGCTGTAAATCTACGCTATTATTATGACAAGTTCATTATGTTCAATAATCCAACAGGGCCAGCGTCCTATGCTAGAAGTTGCTAATGAGTAAATAGTAAACTTGCGAGGTGGTTCAGAAGTGAGAAAAGGGTTAGTTCCACTTGTTCTCATAAGTTTTATTTTCATAACGGGTCGCTACAAAGAACATGGTACAAGTATTACCACTTTGACTTTCACAGTGAGGGGTCT
Source organism: Ambrosia trifida (assembly GCA_028751855.1). Lineage (NCBI taxonomy): Eukaryota > Viridiplantae > Streptophyta > Magnoliopsida > Asterales > Asteraceae > Ambrosia > Ambrosia trifida. Next base: position 103,463,544 of record CM054131.1, read on the forward strand.
CAAGCTATGCATTTTCTACAACACTTGGTTTAAAACATCTAACACATTAAAACAAAATCTGTACAACAACCAACATATTTTAAGAGCATTTTCTACAACACTTGGTTTCATAACGGGTCGATACAAAGAACATAGGGCACAAGTATTACCACTTTGATTATGACAATGAGGGGTCTCAGGCTGTGCATTTTATATAGCACTTGGTTTAAAGCATCTAACGCATTAAAACAAAATCTGTACAGCAGCCAACATATTTTAAGAGCATTTTCTACATTATAATACGACACACTTGCTTTGCCAGTCTTACCAGCAACGTTAGAAAAACAAGTCGCTATATTTAGTAAACTTTTATAGGGCAGAATAAATAAAACAAACTGAACTCATACACGAGCATATGTAAACATAAAGCGAGCGTGGTACAACAGTAAAAACGAGTGTAATCAATTAGCGCAAGTGTTACCACTTTGATAATAAACATTCATTGATTTTCAAGCGGGTCGATACAACTATAAAACTAGAGTTTTTAAAGAATAGGAAAAATCACACAAACGTACAGGTCAGCGACAAGCACCTCATGGTGGGACAAATGGGTAATGTAATCCAAGTTCTTGGGAAGATGTTCATTGTTTTAATTACTATACATATGTATGCTAGTTGGTAACATGTAGATAAAACTATATAATAATATATAGTCATATTAACCTACCAATTTTTTAGATATAAAGTCTACCATTACATGTGTTTTGATATTGCTGTTACTGTGAGCAGAAGGGAAAAAAAGAAGTAGAATCATTGTTGTTTAAAAATCATTATAGGTAGTGTGTTTTTACCTTGTTAAAAAAAGCCAACATGATTCTTATGACTAAAATTTCTATCTAGTTGCCACTGCAAAGCAGAATTTCTACTTAGTTGATCACACTACCATTAATATGACTGAAGTTTATAATCTATCTAGTTGACTTAGAAGTCAAGAATATACATTTGACTTTGAAATTTGAAATCTATCCGGTTGACTTTGAAATTTATAATTCGTCAAGTTGATTTTGAAAAGCCCGGCTCGAGCTCAATAGGTGAAGCCCATTTGACTTGTCTTTTAATTTCGAATGACATTGTAAATGTATTGTGTGTTTTCTAGGAAGTAATGATCATATATTTTATTATCATATTGTATTTTATTATGCTCCTCGCCCAGCCCCCGACAAACTGTGACCGATCCAAAAATTCTAATCTTTCGCGAAGAAAAATCTTAACACCGAAAAAATGGACCCCATTGGAAAAAAAATCATGGAGTTCGGACTTTGGAGTTCAGCTGGGCATATACGATATTATTAAAAAAGGCATACACGATAGTTTGGACTTTGGAGTTCGGCTGGGCATATACGATACTTCTCTGTTTAAGTAAAAACAAATATGATTGATATTGATGTTCATTCCGCACTCCCCACCATGACAAATGGTTTGTTATCATGTCCACGTAAAATTACCATAACATAATTCTACTTGTTTTCTACAGTTCTACCAGAGATCATCGGAATACATATACTCAAGTAAGACAAATAAAATGGAATTTTCTTGTTTAACTATATATACTATGTTGTCTAGTAGTGAATAATAATAGTCTTCGTTTATAGTTAACCGCAATACTGTATCAGAGTTCAGAACAGAGATGCAACATACTGCACAGTGCACACATGTTATGAGATATGCAAACATTATGGAATTAACCAGTCGAACATCTTTCATACAATCCATATCTGGTATAAAAAACTATATTGGAGTTAAGTCAATGAGTAACATCACATATTAGTTCCATTTGTTGTGTCACACTGATAAGCATTGACCAATGTAATACATTTTTAAAAGCTAACTATTAACGGCCTAAACTTGCTACAAGCATATTACAGATAAATACAACCTGTGAGAATCTATATGCATAACAGAGATTGTGTTCTAACTCCACTAAAGGCCCTTCGCAAACTTCACCAAAGTTTAAAAGAACGGAAACGAGCCTCGAGGCGTTTTCCCCTCGCCTCATGAGGCGTAAGCCTCGAGGCGAACCGAGGCATAAGCTCAAGGCGCAGTCAAAAAATAAATATAAAAATTATGTGTCTATAAAAAATAAAATACTTGACCTAGAAAAGTCTAAAACATCAAAAACACACATCAAAAATAAAATAATTGACCCAAAAAGTTTAAACCACCTGAGGCGCACCCGAGGCGCACATTTTCTTAGCGCCTCAGCCCTTAGAGGCGTATGTACAATTTGAACCCTGTGAGGCGCGCTTCAGACTCGTTTTCTTAGAGTTTCGCCTCGAGGCGTACGCCTCACCCGTTTTTTTAAACCATGAACTTCACAACTAACAACATATTTATACATAATCTTCATTAAGATATCATATTCTTCATAATAATAGAAGCAAATATTTGTTGGGGAAAAGCATGATCAACAACAAATGACTTGTCTTTTAATTTCGAATGACATTGTATCTGTATTGTGTGTTTTCTAGGAAGTAATGATCATATATTTTATTGTCATATTGTATTTTATTATGCTCCTCGCCCCGCCCCCGACAAACTGTGACTGATCCGAAAATTCTAATCTGTTTGGTATAACCTATCTATTTCGAATGACATTTGCATATCTTATCAGGAACACTTTCAATACTAAATACCAACATGAATGAATCTGTTTGGTATAACCTATCTATCATAATCATAATAATTATCAATAGCAAACAAGTACACACTATCCACTAAAGAAGGGAATTGAACCTCGATGGGTTTTCCCTTCGCCTCACGAGGCATAAAACTAGAGGAGAATTTAAAAAACAACCCGTTTGACCCGTTTTATATATGAAAACAACCCAAATTAACTTTGCATTGATTCAAGTACAGCCCTATATCAATAGTCCTAATGAGTTAAATGTTAGATTACTAATTCTATCCTTCTACATTGAAAGTGGATTAGTGATTAGACCAGAAACTATAATAATAGTGATTCATTAACAAGTTGAAGATGGACCCGTGGCGTGGCCTCATTCAACTGACGAGTATATATATGGTGTGTACCAAGTATGTTGTACTGGCTATGTATGGGTCAGGTTGGGTTAGATGGAGACATGATTTGTATGAGGTGTGAAATAAAAATGCTCATAAACAAATGGATATTGGACTGGAGTAAATTATAATTATATTATATGAACCATAGCAGATTGGATTAAAAACTAAACTAAAGCTTTATGCCTGTCTTTTATGCAAGCTTAATAGGCTTTTTTGTTAGAACTATCATATGACACACTACGTAAAAGACAATGACAGTGAGAAAGCTTTCACAAACAACCATTTACCCTTTTGACATTGGATTACATCGACTTTAGTTAACGCGTTTTTGCTTCTTCACAGTGTGCTATAAACTGAAGCCATAAGCCTTACTCTATTAGCGGCAAAAAAAAAAAAAAGTAAACGCCCAGCAAAAATCAAACAGATCATAAGCCTTAATCTATTAGCAAAACAAAAAATATTTTCTTGAACGAGTCCAATGTGTGAGCAAAACATAAACTCCCAGCAAGAATCAAATAGAAAACCATAAGCCTTATTCTATTAGCGGCAAAAAAAAAAAAAAAGCAAACGCCCTAATTGATTACTGGAATGAAGACACAATGAAAAAAAAAACATGATTCCTAACCTGATTTGTGGTTCGATTCCATCTTGGTAGGGTTCCATCTTCTATGTGATAGAGAGCAGGAGAAAGGGTTTGAATGTGATGGGGATAAAAGAAAAAAACTAGGGTTTTGTAAGCAGGGAAATGGGAATTTTGGGCGGTAACAATGAGCGGTAGAAGGAATTTGAGAGGGAGGAATCCTGATGATTTTGTATTTGGGAAAACAAGAAGAGGATACGAGGAAGGAACAAAAATTTTGAAAGAAATAATAGTGTGGGTAAAATTTGAGAAAGGAAAACAAAAATTTGGGGAAAGCCATGATTAGTTTTTTAATTATATTAAGTGAGGTATAAAAATGTTAAATTCCTTTAACCTTACATAATAACAAGTATATTTTAATCTGAAATTAATTGACCATCATTGAGCCTAATGGACCATCATTGTGTCTAGTTAACCATCATTGTATCTAACTAACCATTATTGACTCTAATGGACTATTATTGGGTCCAGTTGACCATTATTGTATCTAATTGGCCATTGTTGAGCCTAATGGACCATCATTGGGCCTAGTTGACCATCATTGTATCTAATTGGCCATTGTTGACCTTAATGGACCATCATTGGGTCTAATTGACCATCATTAAGCCTAATGGACCATCATTGGGCCTAGTTAACCACCATTGTATCTAACTAAGCATTATTGACTATAATGTACTATAATTGGGCCTAGTTGACCATCATTGTATTTAATTGGCCATTGTTGAGCCTAATGGATCATCATTGGGCCTAGTTGACCATCATTGTATCTAATTGGCCATTGTTGACCTTAATGGACCATCGTTGTGTCTAATTGACCATCATTGAGCCTAATGGACCATCATTGTGCCTAGTTAACCATCATTGTATCTAACTAACCATTATTGACTCTAATGGACTATTATTGGGCCTAGTTGAACATCATTGTATCTAATTGGCCATTGTTGAGCCTAATGGACCATCATTGGGCCTAGTTGACCATCATTGTATCTAATTGGCCATTGTCGAGCTTAATGAACCATCATTGGGTCTAATTGACCATCATTAAGCCTAATGGACCATCATTGGGCCTGGTTGACCATCATTGTATCTAATTGGCCATTGTTGACCTTAATGGACCATCATTGGGCCTAGTTAACCATCATTGTATCTAATTGGCCATTGTTGACCTTAATGGACCATCGTTGTGTCTAATTGACCATCATTGGGCCTAATGGACCATCATTGGGCCTGGTTAACCACCATTGTATCTAAGTAAGCATTATTGACTATAATGTACTATAATTGGGCCTAGTTGACCATCATTGTATTTAATTGGCCATTGTTGAGCCTAATGGATCATCATTGGGCCTAGTTGACCATCATTGTATCTAATTGGCCATTGTTGACCTTAATGGACCATCATTGGGTCTAATTGACCATCATTAAGCCTAATGGACCATCATTGGGCCTGGTTAACCACCATTGTATCTAACTAAGCATTATTGACTATAATGTACTATAATTGGGCCTAGTTGACCATCATTGTATTTAATTGGCCATTGTTGAGCCTAATGGATCATCATTGGGCCTAGTTAACCATCATTGTATCTAACTAACCATTATTGACTCTAATGCACTATTATTGGGCCTAGTTGACCATCATTGTATCTAAATTGGCCATTGTTGAGCTTATAATGGACCATCATTGGGTCTAATTGACCATCATTGAGCCTAATGGACCATCATTGGGCCTAGTTAACCATCATTGTATCTAACTAACCATTATTGACTCTAATGCACTATTATTGGGGCTGGTTGACCATCATTGTATCTAATTGGCCATTATTGAGCCTAATTGATCATCATTGGGCCTAGTTTGTAACACCCCGGACCTAGGGCCCAAAATTTTTCGCGATTAAGAATTAGAATGACGAAGAAATAAAAAAAATACTAATGTTAAACTATAAGAATAATACTATACGTGTTACTAAAACCCGAACCATGATATTAAGTTATCATACATGATGGCGTGTTACGTAACCAAACCGATACGCGTTACGATACCGAACCGATACCCGATAACGAACCCACCCGGAAACTATTATGATCAGTCACCATGGGACACATGGCACCATAGCCATGTGCCCCATGGCCTCTTATTTACAAGACACATAACACATACATAAACCCCTACCCCTTTATGTGTTGACAACACAACACACGCACCCAGCACTTAATATAAAAACCACCACCACATTTATCAAACTCAAACACACACACACACACACATCAGTTGTTAGAGAGAGAGAGGCAGAGGAGTAGAAGTAAAAGAGACTGGTGGGTCTCTGACCACCGCTAACGGCGGTGCACAGGCGGAGCTCCGGCGAAGTCACCCTCAAACCCCCTACCCTTTTCTCCTGATGAAGAACCCATAACCACACACACACTCGGGAGAGAGAGAGAGAGAGAGAGAGAGAGAGAGAGAGAGAGGAACAGAGGCGGAGGAGGGTCTCCGGCTGCCGCCAACGGCACCATCACCTTCGTCATCATCTATCCATGCACACCCACCCCCATATTTACAGAGAGAGAAACAGAGCAGAGAGAGAAACGAGAAAGAGAGAGAGAGAAAGGGAACCGGTGGGTTCCGACCACCGTATAAAGAGGAGCCAGCCATGGTCTACGACCGGCCGGTGCGTCGGGTTCAAGCCAGAGAGAGGAGAAGACACCGCGGCGGTGACAGTTGGGGTTCTGATTAAGGGTCCGATTAGCTGGGTAAGATTATTAATCCTTGATATTTTCCCTTAAATAATATTGATTGGTTGTTAAAGGGTTTCGATGATGGGTGATAAGGGGTGGTGAGGAGCGACGGTATAGGTGGTAATAGTTGATGAAGGCGGCTGAGGTTATTGATTGAAGGTAGGGCCAGGAGTGGTGGTTGATGTTGTTAATAGAGGTTAATAGCCGCTCACAGAAGAGGTGTAGGAGAGTTCTTTTCTTATTCCCTGATCAAGTGAGATAATAGTAGCATTCAGATCTGTAACAAGGGATTATGAAGGTTGTTGATGGATGAACATGAGTCAAGGTCAATAGCCGAGGGTGGTGGGTTATCAGACGTGGGATGTTATGGTAGTAGTTGCAGGTGCGGATGGTGGTCTCGGGTAGCATGCGGAGGCTGTGGAACCTGGGTCACGAGTTGTTGACCCGTCAACTTCAGAGTAGGAGGATCCGAGAGGTATCAAGCGAGAATCCGAGCTGTTTTAATGTTCAGTATATTATTTAAGCGGATTAACACGTGTGGGACTTTGACGAGTTTATTAAATTGACCCGACCATACGAAACTAAAGAAACATTGAATGGGTTTATATAAACTATATGAACCAATACGTATAGGATGAATTGTTTACATGGATAGCATAGCTAAGTTGGTGATGGTAACATAAAAACAGTAGGCATTATATATCAATGACTTAGACCAATTGACTATAATTTTGACAAGGACCAAGTTATAAGGACATGACTAGACACCTTGAATTTTAAAAGACGAACCATGTGGATACAAGATAAAGGACACTTGATGACTATATATACCGATACTTGGGACACTTGAACACTTAAAAGATAATATATAGCACGATACGCAATTGAAACGTTTGTGATATAGATGATATTTGGGACTTTAGATTATTAGTAATCTAAAACATACATGGATGTTTGGACAATATACGAACCATTTGATATACACAAGGAATCTAAGCCGATGATCTGGATATATAGATAGACCATGACTTTACATCCTACAATTAGATGAAAGGGAACTATAACTTGATGATTAATATAATAAGGTGATAACTAAAAGTCCTAAGATTTGCCCACACGTGTAACCGCAATGTTCGGCTACACCCATTAACGTTTATAATTACCATAGGACTTGAGTGCTAATGATGGATGGGATCTTGACTTGGTAAACTATGTGACAATGTGACGTGATAGGATACGCTGCTAAGGTGAGTTCTGTGTACCATTCCCCTTTTTGTGTTTTATAAACGTTTTGGGGTGAATACATGCTTGTGTGTGTAACTGAACTGTTTGATGTGACAAGATACTTGCTGCCAGATAACCATACTGACACTCATTAACCCATGGGATTGGGCCACTTAATATGTGGGTAGTACTACTTGGGGAAACCCCCACACACAGTGGATCCGGAAGCCCGGAAAACCCTCCACTGAGGTCCACGGGGCCGTTGTGACATATATTTTGCCAGGTGAATCTATAATGGCAGTATATAGATTCGGTGTATTAGGATTGAGGTGTCGCTTGTACATCACGTATGTTAAACTGTGTAAACTTGTTTGTGAAATGATAAACTGTTTTGGATCCACTTAACTATTATACGGACTCACCGGCGTAATTGCTGACCCAAACTCTTTTAAGCATGTGTTCAGGTACTGCAAATGGATGGATGGCAACCGCGAGGTATATGCTTGCTAGTAGCGGATTAGAGGTTATCTGGTTAGAAGATTCGGCTATATGTGTTGCGGATTAGAGCACTTAGAGATATGTACGGATAGAGATCGGATCGACTAGTGGATTACACTCCTCAACTGCTTCGACGACCGCCACGTCTCGTCCCTGCATAGTTATTAGTTTATTTATTTAAGTTATGTATTTACATTTTTGAATTAGAAATTGTATGAATATTAAATATTAGTTAACGTTGCTTCCGTTGTGCAAGTCTGTTACCAAACTGTCGTAACGTCCAGCCCCCACCTGGTCGGGTTGTTACAGTTGGTATCAGAGCAACGGTTGTGGCGAAATAGGATATCTCTAGATATCCTATACCACACCAGGACAACTTAGAGAACTTAGCGTTTAAGGCTCTAAGACTACCTAGCTTGGAAATGCCTTGAAATTACATAAGACTGGCCAGAGTAAGAAACGAAATAAGTCGAAACTCGAGTACCTGAACACACTAGAATGCTTACCGGGATTTAGAACTAGTGTGACTGGTATACGAGCTTGAGTGATAATTGAACAATGACTACGACGGAGATTATTAGAATAATTTCGAGAGGTAAATTGACGATTACATTTGACGTCATGTAATAGTGAATTTACAGGCCCGAAAAAGTTCTAAGAAATCCAAAGAGTCGCCGAGATTGAGGGTGTTAACTATGATAACCATGAAGCCGTGCAAGAAAACGGACTAAGTTCGAGGCATAAGAAAATGTGTGATATACTTGCGTGACTAAGGTACGAAGTTGGACTTGATATAGTTGACATAGCTGGGCGTATTATGATAAGTATGGATATAAATATATATACGCACTCATGATCACTATAATACTTATCATCCTAAATTTTATTTATATGTATGTGAACTTACGTAAATGCTACTAGTTGTGAATAACTTTTCTGACCAGGTTATGAATTAACCATAAGCATTAGGTACATCGCCAGAACTTGGCACTACAGCTTGTAAGAACCCGCAATACCAAGACGAGGCGTGATCAACATAAGCAATTGGATACCCCGTAACTCGATAAGTTTTACTTTCAACCAAATAGTTATCTCTTACTATACTATTGTGTAAATCCGGTTCATGCATACAAAAACCGTAGGATCATATCTATGCATCCACCAATCGACTAAGGTTAAAAGTTGCGAGTTTAACCCTTGATTATTAGATTTTCCCAGCCAAACTTGACCAATTTAAGCCCAAATATAGCGTTTTGGATCTACGACATATTTGATAATAGTATATATATATATATATATATATATATATATATATATATATATATGCGTATTACGATTATTAGTGAAGAATATTACGTTCGACTAACTTTCTGTGACTAAGAAGTGAGTTAACCATGAGAACTAGGTACCTCGCCAACCTTGGCGTCACAATTTGAAAGAGTCCAAAATACCAAAGAGAACTTCGATCAACTAAGCAAAAGAGTAATCCGATAAGTTTATTCTTCGAACCAAATAAGTATTTTCGATCGTGTGGCTTGTCATTAGATGGTTCATGTTTATGTATAAGTAGAGTTTTGCATTACTAGTAAGACCAAAGATAAGAGATTAAAACCATTGAATTATAGATTACTTCATTCGGACATGATTAATATCGGTCTTTGCATATTTAAGTTAAGTATAATGTGTTGGATTCGTAACCGCATAACAAGTTTTAGAGATGATTCAGGAATATCAACTGGAGTCGCGATGACTTAGACTCAAGAATGTATCAAAAACATAACCATCTAACCTTTACTAACAAGAGAAAAACTAGGAATTGAACGCTTCGAGGTATTCTTTTAGCTTAATCAAAGTTCCCTCAGTTTAACACTCCATATTAACTTAGGATTATTGTCAAAACCTTCGGATTAAGCTCTGTAACCATTTAGTTAGTGACGAATTGTCCATATGAAACTCGCTAGAATTATATAGACAACCCTTAACGGGGGGAGTGGATACATTTGTAAGAACAAATAAAAAGGATATATGGCATAACCAGGAGAACTAAGTCAAGTTTTAGCGGGGAAAATCAAATAAAATAATAACTCAGCCCCATAAAAAGACAAGGTCTAGGACACCCAAGGAAGTACTATGCGCCTCATTGATATGTTAAGATTGATGTGGTAAGTTTAGATATCTGTCTTTACCTAGGTTCCTTGACAATTGACACCATACCCAACACCACGTGTCATCAAAGAGGTGAAGCCTTAAGAGTTTAACAATTTACTAAAGGTTTAGCTAGGATCAACCATGGTATTAGACATAAAAAAAAACAAACTTGTGAGAATAACCTATAGCCATAAGAACCAAGTCTCACATAAGATCCCCATTTTGATCCTACATTAAGCAAGGTTCTAAGGAACTAATAAATTTTAGAGTACATATAAGAAATTTTCGACAAACACGACTATAAGAATCCTAATTAAGATACGATCATGACACCATATTTAGCGCTTAACTCACTCAAAATAAGGTTATTAAGGACTAGTAACTCTCGGAACACACATAGGATTTCTCGACCATGTAAGTTTTCAAATAACATTTTTCCATTAGGATTTTAAGGTAAGATTTCCATTATATTTTTGGGGCATCATTGGTGTGGTGGGTTAGCTGCGGTACACCCTATATATAAACACCAATGATGCATCGAAAATAAAACTGAAAATCAAACTAAGAATCAACATTAGTTTGTCGATAGTTTGAACTCATTATTTCAAACCTAAATGTGGCATGACGTTTAGTATGGAACCATTACAATTATGATTCGGTATATGAAAAGATTCGTTACAACCCGACACGTAAGAACCAGACGTTGAATCCGAGTGTGGGGTATACCGGATATGTCCGATGGATAGCACAAAAGTAATTCCGAGGACGGAATTCCATTAACGGGGGGAGAATGTAACACCCCGGACCTAGGGCCCAAAATTTTTCGCGATTAAGAATTAGAATGACGAAGAAATAAAAAAAATACTAATGTTAAACTATAAGAATAATACTATACGTGTTACTAAAACCCGAACCATGATATTAAGTTATCATACATGATGGCGTGTTACGTAACCAAACCGATACGCGTTACGATACCGAACCGATACCCGATAACGAACCCACCCGGAAACTATTATGATCAGTCACCATGGGACACATGGCACCATAGCCATGTGCCCCATGGCCTCTTATTTACAAGACACATAACACATACATAAACCCCTACCCCTTTATGTGTTGACAACACAACACACGCACCCAGCACTTAATATAAAAACCACCACCACATTTATCAAACTCAAACACACACACACACACACATCAGTTGTTAGAGAGAGAGAGGCAGAGGAGTAGAAGTAAAAGAGACTGGTGGGTCTCTGACCACCGCTAACGGCGGTGCACAGGCGGAGCTCCGGCGAAGTCACCCTCAAACCCCCTACCCTTTTCTCCTGATGAAGAACCCATAACCACACACACACTCGGGAGAGAGAGAGAGAGAGAGAGAGAGAGAGAGAGAGAGGAACAGAGGCGGAGGAGGGTCTCCGGCTGCCGCCAACGGCACCATCACCTTCGTCATCATCTATCCATGCACACCCACCCCCATATTTACAGAGAGAGAAACAGAGCAGAGAGAGAAACGAGAAAGAGAGAGAGAGAAAGGGAACCGGTGGGTTCCGACCACCGTATAAAGAGGAGCCAGCCATGGTCTACGACCGGCCGGTGCGTCGGGTTCAAGCCAGAGAGAGGAGAAGACACCGCGGCGGTGACAGTTGGGGTTCTGATTAAGGGTCCGATTAGCTGGGTAAGATTATTAATCCTTGATATTTTCCCTTAAATAATATTGATTGGTTGTTAAAGGGTTTCGATGATGGGTGATAAGGGGTGGTGAGGAGCGACGGTATAGGTGGTAATAGTTGATGAAGGCGGCTGAGGTTATTGATTGAAGGTAGGGCCAGGAGTGGTGGTTGATGTTGTTAATAGAGGTTAATAGCCGCTCACAGAAGAGGTGTAGGAGAGTTCTTTTCTTATTCCCTGATCAAGTGAGATAATAGTAGCATTCAGATCTGTAACAAGGGATTATGAAGGTTGTTGATGGATGAACATGAGTCAAGGTCAATAGCCGAGGGTGGTGGGTTATCAGACGTGGGATGTTATGGTAGTAGTTGCAGGTGCGGATGGTGGTCTCGGGTAGCATGCGGAGGCTGTGGAACCTGGGTCACGAGTTGTTGACCCGTCAACTTCAGAGTAGGAGGATCCGAGAGGTATCAAGCGAGAATCCGAGCTGTTTTAATGTTCAGTATATTATTTAAGCGGATTAACACGTGTGGGACTTTGACGAGTTTATTAAATTGACCCGACCATACGAAACTAAAGAAACATTGAATGGGTTTATATAAACTATATGAACCAATACGTATAGGATGAATTGTTTACATGGATAGCATAGCTAAGTTGGTGATGGTAACATAAAAACAGTAGGCATTATATATCAATGACTTAGACCAATTGACTATAATTTTGACAAGGACCAAGTTATAAGGACATGACTAGACACCTTGAATTTTAAAAGACGAACCATGTGGATACAAGATAAAGGACACTTGATGACTATATATACCGATACTTGGGACACTTGAACACTTAAAAGATAATATATAGCACGATACGCAATTGAAACGTTTGTGATATAGATGATATTTGGGACTTTAGATTATTAGTAATCTAAAACATACATGGATGTTTGGACAATATACGAACCATTTGATATACACAAGGAATCTAAGCCGATGATCTGGATATATAGATAGACCATGACTTTACATCCTACAATTAGATGAAAGGGAACTATAACTTGATGATTAATATAATAAGGTGATAACTAAAAGTCCTAAGATTTGCCCACACGTGTAACCGCAATGTTCGGCTACACCCATTAACGTTTATAATTACCATAGGACTTGAGTGCTAATGATGGATGGGATCTTGACTTGGTAAACTATGTGACAATGTGACGTGATAGGATACGCTGCTAAGGTGAGTTCTGTGTACCATTCCCCTTTTTGTGTTTTATAAACGTTTTGGGGTGAATACATGCTTGTGTGTGTAACTGAACTGTTTGATGTGACAAGATACTTGCTGCCAGATAACCATACTGACACTCATTAACCCATGGGATTGGGCCACTTAATATGTGGGTAGTACTACTTGGGGAAACCCCCACACACAGTGGATCCGGAAGCCCGGAAAACCCTCCACTGAGGTCCACGGGGCCGTTGTGACATATATTTTGCCAGGTGAATCTATAATGGCAGTATATAGATTCGGTGTATTAGGATTGAGGTGTCGCTTGTACATCACGTATGTTAAACTGTGTAAACTTGTTTGTGAAATGATAAACTGTTTTGGATCCACTTAACTATTATACGGACTCACCGGCGTAATTGCTGACCCAAACTCTTTTAAGCATGTGTTCAGGTACTGCAAATGGATGGATGGCAACCGCGAGGTATATGCTTGCTAGTAGCGGATTAGAGGTTATCTGGTTAGAAGATTCGGCTATATGTGTTGCGGATTAGAGCACTTAGAGATATGTACGGATAGAGATCGGATCGACTAGTGGATTACACTCCTCAACTGCTTCGACGACCGCCACGTCTCGTCCCTGCATAGTTATTAGTTTATTTATTTAAGTTATGTATTTACATTTTTGAATTAGAAATTGTATGAATATTAAATATTAGTTAACGTTGCTTCCGTTGTGCAAGTCTGTTACCAAACTGTCGTAACGTCCAGCCCCCACCTGGTCGGGTTGTTACATAGTTGACCTCTATATATTATGTTCTTAAAAAGCATGTGAAGGTGGCCATTTGGGTTTTTGTATATGTATTATTCTCTTAATAAAAGCATGTGATTAAACTTTCATTTTTTTTGAACGGCCAACAAATCAATCCCGAACACTTTCGAAGTTTTGTATCTGATCATGAACCCGAATGGTATATATCTATGTATGCAATTGACTGCAACTTTGATATTAATATAGAAATTTGGGTATTTTTGTTTCCTTTTAAGGAGTGGAAGGAGGTTAAAAAGGGTTTGTTTTTTTTTTTTTTTTTAGAGTTTGGTTTTAGCTTAGTTGGTGTTTCTTTGGTTTAGGTTGAAAGTAATATATGAATTTGATGTTGTAAATGGTAGTAGAAAGAATTTGTTCTAAAGTAAACGCTATTATGCAAGTTAATGTGGTAAGAAGTTTGAATGGGTAGAGATGTAAACGAGCCGAGCCGATAACGAAATGCAAGTTACTTTCTCACAATTTTATAAATAATAATTATTATTATATATTTAATATATTAATAAAAAAATTATATATATATATATATATAGTGGGCTCGTTTAGAATTGCGAGTCGGCTCAAGCTCGATAACCAATGCTCGGACCTGGGCTTGTTTGACAAACGAATTGGGAACCTGCATATCACTACACAAAAACAACTATATTGGGTATTTTTTTTATATTAATGTGGGAACCTGCAAATCAAACAAAGTGTAGCATGTTAATGTGGGAATTGATTGCACATGGCTGTAACTTTTAGTCTATGAACTTGGTTGAACATTATAACATTCATTAACTCATTACAAAGAACCTGCACATCATGGCTGCAAAAGAAAGAACATGTATTGACCCATTACAAAGATACATTTATTTGACACAACTTACCACTAAAAGAAAATGAGAAAATGAGGCCAGGTGGTTGTGATAAGCCATCATGTGAGGCCAGAGAACATATATCCCAAGAACATTTATTTGACCCATCACAACCAGTTTGACCATCTAAAGTCACACATACATCCATCCCAACAATCTGTATTTACCAACCACTTTGACTTTTTAGAGTCAAGCATATATCCAAGTCCAACCAAACAATCTGAAGTCGCAAACCACTTTGACTTTTTTAAGTCAAACATTCATGGTTTTAATTTCAAGTCAAATATACAATATTTTACCAGCAAAAACGAACTATCAGCAGCCTTGTTCCAACCAAACTACTAAACTACAACAGTTCCATCTCAAAAAAAGAGCCACCAACCCAACCTAAACACCATGCTTGCTATTAGCAGTCTTGTTCCAATTTTTAGACCCATATTTAACGCGGTCACAAATATAGTTAATAAATTACCAAACTAGAAGCACTTTTGACTTTTAAAGTCAAACATACATGTCACAATTAATGATGTTCTCAAAATCCTCACCATGTTTCATTAATATTGGCTGCTACAATGATTGTCTAAATGATTCTCAGTCTCAGCCACTTATCTTGTGTTGCACATCCAGCTTGGTGTTGTAGGGCGGTTTGCTAGCGACTCAGTGACGGAAGCAGTTACAAGGAAAAATTGAAATTGCGCCACTCATTCCATGAAATAGCCCTGAGTCTCGATCTCTGCTGCATCCATTCATAAGTTGCCTCTTTTATTTCGTTTACCAAGTTGAAAGCTGATTGCCTCCTACTATTGAATATGAATCCATTTCTGTTCCGCCAAATGCTCCACATGGTTTGTAAAATTATTGCGTGTATCACCTTCCTTTTGTTGATGGAAAGCCCCAATCCGTTGACACCTTGCAGCACGTCTGACTGATAACCCCTATTAGCCCACCTGGAAAGTTTGACCCAACAACAAACTTGCTGCCAGACCACGACTGCAGCCGGGCACAAGATCAGTGCGTGGTCTATTGTCTCGTCCGAAACATTGCACATTCTGCACATTGTAGTCTACAAGTTTACCCCTCGGCTTACCAGTTCAGTTGCTACAGGAATTTTCTTGTCCAAGGCTCTCCAGGCGAATAAGTTTACTTTTAGTGTTGCGATTCGATTCCATTCGAAAGCGTTAGCAGGCCCATTTAAGTCCAACTGGTTTGCCAAATCCGACCGAACCTGTTTAACAGAAAATTCACGAACCACGATATTTTGATCAGAAATCCATTAATTTTTTTTAGTTAAAAAGCTTCTATTGCTCGAAACTATACTATTTTCATGAAAATAATTAAGACAATAAGACTATATCACTAGTACAAAACGGAGCCTTTAGTCGCGGTGATTTACACATAAAGAAGCGGGTGGCAACCGCGGCTCAATTACGCGTCTTTAGGTCAATTGAGCAAAATTTGCGGTGGTTAAATGGGCAAAAGTCGCGGATATCTTATTACACCGCGTCTTCACTTTGTCAAAAATAACTATTAAAAATCCATCCATAACCACGACTTCTGCTGTCACTTTTTTATTAATAGAACCAGGACTTTAGCTTGCTGCTTACCCTGCTGCTTGCTTCCTGTTTTGTACATTTCTTGCTGGTGGATTTCTGTTTATGCGCGACGTTTCATTATGCTATTCCCAACCATGTATGTCGCTTACTTGAGTCAATAACCGTGTAGCCGATGACCAGCAAAAACAACAGTAATTGTTGCTCATCAACAAAGGAAATGGTCTGTAACTTGTATACATACGTGAAGAAGAGGTAACGATAGTTCATCCACTACAACAGTCGGCACAATAGATAATCGATTACACCTACCGCTAACCATATAATTGAATCATTTCAAGTTACCACCGTCCCTAAAAATTAACATAAAACATAAATTGTAAGCAACAAATCACCCAACAATCAAGCTACACAAATTAGGTCCTCTTCTCTGCTCATAACCAGTACAAAAACCGAGATAACAACTAGGTTCCAAATCAGGTCTAGAATCACAATGCGCCATGAGTAGGCCCAATCAGTTTCTTTCTTCGATCTGCTCAGCGCATCGACGGTTCCCGGATCCAACACCAAAAAATTCCCAAATCATTAATCACAACTAAAAAAATAGTTCTTTTAATTTTGTTTTAATGCATATAACGGGAACAAAGTTTATACATCTAAGGTATTCCACACCTGAAGCCGGATTCACTAGTCCAAAAGAACAAATTTATTTCACCTCAACATCATCAAACTTATAAAAACCTACTAACTGTGGATCAACTTGCATATGAATCATATCATACCAATCGCAAACTGACTAAACCTGTACCTGCTAAGTTGATTCGATTTGGACTATTCAATCTGAATAATTGACCCGCATATCCATCCCCTCTACACACATAAACAAAAACAAATGTTTCAATTTTTTTTAGACAAAACCCATTAGCTAACAATACAAACAATTTTATTGCTGTGAAGATTTAAGGAAAACGACACCAAGATTTTCCAGCAGGAAGCCATGGTTTGAAGTTTGTGACTTGCCGCAACCCTACGAAATTATTACTGTCCACATAACATACCTGAAATCGCTCCACATCCGATCGTAGTCTGATTTAAAAAGAAGAGGTACGAGATGGCAGGCACTTAATCGTCGGGCAAAGTAGCGAAGAGAGAGAGAGAGAGAGAGAGAGAGAGAGGTGATGTAAATGAAGAGGAGCTAGGGGGAGAGAGAGATAGGTGATATGAATGAAGCTTCCAGTGAAGAAGAAACTAAATAATAATAAACAATTGAAAACACATAAATAAGTAATAAACAATTGAAAATACAGTATACATGGATGAGAATGATACGTTGGATGAGAAACGTACGGTGGAGATGCGAGCAGTGTTCATAAGAGTCTACATGTTTTAATTTACGGTCACACATGACGATGAGAATCGTGAGATAGAGAGGGGGTGTCTGAAATTACAGGTCGTTTGAAAAATAGAGTTTGAAACCCCATAACACAGTCACACATTCAAATTTTAAAGTGTTCATTTGTTAATTTTAGCTACACATAAAAATTTTAAACATGTCCATTTATTACTTTTAGCCACACGCAAAACATTTTACTATAACCATTTATCACTTTTAGGGGGTGTTTGGGATTGCGTTTTGAATCTGATTTTTAGATTATTGCGTTTTGAAAACGCAGATAATCGGTTTTTAGTGTTTGGGATTGCGTTTTCAAAACGCAGATAATCAGTTTTTTAGGCTACCAAAACGCAATAATCTATAAGCAGCTCCACCCCTGCTTTTTCAAAACGCATAATCTGTTTTGAATAATCAATCCCAAACACCCCCTTAGCCACACATAAATTCAAAAAAATACCAATATGGCAGTTGGTCACATTTGGCTACACTTTTCTAGCGTGACTAACAAATGTCACAGTTTTTTCTTAAAGTGTGACTAAATGTTTTGAGATGATATGTTTTTGGCCACATGAAACAAATATTGTTGTCGTAAATCATATTTAGCCACACTTTTAAAGTATGGCTAATAAATGACACATTTTTTTCATGAAATGTGGCTAAAGGTTTCAAAAAGATGTGTTTTTGGTCACATGAATCAAAAATCAAACAAATATTGTGGCCATAGATCAAATTTTGCTACACTTTTCTAGTGTGGCTACAAAATGTCACATTTTTCCCTAAAGTGTGGTTAAAATTTTTGAAATAATATATAATAGTCACATGAGTAAATAAAATGTGTGGCTAAAAGTAGGCTAGATGGTTTAGAAATGTAATTAATGACCTTTAGCCACACATATAATCGAATGTGTGGCAGGACAGTTTTAGGAAAAGTGTGGCCATAGGCCTATTTTGGCGTAGTGTTTGTAGATTTGATAGACTTAGACATATTTATTATCTCATTATAGGGTGATACTTGATACATTTGGGCAACACCATTATCCAATTTTTCAACAGATATAACATTTTACCAAGGTGAGTTTTACATAGCCCCTTTTCTATTTATCACCATTTTTTGGGGTGAAACATGTTACAACATCATTTATGCAATTCAATCATCAATGTGTCTATGTGTTTTCTATGTTGCATTATGTCTTGAGCATGATTAGAGTAAGCACCATTCTAGCATAATCATTAACTCCGTACAAGCCGACGGTATACATTGATAGATCTATTGGACTGACAATCCCACCCGGATACGTGCCTCCTACAAAGGTAGCGTGGGTGTTTGTTATCGTATAACATATTCAAGTGGACCATGAGCGTATGGTATGTATCATATTATAACAGTCATCAGGGTTGGTTATGCACTCGATTTATTTCTAGTATGTTCTCACATATGGACTAGATTGACATGACACATGAATTGCACAACATTTTTATTCAATTATCAAAAACCTATGTAATTCTCACCAACTTTTGTTGACCCAAAACCTTTTCAACTTAACATGTTTCAGGTTCTATTTGCTTGAAGATTTGAATTGATGCTTGAAGATATGTGTATAGTTTTATTCAAATTTGATGTACAAATTCTAGAACAATTGTATGTAATTCATTTAAATTATTTAATGGAAGTTAATATTCACCATGAGCTACTGAACAATCATCAATACGTGACATCCCGATGTTTCCGCCATTTGTTGGGGTGTTACAGAATCCTTGGGAGGTTGCTTTGGATGTTTGTGAAGTTTTGATCATGACAACTATCCTAAACCTTGTCAACCTTCAAGTATATGCTAAATGGGTATAAAACTTGGACAATGTGATAATGACTTGAGCTTGGTTATGGGTTGGGATCTTCGGCCAATTGCAATGGGTGTGGGAAGGGATTGTTTGGGTAATGGATCATACCTTGGGAAGTGTCATGCTAATATATTAGACCTAGATTAGTATAAGTGAGTTTTGGATAACTTTTTGTCCTTTAATTGCATGCATGAGGCATGTTAATTTGTCTTGTATCACCAACCAACCAAGTGAATCCATGTGTGTTTGTTTTATTTGTTTCTTCGGCCAAGAAAGGAAATAAGGAAGGAAAGAGAACTGTGTTAACATATTATCACTCATGATTGTCCTTACTAGTTTGGTGAAATCCATTAGAGTGACTTGTGCATGCAACACCTAGTTTGGTCTTCCTCCTTGATATGTAATCGTGCATATATATAAGAAAATGAGAGATTGTTTTGGCACATGTCAAATACAATTGGAGAAGTAAATCTTCTCTTGAAAGGTGTTTTAAAACATGAAAGACCCTTATTAGTATAATAGGTATAGTTTTCTCATCCTTCACTTGTTCCTATCAATATACATGTGTACGTGTGTGTGTGTGTGTATGTGTGTATATATATATATATATATATATATGGTCTTGAACCTTTCAGTGGTGGACTCAGAAAAGTTTTTCATGGGGTGCGGAATCTCGAAGCCCTTGGGTCGTTAATTGATCAGGTGGCTCCGGTCGGGTCGACCCCTATGCAAAAAATAATAATCATAAAATTATATAATCAACAAAAGGAAATCAAAAGCCAAAATTAAAATAAATATCGTTACATATGCATAACAAAATTCTAAAATCTAAAGTTGTGGATACATCTCGGCTAATCGTGTAACATTGACACATTGTGAATTTTCCTGAATCTTGAATTCACAAAACATTTTGACTTTCACCCATCATCATTTATTGTACTATATTAAAACTTATCCCAACGAATTCTAGACATATCAAAGTTTATTTATAAACACCAAACTTAAAAAAGTTTATATATTTATCCATTAATATTTATAAACACCAATAATGTTTAAAGAAATGGTCAAAGGAAAAAAGTACAGTTAATTTTTCTTTATCCAACCGCACAACACAACACACGCCCCAAAACTTGTTGTAGGAACTCCCTAGTTGAAGATGATGATTCAATGTTTGATGATGGTTAACTTCGAAAAAAAATTACTATTTAAATAATTTATTTTTAATCTCAAAATCAGTCTTAACATGTTTTTTACACATGTGTACATGCAACAAATCTACACATGTGTAAATGACAAACTTACGCATGTTGAAATGATAGTTATTTACTAATACATATACATTTAAACATGTAAATTTAGTTTCTAATATTGTATGCAAATAATAATGATAAGTGTAAATATTTTTTTTTTTTTTGAATTTATGTGGTTTTTGACTAAATTTAATGAAATATATTTGGTCTCATTTTAACTTCTAAGTAAAACCTTATGATATAATAAACTAAACAAAAAGATAATTAAATAAAAAATTTAATATCTCTTATACAAATCAACAATATCACTTATATAAATAAAAAAGAAAAATAAATTGTAAACAACAATTTTAAAGAAACTATTTTAGTTTATTATATTTTTTCTTTCACAAACAAAGCCTAAACGAAAGATTAAAATTTAAAGATATTGGACTTTTAATTTTTAAAAAGGTCCATTATCACATTAGAATAGGACAATAGGTTATACTGTTATAGACTAGTTCGTTAGGTAAATTATTTCTTCTCAGTTCTTCACACAAACCGCTGCAAGTCTGCAACTACCGCCGTTGGCCGGAGCTGGGTGGAATAAAAAATTTCCGATCTTTCGAACTTCACTTGGTTTCAAAAGTCCAAGGGGACAAGGGGTGCGATTGAAAATTTTCAAGGGGTGCGGACGGGATTAACGCGCGTATATAACACTAAAAAGTTTAATTTCAAGGGGGGCGCCCGCCCACCTTCAGGTGGCTTGAGTCCGCCACTGGTCCCTTTCCATCTTTTATAAATGTTGTGTCAGGGGCGGACATATCGTTTAATGAGGGGTGGCTTTTGTTACCCCTCAAATTTTACTGCGTAGTGTAAATTTTTCCGTATTTTTATATTTTTTTGTATTACGTTACCCCTGAAGATTATGTAATGTTACCTCTCGATTTTTTAAAAACCCAACACACCCTCAAAGTTTTTAATATAAGCCTAATATAAAAAGAAATAGAAACTTATAGGCCATAACCTATTTCATTTGTAATTTATTAATTAAAATATACAAGCCCATTAACCATGGTTAAAGTATTGAATAGGAGTGCAAACGAGCCGAACAACTCGCAAGCTAGTCGAGATCAGCTTAATAAAAAGTTTAAAACGAGCCGAGTCTTATTGAGCCCGAGACGAGCTTTAGCTTAAAACAAAGCTCGATTATTTTTCGAGCCTGAGCATGAGTCTGGCATGTGAAGCTCGTCAGGTTCATGATATTAATTTTATTAATATTTTATACTATTTACCCTTAATTAAAAATTGCTTAGTAAACGAGTCGACCCGATCTTTTCACTTATCGAGCTTGCTAGCCTAAACGAGTCAATTAGTTATATTATTTTTATTTAATATATTAAATAATAAATAAGCCCCGCGTACAGCTGTGCCCGTATATTGTATATATATGTATGGCCATTGTGGGGGCAAAAGTAAAGTTGCACTAATTTTAACGTTATTCTACTAATTTCGTGAAAATAACGTTAAAAATGACGGACGGTTAATCATGCATCATGTGGTGGCGTTGATAGCCAAAATACAAAGGGGTACATGCACCAATCGGGTTTGTCCCGATTGCTAAATGTTATGTGTCTTATGTCCAAGGCTTGTTACAACCACTATCGAGCCGAGGGTCTCACTGGAAGCAGCCTCTCTATTCCCACGGGTAGAGGTAAGGCTGTCTACATCTTACCTTCCTCAGACCCTACCTTAGCTTTTGCTATCGGTGGGTTTAGCTGAGTATGATGATGATGCTGATGATGATATATTAAATAATAAATATTAAACGAGTCGAGCCGAGCTTTTCACCTATCGAGTCCGCGAGCCTAAACGAGTCTATTATTTATATTATTTTTATTTAATATATTAAGTAATAAATAATAAACGAGCTGAGCTCGAACTTGAGACACTACCAACGAGCCAACCTCGAGCTTAAGCCTGGTGATGTAAAATGTTTTGACAAATCATTGTTTAGAATATAGCGCTAATCAAGAAAAAATATATTGCTTATGAAGGTATGGTAAAAAAAATTAAACATTATTTATTATCGTGTTTTTATTTTTGTTTTGTTTACATTGTATGAAAGTACTTAGTACGGTAAAAAAACGTTACACCTAAAGTTTTAGTCTAGATCTGCCATTGTGTCGTGTGTGTGATTTAGGGATGAGCTCGGGACGGTATCGGTACCGAACCGATACCGATACCGATCCCGACAATACCAATACCGAAAAGTCCAAAAAACCAATACCGATACCGATTATACCGGTATGGTATCGCTATCGGTACGGTACAGGTGTGGTATCGGTATTTTACCTTAAAATACCGATACCATACCGATCCCGTACCGATACCGATATTACCGAAACCGAAAACCTCTAAATGTGGGTACCGATACCGATAACGAACACTCTCGGTTCGGTATCGGTTCGGTACGGGTTTGGTATTTTTTGGTTCGGGATCGGTTTTCGGGACCGTATGCTCATCCCTAGTGTGATTAACAAGCTTGACTAGTCATTATCAATGAGATACAATTGTATATAAGCTTACATAAATGGATGTATAAGAATCGGATTTTGTGTGTGTATATAAGTGTACGTATGTTGTCACATGTAGTGTGTGGAACATGTATTTCACAATTTTGACTCATTACAACTGAACACATCAACGCATGAGGCAACACATGCAAAGGTTATTATATATCTAACTGTACACTTGTCATCTTTTGACCACTTACTTGTTTCCATTCATTTTCTTTGATCCTTGCAAGTGGATTCCATCCACAATACAGACATGTTCTTGGATATTACTTCCATTTGGACCCTCCAATTAACACTTGCGTTCATTGACCTTTTCTCTAATAAAATAATTATTCATTTTCCTTAATGTAATTTATATATATACCACTTACAACTCAAAACATAACCATCAATATTCATTATCACTTTCACTTTCATGGAGTACTACTCGCCAGAAGTTGAAGATAGTGCGTTTTACGCTGAGCTTACACGACAAATATTGATGATCATGGACGATGAGGATGAGACGAATGCGAGGAGAGACGTAAAGGGTGCATCTGTGTTTCAAAAGAGATCGGTAGTTAGCCGTGGTGTAGTTTCGGGCAGCTACTTTAGCTGGTCGGAGAGTGGGAGGGGTGTGGAGGTGCCTGGATGGATGGAGAGGTTGTGGGCGAGTAACGGTGGTGGCGGGACAGGAGTGTTTATACCTCGGGTGGTGGCGGCTGCAGCCGGAAAGACGAGAAGAAGAACACGGAATAAGGCTAGGAAGAATACCGTTAACAATGTAGGAATTAGGATTCATGCTTGATTGTTTACTTATTATTAGTTGGATTGATTTATTCTTTTGTAGATTATGTTCTGATGAAATATGAGTTTGTGGCACGTTATAAATGGTTCATTTCTTTAAGGAAATATAGTTTCAACAGCTAGTGTTTAACTTGACTTCTTTTAATGTGTTAAAATAGTTACATAATGTCCCTATAAAACTCTGGACCATACAGAGCAGAGTAATTGTGAAATAAATCCAAGCAATATTACACCAACGAAGGATACTCCTACCATTAAGTGCTAAGAAAGAGAAAGAAATTGTAAGGAATTTAAACTTCGAAAGTGACACTTTTATGTCCAACGTCAAAAGTTTTATGTGTTTGATTGGGTTTACATGAAGTTAATCGTTATATTAAGCAAAATTTTTTAGAACTTCAACACCTACATTTTGTATGTTTACTAGTGAGATTCCGCGTTCAACTGTTTGGATTCGGCTAGTATAGGTTCGGCTCGTCAAAACATATATGTATGGTACCGGAACTCGGTGTAGCCGCTAAAAGAGAAAGCCCTAAAAAATAAAGTCGTGATACACCTAAAAGGATATCAACATATGTTTTACATTGAACAAAAAAACATAATAACGAATACTGGTACCGTTTCATATAATACTGATATAGGCAATGATATCGGTATGGGTTCAATTCGTCAAGGTACCAGTACGGTACCGACTCATTTTAAACATAACTTCGTTCTAAAAAAAATCTACACTGGAATGTTGAGGAAAATATAAACATGTCGGAGTACGAGTGTGTGTTTGGTATATGAGCTAAGCAAACGAGATTGTGTGAATGGTTCATTTGAATGACTTTAACTTTGGGGAGTTTAACTTTGGGTTAATTACAAGTCAATCCCTTGACTATATATTTGTTCAAGTTAGGCACAAAATTTTGAGTGATGTTATAATGATGCTAGAGGTAAAAGAGGATTTAGTACTTTACAAAAGATTACCCTTGTACTTCATCAACTCGCTTTTGACACTACACCCGAGTCATTAGATGAATACATAAAGGTGACTGTGAAAACAATCTGGGATAATTTGTGTCTATGCATTTTGTACAACCATCATTAAGCAGGCCATAATATTTATGCTAACCTACTATCCGCAACATGTAACAGTTGTACAATTGGCATGGGTCGATACATGGCTTTCCCGGCATGTTGGGTGGCCTAGATAGTATGCCATGAGTCAACATTGGCCGAAGAAGATGTACCCATAGTTAGTAAACTGTCCATCAGTGAATCGAATCGAAAACGTTGTTGGTGTTCCATCATTAAGAACATTACCCGCGGTCATTATACCGATAGAGCTTCACTAACGAATGTAGGTCGGTGATTGTTTCCAACGACAGATTTCTACATAGTTGAACTTTCAGTTCTCTTAAAAAAAATAAGAAAACTATAAAAAGAAAATTAACATTTATGATGTTTCTTATTTTACCTTACAATAATTTAAGTCGCCCTAATTATGAATTATCTATTTCAGTCATTCAATTTGAATAATGTTTCATTTAATTTTCTAACTGTCTATGTATATTGTATATATTTCCCGTCAATATTCTCTAGCCTTTAACCCAAATCTTCAATTCTTCTTCAATCATGAGCGAAGGATATGAATTTCCCCGTTATTTCCGATTTTCGTTATATTGATTTTGACCCCTGTCGATTTGATTTTGCGTAAATATTTCCAGCCACCACCGATTTTCTTGTCCAACAATTTTATATATATATATATATATATATATTAAGTTATTAAAAAAATGTGAAAAGTGGGGCATTTACTTAATTTTTGAACTTGTTTAAAACTTTATGGGGGGGGGGGGGGTGTTTACTAAAACTTTAACCTTGTTTTTTTTAAACTACTAAACTTGAAGAGGGGGGGGGGGGGGGGGAGTCAAATATGAAACTTATTTCTAAATAAAAACTAATCGTGATAATTGGGGACTTAGGGCTGGACCAGGTCGATTTTTTTTTTTTTTTTGATAAAGAGTCCATTCTTTAAGTTCAACAAGCACAATCAGCAATCTATCGACATTCAACAACAAATTAGGAAGAGGATAAATGATTAGAGGTCATTAATCATCAATATAGGAAACCTTTTTAGCTTCTCATTCATCATTGATGAGTTATTGAAGATAGTTTGTGAACTAGGGTTGTTGAGGGATGGCTGTTGAATCCAATTTTTAGACATTTCTAGGGCTTTATACCTTAATTGTATCATTTATATAAGATTAACCAGGAATTGTGTCTATTGTGAAATAAATCTGAGCAATACACAATTCTAGGGCTTTAAGGAAATATATTTCAACAGCTAGTTTTTAACTTAACTTTTAATGTGTTAAAATATTTACATACTATCCCTATAATACTCTGAACCATACATAGCAGAGTAATTATCAAATAAATCTGAGCAATACACAATCAAAATAAGGATAATCCCACCATTATGTGCCAAGAAGGAGAAGTAAATCATATTCAATTCCAACTTCAAAAGGGACACTATTAATCAAGAAAAAATGGATTTTAATACTCCCAACTGTAGCCTATTAATGGATAATACTCTCAACTATCATTTTGGCCAATAGTACTCCAAACTTCCAACTTATTTTCTTTCATCACTCCCAAACTAACGGAGGTCTAACCTGGTTAGTGTTCGTGGCCAAAATGTGAAAACCAAAACTTTGGGACATTTTTGAAACATTTTATTATTATTATTATTATTAAAAAAAATAACTTATTATTATTATTATTAAAAAACTATTATTATAAGAATGTATTAAAAATTATTATTAAAAAAATAATTATTTTTTAAAAATTTTATAAATCCCAACCCCCCCCCCCCTCCCCCACTTTGTCTCTCTAAATCACCACCACCATCACCTAACTTCATCTCCACCTTCACCATCCACCACCTCTACCATCACCCAACTTCATCTCCACCCCCTTTCTCTCTTTGTCTCTTTCTCTCTCTAAACATAATTAGTTAACTTCAACTTCATCTTCCCCAAATCAAAACCTAAGAACCCAAGTTTATCAATTGAACCAATTAACAAAGAATAACCCCATAAATCATGGGGCTATTAATCGGACAATAACAAGGAACGAAAACATGATTAATCAAGACTTACACACACACCACTCTTTGGAGATGGTCATGGTTGTGGCGGTGGTGATGGCTGGTGAAGGGTGGTTGTGGTTTAGAGAGAAAGGGAATATTATTGTGTTGCCTTGTGGGATGACATTAGGATCACATATGACGGTTGTGGGGAGGCCGAGAGAGGCGTACGCAGAGCAGGACCCGAAGATTTCATTGTTGAAGTTGGGGCAGTATTTGATGGTGCCACAGTTTATGATGGAGTTGTAGGGGTTGAAGACGGTTGATGGGGAGGATCCGCCGAGGATTTTGCATTTTAATCCGAGGTTGAAGGGGGATTGGAGTGGGAAGCCGGTGATTGAGCAGAATACTTGTTATAGGATGCAGTGGGGATCGGCTCATCGATGTGAAGGATGGAAATCCAGTGCTGATGAAGAGACTGGTAAGTCCAGTTGATAATAAAGTCTTGATTAATCTCATGTTTTCGGTCCTTGTTATTGTGGTCATGGTTGTGGTGGCGATGGTGCATTGGTGGTCGTGGTGGCTGGTGAAGGGTGGTTGTGGTTTAGAGAGAGAAAGTAACAGAGAGAGAAAAAGGGGGGTTGGGTTTTATAAAAAAAAAGTTTCAAAAATGCCCTTAAGTTTTGGTTTTTATATGTTGGCCACATAGAAGTTTTGGTTTATACACCTAAGCAATGCCAAATCAGCTTCTGTTAGCCACGTAGGATAAAAACTAACGTCATTAAGTCTGGGAGTGATGAAAGACAATAAGTTGAAAGTTTGGAGTGCTATTGGCCAAAGTGAAAGTTGGGAGTATTATCCGCCAATAGGCTATAGTTGGGAGTATTAAAATCCATTTTCCCATTAATCAATAATCATAGAAAACAAATCATACACAATTCTAACTTACGGTATCGAAACTCAGTGTAGCAACTAAAAGGGAAAACCAAAAATTATAAAGTCATGATATACCTAAAAAGATATCAACAGGTGTTTTACATTGAACAAAAAACATAATAATGAATACCGGTACCGTTTTCATGTAATACTGATACCGGCAATGATATCAGTATAGGTTCAATTCGTCAAGGTACCAATACGGTACCGGGTCATTTTGAACACAACTTCGTCTTCAACAAAATCTACACTGGAATATTGAGGAAAAAGTAAACATGTCGGAGTACGAGTGTGTGTGGTATATGAGCAAAGAGAACGAGATTGTGTGAACGGTTCATTTGAAAGCCTTGGCATTCTATTTATAACTTGGTTGATGGTGGGTCCACTATGCTAGAGAAAGTCGTTGTGGTTCACTACCGCCTAATTAATAAGGATAGATCAAAAAGCATATGTTGAACTTTGATTGATCGGAGTGGCTGGTAGACCGCTAAGAGATTGATAGTGGTCCGGTCTATGCTGAGGCACCAGACACGTATCAGAACTCATAATTAGTTACCACGAAGGAGCATTTTTTATCCATATTTTTACTTCAAACGCGTACTTGGGACTCTACCTTTGGGTCAATTAAAACTTCATCCTTGACTTTATATTTGTTCAAATTGAGCACAAAATTTTAACGAATGTTAATGATGCTAGAGATAAAAGAAGATTTAGTAATTTACAAAAAAAAATAATAATAATAATAAATCACCCTTGCATTTCATCAACTGACTTTTAACACCACACCCGAGTCACTAGATGAATACAAAATGGTGACTAAGAAAACCGTCTAGGTTTGTATCTACATTTTTATAAAGCCATCATCAAACGGGCTAAATGTTTATGCTAACCAATAACTACCGACAACATGTATCTGTTGTACGTATCTGTTGTACAATTGGCATGGATCGATACATGGCCTTTCCTGAACATTGGTCATAGAAGACTGAAGACATATCCTTAATCAATAAACTGTCCATAGGTGAATTTGATTGAAAAAACCCATACATTACCCCACAACCATCATACAGATATAGCTTCTTCACCGACAGATGCAGGTTGGTGACTCTTTTCAGCGAAAGACATCTGACAAACTTGTCTGTCGTTGACAGGAGAGATCTTGGTTCATAAGTAATGTCCTGTCTCTTAAATCACCAACGCGTTTTGCTGTGGAGCACATGAAAACTCCACAGTTAAGCGTGCTCAGATGAGAAAAGTACTAGGACGGGTGACATCCTGGGAAGTTTTCACTCGGGTAATCAAAAACAAATTCGTGAGCTTCTAGTGGGGAAAGCAGACAGTATTGGATGATATTAGAGGCGGGGTATTACATGAGTCACCAGACACGTATCAGAACTCATGATTAGTTACCTCGAAGGAGCATATTTTTTTTCTTCATATTTTTATTTCAAACTTGGGACTCTAACTTTGGGTTAATTAAAACTTAATCTTTGACTTTATATCTGTTAAAATTGGGCACAAAATTTTAACAAAGTTAGTGATGCTAGAGGTAAAAGAGGATTTAGTACTTTACAAAAAAAAAAAAAAAAAAAAAAAAAAAAAAAAAAAAAAAAAAAAAAAAATCACCCTTGCATTTCATCAACTGACTTTTGAGACCACACCCGAGTCATTAGATGAATACAAAATGGTGATTGAGAAAACTGTCTAGGTTTGTGTCTACATTTTTGTAAAGCCATCATCAAACGGGCCAAAATGTTTATGCTAACCTACTACCGGCAACATGTATCCGTTGTACAATTGGCATGGGTCGATACATGGCCTTTCCTAAACATTGGTCATAGAAGACTGAAGACATATCCTTAGTTAATAAACTGCCCATTGGTGAATTTGATTGAAAAACCCATACATTACCTCACAACCAACATACAGATATAGCTTCTTCACCGACAGATGCAGGTTGGTGACTGTTTTCAGCGAAAGACATCTGACAGACTTGTCTGTCGTTGACCTGAGAGATCTTGGTTCATAAGTAATGTCATGCCTCTTAAATCACCAACGCGTTTGGCTGTGGAGCACATGAAAACTCCACAGTTAAGCGTGCTCGGATGAGAAAAGTACTAGGACAGGTGATGTTGGGTCTGCTGACCTGAAGAAGAACAGATGATTGGAAAGCCAAAATATGCTATCCATTTGATCCTTGAATAAACAGTCCTTACAACTTGCTTCTCCCAAAAGACTGCTGACCCTAACTACTGTTCTATCCAAACAACTGCTCAATAACTGCTGATACAAAGAACTGCTAAGGAAACAACTGATGAAGAACAACTGCTGACCAAAGGTCTGATGAAGAGCAACAGCTGATACAAGTACTGAAGACTAAAGCACTGCTGGAACCAACAGCACTTAGGCTCCAGCAGTGGATACAAGACCATCAGAGTTTATCTTTAACAGCTGTTTACTATCAGTGCTTTCAATGTAACAGTAGTTTGTATAGCAGATGTTTCAAGTTTGTTATTCTGTTAGAGGTCACTGTCTTAGGTGACGTCAGCCTAGGTCATCAGTGGTTTGAGTCAGTCTATAAATAGAACAGTGCATGTACTGTTCTATTGCATCACACACAAAACATTCTCTCTGACAAACAACTGTGTGATCAGGCTGAGGGGGAGTAAATTGTACGATTGTAATCTTTGAATCAATGAAAGCATTCGATCTAAAAACAATTACTCTCTTGTTTTGATTTACAGTTTATTATTCCGCTGCACTTTCATTCTATTTTCACATCATTATTATCATCATTTAGTTAAACAATCAAAACAAACAAACTCAGATCCTAACAATTGGTATCAGAGCTTGGTCAATTAAATTCGATCTAACAAATCAATTTAATAATCAGCTCACAATTATTGATATCGTTTGTCAGTTTGATTGAAAACAGAGTAATAGTTTAATTTCGTTTCAACCGTTGTTAAACAGACTTTGTTTTTTGAAAAATCAGAGAATGGCTTCTATCAATCACGATCCACATAACACTGGCACGAACAACAAGCCACCGATGCTTGTCAGATCTGAATACAATATCTGGCAACGTCGGATGAGCCATGTTCTAGCTCAACAGAACACTGGGTGTTGGAAGTCGGTTATCTTCGGACCACATGTTCCGACTGTGCCGAGTACTGAAGATCCCAAAGTGTTTGAGCCAAAGAAACTTGAAAACTACTCCGACCAGGATTTTCAGAAAATTGAGCTAGATGCTAAGGCCTTCAGTATTGTGGCCATGGCTCTACCCAATGATATATATGCTGGGTTGTTACACTGTAACAGTGCAAAGGAGTTGTGGGATGCACTGAAAGAGCAGTTTGGTGGGACAGAGGAGGTTATTGAAAACAACCGTGAAATACTTAACCAACAATATGAAACATTCAGTCATGTCAAAGGAGAGTCATTAACTCAACAGTTTGAGAGATTTAACTGCTTAATTAGTGAACTAAAATTGGTTGGTCTTACTTACCCTCATTCAACTTTGAACCATAGGTTTTTAAGATCATTACCAGACAAATGGGACACTATTGCTATTGTTATGAGAAACTCAATAGGATTTAAAGACCTATCACTGACCCAGCTTCATGGTAAGCTCTTGACCTATGAAAGAGAGCTTAACCAGAAAAAGAAGCTCCAGGACTCTGGAAAAGTGTCTGATGACTATGTGTTTGGGAATACAGCACTTTTGGGTCATGATGAGGTGCCTGGAAACACAAAGGATCAGAGTTATGATCTTTTCATTGACATAACTTCAGGTTTTAACTCAGGTTTTAACTCTGATTCTTATTCACCAAACTATGCTTTCACAGCAAGTGGTGGTGATATACAGGCATCTGACAACATATCCTTTGAGTATGATGACCTGAAATACTTTGACCCTGATGATTTGGAAGAAATGGACATTATGCACCAATTGGCCCTTCTCAGTGTAAGAACTAATAATTTTTACAAGAAAACTGGGAGAAGGTTTCCAGGGTTGACTGGCAGATCTAAGGTGGGGTTGGATAAATCAAAGATCAAGTGTTATAAATGTCATAGGTTTGGTCATTTTGCTAGGGAATGTAGGGGTCAACATGGTACACCTATGATAACCTATCCAAATCAAAGACCACAGAACAACACTTATCAGAATTCCTATAATACCCCTGGACCAAATGTGCAAAACACTGCTCATTTTGCACAGTCCTCAAACACTGTTCCTGTCCAGTATGTCCAAACCACTGTTCCTCAGATCCATTATGTGCAAACACCTGTTGCTCAACCACCTGTACAAACGACTGCTGCTCCATCCTCTGCTCCTGCAGAGACCAGTCAACAGAGCTTCTTTACACAAGGCTTTGTTGATTGGAGCAGTCTACCTGATGAGCTAACAGATGAAAATTTTGCACTAGTTGCCAAAGCTGAAAATGAACCAGAAAACTTTTGTTTCATGGCTATGGTTGATGAGATTGAATCTGAGGAAGTGGTAACTGAATCTGATGTTGTGACTGATGATATTGTTAGTGAAGTTGTTGCAGGTGAAAAACCTGAAGAAGAGGTTGTGAATCTCTCAGATCCCTGGGGTGCATCTGATGAATGTGAGTGCAAGTGTGATTGTGCATTGATGGCTGCTGCTAAGGTATCTCCTCAAATTCTTAAAGAATTGTGTTCTGACAAATGTGTAATAGCATTTGCTAACATCAAAGAGGTGAATGAAAACCTTAGAAAGAAAATTTTGGATGATGAAGTTAAATTTGAAAAACTCACAAAAGATTTGAAAACAAGTTTAACTGCAAAAGAATCTGAAATTAGCAGTCTAAAACATGAAGCAACTATTACCAAAGACCAGCTCCAAACTATGATAACAAAATATCAAAGTTGTAAAAGTGAGCTTGAGTCCACCCAAGTTGAATGTAAAAAATGGGTGGAATCATGTAGAGGTTTTGAGATGCTACTCAACAAACAAACCAAAAGTCATGTGAAGTTTGGCTTTGGTTTTGCAACCACTGCTCCAGCTTTTGAAAACATTGACACAAAGAGTCAAAAGTCTGTTGAGATAGTACCAACAAACCTGCAGGGTCAAGAGATTAAAATCACTGAACCAAATGGTAAGAAAATTGTTCTTGAAAAACCAGAAGGTTCCTCATCTTTTGCTGAACTTGAAAAGTATGAATTTAAACCTACTTGGTCTGATGAGTGTGATACTCTTGAGAATTATAAACCTGTTGATTTTAAAACTCCTGAGGGAAAAACAGCTCCTCAGGCAAGGGTCATTCCCTTGGCAAAAGTCATTCCCCTGAAAGATTCTCCAGCAGATGCTCAAACATCTGCTGAAAAGAAGTCTGAAAAGGGGAAGAAGAAAGAAAAGACTGTTAACTTGTTTTGTGATTTCTGTGAAAAGAAGAATCATGTCACCAAAAACTGTTTTCTTCTAAAAGCATATGACATCAACAAAGGAACAAGTGAATGTGATTCAAAAGCCACATGCTCAATATGTGGGAAAAAGAATCATAAGACTAAAGAGTGCTTGTATCTCAAAAATTTTGATGTAAAAATACAAGAATACAAAGCAAAAACTCTTGCAAACCCTGTGGTTAGTACTCCAAAAGGAAAGCCCAAACAGACCTTCACACCTGTCCAAACATCTGTTACAAAAAGGCTTGAAACATCTGCTTCTAGAGATGTCCAAGTAACAGATGCTCCACCCACAAGCAAATACCCAAGAGGTTATGGTCAACCTCCATGTCATAGTCTGCCACATGTTTATGAGGAGCCAAAAAGACCCTCTAAACCAAGAGTGAACAGAAATCCATATGGGTATTATCATCTGTCAGGAAGTGATCAAACAACTGCTGCCCCAAGTGCTGACATACAAGCACTGGCAAATGGTCAGCAGCAGTTGTTGACCTTAATTCAAAAATTGGTCCAAACCACTGATCACCTTCCAAAACTTGAGTCTGAAAGGTCTGAGGATCCATCCAAAGCCAATTTGGCTTTGGACACTCACCAAAACTAATCATTTACTGATGTGCAGGGAGCTTCTGCTTGTTTAGATAGTCTTTGGTATGTAGATAGTGGAGGTTCCAGGCACATGACAGGATGTAGAGCCCTACTTCTGGACTTCTTGGCTCATGGAGGGGGTGATATATCCTTTGGTAATGATTCTAAAGGTAAGGTGTTGGGTTCAGGGACTGTACAGGCAGGAAAACTCAAGTTTGAAAATGTCAATCTTATTGATAATCTCAAGTGTAATCTTCTGAGTGTTTCACAAATGAGTGACAAAGGTTATGGCTCATTTTTCACAAAGAAAACTTGTAAGATTATTGGGCCAGAAGTGGTGAAAAAGATTGATACCATTATTGCTGAGAGCAAAGCACAGCTTGTTGCTCATAGAAGTGGCAATGTGTATGTTGTTGATATGTTAAAGGACAATCCTATGGCAAATGTCTGTCTGTGTTCTGCTGCCTCCACTAAGGAGACAGAATTGTGGCATAGGAGACTGGGTCATACCAACCTTAATACTATCAACACACTCTCAAAACAAAGCCTTGTCAGAGGTCTACCATCAAAAGAATTTAAATGTGATGAGCACTGTGTTTCTTGCTTAAAAGGGAAACAACATAAAAGCTCTTACAAATCCATTGATGAGTCCAAAACTAGTCAGTGCTTACAACTGTTGCATATGGACTTGTTTGGCCCTGTTAAAATCATGAGTCTAAGAAGAAAAAGATTTTGTCTTGTCATAGTTGATGATTTTTCTAGGTTTACATGGACTTACTTTTTACACTCTAAAGATGAGACTGCAGGTATATTGAAGGACTTTGTCACCAAGGTTGAAAAGCAGTATGACTTGCCAGTAAAAGTCTTCAGGAGTGACAATGGAACAGAGTTTAAAAATAAGGAGTTAGATGACTTCTGTGTGTCAAAAGGGATTGTGAGGCAGTTCAGCATCCCAAGAACACCAGAACAAAATGGGGTAGTTGAGAGGAAAAATAGAACTCTTATAGAAGCTGCAAGAACCATGCTAGCAGATTCTGGTTTGCCACTGTCCTTTTGGGCAGAAGCTGTAAACACTGCTTGCTATGTTCAAAACAGAGTTTTGATCAACCCCAGACTTCAAAAAATTGCTTATGAAATTTTGTTCAAAATCAAACCATTAATCTCATTCTTCAAAATCTTTGGCTGCCCATGTTTCATTTTAAATCTTAAAGATTCCATTTCAAAATTTGCAGCCAAAGTAGACTGTGGTTATTTTCTGGGATATTCTTCTACTGCTAAGGCCTACAAAGTGTTTAACACAAGAACTAAGACAATAGAAGAAACCTTGAATGTTAAGTTCAATGAACTTTCATCTCTGAAAATCCCTGCAAACCCTGCTGAATTATTTGATTTAGATAAATTCAAATTTGAAGATATCACTGTTAAAACTAACAATGCAGGTATTCCACAGTCTCCACAGCAAGATTACAGAACAGATGTTGTGATTCCCAGTCACTACAAAGTCTATTCTGCATCAGAGGAAGCAGCTGTTCAAAACAATTGTCAAAACTCTGCCACAGCTGTGTCAACCACTGTTGGCCAGTCCTATCCTCAAACCTCTGCTTCACCCCTCACTACCACTGACCTATCATCTGTTGACAAAAGTCAATCATCTGTTGACAAAAGTCAGTCAAGTTTCACACCACTTGGACCCATTCCTCCATTACCATTTCAAACATCTGTTGGCACTACAGAAGTACCAACAGATGTTACACCAACAGAGTCACCAAACCTCTGTCCATCACCTCAAAATGCCATTGTTCCATATCAAGGAGATCTTATTTACTTAAGAGCTCATCCACCAGACCAGATCATTGGCAACATCAGAGAGGGTGTGCTCACAAGAAGCCAATCCTCAAATATCTGTCTTTTTGCAGGTTTCCTATCCCTCACACAACCTGTCAAGTACCAAGAGGCACTGAAAGACAACAGTTGGGTAGAAGCTATGCAAGAAGAACTCCTTCAGTTCAAAAGACAACAAGTATGGGAGCTTGTACCACTTCCTAAGGATGTTTGTCCTATAGGAACAAAGTGGGTCTTCAAAAACAAAACTGATGAAAGGGGTATTGTTGTCAAGAATAAAGCCAGGCTTGTGGTTCAAGGCTTCAGACAAGAAGAAGGAATAGATTATTATGAGACCTTTGCTCCTGTAGCTAGACTAGAGGCCATCAGACTCTTTCTAGCCTTTGCTGTCAACCACAATATAAAGG
Organism: Ambrosia trifida; assembly: GCA_028751855.1. NCBI lineage: Eukaryota > Viridiplantae > Streptophyta > Magnoliopsida > Asterales > Asteraceae > Ambrosia > Ambrosia trifida. The sequence goes on from CM054131.1 coordinate 103,500,086, forward strand.
TGTATCAGATGGACATCAAATGTGCTTTCCTTTATGGCAAAATTCAGGAGGAGGTCTATGTATGTCAGCCACCTGGTTTTGAAGACACATTCCATCCTGACTATGTCTACAAGCTCAACAAAGCTTTGTATGGACTCAAACAAGCACCAAGGGCCTGGTATGAAACTCTTTCCACATTTCTCTTATCCATTGGCTTCACAAGAGGTAAAATTGACAAAACTTTATTTCTTAAATGGAAAGGGAAACACTTAATGATTGTTCAAATATATGTGGATGATATCATCTTTGGATCCACATGTAACCAAATGTGTGAAGAGTTCAGAAAACTCATGACAGCAGAGTTTGAGATGAGTGCCATGGGTGAGCTTCAGTGTTTCCTTGGTCTTCAAGTGAAACAACTGCAAAATGGCACATTCATTCACCAAAACAAATATGTAAAGAATTTATTAACCAGATTTGAGATGAATGATTGTAAGCCATGTAGCACACCCATGAGTACAGTCAAGCTGCTCACTATTGATGACAAGGATGAACTGGTTGATCAAACACATTATAGATGTATGATTGGGTCTTTATTGTACCTAACTGCATCTAGGCCAGACATTATGTTTGCTACCTGTGTCTGTGCCAGATCCCAGGCTTCACCCAGAAAGTCAAACCTTATTGCTGTGAAAAGGATATTCAGATACCTCAAAGGTGCTCCCACACTTGGTATCTGGTATCCTGCTAATGGAAACATTGAGCTTTCAGGTTTTTCAGATAGTGACTTTGCTGGCTGTCACACCACAAGAAAATCCACTTCAGGAGGGTGCCAATTTCTAGGGAATGCCTTAGTTTCATGGCAAAGCAAAAAGCAGGCAGCTGTTTCAACTTCAACAGCTGAAGCTGAATACATTGCTGCTGCAAGCTGTACAGCCCAACTCATGTGGCTTCAAAATCAACTACTGGATTTTGGGATAACTGCACTTAGGACTCCACTCATGTTGGACAGCCAAGCTGCTGAAAATATCATCAAGAATCCAGTCTCTCATTCCACTACCAAGCACATTGACATAAGACATCATTTTGTCAGGGACAGCTATGAAAAAGGTTTGATTTCTTTACACCATGTTCCAACAGAGGATCAGTTGGCAGATGTGTTAACAAAAGCTTTAGACACATCTACCTTTACAAATCTGATTTCCAGAATTGGCATGTTAAACATGGATTAACCAAATAAATTTTTAAAATAAAATTGTTCAGAAATTAAATATTTTCTTAAAATAGCTGTTTGGTTGAAAAATCTGTTTATAACATCTGATCAGATAAAACAACCACTGTTTCATTCATTTCCACTGTTGGTTGAAAAGTCTGTTTCCAAACATCTGATCAGATAAAACAACTGTTAGTTAAAAAATCTGTTTCAGAACATCTGTTCAGATAAAACAACTGTCCACATATATATATATATATACTATATTTAAAAAAAAAAAAAAAAAAAAAACCCCAACGGTTGGATCCATCAGCTGTTTGTATCAGTTGTTTACCAAAACAGTTGTTCTCCACCAGATGTTACATCCATCAGATGATTGCCACGTCTGCTCATATAAGCAGATGTTTGGCCACATCAGCGGTTTCATTGAGCCTATAAAAACCCTGTTTTACCACAACAGATGTTACACTGTCTCATTGTATTCAAAATACTGTAAACCGCCTTCTTCACTCTCAAACCCTTCATCAATCTTCAATCATTTTCACCTTCGAAATCCATTACAATGGATCTTCAAGCCAAAGCTACACACAATTGTCTCCCCTATCTGATTAAAACAGATGACAACACTCCATTTCATTCCACCATCGACATTTTCCTTAATTCCAAATACTTACCCATCCTAACCGCCAACGCCCCCATTTATCTGGATACACTCCAAGAATTTTGGTTGAATGCTGAGTTTCTACTACAAGACAAAAAGCCTACATCCATTATTTCCAAAATTGGAGAAACCAGTATCGTCATTACCCCTGATATCATATCCACAACCTTCACACTGAATGACCTGGCAGGTAAGGATTCCTTCACTAAAACAGAGCTTCACACTGAGTTCCAAGAAAGAGGGTATGATGGTCAGATGACTGGATCAACTCTTTTCAAAAAGTTTTTCCCTCCAGTCATGAAATTTTTCTTCCATACTCTTCTTCTTTGTGTCTCTGCTAAGTCCACATCCTTTAATGAAATTCCATTAAGGATGCAATATCTGGGATATGCTATGTTGTCAAACTCTGACTTCAATCTTTCCCAGGGTTTGTTCATGGACTTGGTATCAAATGTGAAAGCAGTCAAGTCTGGGTCAAACAATGCTTTTCTTATTTACCCACGAATTCTTAGTGTAATTTTACAAAAATTATTACCAGAAAAGGTTTTCAAAAAGGGTGCTGCTATGCAAATGAAAAGCTTAACTGATGAAACTTTCACAAGAATGCTGGGTGGAAGCACCCAAGAAAAAGTGTCAAAAGTGTCAAAAGTTTCTAAAACACAAACAAAGAGGACAAAGGCAACAACTGTTGTCAAAACCTCTGTTGTTGAGCCCACTGCTTCTGGTGATCATGGCACTACATCCAGTGCTGTGAAACCCACACCAGCCACTTCCAAAAAGAAACATTCATCCACAAAAACCACCACTCAACCACAAATGAGGCTTCTGGATGTTGAGGTACCAGAAGAAACCTCTGTTGCACAACAAAAGCAACCTGAAACCACTGTTGTTACTTCCTCACAACAGTTGGACATACCTCCACCTGACCAACCTCCTCATGAATCCTCTCAAAAGGATCATGTTGTAAGCCAAGGGGACACACATCCTGATGCATATGAGTCACTTGACCATATGTTCACAAGCCCCTCTCCCAGGGCTAATTCTCTTCTTACTCCACCACTCACACCATCACATGTCCCACAAACAATGCAACCTCTGTTTGAAGCTATTGAAAAATCTCAGGAAGATCCCAGTTCCTCTCTTCCACCTGTCACTGAGAGTATAATCCAACAAGTGACTGGTCCTGAGAATACTCAATCTGCTATCCCCCAAACAGAAGAGGAGGTTACACCACCTGGGTTCAATGAAACTCTAGGTGAGTTTTCAAGTGGAGCAGCCACTACTGATGTAGAGACCACTGTCTCACATCAGGACAGTGATTTCATAGCTAAGACTCCCTTGAAGGCAACAACTGTTGAAGCCACTATAGTGTCTCCAAAAACAGTTGGAAGTCCCCAGTACCAAGACAAAGGGGCATCTGATTCACCTATTAGGCCTGAATCAGATAAAACTACCACTGGTAGGGACTCAGATGATCCTATTAATTTAGGAGATGAGTCAAAATACCAAGAATTGACGGCCAGAGTTTCTGTTATTGAAACATCTGTTGCTGACATCAAATCTGATGTCAAGCTTCTCCTAAGCTCAATTGCAGATCTCTCCAAGAGTCAACCATCCACCACTGATATAGCCAATGAGTTATGGAAATCAGTTTCCCCCATCATCATAGCTCACAGAAAATTGGCTGATCAGACACATGATACCTACATGGCTGAGATCAGAAATATGGTTGATGCAAGGTACAAAGATACCCATGCTGACATCAAAGCCATCAAGGACCATCTGCTGAAGACTACTGGCTCTGCCCCTACCACCATCCTCAGGGATGAAACTGATGATGTTTTCACGGCTGATGATGCCAAAAAGGGGGAGAGTGGCAGAGATAGGCTACCAAAATTAGATCCTTTTGGTTGCCCACCTTCTCAAAAAGGTCAAGCCAAGTCTGCCAAGAAACCAGAGTCCACCAAATCAGCTCCACAACAACAACATCAAGCACCACCACCACTAACCACTGAAAAGAATAAGGCAGTAGATGACTCTGCAAACATAGAAGCTGAAAAGGCTGCTCAGTCCAAACAACAAAGGGCTGACACCTTGGAAGTAAAAGCAGAGTCATTGATTGAACTCAAGAAGAAACAACAAAGGGAAACTGAAGATGTGGGATCCTCTAAAAGGATGAAAAGACCTGCCAAGCATGTTAGAAAACCACCATCTAAGTTACAAACCTCTGTTGATAAAACCACTGCTGCTGAAACCACTGCCACCCAAAACACTGAAACCACTGCCACCCAAACCACTGAAACCACTATACCCAAACCAACACACACTCCTGAACAAACAACCACCAAACCTACATCACCAACCAAAACCCCAACATCTGCTGGTTCTTCTAAAAGGCCAACAGATGTTAATCCAACCACTGCTACCAAATCACCTTCACCAAAAATCATGTACACAAGGAAGAGAAAATCAACCTTTGTTGTGCATGATGAAAACATACACACATCACCAACCACCATTTCAACTGCCCAATCCACTCCTCCCATCACAGCCATTCCACTCACATCATTCTCACCACATACATCCAAATTCAAAACCCATAGACCACCACCAACCATTACACCATTGGTTGTTCAGTATCCCCTTGAACTTGATCTACTCAAGGGGGAATTACAATCCTTCTACAATACTGAACAGCCATCTGAAAGATCCTTCCCATCTCTCCCAAATTTCCCTGTTCCCCTTAACATTGATACCTATCTAAAATACAAGGGTGAACAGGTGGATGCCATCATCAGGGAGAAATGCAAAGGGAAGGATGACAGGACTGCTCAGGGCATCCATTCAGCAGAGCTTAGCAAACTCAGAAGGATTGAAGACTTTGCTAAGACCCTGAGCAATTCCATGTCCACCATGCCTCTCAGTGTAGATTTGGAGAAGGAGGTAAGGGAATCCCTTCTTGAACAGATAATGGCAACCAAGCCTTACAAAGCAAACAAAAAGCAGTTCAATGGCTGGACTACTCATGCTTTGAGGGAAGAACTGATCAGAATTGAAGAAATGGCCAAAAATCCCAAAGCTAAAGTCTCCATTCCCAATTTTGGCAAAGGCAGAGACCCAGTCAGAGCCTTGAAGTTCAAAAGAATGAGGCAGGAGATCGTAGCTGCCAATTATGGGGAGATGAGGTCTGTTTCCAGATGGTCAGAGCTAAGATTGGTTGAAACCTATAAAAGTCTGGAAGAGAATAGAAAGAAGGATCCCAGCCTTCCAAGAAAACCAATCTACAATGATGAGCCAATGATGAAGAGACCCCAACAGACTTTTAATCTAGACAGCTTACTTGAAACCTCTGATCTCACAGCTGCTGCAAGTAGACAGTTCAAAAGGCAGAAGGAGATGTCAGAGGAAGACCAAAGAAAGTTTGCTGACACATTTATCAAGGAAGGGCTCTTCAATCAAATCCATTATTTCTCTGATCCCACAACAGAGAAACTCAGAGAACTCATAGGAAGACCACCTTCACCCAACTCATCAAGAATAAAGGTTCATCTCAGCAAATCCACTGACTCAAAAATTCTAAAGTGGAAGGTCAACAAAGACAACCACGAATTGACACTGCTCAGGTCAGATGGAAAGGTTCAGAAGATCAGTATGGATGATGCTTACAGCCTTTGTGCAGACGATCACCAAGCACTGCTAAATCTGGATCTGGAAAGAGATGAAGAAGACCTATTTGCTTTGAACTTTGAATTACAATTCAAAGGTCAAATCAGAGAAAGTCTGATGAGAAATAAAGATCAATGAATAAAGCTGAGTTTTGGCATCATCTGTTCTAGGGGGAGATTGTTGGGTCTGCTGACCTGAAGAAGAACAGATGATTGGAAAGCCAAAATATGCTATCCATTTGATCCTTGAATAAACAGTCCTTACAACTTGCTTCTCCCAAAAGACTGCTGACCCTAACTACTGTTCTATCCAAACAACTGCTCAATAACTGCTGATACAAAGAACTGCTAAGGAAACAACTGATGAAGAACAACTGCTGACCAAAGGTCTGATGAAGAGCAACAGCTGATACAAGTACTGAAGACTAAAGCACTGCTGGAACCAACAGCACTTAGGCTCCAGCAGTGGATACAAGACCATCAGAGTTTATCTTTAACAGCTGTTTACTATCAGTGCTTTCAATGTAACAGTAGTTTGTATAGCAGATGTTTCAAGTTTGTTATTCTGTTAGAGGTCACTGTCTTAGGTGACGTCAGCCTAGGTCATCAGTGGTTTGAGTCAGTCTATAAATAGAACAGTGCATGTACTGTTCTATTGCATCACACACAAAACATTCTCTCTGACAAACAACTGTGTGATCAGGCTGAGGGGGAGTAAATTGTACGATTGTAATCTTTGAATCAATGAAAGCATTCGATCTAAAAACAATTACTCTCTTGTTTTGATTTACAGTTTATTATTCCGCTGCACTTTCATTCTATTTTCACATCATTATTATCATCATTTAGTTAAACAATCAAAACAAACAAACTCAGATCCTAACAGGTGACATCCTGGGAAGTTTTCACTCGGGCAACCAAAAACAAATTCGTGAGCATATTTTTTTTCTTCATATTACATGAGTCACCAGACACGTATCAGAACTCATGATTAGTTACCTCGAAGGAGCATATTTTTTTTCTTCATATTTTTATTTCAAACTTGGGACTCTAACTTTGGGTTAATTAAAACTTAATCCTTGACTTTATATCTATTAAAATTGGGCACAAAATTTTAACGAAGTTAGTGGTGCTAGAGGTAAAAGAGGATTTAGTACTTTAAAAAAAAAAAAAAAAAAAATCACCCTTGCATTTCATCAACTGACTTTTGAGACCACACCCAGGTCATTAGATGAATACAAAATGGTGACTGAGAAAACTGTCTAGGTTTGTGTCTACATTTTGTAAAGCCATCATCAAACGGGCCAAAATGTTTATGCTAACCTACTACTGGCAACATGTATCCGTTGTACAATTGGCATGGGTCGATACATGGCCTTTCCTAAACATTGGTCATAGAAGACTGAAGACATATCCTTAGTCAATAAACTGTCCATTGGTGAATTTGATTGAAAGAACCCATACATTACCTCACAACTATCATACAGATATAGCTTCTTCACCGACAGATGCAGGTTGGTGACTGTTTTCAGCGAAAGACATCTGACAGACTTGTCTGTCGTTGACAGGAGAGATCTTGGTTCATAAGTAATGTCATGCCTCTTAAATCACCAACGCGTTTTGCTGTGGAGCACATGAAAACTCCACAGTTAAGCGTGCTCGGATGAGAAAAGTACTAGGACGGGTGACATCTTGGGAAGTTTTCACTCGGGCAACCAAAAACAAATTCGTGAGCATATTTTTTTTCTTCATATTACATGAGTCACCAGACACGTATCAGAACTCATGATTAGTTACCTCGAAGGAGCATATTTTTTTTCTTCATATTTTTATTTCAAACTTGGGACTCTAACTTTGGGTTAATTAAAACTTAATCCTTGACTTTATATCTATTAAAATTGGGCACAAAATTTTAACGAAGTTAGTGATGCTAGAGGTAAAAGAGGATGTAGTACTTTACAAAAAAAAAAAAAATAAATAAATAAAAAATCACCCTTGCATTTCATCAACTGACTTTTGAGACCACACCCGAGTCATTAGATGAATACAAAATGGTGACTGAGAAAACTGTCTAGGTTTGTGTCAACATTTTTGTAAAGTCATCATCAAACGGGCCAAAATGTTTATGCTAACCTACTACTGGCAACATGTATCCGTTGTACAATTGGCATGGATCGATACATGGCCTTCCTGAACATTGGCCGGAGAATATATATCCTTAATCAGTAAACTGTCCATTGGTGAATTTGTTTGGAAAAAAACGTTACATTACCCCACAACCATCATACCGATAGAGGTTCTTCACCGATAGATGCAGATCGGTGACTGTTTTCAACGAAAGTCTTCTGACAAACTTGTCTGTCGTTGAAGTACGTCTTAGTTTTCTTAAAAAATATTGAAAAAAATAAAAAAAAATAACATTTGTGATTCTTATTTAACCTTATAAGCATTGAGATCGTCCAAATTAATTATGACTTATCTCTATCCCTGATTTCATTTGAATAAAGTTTCATATACCCTCTTTGTATTTTGTATATAGTTTTTGATCTTTACCACTAACGAATGAAAGTCTAGCTATGTAGAGTAGCCCAATGACAAAAGACGACCATATATGCTTGTGATCACAGATAGCGCTAAGGAGCCCAGGTCCACCATGTCTAGTTTCGGGAAAACCCCACCGCTCAAAGACCCATTACAGTAAACCCGACTGAGATCAGATTCAAATTTGAGACCTCTAGCGCTCCACCCAAATCTTCACTTCCCTCGAATATGGTAGTTGAGCTACAACTCATTTCATTGACATATCTAGAATAAAATCTATATATAAATTTAGTGTATTAATTCCAAAGGCCGACGTCCACCTATCCTCGTATGTGGTGGGCGGTCTATGTGGTTCACACCTTTGACTCACACCTACACACTTGTCATCTTTGACCGCTGATTTGTTTCTACTCACTTTCTTTTGATCCTTTCAAGTGGATTCCATGCAATCGAATAGAGACATATTCTTGGATATTATCCTTGCGTTCGTTGACCTTGTCTCCAATCAAGATATATTCATTTCCATGATTCCATCACTTATATATACATCAACAACCGAAAACATGATAATCAATTCATCACCACTCTCATCAAATATTATTCCATATCATTTACTCAATCTAAATCCAACCACGTACCATGAACATGGAGTACTCACCCGACGTTGAAAATACGGCGTTTTACGCGGAGCTTACACGGCAGATATTGATGCTCATGGACGATGAGGATGAAACGCATGCAAGGAGAGACGTAAAGGGTGCGTCAGAGTTTCAAAAGAGATCGGTATGTAGTTAGCCATGGTGTAGTTTCTTATAGCTGGTGGGAGAGTTGGAAGGGTGTGGAGGTGCCTGGATGGATGGAGAGGTTGTGGGCGAGTAACGGTGGTTCTGGGACAGGGGTGTTTATACCTCGGGTGGCGGCGGCTGCAGCCGGCAAGTCGAGAAGACGACGAAGGAATAAACCCAGGAAGAACAATGTTAATTATGGAGGAATTAGGATTCATGGTTGAATAAAAAGTAACAAATTAGATTGATCAATTCTTTTTGTATATAAACTTGTGATGAAATGTATATGATACTTTCAATGCATATAATAAACGAATCATTTGTATAAATGGTGGAGATTTTATTTTACAAATTACATTTGGGAGGCATTGAGGAAAAAAACTAAAAATGAGGATGCCTTGATTTTATTTGGCGGTATCAAAGAAGGATTATGACACCTCACAGTGATGCCGCCAAACCATATCCTTGAATCAATGATGCCGCCAAACTGATTAGAGGCATCATGCCTTGATGTCGCCAATCCAAATGGTGCCTTTGTTGATGCCGCCAAACGAAATAGAGTCATCATTTCCTATATAAGGCAACGGCCATCTTCCCATGCTCTCCATCCCATTTACAACACAAATACATTCTATCATTCCCACATATCTCAATCCCATTTACAACACCACATATCTCAATCCCATTTACAACACAAATGTAAAAAACTAAACAAAATACCAATATGAGATATAATACTTTTCCCGCCAATGTTCTGGAGGGTACGGTTTTTTATTGATATTGGGTCGATGTTACATCCACATGGAGTTATAACAGTTTTGGGCGGGGATGAGCCATGCTTAAAAGCATCGTCTCCTGTCTCATCCCCTGCTTGGCATCGCTTTTCTGGGTCCAAAAAAGCGGTGTCTTTGGATCGGTGTTACATCCACATGAAACTACTTGGATCGATGTTACATCCACACGTAAACACATGTAGAATGCAACATTGTTATTGTAGTTTATAATATTAGAGAGTTGGTTGTCATTGGTAGTCTCAATCTCTAGTCTACCAAACCCAGACATTCCAACAGGCTCTTTAGGGGGGTCGACTTTCCATGCAAAGCCTGTAGTGCAAGGCCATCCGGTGTTCGCATCATGTGATTAGCGATGTCAGCGACATCAGAATTTGAGATTCTTCATCGTGCTACTTTGGTATGGCAGCCTGGGTTGATCATTGGGTACCTTTAGATTTGGTACATATGTTCAACAGATTGATTGATGTTCCCCTGTTTGATTCAGATGGGTTTGAATCTGAATGCGGTCCTAAGTTCCCGAAGACTGGAAGAATGAGTTTCTGGGTCCACAAGCTATTGTTGACTTCAATAAAGCAATTGTTGACTTTAAATAAAGCAATTGTGATGGAAGGTGCGAAACAGAAACTTAATGAACTCTGCAACAAGAAACGGTAGTAGAATATTGGAATTGGTGATCTCGGAAATAGATTGTCTTGTAACTCGGTAGATTGTATAGTTTGATTGACTAGTTTGGAAAAATAGTTGTTAAATAAATTTGTATTATTTGTTTTAAATAAATCTATCATTATTACATGTATTTACTTTTATTTTAGAAAACGTCTAGTAACACGGGATTAATAAACATACCATGTTCTCGTTCAACGATTGTAGCTGTGAACGATATGCCCTGAGGCAGTGTGTGGATACCTCCTTGAAGTTTAAGTTGCGGTCTCGCCACCTACAAAATTAACATTCTAAAAAACGTGTTCAGTAAAAAAAATACAAAGGGATGCCATGCAGACACGTTATATTTGTTTGGGCTTTGCGATATATACCGAGCCGGTAGCGGACAAGTATAATCAATCCGGTTTGAGGGTGGTCGTGGTGCGAGACACCGAATCCTCTCCCATGCCCATATTTGAAGGAGCATTATGGGCCCGGTCACGGCTTTCCTATCCGGCTGGGTGGCATCACAAAGCCGCCTGTAAAGACAACCGAGAACCGCACTGCCCCAACTACAAGATCCTGTTCGGCTTAGGTCTCGTAAAAATCTTAAATAAAAAGCATTTAGTCTGTTATTGTTATTATCAGGGAACAAAGTGGAACCGATCAAATAAAAAATGATTAAACGTGCACGGATAATGCACGCTTCATCCGTAGCCTCAGCTTCAACAAACAGCGCGGTTATTTGATTAATAATAATACTACCCAAAACGGATTTACCGGACATTTGGTTCTCTGCAGGCGTAACACCTAACCATCGTCGGCACAACCCTATTGCCTCGGCAGTTGTCATTGCATCATCTGCTCCAGACACAACACCTCCCTCGATAGGTAACCCTCACAAGACGTTAACATCTTGTAAGGTGACAGTAGCTTCACCAAATGGTAGGTGGAACGTGTGAGTTTCGGGCCTCCTTCGTTCCACCAAAGCCGTTATTAAGGAGTGGTCAACGTATCGATAACCACAATCTATAAGGCCACCAAACCCTACGGCATCGACAAGGTTACGAACCCGTCCTACAACAGGGCTATCACGAAGTGCCCGCCATATGCTTCTATCGCTACGTTTTACCATAAGGGGCTCATTGAAGTTTTCATCGTTTAGGAAAATGTGAAAGGAACGATGTCAATCACGTAGATACAAGACATCGTTGCTTTAGGGGACCAGGGTGTAAGTTTATGTTTGGATTCATGGTGGTAGGAATTTTTTTGGTATGGTTTTTTATAAATGGTGATGGTGTAAGTTTATGTTTATGTTTCTGGTTGAGATTGTAATGGTGATGGTGTGGAAATGGATGTGGGTGGTGCTCCTTCTTCACCTCACCCTCCATTTTATAACCCCCAAGGATTCACTTTTGCACTCTCAAAGACACTATTTGCCTTTCAAATCACCTGCAAAACACAAGACCATTGCATGCAATGCTAGAGTCTTTTGTAAGTGTTTATAGTCTGCAAAAATGCAGGCCTCCATTGCATGAAACCTTGATTTGATTTGGCGGCATCAGTGCCTCAATCTGGATTGGCGGTATCAATGACGGCAACAATGGAGAAGCCGCTACACCAATTAGCGGTATCAAGTGACTACACAATCTCGATTGGCGGTATCAATGGAGTGTGGATCTCGATTAGCGGTATCAAAGATGAAGACAACATATGGTTTGGCGGCATCAATGACTACATAAATTGGTTCGGCGGCATCACTGTGAGGTGTGAGAATCCTTCTTTGATACCGCCAAATCAAATCAAGGCATCCCCATTTTTAGTTTTTTCCTCCAATGCCCCCGAAATGTAATTTGTAAAATGATATCTCCGCCATTTATGCAAATGATTCATAATAAACCCAATAAAACAGAAAAACAAGTATAAATAAGACAAAATTAAACTTTGTGTCCTTTAAAATAAAATTTTTCATTTTATGTTCAAATTATGTGTTTTTCTTACAGATTATGTTCTTTTATACTAACTCGGTTAGCAAACTCAGTCAACCACAATCGTACCAATGGCAAAATAGTCCAGTCATATGCTTTTGACTAAAAAACCCTATTTGCCCTAATCAAAGTCAATTTAGGCGTTTATATATAAATCATGTGTATAAAAAATCTCCACCTAACACCACCAACACTATCCCCCATGACCACATGCGACCACCTTTACCACTAGTACCGTTGCTATTATCTGCCACCACCCCCATAGCACCAAATGACACCCATTTATCTCTATCTGTTAATGCCACAACCAACCAAATCTGAGAACCCACGACTTCAAATTAAAAGCCCAAATTTGAAAACCACAACCTTAAATAAAAAACGAGGTGGACGATTGTTTTGATGTTCGTGAACGATTATCTTCCGATGATGTATGAAAAGGAACTGATTTTGAAATGGGGTTGAACGATGGTGATGAACGATGGTTATTGGTGAACGAATTGGATTTTTGGTCAGATTTTGATGTCTGGGTTTTTACTTTTGATACTTAGTTGCAAGTTTGATTTTGGGTTGCAGGTGATGAACGATGGTGGTGGTGGGAAGGGGTGGATGGAGTTGGGTGATGGTGGTGGAGGTGGGCGATGAAAGTGGGTGCTCAGTTTAAATCTGGAGGTGACAGCGGTAAAGGTATCAACACTATAACAAGTGTCAATACTGTATTGTGACAAGCCGAATTGATACCGTCCCAACAATATCTGTATCATCTGAATTCCGAGCCCACAACATTGGTACTGTTATTGGTATTATTAGAACCTTTACTGATATTTGTTATATGATTTTCAATCGATATAAATAATTTGTCAATATCCTTCTTGGCATATCCCAACTTTATTTTGTGGTTTGATTTCTCTGTTGTTATTGTAGGGTCCGTACTATAACAATGCCATGATAAACCAAAACGATATTGATGAAATTCCCGCAGCAACACACGAGTCAATAAAGTTATGATGACATTGAAGTTGATAAATACATATAAATCTTATCAGTATATACATTCTATCCCAATTGCTTAGGTCGTTCACAATGAGCATGGTTAAGGAGCATAGGTGGTGGGAAGTCATCCAACACCCCGGCGTGGGGTCAAGGCCTGGCCACATAAACATGTTTGTTTAAATGTGTTTTTTTTCTTTTACATATTAACTTACTTTATTTTCATAATATACCTCTTTCTTAGGATGAGTATTGATACCTTAAATGTTTATGTGGCGATGAAGAGTAACTTAGTAGATACCAAATAAATAAAAGAAATTTACCCAACCAGCAAAAATTATAATCAATTACTTCAAAGAAAAGTTAAAAAAAAAAATACATTTTCAATTACTTAATTTTTATGCTACCCTTTAAATTCTATCAAATAAATAAAAGTAGCTGATTATGACATTGGTTAGGTCTTGGATTCATTGACCAAAATAAACGTTACTTCTTACTTGAAATAAACTCCTTGTTTGGTAATAATATTTGCAATTTGCAGCCTATAATCCACCATTAGTCAAGTAGGCCGGTTGACACTTTTTGACTCATTTCACATATCAAACACACCACTTGTAGCTCAACAAATTGACCTCATTGCCATCTAGGTAATTCATCGCTCCATTTGGTACCTCAACATCAATTCACTTCACCTTAGATACCTTTTTTTTTTCTAATAACAACAAACTCACACACCGCTACATTCTTTAGCCGATAAACTAATACTCCATTAAAACTTGACACCACAACCTTGCCAACAGGAGTTTAGAAGCAACGATTCCCGAAGATACCGCTTTTATGCTCAACTTATGCGGCGAATATTGCTTCTTATGTGACGATAAAACACATGCAAATCGAGCCATAAAGGCTACCTCGTACCAAAGTTTGGATGGGAATCGGTTAGTGATGGTGGATACTACAGGTGGTTGGGTCAGGGTTGGACAAGCTAGCTTGGAGGCTATAATGCAACATGACGACGTTTTGGGTGCAGTACCTATTTCAGAAACGCCTTGGGGACGAAACGTTGGGGACAACATGAAAACGTTTCCTGCTCGTTTCCGGTTTAGGGGAACGTTTCCCCGGGTTTCCTAAGCGTTGCTGTGATTTGACCGGAAACCAAGAAGAAGGTTGAAGGAGGAAGAAAGAAAAAGTGGTGATAAGTGAGTTTTAGCTTTTTAAGGTTATATAAGTTTTAGGTATTTTAACATTTAACCCCCTATCTTTCACTAATTTACATGTATTCTCTAAATTTGTAATTTTTTTTCTTAAAAATTGTAAATCAAGTTTGTGTATTTATACATTGAACCGCCTCTAACTTTAATAGATTACATTTGCTACTTAAACTTATAAATTTTACAAAAAAAAAGTATGAAATTAACTTTAAATATATATATATATATATATATATATATATATATATATAATTTGGTTCAAATGAGAACCTTTTCCCAAATTAAAAGCTGTGAGAACCATTCTGAACTACAAATTTCTCTAAGGCAAAAAAAAAAGAAATTTTTTTTTCTTTTCTGCTTTAATCGCTGCTTTATATGTAGGAAAAAAAATTTAATTTTTTTTTGTATTTTTTTTAATATACACGTGTGTATAATTGCATTATACACATATGTATAATGCAATATACACATATGTACAACTGAAATATACACATATGTATTGCTGGAAAATGCTATATACACATATGTATAATTGCTATATATACATATGTATAAATGAAAAAAAAAATCCAAAAAAAATTTCTTGCATAAAAATGTGCGATTAATGCACACAAAAAAATTGTTTTTCCCTTTATATGAAATGTGTGGCCCAGAATGGTTCTCTCATTTTCGAAATAGGGGTTAGTTCTCTTAGGATCCCTACCCTATCTATATATATATATATATATATATATATATATATATATATATATATATATATATATATATATATATATATCTGTTATTGTCGTACTTTTGCTGTACCCGTATCTTGGATTTTTGAGTTTTGTCATACCCCGTCCTACATAGCTTGGTGGTCTCTGGTTGGATGGATACCAAGTGGGCGAATAATGGTGGTGGAACCTGTGTGTTCATTCCCCGTGAGGTGGCCATGGCCGCGGACAAACCAAGGAGAAGAAAACATCATAAATCAAGAAAGAACAAAAATGGAGGAAGAATACATTCATCTACCGAAAAAAAAAAAGTTTCATAATAGCTTGGTTGGTTTCTTGGAACATTGATGGATGTAAAAGTTATGACAAAACGGATACAAAGTTGGGTCATATCCGAGAAACCAAATGGAGCAAACCTTATACTAGCAATTGAGTTGGTTAGTTATGCTAGTTACCAGTGACGGATTTACATGAAATATTCAAGAGTATCCTAAAAAAATATCGTACATTCATGATATGGAGATTTTTTACTATGCATTAAAGGGTATTTTGCACTTTGCCAAAAAAAGTTAAGATATATCCCGAACACCCTAAAAGCCCTTAATAAATTCGACATGCTAGTTATGTTTCTCCTAATAGTTGTTGAGTAGTTCTATATGGACATTATGTACTAATTAGTAGTACTGATACAGAAGAGTTAAATGCTAATTTTGTCCCTGAGGTTTGGTCTAGTTTGCTACTACAGTATAATTTTTTTTTCTTTTTTTTTGCAATTCAACACTTGAGGTTTAGATTTTCTTGCTATTTTCATCCTTTTCATTAACTCAGTTAAAACTAACGTTAAGTTCAGGGGTAGGGTTTAATGAGGGACAATTTAAACATTTCATCCTATGATTATTTTAATTAAAAAAATCAGTCATCTTCTTCCCCATTTTAAATGAAACCCTAATTATAAAACCTAATGCTGCAACATCTCTCTCTCTCTCTCTCTCTCTCTCTCTCTCTCTCTCTCTCTCTCTCTCTCTCTCTCTCTCTCTCTCTCTCTCTAATTGGCCTTTCCTATTTAAACCCCTCCCATTCTCTCTCTTGTTCTCTGTACAATAAAGACACGCACTTGTTCTCTGCACAAACAAGACACACACACATACTTGGTCTCTGTACAATCGACCGAACTCCTCCTCGTCTTCCCATTGCCCCTTTAAAAACCAAACAATGTCATCACCCACCCCCTTTGGTTAAGGATTTCCACCTTTGATCCTGAATCTGACGTTGTTGTTTGAGGTTTAATTCATGATTTGTTCTTACATTGATCTGTTTTTAGTGTAGAGTATGTGTATGTGATGTCGTGTGGGTGTTTTAAAAAAAACTTAACTTCTTTTCAAAAAGGGCAAAATCCCGGATGAGGTTCCAAAAGCTTTGGTGAAAAGAAGAGTAAGTTAGAAAACAGAAAGACACTTACAAGTTTTAAATTTATAATTCTAAACATTCTAAACCCAGTACAATAGGCAAGCGCACCTAT
Organism: Ambrosia trifida; assembly: GCA_028751855.1. Classification (NCBI taxonomy): domain Eukaryota; kingdom Viridiplantae; phylum Streptophyta; class Magnoliopsida; order Asterales; family Asteraceae; genus Ambrosia; species Ambrosia trifida. Next base: position 103,516,784 of record CM054131.1, read on the forward strand.
CGTGTATAGTATAGAAATGTGCAAGTACCGAGTATCGAATCCGTGAAAATGATTTTTACTACTCAGCTTCCTAAAATTACTTAAAAGACTTTTTAAAATGGGAGAAGAAAAGTAAAAAAGAGAGATGAAAACTTTTAAGAGAAATCAATAACAAAACAATGGTGTTGCTTCGGGACCAGATGGAACATGGTATGAAAATAGTTATCTTTATTTTATAGTGGTGTGTTCGAGTTGCGCACTTGTGGTTAAACTTAGAATTGCAACTGCATTTTCTAGAGGTGACTGTTCTCGCATAACTGTACAAACAACGGTGTTCTTAATGTTATTATGAGGGTCTTCCGAACCGGGTAGCTCACCTCTCAACACTGAAAAGAAAGTAACTCGAGACTATGTCGACTCAACCCCGAATTACCCACCTCCCGGTGTTGCGATATAGACATCAAACTACTCTAGACTTTTATTAATAACTTGTCGGTGGCCGGAGCATGACCGAACAAGTTACCACTTAATATCATAGAGGAGTCGTGACTAACCAGAACACATGCATCCGCTACTTCATTTAATTAATTTATCAAAAAGTGAGTGGTCTGTTATTAACTGTGTGGCAGTATAATAATGAAAGAAAATGAAGACCGTTTTCTTTCAACACGGGTTCATCAATTCTTAACCTGCACCAAAGCTTTCACATAGACCATGAAGCTAAGTCGCAAGATTAAGCATTGACTTATCACTAGGACCGAGTATAAAGATCGTACCGACCCTAAATGAGATCTTGATAGTAGAGGATTAAGCCACTAAGTGTGTGTATTTCTACCCACAAATGGGCTAATCACTACTCGCGGGATTAGGTTAGCTCACAAGTGCATGGGTTTTTACACACCATGGGTACACTCATGAGTCCTCCCACTTCCTATCAAGACACCCACAAGACCAAAGACTAAGTGATTTGTTAATTAGACCATTAAACAAAGTTTAGAATAGAAATAATTATTAAGAACACAAAACACCACTTAAAAATAAAAGATAAACTATATTAATTAATACCAAGTTTCCATCATCACCCTAGCAACACCAATAGAAATCTAGCCTAGCATGGTTAATACAACAAGCTCACAAGGTTGGGTTTGTGTATAAGACATAGTGGAAGGTTATATGGAGATTTCTAATGGTTTTGGATGATTTTGGGGTGTTTCTCTCTTGATCAAGGTGTTTATGGAGTGATCCCAGGCTCCAAAGGACACCTACAATCCTCAAGGAGGGCAGAAACTTCGTGGAGAATTGTTGGTTTTCGAGTGAGAAGAGATGCTTCAAAATGTGGGGTGGATGCCTCTATTTTTAGGCATTTCAGGTCTGGCACGCCTGTGCTCCATCTTTGGCATGCCCCTGCTCGACAGCGGGTACTGTTGCAAAGTTTTTTTTGCAGAATCTGTTGGTTAGTTGTTGAGCACGCCCGTGACACCGAGTAAAGGTAACCGTCTTGTCAGTTTTGGTCGGTTTTTGCCTTGAGAACACGCTGGAGTAAAGCACGGCCGTGCCGTACACTGGGGCACGGCCGTGCACTTCCTAAAGTGCTGAAATTGACCTCTGTTGACTCGGAAATGTTGACTTGTTGACCCGGGGACCGTTTCACGGTCATGAGCACGGCCATGCCATATCTGGCAGAGCTTCAAAGTCTTCAATTCTTCGTCTGTTTTGTGCCGTTTTGTGCGGTTTTTCACTTATTTTCATCACCTACCTCCGATCCTGCGATTATTAACAAAGAAAGATAAATCATGATAAAACAGAGATAAAAGCATGATTTAGAGTACAATTTAAGTGATAATTCTGTGTGAAAACATATCAATTTCTCGGCACATCAGTAAGTATATCTCCGATTTTTCTGATTGTAGTGTAGAGTACGAGTATATATGTATTTGTATTGCATATAAATCGTTCTCTTTACTTATTATAATACATATATGATTTGTTTTCAGATTAATCTGCTTTAGTTTTGTGTATGTATCTGTTTATATTGGATTGTAATGGATCTGGTACCGATGTTAAAAGTTTTGTTCGAGCTATCAATTACTTGTGTTTTTATAATGTTTAGTATGATTAAACTTCCTCGTCTTCACTCTTTTGTGAGTATGAGTCTGACGTCGTTTGAGGCTCGTGACCTCTGTATATTAATTGAGATCCCATCTGTTATTGTGGTAAAAGGTAATAATGAAAAACCTGAATCTATGGTGGAGAAAGAAAGAAGTGGATCAAGTGAAGAAGAAAGTGAAAAGGTTATGATTGTTGTTGTTGAAGAGTCTGCACATCATCAGAAGAAGAAGACGAGAGAGAGAGAGAGAGAGAGAGGGGGGCGTAAGGTTGATATTTTTGAAAAAATCAAAGAATTTTTTTATTAAAATTTTAAATTGCATGTAAAAAGACAAAACTACCAATGACCTTAACGTCAATTTTTATCTAAGTTAGTGAAAAAGACGAAAATAGCAAAAAAAAATAATAATAAATCCAAACCTCATGTGTTGAATTGCAAAAAAAAATTACTTTTTTTGTACTGAAGTGGCAAACTTGACCAAACCTCAAGGACGAAATTGGCATTTAACTCGATACAGAAATATATAGAAGTATATATAAACACTTACATTATATTTTTTTCATCGTAATGGGGTTAGATGTAACGCTTCAACACAGATGGATTGAAGTGTCACAATAAGAGTTGTGCAGAAAGACATAAATTCCATTTATTTATTAGTCAATGGTATAAAATTAGACACACTGACACGTGTCCCTTGCTGTTGAAATTCCCAATAATCGAACAACCAGACGCCATCGTAACAAACGCAAAACAAAACGTCCCTGAAGAATCAACCGGTATCAAAAAATTCTTAGCGCTACAGGTACTTTCAGTATATTTTTATACCAATTCGGTAACGAGTTTTTGGCGTTTTCTGTACAAGTACTTTCGGTATCGTTTCTATACAGTACTGCGATATTACCGATTTTACCTTCAAAATACCGGCATTATACCGGTAGCCATTTTTAAGTAGTAAGAACTAATTAAAAGATATATTTAATATCATTTTATCTATCACTAGATTATACCCCGGGAGTGTCCCGGGTTGAGAAATTTAATATGATACATCAGTTTTACATATGAAATAGACTGATGTATAACTCTAATATTAATATCTAATCTAAAACAAATTAACAATGTACAACTCCAATGCTAACACCTAACCTAAAAGAATGTAGAACTTTAATATAACTCTAATATTAACACATATCCTAAAGACTAAACAAATGTACAACTCTAACATACTAATATTGATACATAACTTAAAACAACGTATAACTCTATTAACCTATTCGGCTCTGGTTGAAAAAAAAAAATTCGTATTTACTGATTTAAACATAATTAGTGACTTGTCTATACTCGATTAATGATTTACCTGAACACTTTGTGTTTTTTTCCTGTATGAACAAAACCCTACAAAAAAATTTCTCCGTTTTTTATATAGCACTATGGTGCTCGTTGGAAAGATAATAAAATGCTCGTTAATTTGGTGTAATTTTTTTCTTTAAAAGATCTCGTATATTAAAGATATTAACGTTTAAAAATTATGGGAGGAAACATGAGGGTGAAAAATCCAATTTTGTTTTTAAATTATTTTTTTTCTAAAATATCTCAATGCCACATGGGATGACACATGGCACACTCAATAAAGAAAATGTCTCTTTGAGTGTCATGTCATTAATACCCCGAGAGCGTCCCGGGTTAAGAAATTTAATATGATACATCAATTTTACATATGAAATAGACTTATGTATAACTCTAATATTAATATCTAACCTAAAACAAATTAACAATGTACAACTCCAATGCTAACACCTAACCTAAAAGAATGTAAAACTTTAATGTAACTCTAATATTAACACATATCCTAAAGACTAAACAAATGTACAACTTTAACATACTAATATTGATACCTGACTTAAAACAACGTATAATTTTATTAACCTATTCGGCTCTGGTTGAAAAAAAAAATTCATATTCACTGATTTAAACATAATTAATGACTTGTCTATACATGATTAATGATTTACCTAAACACTTTGTGTTTTTTTTTCCTGTATGAACAAAACCACACAAAAAAATTTCTTCGTTTTTTATATAGCACTATGGTACTCGTTGGAAAGATAATAAAACGCTCGTTAATTTGGTGTAATTTTTTTCTTTAAAAAAATCTCGTATATTAAAGATATTAACGTTTAAAAATTATGGGAGGAAACATGAGGGTGAAAAATCCAATTTTGTTTTTAGATTATTTTTTTTCCTAAAATATCTCAATGCCACATGGGATGACACATGGCACACTCAAGGAAGAGAATGCCTCTTTGAGTGTCATGTCATTAAAATGGTTTTGGTTTATTAGACCACTAGATATTTGCCCGCGTTGACACGCAGTTCAACAACGTATGATTATTTGGAGTAGTATAACGTATAAGAAAAATAAAGTAGAAACATTTTATTAAAATTTAAAAGCAACGAATAAGCATTTTATTCAAATATCATTAAATATTTCCTTATACACCACATTTTTTTGTTTTAGTCTTGACATTCCCATCACCATCAAGTATAAGTGATTTCACCCCTGCCCTGCTTTTAACTTTTGACAATGCGACATAAAGTTGACCATGTGAGAATACAGGGTCTCTTAAATACAATCCAACCTTCCTCTCCGTTGAAACTTGCTGATGTCTTTTGTATTCGTATGTCTTTTGATTATTGCCTTATCGGGAGTCTTTCGACATTAAAGGTGAGCAGAATACACTAAATTTCGGTTGGGGTTTATATGCCTTTTCCACTTGCCTCTCTAAAGCATCCTTACATGTCCTTTTACACTATCACCTGCAGCCTTCAACACCGAGACTCGGCCCTTGACCAATGACGTGTGAGAATCTCCTCCACTTTTCGTCTAGAACCCGCCCCCTGCAAAAAGAAACTCACGCCAAGCAAATACTCGAAAGGATTCGCGGATATTGTTTCAAACTTTCAATTGGTTGTGGTTTTTGTCTTGGTTGTGATGACTTATAAATGTTTGCTGATAACTGACGACGATGGCGTGGCAAGGTCAGTGGAAGGCAGGTTTTGACCTGCAACCTCCTTGCAGCCATGGTTTCTCAAAGTTTATTTTAACTGCACATTAAAATCCATTAAGCAGACTTATTAATTTTCTTATTTCCCTTTGATTTTCTTTGGTAAAGATAATACAGGCTCAACAGAGCAGAAACATAAGATTCTGAACAAACATTAAGTTCATCACCCAATGACGTTAATTTAATGGATGAAGTGTGGAATTTATTATATCATATTGAAACCACCTAATAAGAAAAGTGAAAACCAAATTTCTAACTCAATAAAGGCACTTCCAATTGCAGTCAACTTAGTAACTTGGACCAAAGTAAAACACATTCGAAACCAACAATAGTCTTCTTGATATACTGCTAAAAAGACAGTTTATTCATGGACAAAAATCTAACATTTACTTCAACTCTTTGACTTATAATATAGTTTAAAAACTAACTCTTAAAGTAGCAATAATCAAATGATAAATGTTTAATTATGATCATTTGTTTGCTTATTCTCAGGTATCCCTATGAGCAAATCAATGTACACAATTAGTTACATGTTGGTAACTACAGCAACAACATAAATTGCCTTTTATACATACTTAAAAGACATTACCTATGTCATCAATTGGACATAGCAAGTTGAACTGAAGCGGCAAATCAGACTAAAGTAATGGAACATATTAACATGCAACTTTTAGTTTACCTCTTCTTAAGTAATGGAATATATAAAATATCTTAAGTTCGGTTTCCTTTTGGCATTTGTTTTTAATTTATTTACATTAGTGTAAATAGAAAATGAACCAAAGCTTTCACCTTGTCAAAGCTGAAAGGTAGTCAATATAAAGCCAATTATATAATAAATGAGAGGTGATTTGCTCGGTATAAAGTTGGTCATATCTCTGTAGTTTGCCTGCTGTTTTTTTAATGAAAGGTCTAAACATCGTTCAGCATAGATAAAGATTTCTTATATTACCTCAAGAATAGCATGTTAGATTGCAACAGGGCTGATCTATTCTGTACTTTGAAGTCATCAAGTTAATATTACAATCGTATGTTGTCCTGTGAATAAACATTTGAAATGTATGTATCAGCTTGTACCTCAAACCTGCAAACATCTAAACCTGCTTACAACAGAGGTAGGCAAACCTGTTATAGTAGCTGCAACAACACAATAGCAGATAATGTCAACAATGAATAAGAGTCTGTCCCAATTAATTTGTTTTTTTTAACGACCAACTAAACTGCCCGATCACTACCCGGGGAAGCCCGCCCTCGTGTGCAAGCCCCCATACGCCCGCCCTTATTGCTGACAGCGCTGGGTAACCGTAACCGAAAGCCCTCAAACCGTGGAAAACCCGACCCCACACCCGCCCCGAAGGCACGCCAGTGAAGGGCCGGTAAAACCCAAGTGGGATTCGGACTCGAACTCGTGACCAAAGGCTAGGAGTCATCCTTCATTTCCCATAACCACTGAGCTATATTTTTAAGCTTTTCTATTAAAGTATATTTTAACAATATAACCCAACCCACAGGAAACAAAAGCTTGTGTAATAGTTGGAAATCCAATGAATAACTAACCGTATGTTGAGCTGAAAGGGGTCATCTAGATGAGATTCGTTTAAACACAAAGTGATTCTAGAAACTGTATCATGCAATCTGTTGCATTGTAAAATAAGAAGTAAAAATAGATTTGAAATTTAGCAAATATCGAAAACACAACTATAATCGACCATAATTATACACATTTACACCAATTACTTTTCAAGATCAAAGAAGACTTTACCAAGCAAGTGCTATTACATAAAGTTCTAGATAGGAAACGTACAAATATAAACATATTTAGTTATGGTTAATTTTCTGTTTTGTTCCTGAACGATCAAACTAAACAATACAATGTACATTCACATATTACATGTTACACCCTAAATATTTGAGGAGCTTGAGTAATATCACCCTAAACAGGTTGCCAATATGTAAACTTATGTTCTTAAAAATTATGTTAAATAATGCCATTTAAAAATGTCAATAAACTCAATGCTTTTATAATTGTACCTGCTGAGAAAAAAAGGGCTACACCCCTTAGCAAAAGCACACACCCAAATAGAATTGGGTCTTTATAGTTGATGCAAACAGCTATCATGCTCTGAGCAAGTTCACTAACTATCGCTATCTATGGCAGCTAAGAGCTGTACATATTTTTCAAATACATCTTTTTGGTTATTATCATAGCAACATGGCGAGTCAAATGGGTTCTGTACAAAATTTAACAGTAATAAAACACGAATAGTCCATGATGTTCCCTAACCATTCTTCGTTTATCAGGGCACCCTGTAGCAAAAGAAATATATAAAAGGTTATCCAACACACTTGGTTACTAACGGGTCAAAACAACATCATCCCCTAACCTTATTATTAATAAAATAACACATTAACAAAGCTACTAAAACCACGTCAGTTCAAAATCGCCGCTTTGATTGGAACTAACTCGCTTATTACTCTTATTCGAAATAACTCGCTTATTACTCTTATTCAAAATAACACGAATTAACACAGTATGTTATCCTTCAAGTTTCACCAAAATACTGAAGCAAATTCTAGGCATACTTAAGAATAAGAAAATGAGTGACAATTAACAATTAGATAGCAACAATGCATCCGAGTCTTCTTGTTTCCAGAACATAGCCTTAGATGTACGTTTGTGCAACGACTTATGAATTATGATCCATGCAAAACAGCCATTTACCATTTAATTTTATTTTAATACATTAAACGAAATCTAAATCTATATCAACAACCCAACCGTATCAGATATCTCAGACATTTCTAAGTCTAATATCACATACATATGCATTTCCACTTGTCGACCCGTCAACACTTTTCAACAACAACAAATAGCTAACTCTATTGATCAATTAATGGCATTTAACTTCTTAAAACATTTCATACCCAACTGGAAGGTCTCCAAAGTAGTTGTTCGTCAATTGATAAAGAAAAATATGTCTTTGACAGTGTGACTTTGAAAGTCAAAATACACAAAAGCGTTAACTTATATTATAGTTATATTTCTAGCAACCTAAACAATATTAAAAAGATGTGCACTTTTACGCAAAAAACAACAACATGTGTTATGAAAAGGAATATGTAAGAGATCAAAAGACACAAAATGCGAAATATATTCAAACAAACCCTAGATCAAACAAATCCCTAATTCTCTGCTTTCAACCATCAAATGGCACATAAAATGAATGCAAACAAACCCAATATCAAACAAATCCATAAAATCCTATGCAGAGTAAGAAAGTTTTTTAAAAGAATGTTACCTGATGTGAAATGGATAAATCAGTCGATTACAACTGGAATCGCAGTTAGGATCCACGGTCAACAAAGTCACCATTAAGCAAATAGGGATTTTCTTCCGATGGAAGACGATTGAGGTCAAAGATATTTAGAAGATCATAGAACTGCATCAATACAAAATCCACGAATAAGTTACAATAAAAGATTAAACAAATAAGTGGAAATTGATAAGTAAAAGTTCCATGCTTTGAATTACCTAACCATGCAGATCACCACAAAGATATTTAGAAGATCAAAGAACTGCATCCACTACAGAATTGTATGGAATGTTGCTTACTTGCGAGAACCAACAGTCAGGAGTCCACTTGGTTGATATATGTCACCCGCCAATGTCACACTTGTGGTTCTAATTTTCTGATTGAAAGCAACCTGTGTGCCATAAATTGATATTAGCAGGGGAAAAAAATATTTTCATGATGCAATTGATAAGATTACCTAAATACAGTAGCAAATAAGAGCCAACAGTCGAACACAATTTGCATAGAGTATATGCTAAACAAAGAAAAGATGGGTGACAAACTGAAATAACAAACAATAGATAAACGCAATCACACGTACTAAAATAACAAACACATTACATTTCAAATTCGATTAAAGTAACCAAATATCAATACTAACCTCAAGTGCAACATTCTTCCCCTTCTCAAAAAAATGCATATAACTTGAAAATATCCATCCAGATCTAGAAGCAAGCGTTTATTCAACTGGGTTAAAAAAGATTTAAACTTTTCCCCATCTGTAATACCAACTATCCCGAAAAAAAAATATTGAAACAAAATAGAAACCGGATCTGATTCAAGGTACCGGTAAAACAATTGATAAAACAAAAACGGGTTTGAATCTGGATTTGATATTATCAATGATGGATAGTATTAAAGAACGATTAAACATATTAAAGAACGATTAAACAGATTTAGATTTAGGGTTACCTCAAATGATCTAGGGCCTTTTACTTTAATTAAGAATGATTGATTAATATAGAATGGAATAGATGAAACCTTGGAGAAGAGATGAAAACAATGCTTGATTCATGCAATCGCCGTGCAATCGCCTGATTAGGGTTTTGGTTCACAAAGAGGATGATGGCTGATTTGGGATTTAGGTTATGAAACGTGTTTTCTTTTGACCTTATATATTTTTCTGATTTTTGAATTAAAAAAAATCAAAAAGTTTATTAAATCCCACAATGAGACACTTGGCACAATATGATTGGCTACACAATTGAGGATGAATGTGGGAGTGCCAAGTGTACTCATGGACTTTTGTTTATTAGATGTATAGATGCGTAGTGGGGGGCTTTATATATAAAGCCCCATGTTGCTGATTGGTCCACGTGGCTGCTGAGTCAGCATGGAGAGATAAAGTGAAAAAGGGGTGTAGTGGTGGGGCTGCCACGTGGCAAGGTCTGATTAGGTAAAATAAAGTGTGTTGGGCGTTATTAATATAAAGCCCCAAACCAATTTTTGCCTATAGCGCCCCCCCCCCCCCTCCCGCGTAGCGGTGTGGGAGGCGCTATTTTTTAAAAAATCCCACAAATGGCGCCCCACTACGGGGGTCTTATATGTATAGATAATTCATAAAGAATCAATTTTTTTTAAATTAAAATTTAAAAAGTGATCTAATCTTCCCTAATAATTCGCGGGAACCCAGCCATCCGATCACAGCAATCATAAAGAAACTATAATTCATCAACAGACTCTAATAAAAACTTGCTGAACCTATTATTGGTTCGAGTACACAATGCTGCAATTCAAAGATCCTACAAAGCTTAGAACCAAAAAGGTAATTTTTTTAAATAATTTACGTGGGTAATCTTTGATTGCACAATACTTTGGAAGAAAAAAAAAATGTGTTTTATTATTATTTACATGCATTGATGAACAAGATTCTTGACTCTGTGTTATTTTAAGCCACAAGATTAGTTTTGATTCATCTTTTGAGTGTTTTATGTTTTGTGTGTCATGGAATTTGTTGTAGCAGTGTAAATTGTGTTAGGATGGTGGGTTGAATAGTTGAACGCGAACACCATACGTATGTATGTATGATTGTTTGAAAGTTATCAACATTCATTCCGACCGACTTATATTTGTATAACCCAAACATGACCAGACTTGCACATTTATTTAAATGAATCAAACGAGATGATGGGTTGTTTGTAAACGTGTTAAACGAGTTGTAGTAAATTGACAAAATGGGTTTGACGATTTGACCTGTTTGACGGGTAGACCTAGACATTGCGTGGTTAGTTATTAGGTTTAAAAAGTCATGTGAGTGAGTTAGATATGACAACCCTAAACCTGAGTTTTTATATGTCTTGTTCTTGTGCCTACTGAACCGAACTCTAATCTGAATAAGATTTTGAAAACCGTTAAATAATTGATTAATTAACCTAAGCTCGATTCCTACAGATTGTGTTTGAAGCAGTATTCTGTGCTGAGGATTCGGCCACTCTTGAGCAGCTAAAAGATTTAAGTTCCAAGCGTGTGAATGTCGAATCAATTAATAAGAACAATTCCATTTCGAGACCAAATTCTGAATGTGAACAGGTAATTATAAGGGTTATTGGATTCTATTACTCCTAACTATATGGTATTGGCTGTTGTCACTCTCAACTATCACTTTTACTTCCACCACTCCCAACTTAACACTTTGTTTGTTGTGTCATTCCGGATGTATTTGCCACGTCAGATCCACGTAAGATTCATGTCAGATCCGGAGTGACACAACAAAGTGTTAAGTTGAGAGTGGCGGAAGTCAAAGTGATAGTTGGAAGTGGCAGCGGCCAATACCATATAGTTGAGAGTAATAAAATCCAATAACCCTAATTATAATTTATAATTTGGAAATTAGTTTTATAGTTTTTAATAAATTTGTGACCTGATATATGTATATATTTCAGGATATCCAAAAGCTAGAACTATATTTGCCATTATTGGAGAACCTGATCCAACATATTGATTTACTTGGTAACGATCCACGGGTGACTCGTTGGATTTCAAATCTTAAAATAAGGTGGACTAGTCCTCTTAGTTCTACATGTTCATTGAACATTATGGGCCCAAAGTTCTTCCAGATTGATAATATAAGGTTTGAGCTTGGATTCGTCTTGTTCTTTTATGGCTCGTTGCTTCGAGAATGGGCTTCCCAGGTTCTAGTCACAGGTAGAAAGTATTTTCTTGAAAAGACTCGTGTTCTTTCAATTTTTCATTAGGCAAATTATATAAAACCGGTTAACTTAGAAGATTATTTATTTACCCTTAGAGAAAACTTTTGAAAGTTTGAAGTTTTAGTGATCAAAGTTGCATACTTTTTAAACAACTTGCCCATCTTTATATTGTTATTAATATCAATAAGTTATTATGATTGATCTTTTCTGAATTGTTACAGATTTAGTACAATCAGCGACGCTGTTTAGAAAAGCGGCAGGGGTTTATCGCTATCTGGGTCATGATATTCTCCCCTTTTTAAAAACCATACTTGTTTCCCATGGACCACCAGAAGCCACGTCGTCGGTTTCATCGGTTATGAGCTTGATATGCTTGGCCGAGGCTCAGGTCAGGGTTCAAGATTCATCTTTATGTGCTTTTAAATCGTTTCTTAAGTTTTTCACATGATAGTGGCTAAAAGAGTTTTAAAAAATATAGGTGGTAACTATAATGAAGGCTGAAGAGAAAAGAACCGCTGATGGGCTTATATCAAAGCTGCATTATGGTGTTGTGCAGTTACTCGACGAGGCCACAGATTGTTATTCAACAGCAGCCAAAGAATGCAAAGATATCTCACATGGCTTGATGGTTTGTATGAATTGAATTATTTATTAAACATTTTGTGGGTCTCATTTTTTATATTTATTTGTGCAGGATTACATCTCATGTTTTAAAGCTCTCCACATGTTAAGAAGTTATAAGTACATGGCACAAGGTGTAAAAACCGACGGGCAAATTGGAACTGCAATAGGACTCCTTAAACGCGCTTTAAATAGTAAAGTACAGAAGAATGTAGGAGGCTTGGAATCATGGCGAACGGATATCAAACAAGATATCAATGTTTTGACCGAGATGCTAAGAAAATACGAGCATGAAAATGATTTTGTGTGGAGTGAAAAGGTACCTTGTGATAATCATTTGCCATTGCTTCAAGGGAAAAAGATAGCAGCTTGCATACCTTATTGTCCTGCAAGATGGGAAAGAAGTCTTAAACTGAAGATATAGTTTTTTCATAGTGGCAAACTCATTGTTTACGCGTTGTTTGACCTTGCAAATTCATTTGTTTTATCTTGTTCCTTCACTAGGATATTCGGGTTTCAGATGGCGATGGAGCGGAGATGGTTGATATGTTGGTGGTTGGTGGATGGTAAAGGGTGGTGCTGCGGTGATGAGAGGTTGAGCTAATGGTTTGTTTCTATTGTAGTTTTCACCGATTGTCATATTATGTTTAGAGTTTTATTCTTTTTCCGTTTTTACACTGTTTGTTATCGATCTCTCTCAGACCATCACCAATGCAAGATGGTAATTTTTGTAAAAATGTTTGCCACATCTCATCACTACTCAATCTCTTTTCTCTTTCTTTATTTAAAACTCTACTACTGACAAACCTTGTTCTCTATCCACAAATGCATGCACTTAGCCAAGAACTTTTATAGCCTCTCTCTCCTCCAACTCATCATCAATGTCATAAATGCACCTAAAATGCATTACATTGGTGATGGTCTCATGGAAACTACACATTGTTCATAGACCCATAGGCTTATGCATAAAAGCCAAAGGTTCATACTCGCTGACTTGACGTATGGTTTTTATGATGTATATAACTCAACTCTTAGGATGTTGAGGTGGATGCATTGGCACAAAAGGTTAGATCGGATAAGAAATGAGGATTTTAGGAAAATTTTGGAGTGGCTAGTATATCGGATAAGATAAAGGAGGGGATATTGATATGGTTTGTGCATACGACGAGGAGGTAAACGATAACACAATTTGAGCAGCTATTGCTTACGCCATGTGAAATACCAAAAGAAATACCTAAACAAGGGATATACCTAGTGGTCTAGTGTCCCAAATGTATAGGCATTGGTGAGTATGTGCTCGACATAAAGGAGCTAGTGAGTCAAAAAAATGAAATGGTAGGCTCGCAATAGGTTAGCTAATGATGACTATCTTTGTGGGTAGCTTTAGTGTATGAGTCGGTATGTTATCAACTGCTTACTGTATAAGGTGATGGTAATATTATAACGATGGCCAAGATGAATCTTTTTAACTATTTAAACTTAACTATTAGAATTCACTAAGAATAACTGATTTTCGAATGTATGTTAGATCGATTGCAGGTAATGTATTTTATAACAATGAACACTTGGGTGTGTGCGGGAAGCTTCCTATGGCGTGAAATGACATTCGTGTAGTCTCTAGTGGTAATCATGATAAACTTATAATAGTTGTCATTATAACGTAAAGCAAGGACGTTGGTTGTTTATTTTGATCTAACAGGTAGTAGAGTTATTGTATGTATTCCGCTGCGTAGTAATGTGTAGTATTGTTAAAATGAATAATATTTTATATCTCTTAGATTTGATGATGCCGTTGTAAGCTTCTTGGTTTGAGGCCCTACAGTTTCTTTCACTCATAAGTCTGGAGATCAAAAGGGTGTTTGAAATTGAGTTTGGAAACGAATTATTGACTTATTGGCTATTATCAAAGCCAATAAGTCGAAAAAACCATTTCCAAGAGCCACACAAACATGGCTTTTTCAAAAATCCAATAAATTAGTAAGTCATTTCCATACTCAATCCCAAACACCCTCTAATCACATGACATGAGAACGCGGCCTTATAATATTTTTAGTAAAGTGCTCGGATGGTCCATGTGGTTTGCACAAATTTTAATAGTTTCCCCCATTTATCACCTATGGTCTCCATCGTTGACATTTCATAACTCCAATGGTCTTTGTCAGCTAACTTAATTAAAATTTTGAGTTAAGCCATGTGAAATGACCAAACTACCCTCAATTATTAGTACAACTAGGAATAAATTTATAAGTTAAAGAGATCCACCACCACTTCATCAAAGCACCACCATCACCTCTCCAAACCACATGCATCATCCCCACCTACAAGCACCATCACCCCCACCACCATCGGAACAACCCCACTACCACCACCACAATCAGAACAACCCCATTATCCCCACCTGCAATCGCCATCACCACCACCATCCCTACTTATAACCGTTAACCCCACCACCAACGTTACCTAGTATATTCTTGAAATTGAACACTAAGCCCATATCCAAACTTTAAAATCAAACCAATCCTATTCATCTTTAAAACTCCACCTACCGCCCTCTGTTCATCTTCAAACCTCCATCATTGTCTTCAACTGTTGAAGCTTCAACGAGAGGAACAATGGTAAGGTCAACATGCTGGTGGTTTTAAGAGATAGAGGGGGTGGGATAAGATGATGGGTAAATAAGTAATTTCACATGAACTTAGCTGAAAAATCTAACCTCCATCCAAGTCAGGGACCACTAATGCAATAAAAAACAAACTACAGCCACTATCCATGTAAATTTAAAAAGCCGAGAACCAAAGTTGAAATTTGTGCAAACAAAATAGATCATCCGAGCAATTTACTCTAATATTGTAGAAAATGTAATAAAATATAACTCTATAATAAATTAATATAAATAAGGATACTTACTAAGTCATATGCATTATTTTTCACTAAGACTGATTTTTAACATAAAAAGGATAGAAATGATTTTGGGCATTTGATATAAGGAATCAGTGGGTGAGATTGAAAGAGGGAAATACACGTCAGAGATTTTAAAGAAGAAGTGGGGAAGGGTAAAATTGGTATAGCTTACACTTGTTGACTTTTTTCAAGTTTAACCTTCATTTTTTAAACGTCCATAATTTTTTCATACTAAATTACTTTTTTGAAAAAAAAAAATACACCATAAAAACAAGCTTTTTATCATCTTCCGTTTGCATACCTTATTGCTATAGTTTTTATAAAAAATAATTAAAGAGTATATTGTTGGGTTGATAACTTGCATGATTATGAGGTACTAGTGGGGAACCCGCGCATTGCGGTGGGTCTAATTTTTTTTTTTACATGACTTGTTTCTTTAGAAGTATTGTTTTCAATCAAAACATATCTATCTTTTTTGGGTATATAGTGAGATACCCCGCACTACGTGGCGGGATTTGGTTGGTATCGGTTAAGTTCATTTCGTTACGATATCATACTTAATATGGCAATCAAAAGAGAAAACAAAAAAAAATACTCGTGATATACATAAAAAAAAAGATATAAAATAGTGAAGAAACAAGAACCTGGGGGTAGTCGAGTCTTCTAGATGATGCAAAGAGATCCTTCCAAACCGTCCAGAATGTATGAGATTATACCTACTACAAAAAAGAACACCGTTAGGACTCGCCACAGGATTGGGTGTTTTCCTGTGACCACCCTCCGGCGTGAGAATAAGTATGGATTTTAAGCAATGTGAATAATAAAGAGATAGTTATAGAGAGAATAGTTCGTGTTCTTATGTCTTACCTCAAACCTCCTTTTATAGCCGATGACGAAGTCGTTCGTCAGTCAACCTTCTTCCAAAAAGGAAGGAGGTAATCATTACTTGTTTATTAGCACAAAGATCTCGTTGATAGTTACTTCTCGTTTGACCGTTGCGTTGACTGTCTTGACTCCTTTAAATTGAGTGGGCTTTTGTATATTGGGCCTTTTTCTGGATGGGTTAGGCTATTGTGGTGTGGGCCAGTTTAGTTTTGACTGGGACCTACCTCGTCAAATAGATTAAATTATAGCATGTCGCATTAGTATAAAAAACATCACAATATTGAACAAGTTAGAGAAACGACTCAAAGAACTCATGTAATAATAACTATTAAAGTAGTAAGTAAGATTAAAAGGAAAAACAAAGGAAAGGGGGCATGAATGAAGAAATGTAAAAGAATAAATAGAACAAGGATAACTAAAAATCATAGTGCTCAAACTTAATATCTTAAACTATACTATTTGTCCTTATGTTTAGAATAAATAAATACAATAATGAATGATTTTACATCTAAATGATATTTTTCCTAGAAAATAATCATATAAGACTCGAATCACATCTATGGGTGGGGCTAAGAGTTGCATTGGTAAATCCATTGGAGTTTAGATGTTACATCCATTGAAATTAAAGTTCACGCCTTGTTAAAGATTTAACGGATGGTAAATTTGATGTAATTTAAGCCAATAAAAAATTCGCATGTTTAGAATAAATAAATACAATAATGAATGATTTTACATCTAAATGATTTTTTTCCTAGAAAATAATCATATAAGACTCGAATCACATCTATGGGTGGGGCTAAGAGTTGCATTGGTAAATCCATTGGAGTTTAGATGTTATTTCCATTGAAATTAAAGTTCAAGCTTTGTTAAAGATTAACGGATGGTAAATTTGATGTAATTTAAGCCAATAAAAAATTCGTACAAGTAAAATGATATGTGAAGAGTGAAGGCAATGAATGTACAAGTAACAATGCATTAAGGGGTAATATGGGAAAGATTTATATGACATTATAGGTTTAAAGCATGTGTCTTTTCAAATGTCATCTTAACTTTGACAATTTGGACATATTTGCTCATATCTCCCCCTTTATAAGACTATATGGTGTGCCTCCTTTTTCCCCCAACTCCCCTAAGTACCACATCAGCGCCACCTCATTTCCCCCATTTCTCCCCCAAAGTTTGGAAATGGTTTCCCCTAATTCCCCCATTCCCCCTTCCTTTTTTATTATTTTATTTATCTATTTAATTTATATATTATACTTTTAAATACATTAAAATTTAAAATATATATATTAGACACACATTAGATACACCAAAAAAAAAAAAAAACACCTCATCCTCATCTTCAACATAGTGCTCAACTTCATCTTCATTCTTCAACAGGCACCTCCCATCACCCCTTTCAGATCATAGTGTTCAACCCCTTTCAACATAGTGTTGGCCTTCATCTTCATCACGGCTCCTTCGGAGCCATCACCGTCGCACACACACACATCGGAGCCACCACCGTAGCCTCAACGGTACAATCGATCCACCACCATCGCCACTCATCCATCACAGCCACCTCCTTCATCTTATTTCTCCTTCATCTTCATCTTCAGATCTGCAAGAGTATGATATATGTATATATATATATATATATAAAGTTTGAATTAAAAACAAAAAAACAAAAAAAACAAAAAACCCAATGTGGCCCAATCAAGAAGCTCGGGGGGAACGGGGTGAAATCCCCGAAGGCACCGAACCCGAATCGGTGGGGGCGGTGTTCCCGATCGGGTACTTGTCCAGCTCACTTCCCCGATTGCCTTCCCCGATTGCACACCATCCAGTCTAATGTAGTATAGATAACTTGCATGATTATATCTTATGTGATTTACAACTTGCATGATTAGTTGGTTACGGTGGTGGAAAGAATACCTTTTTTGGCTAATACCAAATACAACGCTCTTAACCATTCCTATACTTTTTTACGTTAGCGAAGCTTTTTATAATAGCCTCTCCCATTAATCAAAACAACTAAATAAATATTACGCATGTGAAAACAAAAAATAAATTCGTTATCACGTTCGAACAATTGTACCAATACAAGCCACACAATCACAGAGGTGATGGCTCTCAACAATCCACGCATACCCACCAACAAAAAAACACTCTAATTTCCATAATTCATCGTATAATAATAATCAACACCCAATATCACCCTTTTTTTTTTTAAATGCAGTAACCAATTCAGTTACTCTGTTTCTACATTCATCAAGATTATTATTATGATGGCTGTACACTGTATCCATCTTCCTCAATTCCCCCATAAATTAACCAAACCAACTTCAACCCAACAATTTACACCATTAATCTCCAACACCCATTTCCTCTCCACTCAAAAATATCCATCTGTTACCATATCCAAATCTCACAAGCTTCTGAACAGAAGGTACTGTTAATTTTAAAGTTATGTGAATATGTTGTTAATTAGTTTATGGTTTTGTAAATAAGAATTGGTTCAAATAGCTTAGCCGAGACTAAAACAAAGCTTGTTTATTTATTAAGCCCAAGAGCCTCTGCTCATATTAGTGTTATTAATATTGAATATTATTACCTTAAATTTGAAGTTGTTTAGTAAATGAGCCGAGTCAGGCTTATTTAAACTTGTTTACGTAAGGAGCCTGAACCTGAAAATAGGCTTGTATATTAAACAAGCCCGAGCCCGGGCCCGATCTTCACTTGAGCTCACGAGCGACGAGCCTAACACGCCTATTATTTATATTATTTTTATTTTATACATTATTAACTAATAATATACAAACCAAGCTCAAGCACAGGCAGTGGCAAAGGTTAGTGAGGGTCACAGGGTGCCCCAACCCCCCCTGTTTTTTGGCTCAGTGGTGGAAGTTTGTGATTTTTGTAAGTAATTTTTATATGGATTGAGTCCGGCCCCTACCGATATAGACACATTGAGTCTAGCCCCCGCCGATTTGATCTTTAAGCTTCGCCACTGAGCTCAAGCTTTGCACGGTTGGTACTTCAGACTGAAGTTGATTTTGCTAGTGAAATTTGGAAGTTTAAGGCTTTAAACTTTGTGGTTGTGTAGGATTGTTTCTGCTTTAGTTTCTGAAGAGAAAGTTGCCGAATCGAGCTCTTCGGGCACTGATGCATTCAAGCTAACTTACTTGGAGGTCTGGTTTTGTTAAAGTTTTGATCTTGATGGATGTTTGTTTAGTTTCTTTATTTTTACTTGAGAACTTGTGCAGGGTTAGCTGTGAACATGGGTCGGGTCAGGTTGGTTATGGAATAAAAGCGAACCTATAACCTATTTTTCTGGTTAAAGATTTTCATAGACTCATAGTTGATCGGTTTCGGTTATAAATGGTTTAGTTAATTTGGTTTGGTTAATTCAGTCTGAGTCTAAATTTGATGTCGGTGGGTTCAAGCTAATTTCAGTTGATGAATCCAATTATATGTAAACACAAAGGTTGGTTTTTTTTTTTTTTAAAAAAAAAAACAATATTGCAAAACTTTTTAGACATATAGCATTTTATATGTAAACACAAAGGTTGGTTTTGATGTCGGTTCGGTTAATTCGGCTAAAGGGTGTTTGGGATCTGGGTTTTAAAAAGCGCGCGGCGCATCAAGGCGCAGCCTAGGGCGCCTCAGGGCTTTGCGCCTATCCTTTTTCTCAAAGGCGCGCGCCTCAGGCGCTTTTTTGTCAAAATTTCAGTCGCTTTTCACCTGAGGCGCGCGCCTCACATACACAAGGTATTTTTATGCATAAAAATGTTGTATCTTGGTGTTTTTGGCTTGTACATACAGGTAAAATCACATAAAAACCTTATTTATAGCTATATTTTGGGTAAATGAAGTTAAAAACTCATGGAATATATAAAAAAAATTATATAATTAGTGTGCGCTTCAAGTACGAAAATCCCACGCTTTTTGCGCTTCGCGCGATGCGCTTAGACTTCGTCGCTTTTGTGCGCCTAGCGCTTGTTAAAACCAAGTTTGGGATTGAGTTTCGAAATGGTTTATTGATTTATTGCTTTTTGAATAAGTCAATAAGTCATTTCCAAAAACCACAAGAACCTGACGTTTTGATGACTTATTGATGTTTTCAAAAAGCTAATAAGTCAATAAGTCATTTCAAAACTCAATCCCAAACACCCTTGAACATATAGCCTTAACTTGAACATAAAAATCAGTGATAAAATAACCTTAACTGAACCACCGGCTTTGGTTCGGTGTTTTAAGTTATTTCAGTTATGGTTCAATTACTCAGTTTTTGTGTATTTCTTTTGATATAGGGCAATAGTTGGTTATGGGAAGTGGGTGGGGTGAACATTTTGGTTGATCCAATATTGGTGGGTAACTTGGATTTCGGAATACCTTGGCTTTATGATGCTAGCAAGAAATATTTGAAGAATTTCCAGGTAAATTTCAATGTAATGGTTATGTTTTATTATGTTTATAGTAGTAACCATGTCTAGTTCGATCATAGCTTTTAAGCGTCTTTAGATGAAACTAGATTTGACGTGCTCACTTCGCTTGAGGGATAGTTTGAACCAGAGAACTCAACTCTTTAAGTGAAAAGTTGACAAATTTCTGAATAAAATGACTACATATTATACGCGTTTTATTAAGGATACGAAGTCAATCATAATGTGATTAATGTCTATATCTAGCAAAGTCAAAACCATGGCTCTAGATGAAGAATTTGTATCTGTAACGGCTTGGCGCAACTCCTAGCCTTTTACGCTGTTTTTGTCCACATTTTCTTGCCCGGTCATTCGAGACAGTTATGCCTGTTTTAAGCTATGTAGCACAGGGACGCCATTTAGGTGGCTGTACCCGTCTCGGGTACTTATTGGGGACGGAAACGCTATGGGGACGTTTCTTAAACGTTTCCAGACTTGAAGGGACGTTTCCTAAACGTTTCCATATTTGAGGAGATGTTTCCTAAACGTTTCTGAGTCGTTTTCATTTAATTTTAAGGTTTTAACCCTTTCAAATTCAATAATCCATAACCGGCCATTAAACAAATAACCCTGGAGGTTGCTCATGTTGGAGATGTTGCATTCAGCCCACATATAGGCCCGGCCCAGTTTGTTTAACTTGTTGAGCAAGATTAGCAAAGAATGTAACCCTAATTTAGGCCTATAAATATATCTCTTGTACTTGTAATATTTGTATCACTCAATAAAACAATACCCCAGTTGCCCCCGTGGACGTAGGTCAGCTTAGACCGAACCACGTAAATCTTGTGTTCGTGTGTGCGTGTGTGTTCTACGATCCTAACAACTGGTATCTGAGCTCAGGCTCTAGATCGAAAGAGAAAGAACACATAGCTTAAACCTCACAGCCGCCACCACCACCACCTCAGCGCCGCCACCCACCTCCGTTCTCTCTGCTCCGCCGCCACCTAATCAGTCCCGATTAGGGTTCAGTCGAACAACCGTCGCACCCAGATCTCGTTTTGGGTCTGTCTCTTTTTTAACGGTTCGTTCCCACCCATCTCGTCACCCTAGCCAGTGTGTAACCCCACCCACAGCCCCAAACCCGACCCTGTTGTTGTTCACAAAACCGAACCAGACCAGAAGTAGGTATCGGTTCTTTTGTTGTTGTGCTTGCACGAGGTCAGAAGTTTATGTTTGGATATTTGTTTTTGGGTTGGTAGGTGTTTGTTTAAGAAGAAGGAAAGATCAGATAGTTGGTCAGAGTTTTGTTGAAGAAGGTGTTGAAAAGAAGATATAAAATAACTTTAAGTGTTTTGTCCTTGGTGGTTTCAAACGTGGACCTTTAAAAGAAAAGAAAGACAGAAAGCAATTGTTTGCTTTGTTTTTCTAAAAGCAAGGATTATAATAGTTTTGGAGTTTTTTTTTTCAATACCAAGATCAATTTTATTAGACCAACAGTGAAGCTGATGACGGAAGAAGGAAAGGTTAGGGTTGAGAAGTTTGATGGGAAGAACTTTGGATGGTGGAAGATGCAAATTAAGGATTTGCTTATACAGAAGGAGTTAGATGCTGCACTAGACCCTCCCCCTGCGACCATAACGAAAGAATGGACGAATCTTGACAAGAAAGCACAGTCAACGATTAGGCTTGCTCTCTCCATGAATGTAGCTTACAACATTCTGGAACAAACCACAGCGCGTGGGATTATGGAAGCTTTGTCCGACATGTATGAGAAGCCGTCTCCTGCTAACAAAGTGTTTCTGATTCGGGAGTTAGTCAATATTCGTATGAAAGAGAGAAGTTCTGTTACTGAGCATATTAATTTATTTAAATCACATTTGACACGTTTGTCTTCTGTGAATTTTAAGATAGATGATGAATTGCAGGCTTGTCTATTGTTATCCTCATTACCTGACAGCTGGTCAGGCACAATCACAGCAGTCACAGGGTCAGTTGAGACTCTGAGTTTTGGAAGAGTTCGTGATTTGTTACTGAATGAGGATTCCAGACGAAGGAACAATGGAGAATCAAGCTCGTTGCTCAGTACTGAAGGAAGAGGGAGAAGTAGTAACAGAGGAGGAAATAAGGGTAGGTCAAAGTCAAAACGCAGAAGCAAGTCAAGACCTGGAAAGCCAAGGAAAGACGTACAGTGTTGGAACTGTAAGGAGTTTGGGCATTTCAGAAGTCAGTGTTCTGAACCTGCGAGAGAGAAAAGGGAGGTGAATGCTACTACATCCTCAGATTCAGAGGATGCTCTTATTTGCTGTATTGAGAGTTCTGTTGAAGACTGGATTATGGATTCAGGAGCGTCTTTCCATGCTACTTTTAGCACGAAGAAGATGAAGAATCTGCGAACAGGTAACTTTGGTAAAGTTCGTTTGGCTAATAATCAGAGTCTTGATATTACAGGAATTGGCGACATAGACCTTAAAACTCCATTGGGAACCATTTGGACCTTGAAGAATGTTCGGGTCATTCCTGGTTTGAAGAGGATGCTTATATCCATCGGTCAGCTTGATGATCAGGGATATAATGTTCACTTTGGTAGTGGACAATGGAGAGTTGTTAAGGGCAACATGGTAGTTGCTAGAGTCAAGAAGAGAGGTAGTTTGTATATGGTTGAAGCATCAGCTGATGCAGTGAACGCAGTATCGAGTGACCAGAGTCAGACAAAGTTATGGCATCAAAGACTCGAGCACATGAGCGAAAAGGGGATGAAGATGCTTGTTGCCAGGGGAAAACTTCCAGAGTTGAAGAAGGTCGAGTCAGAATTTTGTGAACCGTGCATCCTAGGCAAGAAAAAGAAGGTGACTTTTGTGAAGACTGGGAGAGCACCGAAAGCTCAGAAATTGGAGCTTATTCACTCAGATGTATACGGACCGACATCAGTAGCTTCACTTGGAGGTTCTCGCTACTTTGTGACCTTCATAGATGATTCAACACGCAAGGTATGGGTTTACTTTCTTAAACATAAATCTGAAGTTTTCGATACTTTTAAGAAATGGAAATCTGCTGTTGAACTTGAAACTGATTTGAAGGTGAAATGCTTGAAGTCGGATAACAGTGGTGAATATATCAGCAAGGAGTTTACAGATTATTGTGCTGATAGAGGGATCAAGATGATAAATACAGTTCCAGGAACTCCGCAACAGAATGGAGTTGCAGAGAGGATGAACAGAACATTGTGTGAAAGAGCAAGAAGTATGAGATTGAATGCAGGGCTCCCAAAGATGTTCTGGGCTGATGCAGTTAACACAGCAGCGCATCTTATCAACCGTGGACCCTCACTACCGTTAGGATTCAAGCTTCCTCAAGAAGAATGGAAGGGCAAAGCAGTTGAGTATGATCACCTGAGAATCTTCAGGTGCAGTGCTTATGATATTAACCCTGAAGGTGACAAGCTGGATGCTAAAGCAAAGAAGTATGTCTTCATTGGATATGGGGGTGATAAAATGGGCTACAGGATTTGGGATTTTGAAAGCAGAAAGGTAGTCAGAAGAAAGCATGCTGAATTCAATGAAGAAGAATTATACAAAGACAGAAACTTGGATAAGTCAAAGGTTCAGAAAGAAACAGTTGAGTTTAGTGTTGAGAATCAGAAGAAAGAATCTGTCACAGGGCCCGTAACAGAATCTGAAGATGACACAGAACCTGAGACTGAAAATGGTGAGAATGAAGAGTTAGTGGGAGTTTCTGACAGTGGGAGTTCAGAGTCTGAAGACGAACAGTCTCCACAGCAGCCTGACCAGTCTAATACTTCGGTCAGGAGATCCACCAGAGTTTCTAAAGCGCCGGACAGGTACAGTCCCAGTCGTACCAGCCCCTCAGTTAATTATATTCTCTTGACAAAAAATGGTGAACCAGAGAGCTACTCTGAAGCAGTCAAGATGAAGGACTCGTTCCAGTGGGAGCGAGCAATGAAAGAAGAAATGAGTTCACTAGACAAGAACAAGACTTGGGTTCTTGTAAAGCTTCCGCCAGACAAGAAAGCTCTTCAGAATAAATGGATTTTCAGGGTCAAAGATGAGCATGATGGTTCTAAACGGTATAAAGCACGTTTAGTGGTCAAGGGATTTCAGCAGAAGAAGGGAGTTGATTATGATGAGATCTTCTCTCCAGTGGTGAAGATGACCACCATCAGGTTAGTTCTGAGTATTGTAGCAGCAGAGAATTTGCATCTAGAGCAGCTAGATGTGAAAACAGCATTCCTACATGGTGACCTTGATGAAGATATTTACATGGCACAGCCTGAGGGATTCCAGGTTATTGGAAAAGAGAATTGGGTGTGCAAGTTGAAGAAGAGTTTGTATGGTCTGAAACAAGCGCCAAGGCAGTGGTACTTGAAGTTTGATAATTTCATGGTGAAGACCGGTTACAAGAGATGTGAAGCCGATCACTGTTGTTATATGAAGAAGTTCAAGAGTTCGTATATCATTCTACTTCTGTATGTAGATGATATGTTGATTGCAGGATCAGATATGAATGAGATCAGCAAGTTGAAGAAACAAATGTCCAAAGAATTCGAGATGAAGGATTTGGGTGCAACTAAACAGATACCCGGGATGAGTATCACTAGGAGCAAGAAAGATGGATCTTTGACACTGTCCCAGGAAAAGTACATCGGGAAAGTGTTAGAGAAATTCAATATTAACAGTGAGAAGACCAAGCCAAGAAACACGCCCTTGGGAAGTCACCTCAAGCTTACCAAAGATCAGTGTCCCAGAACTGAAGAAGAAAAGGCTGATATGGCTAGAGTTCCGTATGCATTTGCAGTAGGTAGTTTGATGTACGCTATGGTGTGTACAAGACCTGACATAGCACACGCAGTCGGAGTTGTCAGTCGGTTTATGTCAAATCCGGGAAGAGAACATTGGGAAGCAGTTAAATGGGTGCTTCGTTATTTGAAGGGAACGTCAAAGATGGGTTTATGTTTCAAAGGGAAGGATTCAGTTCTCAGAGGTTATACAGATGCTGACCTGGGTGGTTGCAAAGATACATTTAAAAGCACCACAAGTTTCGTTTTCACAGTGGGAGGAACTACAGTCAGTTGGATGTCCAGACTTCAGAAAAGCGTGGCTTTGTCCACAACAGAGGCAGAATACATGGCTATAGCTGAGGCCAGTAAGGAGCTAGTATGGTTGAAAGCTTTTCTAGAAGAGTTAGGGAAGAAGCAGACTGAGCACTTGTTGCACTGTGATAATGAAAGTGCAGTAAAACTTGCTAAGAATCCTGTGTATCACAAGAAGACGAAGCACATCGGGATAAGGTATCACTTCGTGAGAGGATTGGTTGCTGATGGCACAATCAACTTTAAGAATATCTCAGGTGCTAAGAATCCAGCAGACATGTTTACTAAATGTGTAACGTTGGATAAGCTGGAGCTGTGTGGAGCTTCAGCTGGTCTCCAGAAATAGTGTTGAGGAGATCGGGTTAACTGGAGGTGCATTGAAGATCTAGGGGAGATCTTATCTACAGAAGTACATAAAAGATGGTGCAGTTCGTGGTCCGAAGACACCAAGTGGGAGATTGTTGGAGATGTTGCCTTCAGCCCACATATAGGCCCGGCCCAGTTTGTTTAACTTGTTGAGCAAGATTAGCAAAGGGTGTAACCCTAATTTAGGCCTATAAATATATCTCCTGTACTTGTAATATTTGTATCACTCAATAAAACAATACCCCAGTTGCCCCCGTGGACGTAGGTCAGCTTAGACCGAACCACGTAAATCTTGTGTTCGTGTGTGCGTGTGTGTTCTACGATCCTAACAGCTCATCTCTCACTAGATTAACCGGAATTTGAAAATGATGTTATTGTTGATAATTAATTACATTTGGAAGACATGGTATTTTTGGAGTTTACACTTTACATCAATATAAATATATCTTGGATTTTTGATTTTTGCCGTTCCCCGTTCCCATATCGTCCCCGTACCCCGGTCCTGTACCCGTTCCAGTGCTACATAGGCTTTAAGTTCGAGACATTTTCTACCTCACTTGCTTTTATATTGTTGCTCCAAAAACGAATTTGCAAGCTCTTGGATCAGCTACATATTATACTTATGGTCATGTTCATTTTTGTTCTTAAAGTGGTGTAATGCTCTAACGATCTGTTTCGTTATTCCAGCTTACCGATCTTCCTGAAATCGATTGCGTATTAATTACACAAAGCCTTGATGATCATTGCCATTTAAAGACATTAACACCACTTTCTCAGAAGTTACCAAATCTTAAAGTAATATCCACTCCAAATGCAAAACCTCTCTTGGATCCTCTCTTCACCAATGTAAGTTTAATGCTACACTTTTATAAGTTCTAAAAGTCAAGTATCATGTACAAAAAAAAAATTGCTAGCTTGATTAAAAAATCTCATATTTGGTCCATTTAATCCCCCTTTTTAAGGTCATATACTTGGAACCTGGTCAAAACTCGGAAATTCAAACAAGCGCCGGTTCTTATGTCAAAATACGGGCGACAGCTGGGCCAGTTCTTGGTCCTCCTTGGCAACGACCCGAAAATGGGTACATATAATTGATTATTATTATTATTATTATTATTATTATTATTATTATTATTATTATTATTATTATTATTATTATTATTATTTATTTATTTATTTATTTATTTATTTATTTTCAGAAAGATGAACAAAAACGATAAAAAAAAAAAAACTTATTTAAGCTATATATGCTTTCCATGATTTAGGTACATTGTCACTTCTCCACAAGGAGAGTTAAGTTTATACTATGAGCCACATTGTGTGTATGACAAGGAGAATGTTGGGAATGAAAGGGCCGATATCGTCATTACACCTGTTATCAAGCAGCTCTTACCGAGCTTTACATTGGTGTCGGGCCAAGAAGACGCGGTTAAGCTTGCAAAGCTGCTAAATGCCAAGTACTTTTTTTTAACTAGAATTTGAAGTAGTGTTTATATTATGTGGAAATTGATATAATGTTACCCTCTTTTGTTTATTGTTGTATAGATTTGTGGTGCCATTGAACAATGGAGATCTTGACGGCAAAGGTGTTCTTGCAAGTCTGGTTAAGTCTGATGGAACCGTAGAATCGTTTAAGGTATACGTCGGGGTGCCAATTCCTTTCACAACTTGAAACACAAAAAGAACCCTACACGAAATAATCAGGCTTTGGGTTATCATGTCGTAACTTTTTTAATAAATAGGTTGTGTCGGGTTGACTTGTATAACCAATTTAATTAAATAGGCTGACCCACCAACTCGCTTATGACCTGTTAAACTATTTATTACAGCCGGTTAACAACTTGTTTGACCCGTTTATAATGCAGGCGCTTTTATCGAAGGAATTACCGGATGTAAAGACTCTAGATCCTATTCCAGGTGTACCCCTCCATATACCTTGATTTTTTTACTGGTGTACAAATAATAGAATAACAAAAGTGTTGTTACAGTAATACTTATTCCAATTATGTTTTTGTTTAGTAGTGTATACAAAACCTTAGATAAGTCAGTAGTTGGTTGCTTGTATATGTAAAGCTCTGGCCTTCCTTCCATCTTGAGTATTGGTTCAAAGTAAATGTATGATAAACGGATATACAATAGTTTACATATTGACTCGTATCTATGTTGATTGTTGGATCTAGATGTGTAATGGTAATACTTATACGGAAGTGCGTACAAGCGTGAGTCGAACTCGGTAACTCGCCCTGACCTCAAGTCTAGCATAATTGTTGTTACTAAGCAGGGGCGGATTTAGGCCTTTTGGGTGGGTTTCCGGGAACCCAGTCGGTTCGTAAATTATAGTGTTAATATATACAAAAAAACTGGGAAGGAACCCATGAGAAAATATTTGAGTAAACTTGTAAAGTTTGAAAGTGCTCTAGTGGTTAAAACACTCCCTAGTAACCAAACTGTTCCCGGTTCGATTCCTGTGGTGCATTTTGTTTTTGTTTCGTTAAAATTAAGAAAAGAAAAGGCTTGGCCCATTTGAGGCGAGCTAAAGTTATTAATGTCATGTTTTCTTCCTATATATTCATTACTTATAACTAGCTGATTACCCCGGGACTTCGGGTTGAAAAATCTAATTTTACGTGATAACATATTGCAAATGGCTCAAGTTAACTAACCACAAAATCTCTCAATCATTGCATGTTTATAGTATTCTAATCAGTAATAACTCATATTCCTTAATCTAAAACCTAATCAGTAATCATCTAAAGAATCACTTATGTAAGCTGCAACTATTAAAAAACTCATCACATCTCTCTAATTTCTCACATTCTAATGGCTCTAATAATTCGTAACCTAATCAACTAAACAAACACTTAAGTTGGAAGTTGTAATCATTGCATCTCATTATGCCACGTGGCATAATCAAGAGATGGTTGAGACTACCATTGAACGTCACGTCAGCAACTATCAAATCTTTCCGGGAGCGTCCCGGGGTTGAAAAATATAACCATTCTAATAATACTAATACTAATAGTAATAATTATTACTCTTGTAATTAAATAAATAAAAAAATAACCTTGCTATAAGGTGACACCATGTGTTGCAGTGTTGCACGATTCTTTCTCCTAACTTCTCTTGATGAAGTATACCTAGTAAAATTCCAATGATAACATGGCGATTAGGCTGATTTTCAACATTGTAGATAAGAACCTGGTTTAAAAGAAAAAAACATGATTAATGAATAACATGAACACTTTGTGTGTTTTTTTCCTGTATGAACGAAACCCCACAAAAAATAGTCGATTTTTCTCCGTTTTTTATATAGGACTATGGTACTCGTTGGAAATATAATAAAACGCTCGTTAATTTGTTGAAATTTTTTTCTTTAAAAAATCCCGTATATAAAAGATATAAACGTTTAAAAATTATGGGAGGAAACATGAGAGAGAAAAATTTAAATTTAATTTTAAATTCTTTTTTTCCTAAAATAATTCAATTTAATTTAGGGTTTTATGTTTATCTTTTTTTTAATTAAAAAGGGAAATAGTTCAAAAACACTAAAATCTTTCAATTATAATGCCATGTGGCACTCTCAAGGGGAGGTTGAGACCTCCATTACACGCCACGTCAGCATATACGTTTTCTTTTATATATATAGATAGATTATAATACATCCACGTTAATGAAAGCACGAAACTGTTTGTTATACAATTATAATCAAATGTTGTTTTAGAATTAAGTTATCACATTCTTAAAACAAACTAATTTACACCATATCCAAGTAAACTAATTGCATTTTTATCCTTACTATGTGTAACATATATGCAAAAGTACAAAGGTATTTGTTTGAGTTAATTGCCAAAATGGCCCCCTCGGGTTTGGCCCAAAATGCTTGTTTGGTCACAAAATTAATTTTCTGCCAAAAGCACCCCTCACAGATCGAAAATTGCCTAAATGACCCATATTTAACAGAGTTTCTGACAAGGAAGAAAAACTCAGTTAAGTCTGAGGGGCATTTTCGTCCTTTCTTACCCTTTTCAGTCATTTTCATCCAGTAAAAACCCTAAGTAATAACTTCTTCTTCCTCTTCGTGTGTTTCTTCCTCGTCTTCCACATTGTTCGTCTTCATCTCTGCTCAATAATGTGGAGGTTTCGAGACAAGGGTGTTGATTTCAATCCTCTGCTTGAATACCGTAAGTTATTGTTGCTTTGTCATGATCGTAGTTGTCTCCACACGATCATCTCTGCTCAACATGATCAATAATATTTTTTTTTTGTTTTCAGGTGACAATCATCAGCTTTTTTCAGTGGAATTGCATTATGGTGGTGAGCTGACTGATTTTCCAGATAGTAGATATGTGGGAGGTAAACTGGCATATATTGATTATGTTGATGGTAATGTTTCTACAATACTGAATGATATGGTATTAGAACTTGGTTATTCAGAAGAGGATATTTCCATTTTTAGGTATTATTTTAAAGTTCCAGGTGAGGATTTAGACTTTGGGTTAAGACCATTGAACGGTGAAACTGATTATAATAGAATGTTGACAGCTGCTGTAAAACATAGGAAGATAGAAATTTATGTTCAACCTATTCTAACCTCTTCCAATTCAAGTAATCCAACACAGCCTGATCCTAGTGATTTAGGTGTCATAACCCAGGCAACACAGCCTGATCCTACTGAAACATGTGTCATAAACGAGGCAAAATTTTATCAGGAAGATGATAAGGGTGTTGATGGTGGTACTGATGATGGTAGGAATGAGGGTGATGAGGGTGGTGAGGATGGTGATGAGGGTAGTGATAGTAGTGGTTCTTATATACTTCAAGAATGTGGTAGAAGACTTGTGGCCATTAGGAAGAACAAGGGGAAACAGGGTACTCATGTAAACCCTGATCCAGATGATGGTGATTATTGGCCTGGTGATGAGGGTAGTTGTAACACCCCAACCGATGGCGAAAACATCGGGATGTCACGTATTGATGATTGTTCAATAGCTCATGGTGAATAATAAATTTCATTAATTGATTTAAATAAATTACATACAATTGTTCTACAAAAATTCGTACATCAAAATGAATAATACTATGCACACATCTTCAAGCATTAATTCAATCTTCAAGCAAGTAGAACCTGAAACATGTTAAGTTGAAAATATTTTGGGTCAACAAAATGTTGGTGAGAATACATAGGTTTTTGAATATAATTGATAACAATAGCTTGTACAACAATCACAGTTGTATGATGATAGAGTATGATTCCGACATGTAACAATGCGTCTTTGTACAACCAAACCTTGTGTCGACTGAGGCCTAACTCGCAAGTTAGTCTAATGTTGTTACTGTTTTCGATCATCCCTGAATTTATGCGGGGGGATGGGTTTGTCAGACCTATAGCGCTATAATCTAAACAGGCGGCTTGATCATTGTTAATGATTGTACTGTGTCTTTTTGTTACAGTCAAATGATAGAATGATAGTGTAATTGAATCACAAGTAAGCATGAGTAAATGATAGTATAAAATGTTTAAACATGTTTCACCCCAAAAATGTAAAAGAGAAAAGGGGCTATGTAAACTCACCTTAGCAAAATGTTATGTCTCGTGAAAAATAGAATATTGTGTTGTCCAAACAATGCCAAGTATTACCCTATAATCAAGGTAATAAATATGTCTAAGTCTATCTAGTCTACAATTATATTCTAGGGCTTCGAATTGGGGATAAATGCTCGGTTGTTTAATAAATAAAATGTTTGAATGATAGGAGAAATTTAATAAATAAATAAACAAAAGTCTTTTTATAAAATTTGAATTTAATATGGTCATAATAATGAGTTTAAAGTATAAAAATAATTTTTATAAAATTATTTTCTTTAAAATAGAATATTAAATCTATTTATTACAAATTGTCAAAATTTAAATTTAATATTTAAAAATACTAAAATTAAAGAATTAATAGATTAAAAATTATATTTCTGTTCCAAATAATCAGAAATAATTTATATAAAATTTTGGTGCAAAAATGTTGAAAAATGAATTTATTATGATTTAATTATGATTAAAACTAACAAAAATTGATTAAAATATTAAATAAATGATTTTTCAGAAATAAAAATTATTTCAAAAAAGCTTAATGTTATAAAAACTCAGAATAATTTTTGTGGAAATTTATATAATCGTTTTGATATTTTTATAGAATTTTATAAATAAAATTGAATAAACTTGAATTATTTATTATATATATTAAATAAATAA
This sequence comes from Ambrosia trifida, assembly GCA_028751855.1. Classification (NCBI taxonomy): domain Eukaryota; kingdom Viridiplantae; phylum Streptophyta; class Magnoliopsida; order Asterales; family Asteraceae; genus Ambrosia; species Ambrosia trifida. The sequence continues at coordinate 103,548,961 of CM054131.1, forward strand.
TTTTTGGAAAACTAAAAATTGTATGTTAAACTCTACTACTAGAATAACATAAAATAAGTAGTGGTGAGGATAATAATGAGGGTAGTGATGGGGAGGATAGAGACTTCATAGTTGATCAGGACAATGCAGATGATGATATTGAGGTTAACATGGATGAATATAAGGCTGTTGTTGACTTTAATGCTAGTGATGATGAAAATGTTGACCCACTTGAGGAAGACAATGACATAACTTAGATAATTTTAATAGTTTCAGTGATGAAGAAGAGAGCAACACTTTGCAGAGAACTAATAGGGCATGTAGGAGAAAAAGGAGGGAAAGAAAAGCTTTTGGTTCAGAGGGGAGTCCAGATTGCCCATTCTCACTTGGACAATGTTTTCCTGATAAAAAAAAAACCATTAAGAATATGGTGAAGGATTATGCAATAAAGACTAGGAGGCAGCTACATATAGTAAGAAATGAAGGAAGGAGATTTAGGGTGTATTGTAATGGTCTGAATCCTAGGAGTTCAAAACCTGTGACACAAGAGGATAATGTGGTAATTTCAAGTGGAGTAAAGACTAGGTCAAAACAGAAGGACAAAGTGGTAAATTCAAGTGGAGTAAAGACTAGGTCAAGTGGTAAAAGGAAGGATACAGATGGTGGGGCCCAGACTTCTAAAGAATTGGTGCTAGTTGAAGATAAAGGGGGGCAAACTTCTAAAAGTAAGGTAGAACCCACATGTCCTTGGGTGTTGCATGCCTCAAATCTGAAACAAAAGGGCACATGGATTATAGTCATACTTCAGAAGAAGCATGAATGCATCCAAACAAGGGATGTCAATTTCTGCACAGTAAGTTGGCTTGCAAAAAAGATTGAGCATATTCTTCGAACAAATCCAGAAATTAGGATAAAATCACTCCAACAAATCATGGTGAACAAATACCAAGTTCAAGTAACAGGTAATCAGATCTTCAGGGCTAAGGCAATGGCAACTGCTAAGCTTAATGGTGATTACAGTGCCCAATATGGACAGCTAAGGGATTATGGTGCTGAGTTGATGAGAGCTAACCCAGGTACTACTGTTAAGATTGATGTTGAGAGTGAACCTAACCCTAGCAGCCCCACAAGTAAGTATAGAATGTTATGTTTATTTGTTGGATGTCTATGTGTTAATATGATACAATGTGTTTATCAGGTGAGTGGTCAAGAGAATGAGACAAGGGCTGTTAACATGAAAGAAAGGAGTTGTGCTTGTAGGAGGTGGCAGTTGACTGGAATGCCATGTAGGCATGTTGTAGCTTGTATATGGAATATGGCACTGCATGGATTGAATGATGGAGTTCCTGAGAAATATGTTAACAAAGCTTACTGGCTTGATACATGAAAGAAGGTGTATGACCTTACCATTGAACCACTAAATGGAACTGACATGTGGGAACATTTTAACTGTCCCACCACCCTCATAGCTCCTAAATACCACAAGCCTGTTGGAAGACCTAAAAAGAAGAGGAGAAAGTCTGTTTTTGAAAAGGATGAGGTTGCAAAGTTGTCAAAAGCTATTGAAAAGGGTACCAAATTGCCAAAGAAGGGTAATCCAATCAAATGCAAGATTTGCAAGCAAACAGGACATAACAAAAGGACCTGCAAGAAAGTTGTTGGGGGTTCACAAGCTGCTGGTTCACAAGCTGGGGGTTCACAAGTTATGTAGTTTTCAGTTTAGTTATGCCACTTTATGTATTAAAACTTGTCATTTTGGTGTTTTTCTATTTTGACTGATATGGTATGGGTTATGGTATGTATTATGACTGGTAACTTTTGTCTGCTTTTAGTATGGTTGTATGACCAACTTGGCAGTTTAATGTAGCATTTTGGGGTTTCTTTTGGTTTGTATTGGTTAACTTTACTATAGTTTTATGACCATTTTGGCAGTTTAATGTAGCATTTTATGTACCATTTTGGCAGTTTCGACCAAACATAAGGGACCATTTTGGCAGTTTGGACCAAACATAATGTAGCATTTTGGTAGTCTAATGTAGCATTTTATGTACCATTCTGACAGTATAACACTTGTGTGGTAGTTGCATTCAATGAAGTTCATTTATGGGTTCAGTGGGTAGATTTCAGGTAGATGGATGAGTTAATTGTTCAGATGATTTAAAAGACCCAATATTGCAAAACATTCATGCAATTCAACTTCATATTTCATCTCTAAAATACTATAATGTTTAGGCAAGTTGTTATTGCACTACCTGCAGTTCAAGAACCGGTTGAAAAGCCTGAAGTTGTTGATCAAGAGTCTGATAAAAAGGATGATGAAAAGGTGGTTCAAGAGTTGGTTGAAGATAATTTTAAACAGCTTACAAAGGTTGATGAAAAGGCTAAATGGAAGGCAGTTCAAGAACCGGTTGAAGAAGAGGAGCTTGACCCATGTAGAGACTATGACCCAGAGGTGTTAAAGAATGCCTGGAATTATGACAGCCCAGATGAGGATGATTGGTACCATGATCCCTATGAAGGAGAGCATGGAACAGATTCGGACTACTGTTCGGATGATGATTGTCGTTGGAAGTAGGCTTGTTGGTTCTTGTAGGTTATGTTTCCTGACTTAGGCTTATCTATTTCATGTATGCACTAGACTACTTTAAGTATGAACATTGTTCTTGATCATTACAAAACAACATAAATTGAACATTTGCAAACATACATTACAACTTCAACAATAACTAATCATTACAATAAGAAACAACATACATTGAGTTTTTATCATTACAAAACGACCTACATTGAACTAAAACATGATAAAATACATGATGATTCCAAACCAAGTCATCCATAGATAATTTTTCAGCTTCTTATTCTCGGATTTAAGTGTCCCAACTAAGGTCTGCAAGGCTATGATGTTGAGTCTCAGTTTTTCATTCTCTTCACTATCATTGATAGTACTAGGAATCTGACCCAAGGGTAGTTCGGCCCAACAAACGAAACCACAGCTCTTCCCCTTCTTGTTGCAGCAGAAAAACCGTCTACCAGGGTTTGCAGAGGTGCAAGACACACGTATCATAGTAGGAGCTCCACATTTGCAGAATACCATCGTCTAGGTTAGTTAATCGATTATTGCGTTTGTATGATTTGGGGTGTCTTTAGGGTTTGTATGATTTGGGAATTAGGGTTTGTATGATTTGGGAATTAGGTTTGTTATGATGCTCGAAGGATGTTGGAGAAGATGGGAAGAAGAAGACGATGTTCTGATTAAGAAGATGAAGAAGATGGGTTTAAAATGGGGTTTTAAAACGTTAGAACATGAAAGGACGAAAGTACCCCTCAGACTTAACTGAGTTGTTCTTCCTCATTAAAAACTCTGTTAAATATGGGTCATTTAGGCAATTTTCGATCTGTGAGGGGTGCTTTTGGCATAAAAATTAATTTTGTGACCAAACAAGCATTTTGGTCCAAACCTGAGGGGCCATTTTGGCAATTAACTCTATTTGTTTTCCAGAGTAACAAAATATAGCTAGCAAAAAATGATAAAAACGCAACACACACATTGGCATGTGTCACAAACCAAGATATGTACTCGTCGAGGCCATGGAAATCTCATACTTACGACTAAGTATGCACATAGATGCAAGGAAAAGTAATCCTAATACTTACGACTAAGCATGCGTATTTATATTACGTGCTTTAAATTTCTAATGCCGATTTTTTTCGTTATTGTATCGTATTTTTATTATGTGATGAACCTTATGCAAACCGACCTGAACCCTTGAACCAAACCGAACCGAAATTTTTACGTTTGGTAATATGAAATTGAAACGTCTAAAAAGGGAACCCAGTAAAAAAAATTCCTGGATCCGCCACTGTTACTAAGACTATGTGGTGTGGTTGAGGCAATGTTTGGAAAGCTTTGCCGTCACGTAAGCAAAAAGTGGGTCCCCATTGTATTTAGACAAATTGAGAACTACCCAAGGGTGTGGGGTAGTCTTCCTTGGGCAGTCCTCCACTCCTATTGGTCTAACCTTTTAGTTTTTTAATTATAAATTATAAAGGGGAAATGAAATTAAATAATCCCAACTTTAGGGGGTTGGAAGGGAATAATCCTAACTTGAAATTTGTAAGATAACAGTCCCAACTTGTCAATGTTTTTATTTTGTTGGTCCCAAACTAACCACAGTTAACTTTTTCTGTTAACTGCCTACGTGACATCCTACATGGCCTAAAGTGCTAAGCTGTCAAAAAAAAGTGTGGCCCACCATATCCACATGTTTAAATGTAATTAAAATAAATGTTTTATTAATGTTTTTTAAAAAAATGGGGCCCACAAACATATCTTATATCCCTTCCAAGAGCATAATCATGTGCATTCATTCTATCAAACGTAAACTCAACCCTCCCAAGAACCCTAAATGATGAACCCTAATTTTCAGCCCTAAAAAATTAGGGTTTCTTCCCCAAAAATAATTAGGGCTTCTCCCTGTCTATAATCGGCATTTAAAGTGATATGTGGTTGTGATGGTGTGGCGACAGTGGGTGGTGGTGTGTTGACAGATGTGTGGTTATGGTGGGTTGTTGGCTGTGGGTGGCAAGTGGAGAAGATGATCGGACCATAGACGTTGGTTTGTTGTTGTCAAAGAGGTAACGGAACCAGTCACCGGTGATGGAGGGTGACCGGATAAGATAACCGGCGGTGGTGTTCCACTCATTTCGTCTCATATCTTGGTGTCAAATAAGGATTCTTCCAACTGTGCAAGATACATGGGTTTCTTTGCATCAATCATTTGGTCTCATATGTTTGTGATGACGATGAGCTAAAATAGGAATTCAAGAATTTGAGTAATGTTGATTTTTTATTCTTGGGGGAGCTTGATACTAAAGAAAAGCAAATGCTTGAGGATAAGATATATGTGTTATTATTTCAGAGATTGGGAATCCTCTCTATCTCTCTCTCAATTGTGTGTGTGTGTGTATATATATATATATATTGGTATAAATATTAAATAATAAAAAAAGGCACGTCTTCATTGTGGGGCCCATGTTTTTTTTACCAAGTTGGACAGATTTGCCACGTTAGCTGACACATGAGCTGCCACATCAGCAACTAACTAACTGAGTTAACCTCAGTTAGTTTTAGCCCAATAGAATTAAATACAAGACAAGTTGGGATTATTGTCTTCCAATCCTTCAAAGTTAGGATTATTTAATTCCATTTCCCAAATTATAAATAATAATTAAAATAAATAATTAAAAAATCACATCTTCACCAAACAATCAAGCTTGTTCTTATCTTCACTGCCGCATCATCATCATCATCATCTTCACTGCAATCCATCTTGTTCTTTATCATCTCCTCATCAGCAGCACAACACCACCCCGTCTTTCGATCATCACCTTCTCTGGTCGGTTCTTATCGCCGGCGACCAAAAACTCAACAACCGACCACCACCAAACTCTCCCTCTCCGGAACCAGTCACCCCATCGACAAACACAGCCGACCCCCTTCACCATCACAGTCACCGGAGCAGTTGCAGGTTATAGAATTTTTTTTTTTTTTAAACAAACGGTCATGTGACCGTTACTATGGTCCCACGATTTCAAACCATCCAATCACAAGGCATGGCCAAAGCGTCCGATTCCAACCGGTTTAACCGGGTTATGCCCGACGGGGCGGTGTTGGCCGCATGATGACAGGCTGGACGGGCCTTGGACGCCCCCACACGACATAGTCTAACTCAACTAGCAATAGTTGGCTCTAGCATCTGAGCATCTTGTTATTTAGAAAGAGACAAGTGACCATTCATTCACCCAAGGGTCGTAATAAATGTTTGAGAATATACTTCAGATACCATATATATTTTAATGCTATCGTATGCTAAATACTTTTAAGATAATTATATTATATTATATGTATTATGTATATTAACTAGTGTTTAACACCAGCGTTGCGGGTGTGGGGTTCGTAAACCATGCTAAGTAGTAAGCAAACGACGATCAAAACAAGAACAAATCGTAAACAAAACACGAACTTATAACGTCACGTGACGTAAAATGTAGGCAACTACAGACGCGAACCTATACCGCATGTTGGCGTAATAGATAGACTAACTCAAATTTAAAATAGAAATACTTAAACCTAGAGATTAAAGAAAAAAGCAACGCCAAAAATAAACATACGAACTGCACGAAGCAAATACCTAAACCATTTTCATTACAAGACAAGAAAAGAGAGAACACAAAAAACAATCAAAGGAAAAAAAATACATAAAAGAAGCACACAAGACACCCTAAATGAAAATAAAAAGTACCTATTCAAAATGTTATATAGAATGGTAATTTTGCAATTAACTTTTAAATGAGAGTCAAAATATATAATGTAGTTAACAACCTGTTCAAAGTGTTATATAGAATAATTTGACGTGATGATGAACAATAAACAAATTTTTATGTTATTAGGCTGTGTTGTGGGGCGCGAACAAGCAGGCATGAGGGTGCAGTCAAGCCACATGGCTCGCGAAAACCACAATATCCACGTGTTAACGTGCCCGCGAATGAACACTAGCGAGTGAGCTGGCTCCCGTGGGCTAGCGTGAGATATTTAAAAAAAATAACCATTGGCGACATTAAATTTGACAATGGTCAAATATTAAAATAAAAAAAAGTCTACATATATTATCTTCACCCACTTCATTTTTTAAACCAAACCACTCCACATACATTCATATTATCATTCTTTTTATATATTAATCACCTAATGGCAAATGAAAACTCAAATCCAAACCCAATCTCGCACCCACAAAACCTAATCTCAGTACGACGTTGGACCGTGGGGGAAGAAGTCGCGTTGATCAACAATATATTACCACATTTCAAGGTGGACATGAGACTACAAAAACTTTTTAGAGCACGGTTGCAACTAGATTCTGTCAATAAACGGGTTCTAAAGAAGTCTTAATAGGAAAATTTACAGACATAACACAAAGGTCTTACGTGGTAAAGCTATGCTGGTAGAATAGGTTACCCTATAGTCAAGATTCTCCATCTTGTCCTCACTTATTATTCTTGTAAGTGGAGGTTGGAATGTTGGATCCTAACCCACCCACACACAACCAGCCGAAGGTTTAAGTGGTTTAAGACTTGAGAAGTCAATTAGTCAATCACCCATCCACCACGGCCCTTTGTTAGAGTATTCTAAAGGCAAAACCTTTAATTGTTCTATGAAATGAAATTGTTCCGAAGCTATCTAGTGGTATCTTTGGAAGAGTTGTACAACTGTTTGCTTTGGCCAACTTGTTATTTATTCATTGTAAAGTGAATTACCTGTTAATTTACGATTGAATCATGTTTTATAACTACAAATGAATAGAGAATAAGTTTGCTTTTTTTTATATGTATGTTAATTTGGACTTCAAAAAAACATAATTGATGGATCTTTGAGGGTTAGGGTATCGGAAAAAGGGTGGTGACTAGGGAACGAGGAATGGCTCAAGGGTATGGTTGTGACTTTCATGTGCTATTGTCAAAACAACTGAAAACACTAGTCAAGTGGTGACACAAAGCGCTTGCCTTGTAGTTCACTTTTGGAATGAGAATCAGATTTCAACTCATGAAATGAGAGAAGGTTATAAGCTTGTAATGGTTCAACTTGGTTGTTTCATTTCTATACAACACTATATATATAAATACAAAGACAACAATGAGGGAGATAAAAGCTCCTCTAAACATGAATAGGCTTTGACTCAATAATTACACATAATTCTTTGACTCAAGACTTTGACTCCAAGAATTATGTTGTCAAGACTTTGACTCTTGACTCAAGACTTTGACTCCAAGAATTATGTTGTTTCATTATACCCCCCCCCCCCCCCCCCCCCCGTCAATGCAAGTCGGTGGAGGTTCAAGACGAAGCATTGTTCGAAATCTTTCAAATAACGGTTTTGGTAAACTCTTGGTGAATATATCGGCTACTTGTTTGTCTGTCGAGATGAATTTGGTGTGTAGTTTTCCAGCGGTTACCAATTCACGGACAAAATGATAGTCGATATCAATATGCTTTGCTCGTTTGTGTGAGATAGGATTTTGACTTAAGAACAAAGCACTCTTGTTGTCGCATAAGAGTGTCGGGCAACCCGGTGGAAGAGCATGAAGTTCTCGAAGAAGATTAGTTAACCAAATAATTTCAGCTGCCGTATTTGCCATTGCTCTATATTCGGATTCATAGCCGGATCTTGACACTGTTGGTTGCTTCTTTGCGCTCCAAGAGACCAAGTTTCCTCCTAAGTAGATACAATAGCCGTATGTGGATCTTCATGTGTCGATACAACGAGCCCAAACTGCATCTGAAAAACCTAATAAAGTAGTGTTAGGTGGGCGATCAAAAGTTAAACCATGTGCTAAAGTGCCCTTAACATAATGAAGAATCCTTTTAACTAGCTGGAAATGAGTGGTTGTGGGAGTTTGAAGGAATTGGCTAGCTTGATTTACGGCATAAGAGAGATCATGACGGGTGATTGTGAGATATTGAAGAGCACCTACAAGGGAGCGATAAAGAGTGGGGTCATGAAATGGTTGGCCTTCGGAGGTGAAAATATCTTTGGTTGTTAAAGGAGTGAAAACGGGTTTAGAGTCAAGTAAACCGGCTCGGGTGAGAATATCATGGGCATATTTGGATTGATTTAGAAAAAGACCCGATTTTGTGTGATGAACTTCTAGGCCGAGAAAAAAATTTAAAGAGCCAAGGTCCTTTATTTTGAATTCCTTGTTAAGACAAGATGTGAAATTGTTGATGAAATTTTCATTATTCCCGGTGATAATGATATCGTCAACATAAACAAGAAGATAAATTAAGATACCTTGGTGACTATAAATGAACAAAGATTTATCGGGTCGACTGTTTTGAAATCCACGATTAAGAATAAGGAGCTTAATCGTTGAAACCACGCACGGGGTGCTTGTTTTAAACCATATAGAGCACGGTTTAGTTTACACACATGGTTGGGTCGGTGAGAATCTTCAAAACCCGGAGGTTGTTCCATGAAAATGGTTTCGGTGAGGTGACCATTGAGGAACGCATTGTTGATGTCTAATTGATGAAGATTCCAATTGTTGATGGTGGCGAGACTAAGAACCACCCGGATGGTGGATGATTTAACAACGGGACTAAAGGTGTGAGAGAAATCTAGACCCGATATTTGCGTGAATCCTTGAGCTACAAGTCGTGCTTTGTAGCGGTCAATAGATCCGTTGGATTTATATTTGATTCTATAAATCCATTTTGAGCCAATGATGTTGGTGCTGATGGGACGAGGAACAAGAGTCCACGTTTGATTTGCATGAAGGGCTTTGAGTTCGTCATGCATTGCTTGGATCCATTTAGGATTTTTTAAGAGCGGTTTTAATGCCTTTTGGGATGTGAGAAGAAAATAAAGAGTAATGTAGAGGATGAGTGGTGAGTTGAGCAAGGTGTGGAAAATGTTTTAGTTTGAAAATCCCAGCCTTTGCTCGAGTAGTCATGGGATGAGAGTTTGTGGTTTGGGTAGGTGCGGTTGTGGAATTTTGAGGATGTTGTTGATGAGTTGGTTTTGAAGTAGATGAGATATGGGAATCTGTTAATGGGTTTGAGACGATTGAGGGAGGCATTGGGTTCGTAGATGGGCCGGTGGATGCGGAAGGGGTTTAGGCCGAAAGGGGGGTGAGCTGTTCGTGGGCTGGAAGGGGTGGAGGTGTATGGGTCAGTTGCGGGTGAAGAGGGTGGGCTTTGAATTGGGCTAGTAGGATCAGGAGGTAATGGTTAGGATGTTGGGTTGAGAGGAACATTGCAGAAGGGGGGACACGAAGTGGGATGAGTGTATGATGGTGTGGTGGTTGGTGAGGGAATTTAAGTGGCGGTGGGAGTGGGTATTTGTTCCTCAAAATTTATGATAGGTAAATCGGTAGTATTAGTGGATGTGGAGTTGTTGTGAAACGGAAGAATGTATTCATCAAATTTGTCATGGCGAGTTGTGTAGACACGGCCCGATGATGGTTCAAGACATCAAAAACCTTTATACTTAGGACTATAACCAATGAATATGCAAGGAGCACTTCTTGGTTGAAGTTTATTTTTTGTATAGTCTCTAAGATAGGGAGAAACTCGACAACCAAAAATACACATGTTTGAGTAAGTGGGTGGTTGGTTGAACAAAACTTCAAATGGTGATTTGTCGTCTAGAAGTTTTGTGGGTAGGCGATTGATAATGTAGGTAGCAGAGGTGAAGGCATCGAACCAAAGAGTGGGTGGGGCATTGGCATTGAACATCATGGCAAGACCGGTTTTGGTGATGTGGCGGTGCTTCCGTTCGGCCCTACCATTTTGTTCGGGTGTGTGAGGGCATGACAATCTATGATGTATGACTTGTTGTTGAAAACAGGTTTGAACTTGATGATTGGTGAATTCAGTGCCACCATCACTTTGAAATACCTTAACATTTGTTGAAAACTGGTTTTGAACAAAGATTAGGAAAGTTGAGAGAATTGCAAAAAAATCGGATTTTGCTTTTAATGGGTAGAACAAAGTGAAACGGGAATAGTCCTCGATAAAAATAACATAATACCGATAACCATCCTTGGAGGGCACGGGTGCGGGTCCCCAAAGGTCACAATGAATTAAGTCTAGAACATGTTGTGCGCGTTTTGGATTTTCAATAAATGGTAGGCGTTTTGCTTTTGATAATTCACAAGATTCACATAATCCTGGTTTGGGTAATATAGAGGTAACAAAAACCCGACCAAGTTTATTTAAAGTAGTAATTGTATCAAAAGAGACATGTCCTAGTCGACTATGCCATTTATAGAATGATGCACGCAAGTGGGATGCAGAAAGCGCAACAACGAGAGACTTATGACCTTGGGTGAGAACATAGAGACCATTTTCGCACGTGCCTTTAGCTAGAGCCTCCACGGTTTTTCGGTCCTGAATTTGGAAAAAAATCATTAGAAAACAAAACATCAACCGGGGAATCATTTGTTAACCTACTAATTGATAGTAGATTTTTTGTTAAATTAGGAACTACTAAGACATTTTGTAAAGTTATAGATTTATTTAATCTAGTGTTCCCAATATGAGTAACGGGTGATGATTTTCCGTTTCCAAAAGTAACACGAAGGTCACCATTGTGAGATTTTGAATTAATTAAATCATTAATGGAGGGCAACATATGTGTTATAGCACCTGAATCAGCAGTCCAATCGGGTGAGTCGGATGCTATGTTGCATTGGGCATGAAAAGCCTCGGCGAGATCAGCATCAAGAGGAACCGATTTTTGGGCGAAGGTGGCGAGTTGAGGACAAGTACTCGCATAATGGCCGGTTTGGCAACAAAGTTGGCAATGAGGAGGACGTTTGGTGTAGGAAGAGGTACGGCCTCGTGAGGAAGAGGTGTGACCTCTTCCACGAGAGGAAGAAGATCAGTTGTGAGAAGTTTTGTTTGGGTAGGCATAGAAGGCGGCTTGAGGTGAGTGAGAACCATATAATTGTTGGACAAACATTTCTTGATTCTTGGCGTTTGCCAAGAGATCACGAAATGACAGGGCCGGACGAATGGTTCGTTGAGAGGTTGAAAAGTTTTCAAAGGAGGGGCCGAGTCCACAAAGGAACCAATGACGTTTGTGTTCGTCACTTATGGGATGTCCGATAGCCGAAAGTTGATCGGCTAGAACTTTAAATTTTGGCCAAATTCTGAAACCGAGGATGTCCCTTTTTGAAGGGTTCGAAGGGAGTCTTTGAGGTTGTGGATTCGTTCAATAGAGGAGTGACTATAGGCATCGGCTAGTGCTTTCCAAACGGCTTTGGTCGTGGTATGCCCAATAGTTTTCGCCATGGCTTCTTCGGTTAGGGTAGAGTTTATGAGAAGAATGACTTTTTGATCGGCAAGTTGCCAAGCAATGAAGTCAGGATTGGGGACAGTTTTGTTATCAGAAATGATGGTTTCGGGTAGAAGAGAGTTGTCACCGGTAACATGGTCGGAAAGTTTGAGGTACGAAAGGACCGGAGTAATTTGCTTCTCCCATGGGAGATAGTTGGTGGAGGTTAATTTGATGTTGATAAGGTGACTAAGGGAATGGAGAGGGAGGGATTGTGGGTTGGCAGCCATGGGAACAAGGAAGAAGGCGACTGGAAATGAAGAATAGGAAGAAAGAAGGGAAAAGGCTAGAAAGAAAGGATCTTGTTTATGTTATTAGGCTGATATCGTATAAGCTTGTAATGGTTCAACTTGGTTGTTTCATTTCTATACAACACTATATATACAAATACAAAGAAAACAATGAGGGAGATAAAAGCTCCTCTAAACATGAATAGACTTTGACTTAATAATTACAAATAATTATTTAACTCAAGACTTTGACTCCAAGAATTATGTTGTTTCCTTATAAAGGTGAATTAGAGTTAAAGCAATGGATAAGAAGGAGGCATTATAGCATCTGAAATATTTCTTTGATGATGATATGATGGTTGGTGGTACTATAAAACATGTGCCAACCATGTCATGCACATGTTTTCAATTATGGTTTGATTTGTGTAGATCAATCGGGTAGTTTGCACTTCGCTTATGAAACTTATATATGGTCGTGGTAACCAACGATTAAGGATAACACTATCAGGCCCACAAAGTGTCCCCTTTATCTCCAAAGCGTGACTTTACCCTTCACGCCAAAAAACATCTTTAGACTTTAGGTGGGAGTTGTGATCGATTTGAGCCTTTTTAAAGCGTCCAAGTCGTTTTCCTTTGTTATTAGTCATAGTTTTATGTATTAGTTAAACTAGAATATTACCTTGGATTAAGTTAATTCAGCTACTCATTATTAATTCTAGACAAGCCATTAAGTATGGGAGGTTCTTATGACAGCCAGGGAGGACCCATGGCTAAGGCCCGTTTTTTCGAAGGCACATTCTTTTTTATAAAATTCCTATACACGCGCATATGTTATCTACATTTAATTTTTCGAATTCACATAAATATGAATCTTAAAAGGTAGAAAACCCCCTATAGAGATCAATCCATAGAATGACACTTTCTTTTATGAGATAATATAGTAAGTATACGTATATGCATAGGTATAGATTTTACACAAAATTACATAAATCAACCTTTATGTATTATCTAAACTATAACCTATAACTTTTAGTATGAAACTCATCCAAAACAACCTTTATGTATATTTTTTGTTCCAGTTACAACCTTTAACACAAACCCAGATAAATTGTTTGGTTAAGTCAAGGGTAAATCAGTCACTTTACCAACCCTGCTCCGCCTCCTCTTTCCTCCTCCCTAATCCAACATATTGTGTGTGTGCAGTCGAGTGATAAGACTTGAAGGTCAACAGTCCGGTGACCAGCGCCGGCCATAAAACCTGTCGGTGCTCCCCTGTTCTCCAGCAATCAACAACCCTTCTTCCTAATCACACCACCCAACCACTCTCACCTTACATCGTCTTTCTCCCCGTCACAGTGCCGATGTCGGTGCTCATCTACCACCCGACTTCTTCCCATCTCCGATGACCAACAAACACCCTTCAATCAAACACAAACCTACCATATCTTCAATCCTCCGACCATTCACTGTAACCTTCTACCGGTGCTCACCAACAATGCCACATCTCTTCGACCTCTCTCTGATTCAGAACCAAAACCCTTCTTCCTTTCCACAATCCACTGTCGCTGATAACTACAACCCATGGAACCCTTTGTACAACTGGTCATCCATACTCGTATCTACACATGAGAAAGAGATTAAGAGAAAAGGAGTTGTGATGTTAATAAAGACTGATATCGGGTCTCCGGTGGAATTACGGCAGTACTCCGATTATATACCTGTGAAGACAGGTTAATCTTTTGAAGACCCGTAGAGTTCTCGGTCATTGAACCGATGGGATTACGACTAAGTATTTGGTAAGGTATTATACTAACTTAGTTAATTGATTATACAAATTCATGATCGGCTACAGTATATTGATACTGATTATTGTGAGGTATAAGAGAGGAAGAATGAGGAGGAGGAGGGTGGGTAAAATGACTGATTTACCCTTGACTTAACCAAAAAAATTAGGAGTATTGGATATAAATAATCCCAACTATTAACATTTGGTCGTCACTAGTCCGAACTAACCAAATATGTGGTAGCGATCCTAACTTTTAACACTGAACTACTGGCCGCCACCGGCCCAAACTGATGTGGCATGCTTGCGTGCCAAATTCCCTATTACGTGTCAAATTCTCTCTTAGTATTGTGTTAGTTATGGTCCGTTGGTGGACAATATGTTAAAAGGTGGGACCACCGGCACACATTTTGTTAGTTGGGACTGATGATGGCCAATAGCTGATAGTTGGGATTATTAAAATCCAATACTCCAAAAATTTAACTGGGTTTTTGTTAAAGGTTGCAACTGCAACAAAAAATATACATAGAGGTTGTTTTGGTGAGTTTTATACTGAAAGGTATAAGTTGTAGTTTAGGTAATACATAAAGGTTGATTTATGTAATTTTGTCTAGATTTATCAACTTTTATTTATCTTAAATGAAAATAATAACTCTAATCTTGGCTATGTATAATCACTTTTTTCTATTTGTTCGCCATTTGAAAGAATAATATTGTACGACCAATTGGAATTAAATAACCTTAACTTTTTCGAGTTAGAAGACACTAATCCCAACTTGAAAACTGGAATCTAGCAGACCTAACTTGGATTGTTTTTTTTTTTTCACTGGACCAAAACTAACTGGGTTTAACCCAATTAGTTTTCTGCCTAGGTGGCATGCCATTTTATACATTCTATTGACCCATTTGCAATTTTTGACATGCCATGTAGACATAATACTAACTGTTTTAAACCCAGTTAGTTTTAGTCCAGTGAAATAAAAACCAATTCAAGTTAGGTCTATTAAATTCCAGTTTTCAATAAATTGGGATTAGTATCTTCTAACCCGAAAAAGTTAAGGTTTATTTAATTCCAATTGGTCATACAATATTATTCTTTCAAATGGCGAACAAATAGAAAAAAGTGATTATACATAGCCAAGATTAGAGTTGAGCTCGTTTGATTAAAGAAAGATTAAGTTGGAGCTAAAGTGCTAAACTGTTCATATCTTTCAAAAAAACCAAACTCTATTTTTTTTTAATTCATCAGTTTTAATATTTAGTTATTATTTAGTTTAACTTTTATATGTACATAATTATATAAAATGATCTATATCATTAGCTTTAGACAAAATTACATTGCACAATCTTTACGTTTTTAGAAAACTACATTGCAGGTCTTAACGTTTAAAAGTTACAGTGCCCATCCTTTACGAACTTGGAGTGAAACAAAAGATAAACGTAAAGGATGTGCACTGTAACTTTTAAACGTTAAAGACGTGCAATGTAGTTTTCTAGAAACGTAAAGGACGTTCAGTATAATTTTATCTTAGTTTTATTAATGTATATGTATGTATAAATGAGTTCAGCATAAAAAACTCAAGCTCAAACTTCTTTTTTGAATGAGTTAATTTTATTTTAGTTAGAGAACAACTAAGTTAAAAGTTAAAGTCATTAGTAATTTAGTATTTTAAACAGCTCATACATAATTTTGCTCGTTCACACCCGCTAATGCAACAAGGTCGTTATACGTTTTCCTATAGCTTAAACGAGTCATATTTAACCATTAATTTTAAGTCTACATTTTCCTATAGCTCTACAATATTCAACCAACGAAAAAGGCTAGGTACATCAAACATCCAAAATGCCCTCGTTGCGAAAAAAAGCTACACACAAATTAGAGCCATAACACCTCACCGGAGTGTCAAAACTCTGGTGACGCTGTGGTGGTGTGCGTGGATGAGGAAGATGGTGAATCTTCGTGGCTACGTCCACCATCTTTTTCACAAGAATCGCTTTTGTTTGGTGACATGGATGCCTCCACCATTGGTTGCGGATGAGAAGCAATCGGGGCATATACGCCATTGGAATTGTTGGTGTCGCCGGAGGTTGGGGTCGAGTTGGCTGCCATGGTGGTGTATTCTGGTGGCGGCATCCATAATCCTCCGACCACCACAAATTGAGGTGTTTGTGGGTTGTTATGGATTGTAGGACTTGGCCTTCTTGTATGCAAACGATATTTCTGTCAAATAAAAAGTATAATTTAGAGTGGGTATTTAAATATATTTACATCATAATACAATTAAAATTGCAAACCTGTAAATGGCTTTTTACTTCATCATTTGTGAGACCATCAACCTTCATTAATTCCCGAATTTGTTTAGGTGTAGCAACTACAAAATTAAAAAAAATTAGAAATTAATTAAAAATCAAAATTCAATTATTAACAAAAATAATTATGTCAAAATTAAATCTACACCATTTGACACAAATACACAATTAGTAAGACCAAAATTCGCCATGGTGGCCCAATGGTAGAAGCAAAGCTTCTACGAACACTTAAGGGGGAGGTCATGGGTTCAAGTTCCACAGGGAGTAGAAATTTGCCGTTCAAAAAAAAAAAAGTAAGACCAAAATTCGTTTTCATTCTTCCCTTGTTTCTTTCCCTCTTTGTATTCTATTTCTGAATTTAAAATACTAATTATGAGATCGATCTCTTAAATCTTCGTTACTAACTATTTATTATTTCGTTTCTAACCTAGTAATATAATAAAATGGTAAAAATACCGACCATGGGCGCCTCCGAGTTGTTGAAGAGCCTGAAGAAACCGTCGATGCAACTCAGGCGACCAACACCTCCGCGCTTTCCTATTCGACTGCCCTTTGCCTTCACTTTTGCTTCCACAATCGTTACCACCGCCGCCATCACCACTACCTGTCTCCGTGGAACTAGCATCAGCCGTGGGATCTACTGATAATTTAGCTGTTCCGGTCGCCGGAGCTGCCCCTGAGCATTTTTCTTTCTTGAATGGATGAAAAGCCCCACACCCATTTCTCTTTACCTCCACTACCGGAACTCTTTTCGGTGATAAATCCTGAAATTTGTGTAAAATCCAATCTTTAACCAAAAGTCAAAGAAAAAACACAAATCAAAATTTTGATTTAACAATTAAATTAATTGTTTTACCACTTGACTTTATTTTTTTACAATAATCTTTTACACATAATACCATTTAACATTGCACTTATGAGAATTTAAACCCTTACTTTTATAGGGGTAAACATAACAATAAGCTACTAGGTCATGTGTTTACAACCAAATAACAAATGGATTTTTATGCCTAATGGTAATAGGTGGTCCCACCATTTGAAAATAAAGATAAGAGCTTAAGGCCATTAGTCTCAAGTTTAAATCCGATTCAAGAGAGTTTTATCGCAATAGGCCTTCAGGCAGTAGATTTTTCCCCGAATTTGTGGCTTAATAAACTTTGGCTGCCGTGTGGGTAGCCATTTTGTGCAGTGCTAACCCACTAATAATTCAGATGATATTTAATTGTAGGTTAAAAAAAAATGGTAATAGGTGCGTAGAAAAGTCAGTTTCTCTTTTTAATTGGCTAACTAACACGACAATTAATCATATTCCTATTAACAACACATTTGTTTGTTACTTCAACTCTCACATTATTTTTTTTTCTCTTTGATACCACTAGACTAGGCTACATCTTTTGATTGAGGGTTCGATTCCCACATTAGATAGTCGTATAGATTTAAAAGATGCGTGAGTTTGCCGTTTTCAAAAGATAGTTGCAACGCAACTTGTTACCTGTTCACCTGTCATCCTCTTGTAATTTGTTATGATTTTTGACGAATCTAAAACAAATTAATTAAAAAACTGAAAACAAAAATACCACTGGATCTGGGGCTTGAATAGAGAGTTGAGCAGATCTAAGCCAATCTGCTTTCTTGAAAGATGATGATTTATCCAATTTACATAACTGTGATTGTTCTTGACCATCATGATCATCTTCATCTTCTTCATCTGCAGATAAATTTCTTTTCATTGGAATAAATTCCTCCAAAACAGGACCGTTACTTAAGTAATCCGTCGTCGTCCCACACATTTGCTCTCTGCATCCTTCAATCGCTACAAACACAAAACAAAAAATATTAATAATAATAAAATAAAAGTAAAAATATTACACACAGTGAACGTGTATATGCACACACCTTGAGTAACCAGCTCAAGACAAAGAGGAAGCTCCCGTTCAAACACTTGAATCTTTTTTCTTTCTGATTCCAAAGCTTTCATATATTCTTGACATCTTTTCATTTTCTCCTTTAAATGATTTGGATTATTATTATTATTATTATTATTGTTATTATTATTATTAAGAACCATGAAATCCCTTTAAAGACCACTAATAAGTTTGATGTACCGTTTGCATAGAGAGATCCGGGTATGAGGAGAATAATAAAAGGATCCAAAGGAGAATCAGAAAAGAGAATAAACTTGGTCTACAAGATAATTCTAGAGAGAGAGATATATACGTATACATATAGATATAGAGAGAGAGAGAGAGAGAGTCTTTGTTTTTTACTTTTTTTATTTTAGTGAGAGAGAAGGTGTATGGGAGAAGCTGACGAAGTCGTGTCGTCGCGGACGAAAAGAATCTTATCAAAGGGTTTTATTGGGCAAGCTTTTTCCAGAGTAGGATTTTATAATTTGTTTTGGAATAGGTATTGGGTACTTGTAATTTGTGGAGAGAAAGTTCTACTGTTGTCTGGATTTATGAATATATGGAGTGGAAGAGAGAAAGAGAGAGATGTAATAAAGAAAGAGAGTTGGGAGTAGTTGTTGAATATTCCAGAGTGATTCCTGGCAGTGACGTCACCCATGGCTTGAAGATAAGAACACATCTTTACCACGTCAGGGTATTTACGGGGCATTCCATCCTTCAGTTTTACCAATTTCAAAGAAAACTCAACCACCAACTTAGGCTTAACGGTGTGGAGACCTCCCTGCCCCGTCCGTGCTTTTTGCCCCGTCCCCCATCCACACACCGCCCCCTGCCCCTTTCCCCCGTCCCCCACGTCCCTCTGCGGACATAAAGGCCTGACCAATCACATTTTTTTTTTTTTTTTGAAAAAATGACGTTGGGCAACAGCTAAAAGCCAAACAGCTTTTTTTTTAAATATTTTTATGTTTTCAAGGTTGAAAAAATTATATATATACCCCAAATCAACCAATTTCTACCACATATCTTTACATTTTATACCATATATTTTATAAACTAACCACATATTATAAAAAAAATCTCATGGATCCCTTCCACCAATTCAACCAAAACCCAAATGAAAACCCCACTCATCCTTTCTCGCACAAATAGAAGCATTCAACCAAGCTAACGAAAGAAAAATAAAAATCAAGGAAGATAAGCTTAGGTTGATTGACGAAGCGAAGGCGGTGGAAGAGTGGAAGATTATGTCCGCCGATATCTCGAGTTATCCCGAAGATAAACGCGCCGCGTTGAAAATTTTGCAAGACAAGTTGCTTAACAAGTGGAAATAGTTTTATATATTTTAGGATATCCTATCTTTTTTTTTCGGTGTGTTCGTTTTTATTTTTAAAATTTATCATGTCTTGTACTTTTTATTTATAATATTTAGTTTTTAATTTAACATTATTTTATTTATTTATTAGTTTTAAAACAAATTAAAATTAATATTTAAAAATAAATTAAAAAATAATTTAATGCTTGAGACATGAGTTTCTCATGTCTCCACACCCCACCCATGTCTCAAGCATATGGAGACATGACTTTGTTGAGGTGGCATCCTATGTGGCATGGAGACATGACCTTTCTCATGTCTCCACACCCCATAGCCTTAGGAAGGCATGAAAGCGAATAATTGGTAAAACCTGATATCCTTCAAGGTTTGAACTTGTGACCATTAGGTTATGGCTGTGAAGACATGAAAAAGGTCATTTCTCCATGCCACCTAGAATGTCACCTCATCAAAATGATGTTTCAAGCATTTATTACTTTTTAATTTATTTTTAAGACACGTGTGAGGTGTAGAAACATGAGAAACTTATGTCTCAAGCATTTATTACTTTTTAATTTATTTTTGAATATTAATCTTAGTTTGTTTTAAAAGTAATAAACAAATAAAATAATGTTAAATTAAACACTAACTATTATAAATAAAAATTACAAACCATGATAAATTTTTAAAAAAAAAACGAACACACCGAAAACATAATACGATTTCCTAAAATATTATAAAACTATTTCCACTTTTGAATCAACTTGTCTTGCAAATTCTTCAACGCGGCGCGTTGTTCTTCGGGATAACTCGAGATATCGGCAGACATAATCTTCCACTCTTCCACCGCCTTCGATTCGTCAATCAACCTAAGCTTGTTTTCCTTGATTTTTTTTTCATTAGCTTGGTTGAAAGCTTCCATTTGTGCGCTTAAATTTCAAGCCTTGAAGCACTCCCGCTCGAGCTACCCGTCGCCGCTTCCTTTCGAGCTTTGTCCCGACCTACATAAAAAAACGCAACCATTTTTATACTATAAAGAAAACGCAACAAATTATATATAAAAAAACTATAAATTTATAAACCTATGGGGCGTGGCTCCTCCACGAATATTGGTTCATCGAACTCGGGCTCGTCGTTCATATCAATGTCGATTGGAACAGATGGGCCTCCTTGTTTAGCTTTAGTTTTTCGTTTGGCCCGTTTCATAACGTTTAAAAAAATCAAAGAAATTACGTGATTGGGCCGTTCCATGCGTTTCTTTGAGGACTGGGGGGGGGGGGGGTCTTGGACGGGGCAAGGGGCAGTGTGGGGGGTTTGGGACGGGGCAAAAACTAGGGACCGGGGGGGTGTCTGTTCATCGTATAGTCTTAGAGCATTCACATTTGGTCCACCAAATTATATAAGGTGAGTGTAAGTGGTTGTGAGTGGAGGATAGAGAAAATATTTGGTGGAAGCATTCTTCCACCCTATATATGAAAAACTACTGTTAACCCCTATATATATTTTAATATTTTTGTAAGTATTTGTGAGTGATAAGAGAGAAAATATGATGATAAAAGTATGAAAAAATATTACTCCGTATTATTTTAATTAGGAGAGAGAAGATTTAAAGGTGGAGTAGTGATTTTTTAGTGTAATTTGATAGATGGAATTTGAAGGAGGGGATGTGAATGCTCTTAGACCCCAAATCACCTATCATTATATTAGGCCTCCGCACCACTCCATCAAAATTGTGCGGTTCTTACTCAAAATAATAAATGTTCAAAATTCACACTAAAGTTCTTACTCAAAATAATAAATGTTCAAAATTCACACCAACTCAAGCAGTGGCAAAGCTTGAAGATTACATCGACGGGGCCAGATTCAATTTTTTTTTCCGATCGATAGGGGCCGGAAGATCAAATCGGCGGTGGCCGGAGTCAACCCGGACTCAATTTACCTACAAAAATCGTAAATTTCTACCGCTTCGCTAAAAAACAGGGGGGCCGGGGCACCCATGGCCCAAGTATGCTTCGTCCCTGAACTCAAGCTCATAAAACTACTTAACTTTTTTTATAACCGATAAACTCACACTCTCTAAATCTAGTTCTAATTCTACGTATTTGGTGCATCACGAGAGTTTACGTTTTTTTTTTGCCTACATAAAACTACTCACCAAGCTTTACACTTAAAAACTATAGAGAATCCAAGGAGATAATGAAATATCCTTTTACACTCTGTTTTAGAATTTCATTTAGGATGAGAAGAGAAATGAATTGGAAGAAATAAAAGAAAAAGTATTTTTCAAAGTTTTTGTATAGAGAGAAAGAAAGAGAAGAGGAAGAAAAATAGTGATATTTTTAAGCATAAATCTTATTTTTTCAATTTAGAAAAAACACGAAAGAAAAAAAGAAAGGAAGATAAAGAAAAATTCGTTTCTCTTCCCCCTTAAATGAAACTCTAAACCAAAGGCACAGATGAACAACTTCAAAGAAAAAAATAAAAGAATGGAGATTCTTCATTTGTTTTAATGAAATTCGCCGCGTGGTCCGACACGTGCCCAAACAACGCGTTTAAATATTGTTAGGTCCCTATCAATTTTTGTGTGCCTTTTCGAGACCTCAAAGGACCGTCTCTATACGACGTCGCTTTTTGCACGTTTTTTTCTCCACCGGCTTACTTTTTCACCTCCTCACCTTGCGCGTGCTTCTACGCGCGGCTGCTTTTTTGGGATTCTTGTTGGATCTATCGGTGGATATCCAGTGGAATATTCTGGAACCACTTTGGAAGCATAAAGCATGTTGCCGTTCTTTTTCCGTTTATCCCTTAACTTCAAACGGCAGAATATAAAATCTTATAGCTTATTAATTCATGCAATCCTAATTTTAAAAATAATCATTTTAAACCAATTTAATTTACACTTTTTTTTAATTGGTGAACTTAAGAGAGTGTCTGGGATTGCTTATATATCTACAAAAATGCTTTTGTCAAAAGTGTTTATTGACTTATGAATTTTTAAAAAAGAGTTTTCAAAAAAATGTTTAGATTAGTTTTTGTGGTGAGAAAAACTAATAAGTCAATAAATTTTTTTTAAAAAGTGTTTGATTTAGCTAATTAGTGTAAAATGACCAAAAACTAAAAGCTAGGATTTCTGACTTCTTGAAAATAGTCTTTTCACCCTTATTGAAAAGCCAAAACCAAAAGTGCTTTTGGTTTACACAAATAGCTTATTAACATATTGGCTTCTTTTACAAGTCAATAAGTCAATAAGGAGTTTTGAAACTCAATCCCAAACACCCACTAAATACCACCTGAACTTGCAGTATGTTAGCACTCTACCCACTAAGCAACCCAAGTCTACAATGCAACCGATTCGGGGGAACACCCGCCGTTTGAAGGCCCACTTAGGGGTGTAAATTTCTGACACAACCAAAAAACACGACCCGAACCTAACATGAAATTAGCGGGTTTGGATTTAGTCTAAATGGGTTCGGGTCGAGTTCGGGTCAACCTGTGCAGGTTAGCGGGTTGACCCGTTTAACCTACTTATACTACACAGACAAAATTACACTTTGTGTCCTTAATGTATGGCAGAAATTATGAAACGTGTCATTTAATTATTTTTTTTTTTTGCATTTTATGTCCAAAATCTCTTTATTTATTGTATATTGTGTCCTTTATCACTAACTGGGTTAAAAGTCTCAGTTAACTTCTTTAAACCCAGGGGTAAAAAAGTCCATTCACGTCCTTTCATCTTCTTTCCCTTTATAACACACCTGCACATATTTCAAACCCTAATCCATCATTTTTCTTTCTTTTAATCAAATAAGGGTCGACAATCAACATATCCGAGTTCTTCATCATGTGGCTTCAATATATCAATCGAGATCTTGTGTCCACAGTTACATGTTTGCCCCAAGAATAAGCACCAACTCAGTACCTCTTTCGTGGATCCGGGTTCGGAATGGTCACAGCGGATAGTATCAGTGGTGATGTTAAAAAGATGAAGGGTTATGGTTCGTTGTTTGAAGGGTACAATCGATACCCGAGAAAGATGACAGTCACCGGTGATGGTGACAGGAGGCGGAGATGGTGGTTTTGTTATTGGAACTGAGGTGACTGGTCAGGTTCGACATCATCGAAGAAGGGGAAATGTTGTTGTTTACCGGTGGAGTCGACGACAAGGGAAACCGGCGGAAAATAGGTGACTGGAACCCACTTTCTTCCTCTCTTTCTTCTTTCTCTCTCTTTCTTATGGTTTGTGCAGGTAGTCGAGGTGCATGTGTTGTGTATATTATGAATGTGTAGAATTGTGAAGCATATTTGTATGTATTTATAGTATATTAAATGTGGAGTTGTTATGATTAAGTGATGATGAATATGGACAGATGTGAAGGTGTGAGTGTGTGCTTTAGTTTGAAGCAGGAAAAGGGGAAAGGAGATGAAGGTATGTGAATGGACTGTTTTACCCCTGGGTTTAATGTAGTTAACTGAGACTTTTAACCCAGTTAGTGATAAAGGACACAATATGCAATAAATAAAGGAATTTTGGACATAAAATGCAAAAATAAAATAAAATTAAAGGACACGTTTCATAATTTTTGCCATACATTAAGGACACAAAGTGTAATTTTGTCTACTATATATTGTTCTTTTTACAATATGTTTTATTTAAGCCAAAATTACATATTGTGTCCTTTATGTATCACTGAAATTATGAAACGTATCATTTGTTATTATTATTATTATTATTTTTTTGCACTTTATGTCCAAAATGTCTTTATTTTTTTGCATATCGTGTCCTTTATCACTAACTGGGTTAAAAGATTCCGATAACTTCATTAAACCCAGGGGTAAAATTGTCCTTTCATGTCCATTCATCATCTTTCCCCCTATATAATACACCCGCACATATTTGAAACCCTAATCAACCATTTGAAATCCTTATCGACCAAAACTTGGTAATGTTATTCCTCGTTTTTACACACCAAAAACTTGATTACCAGGTACCTCTCACATGCTAAGCGAGCGCTCTGCCATCTTAGCCACATTATCAAATAACACAAGTCTACTTTTGACAAACATAATCCTGTGTAGTGGACCTTAATGATTTGAGTTTTATTTTGTTCAGTGCACCTCTGCACCCATTCACAAACCCACAATCGAAATGCTTCAAAGATTCATAACACAGTCCTCTTTATCACAAAGATATCGTTACCTCATCACTCAACAACAACCCTTAGCCGGCACATTCCGTCAACGTTTTTCTTCCAATGATGCATCATCTAAACTTCCGGTCCACTTACAACCGGTGGACACTCAGTTTTCAGATGAATACACTTCTCAACTGTCCGCCAAAAATATCTGTAGACCGGTCTGGCTTAAACAACCCTACTCATTCAATTTTTATCTACCTATTACTTATATATTATTTATTGTTATTGTTATACGTATTTCAGTTTAGATGTTCTGACCTGAGCTTTATTTTTATTACAGAGCACTCTCATGAACCTTGTGTTGATTCTGAGCTTGTTAAGCATCTTAAAAGCATTATTAAGGTTTTAATTGGACATTTGCTTCCCTATTTTACACTTAAATTGTTTCAGTTATGTTGAAGAACAAATACTTGTTATCTCTCCAACTGTTGAGGGTCTTGAGTTTCTCTATAAAAGGGGTTTTATAGCAAAGGTGGCATGAATGGATAGTTTTGCCCCTGAGTTAATGAAGTTAACTAAATTTTTTTTAACCAAGTTAATGATAAAGGACATGATATGCAAAAAATATTAATAAAGGACACATTTCCTAATTTCAGTGATACATAAAGGACACAATGTGTAATTTTGTCTTTATTTAATAAATTAAATTGGTTACCACCTAGATCGCGTTTGAACTTATGACCAAATAGCCTCAAACTCTTATCTTTATTTCCCCATACCACTCCCCAAAATGGTGAGGACCCTTAAGTTAATTCTAATAATAATAGTGTGTGTTCATTAAGTTATTTAAAAGAGCTGAATACGTAGATTGATGACTCAAAAAACCGGCACGAGGGCTACAAGTAATTGAAGGTATGGAAGGTGAAAGAAACAAGGGTCCGAGCAACCGTAACAGCTTGGAAACCTCTAGGACCTGCAAATAAACGCCAATTAAACTCGCATGGAGAGAGGGGGTCTCTCTGTGATAACCATTCGACGCAAGAATAGGTATTTAGGGATTTCGAGAGTAAATGGTAAAGAATGGTGATAGGAGTTCGAGATAATTTAGCATGATTGTGTGCCTTAATTGCGAGTTTTTGCGGAGGTAATGATAACTTTTTGAGGGTATGGCGTCATCAAATGGCACCGGTCGAACATGTCACTATCTTAGTTAGTTAGGAGGCAGGGTCCCATTAGGTTAGAATATGCTGACCTGAAGGTGATTTTAGTAGTCGATTTAAGTTAAAGATCGGACCATCACTGGTCCGACGTTGAGAAGACTTAGATCCCTTATGATGGGGATAGAGGGGATGTCTTGGTGCGGGTGGGGGTTTAGTATGATCAGATTTGTTTGGTTTGAGCTTAGAGGTAGAATACCTCTTCATAGGTGTATTTAAATTTTCCTAGACATTGGTGTATATATTTTGACATTTTGTTGAACATGTTATATTCAAAATGAATTATTTTTCAGTATCATACACTATAGCAATTCCCAATAGTGTATAGATACTGTGACGAACTAAACTGGTACCGACATCAGTATTGGTATCAATATTATCGATACCGGTACATGTAGAGGTGTACAAAAAAACCGGTTCGGGAACAAAAACTGACCCGAACCAAAACCAGGTCCACATGAAACCAACACTAAAAAAGTCCCAAATCGAACCGAGCCGAAAACCAGGATAAAATCCGGTCAAAAGAAACTGAAACCGGTACACAAACCGGAACCAAACCGAAATCAGTACTGCTAAAAACCGGTAAAAAATCAAACCGAAACTGGTTTAAGAAAAATACAATTTTGGCCATAAACACAAAATAAAACTTTGTTTTTTTAAATTAAAGTTCAATTTCCTTCTTTAAAAAACCCTAAAAGTTATTAAAAGTTAAATTTTATGTAATTCATATGATTTTAAAAAGTGCGCAAGTGAACCAAATTAGAATATAACCGAAACCAAACTGGAATCAAAATCGAAACCGGGTAAAAAACCGATTTTGGGGCCGACCAAACCGGTCCAAAACCGAACCGATTCGGGAAGGAACCGGTACTGTAGCAAACCGGTTTGGCCTAAAAAACTGATTTGTACGCCTCTAGGTACATGTATTCGTTTTTATGGTTTTCAATTCACGTAAACTACATGCCTGTACTTTTAGAATCTGGTATCATGAATTATACACAGTATCTATACTGTATCAATATCGTAATAAACCGAACCCAAATTGATCACAATTGGATTCTCACTGCATCACACGGAAAATTACACTAGTACAACATAAGTTTCTCACATATTAACCTAAAAAATAAAGAAGGTTTAAATACATGGGAAGAGATAACGTGCAAAGCTTCCTTAACGTGAGAAGCGTAGAAAACATTCTCAACCATTAGATATACATGGTGGCATGATGGTAATTAACAACCCTAATCATATTTGGGTTAATATAACCAAGGGTAGATTAGTAAAAAGCGTTTAAATCTTTTTCAAATCAAACCAACAGAATCAATTGAAAACTTGATTTTTCAATGTTTGAAATCGATTAAACATTCTGAATAATTACACAATCAAAATAACAAAAAAAAAAAAATTCGATTACATTGAACGAAAATATTAGATCATTGTTTGAATTTAAAAATCAGAAAACAGAGTATTATAGATGGGACGATGAATCATACGAAAACATGGGATTATTGAATAAAACGCTCATATTAGTTGTCAGAAACTTTCGATTTTGATTCAACAAGAAGAATTAAAAATAAAAATTAGGTTAAAAAAGTTGCAGACGAAGAAGACGAAGTATCTAATAACAGGGGTTTATAAATGCACGTTTAAAGTTCGTTTAAAGTTCATTTGGTAGGACAAACAAAATAAACGCATATATATATATATATATATATATATATATTTTAAACGCACGTTGTAAATGTTAAACACACTTATTGTAAGATCCAAACGCACATGAATTACAAATACATAGAATATTTTTTTAATGTGTCCGTACATGTAATGATGAAAAATCCAAGTTGTCTAGCTTATTAATGGTAAACAATCAAAATATCTAGCTACATGAATATTTTAATAGTAAAAAATCAAAATTTTACTAATTACTAAAATTTGATTTGATTGGTAATGAATGTAGTTAATTCTTGAAATTCAATATTCAACAACCACATTTCATAGGTAATTAAGTTTTTTGTCTATAAATAAACACTATCAATACATAATCCTCACATACCCACTAAGAAACACTAAAAAATGGCATATAACTACACAAATGCAATAAACAATATTCAAGTTAAAACTCTAATCATGGCGAATTCCATCTTAGAGGTAAGAGATGATATTAACTCTTCTTAGGTAGTTTTAGGAGTGCAAAGTGAGGTCCATAGGACGTCTATGAAAAATCACCATTCAGGTAGGGCTGGCAAATCATGTATACCTGACCTGTTAAGACATGAACCTGTTAAGACACGAACATGAAACATGTATACCGAACACGACACGATAAATTATCGTGTACTTTTTTTGAAACCTGGACACGAACTTGTTTATACCTGGTTTACACGATAAGACACGATAATACCAAGTTATACCAAGTTAACACGATAAGACACGATAATACCTGTTTATACTAGGTTAATATGATAATACACGAACATTTTTTTCAAATCCGACACGTTAAATGAGTACCATCAAGCATTAAAAAGGTAGAATTCCACCTATAAAAATGTATAACTCAAATAATCCACCCCTACAACCTATATTTAAAAAAAAATCCTTAACATGTCTTAACAGGTACTAAACAGGTAAATAAGTATTTAACCTGTTTAGACACAAAATTTTGTTGGGATCGGAGAACACACACACACGCACACGAACACAAGTATTTACGTGGTTCGGTCTAAACTGACCTACGTCCACGAGGCAACTGGGGTATTCTTTTATTGAGTGACGTATAGATTACAAGTACAAGAGATTATTTATAGGCACAAAATAGAATTAAACCCTATGCTAATCTTGCTCAACAAGTTAAACATACTGGGCTTAAAACGATTTGGGCCTATA
The DNA here is from genome assembly GCA_028751855.1 of Ambrosia trifida. Classification (NCBI taxonomy): domain Eukaryota; kingdom Viridiplantae; phylum Streptophyta; class Magnoliopsida; order Asterales; family Asteraceae; genus Ambrosia; species Ambrosia trifida. Next base: position 103,577,608 of record CM054131.1, read on the forward strand.
GGTGGGCTGAAGGCAACATATCCAACAATCTCCCACTTGGTGTCTTCAGACCACGAACTGCACCATCTCTTATGTACTTCTGTAAATAAGATCTCCCCTTGATCTTCAATGCACCTCCAGTTATCCCCGATCTCCTCAACACTATTCCTGGAGACCAGCTGAAGCTCACCCGAGCTCCAACTCATCAGTCATGGTTGTGTCTACCACTAACCCATTTCTGTCTCTACCGGCTCCCACTGACACGAACTACCGGATACTGAAACATCCTGAGAATAAACACTCTCCATATTCAGCAAGTAATCCACTAGAGAGATGTTATCAGCTGGAATATTGGTTCTCCTGACCCAATGTCGTCTAGGAATTCCGACTGAAGCACAACCAGTGCTCCCACTGTCACGAAAACCTCTGTCTGGTCTAGCTGAACCTTTCCACGCCCATTCATCCCGAATCTGACCTGTGACTCTAGGTTTCTCACTTGCAAAGACAACCCTCTTCTGCTCACGAGATTCTGTGAACCCGACTTTGTTTCTCTTCTGAACTGCGACGGTCACTCCCTCAGACAGTAAACTGACCATGAAAAACGAACCTCGTCGTTTGCTAGTCTTACCTTACCAAAGTCACCTTTCTTAAAATTCTGCAATGCTTTACTGTTGTGGGTAGGGTGAAATGAAGCACCATAATCCATGACCCAAGAGTCTCACTGCCTTCCACTGAGTCCCAATGCATTAAACCCAGACACATTCCCAGAAGCAGAATTTCATATATATGACATCGACTCTAACAAATGTCCACACTCCCACTGTCCCTGTTATCCCAAACTAGCTAACACGCAAACGGTTATAACAACAGTAGAGCTTTCATGAAATCAAGCGATACCAAGGGTTCTATGACCGTACACACGATCAGTTAACACAAACCAAAACCGAAAGATCATCCAACTGGCAGTAGTCCACATGACTTGCCAATAACCCTTTTTTTCACTTATGTCGTCACCAGCACCCCTGCTAGTTCCAGTATCTCCAGTTTTTACCAGTAAAAGAAAAACAAAGCTATCGACTCGCTTATACCGTTTTCTAGTACCTTACGAAACGAACCAAATCCAAAGACACCTGCTCGATTTCCTTCTGTTCATTTTTTCTGCAACCTAGTTGAACTTTACACCCCGGTTTACCAACTAAAATTCGTACCGTTAAACTTATCGAGTTTGCACATTCTGTCTTCTGCCATGATAACACAATAACACGACTAACAAAACCAAATCGAACAAACAAACCAATTCTCAAAACAATATCACCTGATTAATAATCACTGGTCTATAATCTTGTTTCTCTGGTTTTCATAAACGGCTCTCCAAAATAAGTCGGTTGAATTGATCTAAAAAAATACCCAACTTTTATATAAATATTAAAGTTAACCTTTTTTTTCACAAAAAAAATCTGATCATCCCTTTGAACCTCACCCCACTAATTTCTCCACTACCAAACAGATAAACAAATAGTATATTGTTTCCGCTCAAAACCGACGTGCAAAAAAGGGCAAACTTCCAAGAGATTCTTTTGTAAGCTCACTTATTTTGACCAACACACAAACCTCAAATGAAACTTACTCTCCCGAATCCCTGCACAAACCGACGATTAGCAACAATGAAGCAAAAATCACCTACTTCTTGGTTTGGTTCAAGACCAAATCCCTATATCTGATGCTTGCGGCAGTGGCTGATGGGCTGGCTTAATCGGAACCCTAAACGGGAGGAGTAGCGTGACGGGTGGATGGCTGGAGCTGACAGTAGGAGGAGGCGGTGGATGACGGGTATTATCAGTTATGTGTTCTTTCTTTTACGCCTGCCCACCGTCGACCCGACACCCCTTCCGGCGGAGGTGATTTTCTCGAGCACCTGGATCTGATACCAGTTGTTGGGATCGGAGAACACACACACGCACACGAACACAAGTATTTACGTGGTTTGGTCTAAACTGACCTACGTCCACGAGGCAACTTGGGTATTCTTTTATTGAGTGAGGTATAGATTACAAGTACAAGAGATTATTTATAGGCACAAATTAGGGTTAAACCCTATGCTAATCTTGCTCAACAAGTTAAACATACTAGGCCTAAAACGGTTTGGGCCTATAGGTGGGCTGAAGGCAACATCTCCAACAAAATTAACAGGTATATTTTGTGTTTACCTGTTTAGGACACGAAACCTATTAAGGTCATACCTGTACCTGTTAAAATTGTGTAGTTTGTGTCAGGTATTCGTGTTCGTGACTGAAATTACCAGCCCTACAATCAGGAGTGCTACAATCAGGAGTGCAGCAATCGAACAACTCCATACCCAAGTAGCTTTTGATAATCTCATTTGTCAGACACTAAGCAACACAGAAGAATGCATCATGAGGAACATGACTACAAAACAGAAGGTAAGTGATAGCATCTTGGGTGGCAACTGATGGAGGGATTGGGGTGTTTTAGTTTATGGTGTAGGTTTAAGTTTGTAAATATTTTTTTTATTACTATGGTGGTGGTTATGGTTTAGTTTGGGTAGTAGTTGTTTGTGGTTGTTTTCATGTGGTTGTTTGTGGTTTTGAATGGTTGTTTTTTGGTGGTGTTTGTGATGGTTGATGATGGGTGGTGGTGGTGGTGATGGTTGTGGTGATAGAAGACTATAACTATAATTATATGAATGACATAAACGCACATTTTAGCTATATTGAACACACTTATGGTTTTTATTTAAACGCACTTTGATTACATTCAAATGCACGTATTAAAAACATTAAAATTACTGAGTAAAACAAACAAAATTAAAACGCACTTTGATTACATTGAGACGCACGTATTAAAAAACACTAAAAATTACTAAGTAACACTGCATCTAAGACAACTCATGATCATTAGAATCTTCTAATTCAACATCTTCATTATCTTCAAAGTCATCTTCAACATTCTGATCCTCTTGTTCAACCTGTGGCTGAGTTGAACCACCATCCCTCTGATGTTTACGTCGATCGTGGCCTTTCTCTCTGCATATCTTGCACGTTCTCTTCCTTTTACCCACTCGACTAACTTATTTTTACTTGCTGGACTTGATACGCTTCTGTTTTTACCACGACCTTTGTTCTTGATCCCATTAGGTAGTCGAATAGTGGGTTCGACCTCAGATGGTTTCTCATAACCTAGAAGAGAAGAATATCTGTTATACTTCTTCTGGCTAGGTCTCTTGAACCTGCCCTCATAAACCTTCTTAACTGTTAGGTCTCTTGAACCTGCCCTCATAAACCTTCTTAACTGTTGAGGGTGAAAATCCTCAGGATGATTTTACCTCACATCCTTAATTTACCATCCCCAGGATGCATAAGGACTAAACTGACTTCAGGATGTAACAATACTTCGGCATGTGCACATCCTGGGAATGAACTAACGAATTATCTTGTACTTATGTTATTACATGTATAATTAATGCATGAGTAAGGCTTGTAACTCCCCTTCAACGGCTACAGAGTCTTATTAAATAAGAGATATCAAGGATGCTTGAGCTGCACGCGTATGAACTTGATGAAGGAGTCAAAGTGTAACCGCCAAAGTGATGAATGCTAGGCTAAAAAGGTGGAAACTGTTATCCAACGTCCATATCAGCTGAAACACCCACAACGGTCACCTGAAACAGTCCACAAGACTTCAAAGACCTTAACTACTTAGCGGATATCGTGGGATTCATTGTTTATTTCATGTACTATATAAATGGGGGTATTGGACGAGTATAGGACACACATTGCTCACACTATAGCTACAGATATACACTCAGCTGATAAGAAAACACTCACACAATCATTGTAATCATAGTACACTCGTCCATTTACTCATCCAAAGTTGTATCTTTTTACCAAAATTAATATTAACAAACAAGGTAGGGGCCTAGACTCCTCCCGAAGTTTTATGTCGGCGATTTACAACTGTTCAAGGGCTTTCCTCGTAGATCGTGTGTTGTTCTTTGTTTTTACTACTTCATTTGTTCATTACAAACAGTTCCATCCGAGGATATAACTGTCCTTCCCAAAGCTAACCTAAACCATCCTGAGCATAGTTGTCATATTTTTATTTCTTTAGCATCCCGATGCACCATCTTCAGAATATAATTGATTCCTTAATATATTTTTGCACATTTATCACTCTACCTCACTTTTACTAATTTGGAATACAAAGTTATTTTACAAGATAATTTTTGACCAAAACATTAACCATCTCTTTCATTTGATCATTAACCAAAGTTAATTCAGATAAATCAGTTATTAATGTTTTTGCAAGGTATTCATCGGCCAACACAATCTCCCTAACAATATCTCTAAATTGTTTAGGCTTGTCATCACCAAACTCTCCTGTTTCAAAATATATCTCTTCGGGAATCTGTTAACTTTGAACATCCTTAGTATAAAAAAATATATGCCTATGCAGCAGACCATGCTGCTCAAACCTCCTACAAGTACATAGTGAAGTAACATCTTCAACACCCTCATGAACTTCCCTGTTGAAAAGCACTTGTAAAAATATTAAAAACACATTTGTTGAATTTGGATGCACACAATATCAAATATAAACGCACACAATAAGAAATGTTGACTTTGCTAACTACTGATAAAGTAGTCAAACAACTGATGCAAGAAACAGATGATAAAACTACTGATGAGGAAAGCAAACATCTGCTGAAGTTCAAACCTCTGATGAAAAACAACTGAAGTGATAACTTCTGAAGACAATAACTGATGAAGTCAACTTCTGAAGAGTTAATCTACTGATAGCTAGTTAGTTAGAGTTCTGTTAAGCACTAAATACCCCCAATAAAACCTTGACCATGTGCTTGTGGATCTTCAACATAAATATTTAAAAAACCTTCATAAGCTTTTTGAGTGTGATCACCTATTAATCCTTCATATGTGACATATATCTCTTATTTAATATCAAAGAAGACAGTCCTTGTAAATATTTTGGATGCCTCTTCCTCAATAGGATTTCTAGTCCAAAAATCCGGACGGTATGCCTTGAATCATGGTCATTCTTCCTATGGTTGAATCTTTGAGCTTCAAGTGAAGTTTCAAAATGGTTGAAAAACTCAGCAAGGGTCAACTGAGAACTTGCAACCTGGCAAAAAAAAAAAAAAGTGATTTTCACTCTCAGATCTTGATGTTGTCCTCATTAGGCCAGACATAGGTTCATCCCGGTAAAAAGCATGAATCCACATTGATCTGATGTTAAACATGTCGGTCAACCAATTCTTCTCAGTTAGTTTGTAATCAATCATAACTACACGCCATTCGAAATCAAACGTCTCGGGGCTGATTGAGTTTGTCCACACAATTTCACAAATTCTCTTTTTAAACTCATCACCACTGCATAATGCACTACCCACCTAAAAACAAAACAGATAAAAATAAACGCACATTGGTTAACTTTGAACGCATGCACTGAAAATAAAACAAAATGCACGTATCAAAGCTTTGGACGCATGTATCATATCCTAAACTACTCTGCTGCTATTTAAACGCACCAATGATATAAACAAACACACACTTTGAATTTATACAAAATTCATACAGACCTTATCAGAAACCTTCTTCATGATGTGCCACATGCATAATCTGTGTCTGTTATTTAAAAAAAACAACTAGACAACATTTTTCATGGCAGGGTCTTGATCAGTTACAACCATGTGTATGATTCAGTTGTCTCAGATGACAACAATCCTGCTCCAAGTGTCATATTTTGACAGTGGTTATCAATTTCGGTAAATGGTACAAAAACCATCTTGTACCTACAAACACATTAAAAGATTTTTAAAATAAACTATGAAAATATAATAGTTGGATATGAAACTTTAAAAACTAAGAACATACTTGTTGGTGTTAAATGTTGCATCAAAGGAAATCACATCTCCAAATTCTATATAGTTTCTTTTGCATAACGCATCAGCCCAAAATAAACTGGTGAGTGCATTCTTTCTTCCACATAAAACTCAAAAGAAAAATCTGGCAAGAACTTCTTCTTATCCCTAAGCGTAGACACTATCATATCAGCATCATACTCACCAATGAAACTATTTAATCCACCTTTAAAATTCTTGCAATCAGTAGCCGTTACACCAACTTTCTCAAACCCCCCATAATTCGTCTTCATGATATTAAAAGCTTTGACAGGACCCATGTTCAATGAAGACAACTCACATATCATCTCTTCTTGAGTATGTTTCAGCTTCCTATTAGCTGCTAGAAAATGAATGTCACTTTCAGAAACAAAAGCATGATTATGTCCTTCAAAAAAGTCATAAACCTTGAAGACATTGCCATCCTCAGAAGTTAGCTTTACATGTGCCTTACATCCAGTTCGGATAGACGGTCTTTTCCTTGTCCTAACAACTTTCTTAGAATTCTCTGCACCTACTTTGACTGACTTAAAACCCTCCTTATAGCATATAAAGTATTTGATTCTTAGAACACCTTTGTGCACATCTTGGGTACCCTTTCAAATAGAAAATCCAGCAGCCTCTGCATATTTTTGATAAAACTCATGTGCATGATCAATACTAGGAAACTCCATGTCTATTACAGGTTTGAGTGATGCAGGGACGTCCGGAATGAATGAGTTAATAGCTTGCTCTTCTATAGGAACATCAGAGGAGACACCTGCAAATAAAAACACTTAATAAAAATTTAAACGCACGTTGGCATTTGATAATTTGAACTATTTAAACGCACGAATGATTATATTCAGACGCACTCATATATGTTTAGTATGTATGTTTGAAACCTTATAAACGCACTTGATAATTTAAACGCATCAAATATTCAAAAACATAATTCAAAAACCTTCAATGCTTCTGCATTCGTTGATGATGTTCAAACTATAAATATCCACATCCTGGTTAGTCTCCTCTGTAATAAGGTCTGAATAATACACAAACAACTTGTTTACAAAAATCAAAGTTAAAAAACTAATTAAAAGAACTGAAACAAAAACAGAGCATCATGATATATACCATGAAAAACAATACTATCGAGACCTGGAATCGTATTCTCAACAGAAACGCACTGATCATCAACCGATAAGTTTAAATCTGATAAACAAAATCAACAATTAAACACAATTCTACTGAAAATTGATTAAAAAACTACTTCTAATACGTACCGAACATCCTGCAATACTTCAATTAACTGTGATATGAAAATCGTAATGTGTTTGAATCGTAATGTGACCGACTGGTGTTGTGTAATTCAAATTCGGATTTGAAAATAAAAAACGTAATTATGAGAATCGTTACCGAAGATAGAAACGTTATTTACGTAAAACAATTATAGGTAAAATGTTTGATTTGCCCATTGATTTGACTGTAATTGAGTTTAATTAGGTTAACCATAGTTGACAGGTGACAAGTTATTGTGGTTTCTACACTTCTCACGTTAAGGATACTTTCTATCCTATTTTTTTCTTTCTAAATACATCACATTACATTTTATTTTATTAATGCATTATGAAAACATATATATATATATATATATATATATATATATAGTTACATATTTCATTTACGATTGTATATGCACTAGACCTACATACTCAAATGTGTACATGCACTACTAAGAAATATGCCTTTAATGACATACCAACAATGACACACACTATTTTTATGACATAAAACAATGTGTGTCATAAATAAAAAGTCATTTTTTTCCAAAATTTCAAAAATTTACGACAGATATTTATGTGTGTCATCTTATATCTGTCATCTTATACATTTATGTTTTCCCGCCTCTGGAAAATTTTATATTTACCCTTTTCCCCTCTAAAAAATCTCTCCTATTTTTTTCTTAAAAACCTAATACCCAAATCTGCACTCACACCCTTTGTCTCTCTCGTTCAAATCACACCATCACCATCCACAAGCACTACCCACATTCAGCATCCTCCACCACCACCAGCACACACCACCATCTTAGATCCTAACCTACAACCTTCCAAAACCTTGATACAATCACCAGCTACCACCGATTTTCCACCATCTCAAACCCTAACCTTCTCAATCACCACTGCGTAACCATCGACGAACAGTCACCACTCATGACCACCTGCAATCTCAGATTCATCATCTTCATCCACCACAGTCGAATCACCAACCTATCCCATGACAAACAAAAAAATCCCAAATCACAACCACTAGCCATTGCATTTCTGTGCACCGTCGTCGTCCCTTTCCAAGCTTCTTGAAGAGCACATCAGCATGGGGTATGTATCAACCTCTATAATGGTTATTTTCATGTTTTATCATTTAGACATTTAGTCAAACAGTTGGTGTTCGATCTTGTTTTTCAAGCTTATTTATTAACAACTAATTCTGGTGTTATATCTTCATGAATGGAGTTGAGTAGACTAGGGAAATATGGGTTTTGTAGTTGCAACTTGTTATAACATTCTTCCAATAAGGTTTACGTTCAGAAATCGATAAAGAGGCTGCGCCTTCTATATCCAAAATAAACAAGGCGGTTCTGGTGACAGCTATGAGAAGGAGTTAGAGCCTGAGACACTATTAAAAGCATCGGTGTATATTTTGGGTGCCACCACTTTGGTATAATATACAAAGCGTTGCGGATCAAGGAAGGTGGGTTGGAGCGGTTCAGGGATTTCGAGAATCATGTTCCGGTCGTTGCGAAGATGGTCCACCTGAATTTGTTTCGAAATCGTGGGTTTTATTAGACCCGAGTTTGAAAGTTATTATTGAAACTTGATCATGGTTCTTATATAATTGGGAGTCACTAAAAATATTTAAGTTGCATCTGGAAAACTAATTTTGAGGCATTTGTATAATTTCTAGTTATTTTTAGTGTTAATTTGTGGTTTATCTAATTTTGATTAGTTTTGCTGCACTAGGTTGATTGAAATTGCGTACCCGAATGCTATTGTTATCCAGTTTTGTCTATGGATCGGAATCTTTTCATGAGATGAAGAAGTTGACTCTCTCCATGAAAGTTTAGATTCTAGCAGGTCTTCCTAATGATTCTACAAGTATGTTGTTTTAGTTGTTATCTTTGATGTAGAACCTGATGCAGTTATGTTTGATTTATGGTAGTAGGACTTGATTGGCCTTAGGGCTAGTTGCCCTGCGTCCCTCCTCTCTCCTGCGCACCACATGTGGTGGCTCGAAAGTAGGCTAGGACTAACAAAGGATCCACCAATGGTTATTTTTCAACCAAAAAGAAATGCCCAACCCGTTCCCCACCTTAATATTATGATTATGCCATCAATTATGGGTTTCCACTTAAACTAGGAATTATTATTTCCTTTTAATTTGGGGTCATCTTTTTTTGTATGTAGTGTCTTGAGATTGGTGGTGTTAAATGTTTGTTTAGGTCTCTTATCCAAGAAGGTTGGGGCACCTTGCTGCATATTGTCAAGTACCACTACATCATATCGTATTGCTTTCACCGAAGTAAGTTAACACTACAATTAGTATACAAGCATGAAAATCATATCATCTATATATGTATATAACTCACGTGTTATCAGTTTAAGCATTAGTGTTTAAACAAAGCGTGTCCGCCGCAATGCACGGAGTAAAACACTAGTTTATATTAACAATGCTTAATTTTTTCTAGTTTGTATGTGGTTTTCTTGATTATAGTTGGTTCTTTTGATTTTTTTTTCTTTTCAAGGCGCTAGGCACACCCAAGAAAAAAAAGGATGAGCATGTCGCCTAGGCCCAAGGCGCTTCAAAAGCAAGGACCCGATAAGCAAGACGCACAGTAAAAACATGCATTCTTAGGTTGGGGAAGACAAAGACGAATACTTGGGTGATTCGCGAAAGATGGTCGAGTTTCGGGCAACCTTTATTTATAGGTTATATTTTGTAGCGACACAATATTTTTTGTTAATTTTAAAATTTTGTTGGTATATTTGACTTATGATTATGAAATAGATTGTTTTGGTATATATTAAATGAATTTGTTTTGCTATAAGGATTTTGTTAGTGCGTGTATAGATATATATGAATTCAGGGTAAATTCGTAATTTATAGTTTTTTTTATTTTTTTTTCAAAAAAGATGACATGCATAGCGTGTCGTAAACGTGTGTCATTAAGGCGTGTCATTAATGCGTGTCATGAAAGAGTGTCATTAATGCGTGTCATAAAAGGATGACACGCAAAAGCGTGTCATATTAATTTTATGACCATGCCTATAATAACTTTCTTTTGCGTGTCATAAACCCCCTTTTATGACGCGCAACGCGCGTCAAGAAAGGTCTTTTTTCTAGTAGTGATGGGGGACCGATTACACGCCTCATAAATATCTTTATGCCCAAGTGCTATGTGAGTAATAACAAGAGATGTCGTACCCTCATCATATCGATATGGAGGCTATGGTCATTGTCATGTCACCAAACCTATGTTCACATGCCTATAACAGCTTCACTCAGGGTCAAGTAAAAGTAACGATCAAGGACAAGTAGACAACTCAATATGGGTACACTTTCCATTAAGGTCTAAGAAGTACGTCTAGTATATAGTGTTCAAACATGGCAACATAAAGAAGTTCAGATAAGATTTAAACTACATTAACAATGAAATAAGAGAGATCATTAAACAATAAGCATCTAGAGGTATAAAACTAACCAGTCCCTTAAACCAATATTCAACATTAAACATTAGATTGGTATATTGGTTTATAGAGAAAATATAGGATATAAAGTATCCTTAACCTACAAAGTGTAAGAAGCCACCACAACCTGACACGTGTAAACCCTAGTTAATTCTAACTTACCCAATCCTAACCCAATCCAGTTTGATTTAAAAGGGGAAAAAGGTAATGATCCTTCATATCATTTTTTAGTCGTTCATTAACCACCACCACCACCACCACCACCACCATCACCACCTGACCCAACCACCGGACCAAAGCCTCACCGATCCCTCTCTCCTCTAACCTCCGACGCCTTCAAAACCCTTCACGTTGTTCGCCTTCAAAACCCTTCACGTTGTTCGCCTTCAACCCGACCTCGATCGTGGCTCAGATCTAGTCACTTCCTCTATCAAGACAACCAAAAAGCCAACATCTCTGTGTCTCTGACTAATCACAAAACAAAGGAAAAAGAAGAAAAAAAGAAAAAAAACAACCAATCCATAAAAACATTACCTCAAGTGTGTGTGAATATAGTTGTTTTGTTTGTTTGAGGAAAACAGAGTATAATAGGGGGGAAAGTGAGAAAAATGTGAGTTTTTATTTATACTAAATGCTTTTTATAAAACCAAGTGCGTTCTACAAAATATAAGTGCGTTTTACAAAAAAACAAATGCGTTTTACAAAACCAAGTGCGTTTTACAAAAACCAAGTGCGTTTTATAAAAAAAACCAAGTGCGTTTTTGTAAAAACCAGTTTAAATAGTGTTTAAAAAACCAAATGCGTTTTATAAAAAACCAAATGCATTTTATGATTTTCTGTTTAACAGTTTCTGATCTTCACGTCTGAAACTTTTTTGAAAGCCATTTTTTTCTTTAATTCTCCTTCTATTATCAACATTGTTCGTTTTCTGTGAATAATACATGCATTGATGGTGATTTTTGAATATGATTCTACTAATTTTATCAATTGAATTTTCATACTCTGTTTTTTTCTTTTTCTGCAAATACATTTTGATTTTGTTTGTAATCGAATGTTTTTGATTGTTTAATCATTCTGAACGTTTAATCGAGTTGAAAACAATGAAAAATCAGGTTCAATCGTTGAAAATTTTTGCATCAATTATGTCTGTTGTTATGATTTCACAGAAATTTAAACGTGTTTTTTCCTAATTTACCCTTGGTTAGATTAACCTATATATGATTAGGATTGTTAATTACTATCTTGCCACCGCCTAAATCTAATGACTGAGAATGCTTCTTACACTTTGTACATTAAGGAACTTTGTACGTTAGCCTCTCTCTTGGTTTATATTTCGTTAAGATTGAATGCGGGTTAATATGGAATTAAATGTTTAGTATTTATCGTTCCTTAAACAAAATTTGTAGATTTTGAGTGCGATCATCATTAAGATATGTGCCAAATTTGATATGAATTTTTGTGCAGGACTATTTATTTGTTTAAGCTACGTGTTATGATCTCTTTTTGACGCCCATTTATACTAGAGGTGTACAAAAAACCGGTTTGGAAACTGAAACCGGTAAAACCGACCCGAATCAAAACCGGTTCCACAAAAACCGGTACTAGAAAAAAAAAATCACAAACCGAACAAAACCGAAAACCGGGCTAAAACCGACAAAAAACCAAACCGGAACAAAAACCTGTACACAAACCGGAACCAAAACCTGTACACAAACCGGAACCGAACCAAAACCAGTAGCGCTAAAAACCGGTTGAAACTGGTAAAAAATGAAACCGAACCGAAACCGATTTAAGAAAAATACATTTTTGGCCATAAACACAAAATAAAACTTTGTTTTTTTTTAATTAAAATTCAATTTTCTTCTTTAAAAAAACTTTAAAAGTTATTAAAAGTTAAATTTTATGCAATTTATATGATTTTAAAAAGTGAGTAAATGAACCAGAATAGAATAGAACCGAAACCGGGTAAAAAACCGATTTTAGGACCGATCAAACCGGTCCAAAACCAAACCGATTCCAAACCGAAACTGGTTCGGAAAGAAACTGGTACTGTAGCTTTGAAAACATTAGGTGGAATATCTATGTTAGGTTGTATTGATATTGTTACAAGAAACATTTTATTCAAAGATTAAGTTATTACTCAACAAAGAAGAATTGAAATTCTTAAAAGATAAGATGAATTAAGAAGCACTTTAGTATATATAGCAGACAGAATTCCAGTGTCTAATGGGGATTTTACAATGGATTGAATTTTACATCTATCTATCCTACAAACATATCAAGATAGCTGGTAATCACCTAACAAAACCGAATAAATGATATCTTCACACTCCTCAACAGAAATTCGATCAAATATAACAGTACGATAGCGAGAATGCAAGATAGAGATATTATTAATTAGATCTACCAAAAATGTTTGATATTCTAGTACTTTACTATAAGAACAAGAGCCCTGATAGTATCTTGTACCTGAACCGGTGGCTCACTTTTTCTAAGTAATGGGGAAAAGGACCGAAACATACCACTGAAAGACTCTACTGAGACAAAGATGGGCTGTCAAGAACGTAGAGGAGGTAGGATGTGCAGTTGGTCAGATCTAGTACGGATCGTACATGGACGATAGTTGGAGTCGGCGGCTCTCCTAGGGTTACAGGTGTGGTTCTGGCTGTATTGACTGCATCTTTTGGTGTAACTGGTTATTCTTTACCTTGGGACCAAATTGGTTATTGGGCAGTGAAAATTGTAACAAGCGTACCTGACGCTATTCCTGTAATAGGATCACTCCGTTGTACTGCGCTCTCCAAGTGTGCCTGTTCCCCCTTCTTCCTTACCATGGCAAGTCTTTGTGAAAGAACTCCGATGAGAAGAAAAAAAGAAGGCGTTAAGAGACCCTCCTGGCCCAACCCTAGACACTCTAAGATCCTTTTTCAAACTTGCTCTAATTTCGAGTCAAGAGATAGATAAATAGACACATCCCATTTAATTTCAGCTTTCTCCAAACCTCGTGGAAAAACATGAAAAAAAAGGCTCGAATACCAGTTTCTAACCGAAATCGGTTTAACCTAAAAAACCAATTTGTACGTTTCTAAGTTATACCACGCCAAAGGGCATTATTACCCCCTTGAAGTTTTCCTCCGTGAGGCTACTCATGCCCGTAATTTCTCATACCCACCTTTTCATGTTTGAATTAATTGCGTGCTCCAATAAAAAAGATACACATCATCCCTTTACCTATTTCTTGTTCTTCTTTTTCTAAGTTTGTTCTTTTTATATACAAGTTAAATATTATTTTAGTGGGTATCAGGTAATGAAAATTCGTCAAACGATTACACACCAAATACGAAAAGGTTACTGAAAGCTCATACATACATGACAATGATCACGTGAAGTGAAAAAACATCAGCCATAAGTCCATAACACATAGCATTACGTGGTCAATGTAAAATGTGAAAAAAAAAAAACGTGCCACGTAGGTGATGGAGGGTTTCACATTTCACACCCATAAAACAAGTGTTGTAAAAAGGTGAAATGTAAAATGTGATATTGGGTTGAGATGGGTATCTGTTCTTGTGTATTTGTGGCATTTAATTTAATAATAATAAAGGAAAACAAATCTTCAAATGCCTGGCCGTTGTGACAACCTCCACGCCCTCGTGATGTGTTGGAAAACACATCTTGTTAATATGTTCGTTTTGCATACATTTTAATGTGTGATCGGTGCATTTTAGGCTCACTTTATTTGATATAATTATAAAATGTATTAGTTTTAGATAAGTTTTTATATTTGATAAGTTACAAAGAAATTAAGTTTAAAAGGATTAAGTAGTAATATTATATAACCAAGTTTGTTTTTGTTGATTACGATTAACCATTACGTGGTTATGATTCTTATGAAAGAAAAAGTGTCCATATGATTATTTAATTAAAATTTTATGACTAATTGTTTCTACAGGTGTCCAAGGCATTATAGCCTAGTGGCATCTTGGTGGTGAGATAAGACTTAGGGACCATAAGGTCCTGGGTTCGAATCTCACAAAGGGGGTTTTCTCATAATTATGAGTTTCCTCTTGAATTGGTGACTTGGTGGTGGAATATGATCGCGTGGAAACATTGGTGACACGATGATACCCCAGTATTCCGTGAGTGATTCCAATTTGTTGGCCGTTAAAAAAAAAAAAATTGTTTCTACAGGTAAATGGATAAATAAAAAATCTATTTGTATAGATCTAAATGCAACATGGGATCGTGTATGGAATTAAAGTGGAATGAGCCACACTTAACAAAAGTCCTTGATTTTATGGCTCATGGATTTTAATGGAAGCCCATAACAAGGCCCAAAGGAATCACGGGGCCGACAGTTGAAAAGAAACATAAAACGGTAATTACTGAGAGGAGGCAGGCGAAAAATAAATAAATAAATAAATAAAAA
Organism: Ambrosia trifida; assembly: GCA_028751855.1. Taxonomy (NCBI): domain Eukaryota; kingdom Viridiplantae; phylum Streptophyta; class Magnoliopsida; order Asterales; family Asteraceae; genus Ambrosia; species Ambrosia trifida. The sequence goes on from CM054131.1 coordinate 103,592,675, forward strand.
TAAAAAAAATAGGGGGCACAGTTCACAATGGGGTGTGCATCAGTGCATGGGTCGTTTGGTTTGGTTTATATCATCATTCATAATCATAACTCATAACTATAATCATAATCACTATTTCTCTTATGGGATTCTCGTAACCATAACTATAACCATAACCAAACTTAGGTTATGGTTAATTGATTTTTTTTAAACACATCCAAACTGGTTTGTGAGGAACTGGAATTTTTAAAAATAATATAAACTAAGGGGTGTTTGGGATTGATTATTTAAAAAAGATTATGCGTTTTGGAAAAGCAAGGGTGAAGCTGCTTATAGATTATTGCGTTTTGATAGCCTAAAAAACTGATTATCTGCGTTTTCAAAACGGAATCCAAACACTAAAAACTGATTATCTGCGTTTTCAAAACGCAATAATTTAAAAATCAGATTCAAAACGCAATTCCAAACACCCTCTTAGTCTCAAACAGATGGTTCGGTGATACGTGCTAAACTAATTGAATGCAAGTGATGATTTCATATCTAAATGGTTGACTAATTCAATTGGATCCACGTTTCCACTATGGGCAGACGGGGCGGTCCGTGATGGGCTGGTCGTGATGGCCGTGACCATCACGAACACCGCCCCACCTATTCTGTGATCCACTGTGATGTTTGCGACCGTAGTATATATCATAAAAGAAATTCAACAAAAGTGAAGGTGGTGGGTGGTCCCGACTAAAAAGCTAACAATCTCAATTAATTTCCACCACAAGTAGGTGGGTGGTCCTCACTTCTCTTTTGGTTTTTATTTATAAAAAAATAGTGGTGGTGTGATGGAATGAGGTGTCACAAAGTGATTGGGTGTGATGGTTTTAGTGATAATTGCGAACACAATCACATGAGTTTAATGATGAAATGTGATAGAATGTGATAAAATGAGGTGTCACAAGATAATTTGGTGTGATAGTGTGATGGGGTGATGACCACCCCATCCACCCTAAGAAGTATTCATGCATGCAAATAGGAGATAATAAAGTGCACGTTTCCATTTTCCCATGTTTCAGTAGTTTATTCCATAGATTTAGGAGCAAGTAATTTCATTAGTCTATACTAGTGGGAAAGCCCGCGCGTTGCCGCAGGTACGTATGCTTTATTACCGCACTATTATACGGATCCAGGTCTAGGTATGTCAGATGACACATTCAGCGGGTACTCGATGAGAACTCAGTCAGTATCATTTTGGTTTGTTATGGTACCGGCACACGCTATATTACAAACAAAAGGAGCACCAAAGGGAAAACCCAAAAGCTAAACGACTCAGTTCTACAAAATCAAAACGTAAAGAACACATTACATCGTAATTTTCAAAATCACAACAATAAAACGTTCTAAAGCGTGGCATATCAGTTTGTTTCACCATGTGCAAAAAGTTTAAGTCGAAACGACAAACCCGGGATTATATAAAACATTATATTTTAAAGATTTAAAAAAAAAGCAAAAACCTAAAACAGTTTCAATGGCTTGTAAGCTCGTGCGTTGATGACCTTAACAATATAGTGACAAGATAGGTTTTGAGTGAAATTTATATCTAACATAGACAAAAATAAGGACGTCGTGACAGTGCATACTCAAAGTTGTAAAAAGTCATCCTCATAGAATTGGAAGTCCATAGCTGTGCGGATTCGCCAGATTCGCCACCCGTTAACATCCCAAGCATCATTTGCGTCGTCCGGTTTAAACTGATAAGGCTGTTGAGTTATAGGTGGAGCAGGTTTTATGCACAACACATCCACCTCTTCTTCAACAAGTTCAGGCCTGTCACTCAATTTCGGTGTTTGATATTTTACCAAGTACTTTCTGCTTGAAACGGAACATAGAATTACCGCATGGCACAGTGTACTCAAAAACCTTCTGATTCCATGTGGTATCTCTACATTCAATCCGCATAAAAGATCCATCGTGAATGTTCTCCTACTTGTTTGTAACTTCATCTTTCGAAGTCTATTTAATTCACTGAGTGTTGTTCTCTACAACACAAATAATTTAACAAGAAATGATCAATTTGGGTTTAATATATCTCTAATGAGCCATGGGTAAAACTAAAAGGAAAAAAAAAATATTTGCCAAGAGATAAAACTAAGTCATACATGCCAGCTATGATCCGACAAAGAAAAGGACGTGCAACCAATCAGAGGCCGTCATTCTCTGCTCCATGATCTCCTGGCAGGTAGAGGTACAGAAAGGACAGAAAGGACGATTGAAAAGGACATGTGGTCAATCACAGACGGACAACGATAAACCTCCAACGGTTGTCAACCATGTGGGACCCGCACGAGACAGCTGTCATTCCTCAATTAGCCTATCACAGGACACCTTCCAAGCCTATAAATACCCCTTCCCCTAAGGGAGAGGGACATTCGGTTTTCATTCACAAAACACTTAGAGAATTCTGTAATAGCTTAGAAGGAAAGATTATAGTCGAAACATTTGTATTTATTTATAAACGAGTTTTGTGTAATCGTCCAATCATACATCAATAAAATATCTCTATATATTGCTTGTCTATATAGGTGTTTTACCAGTGTTTCTTCAATGTTCCTATCTAATAACTACAACGAAAGCTCAAAGATCAAACGGTACCATACTCACGAATTGGAATCTCGGATAAGGGTGAACTAAACCGCATAAATTTTGCTTGTGTTTTGTTGGAAGGTTTCTCACTGATTATTTATTATAGTTGCAGTTTTTCTCATGCTGTATATATAACCAAAGATGCACATGTGTTTGGCAACATTGATCAAGATAATGATTTCTAAGGCTGAAATGTTTTAATATTGTAATTCATAAGATCAAGATCTGAATATGTATTTTCATAAGTTTTTAGTTTATTTCAACAATGATCGAGGATTCGGATTTGGCGTGTTTACACCACATCCAACATCTTCATAATGTCATAAACAACTATTTCGAATCGGTCAAGTGACACACAGACGTGATCCATCTATAAAGCTCGTCTTCTTCATTGATATTGTTGTGGTTGTTTCACTCTCTTTTAAATTGACATATTCTAAGTGACCCTAATGGGCGGATATAGGGGTTCCCAGGAACTTCCTCGGTTTGGAAAAAATTGAAAAATTTAGTGGAAAATTTTGAAAAATTAGTGAAAATCAGTGAAAATCTACGAAATGAACCCTCTAGAAATCCGTCCTGGATACGCCATTGACCCTAGGCAAGACAATTCTCAAATCTAGGGTGATCACCGGGTGTTGTTCATTGATTGGCGGGTCAAACTTGACACGGACACAGACAAGAAATATGTCATACATGAACCCAAACATGGAAAAAATATAATTTAAACTCGTTTTCTTGTTAATACTTCAATGGTCTAAATGTATGTATTATTCGTATGTGTTAAGCAATTTATGTTCAATATATGGCAATTTATTTTAAAACTTTAAAGCTTTGTCATAAAAAAATACGAATAAGTTTTTTTTGATCGGCGAACAACTGTGTGGCAACCACCCTTGCGGGGCGTCGTGCCCAAGAATCGACTACTCAACCTCCAGCAGCCCCCACCTTCTCCCGATGCGCGGAACCCGAGCCCCACCCGCCCGAAGGCACGACAGTGTTATAGAACTCGGTAACACCTCGCCGCCCGTCAGATTCGAACCGGCGCCACCCTTATTCGATCTTCACCCGGATACCAAACCATAAATGATGGAAGTGGGGATTGAACCTTTGATCATATAGGTGAAACAAAAGCCACTCCACCACTCCACCACTATGGATATGGATGGATAAATATGATTAAGTTATTAAATATAATAAATTCATTAACTTGCAAATCCACTAAGCTGACATGGACGTGTTTGGTGGGTCCAACGCAAAATTGACCACACCCGATCCTAAACCTATTAAATGTCCATTGTGGCTCGCGAGCGATCAGCCGCGAGCCACAATTTGATACACATGGATCGTTGTATCCACAACACTTGTTCGTGAGCCGTCGCACAAGCCAGCCAAGCTATCACACTCGCGTGTGGTATCGGGTAGAATATGATTGTTGGCTGCCGACCATTGGCAGCCGGTGGGCTATTTGTGGCAAACTTCAAAATTCCAAATCTCACACCACACCAACACTCAAAAAAAATTTATTCACCCTCTACAAAATGGCTTTGCAATGGAACAATTTTTTTTCGTCCGAAAAAGACGAGTTGTTTATGGAAGTGGGTAGGGTAACGATTGAATACCTGATGGCCCGGTCTCGAAGATGAAGGACTCCGGCACTAACACGACAACGTGCGCTTAACTGTGATAAAAAGGGAGCAAACGAAACTTTGTATCGGCACTACTTCAGCCCGGATCCTGTGTATACTGAAAAGCATTTTAGGCTACGCTTTCGAATGAGCATACAATTATTCATGCGTCTATCAAATAATTTGTCGGAGAGTTATCATTTTTTTCAACAAAGAGAAGATGCAAGGGGCCGAATAGGGTTCACCTCTGTACAAAAATGTATGGCCGCTATTCGGCAGCTAGCCTATGGGCTTGCTTCGGACGCAATGGATGAGTATATTGCCATGTCCGAAAAAGTTGTGCGCGACTCTATTCATTATTTTTGTCAAGGTATATATCCATATATAGTTTACTCACATATTGTTTACACTTTTATTATCAATTGTCGTTTAATATATATATATATATAGGAATGGGTTCATATGAGAACCCCTTTGAGTTATGAGAACTTGAGAACTCTCCTACACCAATAATAAGATGACACATATACTCCCTAACATTATAATATTAAAGGGTACAAAAGTAAATTATCCCACCCTACCCTACCCCACCCACACCCCACTCAAAACCTTCTTTATAATAATGAAAAATCAGATTTTTTTTTTTAAAATAAACACACACTTACACAGACACGTCTCTCTCTCTCTTTCTCTCTTTCTCTCGCTCCCTCTCTCTCTCTCTCTCTCTCTCTCTCTCTCTCTCTCTCTCATGCTGTGGAGTGAAACAGATCTAAACAGTGGGGTAGTTCGTGGTGGAGGAGATGGGTAGGGGGCCGAGGGGGGTGGAGGAGACGGTGGCAGACGGTGGTCTGAAAATCGGTGGTTCGACGTTGGAAAACGGATATGAAACAGATCTGAAACAGACGACGGTGACGAACGGTGACGATCTGTTGATGATGGTGACCCAATATAAACAGATCTGAAACAGATATGAAACATCGTGTGTGGTTATTTGGGCGGAGATGGGGGTGAAGGGGAAACGGAGATGGGGGTGAAGGGGAAACGGAGGGGATGGAGGGGTGTGGAGGAGATGGCGGAGGGGAGGCGGAGGACGGTGGTGGGGGTTTTCCGGTGGTGTTTTCCGATCAGGTATCCCATTTATTATTATTATTATTATTATTATTATTATTATTCTGTTATTAACCCTCTGTTATTATTATTATTATTAGTATTATTATTTTTGTTATTATTTTTATTATTATTATTTATGTTATTATTTATTAATATTATTATTATTTTCTGTTATTATTATTATTATTCTGTTATTATTATTATTATTATTATTATTTCTGTTATTATTATTATTATTATTATTATTATTATTATTATTATGTAAAAACACCGGTGTAAAATATGAAATTTGTAGAGGTTTTGATGTGTAGATCTTTTTGTAGTTTTGGTTTTTACACTAGTGTATTTTCTTTAGAAGTTTGTGGTATATATGTTGTTTTAGGGGTTTTTTACACTAATGTAAATAATTACCCCCGGTGTAATATCGAATGTATAGATTATAGGTGTTGTTTTTTGGGGTTTACACTAGTGTTTCAGAAACAGATCTAACGAAGAAGATGATGTTTGATGGATGATGATGCTTATTCGAAGATGATGATGTTGATGGATGATGATGCTTATTCGAAGATGCAACATGTTTTTTTTTAAATAATGTGTAGTATGTTTTTTTTATAAATGTTTGGTTATTACATTGATGTAATGTACATTTTTTATAAATGTTTTGGTTTGCATTTGTTGGAGTAGTTTGTGTATGGTAGATTTACATTGGTGTAAAAAACTATACCAGAGTAAATCATGGTGGATTACATCAGTGTAAATCATCCTCATCATATGTTTGTTTGGTATTTTACACCAGCATAATTTGTGCAAAAGTTTGTGTATGCCAGTTTACACTGGTGTAAATAATTACACCAGTGTTAAATCATCCTCATCATATGTTTGTTTCGGTTTTTATACCAGCGTAATTTTTGTAAAAGTTTTGTGTATGCCAGTTTACACTAGTGTAAATAATTTACACCAGTGTAAATCATGGTAGATCATCCTCATCAGGGTTTTATTTAAAAATGATTTTTTTGAATAATTGAATAAAAAAATAAAATAGTATTATATTAATTATTTATCTTTCATGGTGGTTTTACCTAAATACCCTTTAATGTACTTTTATTGCATTAAAATATACTAATACATATTTAATTAGCATGTAAAGACAAAAATATCAAGATTTAATCTCAACCATGGGATTATCAAAATCAATGGTCCATAAGAGTTCTCTAGTTCTCACAACTCGGTACAGTTCTCATTTTAACCCAACCCTATATATATATATATATATATATATATTTGCGTAGGGATCATATCTATTTACTCACGAAGATATTTGCGTAAACCAACCATGTATGATATCCAACGCATATACGAGGTTTATGGTGAAAAACATGGGTTTCCCGGCATGCTTGGTAGCCTCGATTGTACGCATGTTGGTTGGGCTATGTGTCCTATGGCTTGGCGAGGTCAGTTTCATCGAGGTGATCATTCTGGACCGAGTATTATACTTGAAACGGTGGCCTCGCATGATCTTTGGTTTTGGCATGCTTTTTTTGGAGTTGCTGGGTCAAATAACGATCTAAATGTTATCGTCCAATCACTTTTATTCGATGACATTATCGACGGGGTTGAGCCGCCCCAATCGTTTTACGCTAATAATGTAAATTTCAAGTACGGCCACTACTTGGTCGATGGTATTTACAACGAATGGGCGACACTTGTTCAAGATTACTCGTCTCAACTTGAAGACAAACGCAAGTACTTTACAAAGAAACAAGAGTCGGCATGAAAAGATATTGAAAGAGCGTTCAACGTTCTTAATAAAAGATTTTCGTTGACTGCTAACCCAATAAGGTTCTGGATACGAGAGATGATTATGGACGTCGTCTATACTTGTATTATTCTACATAACATGATATTGGAGAACCGAGGCATGTCGATATGTCAAAATTACCAACACTACTAGAAAATACCCCTATCTTGACGCGCATTGTGCGTCATAAAAGGGTGTTTATAACACACAGCAAAGTGTCAAGGATGAACATGTCATTAAATTTTTATGACATGCAGGCGCGTGTCATCTTTTAATGACACGCGTTTATGACACTCCTTTATGACACGCGTTTTTGACACGCATTTATGACACACTTTTTAATGACAAACATTCTTGACACTCATTTACGAATTTTTTTTACATGCATTTATGACACACATGAATTTATGACACACCTTTATGACAGTCATTTTGCGTGTCATGTTTTTTTACCTAAATTTTTTTTCTGTAAAATGAATAATATCCTGGAATTATTTTTTATTTATAATTATAAAAACAAAAAATTTAATAATAAAGCTGCATATATTATACCACCAAAAAACCCATTACAATTATGTCGAATTCTACCACAAAGGGTTACAAAAACATTGTATCAATACATTACATTAGTCGATGAGTAAGCCTAAACATACGGATCATAACTTGAAAATGAAGGTCGAGGCATAACTCGACCATTCTTCACGAATAAAATCAATATCCGCATCCGTGTAAACATCCACTCCTCCCCCAACCTGAGACACAATTAAATTAATAAGATGAAAGGTTACGGTTCGCGATGGTGGTAGTTTCAAGAAAACAATTCAGTTCTAAGCCAAACTAGTTTTGATTCGGAAGCAATTCAGTTCTTCACAGTTCACGGTTAGGTTGGTTAGAAAGTTCAAAATCGTTTTTTTTTTTCATCTCTAGACTAAGAACTAAGGTGTTAAACTTCTAGCAATTTAGGTCCAGCAAAAAAAATCAACTATCCATATTAGCACATTCTATCACCATAGTTTAGATATAATCAGTTAATCGCTTCAAAATATTCCTATCTTAATTGTGTTGAATGAAAAAAAGTATATAGAACAGTAGAAAAACTCTATTATTATTTTTTTTCTAAAAAAAAAACGTCAACAAGTTCCCTTACCTTACCTGCATACATAATCCAAAACAGAATTTGGCATAAGTTCCCTTACCTTCTAGACATAAGAACGGTCCTTTCCTGCAATGATATATTGCTTAGTAATAATTTATGATACATTTTTTCAAGTGTTGACGCCTTGAGGGGTCAAGGCTACCCACACATTTCAACACCTATTATCCTTTCTATCTCAAACTAAATGCAACAACTTTCATTCAAGGATGTCTCAAAATACATGTAACATCCTTTTTTTCAATATATTGATGTTACTGATATTTTTGACAAGATTTTTTTTTGTATATTTAATAAGTAGTATTTTGTAAATATAACAGGTTTGGAAAACTTGCCTCGAATCTAAAAGCATAAAATCCCTTTTTCTTGAACTCGTGCCTTCCGGATATCTCATAAACTCGATTTTTGTCTGTGACGGACTCTCTTAATATGCAAACCAAAGACTCCCACATGTTGCGGTTTAAGGAGTCCCCTACAAAAACCAACTTCTTCCCTCTGAGCCTCTCCAAAAAATCGGTTGCATTCAAACTGAAATTCACATAAAACATGATATGAACAAATTAAGATTATTGCTAAACAAACAATTTGCCACAGTTTTGATTATTAGTAATTATTTCAACCATAGTTATCAAAAGCGCTCGCTTCTTGCGCCTAGGCGTTTTTTCTAAGCGAGGCGAGACTGAGACACCCCTTTTGATCAGCTCCTTCTTCGCTGCGACCTTTCCTGCAGCAGCCCTCCAGACCAGAAAATTGCTCTTGAGAGGCGCCCATGAATTCCAATTGAAACTTGGCTCCAACTGGTTACCATAAAGCTTGCAAGCGATGTCCGTTCTGAGGTCTTTAGTCGAAAAACCCCCTCCTGAACTGCTAGCCCACTCCCAAACATCCCGGTTGCCGTTGAAAGAGACCCGACTAAGATTCTGCTGCTGTCCGATTTCTGCAGCTGTACTCGGCACCCTGACCCACTCCAACTTCCACTCATTGCTGGCGCTTAACGAAGATTTAACATACTGCATATCACAACCCAAAGCCTAACTTAACTAAATCACATTATCCAATCAGCTAATATTATTATCATTAAATCCGTACACCTAAAACAAGAACAAACGCAAGTCCGTACAACTAAAATCCAAACACTTACAGAGGGTTACAACTTTCTTTGTTCGCTTTTTTATATCGGGCCCTCGCTTTTTTTGCGCCTTGCGCTTAGGTCCCAAGCGATGCCTATGCGCCTTAAGTGCGCTTCGTGCCTTTGATAACTATGAAAAAAATAAATTAAATATCTCATGAAAGGAATCTAAACAAGAGTAAGCCCTTTATACCAACTGAATGGAGTGAGTAAAATATATATGCAGCATACACAAGAAGATTACATATATTTTCCTTTAACCAAAGATTATAATTAGGCAATGCTCCTTATATGAATTTGTGCTATAAACCAGAAGTTTGCAATTATCAATTTGATATATAATGTACAACAATGATGTTACATAAGGTAAGTTACCTTTAGAGGAGCAATGTAAGAACATCACCCTCTTTGACCGGTCCTTTCACGTTTCCCTTGATGAAACCGTTCTGGTCACCAAGAAACTTCACTCTCACCTGCGTAACCTGCCCCCGGAACCCGTTCGGCCACAATTGCGTGCTGGATCTGAGATTCCACCTTTTACTTGCTGAAATTAAATGAAACATAAACTTAAAACCGTTTAAACAAATGTTCAAACATAATGGTTAGCTTCAACTCAAATCAATTATCATCTAAGCAATCTTGAGGGCTAATAATTAATACACATTCACAAAGTATACTATAGTCAACAAAGACTCGCTATAATGACGGAGTATGCTACACAACAGCTATGAGTGAAGATATCACAGCATCGTTATCAGATCAATTCTATCCATTAAGAACAATTATGCAAAACCAAAAACGAACCAGTGATCGAAGTTTACCTTTTCATCAAAATTTCAAGAACATGTGGAGCGAACTTGACGGCAACATGAAACCAGTGTGGCGGGCCTCATGATTCCGTGCGTCTCCGATCTTGTTCATGATTCAAGCCATTTGTTTTTGAATGATTGATTGATTTGGTTTGAGAATTGGTACCACTGGAGTTGGACCCAATCTTGTTCATGATTCAAGCCATTCGTTTTGTAATGATTGATTGATTTGGTTTGAGAATTGTTACAAACGACTACGCGAACATTCACCAACTTCATAAGTGCTACCATCAAATCTACACTTACCAATCATTTTATCATATACTCATATACAAATTACATAGGAAAGAGTAAAAAAAGTGATAATTGAAAGGTAAACACAAAGTAGTATTAAGTTAATCATACCAACACATGAAGACACAAAGATATAGCCAAGTGATTATACCTCTACATAGAGACTACCTGTTGAAAGAGTAGAACAACAATTAGCAATAGTAAGTAATTCACAAACTTTATAAACACTACCATTAGAGCTATGTTTACCAGTCATTTATTATATAATCATAACAAAGTGTTTGCAAATTACATACCAGAGAAGAAAATAAGCAGTAGTAGATTTTGCTACTATTAACATAATAAAAAAACCCCGAATACAACATATTCCATGATAGTAAATCTCTTTTGGGCATTTTGTCGAACATCTAACATGCAAGGTTAAACTTATTGGCAGCAATGATCGATGAACTTATGATATAAATCAGTTCACAAACTTTGACCCAAACATCATAATCCTCCAAATCTCAACACAAAACTAGATTCAATCTCTACCTCAAACTACTCGAAACAATATATAACCTAAATCAACATAATTATTCAAATTTCAACACAATATCCAAACAATATCAGCTATGAACTAAGTAACTAACCAACTAAGTAACTACCTGAGAGAGCCGATGACATTCTTATAGGCGACGGAGAGGAGGTTCCGCTCCTCGGCGGTGAGCTCCGACGCCGGCGTAAGTCCGACGACGAGCTTCTCCATGAATTTCACCTACAGATAGCAAGAACCGGGAAAGAACAGACAAAGCACTAGAGTCTTTATACCGGGTAGAGAGAGATCAAGATGTGAGAGAGGGGAATGAGGGATTTTGGCTGCAAATGATGGAAGAAGAACAGAATTTTAGTTTTTATACTTAGGGTTTGTATGGGAGGGAAATTTAACTTTTGTGAAATTAACGTGACATTAGAGATGACACTCACAATTATACACTGTCATGGTTTCTATTTCTTGACGCTGCATTCTTGACACACAAAAAAGCATGTCATTAATTAACCAATTTTTTGAAAACATGACAATTTTTTTATGACACACGCTTTTGAGTGTTATTATTAAGCGTGTGTCATAAAATGTGTGTCAAGATAGGGGTATTTTTCTAGTAGTGCAAGGTGATATCCCACGTGCCGAATCGACAATCGATAATACCCAAAGACTTGACAACATTAAGAATTTCAAGAACTGTGAGATACACGGAAACCTCCGTCATGAATTAGTCGAGCATTTGTGGGCTAGACATCCCGATGATCTTGTATTAGATTAGTTTTTAGTTTTTAATAAAGTTTATTTTTTTATTAATATTATAATTTTGACAAATTTAGAAAGTCTAAAAAAAAAACTAGATAAAGCTGCTGCTCACCTCTATCCACAACACCATCAGGTGAGTGACCAACAGCTTTATCACTCTGCCAACTAGGCGCTGACATGACGCAGTATGAGAGGATAGAGCCATGACTCACCTCTAGCCACAACAAACAGCCTTAATGCGAATTTCTTGTTAGACCATTTCAGAAATTCACATCCTTAGTTAAATATGTAAATTTTTGGCTCTCTTTGTGTGAATTGGGAGATATTATATAGAAACTCTTGATGTAAATTCAGTAGGGGTGTAAACGAGATGAGTCGAGCCCGAGCTTGATCAGGCTCGAGCTCGATTAACTTATAAGAGCTTGAGCTCGGCTTGATTCGAGCTTTGTTTTCAAAGCTCGAACTCAGCTCGGTGGTAATTTCTCAGGCTTGAGCTCGGCTCGGGCTCGGCTCGTTTATATCTATTAGTTAATATATTAAATAAAAATAATATAAATAATAGTACGTTTAGGCTCATGAAGCTCGAGCTCGGGCTCGTTTATTAAACAACTTTAAATGAGGGGTAAATATTAATAAATATTAAAAAAAAACTAAGGTTATAATTAGGCTCGATAAGGCTCGACGAGCCTAACGAGCTTCATGTGTCAGGCTCGGGCTCGGGTTCAATAAATAAACGAGCTTTCTTTTAGGCTCAAGCTTGAATAGCCCGTGAGCGGCTCGGCTCGTTTGCACCCCTAAATTCAGCAAGTCTCACTTGGCTCAGATATTCATTGTTTGCACCCCTAAAATTCAGCAAGTCTCACTTGGCTACAAGCAATTTGGGTTTTTCTAGTAACGATAAATACAAATTATAAATTCTGTATAATTCAGTTAATTAGATATTATTTCTAATTGGCCAAATTAAAAACTGAGAGAACCATTCTGGACCACACATTTTTCTAAGGCAATTTTTTTTCTTAATCGCTGTTTTTTATGCAGGAATAAATTTTTTTTTATTTTTTTATTTTTGAAAAAAATTACACCGTTAGTCCTTATGGTTTCCACCTAGTTTCAATGTCAGGTACTAATAGTTTAAAGTAACAACTTGATGTATTAACCTTTTAATTGATTTCAATGTTGGGTATTAGGACTAACCTCGTTAAAATCTAATTAACTCCATTAAAATCTAGGGGGCATTTTGAAACATTAAAATTAAAAAGTTAATTATGTGTATTAATGGTTAGTCTAGGAAAAATATTTTATAAAATTCTGGAAAAATTATTTTAAGTTTATAAACTTATAAGATTTATAAAACAGAATTTTATTTTCATAAAAAAGTATTTAATTATTTTTAATTAATTAAACTTATTTTTATTCACAATTAATTCATTATAAATTCGTTTTTAATCATTTTTATATCAAAATATCACAAAAAATATTTTTAACAGTTTAAAATAGGAATATGAATCTGTTTTCAGAAAACTTAAAAATTTATATTTTTAACTTATTAAAGTAATTATTTACTTTATACAATAAATTGTTTTATTCCAAACAAAAATAAAAATAAATTTTTAAATATTTTTTTACTGGAAAATGTTTGTATGTTTTTTCTTATAAAACGATTGAAAAGTGGTACATTAATAATCATATAAATCAACATTCGTTCGCATAAAAAATATAAAAATTCATTGAATTAATCGTGATTTAAAATATAAATATAAATACTTCTTTCTGTTTCTTTTTGGACGGTTAGGCCGGTGAGGAGGAGTTAACAGGTTCTTTTGTTTTGTTATGATGTTTTGAGACCTAATAAAGGTTTTACATCATAATTATATTAGATCCAGACATACATTTATCAACTTTACAATGCTTAAGGTGTGTTTAGTTTGATCTCTTGTTCGTTATGAAACATGGATAACCAGTCCGATAATGGTAAAAACATCATATGACATGTCGAGTGTGTTATGTACGAAGGATCATTATCCACTTACAAAGGATATATCAAATAACTTTGAAAGATAAAGATCATATTTTGTTTTATAAGCGGATCAAGATGACACAACATTTTTTATAATGATCGAAGTGTTTACTCAAGATTTGAGCGTGAGAGTCGCAACGAGCGTGAGGGCTATGGCATGTATATCTGTAGAATTATTTTTGAGCCAATGAAAAACACCAAATGAAAGCGACGTTAGTGCACTAATAATAGTCTAGTGGAAGATGTATATACATTTATAAAATATATTTTTTGAAAGATATTATAATAACATGATAAACTCTGAAAAAAAGTATCTTAACATGAAAAAGATAAAAATGATTTTGAGCTTTTGACCTAATAAATTAATGACATTTCTAAAAAAATAATTTTTGAAAAATAATTTTTATTTTTGTTTAGAATAACACAATTTATTGTATAAAGTATATAATTACTTTAATAAGTTAAAAATATAAAATTTTCAAGTTTTCTGAAAACAGATTCATATTCCTATTTTAAAATGTTAAAAATAATTTTTTGTGAAATTTTGATATAAAAATGATTAAAAATGAATTTATAATGAATTAATTATGAATAAAATAAGTTTAATTTATTAAAACTAATTAAATACCTTTTTATGAAAATAAAATTCTGTTTTATAAAGCTTATAAGTTTATAAACTTAAAATAATTTTTTCAGAATTTTATAAAATATTTTTCCTAGACTAACGATTAATACACATAATTAACCTTTTAATTTTAATGTTTCAAAATGCCCCATAGATTTTAACGGAGTTAGTTAGATTTTAACGAAGTTAGTCCTAATACCCAACATTGAAATTATATTAGAAGGTTAATACATCAAGTTGTTACTTTAAAATATTAGTACTTGACATTGAAACTAGGTGGAAACCATAAGGACTAACGATGTAATTTTTTCTTTTTTTTGTTTCAAATTTACACATGTGTATAATTGCAATATACACATATGTATAACTGAAAATGTAATATACACATATGTATAAATGATTTTTTTGTATAAAAACGTGCGATTAAGAATTTTTTTTTTTTTTGCCTTTATAGAATTGTGTAGTCCAGAATGGTTCTCTTAGTTATCAAATAGGGATTGGTTCTCTTAGGATCCATATCCTTTCTCCTCTTATATATATACTAGTAGGATTGCCCACGTGTTGCTGCGGGTATTTTAGTTTTGTATCATCTAGGGGTGTTCATGGGTTGGTTTGGTTTGGTTCGGTTTTTACAAAAAATCGTAACCATATCCATAACCAAACTTTGGTTATGGTTACTTGGTATGGATTTGGTTATAGTTATTTCGGTTATTAACAAAAAAAATAAACTAAAGCCAACTTTAGGCTAAAGTATAAAATTAAAAGTCAATGGGTCTAAAAAAACCGAAACCTACAATGTTGGACTTAGTTTGTGCTATTTTGTACAAGGCAATCAAGACTACAATTTCTAGTTATACTACCAATGCGGGATCCCTTTTAATAACATATTAACAAAAAACATACTTAGCTTTTGATTATAATTTTAATTCGTCACAAAAAAGAGCATTACATCAGCCCTTAAATAATTTCTTGAAAAGACATTCATATTCATATAAAACTATTTCCAAACTTTTCAACATATATCTTCCATACCGTGGCTGTATCTTTGTAGATTGCAGTTATAAAAAAAATCAAAAGTAATAAGATAAATTTGTTTAGGCTAAAATGTAAAAAATGAAATTAATTTAAAAATATCTCCTCATCCGTTAAACCATCCCAATTGATTATCGTTAATTTGGATTTGATATCAAGTTTCTTGCAAAGCCAAAATATTTCTAACCTTGAGTGTATAATCATTTTTTTCTAGCATCAAGGTCCTTAAACATAATGCCATTTATTGGTTCAATATGACTGTAATTATAAAAAAAAAGATTTCTTGATTTAATAGCGTGAAACTGAAGCTAAAACGAATTACTAATGAAAAGACTGTTGCCACTTAGATATTGTATTTCTCTGTTGAAGTAACTTGAAACAACACAGTCAATGAAAATTTCAAACAATGATTTTTCATATATAAAATGTATTTTATATATTAAGCTACTATAATACGAAAATAGCTAAGCATATTTAGTTTTAATTAATCAAATATTTAATTAATGTGGATTGATTTGTTTTATTTTGTTTGTTCAGAACACTATAAGAAATATAGTTTTAAACTTAGAGTGAAAGACCACATATTAAAAAATAGGTTAATTAACGTTTACGATTTAAATTTAAATTTAATAACATATAAATACGCTATCTTAAAAAAATGAATATTTTTTTTAATAATATTTACTTCTATTAGCTAATAAACATTTTCAAATCATGTCGTAATTTATTTCTAATTTTGTATTAAAATATAATCATATTAATTAATTTACAAAATACATAGTATATATATATATATATATATATAACTAAATTTTGATAATTAAATTAATAGTTATAGTTGTAACTAATAAAAATTAAAAAATAATTATTTTTAAATAAAGAAACAAATTAAAATAAATGTATTATTTTAAATAAGAAAATGAGAGGCTTTATGAGGGAGTTATTAGTACTCCATATGTTGTCTTTTATTAGTATAGATATCAATAGATTAATGTTGAACTTGTATGTTTAATTAATAAATAACAAATGGAATGAGTTATGACCTATAAGTTTCTATCTATTTTTATGTTAAGCTTATATTAAAAACTTTGAGGGTGTGTTGGGTTTTAAAAAACATCAAGAGGTAACATTACATAATCTTCAGGGGTAACGTAATACAAAAACATAAAAATACGGAAAAATTTACACTACGCAGTAAAAGTTGAGGGGTAATAGACGCCACCTCTCGTTATATGATATGTTCGCCCCTGCATAGTCTACTCTATGTTAGGGATTAAACCCTTCCTGAAAGGCAAAAACCTCTGTTTAATTACCCACCAAAGCAGGAATGACGGTAATGCTACGCTAAGAGCACCCACAATATGGGCACTTTACTCGTTCGGTTCCTATGTGTTCTTGTCCGCATACCACCTTGCTTGTTTGGTAACACTGTAGCCGTTGTCCGATTCTTGCCAAGTTTGGACTTCTAGACTTCCAAACAGACTTCTTGAGTGGGACCCCCACTTACATACACACATCTATAAAATATGAACATATATAATATATCTAATGATATTTTAATGAGCTTTGTAAATTGTAGAAATAGTGAAGGATATAAAAGGGGTTTGTAAATCTGATGTGACGGTTCTTCAACGGACTCTTTTAGCAAGAGCATTCACAATGAGGTCCAAAATCTTAACTGTCACATCAACATACCACATAGGGCTGGCAATTTAGACACGAATACGATAACCTGACACGAACCTACACGATTTTAACAGGTTTCGTGTTTGGCCTTAACAGGTTTCGTGTCTATAACAGGTCGACACGTTAAAGACCTGTTTATTTTCGTGTCGTGTTCGTGTCTTATCGTGTACGTGTTTTAACAGGTCTTATCGTGTTTCTTATCATGTCTTGCCGTGTGTTGTCGTGTCTTATCATGTCTTGTCGTGTTAACTTATTTTACTAGGTATTCCTTATCGTGTCCTATCGTGTTAACTTGTTATACTCAGGTTCGTGTTTGTGTTTGAAAAAAATGACACGATTAGATTTCGTGTCGTGTTCTTGTTTACAGGGTTCGTGTTCGTGTCTTAACAGGTTCGTGTAACCTGTTATGCCAGCCCTACACATCATTACAAGCAACAACCATTATAAACCCCAACTTTTTACTACAACTATAAACTATTTTAAACCTTCACTTCACACCCCACTTTTACACCAAAATCAAATAATAGAATACTATATGTGAGTGTTTGGCCCCCAAGATATTCAATCCGGACGGTCCGGTATTCCTGACCAAACTCACATTTCAAGTTTTGGCCCACCTCCTACAATGATAATTGGTTTGGAATTGAGGTTTAGAATTTCAAACCTCATAAATGGACAGAGCATTGGCCATTTTGGATGCTTTAAGGTCGAATTTGTTCACTTATTAGTTCGTACACGAACTCACATAAGTCCATAAACACAAACATATATCCCTTTTAAAACTCCAAATGTAGTAAATAAACAAAATTTTCCTTGATAACACTTCATATACATTTGTTGAATATTTTTTTTCAGTGGTGAAAATATATATGAAATTTAAGTTCACATGTAAATTTATACGTAAAATGGGTTGAATTTTCTTAAGCTGCAATATATGTTAATTCCCTTGCGAATTACTCCTAATACATGAGCTGGAAATCGCATTGATACTGTCTTTGATTCTATCCTCTCGGGCATTCCCCCTTTTAGTAGATGGAGATGCGCACCTAGGAAAGCGCGGAAGACATGTAATGAGTATTAAACGCCAAATTGAACCGTCATCAAAGCAAAATGGAATGGTTTCGTAGCTTTTTGTTTTTTCGGTAAGACTTTCACATTGCTATATATGTTAATTCCCTTGTGAATTTACATGTAATGGAACATTTTACGATCATATATCATTTGTATTATCTATACTAGTGGGATTACGGGGATCTACAAATGAGTTACAATACAACATTATGATACTTAGGTTTTTTATCACAAGTTACGCAAAAAGAATAGAAATATGTGTTGATTATATTAATAAGAACATAAGGTATAAAATAAGATATAATCATGTGTACCTGATATTAGGGGTGTCAATCGTGTCGGGTTAATGAGTTGGCGGGTTTACGGGTTGCGGGTTGGCGGGTTGATGGGTTGAAATGTGCAACCCGAACCCGACCCATATTATTATTCGTGTCAAATATTTCAACCCTAACCCGACCCACATAAAATCCGGGTCAACCCGAAGACGACCCGTTTAACCCATATTTTTAAATGAGTCGTACATGTTCATGAGTTATAAGCAGGTTGTTGGGTTATCAATAAAATGTTTAATGGTTAGTATATAAGTGTGACAAATAAATAATATAATATGCCAAAAATAACACAATTATAACTAACCATGTAAATAGAAATGAAAAAATAAACATAAAAATATAATAGATTTTTTTTTTCTAAATACTTAAACGGGTTAACGGGTCAACCCATTTTATATATATGTCAACCCGAACCCGACCCATTTTTAATACGGGTTGACCCGAACCCGACCCGTTTTTTTAAACGGGTCGTGTTACTTGACCCAAACCTGTTTTTTTCCGTGTCGGGTTCGGGTCGGTTTTCGGGTCGTGTCAATAATTGACGCCCCTACCTGATATGCTTAACCGTTCAGGAACCTCAGTAATGGAAGACACCATCATCTTGATCGGGTTCCCTTTAGGGTATGCAGTTCTGATGGTTTATGTGTTCTTAAGTTATGAACACATTGAGAGAGAGAGATAGGGGATGGCTAATGGTGTTATGTTGTTATGATTGTGAGTCAACCCTAATTTCATAATAACCTCTCTATTTATACATACCCAGGGACACCCTAATAAAGCCCATCTAAGGATAGTCCGCCCATCAAAGACATATCTGCTATTGGGCTTAGGATAATATTAATAATTGATCATCATAATATATATGATTATAATGGCTATCGATAAATATACAAACGTTACGTATATTTATTCCAACATTCTCCCACTTAGCCAAGTAATCATTTATTACGAGTATTACGTAAGTCTGCAGAGATTAATACTCATTTTAGTTCTAAACCCAAAATGTAGCAGAGAAATACAGCCGTTAAGTCTTTATTCGACTTAGGACCCCCATTAATCATACTTCACCCAAATTTAAAACTTAACATTAGGATCAAATAACGTTATGCCCTTAGTATATTTGTTATATTATTGTCTTTATGCCATTATGCTAGCTTAGCATACTAATAGACAAACAAATCATAATGAGGAAAATTAATCATTAGTCATAAGTCATTCATAGTACGATATGCAGTTGTACATGGTCATTAGTAAAACCCTTTTCTCTTAGTTGGCCCTTAGTGAGACTTTATGGGTAATAGACCTTTAGTTATTAGATCCATAAGCATATCATGAATGCATTCGATACAAAATTCCGATTTCCTCTATTTGTTCTTAACATAAGCGAACAACAATTTCGTATCGAACTCTAATGCAGCTCCTCTCAAACTGTTACTGTTCGAGAAATTAGGGCAGCTGACTTTATCACAGTAAGTCTTCAACTTAGTATTTATATGGAGTTAATAAGTTATGAGTCAACTGATAAATTTAGCAACAACATTAATGACCATTCTGTTGTGATCAGCAACACATTATATCATGATAACTTACGTTGTTGTTAACAGTTCCTTATGACTCCTCCATAAGATAGTTATGTCTGCTAACGCTATGATATACCCTGAAATTGACATCACTTTAGGTTATCACTTCTTCTTTAGATTATAGTCTCTTGTTTCTTAAAGATATTGTAATGTTCCATTAGATGCTTTTCAATAATCTAGACAAGTCTAGTGTTAAGCAATACGAACAATATCATAAAAAAATCATAGACTTCAATTTACATAAGTCTTCTAATTAATGAAGCATAAGGTAATAATCTCATATATCCTATTATCCTCTAAAAGGGAGCAATGTTGTATGTTACATACTTAAGGACCCGCTTAGAGTAAAACTTATGGGATGAAACTAATATCCCGTTGGGTCTATCTCGGTATATTTTGATTCCTATCACATAAGAGGAATCCCCGATATTCATCATGTCAAAATTATGCATGAACAATGCTTTGACTTAGGTAACATATACTTGTCAAGAGAAACGTCATCTATGTAAGGACAAGTTTCCATTAGTTACTCCCACTCATCTTGAGGTAGGTTCTTTAATCCACTTAGTTCTTGATGAAGAGTAATTTCATTATGATTCCAAGACATTTTATGCTTGCATCTACCCATACATGGATCTTATTGACTTATAGACTAAGTGTTCTTAACCTTCAGTTTAGAACTTTCAGGTTACTTAATGAACATGTAGGTCATTGTTGTGGAAAGTTGTCTTAGTGTCCATCTAATGTGGCTCTTAGTCATTATGAGCTACTAGGACGGTAACGATCCTCAAAGAAATCTTTTATAATACAGATAAGAAGATTCTTTGATAATCTAATCCTTCTTGAATATAATCTTTTACAATCAATCTTATCTTGCAACGTTCCCATTCGAATCTGGTTCAACTATGAATACCTTTAGGTTATTCAACCAAATCCCAAACGTTATTCTAATTTATGGAATTAAATTTTGCTAATAATAGCTTTATTCCATTTAGAAGATTGATTGATACTAATGATTTAATTAGAATAGGTAGGATCGGTAATCTTTCCAAACATCCATTTTATATTAGTCAGGTAGGTTACATAATCATCAAAGTTAGTGGGCTTTTAGACCCAGATGACCTCCTGAGTTGAACATTGAGTTTATTATGATACAAACTTAACTTTAGTTAAGTGTTTTTATTTTCAGGTATATAAGGAGCAACATTAGTTTCTAAGTGTGTAAGAGTTGGTGCAGTAAGGTGTACAAGAGGAATAATCGAAGTTAAATTCGGAGTTAAACTTAATGAGTCTCGAATTTTAATGAGTCTCTCCCCCGCATCTTGTACTTTTGAAAAGTCATAATAAGGACTTTTACTGCTCCCACTTACCTTAGAGATCTTAATGAATTCAACATGCTTAAGATCTAACATTTGGAAGATCCATAGATTTTAATAGAGAAAACAACCTAATGATGTTTATTATCGTTTCTCTTGATGAGGATTACTTTAGTAAGAAATCTAAGTTCGCCCATAATTAGGCATCCACAAAACTTTGTTAGGAGTACGTTAAATGCTAAGGAGACAAGTTGTGATAAAGCGTTGTCTAGTGCAAGAGGTGTAATTTGAGGATAGATCAAATTTTCATTCCCCCCACCTCTGTAACTTTTGCAAGTCATAAATAGGACATCTAATGCTCCCACTAATCTTTTAGGTCTCTTAGTATCTCCATATAATAAGTTTTAACAATGCGTGTGAACGAGAATATTTCATATATTTTATATTTGATTTCCCTTATCGTCCAGATTTCATAAGAAATTTTAATGACATACTTAGAGGGAATCTCATTAAGTATATATGAATTGATTTCTTTAATACTTTGGTCGGTAGGAAACAGAATAGATACAATTAGATATTTATCTAAGCTCCACTAATGTCAATTAGTTATGACTTATGATGGAAACCCATTTATTCCTTTCGCCATTTAATGTTTTGGCGTTTAACACATGCTTTAAAGTCACTGAGATTGAGATTTGATAGCTAAGCATCCTTTAGTGACCTGGTCATGATTTCTCATGAAATTTTGGTCTTAGTGGATGAATTGCATGGGTCTCATTTTCCTTTGTTAAATTCTCATTTTCATGATAACAAAGTTGTGAAAACCTTATTGTATCATCTAGTTTTATTTCATAAGGTTTTTAATCAGATAATGACAACAAACAATATAAGAGTTTAACTTAATAGTGGCTTTGGTTTGGTCATTAAAAACCTTGTAACTATCAAAAATTGTAGCTTTTAGTATTGATACTAAATTCTGAGTAATCTCAAGAATATCATAAGGTATCATAAAGCTTCAACACTAGGATCAGTTATTAATGGTTAATAGACCCTTAATTTAGCCACCAACTCTCATCTTAAGTATTTGTTGAATTATAGTAAGGAAACGTATAAAACTAGACCCAACCATCATGTGTTAATTGGAATTCATTAACATTTGTGGAGTTAAATATCCTTAATTAGGCACTACATATCTTAGCCAACCATTCTCCTTTCTTATGGGTAATCTTTTTACTTATGCCCATGCTTAATGGCACAGCTTTGCTTAGTAAGACTTTCCCTTTGGAGAAACTTATAGTTGAAAGTAGTACTTGTATCTTGTTTCCAGACCTTATAATTATCCTCTCTATGGTAATTATTCTTCCTTTTTTAGGTTTAATGGTAGTAAGGTGAATAACATCAACTTTTCTAGTTTAATGCGTTCTTTTTCCTGTACGTAATTCGCTATCAACCCACTCATTTTACTTTGATATTTCTGAGTGTTATTAGTTGATTCATAATGCATCTAATCGTACTGGTGGAAAAGTTATTATGCACTAGAAATTTATTGATTTCCATGTGTAACCCCTTAGCTTTATGGGTCATGTTATTCAATATTAAGATGTATTCACAGATGCCATTTAATTATAAAGTTAGATTTATTTATTTCATGCTTCTTAGGAATTCGTTATTCTTTCATTTCTATAGACAATACATTAGTCTTAGGAATTTCAGAATCTTTAATAGCTCACCTAATAGGAATAAGTAAAAGCATTCTTAATTACCATAAGAGACATTTTTATTCCACTTATTATGCTCATGTGTTATTCTGTAATACTTTATCAGATAGAGCGTAGGAATGTTATGTCTTAAGAGGTAACTTAATAAGAACAAAATTTAAGCAAACTCTTCTTAGTTTTGATAATTAGAGTGGATTACTTAGTTGAGATAGTAATTTATAGAAGAGTGTGAGATTAGTTTTGAGTTATGGGTATTGATGTAAGGCAAACTTAGATTATGATCATTATATTAATGAAGGATCATTAATCGTGAGGATCAATTTTGTAATGAAGACGTGATAATATCATAACACCAACATAAGCTACTTAAATAACATGCTCTAGCTTTGGCTATACGTTGTTCATTTAAGTATTAAATTGCCGACAGTGAATATAACCCATCACCTTTGGGCAGAAGTGAGACATTCAAAGTCCTAATGCAATACGCTCAGTTCACCAACATAATCTGTTACACGTCACCTTTGGGCACCTTAT
This sequence comes from Ambrosia trifida, assembly GCA_028751855.1. NCBI lineage: Eukaryota > Viridiplantae > Streptophyta > Magnoliopsida > Asterales > Asteraceae > Ambrosia > Ambrosia trifida. The sequence continues at coordinate 103,616,402 of CM054131.1, forward strand.
GGCACTTATGTGAAAGAGCTACAATGCTTAACGAGATCTTTATAACGAACTAATGTGACACATCACCTTTGGGCAGAAGTGACACTCAAAATGTTATTGCAAGTTAAGCAAGGTTTTATAATGTTTTGAATAAACTTGATACATTAGGTTTTATCAAAATTGTAAATTTTATTAGAGATCCCGGAAACTAATGGGTTCTCGATAATCTTATGAGTTCCCGGAAAAATAATGAGTTCTCGAATGATTAATGAGTTCTCAAATAAGTAACGAGTTCTCGAATTAATCTTAAGAGTTTTCGGAAAAAAAAAATACTTATGTTCTCGAATGCTTTTCTAGTTCTCGGATGGCATTAGTAGTTTTCGGTTTTTTTTCCCGTAATGGTTCTCGATTCTGATATGCTTGTTCTCGAAAAATGAGAGTTCTTGGAAAATATAATGAGTTCTAGGATATAATTACGGTTTTCAAAAAAGAAATTAAGAACCATAACCGAGAACTCCTTTATCAGGAACCTAATCGAAAACTGCAACATTTGAGAACCTAATAGATCGAAAACTTCATCCGTAAACTATTATATTAAAACTGGTAGATCCGAGAACTTAATTCATTAATATCATAAACCGAAAACATTATTAATATCAAAAACAAATAATCATAATAATAAATTGGTTCGAAATTTTAGGGATTTACATAATATCTATTTCCAATTTTAAATAATGGCTATCTCCAAAGATATCATAAGATTTCGAAATCTTTGTCTTAATCATAATTAATTTCGAAAATTCCTTGAAGATAAAGTTATATCCTAAATTATTGGAAACCGAATTTCAATCCAATTTTAAACCAAAATCATAATAATTTTTGGTTTTCTTATGATGTTCTTGATGAACATCAACCGAAAAAAAAACATAATCAATATAATCCTTATCATATGAATCTATAGTTATCCCCGGTTAAATTTATGGAGTGAATTCAAATTAATAAAAGAAAACTTTAACAAATGAACATAATATAATAAAATCAGTTCACGTAAGGTGATCTGATTTGCTTTATAGATTTCAATTATTTTGACTTAGGAATGAAAAGTCTAGTAATGAAATTGTTCTTGAAACATAATGCTTAATATTTGGAAGTGGTTTCTATAGACTTAATTAATTCCACCTGATTTTTTTTCGTGATTTTCACATTAGGCCGAAAACAACATAATTATATTTTTTTTCAACATGAACTTTTTCGATGTCATTAATGAAAAAACAAAACTTTCGATTTTCTTTTCTTGATTCACTAAACATTCTGTTAACTTTTTTTCCAAATCAAAAGTTTAGAATAATTTTGCAAATCGAATTAGAATTGATATAATCAACACTGCTCTGATACCACATGTTGATTATATTAATAAGAACATAAGGTATAAAATAAGATATAATCATGTGTACCTGATATGCTTAACCGTTCAGAAACCTCAGTAATGGAAGACACCATCATCTTGATCGGGTTCCCTTTAAGGGATGCAGTTCTGATGGTTTATGTGTTCTTAAGTTATGAATACATTGAGAGAGAGAGAGAGAGAGAGAGAGAGAGAGAGAGAGAGAGATAGGGGATGGCTAATGGTGTTATGTTGTTATGATTGTGAGTCAACCCTAATATCATAATAACCTCTCTATTTATACATACCCAGGGGACACCCTAATAAGGCCCATCTAAAGATAGTCTGCCCATCAAAGACATATCTGCTATTAGGCTTTGGATAATATTAATAATTGATCATCATAATATAAATGATTATAATGGCTATCGATAAATATACAAACGTTACGTATATTTATTCCAACAATATGCACACTATGTTTTAAAAAGTATTCATAGAAAGAAAAAAAAAAAAGAAATGTGCACCGCCACTTACAACTGATTGCAGTTCACCACAATAACCATGTACTCATTATTGAACAAATCTTAATAAACCAAAGGTGTATGTTACTGTAACATACCAATATGAACATTAACATCACTCTTATGTAAGTTGTCCGGTCATTGCATATTTACATAACCGTGCCATGAAGACACATTGCTAAATGATAAAGTTCATTTACATGACAAAAACATGTAGTAATAATATGATATTGTATACACTATCATATGAATGTCATTGTCCATTTAGAAATTAAAAGTTGTGATTTGTAAATTTGTAATAACTTGCCCAACCTGACCCAGCAGCTGAAAATTGCCCAATGTAGTCAGTGAGCTGAATTGTTAGTGCATGATGTCCCTAGGCTAGTATATATGTTGTTTGGACGTGTTTCGGGGTGTTTGGAGACGTTTATACGCGTTTTTAGGAGTGTTGGAGGCTATTGGCAATTAGCAGATGTGTATAGGCGATTAGCCCCTATACCACATCACTGTTCATGCGAGTAGGGGCTGTCTATAGGCGATTAGAGCCCAATCGCCTATAGAACATGTCTTATAGCATCCTACGTGCGTATACTGACCTGTACGAGTACGGGAGGTATAAATAGGCCCAATAATTGCCCTAATATTCAGTTCTTGCCACACACACTCTCCAAACACCCTCCCCAGGTCTGAGATTGCTTGGTCAACATTGTAACACTCGTGCTCTATTTTAATGATATAAATGTGAATCTTTTGACTCGTTTGTGTGTTGTAATTGCTCGTTTATCTTTGTTTCATATTTGTTTCTGTTATTAATACATATTCAAGGGATTCCGCACCTTGAATATAACCCTCGTGATTGTCGGGTGACACGTTCGTCGATCTTACAATTGGTATCAGAGCCGAGGCTCTTATCACGAGTGTTTTGATAGCAAAAACGAGTGAAAACAGGTAGGTTTTTGTGCGAAAGTTGTGATTTTTAATCAAAAACCTGTTTTGAAGTTTGAAACTTTGAGTTCTTCATAAAAACCCTTATTTTCAAATTCTTAGTGTGTGTTCATACGCGATTGCTATGAAAAGAAACTTATCGATATGGTCAAAATCCACACGGATTACCAACGTGCCGATTTATTCACCAAAGCTTTTGACGGTCCTCGTTTTGAGTATCTATTAATCTTAAACGGCATTAAAGTTAAGCAGGATTAGATCCTCACCGGTAATCGTTTTTGTAAATATTTTTCTTTAAAAATCAAAAAAATCCAAAAATATTGTCTTTTCGCAAATTTTTAGGTTTTTAGGGGAGAAAATTCAGAAAAATACAAAAACATCAGAAAATACAAAAAATTCAAAAAATAAAAAAATATATGAGAAAATCCCAAAATCAAAAAAAAAAAAAATGAAAAATGCAAAAATGAGTTTCTTTGGTGAAAATGGGAAGATGATATTAACCAATCAGTCGGACTGTCTGGACTCTTATCATCTTAAAAATATTGAAACTGATAAGTAGCCTCTACAATGATGTGTCGGTAGGCTCAAAATCATTTCCAAGTTTGGCACGGTGATATAAACCTAAATCAACTGAATCATGTGTGGATCAACGTGCGTTGGCATATGGTCTTGGTACCGAAATCTCGTTTGATGGCATGCTAAAATCCGAGGTTTCATGGTCTTTAAGAGGTTGGTACATCCGGGGTGAACTGGACGTCTCTCAGAATACATAGGAGTGGCACACGTGTCGTACGTTGGGTTCGCAGCCTACAACTGAGACGCCTCTATGTCGTTTCCTGAAAAAAAAACAACAAAAAAATAGAATAAATTCTGATCAGGAGACGTCCGGGAATCCTAAAAGAGCAAAAAGATTCATATATGCCAAAACCCTATTCTCAAAGAGAATTCGCTCTAAGGTATCAAATCATATACCTAAAGCATCGTATCGTGAAAAATCAAATATACGGTATTTGACTTGAACCCTGGTTTGGATCTCACTGGTCTCTCTGTTGCAGCGTTTCTGCAGACCTGATCACCACTGAGTCCATTCCTTGTAAAATACGGATGACAATATCTTATTCATCGGTTACGAGGAAGCTTTGTGCATGACTTGATACGGGAATGTGTCGCGTGGCGGGGAACATCTTGTACATCAGTTTTAATATTACCTTAATGTATCTAAAGTGCCTAGCGATAAAACTTGATTTTGAGTTTAGGTGGACAACAATATCGGCAGTTGTTGTAGGATGCTTATTGGTAATTTAAACTAAAAACTGAAAATATAAGGGTTCTAGTAAAGTCCGTACACTGATATGATTCCCTAACCGTTGAAACTCGCAAAAATATGATAGTGTACAGTTAGTTGATCTCCTGTTTTTTTATTTATGCCTAGTTAATCATTCTTCATTGCCGATGATGGAATCCTAATCCATTGTAATCTTACTTCTTCAAAAATAAAACGCCGAAAATCAACTAGTTGAAAATTGTGTTTTTGCCGGGTCAAAACCGTACTTTCTCTTAAGTACAGGGGTTGAAAATGAAAGTTTTTCAAAGATATGAGTCGTCATCTGAGTCATGTGTTAAAACGGGGTGAAAAACGCATGTTTTGAACCTTAACGGGTCAAAAACGTGAGATTTGGTGCTGCAGGGGCAAAATGGTAATTTGTGTGAAAAGTTTATATCTTTACTCTTCTAATCGCGTGAATGTTGAGCGATTATAACCTATTCGTGTAAAGATTATGGCGATTACATCTTAATCGCTAATATTAATAGGCGAATAGGGCTATTGTCTTATATTATGCACAAGAAACAGATTATAACTTCTACTCGTGTGAAGTAGTGTATTCGCGTGTTTTTTTATGCGAGTGATACCCTACTCGCTATAATAGCCAGGCGAATAGAAGATTGTATAAGACCAACACTTAAACTTTTCTTCAAAATATTTCAAAAACCCACAACTGTTCTCTCTCGTCCCTCTAAACCCGTTTTCAATCAAACCCTTGCCCGTGTCCTTTTGATCTTGAAATATTAATCTACACTATCAAGGTAATGCCCATACACAATTTCAGATCATTTCATGATGTATTAAATGGATTTTCTTAGTGTTTTTTGAACCGAAACCCTAAGGTTCGTTCATGAGATCATTGGGCTTTTATACTTGATCGTTGATGATTTCTCCTGTTAAGGGTTTCTTAATCGGCCCCTTTAGGATGTTATTACACAAAAGTTTTGATGATTAACATCAAGAATCAAAAAGGCCCAAATTTAAACATGTAAACCCTAATTTACAAACCGGTCTAATTCACCCTAGAAATGGACCCGATAATGAAATGTTTTAAGGGGGTTTCCTTAATCGGTCTATTTAGGTGCCAATGTGACTAAGTCTCAATCCAAAACGACCCATTTGAAGATTGACAAAGATATGGTGAACAAAGGGCACTGTTCACGCGATTAGGGCTCCTAATCGTGTGAACAGTGACACGATTGGGTGATCTTAGCTTCTAATCGCCTATATGATCACACGAGTAGCCATAATCGTCCCTTGTTATTGACGATTACAATATGTAATCGCCTATAGCAGCATGTTGACCAAGATTTGTCAAAATTTGTCCGATTTCTGCCCGTTTTATGCGTATATGATCTGTTTGGAGTACTAATAACTTGTTTTGATGTTCAGGATGGTGATTTGGAAAACATCTCCCAAGCACAACTGTTGTGCTTTTCTCGGACCTGTGACAATGGAGAAATGAAAGACTTTTCAAGGCGTTATTGATTTTTTGAAGCGGTCAAGAATCCACTATGCGATAACCAAGCAGCACGCTGCATACAAGGATATCTTGCTGGAGTTCTACCAAAACGCCAAAGTTGACTACAAAGCTGTACCGATCGTGATCACCAGTATGATACAAGGAAAGGAGGTCATTATTACTGAACAGATCATTCGAGAAAAGTTACAGTTTGGCGATACTGATGTTGATCCCATAGTGTTTGACGCCATTTTGATTCGTGGCGGTTTTCTAAGGATGAAGTACTTGGGTAAACTCAACAAACAGCAGATGCTCATGAATGGACTACTTCCGCCCGAACTCAAGTATCTCACACATGTAGTCTTGAAGTGCATTGGTCCGAGAAGAGGTACTTTTGATGCTATTAGGGATACATTGGCCTCTGCGATAGTCGCCTTGACTCTCAACAAGCCATTCAACTTTTCAATAATGATCCTGCATCATCTGAAAGAGATCATATTGCAGAAGACGACGAATACTTCATTCATCGTCTATCCTCATTTTCTGCAAATGATTATTGATCGCCAAATACCTAGCTTAACGAAGCATCCTGCAGAGTTTATTGTGATTGAAGATATAACTCAGAAATAGATGAACAAGATGAGAAGTTATAAGAACCGACTGAAGTCTGAGTATCCTCCGAGCAGACGCGTATACGGGCATTTGAGCAGAGAAGATTATGTGTCACCACTGGGCAATAGGTGGAGACATGACGACAGCGATTCAGAAGATGATGCCCAAATTCATAGGTTGGTGTTTAAAGAGGGGGATGATATAGGGAGAGAGACAGTCGAGTTAGGAGAAAATGCTCCTGGCAGTACCACTGATACGGCTGAAGGTAATGAGGATGAATTTGATCCGATTGTTCTAGACTTCTCAGAACCTTCTGGTGCTGCACAAGAACAAGAAGCCTCTCGATCTGATAAAGGAAAGGCACCTGTTGATGAAGACGCACCAGTTAACATAACTGATGCTGATGATGACTCAGATGACACTGAAAGCGATTCCCCTGATACTTTTGCTGAAAAACAACAAAGAGCAAAGAGAAAGGCAACAGAGGAGAAAGCTAGTGCAGCTGCGATTAGGGCTCTTACTGAAGATCCCACCTATGTTGTGGGAGAGGGGGATCTAATTGCAGACTTAGATGCAGAGCTTGACACGTCACCTCCTCCAAAGAGACATAAGACGACTGCTAAGAAGGATAGTGTTCGTGGTAAGAAGACGATGTCTCATAAACCTCAAATGGAGAAGACTTCAAGGAAAAGACGGTTTAATCTTCCTGAAGCGTTTGGGGTTCAAGACACTCAATCCTCTAAAGAAGCAGCAGCAACAACAACAACAACAGCAACAACAACAGCAGCATCAACATCATCAGTCCCCATTTCTGTTAGTGCAGCTATGCCTGCCAGAGTCACCATGTCGATGCCTACTTCGGTAATCTTCACTGAGCCAACCTCAGTTACCGAAGCAACGACTAGTTCACAGATTGTTTCCAATCCTATTGGTGACAGGATTAGGAAGATGAGACAAGAAGTCCGACCTACGGCTTCTAGGTCGACCGATCAGACTTCTTCTTCAGCATCTGCTACAAACGAACAACTTCAGCGAAAGATCAGCGAGTTAACTGCTATAGTTGTTATGCAAACACGTGAAATAGCTGAGTTGAGAACGAAGAATGCCAACATTGAAGAGAATGAAACGGCAATGCTTGAACTGATCGGGGAAACAATCCAGTCTAACACAGAGCTGCGAGCGACAGTTGATGCGCTTACGTTGTCTAATCAGTAGGTTATTGAATCAAACAGGCAGCTAATGGAGTCTCATCAGCAGCTGATGCAGTCGAACCAAAACATTTTGGAGAGACTTGCAGGTGTAGAAGCAACGAATAGTGAGCTTCGACTTATAAATGTGAACAATGAACGAAGGATCACCAAAACTGAGAAAGAGAACACAGAACTGAGAGCTAGGTTAAATGAGTTGACTGGAACTCAACCTAGACTCACTGGTGGTACTAGTTCAGAAGCTGCGGCTGGTGCTGATGATGATGATGATGAAGATAATAATGATGAAGAAGATGATGATGAGGACGATGATGATGATGAGTCGGATGATGGTAATGATGATGCTGGTAAGGGTGGTGATCCTGGAGCCACAGGTGGTGGCGGATCATCAGCTGGATCGGGATCTAAACGTACGAAGAAAAGCCATGACAGACAAGGCAAGGATCCCGCAGCAGGTTCTTCTGCTCAGGGGGAGCCTAATCACATGAAAAGCAAGATTCAGCAGCTATGGGATGCAATGAAGAAAGGCGTAGTTCCAGTGGAGTATGTTGAGCCGTTGAACTATTATTTTGCCTATGATGATGAAGGCAACCTACTTCCTCACCTGATATGTTTGAGTATGACTTAGAGAAGGGCGAGATACCTCCTGAGATGACCTCTGAGGACATGAAAGAGGTATATGGACACGTACCTGGAGAATCTTCCGGTGCGAGTCAAAGTCCACCACCAGAGATGCATCCGGACAACAATGAGGCAAATTTGGAAGAAGGAACCAGTGTGCCAACTCCCGAATATGTGGTTGATCATACGGGCACTGGTATTCCTAATATTTCTGAGGAGATGGTCAATGAAGCTGAAGAAAAGCTGAAATCCAATCCTACTCCTGTTCCTGACAAGGTAAAAGAGAGACACGACAAGATCAGGCAGAAATATCCAAATTGGTTTCCATCGGCTGAGGAGGAAAAGAAGAAGAAGGGACCAGTACAAGCTTCTATCTTCAAGAAACGTCTGTCAAAGATGTCAGGAGACGTTATCAGTTGGGATTATATAGAGAAAACGAAAATGTTGGGCGTGAACTGGGAAGAAGGTATGTTATACTTCAGCCCTTACCGGAATGTCCTCAGTCTCCCTTTCTGGTACATCCGAGATCTGATCAGACTAGACTTTCCTCTTTATTATGAGAAAGAATCCAGGTTGGATACTTTCTACAACCTGCTAGCTAAAGAAAGCCTATCTGAATGGAGATCCCTCAAGCCTTAATATCCTAAGTCATACAGGACTGACAAGATTCATCCTCGCACCAAAAGTTCGATTTGGGAGCATAAGATCAAGCCACCAAACTGTGTACCAAAGATTCCTCTTGTCCCGGTCGACCAAGACTTCTCCTCCAAGTTCTACTATTGGCACTATGATGCAGTGACTACTGAGGCTGTGATTGTCTTGAGCAAGTCGCCTAAGCCGTGCAGGAAGATCAGGATTTGGGATCCGATGTGGCTGATCAACTGCTTAGAGAAAGACGTGGAGACACTGTTCCTGTATCCCATTCAACATTTGAAGGCCAAAGCTGATCAAGCAATGAAGTATCAAAGGGTGATTCGGTTTTGTCACGCCAACAAAGTTCATGCTGGATGCGACTGGTCAAGACTTTCAAGGACCAGGACGATGTCGATTTGATGAAGACTGAAGATGCTGCGTGTCTTGTTATGTTATGTTTGTTCTCAATTTTTGAGTCTGTAAAGTTGTTGGTGTTTGTTATAAACGATGTCTTTGAAGTCTCTGTACGTATACTAGCCTGGTCCAAGGGGGAGTCTGTTAGTGCATGATGTCCCTAGGCTAGTATATATGTTGTTTGGACGTGTTTTGGGGTGTTTGGAGACGTTTATACGCGTTTTTGGGAGTGTTGGAGGCTATTGGCGATTAGCAGATGTGTATAGGCGATTAGCCCCTATACCACATCACTGTTCATGCGAGTAGGGGCTGTCTATAGGCAATTAGAGCCCAATCGCCTATAGAACATGTCTTATAGCATCCTACTCGCGTATACTGACCTGTACGAGTACGGGAGGTATAAATAGGCCCAATCATTGCCCTAATATTCAGTTCTTGCCACACACACTCTCCAAACACCCTCCCCAGGTCTGAGATTGCTTGGTTTGATCATTGTAACACTCGTGCTCTGTTTTAATGATATAAACGTGAATCTTTTGACCCGTTTGTGTGTTGTAATTGCTTGTTTATCATTGTTTCATATTTGTTTCTGTTATTAAGATATATTCAAGGGATTCCGCACCTTGAATATAACCCTCGTGATTGTTGGGTGACACGTTCGTCGATCCTACATGAATCATCCCATCCACTTGCCGCTGGGTAGATGCATATATATGAAAAGGGTTTATAATATAAGTATTATTTTGGCAAAGTTTTAAAACTCATACATGTTTAGCTGAGATAAGATTATACATTGTGGTAACATATATTATTATCTTTCATCGCCGTTATATGAAATTTGTTCAAAAATATTGTTATCCCATTTGTTTATTTAGTTTGGGTGAGTTTCATTTTCATATAAAAGTTGATTATCTTCTAGGGACATTTAGGGAAGAAAAGTGAAAAAATTTAGAAAATTGTAAAGAAATCCTTGGTATACCATCTTAACTGTAAGTGCATGATGTCCCTAGGCTAGTATATATGTTGTTTGGATGTGTTACGGGGTGTTTGGAGATGTTTATACGCGTTTCGGGACGTTTGGGACACTTAAGGCGAGTACGGTGTGGCTTTAGGCATTTACGGCCTATACCACATTAGCTTTAGGCATTTACAGCCTATACCACATCAGTCTTGATGTGGTATAGCCCTACTCGCATGAAGCTACTAGCGAGTACGGCCCTACTCGCTAGTTGTTAATGTGTGATAGCCTCCTACTCGTCTAAAGGGGTCTGTACGAGTATGGGAGGTATAAATAGTCCCAATCATTGCCCTAATCATTAGTTCTTGCCATATACACTCTCCATACACCCTCCCCAGGTCTGAGATTGCTAGGTTTGTTCATTGTAACACTCGAGCTCTGTTTAATGATATAAACGTGAATCTTTTGACCCATTTGTGTGTTGTAATTACTCGTTTTTCATAGTTTCATCTTCGTTTCTGTTATTGAGACATATTCAAGGGATTCCGCACCTTGAATATAGCCCTTGTGATTGTCGGGTGACACGTTAGTCGATCCTACAAGTGGTATCAGAGCCGAGGCTCTTATCACGAGTGTTTTGATAGCAAAAACGAGCAAAAACAGGTAGGTTTTAATGGGAAAGTTGTGATTTTTGAGCAAAAACCTGTTTTGAAGTTTGAAACTTTGAGTTTTTGATAAAAACCCTTATTTTCAAATTCTTGGTGTGTGTTTATGGATTAAAATGTGTGTTTTTGATTAGGTTTTGTTCTAAAAGTATTTTGGAAACTTTTCCAATTATTTGGGGTTTAAACACATTGTTTTGGATAAGATTTTGAGGCAAAAACGGCTGTTTTTGAGCAAAAGTGGGGTTACAGATCAGATCTAGCGATTACGCAGACATTCTAGCACTTAGGAAACCCTAATCGCCTATATTCAGGCGATTACAAGAAGCTTGACACGATTAGCTTCTATTCGCCTATATCTTAGGCGATTACAGCTCCTATCACACATCAAGCTCCCTACTCGCCTATACCTTAGGCGAGTACAAGAACCCTCACACAAACGAAGCCCTAATCGCCTCTATTTCAAGCGAATAGAGGCCTACTCGCCTAAATCAGGTGTGGTATAGCTCCTACTCGCGTGAAAGGTTCCCATACACTAGCATTTACACCCTAATCGCCTATAATCACAAGAATAGAGTTCCTACTCGCCTAAAAGGACCTGAAACTGAAAAATTTGACTAAGTATCGGAGTTTTGACAAATATTAACATATGGCAAATCCGTGGGGTCATCTGAACCAACCTAGGCAACCTAATAACCTACAAATAAACAATCAAACGAACATACCCACAAACCCTTGGCAATACTCAGCCGAGCGAAACGCGCAACGGATGCAACAAGCGCAGATGCAAGCGAATGTTGCCGGAATCAATCCGTGGGCGCTAGCGGCTCAACAACAGGCAATGAATGCAAATCTTTGGGCACTCGCGGCTGCTGCAAACTCACAGACGAATCATCTGTCGTCCGTTCTCATGAGTGACTTAGAGACAGGTAGTTCGAACAGGGCGCCGAAATTGCAATTCATGTCCGACTACCATGGTTGGAAGGGAAGATTTCAGACGTATGTTGAGGGTATTGATGGTCTCGTGTGGTCAGCGATAGAGACCGGGTATAGTAGGCCTATCGTTGAGAATTCCACAACTCCGATCTCAATTGAAGACATGAATGAAGATCAGAGGAAGAAGTATAATTATGAGAAGAAGGCGATGGCGGCATTGAAGCAAGCTCTTCCTAAGGATATATTTCATCAATTTGCTCAGTGCACTACATCACAGATGCTTTGGCTAGCACTTGCTGAGCAAAATGTAGGAAATCTGAAGACGCGGAAGGTTAAAATGGATCAACTCAAGAAGGAGTTCGAGAACTTCAATGCTATCGGGAACGAATCTCTGAGGGACTTGACTACTAGATACTACCATCTGATGTCTGAAATGTATCAGTACGGGGTCTTATATTCATATGCGGACCTTATAGAAAGATTTGCTGAGGCGCTACCTCCTCATTGGCATCAATGGTTGGATATTCTAAAGTCAAGCAATGCATATCAGACTCTCTCCATCAACGAGTTCATTACCGAGCTGGAGAACAAGGAGATAGAGGAAATCAGGAGAGCAAACAAGGCGCTCATTCCACAGAATCCCAACATCTATTATGGGAATCCTCTTCAGGACACCAGTGTGGGTGGTACCAAACCACAAACTACTTTTCTGGTTAACCCGGACCCAGTTTATGCTTTCGACAATTATGGTCCCCCTGCTGATGTTCCTCCTCCTACATATCCTTTTGGACCAAACCCGTATCCTTTGAATTTTAATACTACCAGTTTGGTGTTAACCCGTTTTCTCATCTTGCAGCACCAGCGCAAGCAACTGCAAACTTTAGTGGACCTTCTTCTTCAGGTTTTGGCGGGGCACCAACTACAAGTTATGGTGGATATGGAGGTGCTTCTACTTCTAATCAAGGTGGCTATCGGACCAACACAGTCCCAGAGCAGCTGAACACCGCGGGTTTAGAAAAGGTGACTGTAGAGCTAGCTCAAGAACACATGGCTCTACTGTCAACCTTGGTAAACTCCTATAGTGGACTGGTTGCTAGACAGATCGGGAATCCTCATCTTACACAGGAGGATTACTCGCAGATTGATAAAGACGACATGGATCTGATAGACATACAATGGCACTTCGCAAGCGTGGTGAGAAGGGCAAAGGAATACATGGACAGGACGGGAAGGAGAGATGTCTTGATCAATAACAACACCAAGTTTAGGTTTGACAAAACAAAGGTCACATGCTACAACTGTGGCACAAAAGGGAATTTTGCAAGGGAATGTGACCGACCTAAGCAGCAAGGACATCAGAATCCCTTCAACAACAACAGAGCGAATCAGAATTAGAGGCAGCAAGCTCAGGCACAACCTAATACTAAGCGTGCTATTGTCCCAGTCAACAACCAGAACCAGAACCAGAGGCCTCCTGCAAACAACAATCAAGGTCAAGCCCTGGTTATTCAAGCTGATGAAGGTTTTAACTGGAACCATCTGATCATTGGAGAAGAAGCTCCTCAAGGTGGTGCAGCCTGTTTTGCTCAACAAGCCTCTGTAGCACCAGCCGAAGTTGAAGAAACTTCGAGTCAGTCTGACATCACTACTTCTGAAACCGAAGCGTCTGACTGTGACTCGGAGTGCGATTCTGATATGGGAGAAGATTTGGAGGATCTGTTAGCTGAAGCAGATGCGCTGATTGGTAAAAGATCGTTTCTTGTGGATGCTGACTGCACAGAGAAGAACTTCGGTGAATTCTTTGGAGCTCAGAAGACAGCAGCTCATTATGCATTAATGGCCATTACTGAATCGCCGAACAAGGTAAGTTCTTCTTCTGATTCTAAATTAGATTGTGTAGAGTGTAATCAGTTAAAATTCAGAATTAAAGAATTAACTGAAGAAAATCTGAATTTAAAAGCTGATGTTGGTCTGTTGCAGAGGTCAATTGATTTCTTGAGACAAAAGGAGAAAAATTTTCTTAGTACAATTGAAAATTATAAAAAGGATGTTTCTGAACTGTCAAAAACCTTGGCTAATAAGCAAATTGCTATAAATAATTACATCAATGAGGTCGAAGACACTAAGAAACAATTGGCCATTGTTAACTGTGACTATGAAAAGATCAGGAAGAAGCTTGAGAGTTATTTAAACTGCAAGTATGTCCTTGATCACATAGTAGAACACTCTGAAAAGGAAGGCTTATCCACCAGTCCCAAATATTCTCAATGTCCACCTCCGGTGAGATTCGAAAATCATAATTTTGATGTCTTGCCGAAGGAGGAACTAGTGGACGTGGCAGCTGAGGCAGCAAAAGCTGCAGAGGCGGCCAAGGTTACTGAAGCAGCTAAACCTGCTTAGGTCACTAAGGCTGCTACTCGTGCTAAAGCTGTCAATCTGTGTGAGAAAGCTGATGATATCAGTGTATATGACACTGACTCTTCAGATGATAAGCTCGATGAACCTCCTAGATATGCACCGGTCAAAACTAAAGATGTTCCTCTTGAGAATCATATCATTACCACTGAAACCTTGAGTGAACTGGAACTGAAAGTGCAAATCGAGGATGGTAGGAGGATTAAGGTGTTTTATAAACTAAAAGGGTCTGAAAGGGTGCATGCTGATGAGGAAGTCCCCCTCAGATGTATCGCCCCTGGTCTTGTTGCCAAAATTTGGCAAGAATCTGTCATTACCGTAGAAAAGGAAACCTGGAATAAAAGGAAGGGTAAGGGTAAGGGCAGAAAGGATCAGGTTAATCAGCCTAATGAGAATAACAAGAAAAATCAAAAGACAAACACCGTTAATCCTCAAAATCATGCTCAAAGAAAAAGTCCGAAGAAGCATGTAACTGAGTTCATTAGATCGAGCGGCAATGAAAGAAACGACGATCCTCAAGTCGATCAGCAAAGAAGATGTCTTGAGGATCTAAAACACAAAAACTCATTTGCCGGCCCATCTAACAAAAGGAACAAAAAGGAGACCAAACCCGAATCTCCTAGATTTGAAGAATATAGATCCTGTCACAAGTGCGGGGAACGTGGGCATTTAGTTGCTGCGTGCCCTGAATTGAGACGAGAAAGGATCAAGGTGGATGATCCTCCCAGTTCTAGCAAATCCAAGCAACCTATTTCCCCTAAACTCTCAGAGAAACAAAAGGGAAAGCAGGTCGTTTATGATAACCGCAACAAGATTGCTATGAACCAAAAGCCAGTTGATGGCAGGGGTCCACAGCTGAGGGGGAGCACTGTTCTTCCAAAGGTTGAAGCAGCGCCTAAGCCACCAGCAAAGGCTGCAGCTAAACCGCAGGGCAACCCCAAAGCTGCTCCACATACAGTTAAGTCTGAAGTGGATCCAAAATCTGTTCCTCCAAAGGAATCCAAGGCTGGACCTTCTAGCCCACAGGCGAAAAAGAAGCCCAAGCCAAAGAAACCTGAACAGATTTGGAGACCCAAGTCACCAACCAAAGGAGGAGAATCATCTGCTAGAGAAAGCACTGCTGTACCATCGGAAACAACACCAACTCCAAATGGAAGATGGGTTGACTTTCCGACGTTAGATGAAGATGGTAGACCCGAGACCGTGAAGGCTTGGGTCCCCCTTAACCACTGAACTTTGAATGTTTGTGCAGGGAGTTCCACAGGGCCTTATCAGCAGCCTATGGATTGTTGATAGTGGAGCTTCAGGGCACATGACAGGCGATTTATCCCAGCTTTTTGACATAAAGAATATCAACGGGGGGTATGTTGCCTTTGCTGGTAATAAAGGGGGTTATATTACAAAAGAAGGAAGTATGAGCAACGGTATTGTAAGCTTTGAAAAGATAAGCTTTGTCAAACAGATAGACCACAACTTGCTGAGCGTTTCGCAGATATGTGACAAGAAGTTCACTGTGTTCTTTGACGACAACGCATGTTTCATTCTGAAGCCTGGATTCAAAATACCGAAGGAGTGGGTCATGATCTCAGCTCCCAGGGTCAACAACTTATACGTCCTGGATATGAGCCGAGCAATGACAGCGAAAGGTCAAGTCACTTGTTTTCTGTCAAAGGCGACAGAGAAGGAATCGATAATGTGGCACAGACGAATGGGGCACATCCACTTGAGGAAAATGAACCATCTGGTTCACAACCAACTAGTGGAAGGTGTTTCTGTTAAGAATTTTCATTTAAACGACGTCTGTGTCTCATGTAAGAAAGGGAAGCAGAAAAGAAAGTCTCACAAGCCTAAGAAGACAAACTCAGTTAGTCTACCACTCGAACGACTGCACATGGACCTGTTTGGCCCAGTCAATCGGAAGAGCAAGAACGGTGACTCATACTGCTTAGTGGTTACGGATGATTATTCTTGGTTTTCTTGGGTTGTGTGCATGAAGCACAAGAGTGAAACTTTTGATTACTTGAAGAATCTGTTTACTAAACTGGAAAATCTATATCAGCTGAAGATCCGTAGGATCAGAAGCGATAACGGAACAGAGTTCAAGAATCACGCTATGGAGGCGTTATGTGCAGAAAAAGGTATTCATCATGAATTCACAGCGCCATACACTCCTCAGCAAAATGGGGTTGCAGAAAGAAAGAATCGGACTCTTATGGAGGCAGCCAGAACTATGCTCGCAGACTCGAACTTGCATGTGATATTCTGGAACGAGGCAGTTCACTGCGCGTGTTATACTCTGAATAGGGTTCTAACGGTAAAGAAGCTTGGAAAAACCTCTTACGAACCGAAGGAAACCGAACTTAGAGTTTCTGGAACCTTTCGGAGCTCCATGCACCATGATACATCCCGATGGGAAGTTTGGTGCAAAGGCAGAAGAAGGTTTCTTTGTTGGTTACAACACTCCCAACAAAAGAGTGTACAACAAAAGAACCAACAACGTTGAAGATTGGCTTAATGTCGATGTTCAGCGTTATACTGCCAATGCACCTGGTGTTGGACCTGATTGGTTGTTCGACTATAAGAGTCTATTTGATTCTTTCAACGTGGAGAATTTGGTGGATGATGTTGTAGTGCAAATGTATTACGAATGTGAAAACGCAGCTAGCTCTCCGTTAATGCGTCTGATCGTGGTTAATGCACCTGCGCCTGCTCCATCTGATGCCTCTGCATCCACGGGTCCCCCTGATAAAACCGCAACAGCAGAAGTTGAGGAAGTTTTTCAGGAAGCGTCAGCATAGGTTCTCGAATCTTCATCTTCCGACGACGATTTGGCAGAGTCTCATGAAACTCTCACTGAGGAACAAGCTGGAAATGGTGAATCTACCACTACAGCTCCAGTTAATCCGACAGGAAACAATCAAGCTGGTCCTTCTTCTTCAGCAGCTCCAGGGATAGGTCTTCGGATCGATCTCTCCGGTTTTAATATGCAACCCGCTGCTCCCTCTAGTTCAAGCGCCGCAGAGACAAATCTATCTCAAGGTTTGGAGAGCCTTAATCTGCATTCGGATGATCTAGTGCCGGCACATCCAGAATCTTGGATTCACGACACTCATCCGATGCAAAATGTGATTGGTGATCCGGCTAGCAGAGTCATGATGCGCAGTCAGCTCAGAAATGCTAGTCCAAGTGACAATACAGGTACTCTGGCACTCTACTCGGAAATCAGAAAAGCAGGTCATCAGAACGATTGGTCCTTCGCCTTGTATGTTTCTCAAACTGAACCAAGAACTGTGCAAGAGGCACTGAGAGAAAAACCATGGATTGAAGCAATGCAAGCCGAACTTCAGCAGTTCCAAAAGCTAGGAGTGTGGGACTTAGTTGACTTACCTCCAGGCTCGAAGAAAATTGGAACAAAGTGGGTCTACAAGTGTAAACGGGATGACCGCGGGGTGATTATAAGAAACAAGGCTCGATTAGTTGTCCTCGGCTTCCGTCAAATCGAAGGAATAGATTACAACGAAGTATACGCTCCAGTTGCGCGCCTTGAAGCTATCCGGATGTTCTTAGCTTACGCTTCGTACAAACTGTTTAAGGTGTATCAAATGGACGTGTAAAGTACTTTTCTGTATGGTGTCGTGAAGGAAGAGGTGTATGTTGCTCAGCCACCGGGTTTTGAGGAACCGCTTCATCGCGAAAAAGTCTACAAATTGAACAAAGCGTTGTACGGACTCCATCAGGCACCGCGTGAATGGTACCAAATGCTTAGCAACTATCTGATATCCAACGGGTTCAAACGTGGACTCGTGGACTGCACCTTATTCACCAAGGAAAAGGGTGGTGATCGTCTTCTGGTACAGGTTTATGTTGATGATATTATTTTTGGGTCTACTAATGATGTCATGTGCAGGGAATTCGAAAATCTTATGCAGGATAAATTTGAGATGAGCTCGATGGGGGAGATGCAATTCTTCCTCGGTTTACAAGTAGAACAACAAGAGTCGGGGATCTTCATCCACCAGACAAAATACGTTGCTGACATCTTGAGCCGGTTCCAGATGGAAGACTCTACTCCAGTAGGCACACCGATTCAGACCAATCATGGGATTGGGCCTGACGAGAAAGGACAAACCGTTGATCCTTTTCTCTATCGAGCTATGATAGGCTCACTCATGTACCTCACTGCATCAAGACCTGATATAATGTTCGCGACATGCTTACTATCAAGATACCAGTCAAGGCCGAAACAGTCCCACCTGGTTGCTGTGAAGATGATCTTACGTTATCTAAAGGGTTGTCCGACCAAAGGTCTTTGGTACCCTAATGACGATAAGTTTGACCTCATCGCATTTAGTGATGCTGACTATGGCGGATGCAAGACAGACTTAAAATCCACATCGGCTGGATGCTAGTTTTTGGGACCAAGACTAGTCTCGTGGCAGTGCAAGAAGCAAGCCTCAGTCGCCTTATCCACCTACGAGTCGGAATATGTAGCAGCATCGAGCTGCTGCTCCCAGGTTCTTTGGATACAGCAACAAATGAGAGACTACGGTTTGAAATTTCTTAATACTCCCATTCACTGTGACAATGAGTCCGCTATAGCTCTTGCTAAAGACTCAGTTAACCATTCCAAGGCTAAACATATCTTGGTTAAGTATCATTTCATACGCGATTGCTATGAAAAGAAACTTATCGATATGGTAAAAATCCACACAGACTACCAACGTGCCGATTTATTCACCAAAGCTTTTGATGGTCCTCGTTTTGAGTACTTGTTAATCTTAAACGACATTAAAGTTAAGCAGGATTAGATCCTCATCGGTAATCGTTTTTGTAAATATTTTTCTTTAAAAAAAATCAGAAAAATCCAAAAATATTGTCTTTTCGCAAATTTTTAGATTTTTAGGGGGAGAAAATTTCAGAAAAATACAAAAACATTCAGAAAATGCAAAAATTAAAAAAAAAAAAATGAGAAAAGCCCAAAATCAAAAAAAATTTTGAAAAATGCAAAAATGAGTTTCTTTGGTGAAAATGGGAAGATGATATTAACCAATCAGTCGGACTGTCTGGACCCTTATCATCTTAAAAATATTGGAACTGATAGGTAGCCTCTACAATGATGTGTCGGTAGGCTCAAAATAATTTCCAAGTTCGGCACGGTGATATAAACCTAAATCATCTGAATCATGTGTGGATCAACGTGCGTTGGCATATGGTCTTGGTACCGAAATCTCGTTTGATAGCATGCGAAAATCCGAGGTTTCATGGTCTTTAAGAGGTTGGTACATCCGGGGTGAACTGGACGTCTCTCAGAATAAATAGGAATGGCACACGTGTCGTACGTTGGGGTCGCAGCCTACGACTGAGACACCCCCATGTCATTTCCTGGAAAAAAAACAAAAACAAAAAAAATAGAATAAATTATGATCAGGAGACGTCCGGGAATCCTAAAAGAGCAAAAAGATTCATATATGCCAAAACCCTATTCTCAATGAGAATTCGCTCTAAGGTATCAAATCATATACCTAAAGCATCGTACCGTGAAAAATCAAATATACGGTATTTGACTTGAACCCTGGTTTGGGTCTCACTGGTCTCTCTGTTGCAGCGTTTCTGCAGACCTGATCACCACTGAGTCCACTCCTTGTAAAATACGGATGACAACAGCTTACTCACCGGTTACGAGGAAGCTTTGTGCATGACTTGATACGGGAATGTGTCGCGTGGCGGGGAACACCTTGTATCTCAGTCTTAATATTACCTTAAACGTATCTAAAGTGCCTAGCGATAAAACTTGATTTTGATTTTAGGTGGACAACAATATCGGCAGTTGTTGTAGGATGCTTATTGGTAATTTAAGCGAAAACTGAAAATATAAGGGTTCTAGTAAAGCCCGTACACTAATATGATTCCCTAACCGTTGAAACTCGCAAAAATATGTTAGTGTACAGTTAGTTGATCTCCCGTTTTGTTTTTTTTATGCTTAACTTAGCTTAATTAATCATTCTTGATTGCCGATGATGGAATCCTAATCCATTGTAATCTTACTTCTTCATAAATAAAACGCCGAAAATCAACTTGTCGAAAATTGTGTTTTTGCCGGGTCAAAACCGTGCTTTCTCTTAAGTACGGGGGTTGAAAATGAAAGTTTTTCAAAGTCATGAGTTGTCATCTGTGTCGTGTGTTAAAACGAGGTGAAAAACGCATGTTTTGAACCTTAACGGGTCAAAAATGCGACAAATGGTGCTGCAGGGGCAATTTGGTAAATTGTGTGAAAGCTTTATGCATTTAGAGGCTTAATCGCTTAATGTTTAAGCGAGTACCACACTCGTGTGCACATGTTAAGCGAATAGCACTTCAAATGTGTTAAAAGTTACACGAGTAGGCACTACTCGTGTCTATCTTCAAGCGATTAGGACACAAGGCCATTTATAAATTATAACTTCCTACTCGTGTCTGGCTATTAGCGAATAACCGTATTCGTGTGTGTCTGTCTAGCGAGTAGTGGTAGTCGTGGGTCCACTTAAACATTTTGTCTCCCACTCGCTTGTAAACTACACGATTAGGATCCCACATATATCCAACAGTTAGACTTTTTCCAACTCATTATTTTTCAAACACCTAACTGTTACTGTGCTCGTCCCTCCAAATCCGATCAAAACAAACCTTGTGCCCGTGTTTTCTTGATCTTAGATTATCATTCCACATCACAAAGGTAACTTCATCTTCAAATTTCAGATCTTAACATCAAGTTTAAAGGGCTTAAATCTGCGTTTTATGTTCTGAAACCCTAAGTGACAAAATCTTGATCGTTGGGCCCTGTTACGTGTTTTTTTATGATAAATGATTGTTGGGGTTTGTTAATCGGGGCATAGGGATGTTGTTTATACAAAGCTTTTGTTTCAAATCATCCTAAATCTAAAAGCCCTAATTTTGAACTCTTATAAACCCTAATTCTTAAACTTGCCAGATTGATCCCTGATTTTGTTTTGTTAGTGAGAAAATTCATAGGGGTTTTAATGTTGGGTTATGTTAGACTTCAATGGGATGAAATACGGACTCGTAACAAGACGCCTCGGGTTTTCGACAATTTTGGTGTTCAAGAACACTGTTCATGCGAGTAGAATTATACTCGCATGAACAGGTAGCGAATAGGAGGTTTTATGTTTGTACTCGCGTTTACTATACACGAATGAGCTTATAATCGTGTATACAGTACGTGATTCTATCCTACTCGCGTATAAAATGGCCTATTCGCTTATTTAGCAAGCGATTACAATTCTGTAATCGCGTATAACTTTCTGTTGACCAACAATTGTCAAGTTTTATCAGCTTTAGTCCGTTTTTGTCCGGTGTATGAATATATGATCAACGTATGATACTTATTACATGTTTTGGTGTACAGGATGGGGAATTGGATGACATCGCGAAAGCAAAACTGTTGTGCTTTTCTCGGACCGATTACTTTGGATAAAGGCAAAGTCTTTCAAGGCGTCATCGACTTCTTAAAGCGATCGAGAATACACTATGCGATATCCAAGCAGCACGCTGCATACAAGGATATCTTGCTGGAATTCTATCGTAACGCCAAGGTTGATCCCAAGGCTGATCCGATCGTGATTACTAGTTCGGTTCAAGGAAAAGATATTATTGTCACCGAACAGATAATTCGAGAAGTGCTACAGTTTGGAGATTCTGATGCTGATCCTATAGTGTTTGACGCTATTCTGATACGTGGCGGCTTTCTTAGGATGAAGTACTTGGGTAAAGTCGTCAAACAGACGATGCTGAAGAAAGGATTACTTCCGCCGGAGATTAAGTATCTTACTCATGTGGTCTTGAAGTGCCTTGGTCCGAGAAAAGGTGCTTTTGATGCGATAAGAGATACATTGGCCTCTGCGATTGTCGCTCTGACACTCAACAAGCCATTTAACTTCTCCAAGATGATTCTGCACCACTTAAAAGAAATCATACTGATGAAGCCGACAAAGAAGTCTTTCATTGTCTATCACCGGTTCTTACAGTTGATCATTGATAATCAAGTACCTGATTTGGTGAAGCATCCTGCTGAGTATATAGGGACTGATGATATTACTCAGGCTGAAATGAACAGGATGAGAAGTTACAAAGGGCGACCGAAGTCTGAATATCCTCCGAATCGACGAATATATGGGCACTTGAAGAGAGAAGACTATGTGTCACCACCAGGCAACAGGTGGAGACACGAAGATAGTGATTCAGAGGATGACTTCCGTATCCACAGGTTGGTGTTTAAAGAGGGGGACAATATAGGGCATAAAACAGATGAGTTGGGTGAGAACGCCCCGGGCAGGATCTCTGACACGGCTGAAGGTGATGAAGAGGATTTTGATCCGAATTTATTAGATTTCTCTGAACCTTCTGGTACTGCACAAGAACCTGATGCCTCTCAGTCTGGAAGAGGTAAAGCACATGTTGATGAAGACGCACCAGTTGACATAACTGATGCAGATGACGACTCAGAAGCTACAGAAGATGATTCACCCAATGTACTATCTCTAGAAGAGGATAGAGCTCTCACAGTCGAGGCGAGAGATCTTGCAAGAGATCCCACTTTCACTCCAGGTAGTGGTGATCTTATTGCAGATATCGATGCAGAGCTTGCCTCTTCTCCTCCTGCAAAGAGACAAAAGACAACTGCCAAGAAGGACAGGGTTCGAGGTAAGAAGACGATGTCTGTTAAACCTCAAGCGGTGAAACCTCCAAGAAATAGACGATTCACCCTTCCTGAAGCTTTTGGGGATCCAGTCACTCAATCCTCTCAAGCGGCAGCAGCAACAGCTACAACAACAGCAGCTACAACAACACTAACAACAACAACAGCAACAACAACAGCAGCAATGACATCTTCGGCTCCTATTACAGTTAGTGCAGCGATGCCTGCCAGTGTCACTATGTCAATGCCTGCTTTGGTAATCTTCACTGAGCCAGTCTCAGTTACCGAGGCAGCGACAAG
This sequence comes from Ambrosia trifida, assembly GCA_028751855.1. Classification (NCBI taxonomy): domain Eukaryota; kingdom Viridiplantae; phylum Streptophyta; class Magnoliopsida; order Asterales; family Asteraceae; genus Ambrosia; species Ambrosia trifida. The sequence goes on from CM054131.1 coordinate 103,639,471, forward strand.
CTCGCAGATTGTTCCTAATACTATTGGTGACAGGATCCGAAGTATAAGACAGAAAGTTCGACCCACAGCTTCCGGGTCATCCGATCAGACCTCTTCGTCTGCGACTGCTACAAATGAACAACTTCAAAGAAAGATTAGCGAGCTAACTGCCATAGTAGCTGCGCAAGCACGTGATATAGCAGAATTGCGAACGCAGAATGCAAGCATAGAAGAAAATGAGAACGCAATGCTTGAGCTGATCGAAGAATCTATCCAGTCTAACACAGAGCTGAGAACGACGGTAGATGCGCTCACATTATCTAACCAGCAGGTCATAGAGTCGAACAGGCTGATGATGGAATCTCATCAGCAGCTGATACAGTCGAACCAAAGTACGTTGGAGAGACTTGCAGGTGTAGAGGCCTCAAATAGCGAACTTCGCCTGATCAATGTGAACAATGAGCGAAGGATCACGAAGACTGAAAAAGAAAATACCGAGCTGAGGGCTAGGATAAATGAGTTGACTGGAACTCAACCTAGACTCACTGGTGGTCCTAGTTCAGAGGCTGCTGCTGATGATTATGATGATGAAGATAATGATGATGAGGAATATGATGATGAGGACGACGATGATGATGAATCAGATGGTGATGATGATGTTGGAAAGGGTGGTGGTGGTGATCCTGGAGCCACAGGCGGGGGCGGATCATCGGGTGGTTCTGCATCGAGACGAACAAAGAAAGGTCATGATCGCATAGGCAATGATCCCGAAGCAGGTTCTTCTGCTCAGGGGAAGCCTGCACCTATGATGAGCAAGATTCAAGAACTACGTGATAAAGTGAAGAAGAAAGCGATAGTTCTAGTTGAATACGTGGAGCCTCTAAACTGTTATTTTGCATATGATGACGAAGGTAACTTGCTCCCACCTCCTGCCATGCCTGAATATGATCTGGAAGAAGGAGAGATTCCACCTGAGATGACATCAGAGGATATGGCTAAAGTATATGGCTTTGCATCTGGAGAATCTTCCAGTGCAAGTCAAAGTGTTCCTCCTGAAATGCATCCAGAGTACAATGAAGTGGATCTCGAAGATGGAACCAGCGTACCGACTCCTGAGTACGTTGTAAATGACTCGGGCGCTGGAATTCCAAACATTGATGAAGAAATGGTACGTGAGGCCGAAGAGAAGTTGAAATCCGACTCTGCTGAAGTTCCTGATGAAGTAAAGACACGACATGACAAAATCAGAGAGCATTATCCCAAATGGTTCAAGCCCGAAGAGAAGAAAAAGCCAGTCGAGCGAGCATCCATCTTCAAGAAAAGATTGTCGAAGATGTCTGGCAATGTGATAAGCTGGGCGTACGTGAGTCACACAAGAATGCTCGGGGTAAAATGGCAAGAAGGTGTATTGTACTTTAGGGAATACAAAGACATTCTGAGCCTGCCATTCTGGTACATTCGTGATTTAGTTCGTCTCGATTATCCATTGTACATAGAGAAAACTGCTTCTCTTCAGGGTTTTTACACAAAGTTGAAGCGAGAAAGCTCAGAGGGATGGAAAGATTTCGAGCCTCAGTATCCCAGATCATATCCAACAGACAAGATTCATCCTTTCACTTTGAAGCCTATCTGGGAACACAAGATCAAGCCACCAAAATGTGTCTCAAGGATTCCCATCGTTCCAGTTGAGCAAGATTTTTCTTCTAAGCTGTACTACTGGCATTATGATGCAGCAACTACAGAAGCCGTGATTGTCTTGAGCAACAGTTCGAACCCATGCAGGAAGATAAGAATTTGGGATCCTATGTGGTTGATCAACTGCTCAGAAAAGGACGTGGAGACGTTGTACCAACATCCAATCATGCATTTACCAGTTGAAGCCGATCAAGCGATGAAGTTTCAAAGAGTGATCCAGTTTTGCTACGCCAACAAGGTTCATGCAGGATGCGATTGGTCGAGAATCACAAGGGTCAGAACAACGTCAAGCTGAAGATGAAGACAGAAGATGCTGCTTGTCATTTTGTTTATGTTATGTTTGCTGTGTATGTTTTCAATTTTGAGTCTGTAAAGTTGTTAGTAGTTGCTATAAACGATGTCTTATGTAATCTTTGTACGTATACTAGCCTGGTCCAAGGGGGAGTCTGTAAGTGCATGATGTCCCTAGGCTAGTATATATGTTATTTGGACGTGTTACGGGGTGTTTGGAGATGTTTATACGCGTTTCGGGACGTTTGGGACACTTCAGGCGAGTACGGTGTGGCTTTAGGCATTTACGGCCTATACCACATTAGCTTTAGGCATTTACAGCCTATACCACATCAGTCTTGATGTGGTATAGCCCTACTCGCATGAAGCTACTAGCGAGTACGGCCCTACTCGCTAGTTGTTAATGTGTGATAGCCTCCTACTCGCCTAAAGGGGTTTGTACGAGTATGGGAGGTATAAATAGTCCCAATCATTGCCCTAATCATTAGTTCTTGCCACACACACTCTCCAAACACCCTCCCCAGGTCTGAGATTGCTAGGTTTGTTCATTGTAACACTCGAGCTCTGTTTAATGACATAAACGTGAATCTTTTGACCCATTTGTGTGTTGTAATTACTCGTTTTTCATAGTTTCATCTTCGTTTCTGTTATTGAGACATATTCAAGGGATTCCGCACCTTGAATATAGCCCTCGTGATTGTCGGGTGACACGTTAGTCGATCCTATATTAACTTTGAACAATTTGAACATATTTGCTCATGCGCCTCCTCCTTCATAATGTAGTACAGATATAGATATAGATATAGATATAGATAAGTTACATTTTCTAGTTGAAATCACACACATATCATTACTATAGAACATTCTTCTAGGAATAGCGAACGAAATTATATGGTAGCAAATTTTGCAATAATTTTACGACCATGTAGTCGAAGTTACGAATTTGTATAGTATTGTGAAACATTGTCTTCACTTTTCACAATAACTCTAAAACCAACCTAGCTAGCAATGCCCGTTACCCATTAGTGAATTAATTTACTATTAAACCAAGAGTAGAACACATGAATGCAGTCATACACGCATAGTAATGTATTTGAAGTCATGTTTATGAAACGGAATTTTGTTCAACTAAAATGATATTTAAATATGTGTTGGCATGCAAAAGTAAAGGTACTAACCAATGGTTATATAAAGTTTTGTTAAGGCAAATTACAAAGGCAATGTGTAGCATCAATGCATGACTAGATTCAAATGTTCAATATACATACATGTGAATATCAATGCACACATATTGTAAGCTGGAAGCATATTTTAGAAAGACAAACTAAAGATAAAAACAAACAGATGAGATAAGAAATCTAAAGCAACATAATTCCGAGATAGGAAGGTTAAACTGTGTGTTTGGCATGCCCCCACTGCATGCCCCATGTTATAAATAAATTAAGCAGATTTTTCTGAATATCCTGCAGCTTATTCACATATGTATTTTTCTGTAAAGACAAGAAAGGGTAAAGCTTTGGGTGAAACCCTAAAATCAGTAAGATTATCGGTGGTCCATGAGTACCTTTCTGACAAAGGCTCTATCAAAGTGTTAGTAATTAGTCTGCAATGAGTCTCTCTCTGTGTTTTAGTGTCTATGTGTGTGTGTGTGTGATGCAGTTGCTAAGCTAAGCAACAGTAAGATATGTGATAGTACTTTAGAAAAGTCTGCAATGTTTACAAATGTTATCTGCAGTTATCCTGGAGTTCATTTGACCACACACTCTCTCTCTCCAATTTAATTCACTTACTCTGTGTGTAGCTAGGGTTATTGCTAATTACTAGCTGAACTTTGACTTCCAAATATCAGTTATTAATGTTTTCTAGACAAATTTACGCATGGCTAGCATGCATACCTTTTTTTGTGCTCTTAATGCTATGATCATGTGATTGATTACTCAATGGGAAGAAAGTTTCACCTGTTTCAGAGTCCAGGGTGTACATGACATAACATGAATTAAAACTACATATAGTTAGAGCAGCCGCAATGGACGGGTCCGCTTCTCCGGACCAAACAAAGCGGACGACATAGCATTGTATCCTTGTAGGAGACGTCCAATTGGGGTTCGGTTTGTTATAGTGGACGTGCCCGGAGGCTTGAGGGCAGTAGCGAAGATTGACCCGAAATTTCGGGGGGTTGGAAGTCACTCAGGGGTCGGAAGTCATTAGTTTCGAGGGGTCGAAAACCAGTTTAGTGGGGTCGAAACCTTATATACCAAAAAATTTCTATACGAATACTATATATTCAGAACTTCTGAGCAAAAATTCGGGGAATCGGCTGCCCCTCCCCGCCCGTAAAGAGCTACGCCCCTGCTTGAGGGTGGGCTCCAAATATGATATTTTCAATAAATTAAAAAAAAAAGGGTTTCCTTATTTTTTTTATTTTATATGTGATGATATAAATTAAATAAAAAGAAAAGTAGGTGATAAGGTGAAGGATTTTAATGGTTTATGATTGTAGGAAAAAGTACTTTTTGGACGGTTTAGAACTTTGGACGGGTCTTAGTATTGTGGATGCTCTTATCGATCATAATAAACCATTGACCAGATGAACATAAAAATTTGAAGGACTGATATTGTGGTCTACCCAAATTCTTTAGCAAGAATACAATAACCTCTCTTATTTTATATACGTTCAATCAATTCAAGTGTCTTTAAAGAAACCTTAGTCATGACTATTTGAAGCCGACTCTATGTAAGCCAACTTAATTATAGCATTTATATCTTTCCTAGGAGTATTTCCCCTAGGTGCATTTTTGAGAGGCACATTATCTAGGCCACGATGTTTATCTCGTGTCTCACTTTTTAGTCCCGCAAAACTATTATATTATTTTGTGACCAGGGGCGGATGTATAACATAATGAGGGGTGGCGTTCACTACCCCTCAACTCTTCCTGTGTAGGGTAAATTTTTAGGTATTTTTATGTTTTTTTTATCATGTTACCCTAAAAATTATGTAACATTACCTCTCAATTTTTTTAAAACCTAACACACCCTTAAAGTTTTTAATATAAGCCTAACATAAAAATAGATAGAAAGTTATAGGCCATAACCCAATCCATTTGTAATTTATTAATTAAAATATGCAAGCCATTGACAATGGTTAAAGTATTGAATAGGAGTGCAAACGACCCAAACAACTCGCAAGCTAGTCGAGATCGACTTAATAAAAAGTTTGAAACGAGTTGAGCCTTATTGAGCTCGAGCCAAGCTTGAGGTTAAAACAAAGCTCGTTTATTTTTCAGGCTCATAATATTAGTTTTATTAATATTTTGTATTATTTACCCTTAATTTAAAGTTGTTTAGTAAACACGTCGAGTCGAGCTTTTCACTTATCGAGTTTATTATTTTTATTTAACATATTAACTTAATAAAGATTAAATGAGCCGAGCTAGAGCTTGAGAAGCTACCAACGGACCGAGCCGAGCTTTTCACCTATCGAGCCTACGAGCCTGAACGAGTCTATTATTTATATTTTTTTTATTTAATATATTTAGACACTATCAACGAGCCAAGCTCGAGCTCAAGGCTGGTAGAGCTCGGGCTCAACTCGTAATTTGCACCCCTAGTTTTGAACGTGTAAAAATAAAAGAAAAGAATCAAGAGTGAGGAAAAATGAAGCATCAGAGAACTTGGCCACCCATTAATAGTTATCAATCTAACGGATAGACGACATAAGTAGATTGTATCTTGTTAAAAAGACTTTTCAACCATGAGGTCATCAATTTAAATGGACACACTATCCTAATGGCCGGTGAAGTGTTGATGTAAAATGTTTTGATAAATCAATGGTTACAATATAGCTTATGAAAGTATGGTTAAAAAAATAAACATTATTTATTATCGTGTTTTTATTTTTGTTTCGTTCACATTGTATAAAAATACTTAGTACGGTAAAAAAAAATTAAAACGTTACCCTTGAAGTTTTATTCTAGATCCGTCGATACTGTTTGTGACACATATTGTGCATCTTCAGTTGAACAAAGATTTAATCATATTGGATAGGCAATTTTCATCTATTTACTTGTTACTTTTTGTGTCGGACTCTAGATGTTTGTGTGTGGTGATATAAAATTGATGATAGTTTACTACTAATTTCTTCAAATGGAGTACTAATTTCTATCCTTATATGCATGGTAATCCCGGTTTCATTATTTGATGAAAGTTTTGCACAGGGTTTCGTGTAGAATCACTCCCCAATACACATTGAAACAAGGTATGTAGAATCTCTTCTCAACACTACACTAATTTGTGGTGACAAGCCAATTGTACCGCTAGGCCATTAGGGATTTCAAGTAACTAAAAATCCTGTCCGGATGCCAACATGATTCTTGGCCATTTGTGCACAATATATAGCTATAGATTTTTGGGTCAGTGGTTTATTTCGTGACACTACAACAACCAAGGACATAACAGTACATAATAAAAAAAGAGAGTGTGTGGCCAAGTGAACTCGATGATAACTAAAGATAACATTTTAATAAGAAAAAAAAGGAGTGCTTCAGCCCCCCACATCTACGAGATCCTTATTTTGTTAAGGTTCTGACATATGCAATAATAATAAAAAGCTTTATATATTCAATGTGATTTGATTTGATTTGTGAATTGAAAGGTTTTTATTCCTATTTTTTTTACTACCAATAAAATGGGAGAAGAAGTGTTTCTCCGAAACCGAGCATAACCTGTCATTATTCCACTAACCCGGAAACACTCACATATGCCTTCACATGAAGTTCCTAATAATTTTTACGTATTGTAAGGCTCGAATCTGGTACCTCTCTTTGACCTCCGGACCAACTTTATTGCTGTAAGAGCACCTCCAACGCAGTGGCATGGAGGTGATCTGAAATTCGAAACCCCTTCAAATGGCGAGTGACGACTTGCATCCAGTTGGCACACCGAACTCGTGCGAAATGTGATTGGGAGGGCAAACTCTCACATGCAATTTTATAATTTGTTTTGAGGGGTGTCATGTGAAGGTTTGAAATGATTTAGTGCTAGAGGAAAAAAAATGAATTTGAAATGGTTGAGATTTGTTTGCATGCTGGCTTGTATTTTGGACTTTGACTAGCATTGTGATGATGTAACCAGCTCCATTAGGCCATCTCAGGCTAAGCTTTCTATGCCTAAAACAAATAAGACAAATCCAAAATGCTCCATCTACGCCTTTCTTTTCCAACTGCATTAAGTTTATTAGCGTAACAAGTGTTCGGCTTATTTCTGAATGGCTTGCCCTTTAGCTAGTCTAAACTTTTGGATATTTTAGTGTAATTGGATTATCTTCATAATAATACATCATATAGGTATGGTGGTGCGGAGTGCACGCCTATTTGAATTTATTATGAACTAGGGGCGAAGGCCCTAAGGGACGGGGTCGAGGGCAGCGCCCCTGGGAGCAGGGTCCAAGGGGCAGAGCCCCTGGCTGGAGTCAAGTTGCGGAAAGCTTAATATGTAGAGATTGGAACACATTAGAAGATTCCTCCCAAGGTATGTGTTCACACCTGCAAGTTAAAGAGGTTGAATGTATATATTCTTAATAGCTCTTTTGACAAATTGCATTACAGGAGCAAGACTAAAAGAGCTATCAATGTAAGTATGAAGTTTAGCCGCTTCAAGAAGCTAGGACTTGGCTTTGACATGCTTATGAAGGATAAGGACATAGGCTAGTAAAACATTATGTCAAGATAGAACTACTATGTATGTAAACTTTTGTGTACATTATCTTTGTGTATTCAAGATGAGTTCCCAGGGTTCAATCCTAAGCGACACACTGGTATTCGAATATTCAGAATGTGTAATGTACTAATGTGAAATTCAATCGTCACAACATTTCATTTATGAAAAAGTTTGAATGTTTGAGATTACTTGTTTTAGTTAATCAAGAATTACACTAAAATAGGGGAGGATTGTTGAATATTTTAGTGTAATTGGGTTGACTGTTTGACCAATATCTTCATAATAATAGATCATATAGGTATGGTGGTGCGGAGTGCACGCCTATTTGAATTTATTATGAAGTTAGGGGCAAAGGCCCCTAAGGGACGAGGGTCCTGGAGCAGCGCCCCTGGCAGCAGGGTCCAAGGGGCGGCAGTCCCTGGTGGGGCCCCTCAGAAAATTAATTTTCTGAAATAGAGGGACTATTTTTGGCAATTTTGAAACCCTTAGAAAACGGGCTAAAAGGCAGTTAATTGGCCAATTATTCAAGACGAATTCTTCTTCTTTTTTGTTAATCTCTCTGGTTCTTTTCTCTCAATCATAAACATAAAAAAAATTCTTAATCTCTGATTGTATCCGATTGAATATTCGATTGAACCGTCGAATTGATTCAATCTGAAAGCGACTACGTGCTTTCAGAGATTTTGTTATCCGGTTTTATTCGTTTGTTACTATAAATCCCCAACATAAAATTCACTATATATTGCTTTGTCTTAACTCTATTGATTATCTTTTCCTGTTTTTTAATAATAAATCGTAGTAGTATTTGAGAATTCTTTGTATATCATTGTTTAGTAATTAAATTTAATATCATTGTTTAGTAATTAAATTTAAGCTGCCGAAGAAAATGACAAACTGTCGCTTGAGGTATGAAGTGAATCTAGTTATATATTTTTTTAACGGTCGACAGTACACATCAATAACAAACTGTCGAATTGATTCAATCTGAAAACGACTACGTGCTTTCAAAGATTTCTGTTATCCGGTTTTATTCGTTTGTTACTATAAATCCCCAACATAAACTTCACTATATATTGCTTTGTCTTAACTCTATTGATTATCTTTTCCTGTTTTTTAATAATAAATCATAGTAGTATTTGAGAATTCTTTGTATATCATTGTTTAGTAATTAAATTTAAGCTGCCGAAGAAAATGACAAACTGTCGCTTGAGGTATGAAGTGAATCTAGTTATATTTTTTTTAACGGTCGACGGTACACACCAATAACGAAGCCCCGCACCCTTCAGGTCCGACCCCGCCCTTCCCCCCCAAGGTCCAACCACTCATTTCAGAATAACCCTACTCTGAGTAGGATTCGAACCTGTAACCTCCCAAGGCAGGGACCACACAAAATGGGTAAACCTTCCCACCTCCAATACAACCACTAGGCTACATCATTAGTGAATCTAGTTATATACACTACAACAACTCAAAAAGTCCGAGTTTTAGTAACACACCCTCGCTATTGGTCCATATGTCAATGCCAATAGTGGGCAATATTACTGGCGACCTATGTACCTTTTAGCGGTGACATTGTGACCCTTAAAAGTTTCAACGCCACGTCATCATGTATATGCATATTCTCGCATACTTTAATTTGTTCAATTTCAAGTAAAAACGTTCTGGCGTAAATTGAGGTTTATAAAAAGTTAACACCGTCAAATAATTTAGCGAACATGCTTGAATACGAAAACCAAACTGTATATCTTTGAGTTTAAACATTTGAAAACGATGGCCTAAACAACTGAACAACATTTAGTTTAATTCTGAGCTAGTATCGAAATCGAACTACACTTGAAGTGTCCTCTAAGTGGTGGGCAGAAAATTAGACAAAGAGAGGTAGGTGCTGCCGATTGAGGATTAGGTTGGCGGGGCGAAGGTCTCGAGTGACTACAAGACAAAGCCAGCTATCACTCTATCAACATATGCAGGCATTTAATCTCTTATGACAAAAAGTCTAATCATTCATAAATAAAGATGTTTCCAAACCAGGTTAATCAGTTGTGATTAGATGTGATATAACTGTCTTTAGCTACTTTTAGAAAGTCAACGTTTTCATCCCATTTATACTATTTTATTTTCTTAATTAAACTCTTATACAAATAAATGATTATTAGTATTTAGACTCGCATGCTTTTTTTATCGGCAAACTACGATTTTATTCCACACCAAAATATTTACATGGTTGTTGTAGGATCGACTTACGGGTCACCCGACAATCACGAGCTTAATACTCAGAGTGTGGAAACCTCTGAATATGTTTAGATAACAGAAACAAACTATGATGAACGAGTAATCAACACACACAAAACGGGTCAAAGGTTGTATGATTTATCATTAAAACAGAGCACAAGTGTTTACAAAGATAATCTTAGACCTTCAGACCTAGGAAAGGGTGTTTGGGCAATGTGTGAGGTGACAACTGATGATTAGGGTAATGATTGGATGTATTTATACCTCTTGTACTCGTCCAGACTGCAATACGCGAGTAGGATCCTATGCCACATGTATTACATGCGAGTAGAGCCCTAATCGCATGTAATACATGCGATTACATAGTCTAATCGCCTGTAGTATCATCCTACTCGCATGTAGCATCCAAATCCCCCCAAAAACGCTTACAAACACTCCTAAACACCTTAGAAACCGTCCAAACATCTAATATACTAGCCTAGGGACATCATGCACTAACAGTTGTAACAAGCAAGACTGTGTACATGTTGTATAGATGTCCATAGCCTAATATATGTATTTAATAAATGTTTTGTTTATGTTTGTACACGTTTTTGTGATAAAGGACATCTTTGTAAGTCAACACACGACTATGAAAGTTCCACACGACTAGCAAAAGATTTATAGGCGAGTATGATCACAGTCGTCAGTTTTATATGCGACTTTGAATCATAGTCGTCTGTCGTGTCTGCTAGTCGCCCCGTAGGCCTGGGCTGACTAGCTGGACCTATAAATAGCATAAATCATTGCTCTAACTTTAAGGTTGTCACATCACACATTCCAGCAACCGCTTTCCTAGGTTTTCGGGTCTGATTCTGCATTGTTTGATACTCGCACTCTGTTTTCTATAAAGATTCGACTTTGAAACCATCTTTTTGTGTTTTTGGCAACTCGTCTCTACGTGTGTTGTTGATATTGTTATCTAAACCGCTTCCCGGGGATTCTGCACTCATGACGTGCCATTCCTGTGATATTTGGATTGTCCGAGACTATCCTATGATCAATGTCGTTGGGTCGGTCAAAAACAAGTAAAAATATAGTATAGTGAAAGTCGAGTCGTCTCCACAGGGAATTGGTGGACAATCGTAGTTTTGTAAATTACTAAGAAAATTAAAGTCGGATTGTTTTGTTATTTGTTTTGCGATTCAAGAAACTGAACTTGTGAAGTTGTAACAATTATATTAAAGAAGTAATCCCTTCCAAGTTTCCGGTTCAATGATTCACCATACCCTTGTTTAGATGATTGGATACTACACATAAATAGTTTTTGTAACATCATGCCCCTCTCACCACCAATATTGTCCGCTTTGCCCCGATGGGTTGCCCATCCGGAGTTCACGGATTTGTTTTTGGTTGCCTAGTGGAGACTTCCCAGGAGGTCACCCATCCTGAAATTGCTCCCACCTGAGCACGCTTAACTGTGGAGTTCTCCTCTCATCCACTAACATTAAGCCCCAAAACACGTTGGTGATTTAAGAGGCAAGACATTACTTATGAACCAAGGATTTCTCCTGGCCACGGCCGATGTAGGATTTTCCTGGGGTGTCACATTTACCCCCAGTTAGAGTCTCATCGTCCCTGATGAGGTATGTACCCACCATCCCGAACGGCACAGGAGTGGCTCTGATACCATCTGTAACATCCTGCCCCTCTCACCACCAATATTGTCCGCTTTTCCCCGATGGGTTGCCCATCCGGAGCTCACGGATTTGTTTTTGGTTGCCCAGTGGAGACTTCCCAGGATGTCACCCATCCTGAAATTGCTCCCACCCGAGCACGCTTAACTGTGAAGTTCTCCTCTCATCCACTAACATTAAGCCCCAAAACGGGTTGGTGATTTAAGAGGCAAGACATTACTTATGAACTAAGGATCTCTCCTGGCCACGGCCGATGTAGGATTTTCCTGGGATGTCACAGTTTTGTTGAACGATTTAAGTTAAGTGATAATCAAACACAAGTTTTTAATAATAACTCGTACAGTTTAATTACCAACCCACGAATAACTATTACCCTCCCATTAATCAAACCGCTCACGATGCAAGAAAACCGAAAGCGAATGACTTAAAGATAAGCAATTACACAAATATGACTTGTTTAAATAACTCAAACCACAAATATCTTTCAAATAATTAAAAGATAATCCATAAACCAAACCAAGCAAGAGTTAAAGTTTCATAAATAAACCATACACCCGGAGATGATTACAAAGATGTTTTGCCGCTCATGGTAACAAGAAACAACTCAAAAGGTTGAATAATAATACCGAACATATTGATGCAAACCAAAAGTATGGATGAATGATGGTGAACAATGATGTTTTTAGCTCCAAATTGCTCCAAATGATGGTAAAATTTCGTCCCTTATGGCTTAGAATCCACTAGGGATTTAAAAAATTAGTTTTTATAACAAAAATAACAACTTTCCTATTTTTCTTCAACAACGCCGTAAGCTACATGCATGAGCCATAGCTTACAGTGCTGATTTTCGGCCTCCTTGTTGTCTATCAGCCGTAATTCACAAGTTGACTCCCGTAAGCTACGGTTCAGCTTCTCGAAAAAAATCTTGTTTCCCCCATAACTTTTTCGTTATAACTCTGTTTTCATTGATTCTTATGGCCACGTCTTCGTATTTCAGAGCTTTATAACATCATCATTTAATATCTTCAATTCAGATCCATTTAGTATCTCCAAAAATACATCCAATCCACTCCTACCCTCTCCCGAAACCTTCCAATAAGCTTCAATTAGTACTTTTAAGCACTATACACCTGTAATTCACCAACAATCTCAAAGTATCCGTGTTTTTTTTATATAAATCACTTAAAAACACATAGTTAAATAAATCTTAACATGGTGAAAGACTCTCTCATCACATCCCCACACTTACCTTTGATTGTCCCCAATCAAACCATCACAAAACACTACTCGCTTTGCTAACAAACCGCTTTTAATTCCCTCACCGAAACTACTTTCAAGGCCCCAAATCATACCCACTCCCATAGACTTACATAATCGAGGTTGACAGACTGACAAGCAAATGTTACACATTTTAAAATCAAGACTTGCCTAACTAAGCCTAAAATGCTTATTATCATACACATATACTACACACCTCTCAAAATGTTCGCTCCTCTCGATTTATATCTGGAATAGCATGTAATGCGCTAGTATAATTTGCTCAAAAACTTAGAATGTAACCTTGTTATCATAGGTTTGTATAACAATCACACAGAAGCTGTAAACTATGCACACATCAAAAGGCCTTACGGGTTTTGGGCTTAGGGTAAAAGTAGGACTAATTTGGCTAACAATTGGTTTAAACAAAGGTTTCAACACGCTTGAATGACCATCCTTATTTACAATACACATTAACACACTAATCAAACAACTTTGGGCATATTTGACCCATAACACATACTTCTATTTTTTCTTGTTTTCTTTTCTTTTTTTTTCATATATATATTTTTTCTTTTTTTTCACAACTTAAACATAACTCAATCACTTGAACAAAATACAAATACAATGGATGTCATCAGTTTATTACACAAAGGTAAACGGGTTAATTTGAGTGATGTTGTAAAGCTAATCAAATTAAAGATTATAGGCTCAACATGGGCTACTAAGGGTGATTTTTGGTATACGGGTTAACAAAACACAAACACATGGTTTCAAACACAACAAGGGGAATCCTAATTCGCCTTTCTTATCTATGTGCATTTTTGCCTACAACATTAGCATGTATCAAATCACATAAATTCTGCAACAAGAAAACATTTGGCCTACTCTTAACAAATGAACATATATATCAATATCTATCAATCCAGTAGGCTCAAAGTCTCACTCAGTAGGGATATAGGTTGCCGACATGTAGCATATGCAGTTCCTAAAAGCAGGTTACCCCTAGTTAGGCATCTATCAGAAAAACTCTCATGAAACTTAAAGGGATGACCATGATCAAGGGTCTCATTTTTCATACTCGGAAAATGACTCGTTAGCAACTGAAAACGAGGCTTTTGTGCCTGATCAAGTGAAAAATGTGACATCTTGTGAGAAAATTTTTTTCCATTCATATTTTTCTTTCAAAATTTCAAAAATTTCTCAATTTTCTCACACATGTGCAAGTGTTCCCCCCCCCCCCCCCCAACTATCCTAGGGTCACCCATCCCCACACTTGAGATACATTGTCCCAAATGTATGGTGTTTTTGATGCTTCTCAGCCCTTCACCACTCAACATGTTCAATCTAACCATTACCAACCTAAAAGAAACGAAAACTCTCATACTAAATGAACAAGATAAACCATTCCCTACACAAACAAATGTTTACACTACCAAATTTCATAAACATGCAACAATAAAAGAAAAGGAAGGAGCACATGGACCTAATTTTACGATTCTTTATGATATTCTTGAGTCCCTTTATGCGAACTTTCACTCCCCCATCAACCCAGCATCGACTCTAATGCGGATCGATTGACTACTATCATGTCCGTAAAACTTCCCCACACTTGGCTGCTACAATGGTTATGAAACAACAAAAACACACAAAACACAAAAATAAATAAATAAATAAAAGGAAGAACACTTACCTCGGGCTGCCTCCCGAGAGCGTTAAGTTTACGAGTCTTCAGCCAGACTTCATACCTGATATATCTTTCATGGTGGTCTTAGTGAACATTTACCCACCAAGTTTCCAATGTATGCTCGGTAGTTGACTAATAGATTATAATTAGTAAATTTGTATTATTGGTAAATTATTTGTATTTATGTCTATCATTAATCCCTACCATAATTATAGGGATTATTCTCTTGTATTTATAGATTACTAATGAATGAGAATTACAAGGTTGTGAACCATAATAAGTCTAACATGGTATCAAGCCAAAACCCTAGCAATTTTTGAGTCTTCTTCCTTGTTCATTGTGGCCGCTGCATTCTGTTACCAAAACAGAATTTTTTTTTCTCTACTTTTCCTCATCGCCTATCTACCTACCACCCAATTACTATACCACGTACCATCCTCCCTACTACATATTTGCTCACCTTCGAATATAGATATTTTTTTCCAGCCTTTTCTTTGCTTCGTACTCATCATCATATCTTCACTATGTCCTCTATTCATCCTGCTGTGACAGTTACCAACATCAAAAATTTTATTCCCATTATTCTTGATCGCCAAACCGAGCATTACAATACATGGGCTAAACTCTTCACCATTCATTGTAAGGCTTATGAGGTTTACGATCATCTCTTACCCCGTGTCCCCGCCCCCTCGTCCTCCTCTTCGTCCGAAAAAGACAAAGAATCCCCTCCAAAAACCACCCATCAAGAGTCTTGGAAACGCATAGATGCCATAGTCTTGCAATGGATTTATGGCACTATCACCCAAGACTTGGTACACACCATCATGATCACTAATACCACCGCCTATGATGCCTGGTGCCGCCTGAAAAACCTTTTCCTAGACAACCAAGCCGCCTGAATTATTGCCCTCCAAAATAAATTTTTCAACACCCGCCTAGACCGTTTTTCAGACATGTCCTCATATTGCCAACACATGAAACTACTTTTCGACCAACTCATAAGTCTAGGAGCCAATGTCACCGAAAACCAACTTGTCATGCAAATCCTCACCGGCTTAACCGAACCCTACGAAACCATCTCCCTCATACTTCAAAACACACAACCATTACCCACCTTCTATGACACTCGTTCTAGGCTTTGCCAAGTCGAGGACCAAAAGATTAGCCAAACTTCTCTTGCGGCTCAATCTGCCGGTACCGCACATAACACACTTACTCCACATCCGAACCCACCCAATGATACCCGAAATTCTGCCCCATCCGACGGTTCCGATCGCGGACGTGGCCGAGGCCGTGGTCGTGGTCGCTGTCACGGTCGGGGTTCATACGGTCGGGGTCGGTTTCAACAACAAGTTTGGCAACCTACTCCATGGCCCGGTACCCCACAAACCCATCAAAATTTCTCACAGTGGCCCTCCTGGACTTACCCACTGTGCCCATTTCCCTCAATTCCACTAACTCCCTTCCCTCCAAACCCACAAGCCCAATTTCCATTCTACTACCCTACGGCGGCCCAACATCCATACCCACAAATCAATTCTGCCAATCACTCACAAAACACTTCTGCTCAGGCCCATCAGCAGCGTCAGTCTTCCGCAGGTTTGTTGGGCCCCAAGCCCAACACTGCCAACCAGGCCCAATCATACTCGGCCAACTACTCTCCCACAGATATTGCTCAGGCTCTTTATAATTTGGCGCTTCATCAGAATGATCCACCCTGGACCATGGACACCGGGGCAACAGGTACAATGTCTCCTCAATTTGATAAGTTTTCGTCTATTTTTAATTCTAGCATTATTCGCAACATTATTGTTGGGAATGGTAAAACCATTCCGGTTTTAGGCCAAGGCAACATTACCTTACCACCACCATTCCCACCCTTTAAACTCAACAATGTCCTATATGCCCCTAACCTAGTTAAAAACCTTATATCTGTTCGCCGTTTTACAATTGATAACCATTTATCTGTTGAATTTGACCCCTATGGTTTTACTGTGAAGGACCTACATACCAAGAAACCTATCCTACGGTGCAATAGCTCGGGGGATCTCTACACTCTTAGCCCTTCCAACATCACCAATCTCACAACTGCGTCCACCTATGCAGCTATTTCTCAAGACATTTGGCATCAACGGCTCGGTCACCCAGGCCCAGCTATTTTGAATAATTTAAAAACTTCTAGTAGTATTACTTATGGTTCTTTAAATAATAAATTATGCAGTGCTTGTATTTTTGGTAAACATACCAGACTTCCTTTTGTTACTTCTAATACAAGTACACTTATGCCATTTGATCTAGTTCATAGTGATGTTTGGACCTCACCCATTATTTCTAACGGGGGTCATAGATATTATGTATTGTTCTTGGATGATTTTACCAATTTTTTGTGGACCTACCCTATCACCCATAAATCCGATGTTTTTGACATGTTCACTAAATTTAATAATTTTGTCCAAACCCAGTTCAACCCTAAAATAAAACAATTTCAATGTGACAATGGGCGTGAGTATGCCAATAATAAATTTCATAACTTTTGCTCCGCAAATGGCATGCACTTTCGCTTTTCTTGTCCTCACACCTCCTCCCAAAATGGCAAAGCCGAACGCAAAATTCGAACCATAAACAACCTTATGCGAACCATTTTGGCCCACTCTTCCATGCCCACTACCTACTGGTCACATGCCCTTGAAACCGCCACTTACCTTCTCAACATCATCCCCAGCAAAATACATAATTTTCAAACCCCCACACAACGCCTATACAATTGCATGCCCTCTTACGATCACCTTCGTGTGTTCGGATGCATTTGCTACCCCCTCATCCCCCACACCACTATCCACAAATTAGCCTATCGATCCCACCCATGCGTGTTCTTGGGTTACCCATCAAACCATAGAGGTTACAAATGTCTTGACCTCAAAACCCGTACCATTACCATTTTTCGTCATGTCCTGTTCGACGAAACCATCTTTCCCTTTGCCAAGTCACACAAAACCACCCCTCACACCTACACCTTTTTAGATGATCCCCTTCACCCCTCCCTTTACACACATCCTCCCACAATCCAGAATCCTCCCATGGACCCCACCTCGCCTGCCCACTCCCATATGCCCCATATCCACCCACTTAACCAATCGCCCAGTGGACCTGTTGACCACCCCACGGCCCAATCACCCACTTCCAATACCACCCACACCTCGTCCACTCACAAGACAACCCACTACGGCCCATTTCCCACACCGGCCTATTCCCCTCAGTTACTCCCCACCGGCCCAAATCCAATTTCTCCTCCATCACACCCTCCTGCCAACATACCAAACCCACCACCACCTCCTCCCACACGCACCATTCACACCCGGTCCATGTCTGCATCACAAAACCAAAACAAATATTTAACCTCTCCACCACTACCATTGCACCCATACCGAAGAATCCCAAGGATACCTTGTCTAAACCGGAGTGGCATAATGCCATGAAAAACGAATCTAATGCTTTAATTAAAAACAAGACTTGGGAACTTGTCCCGAGACATCCTGATATGCATATTATTCGTAGCATGTGGCTTTTTCGCCACAAATACAAGTCTGATGGTACTTTCGAGTGATATAAGGCTCGTTTGGTTTGTGATGGCAGTAAACAGGAAATTGGAGTTGATTGTGGGGAGACATTTAGCCCGGTTGTTAAACCGGCCACTATTCGTACTGTGTTGACATTGTGGCACTTCTCTATACCGTAGCCTGGCGGGTGCTCTGCAATATCTCACTTTTACCAGGCCTGACCTCACCTATGCAGTCCAGCAAATTTGCATTCACATGCATAGCCCCACACTGGATCATTGGAATGCTCTGAAATGTATTATCCGGTACATTCGTGGCACTTCTGAATTTGGACTTACCTTATCAGGTTGTGCTGATTTATCTCTTCGGGCTTATACTGATGTTGATTGGGCTGGATGCCCCGATACCCGTCGTTCTACATCGGGTTATTGTGTTTACATGGGTCCAAATTTATTATCTTGGTCGTCAAAACGACAAACCACTATTTCTCGATCAAGTGCCGAAGCTGAATACAGGGCAGTCGCTAATGTCGTAGCTGAAGTTTGCTGGATCCATAATCTCCTCTTGGAACGGCCCCATCCATTATCCAAGGCCACCCTGGTATATTGTGACAATATCAGTGCCATTTACCTATCACATAATCCAGTCCAGCACCAACGTACCAAACATATTGAACTGGATATTCATTTCGTTCGGGAACATGTACAACGTGGCACCATTCGAGTTCTCCATACTCCTACACGGCTCCAGATTGCTGATATCTTCACCAAAGGCCTACCGCGTGTACTTTTTGAAGACTTCCGCTCCAGTCTCAACATTCGCCCTCCTCTTGTTTCGACTGCGGGGGTGTAATAGATTATAATTAGTAAATTTGTATTATTGGTAAATTATTTGTATTTATGTCAATCATTAATCCCTACCATAATTATAGGGATTATTCTCTTATATTTATAGATTACCAATGAATGAGAATTACAAGGTTGTGAACCATAATAAGTCTAACATTGACATTCCAAGTTTTTGTTTTATCCTTCTCATTCAGCTTGTTCGTCAAATCACCATGTGACAATTGAGATCCACATTTACCTACAGAATTCCCAATATATGTTCGGTAGTTTACGTCTCGAGACTTCACATTCCTTCCTAGCCTAGATACGTTTGTAGGATCACTAAAGGGCCTCTTCACAATAATTTGACCAAGGTCATCCAAACTCACCTTCCTCTTTTTTCCACTCGAAACACCATCCCTAACTTTTTCGGTTTTAATAATAAATATAGGAGAGTGGTTAGAATACACAAGAGTTACCTGGTTCACTGGTTCTCTAGGAGGTGTGTCTGCACATTTTTCAGTTTTTAATGGTGTGTATGCAAGTGGTTGTACACAAGATGTCATATACCGTTTGAGGTTTGTAACTTCCTCTTTTATGGCTTCTTCTATCACAACCGCAGGAATTTGAGTTATGTCTTTAACATGATTTAAACAACCAGCTTCGTGCTTTGCAAGTTACATTCCCACTTCTTTTACACCATCATCCTCAGGCACATCCGTGTCCTCATGTGGCTCTTCAACGACTGTGAGAATTGTCATGGTATTGATATCGACAACCTCTTTTCCAACTTCTTGGTTCGGAAAATCCATAGGCTCATCTACCACCTCATCATTAACCATACCCGGTTCTATTGTGAAATCTTGAGGAATCGGGGGATTTTATGTGGTCTTGTTTTTCATAGCCTTTAAATCTGTAGTTTCCTCCGCTAATTGGTTAACTTGCTTTACCAATTCCATATGAATCTTGTCCTGGATCTCGTAATCCTTCCGTATTTCCCGCATGAACTCCATAAGTGTATCTTTTAATTATGCAATCGAATCAGTCAATTCTTCCATGAACCTACCTTGTTCTTGCCAATTTTCCTGATAACTATGTTGTGACACTCGTTGATAGCCTTGGGTATATGTTTCTCTTTGAAAATTTCTTTGATTCCCTTGCTGATGGTTCTGGTATTGTATGTTACCTTGAAAGTTTGAGTTCCCGTGATACACATCATTTGACTGAGAATTGTTGATTATATTAATAAGAACATAAGGTATAAACATAAGATTTGGTCATGTGTACCTGATATGCTTAACCATTCAGGAACCTCAGTAATGGAAGACACCATCATCTTGATCGGGTTCCCTTTAGGGTATACAGTTCTGATGGTTTATGTGTTCTTGAGTTATGAACACATTGAGAGAGAGAGAGAGAGATAGGGGATGGCTAATGGTGTTATGAATGTGTCAACCCTAATCTCATAATATCTCTCCCTATTTATACATACCTAGGGGACACCCTAATAAGGCCCATTTAATGATAGTCCGCCCATCAAAGACATATCTGTTATTGGGCTTAGGATAATATTAATAATTGATCATCATTATATAAATGATTATAATGGCTATCGATAAATATACAAACGTTACGTATATTTATTCCAACATTCTCCCACTTAGCCGAGTAATCATTTATTATGAGTATTAAGTAAGTCTGCAGAGATTAATACTCATTTTAGTTCTAAACCCAAAATGTAGCAGAGAAATACAGCCGTTAAGTCTTTATTCGACTTAGGACCCCCATTAATCATACTACACCCAAATTTAAAACTTAACATTAGGATCAATTAACGTTATGCCCTTAGTTGATTTGTTATATTATTGTCTTTATGCCATTATGCTAGCTTAGCATACTAATAGACAAACAAATCATAATGAGGAAAATTAATCATTAATCATTAGTCATAAGTCACTCATAGTACGATATGCAGTTATACATGGTCATAGTAATACCCTTTTCTCTTAGTTGGCCCTTAGTGAGACTTATGGGTGATAGACCTTTAGTTATTGGATCCATAAGCATATCATGAATGCATTCGATACAAAATTCTGATTTCCTCTATTTGTTCTTAATCATAAGCGAACAATAATATCGTATCGAACTCTAATGCAGCTCCTCTCAAACTGTTACTGTTCGAGAAATTATGGCAGCTGACTTTATCACAGTAAGTCTTCAATTTAGTATTTATATGGAGATAATAAGTTATGAGTCAACTGATAAATTTACCAACAACATTTAATGACCATTATGTTGTGATTAGCAACACATTATGTCATGATAACTTAGATTGTTGTTAACAGTTTCTTATGACTCCTCCATGAGATAGTTATGTCTGCTAACGTTATGATATACCCCGAAATTGACATCACTTTAGGTTCTCACTTCTTCTTTAGATTATAGTCTCTTGTTTCTTAAAGATATTGTAATGTTCCATTAGATGCTTTTCATCAATCTAGAAAATCTAGTATCAAGCAATATGAACAATATCATAAACAAGCATAAACTTAAATTTACATCAGTCTTCTAATTAATGAAGCATAAGGTGATAATTTCAAATTATCCTATTATCCTCTAAAAGAGAGCAATGTTGTATGTTACATACTTAAGGACCCGATTAGAGTAAAACTTATGGGATAAAACTAATATCCCGTTTGGTCTATCTCGGTATATTTTGATTCCTATCACGTAAGAAGAATCCCCGATATTCATCATGTCAAAAATTATGCATGAACAATACTTTGACTTAGGTAACATACACTTGTCAAGAGAAACATCATCTATGTAAGGACAAGTTTTCATTAGTTGCTCCCACTCATCTTGAGGTACGTTCTTTAATCCACTTAGTTCTTGATGAAGAGAATTTTATTATGATTCCAACACATTTTATGTTGCATCAACCCATACATGGATCTTATTGACTTACAGACTAAGTGTTCTTAACCTTCAGTTTAGAACTTCCAGGTTGCTTAATGAACATGTAGGTCATTGTTATGGAAAGTTGTCTTAATGTCCATCTAATGTGGCTCTTAGTTATTATGAGCTACTAGGACGGTAATGATCCTCAAAGAAATCTTTTGTAATACAGATAAGAAGATTCTTTGATAATCTAATCCCTCTTGAGTATAATCTTTTACAATCAATCTTATCTTACAACGTTCCCATTCGGATCTGGTTCAATTATAAATACCTTTAGGTTATTCAACCAAATCCCAAACGTTATTCTAAATTATGGAATGAGTTATGCTAATAATAGCTTTATTCCATTTAGAAGATTGATTGATACTAATGATTTAATTAGAAGAGGTAGGATCAGTAAACTTTCCAAACATCCATTTTTTGTGTTAGTCAGGAAGGTTACATGATCATCAACTTTAATGGGCTTTTAGACCCAGATGACCTCCTGAGTTGAACATTGGGTTTATTATGATACAAACTTGGCTTTAGTTAGGTGTTTTATTTTCAGGTATATAAGGAGCAATATTAGTTTCTAAGTGTGTAAGAGTTGGTGCAGTAAGGTGTACAAGAGGAATAATCGAAGTTAAATTCAGAGTTAAACTTAATAAGTCTCAAATTTTAATGAGTCTCTCCCCCGCATCTTGTACTTCCGAAAAGTCATAATAAGGACTTGTACAGCTCCCACTTACCTTAGAGATCTTAATGAATTCAGCATGCTTAAGATCTAACATTTGGAAGATCCATAGATTTTAATAGAGAAAACAACATAATGATGTTTATTGTCGGTTCTCTTGATGAGGATTACTTTAGTAAGAAATCTAAGTTCGCCCATATTTAGGCATCCACAAAACTTTGTTAGGAGTACATTAAATGCTAAGGAGATAAGTTGTGATAGAGCGTTGTCCAGTGAAAGAGGTGTAATTTGGGGATAGATCAAATTGTCGTTCCCCCCACCTCTGTAACTTTTGCAAGTCATAAGTAGGACATCTAATGCTCCCACTAATCTTTTAGGTCTCTTAGTATCTCCATGTAATAAGTTTTAGCGATGCATATGAACAAGAATATTTCATATATTTTATACTTGATTTCCCTTATCGTCCAAATTTCATAAGAAATTTTAAGGACATACTTAGAGGGAATCTTATTAAGTATATATGAATTGATTTCTTTAATACTTTTGGTCGGTAGGAAACGGAATAGATACAATTAGATATTTATCTAAGCTCCTGTGATGTCAATTAGTTATGACTTATGATGGAAACCCATTTATTCCTTTCGCCATTTAAAGTTTAGGGCGTTTAACACATGCTTTAAAGTCACTGAGAATGAGATTTGATAGCCAAGCATCCTTTAGTGACCTGGTCATGATTTCTCATGAAATTTTGGTCTTAGTGGATGAATTGCATGGGTCTCATTTTCCTTTGTTAAATTCTCATTTTCATGATAACAAAGTTGTGAAAACGTTATTGGATCATCTAGTTTTATTTCATAAGGTTTTCATTCAGATAACGACAACAAAAAATATAGGAGTTTAACTTAATAATGGCTTTGGTTTGGTCATTAAAACATTGTAACTATCAAAAAATTGTAGCTTTTAGTATTGATACTAAATTCTGAGTAATCTCAAGAATATCGTAAGGTATCATAAAGCTTCAATTTTAAGATCAGTTATTAATGTTTAATAGACCCTTAATTTTGCCACTAACTCTCATTTTAAGTATTTGTTGAATTCTGGTAACGAAACATATAAAACTAGACTCAACCATCATGTGTTAATTGGAATTCATTAGCATTTGTGGAGTTAAATATCCTTAATTAGGCACTACAAATCTTAGCCAGCTGTTCTCTCTACTTATGGGTAATCTTATTGCTTATGCCTATTCAATGGCATAGTTTTGATTAGTAAGACTTTCCCTTTGGAGAAACTTATAGCTGAAAGTAGTACTTGTATTTTGTTTCCAGACCTTATAATTATCCTTTCTATGGTAATTATTCTTCCTCTTTTAGGTTTAATGGTAGTAAGATGAATAACATCAACTTTTCTAGTTTAATGTGTTCCTTTTCCTATACGTAATTTGCCATCAACACACTCATTTTTTTTTACTTTGATATTTCTGAGTGTTATAGTTGATTCATAATGTATCTAATCGTACTGGTGGAAAAGTCATAATGCACTAGAAATTTTATTGATTTCCATGTATAACCCCTTTGCTTTATGGGTCATGTTATTCAATGTTAAGATGTATTCACAGATGCCATTTAACCATAAAGTTAGATTTATTTATTTCATGCTTCTTAGGAATTCGTTATATTCATTTATTTCCATAGATAATTAATTAGTCTTAGGAATTTCAGAATCTTTAATAGCTCACCTGATAGGAATCAGTAAAAGCATTCTTGATTACCATAAGAGACATTTTGTGTATCCCACTTTCTTATGCTCAATGTTATTCTGTAATACTTTATCATATAGAGCGTAGGAATGTCATGTCTTAAGAGGTAACTTAATAAGAACAAAATTTAAGCAAACTTTTCTTAGTGTTGATAATTAGAGTGGATTACTTAGTTGAGATAGTAATTTATAGAAGAATGTGAGATTAGTTTTGAGTTATGGGTATTGATGTAAGACAGACTTAGATTATGATCATTATATATTAACGAAGGATCGTTAATTGTGAAGATCAATTTTGATATGAAGATGTGATAATATAATAACACCAACATAAGCTACTTAAATAACATGCTCTAGCTTTGGCTATACGCTATTTATTTAAGTATTAAGTTGCTAACAGTGAATGTAACACATCACCTTTGGGCAGAAGTGAGACAGTGAAAGTTCTAATGCAATACGCTCAGTTCACCAACATAATCTGTTACACATCACCTTTGGGCAGAAGTGAAGCCTTATGGCACTTATGTGAACGAGCTACAATGCTTAACGAGATCTTTATAACGAACTAATGTGACACATCACCTTTGGGCAGAAGTGACACATCAAAATGTTATTGCAAGTTAAGCAAGGTTTTATAATGTTTTGAATAAACTTGATACATTAGGTTTTATCAAAACTGTAAATTTTATTAGAGATCCCGAAAAATAATGGGTTTTCAGCAATCTTATGAGTTCCCGAAAAAAGAAGAGTTCTCGAATTAGCATATGAGTTCTTGAAATAATGGGTTCTCAAAGAAATGAGCTCTCAAAAAAAATTATATGAGTTCTCAAATAGCATAAGGGGTTCTCGGAAAAATAATGAGTTCCCGAAAAACTTATGAGATCTCGAATAAATCATGAGTACTCGAGGACTTAATGAGTTCTCAAATATCATAATGAGTTCTCGAATAAGTAATGAGTTCTCGAATTAATCTTAATAGTTTTCAGAAAAAATACTTATGTTCTCGAATGCTTTTCTAGTTCTGGGATGGCATTAGTAGTTCTTGGTTTTTTTTTTTCTTAATGGTTCTCGATTATGATATGCTTGTTCTCGAAAAATGATAGTTCTCGGAAAAATATAATGAGTTCTCGGATATAATTACGGTCTTCAAAAAAAAATGAAATTAAGAACCATAACCGAGAACTCCGTTTATCAGGAACCTAATCGAAAACTGCAAAATTCGAGAACCTAATAGATCGAAAACTTCATCCGTAAACTATTATATTAAAACTGATAGATCCGAGAACTTAATTCATTAATATCATAAACCGAAAACATTATTAATATCGAAAACAAATAATCATAATAATAAATTGGTTTGAAATTTTAGGGATTTACATAATATCTATTTTCAATTTTAAATGATGACTATCTCCAAAGATATCATAAGATTTTGAAATCTATGATTTAATCATAATTGATTTCGAAAATTCCTTGGAGATAAAGTTATGTCCTAAATTATCGGAAACAGATGTTGGGTTATTTAGAGACCACAGTTACCAGAATAGAGACTTTTGAGTGTTTATTGTATAGTTTGATAGTTGAAGGACTTAGTATGTAATTAATACAATGTTTAGTGCTCAAAACCCTAGTCTGCGCACTTATTTGGACGGGCCCTGCGCACTTGTGTTAAGTGCGCAGGCCCAGGTGCTGTCCTATATATAGAATGTGTGTGCACAGCTCTAGGGTTGGGGTTTTGGAGTTTTATCTTTGTAAGCACACTTTGCATACGTGCGTACTTAATCATATTCCAAGGTTATTCATCTTCAAATCTGCTATGGAATCATTATGTTATTCATTGTGTGTGTCGGGTCTTTAAATGTTCATCTAGTTTTATTTGTTTCTTGGATTAATCACTTGAAACACCTAACTAATAGGTGTTTCTAAGTGATAACAATCTATTGCATACAACAAGATCTAGTATTTCAGGACTACAATTTGGTATCAGAGCCATTGTGCTCTAGATTGTATCTACTTTAAGATACCAAAACCCTCATCTTGTTAAGCTTTTATTATCAAGATTATTTTTTGTAAACTTTAAATTTTGGTGTTTTTCTCATATTTTGGTTTCAAATCTTGTGAAAATCGTGTTTCTAAATGCTTAGAGTATATTATTTTGATCAGAAAATGGTTTGGAAAGGATTCAGCTGAATTTTATGTTTGCTACAGCTCGTATCTGCGCACTTATTTCATATATACTGCGCACATATCTCATAAGCTGAGCACTTATCTCTTAGTTTGAGCACTTGTCATTTTGTACGCATCTAGGGTTTCTGCGCACTTGTTGTTTTTAAATTTGGTTTCTGCGCACTTAATCCTTTGAATTGATCCCTGCGCACTTGCTGTTTTATTTTGAATTTGGTCTCTGCGCACTTGAATCTCTGCGCACTTGTTTACATAAGTAAATCTCTGCGCACTTATAGCATTTCATTGTCTTGAGTACTTATCTAGGGTTTCTGCATACTTAAACAGAAATCTTGGATTTGTGCGCACTTACTGAAGGTGTAGTGTTGAGTACTTGGCTAGGGTTTCTGCGAACTTAAAATCTTAAACGAGAGTTTAAGTGAGTCTGCGCACTTAATTTAGTGCGCAGGCTGATCAGTAAACACTGAGCACTTATAATGCCCAAATGTTGACTGATCTGCGAACTTATAGCCACACGTATACTTCCAAGCTGCATACTTAACTAAGACTACAACTTGACAAGGCTGTTTATATTCTTACAGGTTGCTGCATACTGATCCAGACTGCTGTAAACTTAAGTGTGAACTTAATTGCGCACTTAACTGCGAACTTGCTGTGTACTTAAGGACTTGGACAATCTTTTGGACTGATAATTAAAATCTGTTGAACCACGTTTCTAAAATTCATCTAAAACATGGCTGGTAACAATAATCAATCAACTGTTAACCCTATCACACAACAAGATCTTGAAACCGGAACTACTACAAGAGTACCTAAGTTAAAAGGTGCTGAAGATTACGGGACATGGAAAAACCGAATGAGGTCATTCTTTTACGTGACTGACTTTACCCAATGGAACTCCATCCAGTTGGGCCCACACATTCCCATGAGAACCACCGCCACTGGAGAAGAATTCAACCCTGATCCAACAACCTATACCGATGTTGACAAACAATTACTTCAAAGAGATCATAAGGCTTATGGTGCTCTAACCATGGCCCTATCTAATGATGTTTACAACATGTTTGAAGAGTATGGAACGGCACATGATCTGTGGTTTGCACTGAATGAATACTACGAAGGCAATGAAGAGATGCGCCAATACAAGCAAGACATGGTGCAAAAAGAATATGATATGTTCGGTAGCATTCGTGGGGAGAGTCTGAGCTCGCACATTGATAGGTTTATGAGTATGTTAACAAAAATGAAAAAGGCTGGAATTCCTGTGAACAACAGAAATTCTATCAAGAAGCTGCTGGATTCATTACCAAAAGAATGGAGCATCCAATGCATGCTAATCAGAAAAGAATATCTTGATGCCCAGTCTACATTGGCTGATCTCATCAACACATTAAAGTCCTTTGAGATGGACATTACAAAAAGGGAGATGAATCAGACCAATCCAAAGGCAGTTCCTATCACTGCAATGAAGAACTTAGCGCTAATGACTCCAGTGGGGAACATGGGTTCAAGCTCATCTCACGTGTATGCTGATGGAACAATTGGTGGTAGTTCAAGTTCAGGAAAAGCTGTCCCATACTCTCAATCCAGTGTCACTAACTCTCAGCCGTCAACTCTCAATCCTCAACAGACGAAGCTGGCAACTGAACACGTTGAACTTTTCAACGCTTTCATGACGAGCTTTGAAGCTTTAAAGACTGGTGATCTAAAAAGTGATATGATGAGTCCTGAGGACATGTATCAAGTTGATCCAGACGATATGGAGGAAATGGATCTGAAATGGCAGATGGCCATGATCACTTTGAGGGTGAAGAGGTTTCAAGATAGAACCGGTAGAAGAGTCGGCATGGGGAAAGCTGGGTTTGACAAATCCAAGATCAGGTGTTATAACTGCAAAATTCTCGGACATTTCAAGTATGAATGTCCAACTCTGAATCAAGTTGAAGCCAAACCAGCAAAGAGAGTGGTGGCAATTACAGAAGGAGGAGAAGGTAACCAGCAGAAAGCGCTTGTGGTTCAGGATTTCGATTGGGGAGAGGAAGTCACTGTGGCAGAAGCTGAAGTTAATAAAGCACTGATGGCAAAGATCTGCACAAAGTCACCTCTTGGTGTGAGCTCTCTGGAGGGGTCCTCAGCTGAAATGCCAAAAAGAGAAGAGATAGAGAAGGCTGGTTTAAAAGGCGTGTTGAGTGTGGAGAAAGGGAAGGAGACTGCTGCTGAGGAAGCCTTTGTTGCTGAAAAGACCTCAACAAGCAAGGACAATCAGCAATCACATAGCATGAAGAAAGAAGCTGAAGAGAGAGACCTGGTAAGTATTCCTCTCGAAATAAAATCAAAGCTGTGCTCACCAAGGTGTGTTACAGCCGTTGCTTACTGTTTGTCCCACAATAGGAGAATCTTAAGAGAAATGGATGACATACGAAAAATCAATACTGAAATGAAAGAAAACGAGTTAGCCTATCAGCGAAAGTTAAATGCAACAATTGCTGAAATGCACACTCTAAAAGAATTTGTTCTCAGAAAAGATTTTTTAATTAATGACTTAACTGAAAAACTAGAAAAATCCAGAAATGAAATCAATCATCTCCAAATTGTTGTGGACAAATGGAACGTAAGCAAGCATGCTCATACTGATATCCTTGATTGTTCAAGGAAATCTTTTGTCAAAGATGGAATCGGGTATAAGGATAAAAAGGGAATTGTAAAATCCCTGTTTTTACCTTTGAGCAAAAGTGAATATATACCCATTCCAAAACCACATCCAAAAAATGATCTTTTTGAAAAAGAATGTGTCACATCTGAGTCACACTCTAATATAAGTAAAAGTAGTGCAGATATGACCCAACAGGATCAGGTGGACGATGATGACAGTTGTGGTGGTCAAACAATGGGGTTAGGTCACCCAGGTGCCAATTACTCCACAGTGAATTGGTTCATCTGGAACCATGATAAGTCAAACATTTCTTTAAATTCGGATGACTGTAATAACTTAACTAATTTGGATGACTGTAATAGTTTATCTAGGATGGATAACTGTAATAGTTTATCTAGGCCGGATGACTGTATTACTCTAACCTCTAAACTTGATTTAAAGGGTGTTGTGGACCCAAATGATAGGATGAATCCTATCAAACGATCGGATGTTTGTGTTGAAAATGTTGTGCCTGTTTGTGTTGATCTTAATGATGCATTCTGTGATAATGAAAATGTATATAGACCATCTCCATTTGTTCCAGAACTAAAAAGAAACAGGTTCGGGAAATTTCTTACTGAAAAAATTCCAGAATTTACACCATCATCAACAGATGTGTCATGTTCTGAAGAGTCGCAAAGTGAAACAGATAACACAATTTCTGAAGAATCACAAAGTGATACAGAAAGTGATATCAGCGAGCCAGAATGCAACACAAACGAAGAATCAAGCAACAACAACAGTGATGAAGCATGTTCAACAGACAGCCTCAATTCAAGCAACAACAAAAGAAGAACATCACAACCATCATCATCCAGATCTTCTTCAAAGATCAAACCTAAACACTCTAAATGTTTTAGATGTGGAAATGAAGGACATGTGGTTAAAAAGTGTCATTTGCAACCCAAACCACAAACTGATACCAATAACCAAAAATCTTTTGCAGTTCAAATTAAAGATCTTCAAGAAACCATAAAAAGTTTTGTTAAGGTCACTAAAAATTGGAAAAGGCAAGAGTTTGTGTCGGGGGAAAATCATGACAAATTAAAACTAAAACAGACCTGGATTCCAAAAGTTACTTAACGGGTGGTCTGAGTTGTGTTTGTACATAGTGTCTCATATTTTTATCTGTATATTTCTGTTGTCTTATGTATTTTTCAGAATAAACTACAAAAGTGGTTGATTGCCCTGATGAGATATCTATGGCACGTCGATAGCGGGGCATCAAGGCACATGACGGGACTGAAAGAACTCCTTAAAAACTATCGATTCATTGATGGAGAGTTTGTCGCTTTTGCCGGCAATGAGAAGGGTGGAAAGATAGTCGGGATAGGGGACGTGATTTCTGACGCATTGACTTTAGAAGATGTGAACTACGTTCCAGAATTGTGTTACAATCTGCTGAGTGTATCACAAGTCTGCGACAAAGGAATCTCAGTGTTATTTAATGACATGGAGTGCATCTTTCTAAAGCCAGGATTCATTCCTCCTACCAACATGATTATGCTTAAAGCTCCTAGACAAAATAATACTTACGTGATAAATATGAGGGATGCAAAGTCTGAATGTCAAATGACATGCTTACTTTCTAAAGCATCCGAGTCAGAGTCACTGCTTTGGCACAGGCGATTAGGACATGTTAACTTCAAAAACATTAATAAGCTTTCAAAACTAAATCTTGTAAGAGGTCTTCCTTCTAAGGAATTCCCCTTTTCTGAAAAATGTTTAGCATGTGCCAAAGGAAAACAACACAAAAAATCGCATAAGTCCAAAGCTGTGAATTCTATAGACTCACCTCTTCATTTATTACACATGGATCTGTTTGGTCCTGTTAGTGTTAAAAGTTTAGCTAAAAAGTCTTATTGCTTGGTGATAACAGATGATTTTTCCCGATTCACATGGGTGTACTTTCTGGAATACAAAAGTGAAGTTGCTGAGATTCTGATGCTGTTTGTTCCTCTTATTGAAAACATTATAAAGACAAAAGTTAGATCAATTCGAAGCGATCACGGAACCGAATTCAAGAATCAAAGTTTCGTGACTTTCTGCAACAATAGAGGAATTCATCTTCAGTATAGTGCTACGAGAACTCCTCAACAGAATGGTGTTGCTGAAAGGAAAAATCGTACACTTATTGAGGCGGCCAGAACCATGCTTATCGACTCCAAACTGCCGATCATATTCTGGGCTGAAGCTGTAAATACCGCCTGTTATGTTCTTAACAGAGTCTTAATCGTAAAGACGCGCGGGAAAACAGGTTATGAGTTGCTTTTTAAGAGAAAACCTTTGATTGACTACTTCAGGCCTTTTGGATGCTCATGCACGCTGCTCAACAATTTCGAGAACATCATGAAGTTCGATGCAGTTGGTGATGAGTGTTTCTTTGTTGGATACTCCTCTAGTCAAAAAGCTTATAGAGTATACAACAAACGAACCAAAATGGTTCTCGAGTCTTTTTATGTTGATTGGCAGGAATCCAACTCTACCAATACAGGAGCCGGACCTGACTGGTTCTTTGATGTAGATGTTGTTTTCAACAATTTCAGCATCATAGATGAACAACCATCTGAAAATCAAGCAGCCGATCCCTCTCCTCTTGAAGATACTCTTTACTCTTCAGAAGACGATGCAGCACCTTTCACCACCCGCTTCTCTCCACTCGTAGCTGATCCAATTGTTCCCCTTCAAACCACAAATGGTGATGCAACTGTTGATACCACTACATCTCCTGAAGTTACTCCAGCTTCAGAAGAAACATCTTCAGCACAACAGTCTGCAAATGATCCATCCAGTTCGTCAACCCCTACAGATCATCTTTCCAATCTGCCTTCCCATATTCAAGAAGAACCGAACATGGGATTTAAATCCTTTAAGGATCACCCTGTGGAGAACATCATTGGACCTATCTCTGAGGGTGTTCTTACTAGAAATCAGGCAGACAAACTGAATATTGCACTTTCAGCCTTCTTATCTCAGACGGTACCTTTCAGTATTGAAGATGCTGTCAGAGATGCAAGTTGGGTTGAAGCCATGCAGGATGAGCTGTACCAGTTTAGGAAGCTAAAGGTTTGGGAGCTTGTGGATTTATCTGAAGGAAAGTATCCTATTGGAACAAGGTGGGTTTTTCGCAACAAAATGGATGAACGAGGCGTGGTAATTAAGAACAAGGCTCGTTTAGTCGTTCAGGGATTTCGTCAACAGGAGGGCATTGATTATGAGGAAGTGTTCGCTCCAGTTGCTAGACTTGAAGCTATTCGTATCTTCCTGGCTTACGCCTCATACAAGAACTTCAAAGTCTTTCAGATGGATGTGAAAAGTGCATTTCTGTACGGGAAGATCAAAGAAGAAGTCTATGTGTGTCAACCCCCAGGTTTTGAAGATCCCCATCATCCCAATAAGTATTACAAACTGGATAAGGCTCTCTATGGACTCCATCAAGCACCACGAGCTTGGTATGAGACCTTATCGTCATACTTGCTGCAGAATGGGTATACTAGGGGGAAGATCGACATGACCTTATTCACCAAAGAAGTCAATAAACACTCTATCCTTGTTCAGATTTATGTTGATGATATTATCTTTGGTTCCACTGATGAAAATTTGTGCAGGGAATTTGAAAGCATCATGAAGTCTCAGTTTGAAATGAGCATGATGGGAGAATTATCGTTTTTCTTAGGCTTGGAAGTACAGCAAAAAGAAGACGGAATTCTAATTCATCAAGCGAAGTATACAAGAGACATCTTGGCAAAATTCAACATGACCGATTGCAAGCCGTCCAATACTCCTTTTGCGGCCCAAACAACACTTGTACCAGATCTTCAGGGGCCTTCAGTGAATCCTCATACATATCGATCAATGATTGGCTCTCTGATGTATCTTACAGCTAGCAGACCAGATATAATGTGGGCAGTTGGATGCTGTGCGCGTTTTCAGTCTAATCCTAAGCAATCGCATGAGACTGCAGTAAAAAGAGTCTTCCGCTACCTCAAAGGAACACCTAAACTTGGTTTATGGTATCCTAAGAGCGATAACTTTGATCTAATCGCTTACTCTGATAGTGATCATGCAGGTTGTAGGATAGACAGAAAATCTGTCTCTGGTGGCTGTCAATTTCTGGGTAACCGGCTAGTGTCTTGGCAAAGCAAGAAGCAGACCACCGTGTCAATCTCTACTGCTCAGGCCGAATACACAGCTGCTTCCAGTTGTTGCTGTCAGGTGTTATGGATCCAAAATCAGCTTTTGGACTACGGTTTGAATGTCATGCATACACCTATTTTCATTGATAATGATGCATGTCGTGACATCGTGAAGAATCCAATTGACCACTCTAAAACCAAACACATTGAAATTCGGATTCACTCAATTCGCGATGCACACGACAAAGGGTATATACAGGTGTTGCCTATCGATACTGCTGATCAAAAAGCAGATATCTTTACAAAAGCTTTTGATAAAACCCGGTTTCATCAGTTGGTTTCATGGCTTGAGATGATCAACTTTGAATAAAAAAAAAAAAAAAAAAAAAAAAAAAAAAAAAATTTTGTATATTTTATAAAAAGAAAAATCTTATTTTCCTTTAAAACAAGATTTTTGGGGGAGAAAGTGAACCGGTCTATTCTTATTGCAAATTTAATTCAGGAAATGATAGGAACTAATCATATCTCGTCGGCATGTGAATAGGACCCAGAGGATGTTGTGGCCTCAAGCAACAATATGTCGGTAGATTCAGCCTGAAATCAAGTAAACTGCCACTAGGTGATCAACAATGAAGTTCTACACGGAAAGCTGGATTTCCACTGTGCTTTAGGTCTGCACAAGCTGAATCCGGTCATACATAGGTTGAGAAATTAAAAGACACAAAAAATTTTGTGCATAAGCAAATCAAAAGACACCTAAGAGTGCAAGCTACCAATGCGGGGCTAAGAAAAACAAAATTTTTGAAACTGAGCAGAAAAGACACGCAATGTTAGTGACGTGCAAACATACATAGATAGCTCACCAAACGATCAGATGATCATCTTCTCTGCTTATGGTAACATAGACCTGAAGCTCTCATCATCTGATCAAGATAATGATCATCTTCTCTGCTTATGGTAACATAGACCTGAAGCTCTCATCATTATATTTCAATAAACCTTGAGGATCGGTAGGCCAATACCTAGCACACTGTGGGGTCCATAAAATTTTCGTTAATATTACCGAAAAACATGATAAACTGTATCACCAAACACATGTTGAAAGAGAAAGGGCATGGATTTAAGTGGACAAGCATACCGACAATTGTTCTTAGGCTGCAGCTATCCAACGGGAAGTTGAAACGGGTTCCGGCAGGTATGGTTAGTATGATCTTGAATGCAGAAGGTAAGATTTGGTAAAACCCCCTTAATCTAAAGGATTTGGGCTTTAATTTCAATCTTTGGGCCAAAATTTGTGGGCATCTGCGTACTTGTTGGGGCCCTGCGCACTTAACTCAAGTGCGCAGGCCCAATAGCCCATGTATATATATAATGGTCAATGCTGGTCAAAATTTTTTATCACCCTTAACAGTTTCTTACAAACCCTAATCATCATCACCGTTCATAATCATCATCATCATCACCGTTTCATCATCATAATCATCCCATATCACACCACAATCACACCCTAATCACATCATCTCATACCTATTTGCACTGATTATTGCATCTCATCTACTGTTTAAGGTAGATATTATGTTTCTAATGTTTTATTAGTTGTAATTACAGGTTAAGAACGGATCTTATGTTTCCTGATGAATCAGTTGGTGTTCTTGTATTATTGGGTTTTTGAAGATTTGAAGATCTGCGTACTTGACATATGAACATGTGCGCACTTGTCTCATAGAGACTGCGTACTTGTTTCATAGTCATATAAGTACACAGAAACCCTAACCATCTGCGTACATAACTGTGAACTTGAAATCTTGAACGAAGGTTCAAGTGTCTGCGTACTTGCTTAGTACGCAGACTTGACAAAGTGATCTAAGGGGTTACCATGCCCGGGTGGACTCACCTGCGTACTTGTTTTGGTCTAGATGATAACTAAGTGCTCAGTCAAAGTATGTGCGCACTTGACTGAGCACTTGACTTTTAAATGGGCCTGCGTACCTAAGATGAGCACTTGACTTTTAATGGGCCTGCGTACCTAAATGGGCCTGCGAACTAAAATGGGCCTGAGTACTTGAACTGGACTGTGGACTTGACACTCTTGAACACTTGGACTCTAAACAACAACACATCTTTCATATTGACTATTAAGACACTTAAACGGACTGCGAACTCAAAACCGGACCTTAATAATCTAACAACTGGAATTCAAACGTACCATTGACACCGATAACATCAATCCATCAATTCTTAATCCAATGACCGTTAAAATTCAAAATCTAAAAAAAATATTAATAAGATCTAGGTCTAAGTTCGTTGTCCGTGTAAGTTTAAGTCTAAAATCAATTATCCGAGATCTAATTGGCGTTTCGTGCTCTTGGCTAAACAGATGGCACTTGACTGGGATCCTAGGGGCATGCACAATCAACCAATGAATCTCGACACTGAGGATGTCAACTTTAGAGATGTCGTGGCTTGGATAAGACGCAGTAAAGTCAGATTTGCTGTGCAGAACGCTGAACCAGTTTATGTCTCCCACATTGAAGACTTTTGGAGATCAGCGAGAGTCGAGACAGTATCCAGGGTCAAGCGGATCAAGGCAACTGTCAGAAACAAGCTTGTGATCATTACTGAGGACACGGTTCGAAATGTGCTAAAGCTGCAAGATCAACCTGGAACGTTCAGATCCATGGCTAAAGCTGACATTCACCAACAATTCAAGATTTTCGGGTATAAGGGTGAATTTGACAAGAGAGGCGACATAAAGAAGAGTCAGCTTACTAGAGACTGGAGACTTATCAGTCACATATTCCTGATGTCTTTGTGTCATAGAAAGGGAGGATACAATGCGTTGAGTGCTGAATGGGCGACAGCTATGATTAAGATCTGCAAGGACGAAGTGTTCAATCTGTCAGGCATGATCTTCGATTATATGGTAAGAAATGCAGATGCTGGTTCAGGGAAGTGGGCTATGTATCCGAGATTTGTTCAGATGATGATAAACACTCAGCATGAGGGTCTGCCTGTCGGTGACGAATACATATTCACCAGAGGGGCTAGATTCTTCACAGAGTGCAACACACCGGACTGGGAACCAATGCTAGAAAACATGTACGTGGCCCAGCGATATCCGGTTGTTATGGAGCTGTACAACAAAATCAAGAAGCGAAGATCAGATGCTGCAGGACCCAGACCACAATCCAGAGCTGCTCCTGCACCTGGATCATCTGAACCCACTCCTTCAGCCCAGCCGACGGCTGAAGAGATTGCCCTAGAAAAATCAAGGGGCAAAAGGGTGGCGACTGAACCAGCTCCATCAAGACCAAGCATAAAGAGAAGACCAGCTGGTTTACTGCAGGAAGGGAGAGAAACGTTGACTCCCGAACAGCTTGAAGCCGCTGAAAATGTACGAGCAGTGGCTGAATTTGAAAGGGAAGCAAGAAAGAAAAGAAGAAGAGATCAGCTGCCCGAATCTGAGATTCCACGTGTTATGACTCAAGAAGATATTGAGGGAGAAGCGATCTTAGAACAGATGTTTGGGCCTGAACCACCAAACCAACCAGGACCTTCTACTGCTGCCACTTCAGCTCCAGGGCCTTCCACTGCTACCGCATCAGCCCCCAAAGCTCCTACCCACCGATCAGCTGAACCTTCTTCATCGGCTCCTGCTGCACCTCGTCGAAAACCGGTGCATCAGGAGCTATACGAGAAGCTTGTGAAGGAGATAGGTAAGGTTGCGGCCAGGGAATTCTGCACAATGAAAGCTGATGTGCACAATAACCAAGAGCTAAGAAAGAAGGTGAAAAAGCTCAAGGTCAAGAACAAGAAAATGGAGAAAGTGATCAAGGATCAAAGATACCTGATTAAGTTTCAACATCAGGTTCATGTGCAG
The DNA here is from genome assembly GCA_028751855.1 of Ambrosia trifida. Taxonomy (NCBI): domain Eukaryota; kingdom Viridiplantae; phylum Streptophyta; class Magnoliopsida; order Asterales; family Asteraceae; genus Ambrosia; species Ambrosia trifida. Next base: position 103,676,671 of record CM054131.1, read on the forward strand.
ATGTTTGACATGTTTCAGGATCTGAGGCAGCAGTTAACAGGTGCTCCCAGAGCTACTTTTGACGAAACCTTTGATTTTGGAAAGTTTCTGGAGGCGGAAAAGGAGAAAGAAAAGGAGGCTGAAGCTAGTGAAGTGGACGAGGTCAGTGAAGATGAGATGCCTGACAGTTTTGTAGAGATGGGAACCGATCAAGAAGTCATCTATGAGACATCTGATGGGCACAAACTAGACCCTGAAAGAGCAGCATGGTTCCCAAGAAAGCCAATTACCATTCCTGCTCTACATCAGAACATTCATCATACCAGGTCAGCTCATCGAGAAAAGATTATCTCGTGGAAGTACGATGCTGAAAAGGGACTATTTGCTGTGAAAAGGAGAGGGGGGGTAATCCAATACTTCAGGGGTCAGAAGGAACTGAAATCTCTTCCCCGATGGGATATCAGGGAACTTAGCAGAGCCCCATTCATTAATCCCTCTCTTGACTCACAAGCTGGCATGGTTGAGAACTTTATCAGGAAAGAATGTGAAAGCGACTTCCAGATATTCAAGCCACAAAAGCCTAGAAGAAGAATATCAAAGACCAGAATTGATCCAGCAACGGGAAGAGGAATGATAACTTATGTGATAGACCCTCCTCAGGTCGTCACACGAGTTCCGATTAGACCCGAGCTTCCAGTGATGCTAAGAAACTTCAAGAAATGGTTTTATGACAGCAACACTGGTGAAGCGGTGATCAAGCTGGAAAATGATTCAGAGGTGTTGAGAATCTTGGATCCGGTTGATGTGTTCGCACTAAACTTGTCAGATCTGAATATGCTTTTTGCGAATCAGATCAATGTTGGTGCTGGAAACACACTGTTTGAAGAAGCCATACTGTTTAGAAGAGCAGTAGATAGGGCTTTGAAGTTGAAGAGTGAGCTGCTGGATTTAGTTGACAGGATAAACGCAGCGGATAAAGAAAAGGAAGATAGGGAGAAGACTGCGCATGCTGCTGCTGCTGCTACTGTTACAGAAACTGCTGATGCTGCTGCTACAGAAACTGCAGCATCAGAGGTGCTTCCAGAAGAACCTGTATCAGTAGCAAATCCTGAAGAGACCACAACAGAATCTACACCAGCAGCTGAGGTAGATCCGGTCACACTGTACTTACAAGACCCCCCTGCTCAGGTTGAGGGGGAGGAAAGCGATGTGGAAGTTGACTGAAGATTGAAGACTGGTAGCTGTGGTCTAGGGGGAGTATTGTTGGGTTATTTAGAGACCACAGTTACCAGAATAGAGACTTTTGAGTGTTTATTGTATAGTTTGATAGTTGAAGGACTTAGTATGTAATTAATACAATGTTTAGTGCTCAAAACCCTAGTCTGCGCACTTATTTGGACGGGCCCTGCGCACTTGTGTTAAGTGCGCAGGCCCAGGTGCTGTCCTATATATAGAATGTGTGTGCACAGCTCTAGGGTTGGGGTTTTGGAGTTTTATCTTTGTAAGCACACTTTGCATACGTGCGTACTTAATCATATTCCAAGGTTATTCATCTTCAAATCTGCTATGGAATCATTATGTTATTCATTGTGTGTGTCGGGTCTTTAAATGTTCATCTAGTTTTATTTGTTTCTTGGATTAATCACTTGAAACACCTAACTAATAGGTGTTTCTAAGTGATAACAATCTATTGCATACAACAAGATCTAGTATTTCGGGACTACAACAGAATTTCAATCTAATTTTGAACCAAAAACATAATAATTTTCGGTTTTCTTATGATGTTCTTGAAGAACATCAACCAAAAAAAAATTAACATAAACAATATGATCTTTATCTCATGAATCCGTAGTTATCTCCGATTAAATTTATGGAGCGAATTCGATAATAGAACATAAAAACAATCATTAACAAAATTCACCATCAAAGATATATATTAAAAGAATATACCTAAACTAATAATTATGATAGCATATGTTAAAATAACTTATGAACATCATCATTGAATCAAGAAACATTATATTAATCGATTAAATCTTATTGAAACTCAATTATGGTCTAAAGATAAATGATAGGTATTGAAAAATCTAATTAAATAAGCTTACGGCATCACTGATTCAATCGATTTACCCATTAAACTTTTATGCAAATCTTGATTCATTTTTTTCCACCTCAACCGTTAATGATGATTGAACTAATATAATCAACACTGCTCTGATACCACATATTGATTATATTAATAAGAACATAAGGTATAAACATAAGATTTGGTCATGTGTGCCTGATATGCTTAACCGTTCAGGAACCTTAGTAATGGAAGACACCATCATCTTGATCGGGTTCCCTTTAGGGTATGCAGTTCTGATGGTTTATGTGTTCTTGAGTTATGAACACATTGAGAGAGAGAGAGATAGGGGATGGCTAATGGTGTTATGAATGTGTCAACCCTAATCTCATAATATCTCTCCCTATTTATACATACCCAGGGGACACCCTAATAAGGCCCATTTAATGATAGTCCGCCCATCAAAGACATATCTATTATTGGGCTTAGGATAATATTAATAATTGATCATCATTATATAAATGATTATAATGGCTATCGATAAATATACAAACGTTACGTATATTTATTCCAACAAGAATAGCAATAAGAGTTTGAAGAGAGTGGATAATGATATGAGGATGATAAAGGTGAACCTTCATGATTTTTGAAACCAAACATGATTCGATCTTGTTGTTCCCTATACGCTTTAATCCTCTTACGGGCCACTGTACAATCGTAAAAAAAAAAATGATACGGGCTCCCGCAACAATCACATGGGTCATCTTCTACCCACTTTATCATGGTGTCTTTGAATTTCGCTGTGCCTGCACAAACTAACACACCCAGTGTAATACTGAACAAAATAAAAAAAAATAAAATCAACGAAACTAAACTAGAAATATAAACTACTTTTTGTTTTTTTTCGATTTTATTAAAAAAAATAGTAAACAGTAAAAACTAAAAACTAAACTAAGCGCATCAATTCCCAGGCAACGGCGCCATTTTGATCGATGTCGTTGGGTCGGTCAAAAACAAGTAAAAATATAGTATAGTGAAAGTCGAGTCGTCTCCACAGGGAATTGGTGGACAGTCGTAGTTTTGTAAATTACTAAGAAAATTAAAGTCGAATTGTTTTGTTATTTGTTTTTCGATTCAAGAAAATGAACTTGTGAAGTTGTAACAATTATATTTAAGAAGTAATCCCCTCCAAGTTTTCGGTTCAATGATTCACCCTACCCTTGTTTAGATGATTGGATACTACATAGACATAGTTTTGTTGAACGGTTTAATTTAAGTGATAATCAAATACAAGTTTTTAATAATAACTCGTACAATTTAATTACCAACCCATGAATAACAATTACCCTCCCGTTAATCAAACTGATCACGATGCAAGAAAACCGAAAGCGAATGACTAAAAGATAAACAATTGCACAAACATGACTTGTTTAAATAACTCAAACCACAAATATCTTTCAAATAATTAAAAGACAATCCATAAAACAAACCAAGCAAGAGTTAAAGTTTCACAAATAAACCATACACCCGGAGGTGATTACAAAGATGTTTAGCCGCTCTTAGTAACAAGAAACAACTCAAAAGTTTGAATAATAATACCAAACATATTGATGCAAACCGAAAGTATGGATAAATGATGATGAACAATGATGTTTTTAGCTCCAAATTGCTCCAAAGGATGGTAAATTTTCGTCCCCTATGGCTTAGAATCCACCAGGGTTTTGAAAAATTAGCTTTTATAATAAAAATACCAACTTTTCTATTTTTCTTCAACAGCGCCGTAAGCTACATGCATGAGCCCTAGCTTACAGTGCTGATTTTTGGCCTCCTTGTTGTCTATCAACCGTAATTCAGAAGTTGACTCCCGTAAGCTACGGTTTAGCTTCTCGAAAAAATCTTGTTTCCCCCTAACTTTTTCGTTATAACTTCGTTTTCTTTGATTCTTGCAGCCACATCTTCATATTTCAGAGCTTTATCACATCATCATTTTATATTTTCAATTCAGATCCATTTAGTTTCTCCAAAAATACATCCAATCCACTCCTACCCTCTCCCTAAACTTTCCAATAAGCTCCAATTAGTATTTTTAAGCGCCGTACACCTGTAATTTGCTAACAATCTCAAAGTATCCATGATTTTTGATATAAATCACTTTAAAACACATAACTAAATACATCTTAACATGGTAAAACACCCTTTCATCATCCTACAAGTGGTATCAGAGTCGAGGCTCGTATCACGGGTGTTTAATAACATTAAAACTCCAAAACAGATTGGTCCTGTATCAAAACTTGCTGTTTTGTCCAAAAATCTGCTTTGAAAGTTTGAAACTTGTTGGATTTTGCAAAAACTCATATTTTCTAAGATTTGAACTACTTTTAATGCTAAAAAACATGTGTTTTTTAATTAGAGTTTGCTCCAAAAGGGTGTTAAATTTTTTTTTAATCATAAAACACATTGATTTTGAGTGAGTTTGATGCAAAAATGATGATTTTCGTGAAAAACAAGCAATCAGACCTGCTGGGGGCATGTATGAACCTGAGGGATGGATAGCTTTCTTACTCGTGTGTAATTTCAGGCGATTGACTGCATAATCGTGTCGGGAAAGCTAGTCGCCCTCAAACCTCATAATCGTCTGTTTCATTTTATAATCGCCTAAATTGATCATAATCACCTCAAAAAATCATACTCGTGTGGTGTTAGTCGTGTGATAGTTTCATAATCGCCCTAAATCAGTTTAACTTGAAATTTAACTAAGTATCGTACTGTAAGGACATTTATTGGACTATTAACTATGGCCAACCCATGGGGACATCTGAATCAACCTAGACAACCTTATGAACAGCCCATGAATACACAAATGAACGTACCGACTAATCCATGGGCATTCTCAACTCAATTCAACGCGCAACGGATGCAAAAACAACAAGCGAATGTTGTTGATACCAATCCATGGGCGCTAGCAGCTCAACAACATGCCCAACAACAACTTCTTACGAACTCGAATCATTGGGCACTCGCCGCCGCTGCAACCTAACAAAGTCACCATTTATCGACAGTGCTGTTGAGTGAACTTGAAACCGGGAGTTCCAATCAGGCAATAAAACTTCAACACATGTCCGATTGTCATTCATGGAAGGGACGATTCAAGACACATGTTGTAGTCATTGATGGTGAAGTGTGGGCAGTTATAGAGAATGAGTACGTGAGGCCGATGGTGGAAAATTCAAACATTCCAGTCTCTTAGGCCGACATGAGTGAGCTTCAGAGAAGAAAGTTTAATGCTGAGAAGAAGCGATTGCTACTATTAAACAAAAAATTTACGATGTCACGTTAATTTGATGTTTCATTAGCATGGTTAATATATACATGACAAATTTTGATGATTGCTAATTATTACATTTCACAATGTCGTTTTTTTTTTTCTTTCAAATTCTTAATACATGGTTAATGTCTTTCATACTTTATTATTTATTTATATTAGTTTAGTACAATTATTGTATGATGAGAAGCAAAGGATCAGAACAAATGGCTACGGATCCAGGGCAAACATTGTGGGGACTAGGAAAAGGACAAGGCGTCGTGGCGAGAATCTAGTCGTCTCTAGCATGAAACAAATGAGTCCATACAAAAACTTTCCAAAACTGTTCAAACATGCATTCTTAGTGATATCATATTATAGATGAACACATGCGTGCATTTATCAAAAGTTTGGAAACAAATGGTCACTAATCACCACTTCTATTTTAAATCATAAGAGAGCTACCATTATGACCTCCATTACTAAAGCTTCTTTTGTCTTCATCAAAAAGATTGTCATCTTCATGATCATCATCGATCAAATCTTCAGAAGTGTAATGAGGAACATGACCATTTCCAAAGGCAAGAATATGGTCTTTAAGTGACCTTTTATGCTTAAAATCTGACCCACAAACACAATACCATAACTTCCCACAATTCTTTTCATGAGTCCTCCAATCCCCTCTTACCGCAAAGGGTTTCCCACATTTTCGACACGCGAAAGGCTTCTCTCCGTGCTTTCTTTTGTAGTGTGTTTGGAGCGTCCTGAAGTCTTTCAGCGGCTTCGACCTTGGGTGGTCTATGTTGTTTTTGCAACCCTCTTCGCAACAATAACATGGTAATCGCATCATTGTTGATGTTTGCTTTGTGCCTCTTAAGGACTCGGGACCTTTTCGATATTGTGATCCATGCCCCCACATATGCATCTAGACAAAATATACACAGGAAAATAATTTATAGAGATAACAAGATCATATTTCCTAATCACATATGTAAATTAAAGATAATGAAGAAGCATAAATCAAACACCACTGTAAACGTATGTGGGAACACCAATACACCATAACATTGATGGTTTGCATATTTTTTTAATCACTATAATTATAAACAATGTACACAAGTATATATGTACTGATAGACGGAGATGACACCCTGTGCATAACCCTAAGATACAAACCCTAATTACAATATTCAACAAACATATATTTTAGGGATCTACTACAATACAACACATTTTTTTTAACTTACTAGGGGGTGTTGCGAATGATCAGGTTCGATCCCCATCTACATCAAATAGTGAGGCAATAGTTCGCAATGATGGTGGCTAACCCACCGAGGGGGGTTCGATCCTGAGCATCACCCCGGTTTTCATCCGACTGTTACTTTAGCGAGGCAACTCATGTGGAGGCAATATAGTTTCCGAGGGAATTCCAACAAGGCTGACAAGCCGGTCCGGATCCGATAGAACACGGAGTTCGGCCAACCTTGACGGATGACGACTTCAGTCGGCATCATAAGAAACTCACCGTTCAAAAAAAAAAAAAAAAAAAACCTTATTAGTGGGTGTTTGTTTAGGTATGCCAGCCATGATGGTTGACTCTACAAAAATCATCAAAACTAGGTATACATATTTTTAAGAAGTTATGAATATTAGGCAAATAAGAGAACATTCATACTTGGTAGAACACCCCAAAAAAGGCCCATTTAAGTATAATAATCAATTGATCATAACAATGAATTGGTAGTGACAAGAAAAGGGGGATATTATTTACACAAGAAGGAAAAGTTAATTTTCACAGCCCTCTACGGCCCGTATAGGGCTCTACGGGCCGTAGAGGGTGTCAGTGTAATAAATGCTCAACCCTCTACGTCCCGTAAAGCCCTATACGGCCCGTAGAGGGGAGTTTGGTGGGGTTCATTTAAACCCTATACGGGCCGTAGAGACCTCTACGGCCCGTAGGCAGTACGAGGTACGAGGTGATTGAATGAAGTGTCTGACATTCAGTGTGTCAGTCTGAAAAGTCTCTGAAAAAGCTAAACCTATACGGGCCGTAGAGGGCTATACGGCCCGTAGGAAACCTGGTTGTTGGGAGCATTAAACCCTATACGGCCCGTATAGGCCTCTACGGGCCGTAGAGGGTCCAGATATATTCTTCTTCCTTGTCTTCTTTCTTCAGTTAACGAAAGAAAATTTAAAAACGCGGTGCACAAAAATCCGATCGATTCCAAGCTACCACGATGTCTTCGGGTCACTACAGTAATGGTTCGGATGAATGGGAGTATTCGTTTAGCCTATCTCACGTCTCGGAAAGCCTTTTCGGAGCCGTGGTGGAACGTGGTGAGGAGGAGGTTAGCTCCGTTGTTCGCTATGGTGACGGGAATGCACTACCCGATTTGAACCTGCTGCCCGATTTGAACGAGGAGTACGTAGAAGAACCGGAGGAATGCCTCGACAAATGCGATCGAGGATATTTTGTTTGTCCATCCCACCTCGCACAGGTTATGGCGTGCGTTCCCGCATGTGCTGATGATTGATGCGACCTACAAAACGAACGAGCATAAACTTCCGTTTATTCAAGTTGTGGGGATGACATCAACATCCAAGTCGTTTATTGTCGCCCATGCATTCATCTCCCGTGAAAAAAAAGATAACTACTTGTGGGTGATACAAAGGCTTAAAGAGTTGCTAGAAGATAGTACGGAGCCCCGTGCTATAGTTACTGATTGTGAGAAAGCCTTGATGAATGCATGCGACATTGTATTTCCAGCAGCTTCGAAGTTGTTATGCAGGTATACATGTTGTTATTATTATTGTTATTATTATTATTATTATTATTATTTTTATTTTTATTATTATTATTATTATTATTATTATTATTATTGTTGTTGTTGTTGTTGTTGTTGTTATGCATTCAGGTGGCACATTCAACGAAATATACTGAAGCACTGCAGACAAGCCTTTGGAGATGAAGATTGGAAAATATTCGTGAAATCTTTTAAGCGATTATGTAGATCTTCATCTCCGGCATTTTATCAGCACTGGTTAGACCGATTCTACAGACGACTATGTCAAGACGAACGAACTGGTACATATTTTATTAATTTAGTTTAAAACGCATACACACATTAACAAATATCTTTGTTCTATCTTTACAGATGTTTTTAAATATATAGACCGGGTCTGGCTCCGTGACTACAAAGAAAGGTTTGTTTCTGCATGGACAGACACAAACTACAACTTTGGTCAGTATACGACCAACAGAGCTGAGAGCCAGCATTCACGGTTTAAGATGCATATTAAGGGGCCTAACAACTCGCTACACAAACTTGTGATGATTGCAGATGATGTGGTAACGTCACAACAGACGGCAATAAACCACTCGTTTGAAGAGAGTTTGTCTGTGAAAAAGGTGCACCATGACTTACCGATTTTTGAGGACCTACTCGGTAACGTTTCCCATGCAGCGATCGAGAAGATGATAAATGAGATAAAAAATATAGAGAAGTTGAGGAAACGAAAAAAGAGTTGTGGTCACCAGCTTTTCGCGAGTTCTGGGTTACCGTGTGCATGTCGATTAGATTCGTATATAAATAAAGGTAATACCATTACTTTATTATTATTATTATTATTATTATTATTATTATTATTATTATTATTATTATTTTATTGAATACAGGAATAAAAATTCAGCTGTCCGAAATAGACGTCTTCTGGACACGACTGAATTACGAACTGGAAGTAGTATGGAGCGAACCTGACCTTGCGAGTGAGTGGGAAATAGTCAAAGAGACACTGCTGTCTCAATCACCACGCGTTCAGAGAAATATGTTGTCAAAAATAAAGTCGGTGGTAAATCCAAGTATGACTGACACTCAACCTCCTGAGGTACAAAAGAATACTCGTGGGCGCCCAACTACAAAATCAAAGAAAAAAAATCAGCAGGAGGATGCGCAAGAAGACGTTAGTATTATTATTATTATTATTATTATTATTATTATTATTATTATTATTATTATTATTATTATTTATTATTATTTATTATTGTTATTGTTATTATAATTTTATTGTTATCCATTGTAGGAAGACGAGCCTGTTAGAAGACGTAGGCCATCAGACCCAGGTAGAGATACAATGAGAGTGTGTAGCAAAAAGTATCCACTCTTAAGAGGGGACAGGTACATAAATAACTATTTATACATACATACATACATATATATACAGTACACATCCCTAATCATGATTTCCCAATGTTTGGCTGTGACAGGTATAAATTTGTGCTTAGAGCATTTAAGCATCAGATTGATCCCCTGTATCGACGGTTTGTCACGCATATTCAAGATGTTCAGCCAGACGGTAACTGTGGGTTCCGATCTGTAGCTGTGGCTTTGGATAGGGAGGAGGAAGACTGGGATTTGATCCGCCACGTTCTTAAAGTAGAGTTGATGGGTCAATACCATGAGGACTGGTACGAGATTTTGAACGGATTCGACGATAACGCGTTCGCCCGCATATACTCGTCCATAGATTGGAGTGGACTCGGGAATGCACCACACTCAAAATGGATGGAGATGCCTTTGACTGGATTAGTGATTGCTCAGGCATTTGGTGTGGTCCTTCAATTCTTCAGTCCTCTTGGAGCGTGCACATTCTTCCCTATTCACATTCATCCTGAAAGCGTGATACAACATCGGGTCATTTCGATGGCCTTCGTGAACGGCAACCACTTCATAATGCTTAAGCTAGCAGACGACGCTCCGATGCCTTATCCGAGCGGAGCATGGAGGCGTTGGGTAGATGTAAATCACAACCCATGGTTAGCACTATACAGGGATCGTCTTGATGAGGGGCGTAGGCTATCTCAAACAGATCCAGAGTGGTTTGACCTAACAGGCTGTCCTGATTCTTCTAATAGTTCGGTGTAAATTTGTTTTTATAATGTATAATGATTTATTAAATACATTTTTTTATTTTTTATTATTATTTTACATATACAATATGAAATGAAAACGTTATTTTATAAAAAAAAACCTATACCACCTAATTAAAACTAACAAAATTAAAAAAAAACAAAACTTGAATTGGGCCGTAGAGGGCCCTATGGGCCGTAGGCAATTTTTATCTACGGGTCGTAGGGCCCTCTACGAGCCGTAGGCTTCTGGAAAATGCTCGTAGACACCATCTATGGCTCGTAGAGGCCATTGAGCCTACGAGCCGTAGAGGCTTCTATGAGCCGTAGGCATAAAGTTTTGATTTCTAAAAATTTTTTAAAGTTTATAAAAACTTAATCAGTAGTTTTTTAAAAAAATTTGGAGTCTACGACCCGTATAGGTCCCTACGGGCCGTAGACAAGGATTTTTTTAAAAAAAAAATGGGTTTTCAGGTATATGTTATATATAATTTTTCTGGGTAATTAACCAGCGAACTGGTAGCCCAGATGGTCCCCATTGTGTGTATAAGTGTGTATGTGTATGTGTGTGTGTGATACTTGATAGCCATAAGTTCGATTCACGTCCCAAACGATTAGTTAACTTTGTGTTTATATTGGTTTATGGTAGACGACGTTTGTGTTTATGTTTTGGTTTATCGTTTATATCGAGACGACTTTGTGTTTATATTGGTTTATGGTTTATATCGAGACGACTTGTGTGTTTGTGTGATAATGTCCGCAAGATCGAACCTCGTAGAGTTACTGTTATGTTTTTTTAGCCTTCTACGGCCCGTAGAGGTCTATACGGGCCGTAGGTCACACAAATCAAACTTATCCTTCCCATCCTTGCCCTCCATTCTGCTAAAATAAGTTTTGATTCTTCTATGGGCCGTAGGGACCTCTACGGCCCGTAGGTAATCATTACCAATGATTGACAATCATTCAATCATTGTGATGATTACCTACGGGCCGTAGAGGCCTCTACGGCCCATAGAACAAGAAAAAATGTTGTATACGGGCCGTAGAGCCCTCTACGGCCCGTAGAGGGTTGTGTGGATAAAAATTTTGCTTGTGCAAATAGTGGGAGCCCAAGAAAAACACACATCTTGGGGACAAACTTTTTCTCTACTCACTTTCAATAATAATAAAAAACTGAATGAAAAATTACATATGATTATATAGAATCAAATAAGAACAAAGGAGTATTAAATACTAGCTACTTAGTACCGGTAGTTATGAGAACCTTAATAAGCTGCTAACTATTTAATGCTACTTCATTTTTCTTTGAACCGCAAACTTCTTCAACACCCTTAATTCCACCTTAAGCTTTATCTTGCACTTGCAAGGATATGAACCCACAACCTCACATTTCTAAGGTAGGACATCATACCACTAAACAATCTACTTAATAAAAGCAATTTTAAACTTTGATTTTTCCTTTTTTTGCCCTCCTAGTTAACAAATATGTAAAGAAACATGGAGAAAATCACTAGAAATGTTTAGTGAAAATACAATCAAGGAACATTCATACTTTATTAATTTACTCTTTAACATTTTTCCAAAATTCTTTATTGTCTTGACACTTTACCATGTGCATCAATACATTAACAGTACACTACCACGGTTGAGTCTTTAACTAGTTTCTTAAATACACTCCTCAAAAGTTATTTAATAGCATGAGAAAAAAAACCTGCATGTTGTTGTAGCGGTTGAATGTTTTGCTGCAAACTGTGCAAGTGAACTGTGTAGGACCAACCATGATCTGTGCTGGTGTAGGGATCCAGTACTGTAAATGATCAGATGGTACCGTCATATAAGGTTTTGTAGCTAAGCTACTTGAACCTCCTTCCATTACGATAGTTGCAGTTACTGGTGGTTGTTGATTTATATGAAGAGCCATTGTTACATCATCTTTGCAGTTGTTCATGATACTTGTATGATCTAGAGTAAGATTAAGATCTATATCTTTAGTAGGGTTTTTGTGAAAAGGGCAAGGTGATGAGATTTTAGTACTATTATCATTATTGCGATTGCGATTGCGATCCGAGTGTTGTTTGTGAACATAGTAGTGTTGTGTTTGTCCTGGAGGACTAAGAGAGAGTAGAATTGAATCTTCATCCATTTCATCATATTCTAGATATCCATTACTCTCACTTGTTGTTGACATTTTTGTATGTGGAGAGAGATAGAGAGAGAGAGAGAGAGATTTAGGGTTAGGAATTGCTAGAACAAGTAAGGGAAATCCGAGATTTTCTTTTTTTTGAACGGCGGAAATTCTATAAAATATTATAGAAATAGGGAAGCAAGGAGCGTAACACCCAACAAAACAAGAATTTAAAGATTACATTGCTTAAGAAAATTAAAATCACACCACTCTTCAAAATAGGTGAGATGTTTTCTAGTAGAAAAGCAGCACAATGACATATAGACTAATTATGTGTTACAACCGTGTGTTAATAAATGATACTTTTTGGTGATGAGACCTAAAGAAAGAAGATTTAAGATATGGGTATTGGTGGACAGCACAAATAAAGATGAGATGAATCAAGAGATATATAAAGAAGGTGTGTGTATGTGTGTGTATATATAATATAGATAGAGAGAGAAAGAGACTTAGATAACCTTTAATTAAAATGCTTTTAATTGGTAGAAATATATGATGGAAAATAGAAATATTAAGTGGAATGAAGAAAGAGAGAGTGAAGAGTGTGCACGTGGAATAGAGATATAGAAATTTGGAAGGTGATTGATTTGGCGTGTATAGAAATGGAGGAGACAAAGACTCGCAAAACACAGGTGAGAAAGAGAGAAACTGCACTACATAGAATAGTGTACCAATCTTACTAATTTACCTCCCTTTAGTTTAAAAAAAAAAATTACCAGCATATATAATAAACTCACCACAATCCTATTTCCTTCTTGACTTTTTGTTTTCTTAATCTTTAAGTCTTTAACATAAGATTTATTTTTGAAAAGTTAACTTCATTAGAAAACGCCAAACCCACAAATAGGGGCAGCCAAACGGACTACAAAAAGGAAAATGCATTCATGTCATATCAAATCTACACCAAGCCGACCAAGACAAAGATCTAAGCTTAGTTCTATTAATTTCTCACCCACAGGAAGCCAACCGACTTAATTTCACCGATAATGTCTTCTAACCGAGCCGTCTCGTTATTAAAATTCAAATCATTTCGAGCCCTCCAAATAGCTATAATAAAATCTTTAACATAAGGATGGAATTCATTGTTATGTGTTTTTCGAGAACATGGTGTACGTTAATTGAGATGTTGACACTTATCACTTTATGCAAATAATATTCAACTATGTTTTGGATTATGTTGAAAGAATCTATGTATAAATAAGTACCATTAAAAAGGTTTTAGTTATGAGCTTGCTATACATGGAAATCTTGTTTGTCATTTTGGCATATTGCATATGGAATTCATTTTTATGATGTTATTATTCACTGTAATTATTCTTATGCATTCATTTACAACAAACCGTATAAATAAAGTCAGCTATATATATTTACAAATACAATCCTAAAATGCCATACTTGAAAAGTAATTAGAGATAAGTGATAACAGATAAATTCTAGTTGCTATATAGTACGTGCCAAAAACTGTACACTAGGTTTATATTCATACTTTTTTTTTCATATGGTATGGTGACTATTTAGTTAAAGATACCATCTTTTTTTTTTTTTAACTAATAGAATCAGTATTTTCAGAGGAAGCAGGACTGTATTTATGTGTTTGTCATTTCATCAAATAACATGTTTTTTTTTTTTTTTTTTTGTTTTATTATATAACAAGTTTATATATTTTTTTTCTTTCAAAATATAACAATAATATGCAAATTAGAAAACCATATATATATATAATGATTTTTGTCTGGAAAATATATTATGATTTAAATACAATGAAACCTTTATCTTTTGAAAAAATTGTAAGGAAATGAATATACCTCAATCCACATTTGCTCTCTTGCAAATAAGAAAACCATCATAAATTTTTCATATTTCACCGCTTAACAAAATTAAAGTAGGGAATGCGCACCTTGATATATATAGTTTTTGTCAACAACGACTAGATTAAGTGGTAGCGTGCATACTTAAAAACCCACAATACTCGGGTTCGATATGGCTCATCTACGTTAAGAAAATTCCAAGTAAGAATCAGTAAGGACTCCCATGATTCGGAAGAATCAGTCTCCTCTCCATAGAGGGGTATTGAGACCGAGGATTGAACCCCGTCATTCTAGAAAACTCCATTGTAGGATCGACGAACTGGTCACCCGACAATCACGAGGGCTATATTCAAGGTGCGGAATCCCTTGAATATGTCTCAATAACAGAAACGAATATGAAACAATGAAAAATGAGTAATTACAACACACAAATGGGTCAAAAGATTTACGTTTATATCATTAAACAGAGCGCGAGTGTTACAATGATCAAACCTAGCAATCTCAGACCTGGGGAGGGTGTTTGGAGAGTGTGTGTGGCAAGAACTAATGATTAGGGCAATGATTGGGTCTATTTATACCTCTCGTACTCGTACAGGACAGAAATGGCGAGTAGGAGCTATAAGACATCATTCTATTGGCGATTAGGGCCATAATCGCCTATAGAGTCTTGTACTCGCGTGAATAGTGATATAGCATAGGCTGTAATCGCCAATAGCTATACTCTACTCGCCAATAGACATCCAAACACCCCAAAACGCGTATAAACGTCTCCAAACACCCCGAAACACGTCCAAACAACATATATACTAGCCTAGGGACATAATGCACTTACATCCATTATTCTTGCCACATATGTGGTTTGAACTCAATACGTCTCCCTACCTCACACTGTTGGCCCAGAAACAACGAATATGCAGCGGATAGATTAGATTAACACAAATATATTTGATACGAATGATAATAATCTATATTATAGGATTGAATGAACAAAGTTTGACAATGAATAACAATGAAACTACACGAAATCTGAATGTTTTCTGACTTAGAGGATTGTGAGTGTGTTGACAATCTTGATAACCGTAAAAACTGAAGCAGCCTTGGGTTATATATGTTTCGAACAGATGTGATGTTTCTGAACAGTTATGTTGTTTCAGTCCCACCGGTTTGAAAACATCTTGGCGCCAAAAAATAACTACTATAACCGTAAGGGTATAACAGTCCTTTTGCGAACTTGCAGCCTTCTATATGTTTGTCAACTTGTAATCTTCTGCTGTCTTTGGTGCCATCTGACCCGGATGTATTGATCTCATTATGCAGCCTTGATAATCTTGTCGAGTAACATTTGTTTTGACCCATTTGCTTTGTCTTTGATCATCCTACCTATTTGTCTAAGGTTCCTAACATATTGTTCTATAAAACATACATAATACATACTAGTATTCACATTTACTACACAAATATAAAACACAAATAAGTTATATTTACAAATCAACACTCGCCCCTAAATATAACTAGGGCTCATGGGACTTGTTGGTAGAGTTTCTATGGCTTCTTTGAGGGCTATTTCGGCTTGTGTGAAGTCGAAATTTCTTCTCTTCATGTACCTTTTTGCTGCCCTCCAATCACCACCCATGTATAAAGCAAAGTCTTCTTCATTTGGCTTCATTTCTTTGTTTGATGATGTTGCTTCCATAGACATGTTTGGTGATGTGTTTACCCTTCTAACTTGACTACTTTCATGCCTTTCATTCATCATATTTGCGGCTGTTTTCCGGGCATTCTTGTGGACTAAATATTGCCAATCTAATACATCAAGGTATTGTGCATACAAGACTCGCATCATATCTTTGTCCTCATAGTCAAATCCCAATTCCTTTGCAATCACAACCCATATATCATAGGTTGAAACTCTTCTATATCCACCTTCTCTTTGCACCATTATATACAAATCATATAATTCCACATATTTTCCATTTTCAAACCTTGGAGGGATTGGCCTATTCATTATTCCTAGGAATTCCTTTAGAAACCAAGAAACCATTTGTATGAATGGTCCTTTGAGAATGTTTCTATGTGCCCAAGGGAATTCCATGTCATGTATAATATCCAACAACTCAATGCACTTTTCTAGTGAATCAATATTTATGCTATTAACAACATCATCTATTTGTTTCATAGATGAATCGGCCTCGGCTGAAATTGACTCATAGTAGTCATTTATGTAACTATCTTTCATCTTATTATGTTCCTCTTCACCAATTTTCAACATGGCCGAAATTTCTTCTTTGGATTCACTAGTGTTTTCTATGAAACGGAATTGCATGCTTTTGTCTTTGAACATATTTTCCACAACACAAAAATTTCCCACAACCTTTACCACAAAACCTTGTAGTAAAAGTTGTGGAAGACTTAGTATGTTGTCTTCCAAATCCGTTGAATAAAACACATTGGGTATGACCAATTGTTGATCTTCAACGGTAATACTAACAATTCCAACCCCCCTTATGAATACAAACTCATTCCTAATCTTGCTTTCAACCCCAAAAGATCTCTTTAACTTAAGAAAGAAATCTAAATTACCCGCAATATGATTTTGTAGATTAGGACTTACATACCAAAGATTCTTCCACAAACCAATATCGGATCCTTGAAGAATGTAATCTTCACCATTTCCAAATGACTTCTCGGGATAGTATGAAATCCCGGTGTTGATGGCATCTCTTATCAATTGTGCACCCTCATTTCTCTCCTTTATGCCACAAACACCAATTAAGTGACCCGGTTGTTTGCAATAGAAGCATTTCCTTGTTTCAATACCCCTTCTTCTTAATTCTGCTTGCCTTTCTCTCCTTCGTCTATAACGTGCCATGTATTGTGGCCTAGATCCTATGTATGAGATTCCATTAGACTCAGACATGTTTGTATCGTATGCGATTTTATTATGGGACAGAGACAAGTGAACCGTAAAAGGGAACTTTCTGATGTGTAACAAGACAGAAACAGACAGATTTTTTTCAGATTTTCGACTATAACTTTTCACTTCGAGTATTGTATGATACTAATGTTTGACTTATGTTGTGAATAGACAACAATAGGATCAAACGACTGACACTTCTGATACGAATTTGACAGTGAAACAAAGAACGGATGGACGCAAATTAAGACAGTTACTGAACAAACAGAATTGACACAGAAATAATTTTAACCAAACGCGAATGATGGAATATTGATTGAAGAATAATGAATCAATAACAACAGACACTTTTGGACGAGAAAAATATGAACGGACTCGAAGAAATATGCAGAAATAAGATTTGATCTTGACACAGAAAGACGGATCAAACACACATAACCTTGCTCTGATACCAGATTTGTTGGCCCAGAAACAACGAATATGCAGCGGATAGATTAGATTAACACAAATATATTTGATACGAATGATAATAATCTATATTATAGGATTGAATGAACAAAGTTTGACAATGAATAACAATGAAACTACACGAAATCTGAATGTTTTCTGACTTAGAGGATTGTGAGTGTGTTGACAATCTTGATAACCGTAAAAACTGAAGCAGCCTTGGGTTATATATGTTTCGAACAGATGTGATGTTTCTGAACAGTTATGTTGTTTCAGTCCCACCGGTTTGAAAACATCTTGGCGCCAAAAAATAACTACTATAACCGTAAGGGTATAACAGTCCTTTTGCGAACTTGCAGCCTTCTATATGTTTGTCAACTTGTAATCTTCTGCTGTCTTTGGTGCCATCTGACCCGGATGTATTGATCTCATTATGCAGCCTTGATAATCTTGTCGAGTAACATTTGTTTTGACCCATTTGCTTTGTCTTTGATCATCCTACCTATTTGTCTAAGGTTCCTAACATATTGTTCTATAAAACATACATAATACATACTAGTATTCACATTTACTACACAAATATAAAACACAAATAAGTTATATTTACAAATCAACACACACTTAACAGCTAACTGAGACAAGGATCATTTGCGCCTTAATACAGTTTAATTGAAATATTATAGTGGCAATTTTTTTTTTTTTTTTTTTTTTTTTTTGTATATATACTAATTAAACCACTAAATGAATGATACGTCGTACTATATCAAACAACTTTTTCTTGTAAACTAAAAAGATAAACATGTTACTTTTAACAACCAAATATCAGATAACCGCATATATGAATTATGGTACTGCATTTGTTCATATCGAACATTATCATGCTGGTGTTTTGTTTGTGTTTGTTTTTTATAAGTAAATAGTTATCTAACATATCTAACAACATATATTTCGAATAGAACATATTAAAAAATGTGAACTAGAGAGCATATCATATACGTTTGTGCTATGTTACTATAATAAAAAAGCAAGAAATTTCGTAATTTACCATATATATACAGAAAGGTTAAAGCACACAAGATTAAGACCTATAGTGACGAAAGATTTAAGTCGTCGCTATAGGTCCTTGTCACCTATCCAGCCGCCATGTCATTCCTACAACGTTATGGCATAGGTTTGTGGGTATACATAGATTCCAAATCGTCACTATAAATGTTGTCGCTAAAGAGATGACCTTGTAAGGACGATATGTCTATATATACTGCGTATGCGTGCTTCAATAGAAGCAGACTTTTTTCAATACTTTGAATATTATACTTTGATTCGATGTCCTAAAACTCATCATTGGCTTCAATTACTCGTCGAGTAATCGCTACAAGATCGGGTGCTGAGGTGATTTTCTTCAACTCCCCCAGTTACTCAGAACCGATCAAAAGCGTTCAACCTCGGTGAGAATCAGAGCTAGTCGGTCAACTTGGTCTGTGTTTGACTTAAAATAAATTAAAACATAATTCATATATCTATAAAATTATAGAATGAATATTAGTATTTTTTTTAAAAGATGAATATATGTCAATTTTTGACATACTTTATAAGTACTTGAACACTTGTCTTTTTTATTTATATTAAAATTCATGTATGTTTATATAAATATTAATAAACCTATGATATTTGAAATATATAATTTCCCAAAAATTATTTTATTTATAATTGTGTGTTACTTTTATAGGCCGAGTACTAGTAACTTCACCAGAGAAAACATGGCGACTTTTGCAACCATGTTAATTTGATTCCTCTTAAATCATGGCTATTTACCATTATCAAAGGGGATTAGTACATCCATTTAGGTAAAATCCATTAAAAGCAAAGCACCAAGAGCTAAGTTTTATATTGTGTGTTACTTTTATGTATATACACATATGTGTGATGTTCGTTCAAAGCAATGCATACAGTATTAGTATAAAGTACAAACCATGACAGAGATATGTGGTATCTGGACAATGAAACCACATGAAGAGAACTACAGTTAAATTTGAAGACAGGCATGGGTCTCTCTCACACACAAACACACACTCACTTTATGTAGTTAGCATGTAAAAGAGACGTTGAAAGAGATGTTGATGGCAGCAATAAAATGATGGAACATGTTACTCTACATAGTGCTAACCAAGGATCCATAAAAAAACACCCAAACAAAAGTTAATTATTCATATTCTCTTTTTTGATTTTTCATATACTTTTGTAGTCACATGAACTGCAGGCTGATACACCAATATTCATAATATGATTTGACACCTTGTAAGGTTATCACATTTTTATGCTACTCATGCATAACCATGATGGTCTACCGTCTACAAGACTACAACAGCACGTTCGATCAAAGATTATTTTAACAGTTGTAAATGCGAGACATATCATACTCTAGCTAATGTGCTACTATGATAGGTTGGTTCTTTTATGGTTTTGGCAAGTTGGTCGTAATTGCAATTTCAGAAAACATTGACTGCCCAGAAAGTCGAAGTTTAATAAATAATTAAAGATAATTATCATATAAATTTTTTCATGATGGCAGGAAAGCTTAACGGTACGTCTCTGGCTAATCAAGAGTAAACATGGAGGGATATTAAACAGTACGGGTCGAAACAATACTCGTCAAAACGGTGTGGTCGAAACTGGTACGCACGGCCGGTTATGAGGGGTGTGGGGAGGACTCCCGGCCCGGGCCCAATTTCTAAAGGGACACATTAAGTATGGTTGGACTATGTTCACTAAAAATACTTTCGATTTGTGTGACTGTTAAGAACTTGCAAGTGATGTTGAAGAGGTGCGAAAAATATGAATGATAGTTAAGTAAAATCCAATAAAAAGTATAAATAGTTGGTCAATGTCATTTTCTCGGTAGTATACAACTTCTTTTCAAATGATTTAATTTAGTTTTAAAATACAGTACAAACTGCAGTAGACAATAATTTAGTTTTCAAATGCTTTTACCAAAATTTTCACATTCTTAATTTACTTGATTTGTGCTCCTGTCATAAAAACTATTTGCATTCGTTACTGGTTAAATGTGAAACCTTAAAAGAGTGAGGAAATTTTGTTAGTTTGTAATAGGCTCATTATAATTCCAAAGTCTAAAACTCAATCCTATTAGGCTATTAGCACACTTAGGTAACTTAACCATTAGTCTAACTTAAGTTAAAAAAAACTTTGCGGATTGGCGATGATAGCTATCGAAAACGTATTGTTGAAAAAATAAATTGTGAAGGATTGATTCATCAATTTGATATTATTTTAATCATCGTTTTAAAAAAAAAAAATAGTTTACGTTATTTACTTCATTAAGACCTAAGGTTAAATGGCACATAATTTGATGCTCGGCCCGAGCACATGAATTCTCAGGGACGGCCTTGTTGGTATGATCCAAAACGGTTCGGGTTGAAACGGTATCGGGTGAAACGGTGCGATCGAAACGGTACCGGTCGAAATTGATACGGTCCAAAACGGTTCGGGTCGAAATGGTACCAGTCAAAACAGTTCGGGCCAAAACTGGTATGTTCGAAACTGTTCAGGCTGAAACGGTACAGATCTAAAAAATTCGCGTCGAAACGGTACGCTCCGAATCGGTTTGGGTCGAAACGACGTCAACCGATTGAAGATTCTAATAAATTGACTTGAATTCCTTTTAACATTGGATGGATTTTGAATTCCCTTAGTTAAAGGAATTTTAAGGAATTCATACCAAATTCCAATTCCTTTGTTAATCAAAAACATCAAGATTGGATTTGAAATTCCAGTTCCACCAAATTCAATGAACCAAACACCTCAAGAGTTGGAATTCAAATTCCAATTCCCTTGAATTCCTTTCAATTCATGCGAACCAAACGCACCCTAAGGTTTTTCATTAGAGACTTATTTTAATTTATCATGGCCCCTACTAATCCTACGTCACCCCAAACTCAAATGGCCATTTATAGGCAAAGGCTATGAGTCTATGACGCAAGCCCTAACATTCAAACTGTTGTTTAAAAGTATGGGCTATGATGTAACCCTAATCTTCAAAATGGTCGTTAAGGACTTCAAAAGAATTCAACAAAGAGCCGCATTTATCGGTTATATAGATTAACAGTAAGGTTGAATTATCTGGCAACTTTTCACAATCATCCAAGATAAAACAAAGTTACGTAAAGTTTTCAGAGTATGATTAACCTCTGGAATGGAAAAGCTGGATGCATTGTTTAAATGTGTTAGACACGTCGTCATATACTTATGCATCAAATCTTGTAATAACATTGAATTAAACATTTAAACCTAGGCACATTGTTGCAATAGGTTTGGGTATTATTACAAACCAGTGCATTGCCAACTGTTTAGACTTCAATGTGCTGGCCATTGACATCCTTCTTTTTTTAAGACGCGCTGTTGTATTCAACAATGCAATAATATCATGGGATGTAAAAATGTCAAATTTCATTTTAAAAATATATAAACACTGACTTATTTTTATCATCTAATAAAAAAGTATCTAGGGTTGAGGTGTCACTTAACAAAGCTGTCCACCTCACCCTTTTCCAACCCACTTGGGTATGGTTTCTATAATCCGATCTAGAACCCGGTTAACAAACCCAAATACCCGATGTATATAACCTATATCTTCTTCATCCCTCAAACACAAAGCTTCTCCTTCAACCCTAATCATAATCCACATCAGCCGCAACCCATCCGTAGTGCTCTATTTTTTCTCGTCGGCGCCCTACCCGTTCCAACCCATCTCATCGACAAACTTACATAAACAAGGTATCAAAAACCAATTCCTACTTTAATCAATTAAATTGTTTTCATGGTGACTGATCATGAATCGTTTACCGAGTATATGTTTTCTAATCTGTGTTGTTATCAGTTTTAGGGTTTAGATTTAAAGACCGATTATATGTTTTCAAATCTGTTTTCTGAATATCTTTTACGATATGCGTTGTTCTCTTCAGATTTGTTTATGCTATCTTTCAAATTATATTTAATGTTCGGATCTTTCTCTGCATTTCATTCTATCTTTCCTATGGGTTTTTTTATTGTTGTTAGTTATCGGTCGTCGTTTCCACATTTGCGGATTCAAGCTCTAATCGATTCTCACAAGTCCTACGTCTAAAGGCTGGTAATAGATTTCTTTGTTATGTGTTGACTTAGGTTTCTTTATTACTTAAATCTGATTTTTTTTATGTAGGTGCTATAGAACAAGATCGTGACATTGTGTTGTTCAGTACTTTGGAGTTATTCAAATTACACCATGCATTTATTGAACTTTTTAGATCAATTGTATATACAAGTTAAAATTTTTATTTGTTCTTATATTTGATGAGCCTTCTTTTCACCTTCTCTTTTATTTACTTTTATGAATTTTGCTTTAAAACAACTTTACCAGTGCTGTAATTTTTAAATTGTAAATGCATGACAAATTGAACATCCAGATTTTCACTTAGCTGAATGTATATTTTTGAGAGTTTTAATTAGTAACTGGAACTGCTTTCTATGTTACACATTTCCATGTTTGGTCGATGCCTAGTTTTGCTACTTTGCTGATTGCTATTGTTATACTGTTTTTTACACTTATGTCATTGATAACATTGTTGCGGGATGGACTTTTTGTTTGCGGTAATTTTGTTCTAATATCCTTCCGCGATCGAGCTTACAAACGGAGGCGCTAACGATTTGTGAACATGAGGCGTCTTGAGGATTGCTGAATATTGAATTTGCCAACCCGGTTTGTATCATTTTATTAGGTTTGTGTTGTTATTTATTGTTGTTTTCAAGGTTTTTAGGAGTGTTTTTGGTCATTTTGTTTAATGTCTATTTTTCTAAAATGGCCTAAACCTATACTGCTCCGACCCGTTCTACTTCGAACTTGTTCTTCCCTCAACCCGTTCTAACCTGTTCTCAGAAAAGCCGTTCTATCCTGAACCCATTTTGACATTAAACAAAATTAAGGGGATAGTAAGCATGCACTTCATAACTCTTTTCCATTATGACCTATGCCTTAAGTGAATTAGCATTTGATTACTTGCTATTTGGTAATTCCTAAGTACACAAATTTGGCTTTTAGAGTTGTGGGCATTCCGATTCAATTATGAGCAGTAATTTAAGTTTGATATGATTAGACATGTTGTAGTTTACTGGATAGTTGATTTATTTTACCGATGCCGCAAATAAGGTTACTTACACATTTTGATGTTTGTGTTCGTGATAAAACAGTTTTTCTAAACTTGAGATTGTAGCGTTGGATGTTCGATTAACTATGATCCTTGTGAAATATGAATAAATGTCAGTTTCATTGTATGTTTGGTATCAAATTTTGAAATCCTTTAGTTGTGCATATGTTTTGCAAAATGCAAATTAAATTGCAGTTTCCTTCATTTCTAGCATTATAAACATGTTATTGTTTATTCGCATACTTAGGGATTAGATGAAATACATTGATGATAGGCACATAATTTTGTGTATGGGGGAGGATTTTAATAACCCTTTTTGTTCTTGTTGTTGATTTTAAAGCAGACTTTCATTCTTTTTGAGGTTCATGTTTAGTGGAATAATATGCTCATGAACGATTTAGCATTCGGCCATCCTAATAAGCATTTATGTATTGTCACATGTTAGGATGAGAAGATAAATAAGGTGCAGTTGTGACAACAAGAAAGATTTATGGCTCACTCAAATAACCCTTCCTGCATCTTTGGTAATAGGTATGAGATGTTGGATTCGGACGCATACAATATACATTTGAGGGGTCGTTCTATTTGGGCTCCACAGTTGTTCACCTGCAGAGCACCTAAATACACAGGAATCTTTGGTAATAGGTATGAGATGTTGGATTCGGACGCATACAATATACATTTGAGGGGTCGTTCTATTTGGGCTCCACAACTGTTCACCTGCAGAGCACCTAAATACACAGGAATCTTTGGTAATAGGTATGAGATGTTGGATTCGGACACATACAATATACATTTGAGGGGTCGTTCTATTTGGGCTCCACAGCTGTTCACCTGCAGAGCACCTAAATACACAGGAAATATAGAGGTAAAAACTATTGAATTTGTGAACAAGTGAATGTTTGCAATTTTAATAGTAGCAAAATGTCATGTCTTTATTTGTGCCCAATAATTGAACATTTTAGACAATTATTAGATCTAATTCATTTAGTCTATTTATCATTTTTATGAATCCCATTTCTTTAATGTGAGTATATATAAAGAACCCATATATTTTGTCTTTTTTGGTATAATTGCAATATGGCAACAATGAACAACTTCAAGAATGTATTACTCCATTGCTAAGCGGAACAATTCGGTTTGAATTTAAAATGAAAGAAATTAAATTTGCATCTTTTGATGTAACTAATATAGGGTCTCTGATAATAATTATTAACTTTTAGACATGTAATTGTTCTAAGCATATACTGACATTCTTGAAAAAAAATAATAATTTTCCTCTATCATTATCATCAAACTTTTATATTCTTAATTTTTATCATTTATTTTACTCCAGGTTTATAGTATATGATTTATTGTCAAATTTATTAGTTCTCTTTATCATTTAGTTTTCTTTAGGTTTATAATCATGTATACCATGTGTTTGAAGATAATATATCAATAAAAAACAAACAATTATAAAAGCTTCTTCATGCTAGCTCCATTTCAATGTTGATTCTATGGATACTAAAGACGATTTGAGCTTTACCCTATATTAAATACAAGTCAAATAATTATTTTGAAGATTAGTATATTTTGTTCAGAGTAAATGTTGTTTCTATTTCTTTATTATTTTTTTGGGCAATATTCATTGATGCTTTTCTTATTTGTAATTATAGAACCTTTTTTTTTTTTTTTCAGAACACCTAAGCTGTATTATATGATATTAATGGATGCTTAATGGATTCCACTTCTACTTAGGTATTCAAATGTTAGGTGTTCCAGCCTACGTGTTGCCGCTAAAGGTTCAATCCTCGCCTAACAACCCAAGACTTAATCATCACCATTGATTGGTTAGGAGATCAATGGCTCGAGTTTCATCGTACAGACAACAATAACGGCGGCAGCATTAGTAGCGACTGTCGCCGCTATTAGTCGAAAAAACATAAACCCGCCATCTGCCTTCTTTTTCCCTCCCATCTTATCTCCTCTCTCGCTCTGCTCATCTCTCTCTCTATCTCGCTCTGCTCATCTCTCTCTCTCTCTCTCTCTCTCTCTCGCTCATCTCTCTCTCTCCCTTATTCCTCTCTTTCCCTCCCATCGGCCACCACACCACCAGTCGACCCCCACCACCGAAGCACCACCACCACCGTCTTTCTCCTCCCACTCTCTCCCTCATCTCTCTCTTGGTAAGCTTTATTTTATTTTATTTTGTGCTATTTTTTCTTTTTTCTGTTTTTTTTCTTTTCTTTCTGTTTTTTCTTTTTTTCTGTTTTTTTCCTTTTTTTTCTATTTATTTGTTTAATTTTATTGATTTTATGATAATATGTTTATGTTTGTAGGAAAATACCGATTTAGTAAACCACATGAAGTTTCGTCGCCGCTAATTGGTTTTTTTTTTAATATTTATGCTTTATATTGTTAGTATTAGGTTTGTATGTGTGTAAGTAGGTGTGTATGTGTGTATTTTAGGTATGTATGTTTATATTAAATTGCGTATTTTTATTTTTAAAAAAATATATTATGTATATATATTTTTTTTAAAAATGATATATGTAAGTAAATATGTATTTTCAAAAAATACATAATGTATAAGTATTTTAAAAAAATATATTATGTATGTAGATTTTTTTAAAATATGTTATTTGTGTATGTATATATGTATGTATGTATGTATGTATGTATGTATGTATGTATGTATGTATGTATGAGTGTATGTATGTATGAGTGAGTGTATGTATGTATGTATGTATGAGTGTATGTATGCATGTATGAGTGTATGTACGAGTGTGTGTGTGTATGCATGCATGCATTTATGTATGTATGTATGTATGTATGTATGTATGTATGTATGTATGTATGTATGTATGTATGTATGTATGTATGTATGTATGTATGTATGTATGTATGTATGTATGTATGTATGTATGTATGTATGAGTGTATGTATGTATGAGTGTATGTATGTATGAGTGAGTGTATGTAAGTACATATGGATTTTCCAAAAAATACATAATGTATAAATATTTAAAAAAAAATATATTATGTATGTAGATTTTTTTATAAATATGTTACATGTGTATGTATGTATGATTGTATGTATGTATGAGTGAGTGTATGTAAGTACATATGGATTTTCCAAAAAATACATAATGTATAAATATTTAAAAAAAATATATTATGTATGTAGATTTTTTTTAAAATATGTTACATGTGTATGTATGTATGTATGATTGTATGTATGTATGAGTGTATGTATGTATGATTGTATGTATGTATGTATGTATGTATGAGTGTATGTATGTATGAGTGTATGTATATATGAGTGAGTGTATGTAAGTAAATATGTAATTTTCAAAAAATACATAATGTATAAATATTTTAAAAAAATATATTATGTATGTAAATTTTTTTAAAAATATGTTACATGTGTATGTATGTATGTATGTGTATGAGTGTATGTATATATGAGTGCATGTATGTATGTATGTATGTATGTATGTATGTATGTATGTATGTATGTATGTATGTATGTATTTATGTATGTATGTATGTATGTATGTATGTATGTATGTATGTATGTATGTATGTATGTATGTATGTATGTATGAGTGTATGTTTGTATGTATGTGTGTATGTTTGTAAGTATGTGTGTGTGTATGTAAGTAAGTATGTATGTGTATGTATGTATGTACGTAAGTATGTATGCTTGCAGGACATCATGATTTCGATTCGGTTTGTGGTTGTTTATTTGATGGCCG
This sequence comes from Ambrosia trifida, assembly GCA_028751855.1. Taxonomy (NCBI): domain Eukaryota; kingdom Viridiplantae; phylum Streptophyta; class Magnoliopsida; order Asterales; family Asteraceae; genus Ambrosia; species Ambrosia trifida. The sequence continues at coordinate 103,704,212 of CM054131.1, forward strand.
ATATAATCAGCCTTGGCCATGGCTGAGACGGTCCAGAGGCGCCGCCACCGCCACCAGGTGGTGATGATTAGTGGCACGGGCACCAGGCAGACGGTGGTAAGTCTTCCAGTTCTTTATTGTTTACTATTTTTACTTATTTTTCAATTCTAATAATGTGACTAATTATTTTTAACTCTAATTGCAGCCCCCCCCCCCCCCCCCCCCGCAGGAGAACACGGGGCAAGGCAAAAAACATTTCCTTAAGAAAACATCTTGAGAACACAGGCCGGGCACCACCTGCATGACTGTAGGCGACCTTGGTAGCTGGTTCACTTGGGAGGCATCAATGTATATATGGCGTGAAGTTCCATTGGATGTGGAAGGTTGGAATAATGTTTCTAAGCTTGATAGAAACAAGTTATTTGAGTTTTTGCAGGTCAGTGACTTGTAAATATATATTCTATATATTATTTGTTGATTTTTTTTATGTCTGACTAGCTTGTTTTATTTAATTATTAGAGCGAGTTCAAAATGGATTTCAAAGCAGTTGATGACGATCTCCTTGCCACTAGAAAACATGGAGGCATTATGGCGGCTGTCAGAAAGCGGTACAACGGCTGCAAACACGAAGCTAAGGAATATTTTTTGAATGTGTCAAGAGGTGGTGTTGATGTGGAGGCAGCAATCACTTCGCAGTCCAGAACATAAGAGGAAGTCTGAAATTAACAAAGCCGCCTGCTGAAAACAAACAAGCACATACCGAGGTAGAACGGGCTCTTTTGCCAGTCACTGTCACAAAAGGTATATATATACACACATATACATATACATAGATGATAATGTTTATTTAACTTATAATTTAACTTTTAATGCTAAACAGAGCATCGAACAGTATGAAGCATACCGTACTGGACATACAGGAAGACAGGGAACGTTTGATACCCCTCAGAATGAAGAGAATTATGTAAGCATTTATTTATAATCTATTATATATATATATATATATATATATATTTATATATATAAGTAATTCTATTAAATCACTTTTGTGAAATACAATATTGGTTAAAGTCACGGTTTGAGTCTCAACATCAACGGATTGTCGAAGAAGAAGAAGAAGAAAAAGAAGGAAGCAACTCCCAACGGTTGGATCAGGTTGGTATATATTTGTGTATGTGCGTGTTTAGTTTTCATGTTTTTGCGATTGTTTGTTAGGTTTAAAGTAGGTAAAAACTAATATTATTTGGGGTGTTTGAAGGTTGGTGTATTTGAAGAAGTGTTGGGCAGACGTCGCAGACATGTTCGCGGGATTGGGCCTATGCCTTGTCCGAGAGAAAGCCTTCCGCATCTTACGCCAACGCAACCGCAAATAAGACATGTATGTCTTTGTAATTTAAATGTTAATATTTGACCCGTTTGGTATAAATATGTTTAGTAAGTAGGATATTTGATCCATTTGTAAATATGTTTGTAGTTTATTTGTTGGTAGTTGAGCCATTTGGTATAAATATGTTTAGTAAATAGGAAATTTGACCCATTTGGTATATATTTGTAGTTTAAATGTTGATAGTTGACCCATTTGGTGTATGTATGTTTGCTAAATGTTAATATTTGACCCGTTTGGTATAAATATGTTTAGTAAATAGGAAATTTGACCCATTTGGTATATATTTGTAGTTTATTTGTTGATAGTTGACCCGTTTGGTATAAATATGTTTAGTAAATAGGATATTTGACCTGTTTGCTATATATTTGTAGTTTAAATGTTGATAGTTGACCCATTTGGTATATGTTTGTAGTTTGACTCATTTGGTGTATGTATGTTTGCTTAATGTTAATATTTGACCCGTTTAGTATAAATATGTTTAGTAAACAGGATATTTGACCCATTTGGTATAAATATATTTGTAGGAGCAAATTAATGCCATGATGACGAATCCTCAATTCCAAGCACAAATGCTCCAAATGTGTAGTCAATTCTTTCAATCGCAAAACTTTGGAAATCATGGAGGTAGCGGCAATAATGGAGATCATGACGACGACGAAGACGGAGATGTTTAGGCGTTTTTGTAAGAATGGTGCAATTTATAATGTTTATGCTTGAATGTAAATATTGTTATGTTAGTTTAGTTTTGTTCGTATGTTTAGACAACTGCTGGTTAAATTGGTATGTTTATATATATGTAAATGTTGGTTTGTTTGGCTAATTAGTTTTGTTATTATTTTGCTTGATTATGAGTTTGTGGACAAAGCGAGAAGGGAAAGAAAAAAAAAATAGACCTCATGTCGCCGCTAAAGGTCTTGTCCAGATTGCACAGATTTTTGCCACGTGGCAAAAAAAAATAATAATTGAAAAAAGAAATGCCACGAGGAAAATCACCATTAGCGGCGCCTCTTTAGTGGCCACAATGGGCTTTAGGCACCAATTTTTTAAGACGGGACTTTCCAACTCCGTTATAGTGTCGGGTGAAACGATGCGGTCAAAACAGTACCGGTCAAAACTGGTACGGTCCAAAACGGTTCGGGTCGAAATGGTACCAGTCAAAACTGGTACGTGTCGAAACGGTTCGGACTGAAACTGGTATGTTCTAAACTGGTCAGGCTAAAACAGTACAGATCTAAACTATTCATGTCGAAACGGTACGATCCGAATCGGTTTGGGTCGAAACGACGTCAACCGATTGAAGATTCTAATAATTTGACTTGAATTCCTTATAACATTAGATGGATTTTTAATTCCCTTAGTTAAAGGATTTTTGAAGGAATTTATACAATATTTTAATTCCAATTCCTTTGCTAATAAAAAAAAAAACAACAAGATTGGATTTGAAATTCCAATTCCAACAAATTCAATGAACTAAACACCTCAAGAGTTGGAATTCAAATTCCAATTCCCTTTAATTCCTTTCAATTCATGCCAACCAAACGCACCCTAAGGTTTTTCATTAGAGACTTATTTTAATTTATCATGGTCCCTACTAATCCTACGTCACCCCAAACTCAAACAGCCATTTAAAGGCAAAGGCTATGAGTCTATGACGCAAGCCCTAACATTTAAACGGTTGTTTAAAAGTATGGGCTATGATGTAACCCTAATCTTCAAAATGGTCGTTAAGGACTTCAAAAGAATTCAACAAAGAGCCGCATGAGGTAAAAATTTCATTTATCGGTTTTATAGATTAATAGTAAGGTTGAATTATCCGGAAACTTTTCACAATGACCCAAGATAAAACAAAGTTACATAAAGTTTTTAGAGTATGATTGAGACATCCGGCAAACTCAGGTTAGTAACATTGACTAAACTAGTAAGTCTACCTTAGAAAAACATGCATATTACGTACTTAACTAGGTCGGTCGAGTCGTTACGATGATTCTGGGAATCATCGGGAGTCGTTACGATGATCCGCGGGATCATCAGGAGTCGGTCCATAACCATGTGTACAAGGATTGGTGATTCGTGGAATCGCCGGGTTTAACGCACACACGCAAGTCTCGAGTCCCGGGAATTGGTGAACGGATGTAAACGTGTTAGTTATCGTGCATTATGTGTTTGTAATCATTATGTGACTTGTCAGTATGTGAATACATGTTTATATGTGTTAAAATAGTGTTTAACGCGCCAAAAACCCATACTGGAACCTTACTAGCGTTAGGAACCTGGAGGGCTCCTAATCGCCACATGTATAGGCGATTAGGGGGAGACTGATGGCGATTAGGGCTCTAATCGCCAGTATATAGGCGATTAGAAGCCCTACTCGCCTGAACTGTTCCCCTACTCGCCTGATCAGATGTGCACGAGTCAAAACACCTATAAATACAACTCTTGACTCCCCAAACACCATTTGTGCAACCCTAACTAATCCTAAGCCTCCCACACACCTTGAAACACCTCTGGAACTTGTTTTGCTTCAAAACTCACCATTTCCAAGCTTACACACCTTTCTTTGATAAAATCCAAGGTGTGTTTTTCATCCCAAACCTTTGTAATATTATTGTTTTGGTTCCCCAAAAGTCCAGACCTTGTTTTGATAAGAATGTGTCTTTAAAAACCTTGGAAATGAGTTCTAAAACAAGTCTACACAATAATACTTGCTATATGTGAAGTATTGATGCATATGATGATTTTTGGTGATTATAACATGAATGTTTCCATGAATTTGATGTACTTTTGATGTGTAGGAGTTGTTAGGATGATTATCTATGAGTTTAAGCTATTGTTATAGTGTTTAGATGAAAGTATGCATTTTGACCCATTTGGGTGATTCTTGAAGAATTAGGTTGTTATGATATGATTAATTGCTTGTTTATGGTTAGGAATCATGCTAGAATGATGTTATAACATAGGGATGATGAATTGCAAGTTGTAGGAGGTGTAATCTGATCTTTACTACTTAAGGAAAGATTTCATAGTTAATGAAACCTAGTACTTTGCCATTTTAGGATATAATCGCACCGAGGCCGTTAGAGCAGAGATAAATTGAGGGTTTTTGCTTGGAATGGGTTGGCTAATAAATTAGGTTTGATATTGGGTGTTTTTGCATGTTTCGGATCTGATTTAAAGGGTTTAACGCGCGAAAAGGAACGACAGCACTGCTGCAGGCAAATAGAACTCTAATCGCATGATGTATCAGGCGATTACAGCCTATTCTCCTGATACAACAGGCGAGTAGCCCCTATTCCCCACTTGTAGTAGCGATTACAACTCTATTCCCCATTTTTACTAGTGATTACAATTCTATTCACTAGTTTGACTCTCCTAATCACTAGTTGACTTTTCCTAATCACATGTAAGTTTCCTAATCGCGTGTACTACTGTCGTAAGCGTATTTTGACATCCCGGAACATGATTTGACCCCTAGGAACATGATAGGAACCCCGGGATACACCCAATGGCTTAGTAACACGTGTTCGGACCTGTTTATGTGTTAATTGGACATTATGCTAGACTAGGTGAACTTTTGCGCGTATTAAGTGTTTAATTGCATATGTTGCATGATGTCTTGTATTTATCTAACACATGGGATGTCGGGTCACCAATGGGATGTCGGTTCTTGTCTGGTACGGTCGGTTTAACAGTCAAAGGTGTTTTCAAACGTTTATGGTTATGGTCTGGACATTCGGGGACTAGTTAACCTGCGGGTTATTAGTCCGGGTACTTACACACATCTTATGATAGGTCGCCGCTATTTGGGACTATTATAGCATAATTACTTAACTGTTTTCAAGTAACGCAATCTAAGGTGAGTTTCACAGCCCCACTTTTACTGTTTTGCTTTCGGGGGAGAAACATGCTACGTACGAACTTATTAAAGGTCATGTTATACTATGGGCACTTTATGTTTCTATAAGGCTTTTATGGAAAGTCCCAGGGGGAAACCTTGAATGTGCGGGGATGCACAACGAGGGAAATGTGGATAGATCTATTGGGCCTCACAAACCCCACTCGACGGCGGGGATGCCGGGCGGGTGCATATTGTCTCTAACTCTCGGGTTATCGAGGCATCGGTAACCCGGTCAATCTGGGCTGGATTCATCATTTGGTACATGTTTAGTAATGGGTTCCCAACCGTAGTAGTATAAACACTTAACGTCTAGCTAACGCTCTTATGACATAGTATTAACGGGAATGATTTTTGTGAACTTGTAACAACACTTTTATGACATAGTATTAACGCCATTTACATCCTTCTTTTTGTTAAGACGCGCTGTTGTATTCAACAATGCAATAATATCATGGGATGTAAAAATGTCAAATTGCATTTTAAAAATATATAAACACTGACTTATTTTTATCATCTAATAAAAGGGTATCTAGGGTTGAGGTATCACTAATCTAGGGTGTCCACCTCACCCTTTTTCCAACCCATATAACTTGGGTATGGTTTCTATAATCTGATCCATAATTCGGTTAACAAATCCAAATACCCGATGTATTTAACCTATATCTTCTTCATCCCTAAAAGACAAAGCTTCTCCTTCAACCCTAATCATACTCCACATCAGCCGCAACCCATTCATAGTGCTCTGTCTTTTCTCGTCGGCGCCCTACCCGTTCCAATCCATCTAATCACCAAACTCACATGAACAAGGTATCAAAAACCAATTCCTACTTTAATCGATTAAACTGTTTTCGTGGTGACTGATCATGAATCGTTTACCGAGTAGATGATTTCTAATCTGTGTTGTTATCAGTTTTAGGGTTTAGATTTAAAGACCGATTATATGTTTTCAAATATGTTTTCTAAATATATTTTACGATCTGCGTTGTTCTCTTCAGATCTGTTTATGCTATCTTTCACATTATAATTAATGTTCAGATCTTTCTCTGCATTTCATTCTATCTTTCCTAAGGGTTTTTTTATTGTGGTTTATTATCGATCGTGGTTTCCACATTTGCAGCTTCAAGCTCTAATCGATTCTCACAAGACCTACGTCTAAAGGTTGGTAATTGGTTTCTTTGTTATGTGTTGACTTAGGTTTCTTTATTACTTAAATCTGATTTTTTTTTATGTATGGTGCTATAGAACAAGATGGTGACATTGTGTTGTTCAGTACTTTGGAGTTATTCAAATTCAACTATGAATTTATTGAACTTTTTAGATCAATTGTATATACAAGTTGAAATTTTTATTTGTTCTTATATTAGATCAACCTTCTTTTCAGCTTCTCTTTTATTTACTTTTATGAATTTTTCTTTAAAACAACTTTACCACTGTTGTAATTTTTAAATTGTAAATCATGACAAATTGAACATCCAAGTTTGATTTTCTTTTGCACTGTTGTTTTCACTTTGCATTACATCTCAGCAGATTTCCACACCCTATTTGTGATTTTTATCTCACTGATGCAAAGTCAAAATGAGTAACAAACTGAAATTTTTTGCCAATTTACTACGTAAAATACGTATTACATAAATTCATGATGTAATTTATTTTTATCTTATGTTTAGGTGTTCTCAGGTAATGTGTGCCTCAATCAGATTTTCACCTGGTTGAACTGTTCTTGGGTTTGCCTTCGTTCTACATGCAACGATTCTCTACAGTAATTATAAGGTTACTACCCATGTTTTGAACATCGCATGTTTTCGTATTTTGCATATAAAATTCTTTCACTTTTTTATTCTTACTTGATTGCTAATTCCTTCCATGCACGGATTGTACAGTCTGTACTTCGTTTCATTGAATGAATTCATGATGTAATATTTTTGGTGGTCTCAGGCAACGTGCATTCGAATCATATTGTCACTCATCTGGACGTATATTTTCGAGAGTTTTTATCAGGTCACTAGAACTGTTTTTAATGTTACACATTTCCATGTTTGGTCGATGCCTAATTTTGCTACTTTGCTTATTGTTGTTGTTATATTTTTTTATACTTATGTCATTGATAACATTTTTGCGGGATAGACTTTTTGTTTGCTGTAATTTTGTTATGATATCCTTCCGCGATCGAGCTTACAAACGGAGGCGCTAACGATTTGTGAACATGAGGCATCTTGAGGATTGCTGAATATTGAATTTGCCAACCCGGTTTCTATCGTTTTATTATGTTTATCTTTTTATTTATTGTTGTTGTCAGGGTTTTTAGGAGTGTTTTTGGTCATTTTGTTTAATGTCTATTTTTCTAAAATGACCTAAACCTGTACTGCTCATACCCGTTCTACTCCGAACCTGTTCTTCCCTCAACCCGGTCTAACCTGTTCTCATGAAAACTCGTTCTATCCCGAACCCATTTTGACATGAAACCAAATTAAGGGGATAGTAAGCCTGCACTTCATAACACTTTTCCATTATGACCTATGCCTTAAGTGAATTAAGATTTGATTACTTGCTATTTCGTAATTCCTAAGTACACAAATTTGGCTTTTGGAGTTGTGGGCTTTCCGATTCAATTATGAGTAGTAATTTAAGTTTGATATGATTAGACTTGCTGTAGTTTATTGGATAGTTGATTTACTTTACCGATGCCACAAATAAGGTTACTTACACATTTTGATGTTTGTGTTCGTGATAAAACAGTTTATCTAAACTTGAGATTGTAGCGTTGGATGTTCGATTAACTATGATCCTTATGAAATACGAAAAAAAGTCAGTTTTATTGTATGTTTGGTATCAAATCTTGGAATCATTTAGTTGTGCCTATGTTTTGCAAAATGCAAATTAAATTGTAGTTTCCTTCATTTCTAGCATTATATACATGTTACTGTATATTTGCATGGTTAGGGATTTTATGAAATACATTGATGATAGGCACATAATTTTGTGTATCGGGGAGGATTTTAATAACCATTTTTGTTCTTCTTGTTGTTTTTAAAGCAGGTTTTCATTCTTTTTGAGATGCATGTGTAGTGGAATAATATGCTAATGAATTATTTAGCATTCGGTCATCCTAATAAGCATATACGTATTGTCACATGTTAGGATGAGAAGATAAATAAGGTGCAGTTGTGACAATAAGAAAGATTTATGGCTCACTCGAATAACCCCTCCTGTATCTTTGGTAATAGGTATGAGATGCTGGATTCAGATGCATACAATATACATTTGAGGGGTCGTTCTATTTGGGCTCCACAGTTGTTCACCTACAGAGCACCTGATACACGGGAAATATGGAGATAAAAACTATTGAATTTGTGAACAAGTGAATGATTTAGGTAATTATAATAGTAGCAAAGTGTCATGTCTTTATTTGTGCCCAATAATTGAACATTTTAGACAATTATTAGATCTAATTCATTTAGTCTATTTATCATTTTTATGAATCCCATTCCTTAATGTGTGTATATATAAAGAACCTATATATTTTATCTTTTTTGGTATAATTGCAGTATGGCAACAATGAACAACTTCAAGAATGTTTTACTCCATTGCTAAGTGGAAAAATTCGATTTGAATTTAAAATGAAAGAAATTAAATTTGCATCTTTTGATATAACTAATATAGGGTCTCTGATGATAGTTATTAACCTTTAGACATGTAATTGTTCTAAGCATATACTGACATTCTTGAAAAAATAATAATTTTCATCTATCGTTACCATCAAACTTTTATATTCTTTTTATCATTTATTTTACTTCAGGTTTATAATATATGATTTATTGTCAAATTTATTAGTTCTCTTTATCATTTAGTTTTCCTTCAGGTTTATAATCATGTATACCATATGTTTGAAGATAATATATAAGTAAAAAACAGTTATAAAAGCTTTTTCATGCTCCATTTCAATGTTGATTCTTTAGATACTAAAGACGATTTGAGCTTTACCCTATATTAAATTCAAGTCAAATAATTATTTAGAAGATTAGTATATTTTGTTCAGAGTAAATGTTGTTTCTATTTCTTTATTTTTTTTAGCAATATTCATTGATGCTTTTCTTATTTGTAATTATTGAACCTTTTTTTTTTAGAATACCTAAGCAGTATTATATGATATTAATGGATGCTTAATGAATTCCACTTCTACTTAGGTATTCAATTGTTAGTAAATGCTTTGGAATTATTGGTCAATTGGGTTGTCTGGAAACTTTTTTTTTTGAACGGCCCACAAAACTTTATTATAACACCAGCAAGATGCTAGCCAAAAAATGTTCGGGATACAATGTCCGAAACAACAAGCAGAAAAACAACCAACCGTATACAAAACAGAACCCACACACCCAATTATCTCATTTTTTCCTTATTAAATCTAACCCAATCCTCCCAAGACATATTTCCCATTCTTGACCGATTCTTAACCCATAGGTAGCTCCTGATCTTGACTTCCTCTAAGATTTTCCCCACCGATACTTGTTTATCGTTGAAAACAAGCTCATTTCTTGCTCTCCACATACTCCAGATAGTCGTCAATACTATCGCATAAAACGCCTTCCACACACGAGATCCACTCTTAGCCGTCAAATGGCAAGATAATAAATCTCTAGCATGGAAGGCAAAGAAGGACGGAACACGGCACCATAAAAACACAAGTTGCCACACATCCATCAACTTTGGGCATCCCGTAAAATAATGATCCACCGACTCTTGATTTGAGTTACAAATACAACATACCTGTGAGTGTACCGGAATATTCCTCCGAGCCAAAGCATCCGTAGTGGGTAACCTAAGATGATAAGCTCGCCATGCGACAATCCCAACCTTCTTAGGAACCCAGTTGCACCATTCAAAAGTTGAAACTTGAAGAGAATTAGTCGCCTCAAAAATCCATTTCTTCATACCTCTGACCGAGAAGCCCACATCCTGACCCGTCGACCACTGCCAAGTATCAAAACCCGCATGTAAGTTGACTGCAGAAAGCATAGATACAAGATCAGCAAGTTGCAGCTATTCTAATGTTGTGAGCGTCGCCCTTTTCCACTTCCAGACCAAGGACAGCGACTGTGGTGAAGAAAAAATCCGATCATAAACTGTAAAGCATTGATCCTTCTCCAAATCGAATAACAAAGGGAACTTCCTACATAATACATCATCTGAAGTCCACCAATCCAACCAAAAGAAAATAGATTGCCCACTCACTACATTCCCTTTAATAAAAACATTAGGACCAGATTTAATATTTTCCAATATACCCCGAACACTCACTATTTGTTTCCACGTACCACCAAGCGATAATTTAACCGGGATATATGTCCAACCACGACCACTTCCATGAATGGACCACACCACCCTCCGCCAAAGAGAATCATGATTCGCTTTAAACCGCCACCACCACTTTGATAATAAACTAAGATTCGTGTCTCAAAGAGAACCCAGCCCAACACCTCTGAATTTCGTTGGAGCAACCACCTTTTCCCAAGCTAACCAACTCATTTTATCAACATCCTCCACCCCTTCCAAAAAAATTTCCTACGCATCTTCTCAAGGGTATTTATAACTTAAAACGGGGCTCGAAACAATGAGAAAAATTACTTAGGAAGGCAATCAAATCGACTTTAAGCAATGTTATCCGGCCACCATAAGAAAGACTCTTGGACTTCCAAGAAAATAAACGTTTCTTGAAGTTTTCAATAACCGGCTCCCAACTCCTAGCAAAGTTCATATTAGATGAAATTGGCACTCCTAGATGAGTAAAAGGAAACCGACCCCAGGAACAATTTAGACCAGTAGCCATGTTATCAATATCCCCATCCTCCACCCCAATACCAAATACACTACTCCTTTTTGCACTAATCTTCAACCCGAAAATCAAAAAGAAACCCCGTAATAGTCGCCTTAAATTAGTAGCATTAACATTAGACCATTCCCCACAAAACACCACATCGTTAGCATACATGAAGTGTGTGAAAACATTTTAGGATCGTATACACGAACCGTGATCTCACGAATACCAACCGTATGGTGCGAAATCTCCTCCGGTTGTGCAAACCGAGTAAGAAATAATCAGTTAAGATCGTGATGAAAACATATAACGAATCAATGAGCAATTTCCATAACTTTACTCGTGTATTAGATCAAATGTAGAATATTACAGATCAAAACCTAGACCTAATACAGAGACTCTCTCAAACTGGGAATAAGTTCAAATGATCAACTTCTTTCCAAATAACTAACTTATCCCTTTTATATAGATCTTTCCATTCGACCCTTGCAGGGTTCAAATGACCTTGTTCGACCCTTCGTAGGTGTGAACCAATATCTAGATAAACAAACTATTACATTCGACCAAACATAAACTCATTCGACCTATGAATAATATCCATTCGACCTCCCGATTGGTCGAATGGGTCTTGTAAATCACTAACATTCTTTCCTCAACATTCAGTATCGGATCACTAGCTGAGGACATACACGAATAGTGCAGTTACAATCTCCCCATTGGACCTAGCTAGTGATGTACTAAACTAGAAATTTATCAATTCTTCAAATCTTGAATTCATCAATCTCAAAAGACTTGAAAACTTTCCATTTCCTTGTTAGCTTGTGTCGAGGCTTCATCAAATCTCGTCTATCTCTTTAGTAAGCTTTGAAATCTTAGACAGACTCAAGAAATCTTAGCTTTATCATTTGTTGGAATATCTTCTCTTATCAAATCTTTTAAAACTTCTGACTGGTTTATGTTGTTCTGGTGATCTTGATGTTCAGGTTTCGGTCTTGTTCAATCTACACATTTTTTCAATGAATCTTGAACATTGCACCTGTTGTGTCTGATTCTGCAGAAAAAATTTAATAAAAACTGCACAAACTACAACCGACATTAGACACAACAAAAATCTCGGAAGTAATCTTTACATCCAATTTGACACTCAATATTTCTCCCCCTGAACTTATTAAACATTTTCAATATGCATCAGAAACTTGAAAATTTGCAATTTGATTTCCCTTTTACAATTCTTGAGCATCTGAGCTTTTACATTAAGTATCCCAATCATCGGCTATCAAAAATAAAATTGAAACAAAACATTTTGATTTTTCAAAGTTTATGCTAAAAACACACCAAAAATCTTATTGAATTTTCAAATAGATTTTCATGAAAGTAAACTAATCATATTTTTGCGAATTTTCCGGTAAGAGGATCATATCAGTATTGAAATAGTCAGTCAAAACTCTATTTGACCAATTTTCTGCTTTTGTCATTGAGCATCCTACTTCAAATACATTTAGGTAATATTAGATACTGAAAAATCTATGGTCCCCGCACACGCGACACATTCCCGTATCAAGAATTGCAAAAAGCTTCATCGTAATGCGTGATTATATTGTAGTTATATGTAAGTTACAAGGTATGAGGCACAGCGGTGACAGGTTAGCAAATTAATGCTTCAAAGCGACTTATGCACTCAACCAGCGTGAGGACTAATATCATACATGATTTTCATCATAATATTGATACGATGCATTAGATAATCTTTGATTATCATCACACATATTAAGTTCCTCATTCGGTAACTTAAGGTTTGTCATTAATGATCTTTATAAAGATACCCTGACTGAATCTAGATCTGTAAATCAATACAACAGAAGATCAGTTAGGCCATCCCCAGATAACTATCAATATAACGACCCGAAACCTCTGATTTTGGCAATCTATCAAACGAAAATTCGGTACTAAGACCATATGCCAACAAGACGTTGATCACTTTTGATTTCAAGCCTACCAATATATAATTGTAGAGGCTACTCAATGTTTATAAAATCATTTTGTTTTCAGAGTAGTCTGACAGTCCACTGATGTACTATCATCTCTTCTTTTTCTCCAGGAAAACTCATTTTTGATTTTCTAATTTTTAATTTTGATTTTTCTGAAATTTTCTCCCCCTAAAAATCTAAAATTAAGCATATTTTTTGATTTTTAAACTTTATGAAGAAAAACAAAATAAAATGATATCCGATGAGGTTTACTCATTATTTTCCAAAAATCATTTTCCCACTCAAATTACTTAACTCGCTATGATCTTTCAATTACTTGACAAAGATAAAAGAGTTTAGAATAAACCGTATTGTCGCATCTGTTGTTAAACTCCAAAACCTGAGAGAAATTGCATGAGATTGCAACGTTTTCCGGCTTCACGGGTAGGAAACAAACGATAAACACTCTCCTCTTTCTTGAACTCATTCTTTTTTTTCAATCTAAATTTTTCAACCTTTACCTCTCCAATAAATAGCAAAAACTTAATCTCCTCCAAATGTAGCAAAACAAAATGTATGAGGAAAATTTAGCTTGCTGTTGTATACAGATGCTCCACTATCAACTATCAAAGGATAGCTAATAGGTATGTCTGGAACAACCTGCACACTTGTTAAACAATTAGTAGGAGAGGGGAACCCATCCCTTCACAGTGATGGGTAGGTCATCAATCCTCGGGATATCAATCCATTCACCTTTTGAAAAATCAATTGGTTTCTCAATGGATTGACTTGAAGTAGAAGTTGCTGCGGATTGAGAAAGTGATTTGGGTTTCCAAACAAGTTCAGGTTATATTTTAGATTTCTTTTTCTTTGATTTTTGACTTTTCAGGTTTCTTGTTTGAAACCTGCTTCTGAACTTTGTTTGGAACCTTCTCACACTTAACTGATAAAGGCCCAGGTTTAGAGTTATTCTTAGGCTTAGCCTTAGAACTCCCCCTTACCTTAGAAACCCATTCACTATCTCCATTTTTATTCAAGGCAATCTTGTTACGATTGTCATATACAACACACAACAGAATGTTTCCCCTTTTGTTTGTTGAAATGTCTCGGGGATACAGGCTTTGTGACATTGACTGAATGATTATCAACTTTCACTTCTGTCCTATTATGTTTAACATACGGACAGGCAGCAACTAAATGCCCACACTCTCCGCAGTTAAAACAACACCTATACTCTTCAAACTCATACTCATATCATTCATCCCAATACCAATAAGGACAATAAGCTGACAAATGTCCTACTTCCCCACATTCAAAACAACTTCTCCATTCAACAAACTCAGGAGAATATTATGGTGAATTGTTTCCACAATAACCATCAAATCGAGAATGACTTGAATAATCATAGAAGTCATATGATCTAGATGAAAATTTTCTTAAATTCCTATGATGAGAATTTTTCATTTGATCATTGCCTTTCGATTTGTTTGGTTTTGGTCCTTTTGTCATGGGACTTTTCTTTTTGTTCCCAGACTGGTCCTTTTCATTCTCATGTTGGTTAGGATTGAGTTTGAATTGCAGGTGACCAAATTGATTTCTAAATTGATCTATCAAATCATTATTATCAACAAAAATACATTTGAGTAAAGATTGTTTGATATTATCAATTGGAAAATCTTTGTTGAAAATCAATTTGTCATGTCCTACCAACATATAGGATCCTTCAACTCCTTCAGGAAATTTGAATATGGCTCTCTCTTCAGACATAGGTTCTGAAGTGATTACCATTTTTTCATTTTTCTCTTCACAAGCTGATTTCACCTCAGAGTTTGAAACCTCAACACAAGGTGTTATGACCTTTAACTCTGATGTGGTATTATTCTTTGAAATGGTTTTATTAATTTCTAAAATTTCTTTCTTTAAAGATTCAATTTGATTTTTAAAATCTTTTTCATTCTTTTCAAAAAATTTATTTACATTTTGACACTTTTCAAGTTCATTTGCTAAGTTCTGTTTGTCCCCAATAAGTTTCATCATTTCACTTTTCAACTTGACACACTGAGAACAATGAGCACAAACAGATTTTGAGTTTACCTCAGCATCTGTACTATTACCATTCTCAGAATTTGCATCAACATTTAATGTATCACTTTCTCTCTATTCACTCGGTTCCGACCTCTTATCAGAACTCAAATTACTCTATGACAATTCACTTGAATTTTCATTCCCCATTTGTTTAGTAAGACAAACACTTTCACTTTTAATACTATCTTTGTTTACATACTCAACATCATGTGCCATTTTACTAATTGGTTGCACAGCTGGAGCTATCAAGTTACCCCAATAATCAACTGTAGGTCGTGTAACAGATTGTTGAATTGTACGTACAACCAATGTTTTAAAAACCGGTTTTTTAACCATACCGGATTGGAGTTAGAAATGGTTCAACCGGTTGAACCGGGTTATATCGGGTGGTTTAACCGGATTGACTAGTTAATCCTATAATTTTATAAATACAACTTTAACTCAAAATTAATCTAATAGTACATGATTTAGTAATAAAAAAAACAATAATTGAAAAGTGAATCCATAATTAAAGAAAAATCCAATAGTATTCAATTTTCAACAAAGTTATTTTTATAAAAATGTATGATTGGTTTATAACATTAGAGTGTTGAATCATAAAAGCATCAAGTTCATGATCACTTAAAAAATATAATTCACTATCATCGGTATCTTCATCAACAAAAGTATAACTATTTTCATTTTCTACATTATTTAATAAGAAGTTTAGTAACCTTGTCTTTGAGAAACTGGTTCGTATTCTTTCTCACTTAACATGATATCTATATCATAATGATGGGCTGATAAAGTCCAAGTTTAACCTTGTACCGGTACCGGTATAGCGGTATAAACAGGTATACCGGAATTTACCGGCGGTTCAAATCCTTTACCGTTTCGTCAAATTGCCGGACTAATTCGTGTTGGCTAGGACACTGGTAAGCGCTATTACCGGTTCAACCAGCCGGTATAAACCGGTTTTTAAAACATTGGGTACAACGAATCGTCCCCATGGATCAACTTGAGGTTTTTGTCTTTGTGATTGTTGTCGTGCAGCTTCTATTTGATCTCTTGACATATAATATTCCCACGGATTTGTCATTTTTCAACAATTATTATTTCAAAATTTTTTACACCATAAAATTTGAAAAATATAGTTCAAATTTGAAAATTAGATCGAAGGTTCGAACCAAAAAGAATATAGTCTTGTTTGACCTCTCAGATGGGTCGAATGAAAATCAGAGACTTGGTTCGACCTTGTGGATAGCACGAATGAATAACTCTCAATCTATGAAACTCGTTCGACCTCTAGTGTAGCTGGTTGGACCTGTCGTGGGGTCGAATGAACAGAAAACACTTGGTTCGACCTCTGGTAACAAGCTCGAATGAGAAACTAATAACTAGTTCGACCTAAACAAACTTGATTCGACCTAGAATCAAACTCATTCGACCTCTCGACTCTCTCATTCGACCTATATGTGGCTGTTCATCATCTTCAACCTCAAGAACATACGAATCAGATCTGGTTTTGAAAAATTTTCTCCAAATGTAATGAAAATTGATAGGTTTTGTTCGGATTTGATTTTAGACAAGTTTTGTGAAAGAATCTTTGAAAACAACATCAAAATCAACTCCAATTCAATCAAAAACCATGTTTTTATGAAAAAACTTTAAAATTTCTAGGGCTTTGAACTTTAAACCAGAATTTTAATCTGTTTTCATCAATTCAGATCAGTTTGCAATTGTGAAGTCGAGCCTACGCTCTGAGACCACTTGTGAAAACGTTTTAGGATCGTATACACGAACCGTGATCTCACGAATACCAACCGTAGGGTGCGGAATCTGCTCCGGTTGTGCAACCAAGTAAGAAATAATCAATAAAGATCGTGATGAAAACAGATAACGAATCACCGAGCAATTTCCATAAGTTTACTCGTGTATTAGAGTTCTCGATCATCGGCCTTGTAAACCCAGTCTCTATTGCTACCCATACTAACCCATCAATATCCTCAACATGCGTCTTGAATCTGCCCTTCCAGAAATGGTAGTCTGCCATGAATTGTAACTTTGGAGCTCTATTTGAACTACCCGTTTCCAAGCCACTTAGAAGTACTAAAGATAAGTGTTGCGTTTGTTGAGTTGCAGCGGTTGCGAGTGCCCATGGAGTTTCATTCATCATTTGTTGCTGCTGGGTGCGTTATTGAGCTGCGAGCGCCCACGGATTTGTTCCGGCAACATTAGCTTGGTGTTGCTGTTGTTGCATTCGTTGCGCGTTTCGCTTGGCCGAATACTGCCATGGATTTGCGGGGACATTCATTTGGTTGTTCATTGGTTGATTATACTGTTGTCTTGGTTGGTTTAGATGTCCCCACGGGTTAGCCATATGTTATAGTTTGAAAATACTCTGATACTTAGACAATTTTTGGGTTCAGAACAGTAACACACGACTAAGGTTGATCACACGAGTAAATGACACGAGTAGAATGCTAATCGTGTGAAATGAAGGCGATTAAGGGTCTAATCGTGTGAACAGTAACGCGAGTACGAAGTTTTAAATGAGTAGAGTTCACCTAGCAACTAGAAGTCTAGTCGCGTGTTTTAAGGCGCGATTAGGCTCTATTCGTGTATTATAAGTAACTATTAAGAGTTCTAGTCGCCTCAAACTTTGCTAGTTGCTACCTGCAGGTCTGTTGAGTTGTTTTGCACGAAATCATCAATTTTGCCTCAAAATCTATCAAAAACACTGTGTTTGATTCCCAAATGATTAGGAAAGTTGTGAAAACACTTTTAGAGCAAACCCTAATAAAAACACATGTTTTTATCCGTTAAAACAAACTTAGATTTTGAAAATTGTTGGTTTTTTGACAAAACACAAAGTTTCAAACTTTCAAAACAGGTTTTTGATCAAAAATACTGCATGTTAGTATGAAAACACACTGTTTTGAATCCGTTTTGTTATCAAAACACTCGTGATGAGAGCCAAAGCTCTGATACCACTTGTAGGATCGATTTCGGACAACCTGGCAATCACAAGCTTGATCGTTTAGAGTGTGGAATCCACTAAACGATGTTCGGACAACAAAAATGACAAGAAATAATAATAAACGAGATATCAAACACACAAAAACACCGTTAAAAGGTTGTTATTGCATTGAAAACAGAGCTCGGTGTTAATAGACAATCAACCGACTTGAAACTTAGACCTGGGTGCTTGGAATGTGTGATGTGACAGCTGAGAATTGATTAGGGCAATCATTAGAGGTATTTATACCTCCCTTAGTCGTCCAGGGCCCTTAGGGGCGACTAGGATATAACAAAGCGACTACGAGGGGCGATTAGGAACCTAATCGTCTTTGTACCCAGGCAACTAGTGTAACATCGCAAAATTTTCCCCAAAATTTTAATACATAAAAAGCCCTTATATATATATATATATATATATATATATATATATATATATATATTACACCTTTATCATTAATATTATACAAATGTGCCTAAGTCTTTATTTATCCTAACTCACAACTTATATACATACATAAATGTATATAAATAATAATAATAATAATAATAATATGATTCTAAATTCTTTTTTTTTTTCACATACAAAATTTTTTTTTAACAAAATCAAACCTTTGTTGGTAGATATATCCATAATCCATTATTGTGTTGCATTAAAGCCTTATTTCAGAATTTCATTATTTGTTTTTAAATCACGTCAAATCAAATATTTGTTGATTCATATCCGGTACTAGGTAACATTTAAATTTTTTATGATATTTTGCAATCAACTAAAATTTATACGAATTGTATTACGTAACTTTCAATAAATATATCTTATATACTACAATGTTTATAGAATTTTGTCATTTGCCTTTGGGATACACCGGGTATACACCCGAGACTTTAACCTAGTATCTAAATAAGTAGCATAACATTCTATATGTAAAGCTGTTTGTTTTAAATACAACTAAAGTGTAATAGTTTCGTCGGTTTTGGGGGGACGCTTCAAGTCCATTTAAGCAAATAAATTCATTTAGATTTCGGACCGGATGAAAAATTAGCATAACCGATTATTTATAGAGAGTAACGAGGTTATAACATGTTTATGTGTATTACCTTATGTTTAGTGGGTGGTTTGTGCATAAAATGATTGTACTCTTGTGTTTGGTGGGTTGTAGCCACTTTTGTTTGTTTGTCTTTTTTAACGTTTATTTTATTTTACATTTTTTACAATTTAACCTCAACACCTTTTCAACTTCAGTTCCATATACTACTCATCAAAAAAACTAAAATTTTCATTTTAGTTTTAGCAATAAAGAGTATCATTACTTACTAACCAAAGAACCATAGTGTTACCATGTATGTTTGGCAAGGAGCTTTTAAGAGCTTTTAAGCTTCAAGCTTCAAGCTTTTAAGAAAAAGCTCATACTTAATAAAAAACCTTGTTTGGTTGAAGAGGCTAGAAGCTTTTAGATTAGAGAAAAAGCTCTACAGTGAAAAGCTACTAGTAATAGCTTTTAAGAAAAAGCTCTACTAGCTACAATCTTTTAGTTAGTAAATGACACAAATACCCATTCTATTTTAAAAATAAAATAAAAACCTTCTTTACAATCTTTTAATTATGACCATTTTGGTCATTTTATACATTTTATTAAAAGCTCCAGCTACTCTGCCAAACACCAAAATATATTTAAAAAGCTTCCAGCTACCAGCTTGCAGCTACCAGCTTCCAGCTTCCAGCTACCAGCCTCCAGCTAATTTTGCCAAACATACATCGTCCGAATAGTCTTCTTTACAGGCACCGGGTGCCCAAATTTTTCGGCATCATGAGAGACCACCCGGATCGAATAAACTGAACCTGTGTTTATGTTGTACCAATAATTCACATTTGACCAAACCAGTCTAGCCAACCTGCATGAAATCAGAAGGTGATCAAGGGATCCCGGCAAATCAGCACACAGCACACTATTAACATCCGTCACTTTCACCTGTTTTGGTTTGTTTCTATTTTACTTTTATTAAAATGGGTGGAACCAAAATTTATTTCCAAATAATTTTATTGGTCTTAAGAGATTGCAATAATGAGAAATGAGGGATGAATTCCGGCCTATAGTCAGGGGTTTGAGTTTTGATCTCGCCCGGGTTTTACCGGTTCTCAACAGCGGGTCTTCGGACGGGTGGGGATCGGGTTTTCCCCGGTTCGGAAACCACTATCGGGCGGGGCTCCCAGCAAGGGAAGCCAATTTGCCCGAGCTCCCTTGTGGGAGTCTCACGGTTGTTGTGTTGGGCGTTTAAAAAAAAAGAGAGAGAGATTGCAATATATGCCCATTAAATTTCTAAAATATAAAAGTACTTTGTTACTAATTAATATAGTCATCAAGATTTTAACTTATTTGTTGATGTACTCTCATTTTCCATAATTTAACAGATTATAATATATATCAAAATTATAGTTGTCTTTTTTTTTTTTTTTTTCCTTATTTTCGAGCATTGATTATAAAGAAATTAATACTTCTTACAAAAAAAATAAAGAAATTAATACAAGCTCTAGTCTAACCATAGAAATATCATACCGTGAAAAAACAAAATACCAAGCCTAAATCATATCCAAGACATAATCACCCAAAAGGTAAAATTTACCAGCTCGACCACTCAATTATTTGATACTATAGGATATGTACATAATCCACAAAACAATTGAGCCTTCGAAATAAACCAAAATGTGGTATATATGAGAGCTATAAAGAATTTCCTTCTTGCTCTCGTCGTATCAACACTGGCTGGTATTTTTAGAAGCTGTCGAGCCAAACAATCAACGTAAAATCCCAACTACTAACTTTCCAAAATTGGCGTTGCTTGCTAAACGGCTGTGGATGATGGAAAAGGAAGAAAATTCATTGTGGTTCAGGAGTGTTGGTGCTAATTATAATAGTGTATCGTTGGCTATGGGTTGTGATACCGACCACCTCCGAGAGCCACGTCGTCACCACTCTGAAGCAGAAGAGATAGAGAGAAACGAAAAGAGACATAGAGAGAAACAGGATGGGGAGGAAGGGAAATATCCCCATTTGCACCGAAAGGGGGGGGGGGGGGGGGTGTGTTCCCCATCGGGGAGGGTGCTACTGCTTCCACATCCCTCAGCCTAACCGATGAGGGGATTATTTTTAAAGAATCATTTCTGCGGAATTGTGGGGGGTAACTAAAAGAATTATAATTGTCACACTACAATTTTATGAACAATAATAAAAATAGTACTGACAAGAAAAATAAAAAAATAATAACAGGATAAACATAGGTAAATTGGAATTTTGAACTAAAAATATTTTAAAGAATCATTTCTGCAGAAATGTGGGGCTGGACTAAAAAAAATTATAATTGTCACAGTACAATTTTATGTACAATAATAACAATATATTATAGTACTGACAAGAAAATTAAAAAATAAAAAAATCAACAGGATAGACATAGCTAAATAGGAATTTTGAACTAACGGGCAAAATAAAAGGCTGAATTGTCATATTCCAAATGTTGTTATAAAATAAATTAAAATTGATAAATGTGATATTTTAGTTCTAAAGAAGAGTATTCATATATATATTTTTTAAATTAAGAAGGCGGAGCGTAGCCCCTGCATGATGCAGGGTGAAGCGCTAACACCAGCTCAAGTTTCTCGGGCCCCAAAAAAAATCATGAGCTAGATCGGGTGAATGTTTTACCGACGACTATAGAGAGACGACTTAGCATGATTCTAGTGGCGAAAAAGGTCCCGGGGTTGTATTGTATTAACGTTTAAAAAGAATTCGATTTATCTAACACAAAGAAGCATAAGTCTGTCTTTAATTCTATACAACATAAAATCTAGTACTTCATCAAATAATATGTGAGCAATACTAAAGGGCATTTTGGGGATTTCACATCATTGATCAATTTAACAACGATAAGGTGAAAGAAGATGGCAGAAAACCTTCAACACTTTGTCAAGATTTCAGCACCAGTTGCGGTGATTAATATTGTGTGCTCAAACTGGGCAGCGAGGCTGCCGTCCTTTGTTAAAGTTGTCCAGTTATCCTCCCATGTAATGCACTCGGTCGTTCCTAGTGTAAGAATCGGTTCTGCACAAAACAACATATGATCGGTCTTTTGGTCAACCATTTTATATATTTTCATATACGCGAAAGGGATTCAAGAACTTAAGTACTCACCTATGGTGAACGTTTGACCTTTGACCATGCTACCCGGCTTTTCATTGCCTGTATAACGAATGGAATCAAATTTTCAATAACTAAACGTATGCAAATATATTGCTAAACCTTTTAAGGGGGTGACACAGTGGTAAGCGCTTGAGTTCCTCTAGCCAGTATTGGTGGGATCCCGTGAGTTTACCATTAACAGGTTCACGAGCTCACCATATATATATATAGAGTTGAGTTCGTTACAAATGGAAATGGAAATAAAAACATACGGTGATGCATTATAAGTGGCTCCGAATGGAATACGGTCCCCACACCATGGCCCACAAAACGTTCCACGACGCCAAAGCCAAATTTTTCTGCATGTTCACTGAGAAAATCACACTAGTTAATATTGCAATCAATAGGCTCCCTAAAGTAACATCAACCATCCATATCAACTATGGGTCCCAAGCAGTGGCGGATCTAGAAAATAAAACAAGGGATAACATTTTATAAAAATACCTTAAAAACCCAATCTTTTCCACTTCGTCAGGATAATCGAGGGGTAACATACGTACCCCCTGATTATACACTGCATCCGCCCCTGGTCTCAAGAAGTCGGTGTTTGACATTGGAAGCTCAACGATTTTTTGCAAGAAAATAATTTCTACAATTTCTATTAATTAAAAGAGTAAATTACCTAATTCTTTTCCCAATTTTTCTAAAAAGTGCTCCATCTTTGCAAAGAGCTATGCCTCTTTCCATACACTCTTCAGTAACCTATAAATCAATGGAATAAGTGTTTCAAAAACTTGCAACCGAGTACAACTACAAGATTTAAGATTTGAATAGAATAAAAATCTTAGAGAACATACATCCTTGGGTTCGATTTTATAACAACTTCAGAATTATATATTTTGGGTTCGAATTACGTGTTCTTTGTAGGACAAAATTATATAAATGGAAAATTAAAAACAGAGGAATAAACCAGAGTTGGCAAGATGAGTGTGTCGGGCATGTTGGGTAACCGGTTTTGATTGAAACGCGCCATTTTTTTGTACAGATTGACCCATTTGAGAAAAAAAACATAACCCGGCTCAATTACACAAACCAACCAATTCACAAGTAAACGAGTCAAAACACATCTAAATCCTAATATCAATACATGAAACCAGTTGTATAATCAGATTTGAGGTGGATGAATGAAAGTATCCCATGAAAAAAAAAAAAAAAAAAAAAAAAAAAAAAAAAAAAAAAAAAACAGGTTTTTAACAAGAAAATGTGACAGTGTACCTTAACCAGTCGTTTCGCAGCATCATCAACATTTCCACAGAAAAACGTCTTTGAGGTATCGCCATGATAGCCCTGATAAAAAAATGTATCAAACATAAATTTATCTTCCCTAGTTCCCCATATAAAACATCATGAAATTCAAAGATGACATCAACTTACATTTAAGTAAACAGTGACATCAATATTTATAATATCTCCGTCTTGCAGTTGACGAGAATCGGGTATTCCATGACACATACACTCGTTGACAGACGTACAAACGCTTTTTGGGAACCCACCATACCCAAGAGGTGAAGGGTAAGCACCATTGTCTATAATCATTTGGTGCACAGCTTTGTCTATTTCATTTGTTGTCACTGATGGCTGATAAAATTATTAAATCATTAGAACACCCAAACAAACAACTTAATAACCTCCAAAAACTAATTTTACAGTCCGTTCTATTACAACTGTGATCGGATTATCTGATTTTGAATATTTAAAAGATTAAAACGCATAAACTTATCACCTAATCACCTGTGTAACGTTGTAAACGAACGCTTACAAGATTCAAGACTTTGTTCGTAATGAACAGCATGAACACATAACCAAAGAAATATATATACTTTATTATACGTTCTTACCCTAACCAATGTTCCTGCATACTCTAAAACTCTAGCAGCCAGCTGGCAAGCAGCCCTCATACGAGCAATCCCTTCTTCGTCATGGATTTGAAAATCACTTGAAATCTCAGGTAACAACTTTGAGCCTACATAAGGAGGCTTCTGTATGTGATCTGGCACAGGAAGACGCGGCGATACCTTTAAACGCCTTAAGGGTATTCTTCGTTTAGTTGGGGTCGAAGTGTTTTGCTCACGTTCCCTATACGTTCAAAAACTGTTAATCAAAAAACCGTGTTTGACATTAGCCATTTGTGCAAAGTCAATTTTAGTCCAAAGCACTAGTGTTTTTACTTACCTTCTTATTCTCATAGCCTCCTCCAATCCTGATAATCTCTTTGCTAAAACCAAAAACTGTTTTCTACCATTGAAATTGTTACCTGAAGTTGCATATCATTCGCCAAACCACATATTTTATTAATTAGTAATCCCATACCATGAAAATATTAACATTTTCTTGTTTAGAAATTAGAGGTATGACTCTCTAACATGACATGAACCGAACAATAAACTCACGAATATGGGTTATCCGTTATTCTAAACAGACTCGGGCAGGGTCCAATCCGCAAACATGCTTAGCTAAACATGTCGTGTCTGGGTCAACTTGGCGTATTAACCAGTTTTACTTAATAACTGAAAAATATACTTTATGTTATAACTTGATTCTGTTGGATATATCATGTCAAAATTTAGTATATAAAAGAGAAATGATTATTAGGTTGTATATTTTATAAACAAAATTTTGTATATAATATATATAGATACAAAAAAGTCTGTAGTAAATGGTTAAGTTTAGAGCAAATGGAAAAAAATGAATAAGATAAAATTTTCAGGTTAAACGCACCGTGTTCGTGTCAACATGCCAAATCTTTAGTCGTGGTGGGGTACATGTTATGTCAAATTTTCTGGTTAGATAAAAAAAAAAAACTCGTAAACAGCCAACACGACCCATTTAACATCCCTAAATTTGTAGTAAATGGTTAAGTTTAGAGTCTTAATATTCACAAAAACTAAAGAAAATATTATTCCAAGTTAAACAGGCCGTGTTCATGTCAACCTGCCAAAATCATCATGCCATGTTCGGCTGTGTCGAATTTTCGGGTTTGACCAACCGCCCGTGAACAGCGAACACGGCCCATTTAACACCCCTAAATTTTGCTTTGGATATTAAATTGTGACTATTTACCAAGTACTCAAAATACCCTTAAACATAGACAAAATCATGATTTTTTTTTTTAATCAAAAATTTCTTATCATTTTAAATTACAACTGCGAGAATTACATCATAATAGCAATAGCAGGCAAGCGGGCAACAAGCTACGCCGCCACCCCTTTTTGTATAGCAAATCCTAATCTGCTAAACACAGACCTCTGTCCCCTGGCACCGAGACATTGCTATGGACAACCCGTTGAACCCTGATCAGGAAACGGATACCGGCGCTAGGGAACCAAAAGTATCAAAGGCTAAGGGACAAAAACATGTTGGTTCTCTTCACATGCTTTAATCAAAAATCTTGATACAAAATTTTTCTACTTTTTTTAATATTGTAAATCTTGATACAATTTAATACCAACAAATTATATCCCAAAGATACAATCACATATTCACATTTCAATTTCTATACACATACCCATATGTATCATCCTTAATCTCCACAAACTTTCAAATAATAATCAAACATATACCACACAAACATAAAATTAATTAAAGATTAAAAAACTAATATACCCACAAACAAATACACTGCAAGATTGTATAAAAAGATGAAATTGAGAGTCTTTACTTGATATTAATGGGGTAAAGGTGAGTGTATCCCTGTAGAAAAGAGAAGAGCGTGAAGAAGATAAGTGTTCAATTGAAACACAAGATGAAATGGAAGCAGCAACTGAAGCCATTGCAGCTTCTTGTTTTTTGTTTTATTAAATTGGAAAAATAAAGGGGATAATATTGATTTGTGATTGTTTGTTTCAGAAATGTAATGGAGGTTTAAAGATTTTAACCCAATAATAATAAATGGGCTTAATAGGATAGTTTATGGGCTGAATCCACAAGTTTTTTACTGGGTCGAGATGATGGGTAATAGAAACTTTAAATGATGGAAAATGGAAACCTAGCACGAAAATCGAAATGTTTGAGATGGGTAATGGGACGAGTATTCGGGTATGAGATTAGGTATAAGAAGTTTCATGGATTTTGAATGAGTATGACAATTGACATTGTGTAATACGCGTGTTATTCTCTGATTTTTGTCATACCTAGTTATTGTTTCTTTTTGATAAATTGTTAGGTGTTCAATAGGGAGATCTGAAGTTCTGATACGGCAAGAACTTAACATGAGAGTCGTGAGTTTGGGTTTAGTCTATGTGAGTTCATAGCAGTTTCAGACTGAACCCTCAAACACGTTTAGTTGAACGAGTCGTGTTTGTTTAGACACGTGAAGAAGAAGTTGGTATAGTTTAAGCATAACTTCTTTAAAAAAAATAAAAACTATATGTAAATTTAGAATTTTAAAGTAATATAATACAAACACATTTTTTTTCAAGTTAAATGGGTTGTTTTCAGTTTATGTGTGTGACATGATTTTTAGGTTCGTGTAAAACTTGTGGTTTCATTTCTTGTTCAAACCCAACAACCACCAAATAGTCTATCATAAAAATTGGTCGTTCTTAACTATCCTTTAATAATCAAGGTTAAAGTCTCCTCACAAAACACTATTCAATTTTAGGTGTACAATAGGTGGATGACACATGGTCCTTGTAGTTTACCTAAATTACGTATATACTTATAGGTCTGTGGCAACACGCGAATCTTCAGAACTAGTTATTATTATTATGTAATAATTTACCCTAGTGATGAGCTAGAACACTATGCAACTAAATTGATCACATGGAACCAAAGGTCGATATAGTTAAATAACTATTAAAGAGGGTAAACTGGAAAATAAAACAATAACATGGGTGGTTTTGAACGGCAGGCTACCACTCTCATTGCAATGTTCAAAAATAAATGAGAAAAAAAAAATCAAAAGCTACAATGCGTAGAGTTAGGACTAGTAATTTTCAATTGAGAGAGAGAATTAGGGTAACGTGGAGAAAGTAGTTTCTTTATCCCTAAGGATAAAAGAAAGGTATTCCTACATCGCATCTATGGGTGGGATAAATTGAATATGATTGATTGAATTAGAGTGAAACGGATATCACTATAATATATAAAATAATAAAGAACCTATTAGTTAACTCGGGTTTGATTGTATAGATACTGTATAATAAAATATCCGATGTCCTTAACCCTATGTATGAATTCATGACTATTAAGAAGTGTCTGAACTATTAATTAGGAGTCTATTGCACTGTACAAGCAATTCCACTTATCGAATCCCACTAGTAATAACAATTTTTGATTGTATCACTTCGAACCTCTAAAATGAGTGCGGCGTTTGTAAAAGACGTCTCTATGACACCAGGTACATCAATAAAATCATCTCACATAAGATGCTTGAGTATAGTTGATTTGATCTAATTATCACACAACTACTAGTTAAACGTAACATTATAAACACCCCTTCTACTCGTATAAATACAAGTTCTTTATGTTGGTTAGTTGGTATGAAACCCAATATCAACATATACAAATATATAAGTAGGTTAGGACTTTAAAAAAATCAACTAACATATGCCATTCAAAAAGAACTACCGTATATCATAATTTGTGGTAGCCACTTGGTCAAAATAATTAGAATCTACACTAAAGGGGTGTCAGGGTATATTTGTCAAAAGTTGAAGGGTGTGGTTGGTGGATTTTTCTTTTTTGAAAGTCCCATTCCCATCTACTCCAGTTCCACGCGAACCAAGTTAAAGTATATATCCAATCATATTTATCATGTTTCAGTTTTATATTATTAAATGACTCAGTTCTGTTATCCTAATATATAATTCAAAAATACTTTTATTCCTTTTCTTTTCTGAAAAGTATATATATGATTTAATATCTTTTCATCTATATTTATACTATGTATGAGTAAAGTGTAGTTTAACATACTTAAATGTTAAAAATTTTAGAGTAAATTCCTTTTTAAGTCCCTGAGTTATCTTGATTTTAACTAGTTGAGTCTAACATTTCCATTTTTAACCTTCTGAGTGCTTATGTTTTATTTTTGTTATGGTTTGAGTCCTAAAAACTAACTCCATCAAACTTTTCTGCTAAGTAACCCTCACGTGCAACACACGTGAGGGTACGTTAGTAAATGTATCCTTGTTAATTGTTATGTTAATTCATTATTACTTGCATGCTAATTCATTATTAATTGCATGTAGGGTCTGCTACCTGCAATTGCAAAGATGTTTCCACTTGCTGAGTATAGGTATTGTTTAAGACACATCCATGAGAACATGAAGCCTACATGGAGTGACAGCTTGTATAAAAAAATGTTATGGGAGTGTGCTTGTGCAACTACAATTCCACAATTCAACAGACATATGAAGGCTATCAAAAGGGTAGATGTTAAGCTTTATGAGTGGTTATCAAAGATTCCAGCTAAAGGTTGGGCCAGGTCACATTTCACTGGTATGTGTTTATTATCTTCCCAAATATAATTAGTAAGTTAAAGTTCCACATGTTTTGACTTATGTGTTGTTAAACAATATGTGTCAACAGGGGGGCAAAAACTGATGTGTTGTTGAACAATATGTGTGAATCCTTTAACAAGCAGCTTGTAGGAGGAAGGGACAAGCCCATAATAACCTGTCTGGAGTACATTAGAGAATACTTGATGAAGAAAATTGTTGTGGTCCACAAACAGATTTCAAAATGTAATGGCCCTTTGACTCCTTATGCTACAAGGGTGTTTGAAGAAATTAAGACAGAGGCTAGTCAGTATTCTGTGATGATGGCTGGTAGGGGTAAATTTCAGGTAAGTGGTCCTTATATGGACCAATGTGCAGTAAATGTGAATGAAAGAAGTTGTTCTTGCAGAAAAAGGGAGTTAACAGCCATGCCATGTAAGCATGTTGTTGCTGCAATATGGGATATGGCAAGGAATGGGATTGAGGTTGGTGTAGTTGAATCTTGGGTTGATAACTTGTATTGGCTAGACACTTGGAAAGAGGTGTACATGAACACCATAGATCCAATTAATGGTAGAGACTTTTGGACACCTTCTGAATGCCCAACAACTCTAACCCCTCCAAAGCATCATACTCAGGTAGGAAGGCCAAAGAAGAAGAGGAAGAAGTCACAATCTGAAGTTGTAGAGGAGATGGTCAAGAAAGGGAAGTTGACAAGGAAGGGAGTAAGCAAGACTTGTAAAAAATGTGGGAATGAACGACACAACTCAAGAACTTGCAAGGGGCAGGGTGGTGACAAGGCTGCAAAGGCTACCAAAGCTGCAAAGTCTACCAAAGCTGCTGCAAAGTCTACCAAACCTCCTACAAAGTCTGCAAAAAGGAGTACAAATGGTGGAAATGGAGCAAATGCTGGAACCGGGTGCTCACATGTCACTCAAGATGTGTACTTATCCAGCCTGTCCAGTTGTGTCTGTCTAATGAACACTGAAGTCTTTTGGTAGGTTTAAACTATGTTTGGTTATTGTTGGGTATGTTATGGTTGCTTTTGACAATAATAGTGTTATGGTTTGTAATGAATGATGTTATGTTATGGTTAATTGCAGTGTTTGTTTTGCATTGTGATATGGGTCAGTGTTTATTTAGCATTGTAATGGTTCAGTGTTTGTTTTGCAGCTGTCATGGGTCAATTTTCATTTGTAATGGGTCAATTGGTTTGGGTATGTAATGGTTATGGTTGCAGGGCTGTCATGGGTCAAATGTCATTTGTAATGGGTCAATTGTTTTGGGTATGTAATGGTTATGGTTGCAGTTTTGTCAATGGGTCAATGGTTGCAGTTTTGTCAATGGGTCAATGGGTCATTGTAATTTGCTGTGGTTGCAGTTTTCATTCAGGTTATGGTCATTGTCATATGGGTCAATATTTTCATATGGGTCAATATTTCAAGATCAGTTTAAACCAATACTCAAAATTACAAAAACCACACTATTTCATTCATAGCCAATTCTTTAACATTAGACCAACTTGACCTTTACAACCATATCTAATATCAAAATTAGGTCAAGTGGATACATACATACATTACAAACAGTTACTTCAAGTCATGCAAACATACATACATACATACATACATTACAAAGAAAACCCAACTACCAAACAAAAAAAAATTCAATTTTTTCAACTTTTTGTCTCTGATCCGAGCCATTTCTTGATGATTGTTGATGGATCTTAGTAATCCAGGTATAACTTGACAAGATCGTGCACACATTGGAGGATCAGACCACGTTACAAACCCACAGCTTATTGCTCTTGCATAGCAATGGAATCTTCTTCCAGGATTCGTTGAAGTCCATGATGTTCGAATGATTGTTGGAGCCCCACATGCACATTGGATGTTCATCATTTTCTTTGTTCGTGGGTTGTGTCTGGATCGATTAAAACAGAAATTAGGGTTTAGAGGTGGGTAAATGGGTTTTTATAAGGGGAAGATGAAAGACAAGTGATGTATTGTAAAATACATCTATTTCCAGTGTAAAATTTGTATAGTTTTCGAGTCGTTTAGATAATGTTTTTATTAGTTTTAGGCTTGCACTGGTCTATTTTATTTAGTATAGGTTTTTATATATTTTTATTAGTTTTGTGTTATTTTTATTACTTATATATTTATTTTATATTTTGCTAGGTGTTCATTGACGTTGGAGCGTAAACGAGTAACTTTGGTCAAGTCAAGAACAACCGAGTCGAGAGCACGATGCCATAATACTATATATATCAATAGTATATTAATAATAGTATAATAATAATAACAATATTATGTTATAATAATGATAAAACAAAAAAAAAATAATAAAATCAATTGTGACTTATGTCACGTTTTTGGTCAAACGGCAACAAAGCCCAAGAAGAATTAAATGGGGTAGGGCATATGGATAATTATATATTGGAGATCATTATTCTTGAATAGGGGGTGAACAGCCGCAAAGAAGAATATTATATATTGAAGGCTGCGCACAACTTGGAGGGGATCAGCCAATTCTAGAGCTGCGCACAAATACATTGGGAGAGAGCAATTTATTAATATCTTGGAGAAGAGACATCGAGCGAAGGACAATTCTTTGGAGATAATTTTTGGAGGAGCCGCACAGTAGCCAAAGAAGAGATATTATTATAGAGGCAGGCCAGGGATCAAAGGTTCTAAGTCAGGGAGCGATTATTCGGGTGTCAATCATTCGGTGTTTTCGTTCCTTTATTATCTTTGTTCTATATAATGATTGCTAAATTTTTATTTGGCTTTGTTTTTCTTTTTAAGATGATTTGTGGCTAAAACTTTTAATAGCTACCTAGGCCAAGACAAATAACTATGTTTTGATTTGTTTTTATTTTCTATGGTTTTTGGAACTTGTTTTGGATTTATGATTCAGTAAAGATTTTGATTTCTCTAGATCTGGTGTATGTGCGTATTTATTATTTTTTAATTGTCACTTATTCACTCCACTTGCACTTTTGTGAATGTCTTTCATGTATGAGTGCTAGTTAGGTTGCAGACTTTGTGTAGCAACTAGTTTATGGTCAATAGTCGCGAGTTTACCATAGGAGTGGTATTTGGTGGTTAGAAGATTTTAGGTATTCTTCCAAGTTCAATAGCTGTGAGGTGAGGACTTGTTGGTATGTCTAGGTTGTTAAATTGCTAGGTTAGAGGCTTTGTGAGAAGATCTGCCTAGTTGCCCTTTCAACTCTTGCATATCAAGTTAGATCTAGGCTTCAATAATTACCCCTTACACCTAGTGTAGTGAGGCTTTCGCGCTGTGAGGTAGATTGTCTAGCGGGTACTCGATCATAAGAGTTAGATAACCTGTGAGGGTTTGTACTCCAACCGGTAGTTTAACAGCACAAAAATATTCTAGGGTTTCCCCTTGAGAAGGGTCGAGGGTGTCTAGTTTATTCTTGATGTTTAGTATTTTAAGATCCCGGTTCCAATTCAGTTCCATAACCATAGAAGCTTATCAGGCATAGTTAGATAACCTGTGAGGGTTTGTACTCCAACCGGTAGTTTAACAGCACAAAAATATTCTAGGGTTTCCCCTTGAGAAGGGTCGAGGGTGTCTAGTTTATTCTTGATGTTTAGTATTTTAAGATCCCGGTTCCAATTCAGTTCCATAACCATAGAAGCTTATCAGGCATAGTTAGGAGTCTGGTCTAGGTAGTGTCTCATCATCATCTGAATTCGGCTAACTAAGTTCGTGTCTCTAGTTCAGTTTAGTTATTTTTTATTTTATTGCAATTTATTTTTCAGTAAAACCCCCCTTTAAATTAATAAATTAATTTAATAGATATTTAGGATAAGTAACCGAGTCTAGTTTTCGTTGTCCATTAGAGTCTCGTGGGTTCGATATCCGGACTTACTTTAGCTATACTAGAGTCGATAGGTTCACTTGCCTGTCAGTAGTTTAGTTTTAGAGAGTCTAGAGTATTACTAGGTGTCTAGTTTTAGGTTTAATTTAGTTATTTTTATTAAACTACTTTTAGCACATCAAGTTTTTGGCGCCGTTGCCGGGGACTCTTGGCGATTGCGTTAATTAGCTTTGATTGAACTTATCTGAAATATCTGTGCTATTTGTTATTTTATTCTAGCTAATTTTTATTTTTATTTCGAGTCTTTCTATTTTTCTTAGTTTATTTTATCTGTTATTCTCTTACCTCTTTTACTGTCTACTCTGCAGTTTTATGCCAGTTACTCGTTCGAGGAGCAAGTCAGCTGCTGAAGTTAAGCTTGAAGAGGTAAGTTCTTCTAGCTCTTGTTCTTCTAGGTCGTCTTCCCCACCACCCAGTCCACCACCAAACTTTCCCCAAATGGCTGAACGTCGCACTGTCCACCAACAATCCACCCAGGGTTTTACGGGAGTTAACTCCCCTATTACCATTCCAGCCATCAACAATGATGGGTCCTGGCAGATACCCTCCTACATCATGACGGCCATTAATAACACCTGTCAATTCCACGGCCGCGATGATGAGGATGCCCCGGCCCACATAGCCCGTTTGACTCGCATCCTAGCTACCTTTAAGCTACAGGGTGCCAATGATGATGCTAAATTCCTCCACCTTTTCCCCTTTTCCCTTTCTGGCCGAGCCGCCACTTGGCTCGACTCTCACCCTACTGACACTTTTACCACCTGGGATGCCCTTAAAGAAGCTTTTCTGAATAAGTATTTTCCACCTAGCAAGGCATCCCGCCTTCGCGATCAGATCCATTCGTTCCGGATGGAACCTGATGAGCCTTATTATCTTGCATGGGAGCGTTTTCAAAACCTGCTTAGCAGGTGCTCCCAACATGGTCTGACTGATTGGGCCCTTGTAGAGAAATTCTACAATGGCTTAACTTATGAGGCAAAGAACCGCTTTGATACTTCTGCAGGCGGCCACATGATGGGTAAGAAAACTGCGGCCGAATGCAATGACTTATTTGAAAGTTTTGCCCAAACAGACCATGAGCAGCGGACTTTAATCAGGAATTCCATTCCTGCACCTAGTACCACCTCACCAGCTCGAGGTGTTCACCAAGTCACATTGGATACTAGTGTGGCTGCTGCTCTAGATGCTCTGACTAAGGAAGTGAAGGAATTGAAATTGAAATCTGAAAAGTGTGAGATGTGTAGGGGAGGGCATGCTACTTCTGAGTGCCCTTTGATTCATCAGGAGGAACAGGTGGACTTTGTAGGCGGTCAGAACCGCGGGTCAAGCAACTCTTATGGAAATTCTTACAACCCAGGTTGGAGGAATCATCCAAACTTCAGCTGGAAATCTTCTGGTAATCCCCCTGGTTTCTCATCAAACTCTACTCATAACCAGGGGCAGGGTCAGTATTCGGGTGGAAATTCGGGAACTAATGTAGGTTCGGGTACTGAGGGTGGGTTGGGTAAAATAGAAGAGCTTTTAACCCAGTTGGTAGCTAAAGATGCCCACACCCAAAAAACTCTAGCAGAGCATGACACCTTGTTGAAAAATCAGGCTATGCTCTTGAAAAATCACCACTCTGCGTTCTTAGATCTTCAGCGTACCGTTGGTGACATTGCTAGGCAGTTGGAAGAGCGGCCCCAAGGTCAGTTCTCGGGTAGTACTCAGCCCAACCCAGCCGCCCAACTGAAAGCAGTCACCACTCGTAGTGGTAGAGGGGCAGAGAGAGTTAGTGAGCAGGTAGAGAGTGAGGTAGAGGAGCAGATAGATGAGGAAATAGAGATGGAGGCTCCTAGTAGGGTGCAACCTAGGCTAGTCCCAGCAAGTACCGCACCAAATAGTGAGCCTCAGATAGAGAAGGTTGTAGGTAGGACACCCACACCGATTAGGCCTACCCCTGAGATTGATCCTTCTCGTCTTCCATACCCAGCCCGCCTTAGGAACCAGAAATATGCTAAGGAGTATGGACATTTTCTAGATATGTTTAAGCAGCTAAAAATCAATCTCCCGTTCATAGAGGCCCTCCAGCATATGCCTAAATATGCCAAATTCCTTAAAGATCTTCTGAAAAGGAAAGACAGGCTGGGGGAGGTCTCAAACATTCCATTGACTGCGGGATGTTCTGCGGTGGTTTTGAACAAGCTGCCGGAGAAATTGACAGACCCTGGGATTTTTACAATCCCGTGTATGTTTGGTAGTGACACTCAAAACCACGCGTTGGCAGACTTAGGTGCTAGTATCAACCTGATGCCTTATTCTCTTTATGAGAAACTAGACCTAGGTGACCTGACCCCAACGCGCATGACTTTATCCCTTGCTGACCGATCGGTCAAATATCCACGGGGCATTGTGGAAAACTTGTTGGTGAAAGTTGATAAATTTGTTTTCCCCGTGGATTTCGTTATTCTTGATATGGAGGTAGACGACAAAGTACCTCTAATTCTAGGTCGTCCGTTTCTGCGTACCGCCAAGGCACTCATTGATGTCTTTGACGGGAAGATCACTCTACGCGTAGGAGATGAGACGGTCACCTTTGAGATCGTCAAATCCATGAGATACCCTGGTAGTCAAGATGACTTTAGCGGTCCCACTGACTCTGTTTACTTCATAAATTCTTTTATCTCTCGTGTGGACCGATGTCTTGATTACATCTGTGGGGGTGATTTGGTAGTTGAGACCCATGATGAGGAGTTAGATTTAGTTGGGGAGGAAGCCCCTTTGTTTCCCGAGGCATTAGAGATTAGTGAGGTTCGTGAGGAGAGTAGTAAACCTTCGTTAGAGATACCACCGCCTTTAGAACTTAAGGTTTTACCCTCTCACTTAGAGTATGCCTACTTAGGGGAGAATGCTAGTTTGCCCGTCATTATTTCATCTAAACTGACGGAGGAGGAGAAGAGTCGGTTGCTTGATGTGTTGAAGGCACATAAGCAAGCCATTGCATGGAGGCTCTCTGACATCAAGGGCATCAGCCCTACCTACTGCACCCATAGGATACTCATGGAGGATGATTATAAGCCTGTGGTGCAGCCTCAGAGACGCCTAAATCCAAACATGCAGGAAGTAGTTAGGAGTGAGGTTCTTAAGCTTATGGATGCCGGTCTGATCTATCCCATCTCTGATTCCCCGTGGGTGAGCCCAACTCAAGTTGTCCCTAAGAAGGGAGGGATGACAGTGGTCACTAATGAGAAAAATGAGCTCATCCCCACTCGTACTGTCACTGGTTGGCGTGTTTGTATTGATTACAGGAGACTGAATGACGCCACCAGGAAAGACCACTTTCCTCTCCCATTCATTGATCAGATGTTGGAGCGTTTGGCAGGGCGGCAGTTTTACTGTTTCCTTGACGGATTTTCAGGTTATTTCCAGATCCCCATTGCACCGGAGGATCAGGAGAAGACCACCTTTACATGCCCCTATGGCACTTATGCGTATCGCCGCATGCCGTTTGGGTTATGTAACGCTCCAGCCACTTTTCAGCGTTGCATGATAGCTATTTTTCAGGATATGATTGAGACATCTATGGAGGTTTTCATGGATGATTTTTCGGTTTATGGTAGCTCTTTTGATGTTTGTTTGAGTAACTTAGAGAGGATGCTAGAGAGATGTGTAGAGTCTAAGTTAATGTTGAATTGGGAGAAGTGTCACTTCATGGTGACTGAGGGGATAGTACTAGGACATAAGATTTCTAGGGATGGTATAGAGGTTGATAGGGCTAAGATTGACACCATTAGTAGGCTTCCACCTCCGACCAATGTCAAGGCCATCCGTAGTTTTCTAGGTCATGCGGGTTTCTATCGTAGGTTCATTAAGGATTTTTCCAAAATCACTCGCCCCATGACTCGTCTTCTTGAGAAAGACGTTCCTTTTGTCTTTGATGAGGAGTGTCTTAAGGCTTTTGAGTTTTTGAAGGAGCGGTTGGTGAGTGCTCCTATCTTAGTTTCACCCGACTGGAGCTTGCCTTTTGAGCTCATGTGTGATGCGAGTGACTACGCAGTCGGGGCTGTCTTAGGGCAAAGGCGTGACAATCACTTTCATCCTATCTACTACGCCAGTAAGACCCTTAATGATGCTCAGGAGAACTACACAACCACCGAGAAAGAGCTCTTGGCGGTTGTGTTTGCTTTTGATAAATTTCGTTCTTATCTCGTGCTTTCCAAAACCACCGTCTTTACTGATCACTCGGCTTTGCGGTTTCTTTTCGCAAAGAAGGACGCCAAACCTCGTCTAATTCGGTGGATTCTTTTGCTTTCCGAGTTTGATATTGAGATTAAGGATAAACGGGGAGCAGAGAATGTGGCTGCAGATCACCTTTCTCGTTTAGAGGATCCGAGTAGGGAGGAGATTCGTGAGGAGGCAATCGGAGATAAATTCCCTCACGAGTCCATTGATTTCGTTGAAGCT
Source organism: Ambrosia trifida (assembly GCA_028751855.1). NCBI lineage: Eukaryota > Viridiplantae > Streptophyta > Magnoliopsida > Asterales > Asteraceae > Ambrosia > Ambrosia trifida. The sequence continues at coordinate 103,741,356 of CM054131.1, forward strand.
GAGAAGCAGGGTATGCCATGGTTCACTGATTTGGCAAATTACCTTGCTCATGGGATGTTGGTAGAGGGTATGAATACCCAACAGCGTAAGAAATTTCTGAGAGATGCTACTAGGTATGTGTGGGATGATCCTTTTCTGTTTAGGATAGGAGGTGATAGGATTTTGAGGAGATGTGTTAGTAGAGAGGAGGGACTAGAGATTATTAGGCATTGCCATGAGAGTCTCTATGGAGGGCACCATGCTCATCACACCACTGCGCAAAAGGTCTTTGATAGTGGTTTTTATTGGCCTACTGTGGTGAAGGATGCCCTCGATTTCGTGAAGCGGTGCGACGCCTGTCAACGCACCGGTAACATTTCATCCAAGGATGAGATGCCTCAGAACCCCATTCAGGTTCTTGAAGTTTTTGATGTCTGGGGCATTGATTTCATGGGACCGTTCCCCATTTCTGGAGGGAACCGGTACATCCTCGTGGCCATTGATTATGTTTCAAAGTGGGTGGAAGCGCAAGCTTTACCTACTAATGATGCCCGAGTGGTGGTGAAATTTTTGAAGAAGTTGTTCACTCGGTTTGGTACTCCCAAGGCACTTATTAGTGACCGTGGTACGCATTTCTGTAACACCATGATGGAAAAGGTGTTAGCGCGCTACGGGGTCACTCACCGTTTATCGACCGCTTACCATCCTCAAACAAGCGGTCAAGTGGAGAATGCAAACCGAGGAGTGAAGAGAATTCTTGAGAAAACCGTTGGGAAAAGTCGGAAGGATTGGTCCGACAAGTTAGATGATGCGCTTTGGGCGTTTAGGACGGCTTATAAAACGCCATTAGGTACTACACCTTTTATGATTGTTTATGGTAAAGCGTGTCATCTACCCGTTGAGCTAGAGCATCGAGCTCTTTGGGCCCTCAAGGCGGTTAATCTTGATCTTACCGAGGCTGCTAGGAGACGATTTTTCCAGCTTCATGAGTTGGAAGAGCTTCGGGATGCAGCATATGCACGGTCGTTGAGCATTAAAGAGAAAACTAAGGAGTTGCATGATAAGAGGATCAAGAAGGTAAAGGAGTTTAGAAAGGGAGATAGAGTGCTTTTATATAATTCACGATTGAAGTTGTTCGCAGGTAAGCTTAAGTCCAAATGGGCGGGTCCATACACAGTTAATGAGGTTTTCCCATATGGCACAGTCGAACTACTAAATGATGCAGATGGAAGCACTTGGAAGGTTAACGGTCATAGGCTTAAGCTTTATATCGGAGGACCGTTAGACCCGACGGAGAAGGAGGAAACTCCTCTCGAGACTCCTTAGAATGAGAAATGGTTGAGTTCTTGGGTACAATCCCAAGTGTAGAGTTTGTAAACTTATTTATTTTTAGCTTTTCATTTATTTTATTTTATTTGTGGTTCAGTATTATGCTCGGGTTTTGTTTGTTTCGTTTTGTGCAGGTTTGGATGGCACCGCCCGTACTCAATCTCCATTCGGGTGATTCCGAAGCTGTTATCATTTATCAAGGCAAACCCGAGAATTTATTATTGTGTCAGAGCCGATCGCGAATGAAATGCTATACGATCGAGCTGGATTGGACTAGAGTTTTTGGAGCTTACGCGTTAATAAACCAGCTAAGTCCTTTCCAATTTGCCCTTTTCTTTTTATTTTTGTATTCGGAATTTATTTTTTGTTTTGAGTCGTTTTCTATTCCTACATTGAGGGCAATGTAGAGTTTAAGTGTGGGGATGGGAAACTGTCGTTTAATTTGTATATAGAGTCGTTTTGAGTCCAAAAAAAAAAAAAAAAAAAAAATTAAAAAAAAAATTAAAAAAAAAAAAAAGTCCCTGATTTTGAAGTTTGCATTATATAAAATATGGAAGATGATAGGTAAAGTTAGGTGTCCGGTTTTCAAATAGTATGTATAATAAGAGATTAAAATTGATTGAAAACGTGTCTGATTTGGGATATGTGGGTAGGCTCAACCGGTAGAAAGGTTTCCTTTGAAAAGTAATAAATTAATTATGTTAGGCTATTTTGTGGGTTCTCATCTAGGAGAAACGGGGAGACCGAAACCGCCAAAAATAGTATAAGAAGCACCGTTATAAGTAGAAAACCGTTAGAATTTCTAATGACTTAAAAAAAAAAAAAAAAAAAATTAGAAATCAAAGCAAAAATGCTGAAGCTTAAGGTGCCTGGCCACTGGGATAGCGACTTGGATTGGTCACACCCTCTGAGTTAAGTATGCTGAGATTGAAAAAATAAAAAAATAAAAAAATGCTGAAGCTTAAGGTGCCTGGCCACTGGGATAGCGACTTGGATTGGTCACACCCTCTGAGTTAAGTATTTAAAAAAAAAAAAAAAAAAAAAAAAGTGATTTTAAATTCTCTTGGTTTTCTACATAAGACGGTTGGGAATGGCCAATTGGTCGTTCCTTTAGTTTCATAAGCTTGAGGCGGGATTAGGAGGATCTGTGGCTTCCTTTGAGTGAGACCCTAGATAGACTAATCAACATGAACTTAACATAAACAAAAAGGGGCTTGAAAACCGGTGTGGGTTTAAGAGGATCAGTATACCTGCAATCGCAATCAACACATTAGTAGATTATTAATTAAGTAACCTATGTTTTGAAACCGGATGTAAACCTAACTGTGATTCCATAGCATAATTCTTTTTCAGGGACGAAAAAAAAGATAAGTGTGGGGATATTTGATGTATTGTAAAATACATCTATTTCCAGTGTAAAATTTGTATAGTTTTCGAGTCGTTTAGATAATGTTTTTATTAGTTTTAGGCTTGCACTGGTCTATTTTATTTAGTATAGGTTTTTATATATTTTTATTAGTTTTGTGTTATTTTTATTACTTATATATTTATTTTATATTTTGCTAGGTGTTCATTGACGTTGGAGCGTAAACGAGTAACTTTGGTCAAGTCAAGAACAACCGAGTCGAGAGCACGATGCCATAATACTATATATATCAATAGTATATTAATAATAGTATAATAATAATAACAATATTATGTTATAATAATGATAAAACAAAAAAAAAATAATAAAATCAATTGTGACTTATGTCACGTTTTTGGTCAAACGGCAACAAAGCCCAAGAAGAATTAAATGGGGTAGGGCATATGGATAATTATATATTGGAGATCATTATTCTTGAATAGGGGGTGAACAGCCGCAAAGAAGAATATTATATATTGAAGGCTGCGCACAACTTGGAGGGGATCAGCCAATTCTAGAGCTGCGCACAAATACATAGGGAGAGAGCAATTTATTAATATCTTGGAGAAGAGACATCGAGCGAAGGACAATTCTTTGGAGATAATTTTTGGAGGAGCCGCACAGTAGCCAAAGAAGAGATATTATTATAGAGGCAGGCCAGGGATCAAAGGTTCTAAGTCAGGGAGCGATTATTCGGGTGTCAATCATTCGGTGTTTTCGTTCCTTTATTATCTTTGTTCTATATAATGATTGCTAAATTTTTATTTGGCTTTGTTTTTCTTTTTAAGATGATTTGTGGCTAAAACTTTTAATAGCTACCTAGGCCAAGACAAATAACTATGTTTTGATTTGTTTTTATTTTCTATGGTTTTTGGAACTTGTTTTGGATTTATGATTCAGTAAAGATTTTGATTTCTCTAGATCTGGTGTATGTGCGTATTTATTATTTTTTAATTGTCACTTATTCACTCCACTTGCACTTTTGTGAATGTCTTTCATGTATGAGTGCTAGTTAGGTTGCAGACTTTGTGTAGCAACTAGTTTATGGTCAATAGTCGCGAGTTTACCATAGGAGTGGTATTTGGTGGTTAGAAGATTTTAGGTATTCTTCCAAGTTCAATAGCTGTGAGGTGAGGACTTGTTGGTATGTCTAGGTTGTTAAATTGCTAGGTTAGAGGCTTTGTGAGAAGATCTGCCTAGTTGCCCTTTCAACTCTTGCATATCAAGTTAGATCTAGGCTTCAATAATTACCCCTTACACCTAGTGTAGTGAGGCTTTCGCGCTGTGAGGTAGATTGTCTAGCGGGTACTCGATCATAAGAGTTAGATAACCTGTGAGGGTTTGTACTCCAACCGGTAGTTTAACAGCACAAAAATATTCTAGGGTTTCCCCTTGAGAAGGGTCGAGGGTGTCTAGTTTATTCTTGATGTTTAGTATTTTAAGATCCCGGTTCCAATTCAGTTCCATAACCATAGAAGCTTATCAGGCATAGTTAGGAGTCTGGTCTAGGTAGTGTCTCATCATCATCTGAATTCGGCTAACTAAGTTCGTGTCTCTAGTTCAGTTTAGTTATTTTTTATTTTATTGCAATTTATTTTTCAGTAAAACCCCCCTTTAAATTAATAAATTAATTTAATAGATATTTAGGATAAGTAACCGAGTCTAGTTTTCGTTGTCCATTAGAGTCTCGTGGGTTCGATATCCGGACTTACTTTAGCTATACTAGAGTCGATAGGTTCACTTGCCTGTCAGTAGTTTAGTTTTAGAGAGTCTAGAGTATTACTAGGTGTCTAGTTTTAGGTTTAATTTAGTTATTTTTATTAAACTACTTTTAGCACATCAACAAGACGAATTTACTAAAGTACCCTCACGTGTGTTTCACGTGAGGGTTACTTAACAGAAAAGTTGGATGGAGTTAGTTTTTAGGACTCAAACCATAACAAAAATAAAACACAAGCACTCAGAATGTTAAAAATGAAAATGTTGGACTCAACTAGTTAAAATCAAGATAACTCAGGGACTCAAAAAGGAATTTACTCAAAATTTTATTTTCATTAACCTTAAAATAAGGGTAAAATAGTCATTAAAACACTTTTACACTTTAGTACCTCATTTTAGTTACACATTAATTTCCTCATTTTTAGTTAGTAGTTACACTCCCCCCCCCCCTACAAAGTTATAATTCTTTTATTTAATCATATCATCTGTTAAACTAATATGTTTTAAAAACATTTGAAATTAACATGGCGACCTGTTTATTTTTGTCGACGTTTTAATCGTTCATAACTTTTTCGTACGTTAATAAATCTAAAAAAAATACGTCACAAAAACGAGCATTATTCTCTTTAAATTTAATATAGTTTATCTATTACTTTTTAATTAAAAATTGATATGTTAAGTGATCAACAATGTCTAGAGGTGAACAATAATTGAATCGTTAACCAAAACTAAACAAAAAATAGAGGAAACCAAACCAAAATTAACTAAATCAAAACAAATATTTCATGTATTCGTATATTTTTAGCTTTCATACTATCATATTAGAGGAAACCGAACCAAACCAAAATTAACAAAATCAAAACAAATATTTCATGTATTCGTATATTTTTAGCTTTCATACTATCATATCATGTATTTATACCTTAATTTCATATACTTATGAGTAAATTTTAGCCAAAGTTTGGTTATGAATCAAAATTAACTGAACCGAACTGAAAACTGACAATCTAACAATAAAAATTAAACCAATTAACCTATTGGTTAATAGGATCAATCAACTGATGGTTTCGGTTTCGGTTGAAATTAATAATCGAACTAAACTAAATCATGCACACCTTTAGAAGTCCATGTGTTATTTGCCGCATTGTGCAGACGTCATTCTAAAAAACCAGAGCTTTACAAATATTTATGGTAATTTACAGAAAAAAAAAACTTTTAAAATTTAGAGTTTTAGAAATCTATGAGCATGTATAACAAATTAACAGAAAGTGTGGAGACGATAACATCACATGGCCTTTTTGTTTTTAAAATTCAAAATCTATGGGCTTTCCCGATCATTAATTTCTCACCTAATTAAACCTAACAAAAAAACTCAACCCTTCGCCACTATTTTACTATTTTCTCTTCGTCAGCCTCCATTTCCACGACACACTTTTTATCACCTGCACATTTTATCTTCGTCAATGCTACACTAAGTTTACTAATATTTAAGTCCATGTTCTTTTTTAATATATTGATTATGATCTAACATGCAATATTTAGTTATCAAAGTTTTTTTGTTGTTGTTTAGGCAAGATAAAGATAAAAATCAATGGTATTAAACCTAACACGCTTTACGCTTTTATATACTTTGGTTTTTACTGTTGTTCGTCTGGAATGAACTGTTGTGGTTTAATTTGAACTAGCATACAGGGTGTGGAAGAATCGATCGATTGGTGGCCAAAGTAGCTTTGCATAGAGGTGATAATATTAAACTTGTTGTTTACAATCTATTCATCTATGTCGAGTACATGGTTTGTAATATTACTATTATTCTTTAGTTTTAAAAAAAATAGATGTGTTACGTGACTAACAATATAAAGGGGTGAGCAATAACCGAAAACAGACGTAACCAATTTAATCAATTGAAAATTGAATTAATCAAACAATTGAATTAACTCAAATTGGTTATCGAGGTTTTTTTTATACCATTTGTTAACCAAAATTAACCATACAAAAAATCAAACATTTCATATGTTCTAAGCTTCAAGTTCATGTATTTGTAGTTTTTTACCATCATTTCATGTATCTTTAAGCCAAAATTTTAGACAAAGTTTGGTTTGGTTTGATTATTAAAAAAAATTAAATGAAGTGAATTAAAAATTAACAATCTTACAAAATAAACTGAATCAGTTAGTCAATTTGTCAATAAGATTGTTTAGTCGATGACTTTGCTTTTTGTTGAGACTAATAACCAAACTGAACTGAACGATACACGCCTTTAAGAAATGTTTGTGCTCCCCGCCGCATCACACGAGCATCCTGCTAGTATTCTTTAATTGTTTAGTTTGACTTAATTTTTTTACGTTCAATGATAAAACTATTGGTTAAATAACTTAAATCAATAAAAGCAATCTTAGAGCAGACAACACAATCAAATATATGCAATTTTTAATACTAAAGAATTTGAAGGGATATGATGCCAAATTCACCAACACCTTATTAATTGTGAAACCACATTGTATTTATATGGCTTTCTATGATGTCTAGAAAGTAAAATAGTTGGTTAAGATCTATGAACATCCAACAAAAGGTTTTGTCCATAAACACAACGTTAGTTTTCCCGCCCGTTCTACGTCAGTGGACACAAACCACGTCAGACACAATGACGTCGGTTCTGCCGCCCGTTTTATGTAAGCGGGGTAACCTGCGTCAGCCATAATGACGCCACCCTTTCCGCCCGTTTTACGTCAGCGCAAGCCTGATACAAACGAAGCTTCCTCAACACAGAACATCAAAGATTCGTCAACACGACTAAAAGATATCTTTTCGTGCAACATTGAGACACACACCCTAGGACAGACATGCCCTGGACAACTGTTCCTGACATAAAGACTGCTCGTCAGAGTCTGAGACCAATCACAGGTCGCGCCTAGCCTGACAACCTGAAAGGACGACGACGTGGAAGCTCCCCAGCTAAAGCATCCATGACAGAAGACTTTGCCAACCCCCACTTGTCTCCGGTTCTAGAAGATGAGATGATTACACACCGCCCAACGAGCGAATAGGCGGACACCACGTGTCCGCCGACCTTCCGCGTCCACTATGGATTTTTGACAGGACAGTAACATATCCCATTTTCATTTTACATGGCCACTTGCACAAAATTGGACTTAGGGATTTGGGCTGGAGATTAGGAGATACCTCTACCTGGGTCAGGCCCTTTTAAGGGTAGATGATGTGTTGAGAGAGTTGGATGTCAAGGTGCTATAAAATGAGTAGTCCCTTCCCCTTTTATGGATCATCTTTTATCTACTAAACTCCCGTTGAAAAGACTACGAGCACATCGTACTTTTCCAACCCTTGTTTTTATAACCAACGTTTAGAGGTTTGGCTTTTCTAATTGGTTGTCTCCTCTTTTCCTTGGTCTAACTCCTTAGACCCTCATTTACAACTACACACTTTTTATCCCAAACCAGCACCTTTCCTGTGGATTCACTACTTAGATCAGCACTGACCCGGTGATCTAGAATCCGTGTTTCTTCATTAGCGTCATCCGTTGAACCAACCACAATCTCAAAAAACTAATTTTTTTTTTGCTATTTCACAAAATGACAACCTCACCACCCAAAGTCTATACACTATTCGGGCACGTCGAAGACCTTACCCTAGGCCCAGATATGCCTGAGGGTAACAACGACGACAATCCGAAAAATACCACAATGAAGGTAAGAAACATAGACTTCAATGCTAACGACGATCTCCCTCTGACCCTGGAGGAGATCGAAGCCTTCCACAACAACTGGTATGAACACCAAAAGAAACTCTTAGACGCCCAGCTAGAGCGTCGCAAGATCACTGGCAAAGCTACCATGGCCTCAACCTCCCTCAAAACCAACATCAACAAAACAACCAATCCAGCCCGTCATGGGGAAGGTTGAGACAAACTCATCATTGACCAGGCTCGTGTAGAGCGTAATTAGTTTGATGATGAAGACTACCAAGAAAGCTCCTGGGAGGACGACTCCAGGGACTACCGACATAACCCATATTACCGCCGAGAACGCATTAACAGGTACAACAACAATGCATCCACCAACCTGTCACTCCCATATAGGCCCACGACCTTTGCCGACAAATCAAAACTCACCACACGCATTTCTATGGCCCATACTACCCAGGCAGCGGCTTCTAGCAAACGTCAAACTATACGATGGCCTCATTGATTCAGATGATCACCTTGGCATTTTTAACCAAGTCAGGGCCGTCATCAGTTGGACACTACCCGTCTTGTGGAACATGTTCGCCTAGACCCTCACAGGCGCGACACAAGCGTGATAAAATGCAGATCTACTTATGCAAGCACCGGGACAACGAGCTGCTTGAAACTTTATTGTTCGATACAATAAAAGAGCACTTCAATTGGGAACCAGGGACGAGGCCACTCGAACCTCATTCTTGGCAAATGTCAACAACGACAACCTACAACTCATCCTATAAGGAAAAGACGGCATCCCAGAAACATGGGAAGAAGTCGTCAAAATCGCCAAACAATACGCCCAACATCAAAAGACAATTCGAAAACCCCAACGCGACAACAATAACAACAACAATAACCAAAGCCACAACAATAATAGATCCTCTGCCTGGAACCGAATCTCAGGCTCCACCGACGAAGGCAGGTACTCAACATCTGGGGATGCTAGAAACATCATCGGCAACAAACAGACTCACGATCAGCGTAGCCTCAGGAGAAGAAATCAAGACTGGACGCCACTCACAAAAACACTCTCTCAGGTACTATCACAAGTCCTTACAACCAGGGAAGTTACATTTAAGCTGCAACCCATAGGAACAAAACGAAAAAACGTCGATACCATAAGATTCTGTCACTTCCACAAAGACGTGGGACATGACACCGAAAACTGATACAGCCTCAAGATCGTAATTGAGGCAGCGATCAGGTCGGGAAAACTAACAAACCTAGTAAAGAACATGCGTTCAGACGCACAAAGAACAGAAGACACGTCCAAAACCATCAAGGATATCAAAACTCCTCACATCCGAGGCGCCTACGACAGGCAATGTCACATGGCACGTCACAGCAAACTGCCCCACAGACATTAGAGAAATTGAAAGAAGCTCAAGTCATCCTCCTAAAAATACCAGGAGGAGCAGAATCAACCACACCACTTGTCATTAATGCACTCTTTGGCCACTATCGCACCCACAAAATGATGTGTGACAGCGGCAGCAGTTCCGACATCATGTATCAGCAATCTTTTGACCAACTCGGCGATGAGGATAAAGCACGCCTGGAACCGGACGCACCCATCATCGTCTTCTTCAACGAGGTAATTTATCCTCTAGGTAAATTCAACTTCACCGTCACACTTACCGACGTGACGCATACTCGTTCCGAAACGTGCACATATATTCCACATTATCCCCGCCAACTCCTCCTACGACATCCTGCTCAGAAGACAGGGACTGGCGAAATTCAACAACAATACTTCCACCCCCATCAGACAATAGGCTTCCATACAAGAATAGGGGTGGCATATATCATGGGCAACCAAGAGTGCTTCCTCACCAAAGAACCAACAACTCCAACTCCACCACCCAAGCAAAACAGCGTGGAGAATGAAAATTGGGTACTCAATCGCACTTTCCCAGAACAAACCATAACTCTGGGACCAAATTTATTCCACCAGATACGCATCCATCTCAAATAGCTGCTGGTGAGGAACATCGATATCTTCACATGGCAATCATCAGGCATGGTCGGCATCCCTAGACACATAGCGGAAGACCACCTCAACACCTATAAGGACGCAAGACCAGTCGTACAAAAGAAACGCCCATTGGGCGCAGACAGAAAGAAAGCTATGAATGAACAGGTAGATGATCTACTCGACGTAGGCATCATCCGTAGGTGCAACCACCAAACATGGATCACAAATCCGGTCATGTGCGTCACCTATAAGGACCTCAACAAAGCATGTCCGAAAGATCACTACCCACTGCCAGAAATCAATCTAAAGGTAGACTCCCTCGCACCATTTAAATTCAAATGCTTTTTAGACGCATACAATGGGTACCACCAGATCCAAATGGCACACAAAGACGAAGATAGAACCGTTTTTCGAGCAGACACGAGAATTTTCTGCTACACCAACATGCCATTCGACCTAAAAATTGTGACACCCGTCGAAATCACAGGTCATATCCACACTAGGGGTGTACAAAATGCTCACGACTCGCAACTCGCTTGAAACTCGCTCGAAAAATGCTCAAAAAAGCTCGTTTTCTTATCGAGCCGAGCTCGAGCTAGGGGTCTTGGCTCGTGGCTTGGCTCGGTGGCTCGGCTCAGTGGCTCGGTTCGTGGCTCGATAAACGTCTTTTATATACTTAATAATACTTTGAATTAATCAATAAAATACGAAAAATAACAGAACAAAAACATAAATTATACAAATAATACTTTTAGTATGCCTTTCATTCATTAAAATATTACAAAAATAAAAAAAATATACATAATGTTATTTTTATTTTTTTGTTTTGTATTTTATAAATATTTTAAAAAAAATAACGAGCTGGCTCGAACATTTACGAGCCGAGCTCGAGCTCGGCTTTTCAGCTCGACCAAAAAAACGAGTCGAGCCGAGCTGGCTCGATTTGTGTACAAGTCGAGCTCGAGCTTAGCCTAGCTCGGCTCGATTACACCCCTAATCCGCACATCTAACTACACGTGAATACATTGTGCATAACATTCCATGTCATCTATTCTGTCATAGTTGGATCATACAGGGTTCTAACGAGACAATCCCGAGGCATGCAGTCTAACAGTAGACACATTAGTTAGTACAAGGCCCCAGTTAGTTAAATATGTCTTGTTAGACTATAGGAAATCCATGCAATTGAACAAGAATTCCCACTTGTTACCCCGACAAGGACAAAATCAAACAATGTCCATCTACATGGACTACCCATATGCATTGTCCAACAACGACAATTAAACTTAAATTAACTTGTGTACAAGGGTATTAATTCTAATACAAATACATATGCACACCCATAGACAAGTTAACATGTAACAAGAACCAAATTATATACATATGTATGTATATTCACGGCCACACAATAGGCGCAATACTTCTGGTAGATCGCAACAAGATACAAACAACAATCTATTATATCAGTCGCACACTCGCAAACACAGAAACCCGATACTCGACCATGCAAAAATTAATACTTTCGCTAGTACATGTGTCACTAAGATTACGACGATATTTTCAAGGACACCCAATTCACGTCCTCACATATTACCGAATCAACACTATGCTATCCAAGTCAAAACTCTCGGGACGACTGGCCAAATGGCTCATTGAATTGGGCGCCCACACCATCATTTATTAACCAAGGCCAACAATCAAAGGACAAATCCTAGCAGACTTTATTGCAGAAATTTCCCCCAACAAGGTTGAAGAATCCAAAAGTGAACAAGACCCTACGCCTATTCAGGAACCACCACAAACTTGGTCTCTCTACACTGATAAAGCTTCCAGCGAACAGGGCGCATGCGCTGGATTGTGCTTAGTTAGCCCCGACAACACCGAATTCACATATGTTGTACGCTTAGAGTTTCCAAGCACAAATAACAAAGCAGAATATCAAGCATTCCTTGCAGGCCTACACCTGGCCACCAAAATGGGCGCTAAACACTTAACGCCCATGTTGACTCAATGCTCATAGTAGGCCGCATCAACGGCATCTATGACACCAAAGATCCGGTCATGACACAATACGTCGCTTAGGCAAAGCCACTCATAAAAGCCTTCACAACATGCAACATTATCCACATCAATCGAAGCGGAAACAAAGAAGCCGACGCCTTAAGTATAATGGCCTCCACAGCCTGGCCACACATGGCCAAAAAGGTACACATCAGGCAGTCGTCAGTAACTACTAGACAGGTCCACATTACACAAACGGTTGCGGCATCATGGATGAATGGCATACTCTACAAGTCACAGCATTATCAACTCATGAATGGCATACTCTACAGAAGATCCTACTTGGGCCCTTTACTACGGTGTGTAGAATCCGTAAACGCTTCTTTCCTCATAAGAGAAATACACGAAGGCATCTGCGGTATACACGCCGGCCCGAGAATGGTTGTCGCCAAAATAATGAACGTCGGATACTACTGGCCGAGAATGCATCAGGACGCAGTGAAAACATTGCGCACCTGTTTAAAGTGCCAAAAACACACGTTGAACACCCTGCGTCCAAGAATGATCTAGTACCAGTCACCGCCGCTTGGCCATTCCAAAAGTGGGCCACCAACCTAGTCCGACCATTCCCAATGGCCCCATGCAAAGTCCAATACCTAATCGTTGTCGTCGATTACTTTACAAAGTGGGTCGAAGCTAAACCACTGGCCACAATCAACGCCGAGCACGTCAAAAAATTCATCTGGGAATTCATTATATGTCGTTTCGGTCTACCAATGGAAATCGTAACCGACAATGCCACACAATTCGCAGATAACAAGATAAAGGCATGACTAACATAGATAGGCGTCAATAAGATATTCACCTCAGTTGCCCACCCATAAGGAAATGGACAGGTCGAGCGTATCAATAGATCGATAGTCGAAGGCATCAAAGTCCGCCTAGGCTCCAAAAGAACCGGTTGGATAGACGAAATACCACACGTCCTATGGGCTCATCGCACCCTGACCAAAACAAGCACTGGCAAAACACCTTTCAGCCTCACTTACGGATGGGAAGCAGTCATCCCTGCCAAAATCGGTTTCCCATCTCCAAGAGTGCTCAGCGCATCAACACACCTCGACAACGATAAGGAATTGTGTCTAAACTTAGACTTACTTGGAGAAAGACGCGAAGGGGTAACAATACGTGAACCAACTACAAAAAGCAGATTGAGCGCTACTACAACTTAAAGGTTAAAGCATGCGCATTCGATGTCAGCGACTACGTCCTCAGTGACAACAATGCGTCACATACAGAGCGCCGAGGAAAATTGGCACCTAATTGGGAAGGCCCTACGAAACTCAACAGGTTCTAGAAAAAGGCGCTTACGCACTAGAACGCATCGACGGAACACCTATCCCAAGATCTTGGAACATCGCACAGTTGCGCACCTGTTACCTCTAAATTCTACTGTACTACTGTACTTCGTATATCAATAAAATTACGAAGGTCTTAATCTTACATCGCTCTAAATCCATTTACGATATGAAGTTAATAAACTCTTCATATCCGACACAACACATTACAAAGTCATTTCAGATCTCAAATACCTATGTCGTCTTCAAGGTATGAAGTTAATAAACTCTTTATACCGGACGCCGAAACAAGACTATCCTTTCAGAGTCTTTTCAGACTTCTCAAAAAAAATATATTAAAAATCGTTACTACTAAAGTACTACAGCCCAGACAGAAGAACAAAACACAACATACAAAGGCATAAACTAAAGACAAATATCATTCATTCCATTTCAAAACGATCCAATATTTACGACAAGATGAATGAAAAACAAAGTCCATCAATAAAACAAACTACAAGGGAGGCTCATGCACCGTCCCCGAACTACCTAAACCTGCAGCCTTTGCGGCATCAGCCGCGGCCTTAACAACAGCCTCCTTATCCGCAGGCTCCCGTTCCAGACGGTCCGATTCCTGAATGTAAAATCTGAATGTACCAATTGGATCTGGATCGGCGAAGCATTTTTCCACATTCTTCAGCACCGGGAACAACATCAGCTCAAATTTCTTGACCTCGTCGAGCATCGTTCCCTCTGTGTTAGTATCTTGGAAGGGTTCTTCTTCCAAAGCGGCGCCGTCCTTTGCCGCTAAGAAGCCTTCCAACCATCCGGCCCACAGCCCCACAACCCGATACGCCTCAATAATCTCCATCACTTAGTTCCCCATCCTGGGTTCATTCCATATACGACTGAAGATCTACAAACAAGAAACAATACATCAGAAGAGGCCAAAGCTACTAAAAGAACAGAAAGAAAAAAAAATACAAGGTAAACTTACCCTAGTGACGCCATCAGTCATCATCCACAACCCATTCTCCTCGGTAACCTTCCTCGCAGCAACCAACGCAACCTTCTCAGCCTCCCATTCCTTATTTTAAAGAGCATGAGTGGCGACTTCAACCTCAAGCTTCGAAACATGTGATGTTGCTCTCACAACGTCATCATCTTTGGACTTCAAATCGGCCTGGGAAGTTGCATACTTGGAGGTCAAATCATCCAACTCCTTCAGACGCTACGCTTCACCCTGTTTTTGTGCAAGGAGCTCTGCCTCTACACTCTGCACCGCCTCCCGGCGGCGTTCCAATTCCTTGTGGACTTTGGCGGAGGACTCCAATCACAGTATCTGCTTTTCTGCAGCGTTAGTATCCTTCCTGCGCACCTTCTCCTCCAACTTCCTCACCTATTCCACCAGCCTGCCCTTGGGCATCTTGAACATAGACTTTTCCCTGGCCAACCTTTCACTCTCCTCGGAAATCGTCGCCTGTTCATCCGCAATATCACCTTCAGTGCGGCGAAGCCCATACACATTGGCAAGCGCGAACGTCAGTTTCGAGCAGAGCTTGGAGAGTAGTATACCCCAATCCTGGCTCCTGTGCTGGTGACGTTCCATTGGCGGTAAAGAAAAATTTACAAATTCCTTAGCCACGAAAGGGCTAAGGAAACGACAGTTGTCGGTTATACGCCACTTCGGGACGTAAACCGGGGCGTATAGTTTAAATATTGATCCGGTGCTGGACGCCCCACCACCCTCCACCTCCTTCACAAAAGGGCCGTCGCCGCCCCTTGCATCCCCCGCCTTAGGCGACGGGGTATCCACATCAATATGGATTGGCTCCTTCTGAGAAGCACCATGTCCTTGCATAATAAGGGCCTTGCTATGCTCCTTCTTTACTGCGGCCATCGCAACCTACTACCTCAAGAACTCTTCATGGAGATGGGCCTCCTCCACCTCCTTGGCAGCAGCCTCAGCCTGCCTCGCCTCCTCCTCCTTTTTTCTCATAGCCTCGCGAGCCCGAGCCTCCTCCTCCTTCATCACACGCTCGGCCTCCGCCTTGGGTCTCTCCTCCCCAACTTTCTTTTTTTTCCTTCCCCGCCTGCTCACGAAGATGTTGTATGGCGGGCAGAGTGGAAGCTGAAAAAAGATAACAAAGATATGTTTGAGGACTTCAACTAAACAATATAATAGTTACAATAGCAGACATAGAGGAAACTTACTACTCAACTTCCTCAAAGTCTTGCTGGACTGACGCTCCCTCCTAGGCGGTAGCTCCAGCTCTAGCTGAACGCGACCAGTCCTAGACTTGGGCGCGTCCACAACTTTGCTCCATATAACCCTCTGCAGAAGCCACCTTTTTTGTTGCAGGCTCTTCCTGCTCATCATCCTACGTCAGCAACAGATGCCTGCGCTTTGTCGTTTTAGCTAAACTAAAACAAACAAGTCAAAACGGCGCAGACAACACTCTAAAGAAACCTATGAAAGCGATACTTACACTTCTCCTTGACAACATTCCTTGTCCCGGATCCACTGCTACTGGAACCCACTCCACCTTGGGTCGCAGCCACATTCCTGCTCGAACCACCACTTACATGGCGACGTAGACGATACGCTAAATTAGACGATGATCCACTTGACTCATCTTCCTCAGACAAAATAAGAAACTCAACCTCCGTCGCCATACAAACGGATATGGGTTGAGGATTGCTAACAAAAGCAAGTGCTATGTATTCAGCAAGTGCACCTTCGACGCGACGAGAAAAGACGAAGTTCCCTCTCATCTTCTCTACACCAGGCACCTCCCTCTCCGGGACGTCAACAAACCTGGTGTGTGACACCATTTGCATGAAGAAGTCAAACAACCTGTAACCTCACGAATTTTCCCATTTATTTTGCATTAAAGTATTTCCCGATCCATGATATAAAGTCTAATTTATTTCTAAGTATTCTTATCTTTTTTTTTCGTGCACTCTATTTTTCTAAGTTCCTTTTATCATTGTACATAAAAAAAAAAAATCTTCAATCATGACATATGTCCTATCTTAATTCTATTTATAAAATCGTCATTTTATAAGACGGTGTTTTTATTTTCTAATTCAAACTAATGATTTTTTATTTATTTAAAGCTAATCATTTTTCCAATTACATTTATAATCTCAAACAAGGAAGATATAAATTCGTTTCAAAATATATATATATATATATATATATATATATATATATATCAAAGCCTTGAATCAAAGTCTTGACAACATAATTCTTGGAGTCAAAGTCTTAGTCAAACAGTCAAAGTCCTAGTCAAATAGTCAATTCATCATAAAACCTTACTTTATGGTGTTGACCAATTTTAATGGCTAATTGAATCCAAAACTAGTATAAAAACTCACCTATGACCCATTACACTAGGCACCTCTAAATCGATTGTTTCAATCCGATTAAACTTTCCCTCATACCTTTCTTCTATAGTCTATTACTTCTACAATTGAAGCTTTGATTATAAGCTCTTGTAATTGGCGAATTGGAAGCTTGATATTCTTTCTTTTTCGGTTTTTATTTCTTCAAATTGGACTAGCTACGTTGTTAAGTCTTTGGGATTCGCCTCACATACATTCACAACGCTTAGAGGATAATTCAGCTTAGCGAATGTGAGTTTACGTAACCATGTTTATGCAATTCTTTATACTTGCAACATTATACTTAAGCAATTCTACATACATGTCTAGTTGTAAACTTTAATGCCTCATGATTTAGACAACAACAATTTCAACAAGTTTCAACAATACATAATCATTAGCTATGGCCAAGCCGGCGATACTCAATAATAGATCTATTGGATTGACAATCCCACTTAGATTCGTTGACCATCTTTTATGGGGAGCGCGGGTGATTGTTATCGTTCCAACATATTATTAAGGTGAACCGTGGATGACTGGATGGACCTAAACTAGTCGGAGGTTTGATTATGTCGATTCAACATTTCATGTTTATTCATGTAGACTTAAACTTACGATAGACATATGAATTGCTAAACTTTTATTCTTAAACTTAATTGCTTGACATGGCTTATGTATTCTCACCAACTTCTAGTTGACCCCCCCCCCTATTTTTACAACCCAACAGGAAATAATGATGCGTGAAGACTAGAGTGTTAGCATGAGAAGACAAAATTGAAGTATATGCTCCCACTCACGAAGGATCTCATACTCCTTCACGAAGGCTTTGAACTTCTCCATGGACCAGGCTATTTGGGCCTCCACCATGGCCAACTCCATCTTCGTCGTCTTTTCCTCGGTCGACATTATCAGGAAACACAAAGAATATGAAAAGAAACAAGACTATAATATCAATTTAGTTGGAAAATCCAAAGGAATGTTACCGTTGAAATGAAGAATCGATAAACAAAGTGAGAAGCCTTGAGAAAGAAGGACCTATTTATACCCATCGCATTAATTTCAATGAGAAGGGCATTAGTCATCATAAGAGACTTTTCGGTGGATGTCCAATCACGTTGTGACACGTCAGACGGCCCACAAGACTGACTGCACATGTGCCGCGTGTGTACCACTCACCTGACGGTTACAGTACCCAACAGCTGTCACCACCACCTTTTCCTGACACGTGTCCACCAAACAACACCCCTGCTCTACGAACCATCAGACACGTTTCCTCGTATGCAAAAATTCCCGCCCATTAATTCATGAAGAATTCAAAGAGACACATTAATTGCGCATTAACTCCTCTACAGCAGGCGCGGAAATGGAAAATTTTCTTTTCCGTTTATTATGAACATCATGCACATCAATGGGAAACACCTTTTCAGGTCTCCCGCATGCGCACAAATGGAAAACTTTCTTTTCCATTCTTATATCATCATCATCATCATCAAGCGCAAAAGTGCAAGACGCTTTTTCAGGTCTCCCACATGCGCAGACGTTGGAAAAACTTCTTTTCCCATTGATGTCATTATTTCACGCGCAACATTAACAGACGCCTACCTACGGCTGCGGCATACTCCCCGATAGACATCTCTTCACAATGACACACATCATACACAATTCAGACTGATCCCTATAGGTGCACCAGTTGCCGCAGACATCTAAATTGTAACTCAATTTTAAAAACTTGCTCATCACGCGACCCACATGTACACCGTGATCGCATGAAAACCCGGTGACAACCAGACACGAATCAAGGTACACATTAAAAGTCGCACGCAAGCTCCACCACTGTCATGCATCTCCACTATACAAATTCAACATCAACAAAAATGCCATAAATATAAAAATCAGCTGCCTGAAAATTCAACAAGTCCAGCACTCCCTCATTCCTTCTCTGCAAAGCAACATGAAGCACTACATTAGGGGGACATAAAGGGATATGGTTCCAAAACCAGTGACACCATTTTCAATTGTGAAACCAGATTGTGTTTATATGGCTTGCTGTGATTTCTTAAATGTAGAATGGTTGGTTAAGATCTATGAACATCCAATAAAAGGCTACGTCCATAAACACGACGCTACTTCTCCCGCCCGTTCTACGTTAGCGGACATATACCACGTCAGACACAATGACGCTGGTTCTACCGCCCGTTTTACGTCAGCGCAAGCCTGATACAAACGAAGTTTCCTCGACACAGAACATCAAAGCTTCATCAACACGACTAAAAGATACCTCTTCGGGCCACATCGAGACACACACCCCAGAACAGACATGCCCTGGACAACTGTTCCTGACATAAAGATCGCCCGTCAGAGTCTGCGACCAATCATAGGCCGCGCCTGGCCTGACAACCAGAAAGAACGACGACGTGGCAACTCTCCAGCCAAATCATACCCAGAAGACTTTGCCAACCCCCAAACTTGTCTCCGGTTCCAGAAGAGGAGATGATTACAGACCGCCCCAACGAGCCAATAGGCGGACGCCACGTGTCTGCTGACCTTCTGCGTTCACTCGATGGCCGCCACGTGGATTTTTGACAGGACGGTAACATCTCCCCTTTTCTTTTTACATGTCCACTTGCACAAAATTGGGCTTAGGGATTTGAGCCGGAGATTAGGAGATACCTATACATGGGCCTGGCCCCATTAAGGGTAGAGGATGAGTTGAGAGAGTTGGATGTCAATGTGCTATAAAAGGAGGTGTCTGTTCTCCTTTTATGGATCATCTTTTATCCACTAAACTCTTGTTGTAAAGACTACGAGCACATCGTGCTTTTTCAACCTTTGTTTTTATAACCAACGTTTAGAGGTTCGGCTCTTTTAATCGGTTGTCTCATCTTTTCCTTGGTCTAATTCCTTAGACCCTCATTTACTACTACACACTTTTTATCCTAAACCTACACCTTTCCTGAAAATTCACTATTTAGATCAGCCTGACTGATAATCTAGGATCCATGTTTCTTCATAATTAAAAAGAAAAAAAAAGTCTCTTAATTCAATTTATCATATAAATTATTCAAATGCACAAATATGTTAAATTGATTATAAATAAATGTCTCGTAGAAATACAATTATCACATATATAGAAGCCACATATCTTTAAGTGTCACTTGACTTCATAATATTTTCACAGCTTATATCTACTAATAATTTTATTTTTTATTGCAACTTTCTTAATAAAGTAATAATAATCATCAACAAATCAAATTGTAATATAACAACTTATTATGATTAAAGTTGGTTGCTTGCCAACATTTCGGGGGTTAGGGAGAAAATGTGATGACAAAGCGTGGAACACAATGTTTTGAATGGTTAAACGTTGACTTTTAGTTTGGTCAGAACTAGTTAAAAAATTACTAACTTATAATTTGATTGCTTAATAATGCATGTGGCTTTGAAGCACCATGGGTCTGCAAAACATTTTAAATATATAATAAATGTAAAATATATATATGGGGTTGTTCACACAGTTTTAATTTGGAGATTTGCTTTATTTAAATGTGTGTGTATCTTGTGTTTAGATCTTGAAGTCTTTGAACAAGGTAGCTTAGTGTTTTATTGGTTGTACTTTGTGCATGAAAGCTTTCACATTAATTTGAAAGACTTTTCAAGATTTAGAAATATATTGTTATCGTGGATGTGAATTTTGTGTTTAGATCTTGACCATGAGTTTAGCATCTTGAAGTCTTTGGACAAAGAATCTAATGTACCATGTTTGTACTTTGTGCATGAGTACTTGTACATTATCGTGGGAGGAGTGGATGATAGGTCGAGGGGCTGTTTGGTAAGGCTCTTGACGAGATTCTGAATGGTTAAGCACTAAATGGTTAAGTATTCAACGCATTTGTTTCGACCTCTGAATGGAATGATTAAGCTTGACTCATTCAGACTTGGGATGTAACTGAACCATTCAACACTAAACGAAGCTACATTGTTCTCCTGCGTTGCGTGATCTGCAACATTCCATGTGAAATCTGAAAACGCAAAACGTGAGCTGTAGCATGAACGAAGTTGTTCCTCCCCTTCGCGTGCTATGCAACACCTCGAACAGGAAAAAAAATCAGCTATGCAACACCTCGAACAGGAAAAAAAATCAGCATCACGAACTGAAAAAAAAAAAAAAGCAAAACCAAGTGTCATGCAGACTCAGATTTTTGGAGCGACATTCATGTCCGCAGGCCGCGCGGGTGACGCATGGAATCACAACCAGAAACCCGTTTTTGCACCCTCCATGCGTGCGGGTAGGTTACCAAGTAAAATGTGAGACATAAGATTTGATACCTTCCAAGTGGTTTCCACATATAAACCAATCCATTTTTACTTCCCCTATCAATGTGGGACCAGAAGACTAACCATTCATAGGTCCAAAAAAACAGCACTTAACCATTCAGTTTCTCTTACCATTCATCACTTAATGATTCAACACTTAATCAACCAAATAGCCCTTAAGAGCTTCCAAGTCTGGGCAGTCACATTAAATTTGCCAAAAAAAAAAAAAACTACCCCCGTCATTCATGACTTCATTCTAGAGCAAGTGAAATAGCATTGTCTTGTTACGCAAATTAGCAAGATTTGAACTTAGTTGGTGTACGATGCGGTCAATTTGAAACACCATTGCCAAAACGAACGACCTCTTTCAGAAGGCCTGATTTCATAGACATTCTCTCAGGTCGTAGCCAAGATTATCACCTCTTCCATGGTCCATCTTGTTCTTGCCATTTGATATATAGTATTTTTTTTTTTAAAAAGAGATGGATATAGGGCGAAAAATTGGTGAATGAATGATGAAGAAAGGTGAAGAAATGGTGAAGAAGTCGTGAATAAATAGATGTAGGGTGAAATTTGGAGAAGAAATGTATGTGTGTATATTGAAAATGGTAACTTTTTAAAGAAATTCAAACGGTCAAAAAAATTTGACCGTTACACATTTATTCCTACCCACCATCATCGACTTCCACCATTCACCCATTCTACCCGACTACCGCGGAGTGGTGTGGCTGATCAACTACTAGGTAACTGAAGGGTACCCGACTCCCACATTGCCTACCCTTTCTGTAACACCCCAAAATCTGTTTCGTTTAATTATGCTAATAGGCATGATTAATAAATAACAAAAGAATGATATAAAAATGTATGTTCTATCAACAAATAAAACGAGGCTTAGATGATAAAACGGGGATTATAATCCTCGTAGGAAAACGACCTCGTTAATTTCGACATCTAAAAAGTAGATAAACTGGCCCTCAAACCTAACTAAGGTAACTCAGTTAGTGATGACAATTGATTAGAATTTAGAATTGAAAGGGAGGGACTATAGATGTCAATGTGCCAAACTTGAGAGATTAAAGAATGGAAAAGAGTGGGAATCGATATTCACCTTCCTGATGTCGATCTACACACAAACAATCCTAATTCACCAAATTATTAAGTATCTAGGGCAAATAAAAAAAGGATAAGTGTGCATGAGGCTGATTTAGATCATTTAAGGTCTCATTAACCAATAGCTTAATTACATAATATGCCACTAAGCATGCCTTGAAAACATGAATTCTAGGCTTAAATGATGAGGAACACACTATAAGATGAAATAAGTTGCCTAATGATGATTAGGAAATTGAAATTGCACCAAAGTTAATGAATATGACATGCGGAATGAAGTGCTAGTCCTTACAAGGATTACTGCCTTAAACTAGTGCACATGAGTATATTAAGGATAGTTTGACTTTTAAAAGTCAAACTGACCCAAATATAAGTTTTGATGAAATGGTGTATATAGACTTATGAGATGTAATAATTGTTTGTTATAGTGAAGGTTTGACCTTGTCAAGTTAGGTGGAACCTTGGGAGAAACAGATCAAACTAACTAACGGGTAAAGAAGCACATAAATTGATGTCAAGGTAAGTGACTTATTTTAATAATACCATTCATGAGTCAAAACCATATAATTCTGTTAATGTTTAAACTACTAAAGCTATTATAAATAGAATGTGACTTAACAAACCCAACCCATAACATCCTGAGATGAATGAAATCCTTAACAAAGGTGGAACATAATCCTAAAGGTGTGCACTCCGAAGATCACTAGTGCACCCGTAGGTAATCCTCCCTTTGCCAAGAAAATCACGCACACATTAGGTAAGAACCAAAAACGTATCACTCAGATCTGGTCCACTTCAGAAGCCATTGCTTAGAACCCGGTTTGGATATCAGAAACCCAAAGAATCTGTCTCACTATCGGTTTTCTTTCCTTGGATCTAGCTCAGGACTACCAGAAGTCGTACGAACCCCATGATAGTTAATTTTATTATTTAAGATAGGGTTGATTTTGGAGGTTTATCAAGTTAATCACTAATTGAACCTGTCACAAAGATAAACAAACAAGAATTAGTTAAGAAGATAAACACACTGAATGCCTAAAAATAAACTGCTACTAATAATAAAAGTCTACAAATCGAAATAGGTACGGAGAATGCTGGATGGATACAACCATAATGATAATCAACATAAGAACATGGAAGCTTCCAACTCATAGACAAGCCTTCCACCTCCTTGATCCTATGTATCTAATATAATCCTCACAACCCTCGATGTTTTATTGCATGTAACTACTCTACGGTTCCATTCTCGTCCAAGATGATCAAGGTAGGACGAGGCCTAACCTTGGTGGGGTGTTAGGATGGCCCTAAGGCCTCTCACTGGACCCCAAGATCTCTGGAAGAAGCTTGGAAGTTGTCCCAATAAAGCTCTTGAAGGACCAAGAAGGAACACCAAATGATTAAGTTGAGCTTGCAATTTATAGAGGTGTCAGACTGTGCACGGGCGTGCACTACCACACGTACGTTATGTTGCTGCAAATCTGTCTTGTCTGTACTTTCTGTCGTTCACGGGCGTGCCACCCGACAAAATGACTTTTCTTGTCTTCCAAGTTGGCTGCTTTGTCTTCTAGTGCGCGGGGTTCTCGTGCAAGTGAGCATGGGCATGCTTGGTCAGTCCCAGGTCAATTTTATCACCGTTTAAGCCCCAAGAAGGACTTTACACATACTTGGAACATGCTTCGGGTCTCGTATTCTCAGTAATCTTCGGTTTTTAGCTGTATTTGCCCGAAAAACGTCTATTTTCGGGTTGGAGCTCCAATTTCTTGAAAACCACAAATAGGAACGATTAAGTAGCTGCAATTATCAATTTAAGCTCAATTTTGCCCTATTTTGAAACTATTTATGCATGTTTTTTATATGTAATTGATGACACATCAACGCTCAAGACCACCTTTTCCCAAGGTGACAAATAAAGCGAAAATCGTCCACGCAAATTATGCAGGATAATCTACGAAAGTTAAAACACTCCCATATGTATGTAAATTGCATGATATACGTATTAGTAAAAACCGAGCAGTCGCAAAGTCGGATAGGTCTTAGTTAGACCAATTTTTTTAAATAGCACGTGCGGGTTATTTATTGACCCGAACGTACGAGGTATATTGAGTCATGTTTCTTTTAAAAAAAAATCATTGTAACTAATTTAGGACCAGTTCAAGATTAAATATTTATTAAATGTAGTTCAAATGGGTTGGGTCTTACGCTTTCAGACTTTTCAAGATTTAGAAAAATATTATTATCATGGAAGACTTTAAGAAGTCAACTAATAAAAGCAAATTAATTTGCTGGTAACTTGTCTTATTGACAGAAAATATTGTAGCCATAAAATAATAAAGATAATTTAAAAGTAATACAATTCCAAAGTGTATGTATGCCCATCAATCCATCATGGTTATCATTATCATCATCATCAATACATGACTGTCATATACTTGCAAGTAGTTAGCATATTGTCACGACACACCTAAAATCAGCCATAAATTTTCAGCTTTTAGGCCTTTCTGGGACCATCTCGACACTTTTAGAGATGTCCGGCAATCTTCGGAACAGCCTACGAAATTCCAGCAATCGTGGGGCACCTTCAAGTACCAAGTTCCAACCATGAGGGATCTAGAAGACGCTAGAAATGGCTGGTCATTTCACTCATAAAAATCCAACCATAGAACCTTCTAGACTCACCAATTATGACCACAAAACATTATATATGTTGATGGATCTATCTAGAACTTAGGTGATAGATTTTGTAAGAAGTATCTAGAAGCATCTAGATCAAGCATCACTAGTATAAATAGGTCATCAAGGCATCATTTGTAATCGCCCCTCATAACTTGATCACTACCCAAATCACTTGTAAAGCTTCTTGTAACTTTGTTATTGTATCAATATAAAGAGTTAATCTTTCATAACTTGAACGCTTTCGCATCACTTAGCGTGAATTACTACATAACCAGATCAAAGGCTTAACTTAGAGGCATTCTAAGTCGCTGCACGTGAGTCAAGAAAGTTACTCCGTGACAAGTGGTATCAGAGCCGCGTCGGTTCATCGGGATGGCAAACAAAAAGACCAAGAGAAACGCTGCTACCAAAAAAGCAACACAACATCAAAACGAGACTCCACAAGAAGCTGAGACAAGCAAAGGTACGTCTATGGATCTAGTTAAGTCCTTAGACAAAATGATGGCCAATGTTGACGCATCGGTCACACAACTCGGAAATTTAGTCAATAACTACCTCAAAAAGCTAGAAGCTTTTGAACCATTACGTGTTGAGTTAAAGGAGCTCAAAACCGACTTCAAAGATACTATTGAAGTCATACGTCTTAAGATGCAAGACACGATCGAAAAGGAGGTTGCGAAGCTCCGAGAGGAGGTAGACAAAAAACTCCAAGAATTATACACAAACTTTGCTGAAATGAAAGCAAAAGAAAACCACAACAAGATAAAACCAGAAGCATGTTTGGGGTCAATACAATTACGAAAATTCAATACTTTACATCAAAAAGAAAATACCAAAACAAAACACAAAAAGAGAGGAGTCATGAACAATGGCAAGTCAAGCCAAAGAAACACAAAACCAAGAACGAATTCAGAGAAAAGGCTTCAACTCGTCAACATGGTGGTAAACGGAAGACCCGTAAAAGCACTAGTTGACACAGGCGCAAGCCATAACTTCATCTTAATTGATGAAGCCATAAGACTCGGTGTCCGAGTAACCAAACATAATGCGACAATGAAGGCCACAAATGGACGAATGCAACCAATACTTGGAATGGCATATGGCGTTAAAGCCACAATTGGGAAATGGAAGGGAAGGATAGACCTTTTCGTTGTCCCAATGGAAGATCATAACTTTGTGATTGGCCAAGATTTCCTCGACAAGGAATCAGCTTTTCCCATGCCTTTCGCAAATAAGTTTTGCATCATGATCGAAGATCGCCTCCACACAGTCAAGATGGAGTCTGATCCAAGACAAGGTGTGTCAATAACATCAATGCGCCTAGAAATCGATTCCAAGAGATGTTCAGGCACAAGCTTATCACTAGGACCATCCATCATTACCAGAAAGGAAGGAACAACGAGCGTGTCTCGCAAACACGACGAGGACGTCGTGGATTTAGGTGGGGGAGAATGTCACGACACACCTAAAATCAGCCATAAATTTTCAGCTTTTAGGCCTTTCTGGGACCATCTCGACACTTTTAGAGATGTCCGGCAATCTTCGGAACAGCCTACGAAATTCCAGCAATCGTGGGGCACCTTCAAGTACCAAGTTCCAACCATGAGGGATCTAGAAGACGCTAGAAATGGCTGGTCATTTCACTCATAAAAATCCAACCATAGAACCTTCTAGACTCACCAATTATGACCACAAAACATTATATATGTTGATGGATCTATCTAGAACTTAGGTGATAGATTTTGTAAGAAGTATCTAGAAGCATCTAGATCAAGCATCACTAGTATAAATAGGTCATCAAGGCATCATTTGTAATTGCCCCTCATAACTTGATCACTACCCAAATCACTTGTAAAGCTTCTTGTAACTTTGTTATTGTATCAATATAAAGAGTTAATCTTTCATAACTTGAACGCTTTCGCATCACTTAGCGTGAATTACTACATAACCAGATCAAAGGCTTAACTTAGAGGCATTCTAAGTCGCTGCACGTGAGTCAAGAAAGTTACTCCGTGACAATATGATTCCATACATGTATTATGAGCCACCGTCATGGTACATGAATGTCATACACACAATGCATTTTAAAACTATTAACATGTGAGCACACAAGTGCAGGATTTCGGTGTTCAATATCGAATTATTCAATTTATGGATATTCGAATTAAAAACAAAAAAATCCATTTCCTACTCATTAAGTATAAGTTAGATATACACATTCATACATCTCTGCTATTCTCAAACGAGATAAAAAAGCCTATACTACTTTATTATAAATTATTTGTATGTGTCAACCAACATTGACCAAGAAAAAGCTTATGCAACGTCAGAGGGGGTCTGTATAAGACCATGTGTAGTGGAGGAAGTTATTTATAACGCCCCTAATTCTGATTGGTTCACGTGGCAGCTGAGTCAGCATGAGGAAGTGTAGTGAAAAAGGGGTGTAGTGGTAGGGGGTTATATATATAACGCTAGTCAACATGTTCACTCGGTCAACATGAAGAGATTGTCCACGTGGCCTCTTCTTATTCGGTGGTAAACATCTTCATTCGGCGTTATATATATAACGCTAGGACTTGATTTTGCAATATAACACCACCCCCGTAACGGTGTGGGGGCGTTATTTTTGGATTTCGCGCCAGGTCATGCCACCACTACACCCAGTCTAACTATATCAAATTTTCTGTACAACATCTTCTTAGGTTTCAATGTACGAATATTAAAAAGTTAAAATCAACAAATCATGTAATAAAATCGATTACAGAACTAAATTCACAATCAACAAATGAAACAAGCTAGAAAATTAATTTGATCAAAGTAGAAGCACTTACAGTAGAACTTTTTACGTTTCTAAGAGCACCTAAAATGCTAGTCAAACAAACCACTCCAAACCGTCACGTCATTATGTCACATTATTTTAAACCATTTCAAATTTTTTCCTTGAACTCCAAACCATTTCAAACCTCCAACTCATCACCTACTAATTTTCCTTTTATTTTAATTTATACTCCACACACAAAAAAAAAACTTTTTTTAGTTAATATTAAAGTACACCGACCATATGATAGAGCAAACACATAAGAAATAACCAAAGCTTTTCGGATAAAATTTATTCAATTAAGGCAATGCCTTATATAGGGAAATACATAACGTAAACATAATTCAAATGGAACAATCATAACAGAAATAACACAAAAACTGGACGATGCATGTAACCAGGAAGAGACTCTTGACGATGCATATTATTCGCACAAAACCATAACAACTCCAACGAACATAATAACGATAGGATTGAATTATTCTCTAATATCCTCCCTTAATTCAATCCTCCTAACTCCCATAGCTTCCATGAGATAACCAAACCGATCTGCTGCTAAAGGTTTAGTCAGTAAGTCAACCACGTGATTTTCGGTTCTGCATGCCCTCAACATAATTTGATCAGATTCAACCAAAATGGTGTGTAGTGCTGCATTTTTGGATAAAAAGATAGCTGAAACATTATCATATTAAATATCAGTTGCCTTCTTATGTTTATGACCCAAATCACACAATAACTGCCTCATCCACACTGCTTGACAGGCTGCATTATTTGCTGAAATGTACTCAACTTCCATAGATGAAAGAGTAATTACTTGTTGCTTCTTTGAACACCAAGTCATTGCATTGTTTCCCATAAAGAACACATAAGCTGAGACACTTTTACGATCTTCTGATGATCATGCCCAATCACTGTCTGAAAAACCGACTAACTTTACTTCTTCACCTCTACTATACCACAAACCATAGTCAACAGTAGCAGCTACATATCTAAGGATTCTTCTAGCAGCCCCAAAGTGAGCTGGAGTAGGGGCTTGCATGTATCTAGCAATGAATCCAACAGAGAAGGCCAACTTAGGCCTTGAATGGGTTTAATAAAGTAGTCCACCAACCAGGCTTCTAAATTTCCTTTCATCAACTTTTCCATCAACATAACCCTGCAACTTTTCACCCCTATTCATAGGAGTCACAACACCTCTACAACCCTACATTCCAAACCTTTTTTAAAAGATCATTTGCATACTTGTTTTGGGAAATAGAAATACCATGACCAGATTGATTAATCTCTAAGCCAAGAAAATAGCTTAACTTGCCAAGATCTGTCATGTTGAAGTCTTTAACCATCTTTGATTTGAATTCATCATTTAATAAATCTGATGAGCTAGTATACATTATGTCATCTACATAAATGCATATGATAATTATCCCTTGCCCACCAGACCTCTTGACATAAACAGTTGGCTCACTAGAAATTCTTAAATAAGAATTACAATATAAATAAGAATTAATTCAATCATACCAGGCTTTGGGGGACTGTTTGAGACCATAAAGAGCCTTATGTTGCAGACTTTATCTTCTTCCCTTTGTATCTCAAAACCTGGTGGTTAAGTAACATAAACATCTTCTTGAAGTGTACCATTTAGGAAAGCTGATTTTACATCAAGCTGATGAACACTCCAACCTTGTTGTGCAGCCAATGACAAAATAACTCGAATTGTCTCAAATCTAGCAATCGGAGCAAAAGTATCTTCATAATTGATTCCATATTCTTGGGCATACCCTTTTGCAACTATTTGAGCCTTGTACTTCTGAATCATGCTTGTTGCATTCAGTTTAACTTTGAAAATCTACTTCAGGCCAATAGGCTGCTTGTCTTCTGGCAAGCTCACTAAGGTCCAAGTCTTGTGTTTATCCAAGGCTTGTTATTCAACCTTCATAGCCTCCTTCCATTCACTAGACAACATTGCTTTCTCATAAGATGTGAGCTCCATAAATAAGAGAGCAAGACCACATTTATACAATTCTTGAACTTGCTAAGGTTCAAAAGGAACTGTATCACCATAAATATGATTCAAGGACCGAATCCTAGGATTCTCTCTACTGTCATTGTTGCTCCCACTTATTTCAACTTGGTTACTTCCAACCTGGTCAGAACTTTCTACAGTAGTGTGTTGAGTATTTGATGGATCATCATTGTTGTCAGCAGCTTCAACATCATCTTGAATGGCATTTGGTTCCCACATGTTAATGAATTCAGAAGGAATTCCAAATTTATCATCTTGCTTATCATTCCACTTAGCCTACTCATCAAACACTACATTCCTGCTTGTAATAACACACCTCTTCTATAGATCATGATAAAGCCTATAAGCCTTAGAATTTAGAGAGTATCCAATAAAGATGCATTTTCTGGCTTTATCATCAAGTTTCTTTCTGTGTTGTTTAGGCACCAAAGTGTAAGACACACATCCAAACACTTTCAAGTGAAACCGGTCACAAACCAAATTAGATAAAATGTTGTACATTGTTCATCTCAAAATCTTGATTAACAAAACACAAAGGATTCTTAAGATATGTATCGAGATAGAGAGGGTTAATGATGACAATGTAGAGATTTGGATTGGGTTTTGTTTCCTTTAATTCCCCACCTTAATCACTTCTACCTCCTTGTTCAAATGCAAAAACAAAAGAATAAACAAAATCCAAAACTCATTCAATGTCTAGATCTCTCATAACCCAATGTTTAATTTGTTTATCAACCTCAAAAATCTTAACATGTAATGGTTTATCCATACTTTTACCAAGTTTTTTTTTTTTTTTTACTTGTTCATTACTTTAACACACTGATACACAACTTGAATACACTTTGCACGACTAATACAATGCTAACATGTATATAATGCTAACATGTATATATGCAGTGGCGCAGCATAGTAGGGGCGGGGAGGGGCGGCCGACCCCCCCGGATTTTCGCGCAGAAGTTCCGATTATATAGTATTCGTATAGAAAATTTTGAAAATATAGGGTTTCGACCCCCCGAAACTAGTGACTTCCGACCCCCGAACCTTCGGGTCAAGCTTCGCCACCGTATATATGCATATTAACTTGGGTTCTAGGATTCATACACCTCTGTCATCATATTCAGAAGTGAGTGACATCACATTCTGAGTATGTGGCAGCCTCCTATTGGTGTGTGATGTAAGCCAGGGTGTATGATTTCTAATTAGAGGGTGTATGATTCCTAAATACCTATTAACTTTTCCATAAAACTTTAACAAACTGATACACATACTATGAGTATGCAATTATGTGTCTCAAAGTTATAAAATTGTAGATTAAAGCTATATGAATTCCATGTTTTTAATTTTCAAAATTGTCAAGACTAGATGAAAATTATAAATTGGTGTAGGTTCACCGTTCATGCACCCATGTTGACAGCAAAGACTATAATATGCATTTGCAACACAAATCTGTTTAAACTTTTGTCCACTAAAATGATTATATAACTTTATAACATATATACCTTTGTCCTCTAAAACATATAAACAATAATCTTTTGCAACTTGCGCCCTTATCTCTTCATTGCCACCACTTTCCAGCCTTATCCCACGTGATCACAACAAAACATGTACGGCTAAATATTTTCAAAAACCACCCCTAAACAATCAAACACTGTCACAAAACATCAATAACTCTTTGTTTTTTACAACTTTCAAACCCTAACAAATCCATCTCTACACCACTTCTCTTGCTACTACAACTACTCACACTCGAAATCTCAACTCCAAACAACCGTAAAATCTGAACCGGTTCAACCAGCTTTACTGGTTGGGTAACTGGGACAAGTGATCCTGATCGTGTTCCAGGATCACCTGACCCAGTTTTTGATTCCCAACTAATGTAAAGTTGTTTGTCCGGTCCAGTTGAGCTTAGAAAGCTCACGCAATCACCGGCTTTTAAATTCTTTTCTTTCACGAACCGGCTCCAACCTTTGGTTAAAACATAACTTTGACTACTATTCCAATATGAGTAACGAAATCTCCAAACTTTTGAATTGGTGTCTTCGAAATGTAACAAAACCCCTTTTGAACTTGTTCCTTTTTGAACCGGAAAATGTTTTTCAGCATATTGTTTAGGTATCACGAGCCGGTTCAGTTTTCCAACGTCGCTAGGTGTAACGGTTTTTTGGAAGAGGTGTCTACGTGGCATGGTGGAACCCGACCCGGAAGAGGGATTGAACCGGGTTTGAGAAGTGGAGTTGTGTGTGTTATAGGTTCTTTTGTATTGCTCTAGCTCGTCATTGTATGTGTGTTTTCTTAGCATGTCAACAATTTCTGATTTTGAGTGACGGTTTAAGAAAGTTGCTTCTAACGCGGCCGAGTTTTCGTCGGTTATAACTTGCTTGAAGTTTGTAACCGCGTCTCGGCCGCGGAAGCGCTGGACTGCTATGTCATACGCCTTCGCGGCTTCGTCTTCCTCGTTGAACGTGCCGAGCCATACCTAAAGTAATATTAATAATATTAATGATTTGACAACTAAAAATTAATAGTAAAAATTGAAAGAGAGGTACATGGTTGGTGTATGTTTGGCATACATAGGTTTTGTTATCCAACGTACCTAATATGTATCCCTTGATATTGCATCGTCAAATCATGAAATCAGTAAAATATTAATGATTTGACAATTTAAATGGTACGACTAGTTAAAAACCAACCTAGGCTTATGTTTACCACAACAAAAAGGGTTGTGATAGAACTACCGTTTCCATTGTTTTTAACTATAACCCTTTGGTTACTAAATCAATCACGGGTCCGTTTAGCCTCGTCAGGAGCAGGACGAGGCTAAACGTACCCAGGTTAAAACAAAATCTTCTCATTAACCGGAAGATGTTTAACATATATTTATGTTTATGTTTATGACAGAGATCATGATGCTTTAATCCTATATAGTAAACATAAAATTAGCACCACCATACCCTCTGGTGCTTCTCATAAATCTGAGCTCCCCAGCGGCCATTCGGTTGCGGAACAACGCCTTTATACCTCGAAGACGGCAGCTTTCTAGACAGGGCTTCCACTTCGGGGTCCGAAAGGACCGAAACCACGCTGGCTCCGCTTCCAACCCGGCGAAGGCCGCTCATATCCACCGGTAGAGTGGTGGTTAGCGGTTGGGCAACGGTGGAGATGGTTTCACTAGTTGTGGTTCGATCATCGCTGCAACTTCTTTCCATTTGTAGAGAGAGAAATGAGAGTGGTAATGATGGAGTTATTGTTGATATTTCAACAGAGAGATGTATGAAAGGTATGAAATGTGTGTGAGAAAAAGGGTGTGTATATATAGGGATAAAGGAGATATTAAATCTTCATGTGGGTGATTGATAATAATATTATAGTTTCATGTTGTTATATAATAAAATCCTACTTGATACATTTGTGTGTATAATATGTAGATATGGAGAAAAGGCCAAATATACGTAGGTAAGAACTAGGAAGGTTCGTAGGTTATGTGTGGGAATATATAATGGGATACATTTCCAACCCTAATATATTTTGTTTAGAGTTAATTGTCAATTTAGTCCCTGACGTTTGTCAAAAAATTACCACTTTCATCCAAATCTTTTTATTTGGTCAATTTAGTCCTTTTGGTTTCATTTTTTTGTCATTTTAGTCCTTGTGGACTAACAAGATTTGGATGAAAGTGACGATTTTTAACAAACCACAGGGACTAAAATAACAAAAAAATGAAACCACAGGGACTAAATTGACCAAATAAAAAGATTTGGATAAAAGTGGCAATTTTTGACAAACCTCAGGGACTAAATTAGCAATTAACTCTTTTGTTTACAAAAATTAAAAAAAAGGACTTTAATTCAACTAAACACTTCACTTAGGGGGACGGGGCGTCACCAGAAAAGTTTATGGGTATCATACTACCAGCTTGGTAACACCGCTATCACCAGTGCTAGTAGGGGTCTCATAAACCATTTGCTGGTTCTAGTTAACGGGCTAGTAACTATTAATAATAATTGCAACTGTCGAATTTTAGTATTTATTTTATTACTTTTTTGACCGTTTGAATTAATTTAATATAAAACGGTAACAATTTTTTGACCGTTATTTTCAATTGGTATAAAAATGGGGATGGTTTAAATAAAAAAAACACAAACAACTAGATTAACTAAACCACAAACAAAACAAATGGATCCAAGGAAATTAAAGAGTGTTTCGAAGGGTGGGAGGGGAACCTAGAAATCTAAAGTTGGGGGTTCTAGTAGTCGAGGCAGAGGTTCGGGTTCGACATCGGGTACGGTTGAAGGCTATAGGCCCGTGATCAATTTTCTACAAACCCAACCCCAACAACAACCGTTTTACTCACAATACCCACAATTCCAACAATTCCAACAAACCCAACAACCCATTTTGTATCCACAATATTTTACGCCGCCTCAATTAACAACATCCTAACTAGACGACTCCGAGGTCAACATACATGACAATGACGATGACGTGGAAGAAACTGTGCCAGAGACACAGTTGCAGAAACATGGAGATGAACAATTAGGGGATGAAGCGGATGAGGCGCTTGAAGTTGAAGTTGAAGATCAAGTTGTAGAAGTTGATGCGGGGGGGGGGGGGGGGGGATATGAAAAGCGACAGAATATGGCACAAGAGATTGCTTTGGCAAAAACTTGGTACTATGTGTCGGAGAACAGGGAGAAGAGTAACCAAAGAAGCAAGGGAAATTTTTGGATGGCGGTCCAAAAACATTACGCGACACTGTTGGGAGGATCCTCCCTAACAGTTGATCAAATTACTTCTAAATAGCGATGCGCTTTGACGTACGAGGATTGACAGATTGGACATAAAGTCTGATAAAATCAAACGTTTAATGAACAGTTTGTGAACCATTTGACAGGAAGTTTGTTTGTATTCGTTGTTTTAATAACTGAAAGAATATGAACACAAAATTTCGTTTGTTTAGTAAGCCGAACAAACATGAACAACGGTCTTTTTTTTTTCATTTTTGTTCTTGAATGCTCGTAACATCTTCGTTTATATTTGATATTTCATTAGGGTTTTAATTTTTATTTTCTATTTAAGTAATTCGATATTCTCACTAATAAATTACTTAATCTATACTATATTATAATGCATGAGAGATGGATAATTTACGATACCCAAAAGTTAATTACTTTACTTTCATTAACAACCCTAAAAAGGGGATAAAATAGTCATTCAAACACTTTTACATTTTAGTACCTCATTTTAGTTACTTTAGTTCGCTCATTTTTAGTTACTAGTTACATTATTTTCTTCTTCCCTACAAAATTATAATTATTTTATTTAATCCTATCATAACTTTTAAACTACTATGTTTGATAAACATTCGAAAATACCGTGACGACGTGCTCATTTTTGCCGACGTTTCGATGTTTGTCTTATTCAATATCGATGTGTAGATTGAAATGTAAAAGAAATAAATGCGTTATGTACAAGTGATTATTGCATTAGATGTTTAACTGAAAGAATCTCAATTTCACCTACAACGAAATGCTTTTTAGCTAAAACTTTAAAAAATGTAACTAGTATTTTTATAAGATGCATTCCATTAATGTAGAAGTAAAGATAAAATAGTTAACGCGTTGTTTAGAATAAAATATTATAAAGCTTGACATTAAATTAAAAGCAAAAATGTAAGTGAAATTTGGATTATAGATCAACATAATTTAGACATAATTAAAGAACTTAGGCATGTTCATTGTTAATATGGATGTTGAATTATAACACCATTTCATGACAAATCAAAACTAACAATCGTAAAATTGAAGTTGGTTCTAAATACTTTTCGCCTAATAATGAAAAATTCACATTAATGATCAATCAAATGCAATGATTCAAAAAACCAAACAGGGCACTTAAAATCTACAGACCAGCTCTGGTAATTCTTAAATTATGATAATGTTGACATTACGATTCATCCTTGCTTTGGCTGGCAAATAATTTGTCTCATGGTAACAATACTACAACACAAGCCCGGGCTCTAAGAATGTTTTACCACATTTGCTATCGATAGCTTCAATTGTAGTACCCTTGAAGGGATATGGTGCCAAAAACAAATGACACCATATCAATAAAAGCAACATATTCTTTCCTACTGCAAGAAGTCAAGACATAAGAAGAAAGAAGACTGACTGATTAACATTAACAACAGGCTGCGTCAATAGAACATTACACAAGTTCTCCCGCCCGTTCTGTGTCGACGGATGAAGACCACATCAGACACGTTGACGCTGGTCCTTCCGTCCATTTTACGTCAGTTCTTCCGCCCATTTCACGTCAGTCCTTCCACCCGATTTATGTCAGCGGGGTAACCTACGTCTGCGACAATGACGCTAGTCCTTCCGCCCATTCTTCATTAGCACCAAGTCTGACACAAACGAAGCTTCATTGACATGAAACATAGAAGCTTCGCCAACACAAATGAAAGATACCTTTCTGGGCAGCATCGAGACACACACCCCTGGGCAGGCATGCCCTGGGCAACTGTTCCTGATGTGAAAGACTACCCATCAGAGTCTGCGACCAATCAAAGGCCGCGCCTGATCTGACGGCCAGAAAGGACGGCTACGTGGCAGCTCCCTAGTCAAGTCATCTCTGACATAAGACTTTATCAACCCCACTTGTCTCCCGGTTCTAAAAGAAGAGATGATTACTCATCACCCCAACAAGCCAATGGGTGGACGCCACGTGTCCGCCGACCCTCTGCGTCCACTCGATGGACACCACGTGAATTTTTTATAGGACGGTAACATCTCCCTTTCTCCTTTTTTTCACATAAACCACTTGCACCAAATTCTCTACTTGGGTCGGATAGGAGACCCCTCTACCTGGGTCGAATCCCATTAAGGGTAGAGGACGGGTTAAGAGAGTTGGAGGTCAAGGTGCTATAAAAGGAAGAGCTCGTTCTCCTTTTATTGGTATCTTTACTCCCACAATAACTCCCACTGAAAAGCCTACGAGCACATCGTACATTTCCAACCATTGTTTTTATTCCCAACGTTTAGAGGCTTGGCTCTTCTAATCAGTTGTCTCTTTACCTCCTTGGTCTTATTCCTAGACCCACATTTTCAAATATACACTTTTAAAACTAAACTAACTATCTACCCTGTGGATTCACTACTTGGATCAGCACTGACCCGGTGATCTAGGATTCGTGT
This sequence comes from Ambrosia trifida, assembly GCA_028751855.1. Classification (NCBI taxonomy): domain Eukaryota; kingdom Viridiplantae; phylum Streptophyta; class Magnoliopsida; order Asterales; family Asteraceae; genus Ambrosia; species Ambrosia trifida. The sequence goes on from CM054131.1 coordinate 103,778,358, forward strand.
TTATTCAACCCTGTTTAAATAATCAACATTAGCAGTATGTGCATATGTATATAGGTATGCATGCATATATTAATAGGTATACACATAAATATAATTAACTAAAAGAAACCCTAGTAAACTTTTAAATATACATAATTAGCAAAATATTAAAACATTAAAATAATTAGTTTAGAAAATGTGAAGATAAATACTAGATATTAATTGTAAGTAAATTTCTTTTAAAAACCATGTCTGCATCAATTTACCAGAAAACACCTTATGCATATTATATATACATGTGATATCAACATTTATTGTAGGATCGAATTTCGAGTCACCCGACAATCACGAGCTTTGATATTCAGAGTGCGGAATCCTCTGAATATGTTTGGATAACAGAAACAAACATGAAACAATGATAAATGCGTAATCAACACACACAAATGCCAGAACCAGAACTTCGAGTAGAAGTCCTAATCTAAATCACAAAAATCTCCATCCAAATCGACCCATTACAAAATTGAGAAACCTTGGTTGAATGAGTACAACAGTGCATGCGAGTAGACTTCTACTCGCATCACTGTGCAGGCGATTACGTGTACTCATGCGTTCCAACATGCGAGTAGGATATAATCGCTTATATTATAGGCGATTAGAACTCTGTACTCGCCTATAGCTGTTGCTCAACCAAATTTTGTCCGTTTTTGTCCGTTTTGTGGATTTTTTATCAGTTTGATGTTCTAATGGCTTGCCTTTGTATGTAGAATCATGAATTGGGGTACATCTCCCGAGAACAACTATTGTGCGTTTCTTGGTCCGATCAAGAAGGACAAGTATAAAGCTTTCGAAGGCATCATTGAGTTTTTGAAGCGCTCAAGGATTAGACATGCCATATCTACGCCACATGCAGCTTACAAAGACATCTTGCGTGAATTCTATAAAAATGCAAGTGTTGATCTTAACGCGACGCCGGCAGTTATCAAGAGTGTTATTCAACATAAGGAGGTGATTATATCAGAAGACATTGTACGTGAAGAACTACAATTCCATGATGCGAAGGATGATCCCATCGTATTTGATTCTATTCTGATCCGAGGCGGATTCTTAAGGATGAAATATGTTGGAGATGTCAGACAGCAAAAGATGTTGCAGAAAAGTAACTTGCCGCCTGAGCTGAAGTATCTTACACATGTTGTCCTGAAGTGCATTGGTCCCAGAAAGGCCACGTTCGATGCAATCAGAGACACGTTGGCTTCGGCAATAGTTGTTTTGAAACTGAATAAACCCTTTAACTTCTCAGGAATGATCATGCACCATTTGAAGGAGGTGATCGAGTCGAAGACGACAAAGAATCCATTTATTGTCTAACCTCGTTTCGTACAGATGATTATTGACATAGATGAAACAGAAATGGGTAGAATGTTAACATACAAGGGCAGATTAAAGGCTGAGTATCCACCAAACAGACGACTATACGGGCATTTGAGCAGAGAGAATTATGAAGCTCCTCGGGGTAATAGGTGGAGGCATGATACCAGTGACTCGGAGGATGATATACAGGTTCACAGGTGTATCTTCAAAGAAGGTGATGATATTGGCAGAGATACAACCGAATTGGGTGAAAACAATCCGGGCAGCACTGCTGAAGCCGTTATTACTCATGATGATGTACTTGATTCGGATGTTTTGGAATCCAGTGAACCCTCAAGTGCAGTAAAAGGTCAAGAATCTTCTCAGTCTAACAGAGGAAAGAGGCTAGTTGATGAAGATGCCCGAGTTGATATCACAAATGAAATTGATTCAGATGACTCTGAAGATGACTCCCCAGGTACATGAGCCAGGAAAGCGGCTGAGAATAAGAGAAAGTTGGCAGAGAAGAAAGCTCTTGCAGAGGATCCAACTTTCACAGTGGGTCCATACATTGACATTACAGATATAGATGCAGAGCTGAGTACTCCTCCCTTAAAGAAACGAAAGACAAAGAAGAAAGAGCATCGGGGAAAGAAAAGGATGGCTCATAGACCGCCCGAGAAAACACCAATGAAGTCAAGACGTGTGAACCTTCCTAAAGGGTTTCGAGATCCTGAGACTCAATCTTCTTTGGCAGCAGCAACAACAACAACAACAACAACAACTTCAGCAACAACAGCAGCAGGTGCAGCAATGACTGCAGGTGTCACCATGTCAATGCCTGCTTCAGTAATCTTCACTGAGCCAGTCTCAGTTACTGCGACAGCGACAAGCTCTCATGTTGTTTCAAATCCGATTGTTGACATCATCAAAAAACTGCAAGATCAAGTACGTCCATCTTCTGCGGCCACAGCTAGTCAGCCCTCCTCTTCCTCAGCACCGGCTAAAAATGAACAAATTCAACGCCAAGTTAGTGAGTTGACGGCTATAGTAACTGCACAGGGGCGTGAGAATGCTGAGTTAAGGGGTAAAATTTCAACGATTGAAGATAATGAAAGGGCAATGTTAGAGTTGATCAGTGAAACTATTCGGATGAACAAAGAGTTGCAAGCTTCTAACAGACTACTTCAACTGTCCAACCAAGACACAGTGGCTAGGCTTACCAATGTTGAATCACAGTACAACGAGCTTGGATCACAGTACAGCCAGCTTCAAGTTGCTAATGTCAATAATGAGCGAAGGATAGAAGAATATAAGGCAGAAAATCAGCAACCGAGGGCTAGGGTAGATAAGTTGATTGAAAGCCATCCTATGCTCACTGGTGCATCCAGTTCTGGGGCAGGTACTGGTGAAGAAGAAGATGATAATGATAAAGAAGAAGAAGGTGATGATGATGACGATGATGATGGTGGTGATGATGGTGATGGTGGTAAAGATGGTGATACAGGTGGTGGTGATCCCGGAGCCACAGGTGGTGGCGGATCATCGTAGGTTCCTCAAGAAAGAAACAAAAGAAGGACCACGATAAAACAGACAAGGATCCCGCAGCAGGTTCTTCTGCTCAGGGGGAGTCTGTGGGAGACAAGATCAAGATGCTGAATGATTATCTTAATCATGGATACGTCCTAGTTGAAGTTGCTGAACCACTGATGAATCTGTTCTTGTATGATGATTATGGAAATCCTGCAGGTCCAATAAAGTTTCTGGAAGATGAACTAGAAGAAGGAGAGATACGTCCTGAGCTAACTGATGAAGAGTTCAAGCAGATTTTTGGCTGGTCACACGGAGAATCTTCTGGTGCAAGCAACTCTCCTCCTCCAGAGACTAATCCAGATAACAATGAAGTTCAGATGGATGATGGAACCCGAGTGGAAACTCCTAAGTACATTGTTGATAACTCTTCCATTGGGATTCTGGACATCACTGAGGCTATGATGAAAGGTGCAGAAGAGAAGCTCAAGGCCAACCCGACTCCTATTCCGGCTGAGGTAGAACCTAGAATTAAGCGGACTATGAGAATGTGCTCCAAATTGTTCCTCTCAGCAGAAGAGCGTAAGAAGAAGAAAGGTCCAGTCCAAGCTTCTGTCTTCAAGAAACGTTTATCGAAGATGTCAGAGAATGTATTCAGTTGGGCGTATGTTGATAAGACCAAGATGTTGGGGGTTAAATGGAAGGAAGGACTACTGTATTTCAAGCCCTATCAGAAGGTTCTTAGTCTGCCTTTCTGGTACATTCGTAATCTAATTCGGTTAGACTTTCCTTTGTATTACACTAAGAACACTAGCCTGGATAGCTTTTACAACATTCTAGCAAGAGAAAGTAGGACAAGTTGGGACACCTTCCAGCCTAAGTACCCCAAATCATACAAGACAGGAAAGATCCATCCTCGCACCAAAAGTCCAATCTAGGAACACAAGATCAAGCCACCAGAATGCGTCTCCAAGATTCTAATCATTCGTATAGATTAGGACTTATACTCGAAGTTCTGGTTCTGGCATTATGAATCGGCGACTACTGAAGCAGTGATCGTTTTGGACGATTCTCCGAGTTTGTGCAGAAAGATCATGTGACACCCGGCAAATTTCTGGTTAACAACGTTGTCTAGATGAAAGTCTACCTTAGCGAGTCACGCGTATATTGTACTTAACTTGGTTAGTTAAGTCGTGTTATGGTTCGGGAACTATCAGTTTAGTATAGAGGATCATCGGATGTTAGTCTAGAGGTTCATTAGATGTCAGTCCTTAACCAAGTGTACAAATGGTGACGATTCGTAGAATCGTCAGGTCATACGGAACATACAAGTCTCGAGTCCCGGGAATTGGTGAACGAGTGTGAATATGTTTGTTTGCAAGTGTTATGTGTTTACAATCATTATGTGACTTGTCGGTATGTGAAAATGTGTTAACATATGTTAAAACGGGGTTTAACGCGCAAAATACACAGAACCAGCCCCTATAGGCGATTAGGGGAGGCTAATCGCCTGTAGGGTATGCATTTGGGGATCATTTCATGCGATTAGGGGGCTACTCGCATGAAATGATAGGCGATTAGCCCCTAAATGCATGCATGTCATGCGATTAGCCATGCTAATCGCGTATAGCTGCTGCACAATCGCGTGTTACGTGCTGGACGACTAAAAACGACTATAAATACAATACTTGACCTCCTAAACTTCATAATACCAACCCTAGTCGTCCCATAAACCGCCCCAACACACACACAACCTCTGGAACGTGATTTTGGATCAAAACACAAGGTTTCAAGCTTATTTCATCAAACCATCACAATCTAAGGTGTGATTCTCATCCATGAAATCTTTATAAACGTTTTTATTAAATCCCTAACGGTCCAGACCTGTTTTAAAACGTATGAGTCTTCTGAAAATCGTTAATAATCATTGTTAATCGGATTCTAAGTAGCATGCATGATGTATGTGGGTTTTCAATCAAAAGCTAGGGTTTTTATGATTCAAGATGGATGATTACATGTTATTAGGTTAGTTTCAGATTAATAATGATGGCATGATGATAGGATCTGAGAAATTGTTCATTAGGGTTATAGTTATGCATGTTAATGTGATGTTTCATGCTATGTGTATTGTGTTTGGATTACATGGTTGCATGCAGGGCTGATAATACGAGGTTAAACGAAGGATTTTGGTTTAAACATGTTTGGTATAGTTGTTGGATTGATATTGGATGATTACACGCGTTCTGGATCTGATTTGGAGTGTTTAACGCGCGAAAAACCGGAACAGCTGGGTTATTGGCGATTAGCAACCCTAATCGCCTATGTTATAGGCGATTAGGAGGCCAATCGCCTATAAAGATGCCCTAATCGCCTATATACCATGCAATTGGGGGCTAAATGCCTCTATTACATGCAATTGTGATCCTAAATGCTAGTTAAGTCCTGAAATACATGTCTTATAGCCCTAATCGCCTATAAAGTCAAGATTTACATGTCTTATGACCCTAAATGCCTATATTACATGCGATTAGCCTTCCTAAATGCCTGTTGACCAACCTAAATGCTAGTTGACTTTTCCTAATCGCGTGTACTGCTGCTGTAAGTGTAAATTAGCATTCCGAGACCCGATTTGACATCTAGGAACATGCTAGGAACCCCGTAACATATCTAATAACTTGGTAACATATGTTTGGATTTAATTATGTGATACGTGAACTACGTGCTATAACTTGTTGGACGTTAACGTATGTTAAGTGTGATTGCATGATTGTATGTTTGAGAGCGTAAACATAACACGGGGAGTCTCGGGTCACCAATGGGATGTCGAGTCTTGTACATTGGGTCAGTTAAACAGTCACGGTGTTTTCAAACGAACTTGGTTATGGTCTGGACATCTAGGGACTAACTAACCTGCGGGTTATTAGTCTAAGTACTTGTAACTGTCATATGTTAGGTCGCCGCTTTACGGGACTAGCATAGCTGCTGAGTTTATTCGTGTTACGGAGTAACGCAACTTAAGGTGAGTTTACGGCCCCTCTTTTAACTGGTTTCACTTTTCGGGGGAGAAAACATGTGTTAAAACTTATGTTTGGTAACTACTGTCATACCATGGGTTTCTATGGTTTACTATACGATCTTTGGAAGTCCCGGGGGGAACCATGAATGTGCGGGTTTGCACAACGGGGAAATGTGAATAGCGCTATTGGGAGTGACCAACCCCGCTCGTCGACTTGGAGGGTCGGCGGGTGCATATTGTCTCAAACAGGAACAACAGGTTACTACATCGGGCACGACATCTGGTTTGCGAGTTAGTAATGGTTTTCCAATCGTGATAGTAACAAAACATACGCCTAGCTAGCGTACTTTGGTTTTCGATTTGTTATAGTATGGACAGGTTGAACTTGGTACTTGGATTACAAAACCTGTAAACTCACCAGCATTTTTGTGCTGACGTAAACTTTTACATGTTTTCTCAGGTCGCTAAGGTAGCACAATGGAACTAGGGCGCACGCGTCTGCACGGCGTCTAGTTAGGATTGCATGGTTTTCAAACGTTGAACACTTGGTTTATTTTGGATTATGTTTTGAATAAGCTTCCGCTGTAATTGGGGATTTTAAACTATGTTTTCTTAAATTGCATATGTTCATTTAGACTTGTTTATTGTGATCGTTGGTTTGGATCCTGGTTTGTCATACGCCTCGCGGTAAAACTCCGCAAGTGGATTTTGAGGGTGTGACAGATCAGAATCTGGGATCCAATGTGGTTGATAAACTGCTCAGAGAAAGATATCGAGACCCTGTTCCTATATCCCATCCAACATCTGAAGGACGAAGAGAAACAAGGAATCAAGTTTCAGCGTGTGGTTCGCTTCTGTCATGCTCACAAAGTAAATGCTGGATGTGACTGGTTAAGAATTTCAAGGATTAGGGCGGAGTCAAAGTGAAGACTGAAGTTGCTGCTCGTCAAGTTGTATTCGTTTGTTTTGTTTCAGTGTTTGTATAGTTGTTTGCTATGTTATGAACTTTTGTTTCTTATGAGTTTTGTACATATACTAGCCTCGTCCAAGGGGGAGTCTGTTAGTGCATGATGTCCCTAGACTAGTATATTAGATGTTTGGACGGTTTCTAGGGTGTTTGGACGTGTTTGTAAGCGTTTTTGGGGGATTTGGATGCTGCATGCGAGTAGGAAGATCCTACAGGCGATTAGGCATTGTAATCGCATGTATTACATGCGATTAGGGCTCTACTCGCATGTAATACATGTGGCATAGGATCCTACTCGCGTGTAACGTGCTGCACGAGTACAATGGGTATAAATACATCCAATCATTGCCCTAATCATTATTTGTCACCACACACATTCCCCAAACACCCTCCCCTAGGTCTGAAGGTCTGAGATTATCATTGTAAACACTTGTGCTCTGTTTTTGTGATTAATCATACAACCTTTGACCTAGGGGAGGGTGTTTGGGGAATGTGTGAGGTGACAACTAATGATTAGGGAAATGACTGGATGTATTTATACCCCTTGTACACGCGAGTAGGATCCTATGCAACATGTATTACATGCGAGTAGAGCCCTTATCGCCTATAGGATCTTCCTACTCGCATGCAGCATCCAAACCCCCCAAAAACGCTTACAAACATGCCCAAACACCCTAGAAACCGTCCAAACATCTAATATTCTAGCCTAGGGACATCATGCACTAACATTTATGTTAATAATAATAAAACTCCTTAATTTAAAAGGGTTCTTTTTAACAAGTTTAATAAAGAAATAAAAGATAAAATCATTGAATTTTGTATTCACCGTATTCACATAAAACATAATAATTTATTTACACTTTACTCAAAGATAAACAAAATTTCATAATTTAAAGGGGTGAGAAAATCATGAGTTTTAAAATTTAAACATATACTAACATACTAAAGTTAATCCTATAAATACATAGTAATGCACACCTATTTCACTTGCTAAAATACTTAGACATGGATTTAAATCTGAATTCAAAGGTTGAAGCTTCTAAGGTTGGTTCATTATTAATTTATGGTTTTCATTCGTCCCATTTTACTAATTATAACTTTTTATACATATCTTAGTCATGTAAATGTTAACTTCTTGGTTTTGTAGATTCATCAGCTGAAAAACATACGAAAATGAACAAACCAACAGCCATACATGCGTCTAAAGTAGCGTCTAAGGTTGAATTTATTAATGTTTACTTTTTTAATATTAACATTGTTGTTATTTTATGTGGTATACTGTATGTGTTTTATTGCAGGATAATTGTGCTAATAGTGTTGAGATTACTTGATATGGTGCAATGTTTACTTCCTACAAATCTTATCTTCAATGTGAATTTAGTGAAGAGGTAATAATAATATTTATTTCATCTTCTATTAACCTGTGTATTAAATATTTTTAATATATTTTAAGGATCGAATGCATGAAGCTAATAGGAAGAGATCCAATAGGCTCTCCGAATGAAATTAGAGTCAAATTATTGTTCTGGACAGTTCTGATAAAAATGACAAAAAGACGTATTTGATGATAGTGCAGATAGGATAAGATGGAGAAAACTCATCCACACAAAAAAAAAATGTAATAATCAAACATGAAGATACACAAGAAATTCCAGGGATCGCTCTTGATGACGAATGATAGACAGGCTATATAGATGAAATCATGCAGATTCGGAAGACTTTTTACTAAATTGATCTCATGATCCAAGTAGTTCTCACTTGAGCTTTTAGTTTTCAACTTTTATGTTTATTAATACTTATTTTTCCTTTCGTATGCTATTTATTTTATCAAATGTTTCTTGAAGTACTTTATAATTTAAATGTTAAATCTTTTTAGTAACTAGACATGTGTAACGCTTATGGCGTATATCCACGGCATCGATTGTACAACAAATAGTATAAGAATTTGAAATAAGTACCGCAATGCAAAGTGTCACTCTCGCCGCATCGCGCGGGTTTCCTACTAGTAAATAATAGTGTATAACATATTAGTAATACTTGTCCCGATTGCTAAGTGTTATGTGTCTTATGTCCAAGGCTTGATACAAAACCACTATCGAGCCGAGGGTGTCACTGGAAGCAGCCTCTCTATTCCCACGGGGTAGAGGTAAGGTTGTCTACATCTTACTGTCCTCAGACCTTACCTTAGCTTTGCTATTGGTGGGATTCACTGAGGATGATGATGATGATGATGATGATGATGATGATGATCTATCCAAATTCACTCATTTTCCTTGCCTTTAAAGTCCATGAGTTTTTTACTCTATGTCTCTATGTATCATAATGTTGCATAATTTGTTCTTTTGCCCTAATCCAGTTAAATTTATTTATTAAATCAGGTAATACAAGGATATTTTAGTCCTTTTATCCATTTATCTAAAAGAATTTTAATAAATAAAACAAAATATGTGTGTTTCCGTTTATGAACAATTGTTTATGTTCATTGTGTCAATCTGTATTCATTTGCTTTTGCTTTTGTCTAGTACCTAAAATTAACAAACAAACACAAACGAACGAACATGTTATTTCCTTAATAAACGAACAGAAATATCTGAACATAAAATCTTGTTTGGTAATTCATGAACAGTTTAGGGAGACATTATTTCCTTACCAAACGAACACGAACAACGTCTTGTTTATCGGTTCGTTTGCAGCCTTAGATTCTCGCCAATTGTGGTTAATTGTGAGACACAAGATCCCTAATATAGATGTGATTGAAATTAATGTCTCGTGTTAGCATAATGAATGAAGATAAATGTTATAAACATGAATTAGTAGAGAATTGAAGATTGAGAACTACATTCATCGATTGTTTGAAGATTAACGAAGAACAAAGGTCATATGCGTAAATTGAATGAAGATCAATGCTCATACATATAAAAGATTATAAGTTCAAAGCTTACAAAGATCAATACATGAAACCCTACAAAGCCAAGTGAAGATCAAAGTCAAACCGTCAATCGGATCACTTGGGATTTAAAATAGGTCTTTTAAGTGGTTTTCATATAATCTTTTTTTTTTTAACGGGCAACAATTCAAACCCGAGCGCTATCGGGATACCCTTTTGACAAATTCAAGCACTCCGATAGTACCCGAGTTGTCAAATACCAATTCCGGGGAAAACCCGGTCACCCATCCGTCCGTAGGTGTGACGATGAAATTAGGGATGAGCTCAGGACGGTATCGGTACCAACCCTGAAAATACCGATCCCGAAAACTCCCGAAACCCAATACCGATACCGAAAACATATGGTACGGTATCGGTACGATACCAATATTTTACCTTAAAATACCGATACCATACCCATTCCGTGCCGATACCGAAAATACCAAAACCGAAAACCTCTATATGTGAGTACTGATACCGATACTGAACATCCTCGGTTCGGTATGGGATCGGTTCAGGATCGGTATTGGTTCGGTATTCAGTGCAATATGCTCATCCCTAGATGAAATTACTAGTAAAACCTCAAGAATCGAACTCAGAATCCACCAGGTCTTCTATCATTTTTATAAAATCAATAACGGTTTCAGATTATAAAATTTGGTTTACTTTAAAGGTTTTGAAGCCGGTTTCAATAGTTACTTAAACCCTTATTGCAATTGATTTTTGCAACCGATTTAGTAATCAGCATTAGCGACCAATATTGCTACGGGAGGCTTTAAAAACAAAGTAGCGGCCGGAGAAATCGAGACAAATTGTTACCAAAATTGATGTAAATTACTGGACTTTTTTGTTACCAAAATTGAGATAAATTAAACTTCTGCAGCCAAAATTATGAGCGGATTATTTTACAAACAAATTGTCGGGTAGCACATTTCGGCAGCAAAATTTTCCTATAACATCAGCTATATTTTTTGTTATTTATTATTTAATCTCATAATATATGAAACCTATGAATTTTTATTATTGTTTTTCTTGTTTAATTTTGTTCACTTAGTCGTGACTCGTGGTCTTATGTTTGAACGACAATATCACTTTCTGAAACTAACTCTGTCAACACATATGGTTCATGATAATAGAAGATTTTAAAATCAACCGACTTTTTTTTTGATAAATTTAATTCTAGCTTTTATGCGTATCTATGGGGTTTGAACATACAATATATTATTAGTGAATAGTTCAAACGAGAATAAAATGTCTTTTAAGACTGTCTGTTGTGGCCCGCGAGCGAACAACTGCAAGCCACAATTTGTTACACGTGGATAGCCGTTACCACAACACATTCCCGTTAGCCGTTGCGCGAGCCAGCCAAAGCTACCACACGCGCGAGCGAACAACTGCAAGCCACAATTTGTTACACGTGGATAGCCGTTACCACAATACATTCCCGTTAGCCGTTGCGTGAGCCAGCCAAAGCTACCACACTCGCGTGTGGTAGCGGATCAAATGTGACCGTTGGAGGTCAAAAAAGGACTGTTGGCTGCCAACGGTTGGCAGCCATGGTTTATTTTTGGCAAGCATTCAAATTCCAAATCCTACACCACACAAACTATCAAAAAAAAAAAAAAAAAAATTCTTTCACTCTTTACAAAATGGCTTTGGTATGGAACGATTTTTCTTCGTCCGAAGAAGACGAGTTGTTTATGGAAGTGAGTAGGATAACGATTGAATGCCTGATGGCCTGGTCTCGAAGACGAAGGACTCCGACCCTAATCCGACAATCAGCGCTAGACCGTGATAGAGATGGAACAAACGATACTTTGTACCGGCACTAATTCAGCCCGGATCCCGTCTATACTGAAGATCATTTTAGGCGACGCTTTCGAATGAGCAGACAATTATTCATGCGCCTATCAAATGATTTGTCGGAGCGTTATCCTTTTTTTCAACAAAGAGAAGACGCAAGGAGCCGACTCGGGTTCACCTCCGTACAAAAATGTACGGCCGCTATTCGGCAGCTAGCCTACGGGCTTGCGTCGGGCGCTATGGACGAGTATATTGCGATGTCCGAAAAAGTTGCGCGCGACTCTCTTCATTATTTTTGTCAAGGTATACATCTATATTTAGTTTACTCACATATTTTTTACACTTTTATTATCAAATGTCGTTTACAATATATATATATATATATATATATATATATATATATATATTTGCGTAGGGATCATATCTATTTACTCACGAAGGTATTTGCGCAAACCAACCATGTATGATATCCAACGCATATACGAGGTTCACGGTGAAAAACATGGGTTTCCCGGCATGCTTGGTAGTCTCGATTGTACGCATGTTGGTTGGGCTATGTGTCCTACTACCTGGCGAGGTTAGTTTCATCGAGGTGATCATTCTGGACCGAGTGTTATACTTGATGCGGTGGCCTCGCATGATTTTTTATTTTGGCATGCTTTTTTGGAGTTGTTGGGTCAGATAACGACCTAAATGTTATCGACCAATCACCTTTATTCGATGACCTTATCGACGGGATTGAGCCGCCCCAATCGTTTTACGCTAATAACGTAAATTTCAAGTACGACTACTACTTGGTTGATGGTATTTACAACGAATGGTCGACACTTGTTCAAGCTTACTCGTCTCAACTAGAAGACAAACGCAAGTACTTTACAAAGAAATAAGAGTCGGCAAGAAAAGATATTAAAAGAGCGTTCGGCGTTCTTAAAAAAAGATTTGCGTTGATTGCCAACCCAATAAGATTTTGGACATGAGAGAGGATCATGGACGTCGTCTACACTTATATTATTCTACATAACATGATATTGAAGGACCGAGGCATGGCGATATATCAAAATTACCAAGGTGATATCCCACGTGCCGAGTCGACAATCGATAATAACCAAAGACTCGACAACATAAGGAATTCCAAGAATCGTGACATACACGGAAACCTCCTCCATGAATTAGTCGAGCATGTGTGGGCTAGACGTCCCGATGATCCTGTAGTAGATTAGTTTTTTGTTTTTTATAGTTTATTGTAAACATTAATCTATTTTTTAGTTAAGTTTATTTTTGTATTAATATAATTTTGACAAATTTAGAAAGTCTAAAAAAATAAAAAATAAAGAAAAACTGGATAAAGTTGTTGCTCACCTCTAGCCACAATAGCATCAGGCGAGTGAGCAGAAGCTTTATCACTCTGCCAACTGAGCGCTGACATGGCGCAATATGAGAGGATAGAGCTTGTGGTCACCTCTAGCCACAACGCATAGTCTAAGAAGAAAAAGAAATAATTTTAAACCAATATGAATCCTCAATTTATTAATTCTATTTAATGTTTAATAATTGATTAACTTATCGTAACAATCATAAACTAGTTAAATAAATAAAACTCATAAATCATCTTTAAAATATATTCCTTCAAAACAAACCTAGTTTATTGTGAAGGATAATTTTGATATGTGTAAGATATATATGTAGGATGAATTTTTGTATGTGTAGGATAAATGTATGATAATTACGATATATGTATGATGAATTTTGATATATGTAGGAGAATTTTTGATAATGTATAGAATAAATTGTTAATAACTAATTAATTAGAGAGATAATAATTAATAGACAAATACGAAGAATTAAAGTATTTAATATTTTACCATCATTTAATTTTTCCTTTTGTTCTCACATTAAATTTCTTCTCATTTAATCATTACCCCATAATAAAATTTTCAAAATTTATCCTACCAATATTCAAAAATTATCATTTGCCTTTAAAATTGATGGGATTTTTACTTTATCTTTTCAAACCTTCTAAAGACATTTGTACCATAAAGTGAGTGATTTCTTCTTTTGGTTTCATCCATATATGTATAAAAAGAAAACAAGATACAATAATGATCACTTCTAATAATCAGGAGAAGATCACAGGTATAATTCATCCAATATATGCACCAAAATAAAATTATTCTAATACTCTCCCTCAAGTTCGAGTGTGTACGTTACGAACACCTAACTTATCAAGTAGTGTTTGCAACTGATCAGAACGAAGTGCATGGAGACAATCTCTTTCGACATGACGCGATCTCAAATAAAATAGCAATCCATTTCAAGATGTTTCGTTCATTCATGAAATACTGGATTGTTGGCTATGTGGCGTGCAGCTTGATTATCACCAAATAATTTAGTCGGAGCATCTTGTGTGACTTCTATAAAGTAATGAACAATGTTGTGTGTTTTTGTATTATGAAAGTTGTGTGTGTATCAACAATACATCAAGGCCTTTATATAGGCTTACATATGACTAACTCTAGCTAAGATTATGAAGTCAATGGTTGACTAAGTATTATGTACAATATAAATACAATGGCTAAAATCATGGAGTCTTGGTTGACTAAGAGACTTGACTTGACTTGACTTGATTTATGTTAGGGAGTCAATGGTTGACTAAGAGATTTGACTTGACTTGACTTGACTTGATTAATGTTGTTAATACGCCCTCGCAAGATGGAGGATCTGTTGGAGACTCCAATCTTGGACCGAAAATATAGGAAGGGTGCACGTGCAAGCGGTTTGGTGAGCACATCTCGAGTTGATCCTTGGAGCTGACATGAAGAACTTTGAGTTGCCCGTAATTGACTTGTTCTCGCACAAAGTGATAGTCCAGAGTGATGTGTTTCATGCGGGAATGGTAAATAGGATTTGCACATACATAAGTAGCTCCGGTGTTGTCACAGTAAAGTGATGGGGTGCTCTTAATTGGGAGCCCGAGTTCACCAAGTAAATTTTTAACCCATGAGAGTTCAGCCGCAGCATTAGCGAGTGCTTTTTACTCGGCTTCGGTAGATGATCTAGAGACGGTTTTTTGTCAAGCAGATTTCCAAGAGATGATATTGGACCCAAGATATATGAGATATGCTATAGTGGACCGTCCCCCATCATTAATACCACCCCAGTCCGAGTCCGAAAAAGCCTGCAAGTTTAGGTTAGTATTGCGTTTCAAGAACAACCCATGATGGACCTTTCCTTTCAAATAGCGGAGTACCCGTTTGAGAGCTTGCCAGTGTGATTGTTTAGGTGAGTGCATGAATTGAGATAATTTATTGACGGCAAAGGAGATATCGGGACGTGTGAAGGCAAGATACTGCAAAGTGCCTACAAGTTGGCGGTAGAGAGTGGGATCGACTGGGGGAGTGGAGTCAAAGGAAGAAAGAGAGTCGGAAGTGCTTAAAGGAGTGAGAACCTCTTTTGCACCATCAATTTTAAAGGTGGTAAGAATATCTTGAATGTGGCGATGATGGGAAAGAAATAGACCATCAGGCGTAGGAATGACTTCGATTCCTAGAAAATGATGGAGAGGGCCTAAGTCTTTGATAGAGAATTGGTTGCTTAGGGCTTGAACAAAAGAATCCATAAATGGATTATGATTGCCGGTGAGGACAATGTCATCAACGTACACAAGGAGGTAGCAAGTGATGTTGTTGAGGTTGTATACAAAGAGAGAGGGGTCAGAAATGCATTTTTTAAAGCCAAAACGAGTGAGAAAGTTGGTTAGTTCGATATACCAAGCATGCGGTGCTTGCTTAAGCCCATAGAGGGATTTTTTGAGTTTGCAAATGTGACGTGGGAGTTCCGTATTGGTGAACCCGGGAGGTTTCACCATAAAGATATCTTCGTGAAGAGTCCCATGAAGAAACGCATTATTAACGTCTAGTTGACGTAAAGACCATCCTTTTGAAAGAACAATAGAGAGAACTGTGCGAATGGTAACAGGTTTAGCAACGGGACTAAATGTTTCATGATAGTCTTTTCATATTGTTGGTGAAACCCTTTGGCAACTAGACGGGCTTTGTACTTGTCAATCGTGCCATCGGGTTTACGTTTGATTTGGAATACCCATTTGCAACCAATGGGAGTTTGGGTTGTGTGAGGGACAAATTCCCAAGTGTTGTTATGAAGGAGAGCATTAGACTCAAGATCTATGGCATGGCACCAATCCGGATCTTTCAAGGGTTGAGTATAAGTGGATGGTTCAAGAGAAACGGGTAAAGGGTGAATGGTGGTAGAGTTGACAAAGTTGGGGTTGTAATACTTTGAGTTTGGTTGTCGACGAGGTGGTTGAGGGTTATGTGGAGGTGAGTTCGTGGGATCATCGAATGTGTTGGATGAAGACATTGGTGAACTGGGGTCGGAGGAGTGGGAAGCGGTTGGGGTAGGGGTGGTGCTATCGGGTGGAGTCGGTGGGCCGGTTGGTAAGGGTATCTCGGTGGGCTGGGGAGCAGGGCCTGTTGTGAGGGAGGTTGGGTTGTTTGGGCCTGTTGTGTGGGAGGGTGGGTTGTGTGCAGGAGGTAGAGGAGGTGGGCCGTGGGTTTGTGGAGTAGGGTTGGGCTTCGGGTGATGTGGGCTGTGGAGTAAAGGTTAGATGATGCAAGATGTTTGGGTCTGGAGTGGGTTGGTTAGAAGAGGAGGTTGATTGGGCCGATTGGTATGTGGATAGGAAGGAGTCAAATGACATGTTTTTGGGTTGGGGGTTGGTGGTTTGAGATGGAAAAATATGTGGGATAAATTCAACGTGGCGAGAGTGGTATAGTTTGTGACTAGTATGGTCATAGCATTTGAATGCCGATTTCGAGGATGAGTACCCAAGAAATATGCACGCCGTTGAACGGGAGTGGAGTTTGGATGTAGCATAGGGTCGTAACCATGGGTAGCAAAGACAACCAAACGGTTTGAGTTTGGAATAAGTAGGAGCGGTTTTGAACGACATATCGTAGGGAGATTTGTTGTTAAGGATCGGTGTAGGCAAACAATTGATTAAGTGGGTTGTGGTTTGAAAGGCATGGGACCAAAAATGTTGTGGTAAGTGGGAGTAGTGGAGTAATGCGAGGCCGGTTTCCACAACGTGTCGTGACGTCGTTCGGCAATACCATTTTGTTCCGGTGTGTGAGGTGGTGTCGTGTAATGGGAGATACCTTGAGAGGCAAGATAAGGTGAAAGACCCACATATTCACCCCCATTATCAGTGAACAACGCAACAATGTTGGTTTTGAAAAAGTTTTCAACAAGAGATTTAAATTGTGGAAAAAGAATTTTGACATCGGATTTTTGTTTGATTGGGTATAACCAAATGTATTTGGAGAAATAGTCAACAAAAATGACATAATATTTAAAACCATCGGTTAACGTTTTTACGGGACCCCATACGTCGGAGTAGAGAAGTTGTAGAGGTTGATTGGCAACAAAAGAGATTTTGCCAAAAGGTAGTTTGTGGCTTTTATTTAGGGAACATGAAGTACAACGAAAAGACTCATGGGTCACCTTATTAAAACGAAGTCCTAATTTAGAAATTAAAGACTTGAACACTTGAAGCGATGGATTGATGTGTTGCTAAATGCACCACATTTATTTGTCACTTTTGTATATTTTTGAGTGGATTAGATAGTATTTTTATTAGTTTTATGTATGTACTCTATTATTTTAGTATTGTGTATATTTTATTACTTTTTGGTTGTTTTTACTATTAATTTATTTATTTTATAATTTTGGTAGGTGCTCGTGTGTAACAGGGTGGAAAAAATAGAAATATATTCGACACCCGAGCACCAAGGAACATGCATGGAATCTTCTACTATTAATAATAATAATAATAATAATAATAATAATATATCATAATATTAATAAATAAAAAATAATAAAACAAAAGACCCGTAACTTATGTCACGGCCCAAAAGTCAAAACCCATAATTAATATAAAATTGGGGTTTTAAAAGAAGAGTGACTAAATTAAAAGAAAAGCGACACAGTCAAAGGGATGAGGAGAAAATTTAGGAAATAATTATTCAAGGGCTTTGAGGATTAGTTATTTTCTTCTGAGGGAGGCATGAGAAGAGACAGTATAATTAATCGGAGGGCACGAGAGAAACAGAAGGCGCAGCCTTCTTGGCTGCTGATTAGGTCAAGCATACCGAGAGGGAGGATCACACAGAAAAGAAGAAGTCGCGTGAACAAGATGCACAGTTAAATCTTTTGTAGCTTTCCCCAGGGTGAATCTTTGTATTGATTTTGTATTTTGAACTCGTTTTGATTATGTATGAACTAGTATTTTTACTACTTGTGTTGGATTGAATAAACCTTGCTTATATTTGAACCAATTTGTCTATTAAATGTGATTTCTGGCATCATAGGGAGGTTGGTTAATATTTGTATAGGGATAATTAGGTTGCACGGTTGGTGTTAGAAATCAGCTTTAGTTATTGTGACAGGATAACTAGATTGTTCGGTTAATATCAAATATCATCTTTAGTATTGTGACAGGATAACTAAATTGATTACCATTGAGTAAACTGTCTTTAGTTATTATTTCAATCTGAATAGTTATTGTGATAGGATAGCCAATGAAATATTGTTTTGCTCATAACTTGATCATACAAACTCCGTTTTGGGCGAACCACATATCCACATGCTCTTCTAGACATGACCGTCCTCAGAAAATTATTGGTGTTGGCTGCCAACGCCTTCGTTGCTGCCAGAGCGCTGAGCCGCCTGCCAGCTCGTTTGGTTTTGCACGCCAACATTCGAGCAGACCAAAACCGACCCAAACGAACTCCGTTTTGGACAAATAATATGTCCACGCGTTCGTATCGCCGAACCCTTCCAAACGCATCAGTTGCCATCGCCTGAATCTGCTGCTATAGTCGCCAGAAAGAGAAACAGTGGTCGTACGTCACTGTTTATGCATCTGTCTTCGCGCGGCTCATAACCCTATCATACGAACTCCGTTTGGGACAAATAATATATCCATGCGGCCGCGTCGCCAAGCACTTTCACCCTGTACCATCTTCATCTTCATATTCCATGAGTTCGTAGAAAAAGATTACCGGGTATTCGCCTGCTAGGGCTGCTGCCAAACCGATCACCACAGCCACCACCAAATCCGCACCACAGCCGGCCACCACCCTTGCCATCACCAAAGCAAAGCCCGTCACCTCATTCATCATCAATCGACGCCCTCCTCGAAGCCAAGAACCATGGACGCCGGCTGCACCGTTCATTTAACCGTCCTTGAAACAATCATAATCAAACCGAACCAAAACCATCCCGAAACCATGCGTAAACAACTATACAAATAGATTAGAAGTTTACCTTGATCGCGATGAGTCGCAAGTCATGCACTGGAACCACCTGCTTCCTAGTCGATCCCTTTTTTGTTATTTATTGTTGGAGAAAGAATAGTAATAGTGTGATGAAGAGGTGGAGTGAAAATGATAAAAGAAGAAAAAGTAGTCAACAGGTGGCAAGCACATAAACTCAGCTGCACTGGAACCACCTGCGTCCTAGTCGATCCCTTTTTTTTATTTATTGTTGGAGAAAGAATAGTAATAGTGTGATGAAGAGGTGGAGTGAAAATGATAAAAGAAGAAAAAAGTAGTCAACAGGTGGCAAGCACATAAACTCAGCTGAACATGTTTATCAATATACATGTTTGGGAAAAAAAACAAACCATAAAAACCGGCCCCAAGAGACTCAAACCTGAGCAGCTCAGCTTTAACAAAACCACCCCAACCACCAGACCAACACTAACAACTTGAAAATGTTTTGAAACTTAAACTATATAACAACTAAAAAATTATGATGAAGAATTGCAATGGCACTGTTCAATTTAGTGGGTGTCAAAAGAGGATATTAATTGATCACTAAATAATAAAGCGTCCCTTAATATATAAAAAAAATAAAGATTCTATTTCTAGTTTTCGTTAGTACAACGTCGTTAGCCAATGGGGGGTACGAGTCGCCTGAGTCAACTGTAAGAGAGATCCTTCGATCTTCGTGATTGTTAACCTACTTAGGGGATACGAGGTTGCCGAGATTGACCCTAAGGAGAGACCCTTCGGTACGGAAAGCGAGAGCTAAGGGAGGTGTACGGTGTTCCAGGTAGGAAGTGAAGCCTCCAATTCAAGAAGAGGATAAGTTCGAGGACTAGAGACTTGACCACGGTTTAAGGAGCCCGCTATATGCGAGGACCTAGCGGAGTACCTTCATGAGGGCCCACATTGGAAGGTTGTGCACGCTACTTAGTAGTGGCCCCGCTTCTCTATAAAGGAGTCAGCACTTTAAGATCCCTCTCATCTTCCTCACATTTAACTATCTTAAATTATTAATTTTAATAGTAAACTTAACTATTTATACAGAGGGCCCCGAGATGTGCATATTTATCTACTTTGCTATTTTATCTTTTATTTTATAAAACCAAAACCTTTTTCAAAACTATTTTCTTTTTAAGAACCCCTCCGCTTTATTTCCTTTTTAAAACCCGCTCAGTTATTTGATGAATGGTTGAGTAGGGAAAAGTGTGTTCTCTTGGAATACGATACTCGGTATTTGCCCTAGCAAGCTATACTATGCACGTCAGGTTCTCTGCCTATGTGTTGGTTTTAGTTTCTGAGTAATTATCGTTTACTTATAAATTTAAAACTTTGTTAAAAGGCTTTAGTAAAAATCAGTTGTTTCCCCCAAACCATCGTTTTGGGATTGACAAATCAAAGTTTTTGGCACCGGGGAAATTGACATCATTTTAATTACTAAAACCAAACACCATTTGGTTTACGCTTCCGCAACTTACTTAAACTTTTGATTAAACATTAAATCATATTTTTGAAAACGAACTAAATGGTTTGGGCATTTAGAGTCGTTCATATGACTTATGGCTATGGGATCCTGTTATGTCACGCGCCTTGTGGTATAAACCCCGTAGTGGAAATTTGAGGGTGTGACAGATAGCCCCCTGCGAGGCCGAAAGATAAATCGCGATGGTTTCCCCCGTTTTCGGAGCTGTTAGGGTCGGTAGCATACTGAGACATTGCTTCAATTCACCAAACGTCTTTTCAGCTTCTTCGGTCCATTTGAAATCATTTTTACCAAAGCTTTATTTCAACACTGTCATAAAAGGAAGAGTTCTTTCGGCTGCCTTGGAAAGGAAACTATGCAATGCTACCAGCCTTCCGTTCAACGACTATATTTATTTCACAGATCGTGGGGATTTCAAATTCACCACAACCTTTACCTTTTCAGGATTAGCTTGGATTCCATCTCGAGCAACCATAACACCTAAGAACTTTTTTGCCTCAATGCCGAATAAGCATTTTGTAGGATTCAATTTCATATTGATCCTTCGGAAACAGTTGAAAGTTTCTTGGATATTGGCCATCATGTCTTCGTTGTTTTGGCTCTTTATTACTACGTCATCAAAGTAAATTTCAATGTTCTTCCCAATCTGATCTTTGAACGCCTTATCAATCAGTCGTTGATAAGTCACTCCGGCATTCTTCAATCTGAAGGGCATCTTTGTGTAACAATATAGTCTTTCGGTGGTGATAAAGGCGGTTTTATCTTCATCTTCGACTGCCATCTGAATCTGATGAAATCCCTTGTAAGCGTCGAGAAAACTCTTTAGCCGAAAGTCGGCTAACAAATCGATCTTTACGTTCATCTTAGGAAGAGGATAACAATCTTTTGGACAAGCATTGTTCAAATCTTTGAAATCCACACACATCCTCCCCCCCCCCCATCGTGTTTCTTTACCATTGCTGGGTTTGAAACCCAAGTCTGGTATTGAACTTCTCTGATGATATTAGCATCAAGCAGTTTTTGAATGTCATTAGCAATTGCTTTGTTTCGATTGGTACCCATACTTCGTCTTTTTTGTTGTATCGGTTGGATAGACGGATAAGTGTTCAGCTAAATGTCTTGGAACCCCTTTCGTATCTGAGTGTTGCCAGGCAAACACATCTAAGGAACTTGTGAGGAGGTTCCACAAGGTAGTCATTTGATCGCCCGGAAGTTGATCTCCGACAGTTACCTTCTGTTCCAAAAAACTGGGATTTATTGACCATTTCTCTGATAGGGCTTGGGTGGTCGGAGCAGCTTGAGAGCTTGATGCTGGCCGGACCTCTGCGACACATTGCATTTTTTCAGTGAATAAGGTGGCTATGCTTGCCTCAGTTGGGAATTTGATGGCTCCATGTATTGAGGAAGCCACCATTCTGAAGGCACACATCCCCGATCGTCCAAAAATCACATTGTGCACTGAGTGGGCTCCGACCACCAGAAATGTCAATCTGGCAGTCCTGCTTCTACTTTCAGCGTCTAAAGTAACCGGGAGAGTGATATGTCCCATTGGTTGGATCACTTCTTCGGAGAATTTCACCAGTGGCATAGATACATGCACCATCTTCCTCTGTGTCACCGGTTCCAATAGCTTAAAAAATGATGATACATTATTTCTGAAGCGCTACAATTATCCACATAAACTCACAGAACTCGATGAACTATCATGACGGCCGATATGACTATGGTCCGTCCATGGATTCTTCCGGAGTGATTTTCGGGAATGAGATTGCCTGGCTCATGAATGGAGAGAGGTGAGAGCCGGGCGTTTGATGTCGTGTGGCACAAGTGGTCGAATCATGTTGATTCCAGTTTGATTGTTCACATTAGGAATAGCTGTTGGCTTCCCATCCTTAACTTCTTTCACGAGGTAGGACAACTTGCCACATCAAATAGCTTTCTCAATTTCCCACCGGAGGGACGAACAATCGCCGGTGTTGTATCCCTTTGCCCTGTGGTATTCATAATACTTTTTTGAGTGTTTGTCTGATGAGGGTTTTTGTTTGGCAGGGGTCGGGAGATGTAAGTTCTCAGTTAAGAGGATGTCCCTCAGAGTCTTGGGCAGTTTGGTCAAGTTGTTGACTTTTGCAGGATACGCAACCTTGATTAGTTCTTCTTCCAGGAGCTCCGACTGTCGGAGCCTTTATAGTCTATCTCGGAGGAATGTCCACATGCACTCTTCCCCCGAGCAAAGGCTCTGGCTCTTTCTATTAAAACCTCCATCGTCTTTGGAAGATCTTTGTGTAGTTTTTCCACAAGCTAATTGTTTTGAACCCCATGGCAAAAGCTTGAGACTCGAAGCTGATCAACCGTGCCGTTTATCTGCGTACTCTCCTTGCTGAACCTGTCAATTAAATTCTCGAGGGATTCACCGTCCATTCGTTGAATGTTATGTATTTCTGTGATATCTTTGGAGCAACACCGTTGATCGGAAAATTTTAACAGGAAAATTTTCTGAAGTCTTCCCAGCAAGTGATTTCTCCGGTCGGCAACCCGTCAAACCAGACCCTTGCTGCTCCGGTGAGGGTTTGTACGAACATGTGGCACCATGCAGGCATGGGCCACAATTCTATCTCAGCTGCTCCTCCGAAGGCGAAGATGTGGTCATCCGAATTGGACGTGCCATCATACTTCTTGACGGTGGCTGGCATTTTGAGCTTTACTGGTGGTTGAGTAGTAGCAATTCTCTGGGAGAACTTGGAGTGGGTTGCCATATAAGCAGGCCGGTACGGTGCAGTAAGCTCGTCATCACCGTGGAGGGTACTGTCTGGTGTGTTGTCCGAAGAAGACAAACCTGTTGGTATTGGTCCGGTATATCCGAAGGGTATCAGGTGCCCATATGGGGTTTGGAATGGTGTGGTTGTTGTAACCGTGGATTAAGTTGGGTGTGATCCGAGACCCATCCCAGCTCCGATCGGAGCAGACAACCCTTCGGTGGGAAATAGGTTCTACTTTACACTTGGCATTTTAGCTTCTTTATCTTACTGTTCCTTCAACCGGAGCAGCATCTCTCGATTTTTGTGGAGGAAAGCATCATCAAACTCTCTTACTGGATCTACTGTCTTAGATGCCGAAGCATCTGCAAGTAAGCTGAAAATTTGATGTCTATCAACTGGAGCTGTTGTGGCGATAACAACCGTTCCTGATGATGTGGCAGTAACCACGTCATCATCAATTTCGGTTGTTGTGATGTCATTAATCACAAATCCCTCATAATGTGTCGTCATGAGTTGAGATTGCATGGTGTTTCACCTTAGAAAAAAAAAAGAAACAATGCAAATTCACGGATGGCACCAATTGAAGAAGAAAAGAGTTACCTCTCAGCTTCGGTATAAGAGATCTGATTGTGAGTGATGACTGATAATGATTGAAGATAGTTGAATCTTGTGAAACGTGCAAAACAAGCATCGTTAGGCTCGCCACAGGGGAGAGGGAAGGTATCTCTGTGACCACCCTCCGGCGTGAGAATAAGTATGGTTTTAAGAAGTGGTAAAAATGAGAGAAAAGAGTTTTGGTTCGGAGGAGATAATTACCAAATGAGGAATTTCTTTGGGGTATTTATACTTTTCGTAGTGGGCTTCGGAGGTCTTTGGGCCCATGGGCCTTTACTCCGAAGCCTTGTCTATCGGATAATAAGCTCGATCCGAGCCTATTGAGTTGGTTCGGCCTTCGGCCTAAAACCACATATTCTCTTCATTCTCACTTCTCACTCACATGGGCGTAGCTTTTAAGGGGCGGGGAGGGGCGGCCGAACCCCCCCCCCCCCCAATTTTCGTTCAGAAGTTCCGATTATATAGTATTCGTATAGAATTTTTTTGGTATATACGGTTTCGACCCCCCGAAACATGTTTTTGACCCCCTGAAACAAATGATTTCCGACCTCCGGTGACTTCCGACTACCCGAAGTCTCGGGTCAAGCTTTACCACTGCTCACTCATATATCCCACCCTTACTACTAGTCGAGGTTGGTATCCCAAACTCGGCACACGTACACACATGACAGCTATATCTATATAATTAATTCGAAAAGATTCTATGCTTGCTAGAGTACACCCATATCTGTATATAAATCCATCATGTATGTACACATTAATATCATGGGTCAGCATGAATGTAGGGGTAAGTGAGGGGGACCAAGTTCACATGAAATCAAAACCAAGTGATTAGGTTTGGTGCATCCCTTTAGAGTTTTGGTCCATGCTTCTTGTATTCCTGACCATTTAAGTTTATGCCCATGCCACACTACTAGAAAGTTGTGACGTTTTTTTACTAATATTTCCCTCACAGGTTCGTAGAAAGTTTATTTATGTGACAAAATTGTATTATATCGGGTTTTGTATTTTCGTTGGAAAATAGTCGGAATTTCGAATCTTTTTTTTTTTATTTATTTCCATTTTCTAGTTGTGCCACCCCTAACTATCTTGGGTGAAGAACTGAAGATGATGCATATGGAGTCCCATTGGTCTTTATTGAAAGTGCCAACTAAATATGGGGCAGGTATCATGAGATAAGGTTATGAATGATGCAATATATAATAGTGTTTGCATATAATTTTTCTGATAAGATTGACAATTTTATCATGTAGATTAAAGATATTGATGTGACTTGTAAGACTCATGTATAATTTCTTTTGAATTGTTCTATATTATTAGTAATAACATTATTAGCGAAATTAAACCACATATTCCCACCGTCACCTACCCCCAATCAAAAGATAGTGATCATCATTCGTGCATGGCACAGCCTACAAAATTATATTACACCTATTTAGACCATCCGTTATAGGTAGAGATGAGTGGAAGATTTATCGAATAATATTTTGTCACATCGACGCTTATATAGCACTGGATAGCGACCGACGATTGCTCGCGAGAAGGTGTTGTGGGTCAAGGTGAGCGGGTTTTTTTTTACCAAATATATTTAAATATTTGCCACATTTTTTTTATAAAAAAACATTAAACTAAAAATAAAATAAAATAAAAATTACACCAAAATAAAAAACAAACATTACACTAAAAAAAAATTACACTAAAAAAAACGATTAGACTAAAAAAACCTAACGTAAGGATGAGCCCGAGCGTAACATTTGCCACGCTGAAACGTAGTGAATGTAATGGCCAACCTTCCGAAGGTACTCCACTTTGGCGAAGGCGACGAGCACGTATTCGGTTTCGTCGGTCATATCACTCTTCACCTCTCTGTATGCGGTTTCGAAGTTTTTACACTTCAATTTCAAGTCCTCGAACTTGTGGGAGATGGAGTCATTGGTACGATTGGTGCCCCCGACAAGAGTACCAAACTTGGCTAGGACCCTATGCCACTGTGATCCACTGCACCATGATGAACTTGGAATTGAAGATTAAAGGTTTTATGTAGGAGAATTGTGAAGAAGAAGATGAATTGTAAAGAAGAAGGAGGAGTATAGGTAAATAAATAAGGGTGTAATTAATTTTGGTTGGTGAAAATTTTAATTTTTTAAAATTCAAACGTTGGCCAGCCCGCTAACGGACGCGAGCTGGCTCACGTACGGTCGCTCGCTGACGTGATCACGTGGGTCTGTTTTCTTTGGCACTAGCCACGTGGACAAAGTTGTGGCTCGCGGCAGGTGGCTCGCGGGCCACAACAGATAGTCTTAACAGGGGCGCAGCTTAGTTGGGGCGGGCGGGCGGGGGTGGCCGACCCCCCCCTTTCCGAATTTTCACACAGAAGTTCCAATTATATAGTATTCGTATGTAAAATTTTGGAAATATAGGGTTTCGACCCCCCGAAACTGGTTTTCGACCCTTCTAAACTAGTGACTTTCTACCCCGATGACTTCCGACCCCCGAGCCTTCGGGTCATGCTGCGCCACTAATCTTAAACACCGCCGCAATGTTCTACTCTATACCTTAACAAAAATCCAGCTTTTTAAAATTTATATCTCAGAAAACTCACACATCTAATTCACCATATTCTTTTTTATTCTATTTCCTATCTCTATTTTTTTATTATTTTTCTCTTTCTTCTTATTATTTATTCTTTTGTGTCCGTAAGAGAGAAAGACAAACAGATGATATATAAGTGATTCGTAGATTTTTATATTGGGGAAAGTGTGTTGGTTTTTGTTAAATATTAGGAATAGATCAAAATAAAGATGGTAGAAGAGATGTAGTAATGTTTTGTTAAAGTTTTTTAACTTTTGAAAATGAGATGAGAATGGCGGATGGAATGAGATGTGAATGCTCATCAACTGAAACCATGCCAGAGAGAAATCACCTAAATCCTAATTATATGACATCAAACACATTATTGTTCTCATCTCTATTGCAGAACCGTACATGAGATTTTCATCTCATACGTCAATATATATAAACCCTATTGAACAAATTTTTCCATGTGATTTCAGAAAACCCTAGCTAGTGCATGTATGTTTAAGTGTATGTCTAAAGGAACTCACTCATCAGGTGATGGTCAAAACCGAACATATAACCAATGTTAATTTTAGGATTTTAATTTTTAAATAGGTTATCAATTTATGTTACAAAAAGGTTTGGTTATTTTCGTGAAAGTGAAAGGTAGTTCAATTCTGGTTGTGGTCAAATTCAGGCACATTGTTTAGAATTATTGGTGTAAAGTGGAGAAGAAACAATATTTGACGCTTAAGAAGAGTTATATTGAGTATATGTAACACAAGTGTTTTGAGGTTCGTTCCAGTTAATTATTTCGGTTATAGCTATTCAAAAAATATATTTTCATTTTACACAAATAAAATAACCCAAATTATAAAACTCGACCGTAAAAAGGATACTACACTACAAGAAATGTTAGCTTTTAGCTGCGACGACCATAATGTCGCGGCTAAAGCTCATCAATCTGTGTCCCAGCTCGATCGAAAGGTTGGATCATTGATTAGGTACTAGATGCTACAGCTAAGGTTTCATTATGCTAAGAGTAATAGCGGTGACCCGTAGCCGCTATTTCCCTTAAAATTTATTTAAACCAATAATCCCCCCCTCCCCCTCCCCCACAAATGTCTTCTCCCTTTTTCATTCCCACAATGCAGTTGCCTCCTGCTTCCTCCACACACCTTCCATCCACACCGCTACCATCCATCACCGTAACACCTCCACACCGCACTACACCACCGGAGCACCTTTACACCACACTACACCACTAGAGAACCTCCACATCGCTACTATCCACCACCGGAGCGCCTCCCACCGCTCTGCACCACCGGCCGAAGGTTACTCCACACCGCACTCCTGGCCACCATCGAACCATCTTAAACTAGTATGTAGTTTTGTCTTTTGTTTGGATTGGGTTCATTAGACCCTTCATTTGGATCGGGCTCATTTTTCATGGTTGATAGAGGTGTCGGATGTTAGTAGTTTGGTAATCTTTAGAAACTTGAGTATGTAAGAATTAGAGGATATTTAAGAATTAAATGAGAAAGTCTTTTTTTTTTTTGTGTTTTAAAGTTTAATTAATTACTTAAAAGCTGTAATAGCCTTATTTAATTAAGGGGAACCTACAAGAATTTATGAGGTATGAGATTGTGAACAAGTTTTGATTTGGTGAATAGTTTATTAGATCCGGGTTTGATGTTTTTGTTGTTGTTGTTGTTGTAGTTGTTAATGTAAGTTAATTCTAGGGTGTAAACCAGCACTACAAGATGTGTTGCTAGTGTTAATATGTACATTTAGCTGAATCAAGTTTGTGTTATGTTCATTAGTTTCTCTTATGTTGTCCCCCTATAAAATTTTGAGTTTGATTAGAATTTCTCTATCTATGTATATATATGTGTATGTATGTAGTTGTATGCATGTATGTAGGTATATGTATGTGTATGTGGTCGTGATTGTGTAAGTATGTATGTATATGTGTGTAGGTTTATGTATGTGTGTGTGTTGGTATATGTATATGTATGTAGTTGTGATTGTGTGTGTGTGTGTATGTGTGTATATAGGTATATATATATATATATATATATATATATATATGTAGGTTTGTACGTGTACCTGTATCTCTGTGTATCTGTGTGTATGTATGTATGTATGTATGTATGTATGTATGTATGTATGTATGTATGTATGTATGTATGTATGTTAGTGACTATAAAACACTTTCTAGTTTGTATTAATCTATCAGGTTGGAGTGGACAAGGCTTTAAAGCATGGTCGACTTGCAATGAAGACACTCCTTCAATACATATAACAAATGAATTCATGTATGTCGGTCGTCGCCGGTTCTTAGATGCCAACCATCCATGGAGAAATTTTTTGGACTTTAACGATGAATCCAATACAAGATCCTTCTGAAACATTTGAGTCTTGCTGACATAGAAGCTAAACTCCATTGTCTACCAAGCAAGCATTCCATGTTTTGGGGGTGGTAAAAGAAAGCGGGAGTAGTTTGAGTTGAACCGGTCCAAACATAGCATATTTTTGAATGTGAGTATTGGTCGTCTCTGCAACAAAGGCACAACTTAGATGTAATGCACATAGAGAGAAATGTGTGCGATCCATCACCCCCCCCCCCCCCCCCCCCCGTGCGCGCCAGACGGTCTTTAGCAAGGTCAACATGAGCAGGAGCTTCAGTTTTATTATAAATTATTTATATACTATTTTTACTTAATTAATTATATAAATTGTGACTAACGATTTTTAATTATGATTGCAGTTGTTCCCCGTAGAAAGACGAGAGGCAAGGCCAAAAACCTTAAACTCTGTCAAGAGCGTAGGGGGGTTTTGACTCTGGAGTTTGTTGGGTAGGCTAAGTTTACCCGAGTTGGTAAGCAAAATTATTATTGCACTCAAGAAGTGGGAATATTCATGTAGCGGACCATTCTTTTATAAGTATATTTTATATGTTCTTTGTTTATTCGGTTTTTACTTGACTAACTTATTTTATTTAATCCATATGTAAACTTTGATTTGGGTCAGGTTGCACAAGATGTTGAACATGATAACTTAAAGGGTGCATTAACTATGTAATCCAAATGTGATACAAAGACGGCCAACGCGATGCAAAAAGAGAGTTTCTGAAAGCGGGAGAGTATGCGGATGTTAATGGAGCAAGGGCCGAAACCCGAGAAGATATGACTAATGAAAACTGCCCAAGAAGCTATAAACCATTTCTTGTCGGATGCGCATCAAAAACGGTCATTAGCTAACACAGCAAACTGCTTACTTCTAAGTACACAACAGTGAGGGAACAATCTCATACTGGAGTACTTGTTACAAAGAGGTAATGCTTTATATATACATATATATACACACACACACATATATAAGTGTATGTTTAATGTTTAATCCGAGTTTTAATGTTAAATAGAATTTGGAACTATTCGAAGCGTACTCTAGAGGTAATAATGATAAATATTGGAATTTTACAGCCAACTAGCCAAGGGGAACTAGGTAACTCTTTCTTTAAAGTGTAATTCCATCTATATATAGGGCTGACATATCGTGTTAGACACAACCTGTTAGGACACAAACACGATAAGACACGAACACGAAACAGGTAAACATAAACACGACACGATAACTTATCATGTCATTTTTACCAAACACGAACACAAAACTGTTTATAACATGTTAACACGATAGGACACGATACTACAAGGACTTGTTTATAAACATTAACCCTAAAAACATATCCACGCACCAATGAATAAGAGAATGAGCGGCGTAGGGGTTGAGAAGGAGGATGGGTGACGACGGACGGGTGATGGGTGACAGCGAACGGGGACGGTGGACGGGTAATGTGGACGGTGGAATTGAGAAGAAGGGGGAGGGATGATTGAGCGGTGTATATACGCGTACTATGTGATTTGAAAATTGAAAATTATGATTCCTTGATCTTTAATCCGCATATGTATAAAGTATACCCACACCCCATATATAACTTTTTAAAATAAAATTAGTAGCATGTCTTAACGGGTGCTTAACATGTTAACAGGTCGTTAACCTATTTAGACACAAAACCTGTTAAGGCCTTATTGTGTCGACCTATTTAAGACACGAAACATGTTAAGGTCGTGAAGGTGTCGTGTCTGTGTTTAAAATTGTCAGCCCAATCTATATATATATATAGGGTAGGGATCATACGAGAACCAACTTTATGGAGAGAACCAGAGAACCATTGTCAACACAAACAAAAAAAAACCTAAAAACCCCACCTCCAACCCCTAAACCCACCCACCTCACTCCCTAAAAACCTAAACCCCCCCCCCCCCCCATCCCCCACACCGCCCGGACCCCCCCCCCCCCCCCAATTGTGAAAATGCACATGTGCAGCTAACCCCACACCCCCCAAAAACCAAAACGATCCATCCCATCCCCCAAAAAGATACCCCCTCTTCCACCATACCCAAAAACTAAACCCTAAAGCTAAACCCATTTAAAAACTTACCTATAATAGTGAAATGCACATGTGCATGTAGTACAATTATCTTATTTTATAGTTTTATATAGAGGTTTTTTTAAGTTTATTCACCAACAACCCCAAAAAACCTAACCCCATTCCCATCATACCTGAAAACTAAACCCTAAAGCTAAACCCATGAAAAAAAAAACCTAACTATAATAGTGAAATGGACTTCGCGTTTATTTAAAGATCATTGAATAAATTTTTTTCCACGTTATATATCATATCACGTCCATTTAATGAACATTTCATTATGGCAATTGATAATTTATTCAAAAGTGTGCTCTAATAGTGAAATGCACATGTGCATACGGTATATGCATGTATATATATAACAGCAAAATGCACATGTGCATAAGACCTGACGTAATTATGACGTAAAAAAGGCCATTTTTTTGTTTTTTTTTTTATTTTTTTGTATTTTTTTTTCAGAAAGATTAACACTAAAAAAACATTTTGGTGTTTTTACTTTTTTTATTTTTTTATTTTTTTATTGTTTTAGGTTATATAATTTTTTTATTATTTTTTTTTTATTTTTTGGTGGAGGGGTTTTTGTGTTCACACTTGGTTCTTTAGTTCTCTCCCTAAATGGTGGTTTTCAAATGATCCAAATCCTATATATATATATATATATATATATATATATATATATATAATCATTTCTGTAAAATATAGCACAAATTGGTGATGGAGCTCGAGTCCCAAAGTCAAACCAAAGAAGGTAGTTAATCACAGCCAGATAATGTTGCAATATTTGAAAAGGTGTTGGGTTCTAGGCGTGGGTACATTTGTTGGGTTTGGCATAAATCTTCTTCGACTACACCGTCGACTTTCTTTGGTTCGAAGCAGTCAACTCCACAATTTACATGGGTAAACTAGCGTATTTTATTTAAATTAGCTAATGATCGATAAATGAGTGTTAGATAGGTAAATAGAGTTTATGTTCGTAGTTGGCAAATTGGGTTAATATGTTGATGCATTCATAGTTTAATTAAGGTTGGTAGTTGGTAAATTTTAGTATAAATTGTTAAATGTTGGTATTTTGGTAAATCTTAGTAGAATTCGGTTAATGTTGATACTAAGATATTTTGAATAATGTGGTTATTTTTGGTAAATGTTAATAGATTGGTAAAGTTTGTAGAATTGGTAAATGTTAGTAATTTGGTTTATTTTGGTAGTTGTTAGTAGATTGGTAAATGTACGTATTTGTTAGTATTTTTTTTTTTGAAAAGAAAACTTCATTAACCACGTCTCGAAGAGTCCTCAAAGAAAGGACCTAAGAGCGGAAAAAACCAATACATCAATCCAACGGATAATGACACCACACTTTCCAATCTATATCTTTATGTCTAGACCTATGACGATACCAAAAAAACGACGTAGTTTTTACAATTTCCACAATCTCTTTAGGTCTACGGCTTTTGTTGTTGAAGATCCGATTGTTCCGCTCGTTCCAAATCACCCATAATGTCGTGTAGATAATACCTCTCAATATCCGTTTTGACAGCTTCGAGTTTGTACAAATATCCGGCATCTTAATGAGGTCTTCTACATGGAATGCAAAGCTATGTGGGATTCTACACCAGCCTTCGATTCGGTACCATACCTCCTGCGAGAAAGAGCACCCAGTATATAAGTGAAGGGCCGTCTCCTGCACCACGTTACATAAGATGCAGTCTTGCCGCGAGATAAAAACTCCACGCTTGATCAGCTCGGCCACTGTTGGCAGACGATTGAGCATCAGCCTCCAAACCATAATCCTACATTTAAGAGGAACCCATGTCTTCCAATGAACCATCGAACTGTTAGATCCCGCGTTGTTACCAGGAAGAAGGCTTTTAGCCGAAGCTACTGTAAAGATACCATTCTTGTCCGGTTTCCACTTCCACAGATCTATTCCTTCTCTCCGTGGAATATCATGAATATCGCTTAGAAGAAGAAAGAGTTCTGCAACCTCCTCGGCAGAAGCTGGCTGTGACCTCCACTCCCAGTTCATCGCTTCCGAGTTATCAATCCAAATAATACGTTTCGAAACCGAAACCCATTTCTGTTTTTCTAGTCTGAAAAGATTAGGATATAACACCCTCAAAGGGACATCCTTTAGCCATATATCACACCAAAAACATAGAGCTTGACCGTCCCTAAGCTCTCCAACGAAGTGAGAGTTAAGCGTCAACCCGTTTGATAATTTATTTTCTCCCACTTTTACAATATGTTTCCAGCACCCAGTTAAAGCCGTATTGCAAGGGAGAAACGCCCATGGTCTAGTCGCCCCGTGACATTTCATAATAATCTTCTTCCATAATGCGTCGCCACCTTTTTTATATCTCCAAGCCCATTTTAACAATAACGCTTCATTAACCACTTGTAAACTAGAGACGCCCAAACCTCCCTTACTTTTCGGAGTAGTCACAACCTCCCATGCCACCCACGAAATCTTTCTATCAACACATACCCCCGCCCATAAAAATCGTCTCATAATGGATTCAATGGAGTCTATAACCGACTTAGGTGCTTTATAGAGAGATAGGTAATAAATCGGTAAATTCTCCAACACCGACTTAATAAGAATTAAGCGGCCACCAATAGAGAGGTTTCTAGCTTTCCAAGACGCTAGACGATTTCTAACTACCTCAATAACGGGAGTCCAACTACTAACCCGAGACATCTTCGCGCCGACTTGAATGCCGAGATAGTTAAAAGGAACGCTACCTCTTTTACACCCCAAGAACTCTATCATGTTATCCACCTCTATGTATTCCACTCCAACGCCAAAGATGTTAGATTTATGAATGTTTATCCGAAGACCCGAACATAAATAAAATATGCGAAGGACCCGGGCAATGCTTTGGATATTGTCGCGAGACCATTCTCCCATAATGAGAGCGTCGTCAGCATAAAAGAGATGGGACAAATCGGCATCATCAGTATCTAGGCCAATGCCTTTAAAAATTCCTATCTCTTGAGCTTTTTTCAATAACCAAGAGAGGCCTTCCATGACAATCAGAAAAAGAAAAGGAGATAACGGATCACCTTGTCTAAGACCTTTCCCGCAACCAAACTTGAAGGTCGGCGAACCATTAACCAAAACCGCGGCTCTAGCGGACGAACAAATACCTTTAATCCAAGTACACCATAACGGGTGAAAACCCATTTGCGACAAAATAGAGATTAAGAAGTTCCAATTGACGTTGTCGTAGGCCTTCTCAAAATCTATTTTAAGTAAAAACGCTCTTTTGTTTCTCTTCTTCAACCATTCCATTACTTCATTGAGCATAAGAGGGCCATCGAGAATGAATCTATCGGCTAAGAAAGCCGATTGAGACTCGGATATGAGTTGACCCATCACCCTTTTAAGCCGATTAGCAAGGATTTTAGAAATAACCTTGTTAACCGTCCCAATAAGGGTGATTGGCC
The DNA here is from genome assembly GCA_028751855.1 of Ambrosia trifida. Lineage (NCBI taxonomy): Eukaryota > Viridiplantae > Streptophyta > Magnoliopsida > Asterales > Asteraceae > Ambrosia > Ambrosia trifida. The sequence goes on from CM054131.1 coordinate 103,812,618, forward strand.
TATAGTCTTTTAACCCCACCGGAGATTTCACCTTCGGAATTAACGTGATAAAAGCCGTTCCACACCCCAAGCTAATAGATCCCGAAGCGTGAAATTCCATCATGATTTTAAAGAAATCTTCTTTAAATAAGTTCCAAAACCTCTTGACAAATCGAAAATTAAATCCGTCGGGGCCCGGCGCTTTATTAGAGCCGCACTCGAACACCGCGTCTTTGATTTCCTGTCTAGTGAACACATTAACCATATTCATACTGTCGAGGTCGTTTAACTGATTCAATCCGCTGCAAACAAGAGCCGGCCTCGACGGATATTCTTCTCGAAAATGGTTTCTAAAAAACCTCATGGTTAATTTTGTATTGTATATAAAAATCAGAAAAAAATGGAGAATTAAGTTTTATGATTGTTTTATTTATTTAAACTATATTAGTGTATGACGTTTAAGTGTCTTTGTAAAATATCCAATTATCTATATATCTATATATAACCTTATTATGTACCAAAGGTGTAACATATTGTAATTTTGTCATGTGTACAAATTTTTAAGCATAATGTACAATACAATTCAAACCATTTTAGAGGGATTAAAATTGAAAATTCAACAAAGTTTTAAGACACTTTAAGGGGCATATTATGGATTTCACCCATTTCTTCTTCACTTCAATTCCGCCTGCCCTTTCATCTTCCTTATTGATTCAGCATTAACTACAAATGGATATGAGAATCGTTGCTTGACTGTTTGTATGGTTCTTCTTTGTTTTTATATATCTAGGGTTAATTCATTAGTAAGTTATTATATACACTTCCATCTTGTTCATCGTCATGCCTCACACATCTTCTTCTTGCAGTGACCATCACCACTATAGCGTGGGAGTATTCCAATTGCATAAAGGTAATGTGTTTTTATCTGCTAAGTTAAAAAAAATTGTTTTGAGATGATGCCACTAGTTATAAATTAATTTTTTTATATAAGTTAGAGCACGTTGTGTAATTATAATTTTGATATGCTTGTTGATGATAGTAGCTAAACAAATTAATTCATAACCCCTGTTATTTGAAATAGAAGTGGGTTTATCAAGGACTTGTGTTATGAATTTCATCTGTGTCTTTATAATTGATTTGATTTAAATGTTGTTTGGTTTGATGAATAATGAAAAGGCTTTAATGTTAAGTGGTTTGAAAAATGATTTGTTTTCTGAAATCATAAGAGAAGAGGTTGTAGAAAACAATGATTTTGCCTTTATTTTTTACTTTTAATCCTGGACCAGTAATGCAAACTGTAGCTGACATGTGTCATCCTACACAACAAATTGCCCCTTCAGTTTTATTTAGCCAAACACGACGAAGCGAGGATTTTTTTTCAAAGCAGGAGGGAACATGTTGACCGCAGACCTAGTGTCTAAATAGCAAGGAGGTCGGGGCTTGGGTGGTTGGCTCGCTAAACAGATATGCATAGTTTGGAAGCTCATATTTGCCATAGAGTAAAAGTTAAAAGAATTTATGTATTATAGATATGCTTGACATTTTTTTTATAAACAATCAATATATGGCATATTTTAATGAGAATGTAGATACATTAGATGGTCAATCCGTAATTAGCTAACTTTTTTAGTTTCGCAGTAGGTATGAAAACAACATGTGGATTTAATTTAAGTAATGCTTTCGACATATCGCCTTGAATTTACATGCTATCTTGCATTCTTTGCAAGTTTGGTATGAATTTGCTCATGTCAAGTTTGATAGTTGGAATTCCATCTACATCATCATAGTTTCGAACTTCAATCTCACTTTTCTGGTTTCATAGTTGTTGGTTTTTTAATTATTGGTTCACATCAAAGTTATGTATTTTTGTTGCAGCTATTTTCGATCGGAGATAACTGAATGGGCCCACTCATCATAGGTGGAGCTGTATACCTTCAACTTGTAGAATTTGGAGCATTTTACATTGATTGGAATTATCAACATACACTTCGACCCATTCATAAGACATTAAGAATATTAAGTTTTGTTTGTCATACAAATGATTAGCATGATATTGTTAGGTTGCGTTAAAGAAAAACATACTCAGAGGGGCTTGCAGGTGAATTTCCTACTGCAACGCGCGGACACCTCACTAGTAATAATAACAATAAGAGAACATTTTTTAAAACAAGTTTCACATTTTGGCAAAAATACTTAAATGACTAAGTTTTAATCCGTGGTAGCCCACACACTCCTGCCAAATTGTGTTATTGCCTATACCACGTATTGAGTATATATTTAATGTAGAAATGATAAAACGAATCAAGGTCGACGTTGCTAGTAGTCCACATGATATAGACATGCATGGTCAAAAATCTAGGTGTGTGTATTAATGGTAAATGTTGAACTTTCTTACAAAATACTGCATACAAACTTCAAGGATAACGATGCTCAATTGAATACTTGAATAAGATATGATATGACATTTAGACCTTTCAATGATATGAATCATGTGATAGTAGTGAACAAATTGTTGAATCATGTAAAATCGATCTGTAACTTCGTTTCCAACAATTAATCTTTTATAATATATTTTTTTATTTATTAAGAAGTATTTGTATATATTTATGAGTTGGGAACTTAGATGTTGAAATCCCTAACAATATATATTTTTCCTCTATTATCAGCCAATGTTGAATTGTCTTGTCCTAATATTCTTCTGTTTTGATTTTTTATGCAAAAGAAAACTCTCACGATGATTCTCTACCACTCAAATTAAAACCGAAAGAATGGTTAAACACATAATTATGACATCTATATCTATACTACATTATAAAGAAGATGTTTATAAATATTATTTTACATAAATTTTAAAATGGCATAGGAAAACTCTTACTTCAAACCCAAATGTCATGTAATTTTTTCTCATTCTACTCTTAATGCAAAACCTACTTGTACACATTCTTTTATTATAACCTTCAATTATCATTAATCTATATCTATAATCTGTAATCTATATTATATTATAAAACATTTGAAAATGGCATCAAACAAAATTAAGTAATTACTATATTTTATTAAAAAAATTGCAATTTTATATAAAAAATTTATATATAACAAAATTATACAAAAAAGTTTCTATACATACAAATATATACATATACACCTTAAAAAGATTGTAAGAATCAATAAAAGTCGAACTTTATGTAAAAAAAAATAATTTTGTGATGCCTTTTCTTAAAAAAAAATGTGTGCATGAATTGGTTCACGAACCCAACCGAACCGAACCAAAACGGTCTCCAAAACCGGTCTTTCAACCGGCGAAACCGAGGCCAAACAGAACTGAAACCGGTTCAGACACGAACCGACACCAAACACGAACCGGTTCGGTTCCTAGAAATAAAACCGAGATGTGCAAATCTATAAAGTTCTCAGGTTGGGATGTCTTATGTGGAATATTTTCAACTAACCTAGCTTCCAATTTCACTTTCTAATACCACTGATAGAAATTTATGGTGCATTTGATTAACAGTTGTATTACATTGCTTTTATCATGTGGAAAAAGTTATGAGTATGGTTTTTTACATGTTAATTAGATATGAGTCGTTCCAACCTCCTCTTAATGTGGATCTTATAAAGGTCCCTATGTTTTCTTCTCCTCGGCAATCTCTCCAGATTTAGCACTTTCAACATATTGAGTAGGACTATTAATATAATAATAGTTGTTAATGAGTCAAACCGCTACTTTCATTTTTTTACCGGCATGTAAGTCAAATTGCATATGGTATATAGAACGTAGCATGCTATTATGTCTCCTTTTAGCCTTTAAAAAATTACCCTACTGCAAAGCACAAGTTCTTAGACACGCACAAACATACGCCTTACATATTGATTCTTTTAATCATTTTAAGGTTTGAATTATGTTTTCGCCCTGTATTATCGACTCCACCGCAACGCGTGAGTTCCCTGCTAGTATTATTTAAAGAGGGAAAACTTATTTGTATTCAATAAAACTAAGTGTTACATGAACCGATTATAAGAACATCATGCATTTAAGATGCATTTTTTATATGATGATGAGTTAGACGAGAAAGACATGAGAAGGAGATCAGAGTAGACAAATTTTTGGTTAAGTGCATGCATTTGTAGAGAGAGAATGAGATTTCTAAATAGTGTAAAATTAAATGAATAAAGACGAAGAGGTAAGGGACTGGTTGAGTGATGTGGCAAATTTGTTTGCAAGAATTGTGTTCTTGCATTGGGGATAGTATAAATTGTGCACGATAAACCTATTAGGTGTGGTGTCACTGCCATGTCACCATCTCTTCCATCACCCTCCTATATCAGTATATCACCGTATGGTGATGATCCTCCACCATATTCTTCCTATTTATATTTTTTATAGCAATTAAATTTTATATTAGTTATGTTTAACACTAGTTTGTTATGATCAATTTAAACTATCTAATAACAAAAATAAATAACACATATAAAATACAATTTTAGAGGTATTATTACAACAAAAAAAAATACTTATCTAAGAGGACCTAATTACAAAATCCGTTACCTTTCTTCTTTCTCTTTTTGTCTAAGCATAAAAAAAAAAAAAAAAAAAAAAAAAAAAAAAAAACCATGGCTACCTCAAATAAGATCCGCAAAATCCTCTCCATCTCCATTCAACTCCTGTAAATCGATATAGAGAGAGAGAAACACAAATACGTGTGAAACAAAAAATAAAAAAGAAAAGTGGATTCGGCTAGTGGCAAAAGTGGCACGTAAGGGGCGGTGTTCACAGAGAACCACGTCCCACGTGCCTTTCCCAGGGCCTCCTTTACGAACCCCATACCATGTAGTCTAACACTACTTGGAAAACGTGAGTTTAACAAAATTCAAATAATAAAATATTCAACAGATACGTAAATTGGGTTACGGACCTGCCAACCCTCCATGATGGATGAAGCAGTATCATGTTTTGACAAGGGTTTACGGGAAGCCATTGAAGACATAGTGGTATGTGGGGGGCCTTTCTTTGGTGACCTACAATGGCGGATGGCGTCTTTGCCGATGCGTGTGGGAGGATTAAGGCTCCTCTCTGCGAAGGATGTCGGCATGTATGCGTTTGTGGCGTCACGGGCTCAGTCCTGGAACCTTCAAGACCACATCCTACGAAATAGCGGGGTTTTCGGCGCAGACTTGGACTACGTGCAGGCCCTCAAAAAGCTAAATGATTATCTCCCAGGTTTTGATATTGTCGGTTTTCTAACAAGGACACCCCCCCCCCCCAAAGCCTCAGAAAACTTTGGCGAATGCCCTTTATGGCAAAATCGCTCAGAACCTGGGTGAAGTTTTTGGTTTGTCCCCCCGTCAGAGGGCAGTTATTGAATGCCTGCAAACCCCCCACGCCCAAGATTTCCTAACTGTTATCCCGATCGAAGGTTTAGGCCAAAGCATGTCCGCTATTGAATACAGGGCCATTCTTAAATATCGTCTGATGATCACAATGTACCAGGAGGATGACATATGTCCGATGTGCCGTAAGGCCTGCCTGGATGAATACGGGGAACACGCGGTTCATTGTAAGGAGTTGCCCGGTTTTAAATATCGGCATGATTGGGTTCGAGACATTCTGTGGGACATTTTAAGACGGGCTGGGATCTCAGCCAAGAAGGAAGCCCCTGTAAACTTCCTCTCGGATCCAGCAGAAGGGAGATCCACCCTACGACCAGCAGATCTCCTTGTCTTTGGGTGGGCCGGGGGAAGCATGCTTGTGTTGACCTGACGGGTGTATCTCCCCTAGTTGGGTTGAGGGATAGTGGCTTTGTTGCAGGGCAAGCGGTTCGGAAAGCAGAGGCAAAGAAGGTAGAAAAACATGCTAAAGCCTGCGAGGAGAACCAACACGTTTTTGTACCTTTGGCTTTTGATACCTTTGGCTCATTGGCACCGGAGGCTACCCGTTTCCTGACCAGGGTCCAGCGGGTTATTCACAGTAGTGTCTCGGCTCCGGGTGGACATGGTTATGTTTTTAGTAGATTAGGATTTGCTATCCAGAAAGGGGTGGCGGCGCAGCTTGTTGCCCGCCTGCTCGCTATCTTAATGTAATTTTTTTTTATCCTGGAATGAATTAGTACACAGTTGTGAGCCAAAAATGAAATCAAACAAAAAGAAAAGTAAATTGCAATTTGTATCCTATGATTTAGTAGCACGATCAATCTGAGTCCCCACTTCCAAATGTAGTCTCGTATATTTGTTTAGATAACTTACGGAATATATTGACGTAGTTAAAGGAAGGGACTCAGATGGTACAAAAGGTAAAGCATGTGAACTCTGAAGAAGGAATTTTGAATTGTGGACTCAGGTTCATCAAGTCAATAAGGCCATGTTTGGTATGTGGACTTTGCATTGGAATTCGAATTTATTTAATCCAAAATCTTGTTTGATTGTGCATTGAAATGGAAAGAATTCCAATTCGATGGAATTCAAGAATCCGTTTAACCTACTAAGGAAAGTAGTGATTACGTTTACAAATGACAATGTTATATGACGAGGAGCATAAATCATGAGCATTTCGTTTAATCAAAACATATTCTTTCCAAATAATAATAGAATGCTTATTAGATGGATTTAATTTCCGGTTTATTCGTACGTTTTGGGACCATCTTGAAGATGATTTTTTTCAATATATTATCTTCTTTTCACACTACGGGGGAGATTAGTCGGGGTTGCGGGTCGTCTTTTATTACTCTTATTACAAAGATTAAAAACCCCATGGATCTAAAAGATTACAGACCAATTACGTTGGTGGGCTTGATTAGTAAGGTGATTTCGAAGGTGCTTGCGGCTCGGCTAAAAGGAGTTATTGGAAAGGTGATTTATGAGGATCAATCCGGGTTTTTGAAGGATAGAAATATTTTAGAAGGTCCTTTGATGGTAAATGAAATCATGTCATGGCTAAAAAAACGAATAGAAAAGCTTTTCTGTTAAAAATCGATTTTGAAAAAGCTTATGACAATGTGAATTGGAATTTTTTACTTTCTATCCTTCAGCAAATGGGTTTCCCCGGAAAGTGGTGTTCATGGATAGAAGGGATGTTGAAGTCTGCTAGATCGTCAGTGCTTGTTAATGGGTCGCCTACATTTGAATTTCAATGTCAAAAGGGCACTACAACAAAAATGGGTTTTTAGTACGCACAAAAGCGTCCTAAAATGTTATTTTATAGGACCTTTTATTTAATAGGACCAACGATAAAAGTGTTTCATGTAAGGGGGTCGTAATAAGTCATGAAACTTAAAAAGCGTCCTAATATCTTAAATAAGATTATGAAACCAATTTTATGGTCGCATAATATGACCCAAAAAAAACTCCTAATAAAACATATTAGGACACTTTTACAATGTTTTAACATGTGCTTACCTACTTTTAATCTTTTAATACACATACAAGAGTCCTTAAAAATGAATTTATAGGACTCTTATGATGTAATATTATAGCAGCTTTAGTACCAAGAAATGGGTCCTAATATCCCAAATAAGATTACGAAACCAATTTTATGGTCGCATAATATGTCAATGAACAAACAATATAGCGTCCTAAGAAAAGTATATTCGGACACTTTGACAATGCTCTAACAAGTTTAACAGGACAAAATTTCAAAGTCCTAACAAGTCATATCATACAACGTTTTTCTAAACATACAGACACACAATTTTATGATATACTGTATATAACATCAACTAATGAATGATAAAAAAAAAACTTTAGTATATTTCAAATAAGCATATCGATAACAAAAAATAGTAAACATAAATAAGTTATAATATTATCCAACATAAAGTCTTGTAACATTTAACAAAGAAATTAAAAAGCAATGAAAGAAACAAACAGCATAGAATCCTGAGTCATCATGCTTCCTCAATCCTCACAAAATACCTACAAATAAACCATCTATGTATAAGCATTAAGTTCCAGATTATTAAAATTATTCGTATCACAAGATTAATAAATACATACCGAGGTGAAAGGATAAAGCCATGCAATGGAGGCACCAATACAATCTTGAATTGTGGAAAATAACCCATATGGTCTCACCAACTTTTCATCTATTTTTATTGCTACTTGAACGTTTACCTCAATATATGGGCTATAGATCAGTATACAGTATTGGCAGAGTTAAGGGCCCTTAATAGTTATTAAAGGCTGACACATTATATTTAAGTAAATCATCGTTCAACAGACGCCCAAAATCATAACTTGGGTTAGTACTATAATGAGAAATATAATTTTTTTTAGAATACTTGCTACAAAGAGATCCACTGATCTAGTTAATTATAATTTTTCCATTTTGCTTCTTATAAACATAAATAGATCAGACACGTGATACATGTCGTATGACAAACTTTTAAATAATTTGTAAAGCATCTAACACGGGTCAAATAGCATTATAGCAATACATACAGAAGTTTACCTGATAGCTTAGCTTGAAGAGAGAATAACTTGAAATCAAGCACTTCTATAACATGTTCATCAAATTCCACTACATCCAGTTTCATGCAGAATGCCTTGGAAACAAAAATCAACTTCATATGGTTTAAAAAAAAAATAACAGATGTCATACTTGATGAGGTGGTTTCACAACAGACAGCTTCCCAGTTTCAAGTTCCATACTTCCCCTAGTTCCACACATTAAAATGTCACCGAAAAGATTTGGACTGCACACTCAAACAATAATGTTTGGTTAAAGAAAAAATGAACTAACATGAATGACATAAAGAGAAAGCAATCAAGTTTAATTCTCCACTTATTGCAATTTATAGCCAACAAAGAAGCTTCTTACTCCACTAACAGCATCTTGTAGCTCAAATATTACAATTCTTACTCCATTTTTATAGTTTGTAGGCCAAATAAATACGATTCTTGCTCCACTTACTGCAATTTATAGGAAAATAATTAGGGTTCTTACTTCACAAGCAAAATTAATATCAAATTTTGTTCAAGAAAACAAATCAATTTAGAATTTGAAACTATACTGATGTGAACAGATTTAAAGAACCTGTTGCGAAGATTAAAAGAACCTGTTACCATAACTTAAAATACGAACCAAAAAAGACTGTAATAACCAAAGGGTTCCAAACCTTTAAAACATTGGTCAAGTCCAATGTGATCGCTGGTGAACTTGAAGGTGTATTTATCACGAGTGGAAATCTAATTCAATCCAGGAAATTTTTCCAACCACATAAAACATACATTTGATAAACACCAGACATCTCAATCCTAACACCAATAATAGTTCCTTGGCCATGAAGATCTCTGATCCGCAAAGTAAGCACCTAAGAACAGCCATCCTTGTAAGTCGCAACATCCATATGTACATGCTAAAATTAAAGATATATTGAATTAATTTTTGAAAATTCAAAAAAATGAAAACACAAACATATAAAATGAATATTTATGTAAAACTATAAGTGATTATTAAACATCATAAAACGATTTGTGAAGGTTTTAGTGAAGTAGATATCATGATCCTCATTTAAGCCATCATTTTGAGGATCATCTGAAAATGGTTTCATCTAATTATTCAAAAATAAGAATAGACCGAATTCCTAATCCGAAATCTTTAACCAATGCTTTCTGGCCCTTGCGATCTAAGACCATCTATTGCTGATGTGGATATGAAAAATGTAAAAAAAAAAAAAAAAAAACACTTGAACCAGGAAAATAGAGACACTAAAACTAACATTATGAAGACAAGAACCCAAACATGCAAATAATGTGTTAATAATAAATGAAATTTCATTTTTCAACTCAAATAATATCACATAATTCTGAATTCAATTGTTTCACAAAAAGCATAAACTTATGAAAGAATGGCTAGTGTTATACAATAACGTAAAGAGTTGTTTAACACAAAAAAGCATATACTTAATAAAGGTTGGCTAGTGTTCTACAGGATACATAACACTATATGAATTAAATCAAAAGCAATAGAATAGAAATATAGAATAATGGGGAATTCGGATTACGAAATTAGGGCATGGAAAAAAAATCTAAAAAATGGGTAAAGTTATAACACCGGGATTAAAAATACAACATGTAACATGAAAATAAGATAACTTCAAATCAAAGGGATTAAGCATCGATTAAATTTCAAATCATAGGAAGATGAACCAAAAGAGGATGGATTGTACCTTAGTGATGAGGATAGAATATTTGTCAGACGGTTGCGATGAAGACGCAAGAATTTTCAGACGGCTGCAATGAAGATTGAAGATTTTTTTAGAGGGATGAGAATTTATGGGTGGCAAAATGGGTGGGTTGGGTTAGGTTGGTTGTTGGGTCAGGATGGGTTTGGGTTAGGATGGGTTTAGGTCAAGATGGGTAGATTAAAAAAATGAGTTAGGATGGGTAGGGTCTGGATGGGTTTGGATCGGGATGGTTTGAA